>JALAZF010000663.1:0-1350224 GCA_022829125.1 Lathyrus tuberosus | reverse complement strand
CCTAAATGCTCTGAGAGAGCTTGAAACCCTAATTCTTGGTTAAGGTAAATACTCAACAATCTTTGAGAGGATTGATGATGTATGAAAGTACATCCATATTGTGGTGATGATTTGCACAATGATGTGAAGTCTTATGGTCAAAATTTAGGGTATGACAACGATTTGAAACGAAAAACATAATCTCAGGGTCAAAAATTAGGGTATGATACACCCCTATATATATAACATGATTAATTCTTAAACTAGGTTTAAAAGCTGATCATAATATCTAAAACCATCTAGTGACAATCACTTGGTAAAAACAAGCAAAGAAACAAGGGACTAGTCCTTCTATACTAACCTTTACCGAATGGTAGACCAAAAGATAACTAAGGAAAAAAGTTACAATGGTCTCCCTTTGATTTTTTAGGTCATTCGGGTGACCAGATGACTACTAAATAATGGTCAAAATTTAAGGTACGATACATAGTTTTCATACTTTCAGAGTAGAAGTCAATTAGACACTGTTGTACCTCGAAAAATGAGAGACAACCTCGCGATGCGCAATCTAACTCTTGCGTGATGGACTTAACAGATTCACCAATGAAAAGAGATAGAATATGGTCATCACAACCAATGTTGGGTTTGGAAGTCAATTATGCAAGGAGAAGGTATTAACACCCCTCAAATTAGTTGTACTCAACGGGGACCATCTAGGTTGTCTACGCGCGAATGAGTGTCGTTATCTAATAGTTACTTGCTAAAGGGGGAAATGGTGGGTTTTATATTAGGGTGCTCACCAAGATCTTGCAATCTCGTGCCTACGTAACCTCATAGTGCAATAAGGAAATCAGAGCTCCGTGTCGCTCCCAGGATTTTCATCCAGGTACAAACGCGAGAGTGGCGCGGAAAAACAGAGTCGCCAACCGTGTAAATTTATCCCAAGAGAGGGAAAGGGAACACCGCATAAACCTGAGGAAGAGGGAAAGGAATGGTCATCGCAACCATAGCCTGGGTTCGGGAGTCGGTTACGCGAGGGGAAGGTGCTAGCACCCCACGCGTCCATCGTACTCGATGGGATCCACGCTTGTTGTCTAATCTAAGGGTGAGTTATACTATCATCTAGGGCTGTACTAAGACGGGAGAGGGGAAAACAAAGACAGACTCGGTAGGACGTCGATGTCCTAGGCCTACGTACCCCCCTTGTGCAATGGGGAATTCAGGGTCAAAGTAGTTCGGACCAAGTTCTTTTTGTGTTTTTTATTAGCGACGTTAAGTTCGCGTCCGGCAGTTAGGGTCGATGCCTGTTTGCGACTCAGACGGAAGGTAACGTGCCCTTTTTGAAAATAGCCTTTAAGTTGAAGGTCCCGAAGGACAAAAAGGTTTGAAGTTGGTTTGTGTTTTTTAGGACAGAAGTGGCTTAAGTTAGTTCCTAAGTTGCATTGCACCAAAGTCTAAGGCACAGGGGCGAATACTTAACGCATCGTCCCAAGACAGGACGCTCGCTAAGCACTCTAGAAAGATGAGAGAAAGTCCCTCATTTCTCATTCCCCACGCTTAAGGCTCGTGTGCAATACACCTTATTCTTATTAAGTGTTTTAAAGAAATTTGAGACGAGAAGAGAGAGGACACAAGGGTAACTCTAACGGGGGACTATGAATCCTAAAGTTATCATGCATGGGTGACCTACGGTTAGTGAGGTTTGATGACAACCTAAATCCTAAAGGAAAGAGATGAGAGAAGGGGAGAATAGTAAAGGTGAATATGGATGCTTATCCATACCCTTAAAGAACTTACCTTAGTCCCTGCATAAAAGATTAGTACAGAATAGACACAAGTAAGAGAAATGAGGTGAATGAAAATCACACAATGGTGAACAAAAGTGATTATCATCCAAACATGAATCAAAGAAACAAAGAAACAGCCCCAAAGCAAATGGCACAAGTGGCTTTTCAAACAGATAATCATACAAGGTCAAAGATGCGCCTGCAAGAAAATCTCAAGTGAAAACAAATAAGATAATTAGAAAAATAACTCCTAAAATTCCCAAATTAAACATTAAGGTTCCTCAACCAGAGACAAACAACATATCAAAAGTCCCTGCAAAAAATCAAGATATTAGTCATTCAAATAATTAGGCAGAGTTCAGGTGGGAATTAGGGCTCAGTGTGCCCAAGGGAAGGACCTAAATGCAATATGAAATAAATTTAAAAATGAAAGAAAAATATTTTGATGCAATTAAGAATGTTAATGAACAAATGCAAAAGGAACGGATCAAAAATATTTTATGGATGCAGAGAAATAAGATAAACACTTTCAGCTATGCATGAAATGTGTGATGCAAAAAGAAATTGAATAAACAATTTAGATGATAAAAAATAAAATAATAAATAATAAATAAAATAAAAAATTTATAAAATGATAAACATAATGCATGAATTTTATTAGGATTTTTAAATGCAAGAATGTATTTTTAAAAATAAAAAATGAAAATGTAATGAATTAATAAAGAATAAAAATGGAGAAGATAGTATGGGGGGTGCGTTTAGTGAGGAATTCATGTTGGAAATGTTGAAACGGGCCAAGGGGATGGTGCGAAAAGCAAAGGTCCAAACAAATCAACCCAAAGTGCAGTCAACGAGGGAGCATGGGAGTGGTCAAAAGTCAGCAACGAAATCCAGCCATGCAAACGATCCAACGCCTTCCAAGAAGTCAACACGATGGAGAGGTAATTAAAGCCAACAACTCAGATTCGATGGTACGCTAAACTTCACATGGTCATGTGCACACAAAACCACACGGTACACCATGTACCAGCCATGTGCAGTGCATGTGACTCATTAATGTGGTGTCAAGATAACAGCCGTGTGATTAAATATCAAACCAAAACGAAGGCCACGAGGTGAAGGATGCACGGTAATATCATGGAATGGCAAGCACACGATCAGTAATATAAAACATAAAAAACAATGACACATGGTGCACCAAGAGACGCACGATCTGGAAATCAATGGACACGATTCCTTCTTCTTCCTCAAGACTCCTCGCCGGACTGCACTTTCCAGCCGCCGGAGCTAGGGCTCCGGCCACCCTCTCCGGTGAGCTGTAACGCGAAATTTTCCAGAAAATGCGTATGGGTACACTATTCTGACCAGAAAACGTCAGGAATCCAAATATGCATCAAAAACCCCAAATTGTTAGTGTATAATTAAAAACGAATGAAAAACCATTAGGGCATAAAACTTTAAATCCATATTACAAGCAAACCATACGTCCAAAATTAAAAATAAATAGATCAGGGTAATCACCATTCATCACACGTCAATATTCATGTAAAAAATTGGAGTTTTAAGAGCACGAAAAAACCTCTCAACCTGGGATGGTGCAACTCCAATCCTTGCTTTTGGCTGCGAATGGTGGTTGGGTTGTGTTCTAGAAATCACCAGGAAGATATTTGTGGAAGTACTTTTGGGAGAGCTCCTCTTGGCCGTGAGTTTTGATGAAAAAGAGCTTTAGGGTTCAAGCTTGGATTCCTCTCCAAAATCACGTGAATCCCCTCTGCATGGATAGGTTTATATAGACTAGGGTTTCTGCTGAATATGATTTAGGCTTGGGTGATTAATTATTTAATGAGTTTTTGAATTATTTTGGAAAATCACCTTATGTTAAGTACACCTCCTCCATGCATAGATATTTGAGAATTCCATGATGGATCACTTTCATTTGGATTGCTAGTTACACCTCAATGGAACTTGGGCCTTGAAAACAATTGATTCATGAGTTTTAATAGTTTGGCAATTTTGAATAATGGATAATAAGTGATAAATATGCCATGGAACCACTTGGTTAAAAAGCCAAAAATGCTTCTTAGGAATTGTTTTTGGATGTTGGAACATGTCTTGAAGCAATGGAATTAATCATAGGTCCATATGTCCCAAAACCTAAAAGTTGTGAAAAAGAAACCCTAAAAACCACCTTGCCTTCTTTGGACCATAACTGGAGCTTCACAAATGATATGGAGAACCACTAGCACTTGTTGGAAAGAGGAGGAAAAGATCTTCAACTTTCATGTTGGATAAAAATTCATTTGAAGCTTTCTTGATGATGAAAAGTCAAGTTGAATGCAATGCAGGAACTTGCCAAAAATGAAAACTTTTCATTATAGGTCACTTTCCAAATTTAGAAACTTTGCACCAACTCCTGATTCCTGATAAATATGTATGAAACTTGACCCTTGAAGACCATATGAGGATGTGAGACCTTGAAAACCTTGGAGAGAACCTCAAAATTCCACAGTTGACTTCTCCTCTCACTGTTGACTCTTACCCAATTCACCTGATTCTCAATCTTCTGGTCAATTGAACTTCTCCTGAACTAAACTGATGGGCAACCTCCCATCCCTAGATACTTAGGGACCCAAGGAGTACTATGGAATCAAGTCTTGCCCAAAAAATCAGAAATAAACTGACTTTATAGAAAACCCTAGTTGTGGTACCCTCAGTCTAGGAGGAAATAGCACAGTCTCCAAATCCAAATTCCTCTGAATATGATGTGTATCCTTTCCAACAAAGATAAGATATGCCATTCGATGATGATAAAAACCCAAGGAGCTTGCCTATTGAAGCAATAAACCCAAGAATCTCAAAACCCTAATCTATGCACTGGTTAGGAAAGGATGATCCACCTGAGCTCTCTTGGACAATACCAGGACTCTTGCTTGACCCTCTGAAGCACTGCCTCAGGCACCTTGACCCCATGCTAAGAACCAATGATATGCACACATGATAATGCAAAATGCAATGCAACATAAGCCAGTTAGTAATAAAGTAAGGATGGAAAATTTTGGGGTGCAACAGCTGCCCCTATTCAATCAACTTGGTCCTGAGGGTATGATAGCGACAGCTTTCAGATAATCAGGATGCACGGAGATTGAATACCAACGAACCCAGAAATTTGCAATCCTTCACTGGAGAATTAGCTATAAATGCTGCTATGCTGGGTATAAAATGAAACAAACTTTCCCAAGTTATGTCATCTCTGCTGATAAAGAGAACTGACGAAAAGAATCTTCAAAAGATTGTTATCCCTGCTGATAAAGAGAAACTAGCAAAATAAATGCCATCCCTGCTGATAAAGGGAAACTGACGAAAGAAAATCTTCAAAAGCTTGCTATCCCTGCTGATAAAGAGAAACTAGCAAAATAAATGCCATCCCTGCTGATAAAGGGAAACTGACTAACGAAATCTCCAAAAGATTGCTATCCCTGCTGATAAAGAGAAACTAGCAAAATAAATGCCATCCCTGTTGATAAAGGGAGACGAACAAAATCTCCAAAAGATTGTTATCCCTGCTGATAAAGAGAAACTAGCAAACTGATGCCATCCCTGCTGATAAAGGGAAACTGACGAAGAACTATCCAAAAGATCGCTATCTCTGCTGATAAAGAGAAACTAGCAAACTGATGCCATCCCTGCTGATAAAGGGAAACTACAAAATAAATGCCATCCCTGCTGATAAAGGGAAACTGACGAAGAATTATCCAAAAGATCGTTATCTCTGCTGATAAAGAGAAACTAGCAAACTGATGCCATCCCTGCTGATAAAGGGAAACTAGCAAAATAAATGCCATCCCTGCCGATAAAGGGAAACTGACGAAGAATTATCCAAAAGATCGCTATCTCTGCTGAAAAAGAGAAACTAGCAAACTGATGCCATCCCTGCTGATAAAGGGAAACTAGCAAAATAAATGCCATCCCTGCTGATAAAGGGAAACTGGAGGACGAAAATCTTCAAAAGATTGCTATCTCTGCTGATAAAGAGAAACTAGCAAAACAAATGCCATCCCTGCTGATAAAGGGAAACTGGCGAAAGAAAATCTTCAAAGGATTGCTATCTCTGCTGATAAAGAGAAACTAGCAAAACAAATGCCATCCCTGCTGATAAAGGGAAACTGACGAAGAACTCTCCAAAAGATTGTTATCCCTGCTGATAAAGAGAAACTAGCAAAATAAATGTCATCCCTGCTGATAAAGGGAAACTGACGGACGAAAATCTTCAAAGGATTGCTATCTCTGCTGATAAAGAGAAACTAGCAAAACAAATGCCATCCCTGCTGATAAAGGGAAACTGACGAAAGAAAATCTCCGAAATATTGCTATCCCTGCTGATAAAGAGAAACTAGCAATACCAATGGCGACTTCACTGGGGATAATGTGAAACAAGACTTTCTGTTTTAAACCACTTCTGGCAGCAAGAATGGGATTTCACAAAAGAGAAAGGCAAGACAAACTTCTAATGGGCCCATGATCCACAGATAAGATGGCTCCGCTGGGGAAAGGAGAAGTCTAAATAAAAGACTCTGCCGGGGAGCACAAGTATGAGGAACACATCCCTCCAAAATCTCCTGAGTTGTGCCATCTCTGCTGAGAAAGAGAATTGGCATAGAAAGTATCAAACCTGGCTTATGCTTCGAATGCAAATGTTTGAATAGCGGTGTAATGCTCCATATGAAATGGAAATGCTATGTGCTCGAGGATGCAATGCAGATGTTTATGACATGCAAAAAAGGGTCCCTCCAGCAAAATAAATGCCGGAGAGAAAAGATCCATTCAGCTGGGGATGACAAAAATAAATTGCCCTCTGAATCTAGGAACTCTGCTGAGAAGGGTCATACTGATCGACTCTTCGGATCAACAACTTCTGCTGGGGATGAAATCCCGAAAGAACTGCCGGGGACCCTACCTGTCTTTCGCTGAAGGTAACATCCAAAACCTGAGATTTCTCCTCTGTTAGGGGAGTTGAGAATGAACGCCAATAAAGGAACCAGAAGTCTGTTACTAAAAATTGCTAATATCCAATTGGCTCAGAACCTGCTGGGGAAAATAGTCCATGATACTAGCCTGCTTGGGGATACTGCTGAATTTAGCCTGCTGATGGGGGGAATCACTTTACTCATTTCTTGCTGGGGACTAGAATATGATATTGTCGGCGACAGCACGCTTCCTGACTGGATAGGGAAGTGAGCACCATGATTCTGTGGGGAAATAATGTCTTGATCCGGAGAAAATACTTTCCAAATCTTCTGCTGGGAGAAGCCTGCTCTGCTGAGGAAAGTTCGTCCTGCTGGGGAATGAGCAATCTCAATGCTGGGGAGAGCCAACTGCTGGGGATGTACAATCTGTTGCCGTGCAACCTGACTTGTCTGTATGGTCATAATCGGCTCTTTGAACTTTTCATCTCAAGAGGATTTTACAGAAGATCGGGCGTTCGCACTACCCTAGGGTCTTCAAACTCTTGGAGAGATTTATCATATCTCGACATAACTGCCCCAGTCTTCATAGTCCATGACGTACATTACCTCGAAGGGAATCGTAATGACTTGAAAATACTCTGCTTTAGCATCTTGAACCTTGAGGAGGTGTTTTCAATTAACCATTTTCAGGAGTGGACGATCTCCCATGCTCTAGAGGTGGCCTACCCCACTATGGGCTTTGAAGTGACTTTGCCCTTGATCCTAGAATGAATGCCCCAGCATAACTGAATTTTGGAGAGTTTTCACGACGTGACTGCCCCAGATTGGCTACATCTTAACACGACTTACTGGAGAGAGGCCCTTCTATACTGAGTCTCTTGGCAGGCTGCCTTTGATATGATTGTCCTTCAGAATTTCCAAGCATCCCAACTTGGTAGGATCAAGCTTCTTGGCTGACTTTCACTGTGTAAGCTGCATTAATGCTTAGGCACATGTATGCAAACAGAACAATTTATTTATGAGAATGACAATTCTAATGCAACACTCATGTTAACCTTGAAGTTTTTTATGAAAATGTGTCGCAAAGCCTTGTGAACGAATCACTAGCTGGGATGCGACCTTGATTTTTGAATGGCAAAACAATGCGCACATGCAATACCAACAAATCTTATTAGCACAACTCGTAGGAGTCAGGAACGTTATCCTGTTGAAGTACGCTTTCGGAATAAACCCTGTTTCAATAATGACTTTTAAGGGTTGTAACGTGGTATGGTTCACGGTTTCAGAAAAAAGGATTTATGGCTCAAAATTTATCGGTGCCCACCCACTCTTCGTGATGTCCTTCAGTCCTATGTTCAGTTAATCTGACCCAAACGCTCACCTCTCCAAAAGGTTTATGATCTTTAAGGAACCTATGCCACTAATGACAGTCACCCCTTTTTATCTTTTGTGTCTGTAATCACACGAATTTGTTCTTATCGGGGATTTTCTTTTGTAATTCTTTTCATCTTTCTTCCTTTTGTCTTTCATCCAGGTACAAACGCGAGAGTGGCGCAGAAAAACAGAGTCGCCAGCCGTGTAAATTTATCCCTAGAGAGGGAAAGGGAACACCGCATAAACCTGAGGAAGAGCGAAAGGAATGGTCATCGCAACCATAGCCTGGGTTCGGGAGTCGGTTACGCGAGGGGAAGGTGCTAGCACCCCACGCGTCCATCGTACTTGATGGGATCCACGCTTGTTGTCTAATCTAAGGGTGAGTTATACTATCATCTAGGGTTGTACTAAGATGGGAGAGGGGAAAACAAAGACAGACTCAGTAGGACGTCGACGTCCTAGGCCTACATACCCCCCTTGTACAATGGGGAATTCAGAGTCAACGTAGTTCGGACCAAGTTCTTTTTGTGTTTTTTATGAGCGACGTTAAGTTCGCGTCCGGCAGTTAGGGTCGATGCATGTTTGCGACTCAAACGGAAGGTAACGTGCCCTTTTTGAAAATAGCCTTTAAGTTAAAGGTCCCGAAGGACAAAAAGGTTTGAAGTTGGTTTGTGTTTTTTAGGACAGAAGTGGCTTAAGTTAGTTCCTAAGTTGCATTGCACCAAAGTCTAAGTCACATGGGCGAATACTTAACGCATCGTCCCAAGACAGGACGCTCGCTAAGCACTCTAGAAAGATGAGAGGAAGCCCCTTATTTCTCATTCCCCACGCTTAAGGCTCGTGTGCAATACACCTTATTCTTATTAAGTGTTTTAAAGAAATTTGAGACGAGAAGAGAGAGGACACAAGGGTAACTTTAAAGGGGGACTATGAATCCTAAAGTTATCATGCATGGGTGACCTACAGTTAGTGAGGTTTGACGACAACCTAAATCCTAAAGGAAATAGATGAGAGAAGGGGAGAATAGTAAAGGTGAATATGGATGCTTATCCATACCCTTAAAGAACTTACCTTAGTCCCTGCATAAAAGATTAGTACAGAATAGACACAAGTAAGAGAAATGAGGTGAATGAAAATCACACAATGGCGAACAAAAGTGATTATCATCCAAACATGAATCAAATAAACAAAGAAACAGCCCCAAAGCAAATGGCACAAGTGCCTTTTCAAACAGATAATCATAAAAGGTCAAAGATAAGATATGCCATTCGATGATGATAAAAACCCAAGGAGCTTGCCTATTGAAGCAATAAACCCAAGAATCTCAAAACCCTAATCTATGCACTGGTTAGGAAAGGATGATCCACCTGAGCTCTCTTGGATAATACCAGGACTCTTGCTTGACCCTCTGAAGCACTGCCTCAGGCACCTTGACCCCATGCTAAGAACCAATGATATCCACACATGATAATGCAAAATGCAATGCAACATAAGCCAGTTAGTAATAAAGTAAGGAGGGCAAATTTTGGGGTACAACACTCCGTAGTTCGGGAAACTACGGTGAAAAAAGAAGAAGGTTGCTCGCCAAGATCTCACAATCTTGTGCCTACGTATCCTTATGGTACAATGACGAAAGCAAAGCACCGTAGTTCGAGGAACTATGGCTTCTTGGTTCGTTTTATCAAATAAATGTTTGTATCGCATTCTAAGAGCTAAACATTAGCTTGTCTACTCTCGGTGGAGGGTTAAGCATTTAGTATGTATGCACGTTAGAAGGGACTAAACATTGTTCTTTTAAGAAAAAGTTGTTTGATCACAAGGGGGAGAGTATTTAGGTTTGATTGAATTCGTTCGCACGGGGGCGAGAAAAAGAGGTTTGATGTGTTAAATGTTTTTTGGATGACGATTACTGAAATGGTCGAGTAAGGAAACTCGTATCCAAATAATCAAGGAGAGGAATCGAAGGCTCCTGACCATCTCCCTTTTCTTCCTTAATTGCAAAAGGATTTGAATATTGTTAAGGTATTTTAAATGGATGATGAATACTCGAATGGCCGAGTAAGGCTACTCGTATCCAAGTGTTTGAGAAAGGGAATAGAAGGCTCTAGACCAATCTCTTTTTCATCTAAGTTATTGCGAAAATGATTTGGATTTGGTTGATGGTGATGCTAAAAGTGATCGACTTACAAAGGTGTTAAAATAGGCTCGACATTGAATCAAGAATTATTTCATCCTTTTAGAAAGTGGTTTGATATGATTGAGTGTTTTGAAGTTTATTGAGAAAATTGTCACTTGACGTTGGATCAAGGGTTTAATAAAGTGGCGAGGTCGGTCTAGTCCCTAAGGATAGCAAGCAAGCGAAACCAAACCAGAGATAAGCGAGAAAGTAAACAAAGTACATCAAAGGGGAGAGGGATACATGAAAAGTACAAGGGAATTTGATGTGATAAATAAATGGTCTCGTTGTCAGGTAGCCCAAGAGAAAGTCGTGTGTGTGTGCAAAGTGTCCTAAGCTAGACAATGAAAATAAGAGTCCAAATCCAAGTCTCCTTTTGCTTGGGTCAAACATTAGGTCCAAAACTTCATGATGCTAACGTCATCTGCACATTCAACAGTCCATTTTTGTCCCACAAGTTTTTTAGGTCTTTTCGTTTTTATCATGTTTTTGTGGTTTTTTTTAACAAGATAAGGAATAAAGATAAAAAAAATAAGAAAATGACATAAAGTAAATGCATGAATGATAAATGAGCAATAGATTAAATTGCGGAAAGTAAATTACGGAAAGTAAATTGTGGAAAGTAAATGGTGAGAAGTAAATTGTGAGAAAATAAAGTGCGATAATGTAAAAGTTAGAAGTCAGAAGTTAGTGATCGAATGATCGATTAATCGCATCAGGATAATTTAGCGCTATGTTATGCAATCGTAAGTGGACTTTTATAGAAGCCACACATATCTGAGGTCGGTCAATAAAAATTTATGCGCTCAAACATGTTAGAGAAATAACACAAATTTATTCTCCTAAAACATGTAGCACAATGAGAAAATAGAAAGCAAGCTCAAGTAATACAATGGCCTCATTTATCATCAAGAGATTCAAAATATGATCAACCAAGGGTAACCTATCAATACCTCAAAGTGTCAAGAATAATCCAATGATCATTCGTCAACAAATTTGAAGTATTGAAGATTCAATCGACTTAGGGATCATTACTCAAATGATGCTCAAGATTTCATCAACAAATCGATTATAAGAGTGAAAATCAAAAGTAAATAAAGATAATAATAAAATAATAAAATAATAAAACGAGAAATAAAAAATATATAATAATGAACTTAAGGTATGAATTAAAAATAATAAAAGTTTTTTAGAAAAAAGGGGGAAAAACAAGATTAAGAAAATAAAGATTAAAAAGCAAATAAAATGAAAAAATAAATTAAATTAAAAGAAGAGGGGGGTGTTGGGTCGTAGCATGGGTGCAGATAGTAAAATGGATTGGGTGGAGCCCAATTTAAGCATAAGAGAAACATAAGGTTTTAAAAAAACAATCAGCTTCAGCTTGTCTTACTAATTTTCACGTGGTCTTCTTTCTCACTCTCTCAAATGCAACGCCGATAACACAAATCCGCCGCGACGACACGCGTCACGGCGGCAGCTGTGGCGGCTACACCAAGCCCAACCCTACACCGTATTTAACGCCACATAATGCTCACTCTACATATCCAATCTGTAAAGTCAAGCTACACAATATGTTTTGATGAATACAACAACATTCAACAACCAATTAAAACTCTAAAAAAAGGATTTGGCTCAAGACTAATAGCACAACTTAAGTTTCAAAGTGAATCAAAAGTCTTGAGGTTTTAGGTGATTGATCATGAATGATAAGGTATATGAACTCATCTTGTCTTTGTGTATACAAGTGTTCAAAATATCATTCATACTTGCCATGATTCATTAAATTATTATTTCAAGAAAATCTTTGCATTGCATCTCATTTTCTAAAGTGTTTTTTAGTTCTAGACACTAGTTAATCGATTAACCAACTTCTTGTGTAAATCTGCTACTTGATTAACCTTTGCAAAATTTGAATTTTTTGACCCGTAAATGAAGGGTTAATCGATTAACCATTTTGTAGTGTAAATGTGTTAATCAATTAACACTGAAGTGGAGTCTAAAAGTACTGCATTTTTTCAGTCAAATGATTTTCAAATGTGGATCTTGAAGCATGACAACCTTTCATTCTTTGCACTCATCTGTATAGGTGCATTGTGTCTATATAAACACCATTATTTTCAGATTTAAATACACCTCCTTTACACATTCTAAAAGCAAATAAATTCTCTCCATCTTTCAAATTTTTCACAAGTGTTCTACAACCAGAATTTTATTTTGGAAGAAATTCTTGCATAAACTTTCAACTTGCATCCACATAGTTTCATCCATACAATAATGAACACTTGTATATCATTGATAATTTGCTTATTCATAGGAGAATGTCAATCAATAGATTGATAAGTGTATTCTACATATCACACTCTTGTATAAAAATTCAGAATCATTGTTGTGTCCTTGCTGTCCAAGATTGTTGGAAGCAAGAGGTTCACTCAAAGAGAGAATTATTCTCTTAGTGAACTTTTGTAAAATTCCAAGAGGATTGTTATTGGTTTGTTAGTGATAGGAAGACTAGGATAAGTCTTGTCTAGGTCACAATAATATTAAATATCATTTTCATGTTGAAAGGGGACTGGAGTAGTCTCAGACTGTGAGGGGAACCAAGATATATCCTTGTGTCGTTTATTTTCTGCACTTTATCGCTTACATAACTTAGTAGTTAATCAAGAAAGAAAACACAACATAAGATAAAACCGGAAAAATTTCAAAGTACCTAATTCACCCCCCCCCCCCCCCCCTCTTAGGTGCAAACTATATTTACAATTGGCATCATAGTAGGTTATAGGTAACTTGTTCCTACAGATCCAGTATGGCTTCCACAAATGTAAATCCAATTTTCGAGGATGGTGGTAGTAGCAACAAACCCCCACTATTTTCTAGTGAGTATTTTGATTTCTGGGAAATACGAATGAAGGCACATTTAGAAGCACAAGGAGAAGGAATTTGGGAAACCGTCGAAAACAGCCCACATGAACCAGTTAGTGCTTAAATGGTGTTGGAACTTCAAAGACTAAAAGTTCTTATGATGAAGATGATAAAAAGAAAGTTCTTAATGAAAAGAAAGCCATTAACATATTACAAAGTGCATTAAGTATGGATAATTCTTCCGCATTTCTCAATGTAAATCCGCAAAAGAAATTTGGGACACTTTGGTGGAGACTCATGAAGGAACCGTTGAAGTTAAAAGATCTAGATTTAATACATTAAGTCAAGAATATGAAATGTTCTGAATGCAGCCCGGAGAATCCATCGTCGCTTTGTGAAAAAGATTCATACATCTAACAAATCATTTAATTGCACTTGGTATGACATTTTCTAATGATGAATTGAATCTTAAAGTTCTTAGATATTTAACCAGAGAATGGTAACCGAAAGTGACGACAATATCCGAAAAGAAAAGCCTTCCAACTATGACTACTGCATCGTTGTTCGGGAAACTTCGAGAACATGAATTAGAACTTGGACGACTGGAAAAACAAGAACATCAAGAAAAGAAATCCAATGGTATCACTTTAAAAGTTGAATCAAAAGAAGAATCAGATGATGCCCCTGAAGAAGATGAGAATTTCATGCTTCTTGTGAAGAGACTTGGTAAAATCTTTAATAAAAATGATAAATCTTTCAATTATGCTAAAAGAAATAAACATTTTAGGAAAAAGGAAAAAGGAGGTTTCTACTTCAACATCCGATGTCACTTGTTATGAATGTGGTAAACAAGGTTGTATTAAGAAGGATTGTCCAAAACTTCTCAAGAAAGGCTGCTTCAAGAATAAAAAGGAAAATAAGAACAAGAAAGCCTATATTGCATGGGATGATAATGAGATAAGTTCTTCATCAGATTCGGATAGCGACGAATGTGTAAATCTAGCATTGATGGCTTCACACCATTCAGATGATGAAGAAGAGGTTAGTACTGAATTTTCCATTTATGATAACGATGCTCAAGGGGCTATTGATGAACTTCTTAATGAATGCAAAATTCCGGACAAAACAATATCATCAAAAAATGAAGAAATTACGTCTCTAGAAAATAAAATTAAGACTATGGAAAAATATCACAAAGATGAAAAACTGAAGATAATTAGTGAACAAAAACAGAATTTTGTGTGCAAAGAATGTGAATCTCTTTCTTGTCAAATTGTCCAACTAAAAAGAGTTTTAGAAAGATATGAAAAAGGGAAAATTGGTTTGGAGGATGTTCTTAGTCAACAAAGATATTTTAACGATAAAAGCGGACTTAGTTATTCATAATTTAGTAAACCAAGTTCAAGTAAAACTATCTTGTTAAAGCTAGTGATCAAACTCCAAAAGAGAAAGTTAAAGCCAAAATTGTGCATCCTTATCCTAAAAAAAAAAGATTTGTGAAAAATAAATCATATGTTTCTATATATAAGAGAAATTTTGTTCCTACTTGTTTTTATTGTGGTATTGTTGGCCATACACCTAATGCTTGCTATGTTAGAAACTTTAGTGTTGCAAGTGGGCATTATGTGTGGGTAAATAAAGGTACTAATTATGAAGGAGCCAAGGAAATTTGGGTACCTAACAAAACTTAATTTGTTTTGTAGGTATGCTTGAAGACCACTTCTAATTTATGGTATCTTGATAGTGGTTGTTCGAAGCATATGACGGGAGATATTGACAAATTTTTAAATCTAGTGCTTAAGGCCAAGGGTTATGTTACTTATGGAGATAACAACAAAGGAAAGATTATTGACATAGGCAAAGTTAGAGCACCACATTTCACATACATTGAAGGTGTTCTTTATGTTGAAGGACTAAAGTACAATATTCTAAGTATTAGCCAACTTTGTGACAAAGACTTCAAAATCAAGTTCACCAAGGATGAATGCTTGATAGAAGATGAAGTCACACATGAGGTAAAACTCAAAGGTAAAAGAATCAATAATATTTTCATGATTTCCCTTGATGGTTTGTGCTTGAAGGTAAAATGTCTCTGGAAAACAATATTGATTCATGGCTTTGGCATAAAAGATTTGCTCACATTCATATGGAACATTTAAATAAGTTAATCAAGCATAATCTTGTTATTGGATTGCCTAAGATAAAGTTTGTCAAAGATAAAGTATGTGATACTTGTCAAAATGGAAAACAAACCAAACCAACTTTCAAATCTAAAAATGTGATGTTCACTACAAGGCCACTACAATTGTTTCATATGGACTTATTTGGTCCATCAAGAACAAGAAGCTTCGGAAGTAATGTTTATGCATTGGTTATTATTGATGATTTTCTAGATTTTGTTGGACATTCTTTTTAGTGCAGAAAAGTGACACTTTCAAAGCATTCAAGAAGTATGCAAAGAAAACTCAAAATGAGAAATCACTAAAAATTGCCTCCATAAGAAGCGACCATTGTGGAGAATTTCAAAATCCATCATTTGAAGAGTTTTCTGAAGAACAACGAATCACTCATACTTTTTCAGCACCAAGAACTCCACAACAAAATGGAGTGGTTGAAACAAAGAATAGGTCACTTGTGGAACTTGTAAGAATAATGCTAAGCAACTCAAATCTTCCAAAGTATTTTTGGACGGATGCAGTGAGCACAGAATGTTATGTAAGTAATAGAGTAATTATTAAACCTATTTTGAAAAAGACCCCCTATGAACTCTTCAAAGGAAGGAAACCAAACAATTCTTATTTTCACATTTTTGGATGCAAGTGCTTTGTCTTAAACAATGACAAAGACAATCTTGGTAAGTTTGATGAAAAATCCGATGAAGGTATTTTTCTTGGTTATTCTCTTAAGAGTAAAGCGTATAGAATATATAACAAACGAACTTTAACAATTGAAGAATCTATGCATGTTTCATTTGATGAATCTAACCCCTCCAAGGAGGAAATTGTTTTGTGTGATGATGATGAAGATATTATAGACGTTCCTAAAAGAGATACTTCCAAAGCCATCTATGATGATCAACCGAAGCATCAAGAAGAACCAATTCAACAAGAGTCAAATAATAATGATCTACCTAAGGAATGGAAAACTCATAGAGATCATCCAATTGATAAAGTCATTGGTGATATTAGTCAAGGCGTTACAACTAGACTCAATATCAAAGATGCATGCTTGAATATGGTGTTTGTCTCACAAATTGAACCTTCCAAAGTTGATGAAGCCTTAACGACGACCAATGGATACTTGCTATGCAAGAAGAGTTAAACCAATTCGAAAAGAATCAAGTTTGGGAACTTATTTCTAGGCCAAGTGGTAAACACGTCATAGGTACCAAACGGGTGTTTAAGAACAAACTTGATGAGAATGGAATAATTATTTGAAACAAAGCAAGATTTGTGGCCCAAGGATACAATCAAGAGGAAGGAATTGATTTAGAAGAAACATTTGCACCGGTTGAAAGGATAGAAGCTATCTGTTTATTACTTGCTTATGTGTGTTCATTAAATTTTCAATTATACCAAGTGGATGTTGTAGCTCGGTTTTTGTGATGCGACCACTACCGCATTTAGTGCGACTTTCTGATTTCTATATTTATCATATAAAGCTTAAATGGAAGGGGAAGATATCTCAAACTAACCCTGCATGCAAATGTTTTCCTTAACAAATACGAAGAGATCGGGGATCGGGGGTTGGTTATACAAAGGGAAACTGTTAACTCCCAGAGTATCTATAGTAATCTATAGGAACCTTTATTTGCATATATTTCTATTGTTGTATTGCTTGGTTGCTTAAATCCATTTGTTGTTGAGTAGGGAAAGTTTCTCCTTTGTGGGGGTTGAGGAAATGTTTTTGTTGTTTTCGGGTTTTCTATTGTTTTTGGGAAGTTACTGGACCTAAGATTTTTGATCAGTGCGCTCGCTAAGATTTCACAATCTTATGCCTACGTATTCCCGTAAAGAAATCTGGGGAAATCAGAGCGTTCGTAGTTCCTCTTATTCTATGGGCGGAAAAAAATTGGTGTCTTGTTCAAAGCCCAAGATTGAAGATAAAATATTATTTGTGTCTTGTTCAAAGTGTGAGAACAAGATTTGGTTCTGCAATATTACTTCTAAGTTTTGATGATATCAAACGAGTATGTTTATATGAACAATTTTGTAAGTCTAATGTTTGTTACTTTTGAGAATTTAACAAACAAGTTATGCTTCCGTTAATTGGGGTGGACATGATGCTAAAAGAAAATACTTCGCCTACACGCTACGCTTGAAGTGATAAATAGCAGAAATTGCTTCAGGAAAATCTGAAGTTGGCAAGACTCTGATATAATATGGATAGAGAACAAGTTCTGAAGATCTGAAGACAGAGGTTCTGATTGAACGAAGTCCAGATGCTGAAGGTTTTCGCTCTCTGATAAAGGTTCTAAAGACCCAACCATAGTCTCTACTCATGCTTCAACTAAATACTATCTAAATCCTCTGAAGATATGAAGACAATTTTCTAAGTGAACAAGGTTCTGAAGACCAAGTGCTGAAGACTCCGGAGGCGCTGTTTTGAGGACTCAAAGATTTGAAGATCTTAAGAACCAAGCTACGTTTTCCCTTCTTACTTATGCTTGCAATAGCCTCTGAAGTTAAGAAGCCATGAAGACTAAGCTATGAAGTACAACTGTACCATAATACAAACGAAGATATCTTGAAAACAGTGCAAACGGTACAAACGAAGATATCATGACAAGACAAGACGCAAAATTTTTATCTGTCCTCACGTCTCCATCAAGCCGCCAGCCTAGATAGCTATCATGATTACTTTTCAACGGCTACTTTTTACAAGGCTATATAATGACGCGAAGACTTGAAAAAAGAAACACACGAACGCTCACTGCAAAAAATACTTTCTAATCAATATCTTTCTTAAGTCATTTTGATCTAAACTTGTTTACATTTCAGCTTGTATAAGAAGCATTTTCCTGTAAACGAAACTTATTCAAACTTAGGTTTGTATTCCTTTAGAAATACCTGTAGGGTTGTATTTCTTGAGTTGTCTAAGACGTGTTGTTCCTTGAGAAAGACCATTGAGGTTGTATTTCTTGAGAAGTCTAGAACTTGAGAGTTTTAGAGGTTGTTGTTCGTCACCGGCAGTTTGGCTAGTGCATAGTATTAATCTGATTGATTAGTGGATTAAGACCTCGTTTGAAAGAGGAAAATCACCGTGGCGGGTGGACTAGATTAACTTGAGGATTTCTCAAGTGAACTAGTATAAACACACTGTGTTACCTCTTTCTAGCCTCATTAAGATTGTTACTCATAAGTGAAAGAGTTGTTAAAGGGGGATTAATTTAAAGAAACAATTTTATTTTGAAAAACCAATTCAAAACCCCCCTTTATTTTGTTTTTCACACCTTCAATTGGCATCAGAACTCAAGTTCTGAGGTGATAAAAAGGTTGAATTTTTATCAAGCACTTAACAGTGTTCAGTACCGATCCAAGTGTGAAAAACAATAGCTGCACCAACTAAACCAAATGTTGTTGCAAATGAAAGAGATTCTTATAGTGCAAAACCTCATATCTTTGATGGGGAAAAATTTGAATATTGGAAAGATAGAATTGAAAGCTGCTTTCTAGCATTTGACTTATATCTATGGGATCTGGTAGTTGATGGCTACAGTTACCCAATAGATTTTGAAGGCAAAAAGATTGTCAGAAGTGCATTAACAGATGCTCAAAAGAAGACTTACAAGAATCATCATAGAGCAAGAATGATTTTGTTAAATGCAATTTCATATACAGAATATGAAAAGATTACAAACGAAGAAACCACAAACTCTATCTTTGACTCTCTTCGAATGACTCATGAAGGCAATGTTCAAGTCAAGGAGACAAAGGCTCTTGCACTAATCCAAAAATATGAGGTCTTCAGAATGGAAGACGATGAATCTGTGGAAACTATGTTTCCAAGATTTCATATGCTTGTTGCAGGACTCAGAGTTCTGGACAAAGCCTATTCTACTACTGATCATGTCAAGAAGATTATCAGAAGTCTGCCTGTCAAATGGAGACCAATGGTGACTGCCTTGAAACTAGCAAAGGATTTGAATAGTATAAGTCTTGAGGAACTAATCAGTTCTTTAAGGAGTCATGAAATAGAACTTCAAGAAAATGAACCTCAGAAGAAAGGTAAATCCATTGCTCTAAAGGCTAAGTCTGAGAAGAAAAAGGCTTATCAAGCAGAGGAAGATTTGGAAGAATCTAAAGAGGATTCAGACGAAGAATATATTTCTCTCATATCAAGAAAGATAAGTCAACTATGGAAATACTAAAAGAATAAGTTCATAGGACCAAGCAGAAGATCTGAGTCTACATATGGTCAAAAGAGAGCTTATGAAAGAGAAGTTACATGTTTTGAATGCAAGGAGCCTGGACATATCAAGAATGATTGGCCAAAGTTCAAGAAAGATGGAAGACCTAAGAAAGCTAAATGGGGTCTTATGGCAACTTGGGATGATTCAGAGTCAGAAGATGATTCCGAAGGAGAACATGCCAATGTGGAATTCATGGCTAAGACCAGCACGAATGAAGTTCTATCAGAAGAAGAACTATCAGACTCTGACGACGAAAGAGAGGTACTTTCTTCCCTATCTCGTTCTGAACTTGAAATAAGATTATTTGAACTTATGGAAAGGTGTCAACTTCTTCTAAGAAAACACAAAGCTCTGAAAAAGACTCTTGTGGTTCCTTCAGAGGACCTTACTAAAAGCAAGAAAACTATTTCTGAATTAACGAAAAATTATTTTTCTTAGAAAAATCAAATGTTGCTTTAAAAAGTAAAGTCTCTAAGTTAGAAGAAGAAATCACTTCCAACATAACTAACACTAATGAAGTGGTCAGATATGATAGAGCTTTTCAACATTTCCTAGATAAAAGCATAGATAAAAGTAAAATGGCTTCAATGATCTATGGAGTCACCAGAAATGGAAGTAGAGGTCTGGGATATTCAGGACCATCACAACCATATGATGAGACTAAAAGTATCAAGCTAATACCTCTGTCCAAACACTTTGTGCTTGCTGACACTAAACTGAAATGTCCAGAACCAGAAGGTTCTAAGTCTAGTACAACACAAACACAGACACGAAAGAAAACTTCTAAGCTTAAATATCATGCACAAATTCCACACTATTATTTAGTTGCACGAAAATCCAAAGGTGTGAGAACCTCTGGAAAAACAAATGTGAAAGGACCCATAAAATGGGTACCTAAGAATAAGATAATTTATGTTGCAGATATCCTTAATGGTACCACTGAAACACCAGTCATGGTACCTGGACAGTGGATGCTCGCGACACATGACGGGAGAAAGGCATATGTTCCAAGATTTGAAACTTAAGCCTAGAGGTGTCGTCGATTTCGGTGGAAATCAGAAGGGAAGACTCATTGGCTCTGGAACAGTTGGTAATGGTAAACTCCCTTCTATTAATAATGTTCTTTTAGTTGAAGGTCTAATGCATAATCTGTTGTCAATTAGCCAACTTAGTGACAACGGTTATGATGTTATTTTCAATAAAATGTCTTGTAAGGCTGTTAGTCAAAAGGATGGATATGTTCTGTTCAACGGTAAGAGGAAGAACAATACTTACAAAATTAAATTATTAGATTTAAAACATTAGAATGTAAAGTGTCTTCTGTCTATAAATGAAGAGCAATGGGTCTGGCACAGACGCCTTGGTCATGTTAGCTTGAGAAGAATCTCTCAGCTGAACAAGCTAGGACTTGTCAGAGGTTTACCAAATCTGAAGTATTCTTCAGATGCTCTTTGTGAATGTAATACCCCAAAATTTGCTCTCCCCTTTTGGCATCATAGCATGGCATTATCATTTATCATATCATATCCATCTCATTAGCATTGCATTGCATTTAATATAGAAAAATGAAGCATGGCATCCTTCTTACCATCAGGGCATGTGATCAGGTGGAAGGTGGACAATCAAGGAATCATTCAAAGCACAAAAGGTCAATCAAGTGCCCTCAAGGCAAGCCAAGAGGTCTTTCATGTCTCATACCATCCCAATTGATCCTCCACAACCTCAAGAAGGTGAGATTCAATAGGAGATTGAAGCATTACATCCTACTCTATGCAAGAGGTCCAAAAATTGAAGGAAAACCCTCAAAAGAGATAGCTCATTGATTCAAAATCATCCTCAAAAGGCATATATCATCATCCTTTAAGAAGGTACACAACATACTCTGAGGAATTTGAAATTGAAGACTGCACATTTTTCTCCTAGGAGGTGGGCACCAAAACTAGGGTTTCCCATTAAATCAGGGAATCTTTGATTTTTTGAACAAAACTTGATGTCATGGTATTCCATATGTCCTTAAGTGTATGTATGTGGAAAATTGCATTTCAATTGGTTTTAGAAGTGGTTCAATTGGAAGAAAGATCAAGAATCAGAGAAATTGGGGCAAAGTCAAATAATCAGAGGAAAAAGTCAACTCTTGACTTTTTGAGCCCAAAATCATGAAATTCATGTTACATATGTCCAATGTACAAAATTTGGTCAAGAAAATCCAAAGGAATCATGAAAAAATCAAGAGGTGGAAAGTTGCCATTTTTGGAAGAGGAAGGGTTACTAAAAATAGCAAGTTTTGGCCATTTTGCATCAGAGTTTGAACCAAGGCCATTTAAAATTGAAGCACCAAATGAAAATTCCACTCGGCCACAACAAAAGATCTTGTTTTAAGCTTCAAATCCATGTGTGGAACATCTCCATTGGATAAAAATTGAGTGAGATATGATTGATCAAAGTTTGAGCAAAGTAGGTTCAAAACCAGGTCATGACCAAGTCTTGCCAAGCTCATGCGCAGTCATTTTCTCAAACAAGTGGTGTGCCAAATGTTCACCCATGTTTCTCCAAGAGGGAAGCTCCAAATGAAAAACTTTTCAACATGAAAGTTGTTCATTGCATTGTCATCTTCAATATTCATGTAGGACAAATTTTGGTTTGATCAAGTTATGAGATAGTTTTAAGGGTTCAAAGTCATGTTGATTATGCTGAAAACCCAGGCGCCATGTTGCCTTGCCAACCAACCCCATTACTACGCCATACACCAGTTTTGATTCCTTTTGTTTCAAGCAATTTTTCATCATCTTGTACGCTTCCATTTGACTTGTTTTCAACATCAATATTGTTCCATGATAGCTCCTCTTTCATTTGACACCAAAACCTCATTAAACCATGCATTAACATGAGAGATATTTACCATCAAACATCCACTGTTACAATAATGACTTGTTGCATAATTTTGGTTCAAGCACACCTCAAATACATGACACGGGTTTTTTATGTTTGCTTCCTCATTAAGACCAACACATGCCTGCACTCTTTACACCTTTGCTCGAGTCATACATGAAAAAGGAAAAGGTTGAAAGCTTGTGGTAGAAGTTTTGCAGCAGGAACATTGTAACTTACCATGAGCTGCCATATACCATACAAAAGCCTAAAGGAACTCGCCCCTAACTAACTTGACTCAGTTAGTTAGGGTGCACTCAGTTGACCACCCCTAACTCACTTGACTCACTCATTAAACCATGGTTAAGGCTGGCTATATAAACATCACATTGCTCATAACTCAAGGAGGTTTTTCAGTTGTTCATTTTGTGTCACGAGTTCAGAGGTTCATCTCTCCAAGTTTCAGAGTCTCATTCTCACACTGCTCAAGCTTCATCGCCATTCTTCTTCACACGATTTACTCACTCTCTCGCTGCTCAAGTTTCAGTGCTTAAGCCTTTATTTGGCCAATAGAAGATCAAGAGTATCAAGTTTATTCTCTGGTTTTTCTTGGTTCAAAAGTTCCATCAACATCAGGTAAATATTCATCATCTTTTTCTGTACAATTCATGAGAGTTTTAAGTTCATTACACATTGATTGAAGCTTATTAGAAGCACAAGTTTGATTTTGGCTAGTTGATAGGTCTTCTAGAGGCATAGTACAAAACTTAGGGCAGACTTTGCTTCTTCGTTTCTCACTATACAGGCTGCATCGGTGTATTTTTTTGATTGTTTAATGATCTGCTTAAGTTTCTCTTTCTATTGATGCACTTTTTACGCATTTCTGGGCATATGTAAATTTCTGAGACACCGGAGGTGGCCGGAGAAGATGACCGGAGGTCTTCTCCGGCCGGTGAGGGTTTGAGTTAGGGTTTAGGACATTTTTAAGTCATGGCCGTCCTATTTGTTTAATCCAAGGGTGGCGACGTTGCCAGCGAATTAATGGAGAGGGTGTATGTCACGTGTTTCATTTTGATCACTCTGATGCTTGCGTGCGTGTTCATACATGGTTATTATGGTGTACCGGCAGTGTGATGTGCATGATTTGTTTACTTTGACTATTGTTTGACCTTGACTTGATCCAATGGCCATGAGCGAGTCAATTTTGTTGACTGAGTGTACATGGTAGTTAGTGTGTGCTACGCGTAATTGGACCTATGACAGATTGCTTTTCGCACCTCCTTTTTAAAAAGCCCAAACACTTTGAACTGTTGGTTTACTATATTTGCACCCCACTCTTGTTTTCTATTTCCTTTTATTTTCTTTATTTTATGCACGTTTACTTTTTAATTTTTAAAAATATCAAACATCATCATAAAATTCCACAAAAATTCATGAGTATCACTAAAACATTTAGGAAATTTTCCATGATTTTATTTCTTGATTTTATGACCTTTTTACCCCTGGTCCATAATTTTCTTTGAATTTCCATTTAGATGCATTCTAAGCATGATACATGAATTTGTTTAATTTTGTTCTTGCTCATTACAAACTGTTTTGACATGATTCTTTTTGCATTGATTCACCAATACATTGAAGCATGCTAGATGATTTTTGTTTGATTTTTTAAGTCACTTTATGACATGTTTTGATGCCTATATTTGCACCACTTTGCATGATGTTTCAATTTGACCTAATTGCTTTGTTTGAAGTCATTTTGCTCTGAATTTTTACATGCTATCTTGATGTATGATGCATTTCTGACTTAGGCATTCCAATAATATGCTGGCATAATTTTCATGAATCCATTTGGTTTTTGTTTGATGTATTACATTTGAAGTATAATACATGTCATGTCATTTTAACTTTAGTGCATGTTTGCATGAATTCTTTTGTGCATATTTGTATGAGCATTTGCATAGTCGTATGAGTCATTCAAGTGATATTATAGGTCATTGTTGCACATTATAGGTCATCTTCACATGTTCATTTCAACTTGAACTTTGTGCATCCTAACATGTTTTGTTTGCACCTTCTTTTTGAGTTTTCATCTCACTTCTTCTTCTATTACTTCTTGAATGTCTTGATGGTTGATTCATGGATACTTTTGAGATGTTCATAAACCTTTTTTCATTTAGTTTCAATTCTGGTTGTTGATGTACATGTTCCATTTATGCATGTCCTTTTCATTTCTTTCCATCTTTCATCTATTCCTTCTTCTTGTAACATGTTTAAATGCTAATGGGTGATGATTATTGCTTATTCACTTGCAATTGTATGATGATATTCACTTGTTGTCCATATGATGCCCATTCTGGTTGTGGCTCTAGGATTTGGTTTCTCATTTTATTCTTTTGAGTTTTATGATGCATTACATGTTCTTTTACTTCTTATACTTCTTATACATGTTTACTAACCATGTAGGGGCTTTGGTAAGTTTCAATTGAGTGTGGATAAGGAATCCACATTCAACTTCTATCCTTTCTCTTTTACAATTCCATTTTGTGTTTTGTTAAGCACTTATGTGCTTTCTTTTAATAACTCATCACTTTCCCTTTGTGAATTACAATTCATCTTCTACTTTAGAAGTGAATTGTTTAATTCATTCTTTCTTTAGACTTTAGGGTGAAACCTCACAAACTTTAGGATCACTCCCTTAACTAATCAATTAGGATTGAGTCTTAGTCCATATAGATTTTTACCTTTACCCTCTCTTGAGTCTTTCATCTTCTCATCTCAAAGAAAATTCAAAACATATAATAAAGGTAGGCATTTATTGTATTTAGGCCTTTCATATAAAGAAAAGATTATAAGGGGTCTTCTCTTGTAATCTTAGAATGTGTAGCATATAGCCCATCTTGGGTCAATGTGTTAAACATTTGATCTTGTATGAGGGACTTAAATGCAATACTTGTTGAAGGTGCAAATAATAAAAAAAAACTTCTTCATTTTTTAATCAACAAAAACACTTAATAAACACAAGTATGCTAGTGTGTTTGAACCTTGACAATTGAAACTAAGTGTGGGGGTCTTCTTCATATTTAGTGTACTTTCTTACTCATTCCATCTTGGAATGTGAGAAGGTACACATTCCAAGGACTAAGATTTGGATACACTATCATATGCAAACAAATAACAAAACACTTCTTTCTAAAAGACAAAAACAAACAATAACGTCTTTCCTTCGGGAATTCTTTTCTCACCTCATTCATTCTCAACGCACGAACGCGCTTCTACTCGTTCTTTTGCAAGATGGTAACGCACTCGGACCAGCGAGCCTGCAACACCTGAGCTAGAACGTTAGCCGTTCCCTAAAATACAAACAATCCATCCCTAGTGAGGGGAACTACGTCGCTCTGATTCTCATGCTCCCGATGAGATACGTAGGCAGTGGGGTAGGGCCCATGCGAGCACTTCTTTTATTTTCCCTACATTTGTTTCTCGTTCCTTTTCCCGTTCTCTTTTCGTTCCTTTTCCAGTATTCCTTTCTTTACACCCTTTGATCGAGACAAGCAAGCGTGGATCCCATCGGGTACGATGGACGCGTGGGGGTGCTAATACCTTCCTCTCGCGTAACCGACTCCCGAACCCAGTTCTCTTGGTCGTAGGACCATGCTTTTCCTTTCTCTTAGGTTTACGCGGTGTTTCCTTTCCCTCTTTTGGGATAAATACACATTGCTGGCGACTCTGTTTCGGTGCCACTTTCGCGTATGTACTAGGATGAAAATCCCGGGAGCGACAGCTGGCGACTCTGCTGGGGACAAGTGTTTGACCTATTGCTGGTCCATCCTAAGCAAGTCAATCCTAGCGCTTGTCTGTTTTTCTTTCATTGGGTGTTTACTGTTGTGCTATATTTACCGTTTTATTGTATGGTTATTTACTGCTCTACTGTACATTACTGTATTTACTGCTTTTTAGCATTACATATCATATTATTACTGTTGTGTTGGACTGTGCTATTTTCTGTTTGGCGGGATGGGATTTCTGAGAGATAAGCCCATTACACAGGCTTGAGTATACACTTAGAATTAGAGTGGAGAGTAGTGGGACCTACGTGCCGTTTGGAGTGCGTTGGGTGTTCACGAAATTCACAGCTAGACGAGGCTATCTTGGGACACGTCGTGGCATGCGCATCTTGCGTATTCCAGGATGTAGATCTAGAGAGCTGTCGACTCTAGTGACCGATCATGAGGACCTTAGTGGAAATATCCCTCTTTAGTGGTGACAATGGCAGACCACATTCTGTGGCAAACCCATTCGCACCCGAGGGCCCACTTTGGAACTTGCATAGGATGACTTTTATTTTCTAAGGGGAGTCAGTGGACGACCTCTTTGATTGGCATAGCATTGTATCCTACGGGCTGAATGTGCTATTGCTTCTCAAACCTCCGAAGCTGACAAGCCTTATTTTCTAAGAACCACATGTGAGTATGGGCGGGATGTTTACAGGTTTGCAGGAAACCCAGCCTCCTACCTACCTTACTTGTGATTCTATGATGATTTCAGACATTGTATCCTATGACAGTGATTTAAGTGTTCATCTCAGATATTGCCAGATTCAGTACAGAGACACAGTGCACACAGTTCAATACAGACACCGACACTTGATTACCTGATCACATGCCCTTTTGCATTGCATTATCATATCATAACAGTTATGTTTGTCATTTTCAGGTGCATAATACATTTCTGATTCCAATCCATGGGTTCAACAGAGATCGTTGCCGAGAGAAAGAACAATGTGTCTTACAAGTTTCCAGATCCTGTCTTGGATTCATTGCTCAAAGTTATAGATATGGCTGGTCCGGGTATTCTTGATAGGTTTCAGAAGAGCTACGGGAATTTGGTTGGGATGGTCCGTACAATCACCAAGTATGAACATGATGCTTTGCACACTTTGCTGCAGTTCTACGAGCCTTCGTTGAGGTGCTTTCTTTTTTCAGATTACATTTTGATGCCAACACTGGAAGAATTCTCATTTATTTTGGGAATTCCGATCACGTCGGCAATACCATTCTTCTCTGGTAGTTCTCCCAGCGTAAAAGAAATTGCTGCTGCTTTACAAATGGATCAGGCAGTGATAAAGAGTGGTGTGAGCAGTAAAAATGGAGTTAGCGGATTTCATTTAGAATTTCTGTCTGGACAGGCCCAAGAGGCTGCAAGTGCTAAAAATTGGACGGTTTACAATTCCATTCTGGCTCTCTGCATATATGGCCTAGTTTTCTTTCCCAATCAGCAAGACTTTGTGGATATGCAAGCGACAAGAGTTTTCGTTCTTAAAAATCCAGTCCCTACTTTGTTAGGAGATTTTTATCATTCCGTGCACTATAAGAATGAGAAAAGGAGGGGAGGATCTGTTAGTTGTTGTACTCCACTGCTGAGTCATTGGTTTTTCAAACATTTGCCTCAGACAGGTGCCTTTGTGGAAACCAAAGATGTGGCGAAATGGTCTAAACGATTGATGAGTTTAACTGCTGATAACATTGTATGGTTTGACCACCGGTTATTGAGAATAGAGCTTGTCACAAGATGCGGAAATTTTCCAAATGTGCCGTTGATTGGCAGAAAAGGAGGGATCAATTATAATCCAGTTTTGGCCATCCGACAGTTTGGGTATGCTTCCAGGGATCCTCCTACAGAGCAAGATGTGGAAGAATCTTTATTCTTTACAGGAACTAAAGATGCGAAGGTGGTAGAAGTAGTGAATGCTTGGAAAGATAAGCACAAAATTGGAAAAGCAGTTTTTGGAAAAGGAGATTGTAGATCTTATCCTGAATATGACAGGTGGATTGAGACGAAAGTAAAGGAATTACTTTTACCCTTTTCAAGGGGACCTCTTTTATGTTCAGTACAGCCAGAACAACCCACTACGGTGGCTATTGAAGAATGTGAGAAGTGGAAGAAAATGGTCAGAGAGTTGTAGATAGAGAATTCTGGAATGAGCAGATGTCTTCAGAAAGCTCTAGCTGACAACAAAGAGTTGGAAAAGAGAGCCTTGAAAGCGGAAAAAACCTTGGCTGACAAAGAGGAAGATTTTGATGACCGAGCTCGGTACTTTCGGAAACTTACTTTGGGAGCAGATGACACTAGTCAGGCTCACAAGATTACAAAACAGGCTTTAGCCCGAAGCAAGGATTCATTAGCTCAACTTCGTCAAGCTTGGGATGAAGTCAGGATTGAAAATGCCGAGTTAAAGGATCAGTCGAAGACTAAAGACGAGGAGCTTAAAAAGGCACATGAGCAGAGGAGAAAGTATCGGGAAAGTCTCGATAAAAGTCAAGAACAGTTAGAAGAAGTTAGAAGCCAGTTGAAGAATACCAAGAAAGAGCTTGAAGAAGCCATGATAGAAAGAGAGATACTCAAGACGCAAGCTGGCATAAAGAGACACAAAGGAGTGCATGATGACGAAGCTCTTATGCTGCATATGGGTTCTTTAACTGAAGCTCTTGAAAAAAGGGATGTCTTGATCAAAGAAATGATTGAAAAGCCGAATCACCAGCGTACCCGTATACTTTTTGAGGAAATCAAGTATTCAAGTGATAAGCTGAAGGATGTGGAATTGTCAGACTGATGTTCTTTTCCTTATATTTTGTTGTTAATGGTTACCATCAGGCTTGTTGATGGATCCATTTTTCCTTGTATTGCATTTGCGGTTGAACCTTTCTTAAATGTACTTGAATACTTCGTTGAATGAGTATGAGCAGTTTTATTCAGAATTATTCCTTATCAAATAGCTGCACACAAGCACATGACCACGACACGTCTCTTTATATCACAATTTCTGGTCTTCAGATTTCTGTGGTTGGATTGGAATCAGGGTATAAAGCACCTCGGAAATGACAAACATGGCATTGCATGGCATTGCATATCATTTTGCATTTTTGTTACTTGCTTTTCAGGTACTCGTTGCAGGGACTCTAACCTTTATCTGGTTTCAGGCAGTATAGCGGAGAGTCATATTCACCGATATTCGACGCGAAGGAATCAAGTAAGAATCATGGATCAAGTGCAAAGTGATTTGGCGGAAATGAGGGCGCGTATGGACCAGTTCATGACCCTCATGACTGGCATGGCGCAAAATCAGGAGAGATTGAGGCTTCTGGTAGAGCGTCCAGACAATGGGCCCGAAGGTGATCAGCGTGACAATTTACAGGGACATGGCATTCCTCCTCCCGGTGGCAACCCTCCTCCTGGTGGTAACAATAGGGGTAATGGAAATGGTAGGCATGCTGGTGTTACTCTTGAAGATACTCTAGAAGACCAATTTACTCTGCTGGATGCTGATGTGGGTAATCAAGGGGATCGAAGGTATGATGAGTTAGCAGAGAAGATCAGGGCCATCGAATGCAAGAACTCTATGGGTATTGATGTTACCAGCTTGGGGCTGGTCTCAGGAGTCAGAATTCCCCCTAAATTCAAGCCTCCCACTTTTGATAAGTATCACGGCAATGCGTGTCCCCAAACGCATCTTCAAGCTTAGTTTGGGAAGATTTCAGCCCATACGGATGACGAGAAGCTATGGATGCACTATTTTCAGGACAGTCTGGCTGGGGCGTCCTTGACCTGGTACATGAAGTTGAATAGAGCTGCTGTGAAGAATTGGAAAGATCTGGCAGAAGCGTTCCTGAAGCAATACCAGTATAATATTGACATGGCGCCCAACCGCACCCAATTGCAGGGATTGTCCCAAAATGCCAAGGAGAGTTTCAAAGAATATGCACAGAGGTGGAGGGAAATGGCTGCCCAGGTCCAACCTCCCTTGTCAGACAGAGAAATGGCAGATATGTTCATGGGCACCTTGCAAGGGGCCTATCTTGACAGATTAGCTGCTTGTCCGTCAACTGGATTTGCTGATATTGTGATTGCGGGAGAAAGAATAGAAAGTCTGTTAAAGCTTGGAAAGATCCAGGACGTGAGTGGGGCTGGCTCTTCGGGGACGAAGAAACCGTTTGCTAGTAACCAGAAAAGAAGAGAAGGTGATACGAATGCTGTGTTTAGAGGACGAGGCAGAGGGCGTTCTCGAGCTTATTATCAGGTAGATGCTGTAACAATCCCCACACCGTCTGTTCAGAAACAACAACCCCAACAACAAGTTCAACAGCAACAATCTTTTTTCCAGCAAAGGTCTAGACAGAGGGATCGTAAGATGGATCCTCTCCCTATGACTTATGCCGCGCTGTTGCCCCGGCTACTCGAGTTAAAGTTGGTAGAACTCTGAACTATGAAAGCTCCGGTTGCTGGAAACCTGCCACCTAACTTCGATGCTAATGCTCGTTGTGAGTTCCACTCAGGTGCTCAGGGACACTCCATTGAAAAATGCTGGGCTTTCCATCATAAAGTACAAGATTTGATTGATGCTAAAGCCATCAATTTTTCTCCCGCTCCTAATATTACTCAGCATCCCATGCCTGATCATAGTGCAGCAAATGTGTACGCTATTGAAGATGGGAGGAGATTGAATTTGGTGTTAGACGTTCATCAAGTGAAAACTTCTTTGTTGGTTGTAAAAGGTCGTTTATTGAAGGGACAGGTGTTCCCGGGCTGCAATCAAGATTGCTCTGATTGTATGAATCAGGAGAACGGCTGTGATAAGTTGAAGTTGGGTTTACAGAATCTGATCGATGAAGGATGTCTACAGTTCGACAGAGTCGTGAAAGACACTAATGAGATATCGACCGTGACCATCTATTACACTCCCGCTGAGATTCAAATGCCGGTCAATGCAGTTCCCGTGGCGAGTGTTGCGCCAGAAAGGCCCAGTCCTGTCACTATCACGGTGCCAGGACCAATTCCGTTCGCGTCTACGAAGGCTATCCCATGGCACTATGGGGCAGATGTATATTACGAAGGTAAAAAGCAGGAAGTTGAGTCGTCAGTCAGCCCAAGTATTGATAACGTAGGGGGTGTAGGGTGCTTTACAAGGAGTGGAAGGTTGTTCGCTCCCCAAACCTTGAGAAGTGATAAAGAGGCAGAAGCCGCAGCAAAGGCTAAAGGTAAACAGGTGGTTGAAAGTGCGCCTACACCTGAAGCAGAGACAAAGATTACTTTTGATAAGGAAATGGAAGAATTTATGAAGATAATCAAGAAAAGCGATTATAAGATTGTGGACCAACTGAATCAGACCCCTTCAAAGATTTCAATCTTGTCACTATTGATGTGCTCTGATGCGCACCGGCAGGCGTTGTTGAAAGTGTTGAAGAGTGCGTACGTGCCACAAGAAATTACTGTTAATCAGCTCGAGGGCGTAATCTCCAATGTTAATGTTAGCCATGGCGTGGGCTTTACAAGTAGAGATTTGACTGTTGAAGGAAGAAACCATAATAAGGCTTTGCATATCACGATGGAGTGTAAGGGCGCAGTGTTATCTCATGTACTGGTAGACACTGGTTCATCACTCAATGTCTTGCCCAAGAAGGCATTAATGAAGCTGGAAGTTGATGGTTTGATCTTAAGGCCTAGTGAATTGGTGGTCAGAGCATTCGATGGAACTAGACGATCTGTGTTTCGTGAGGTGGAATTGCCCGTACAAATTGGACCACAGGTATTCAAATCCACGTTCCATGTAATGGACATACAACCTGCATATAGCTGCCTATTGGGACGCCCTTGGATTCACGGAGCCGGGGCTGTTACTTCTACTCTACATCAAAAGCTGAAGTATGAGTTTGAAGGGCAGGTTGTGACAGTGTGTGGGGAAGAAGACATCTTTGTGAGTCACTTGTCCACGTTTAAGTACATTGAAATGGATGGGGAAATTCATGAGATGTTGTGCCAATCATTTGAAGCAGTCAACATTGACGATGCACCTGAGTCTTCTTCTGTACCAGTTGGGGCTGGTACCTCCATTTCATCTTACAAACAAGCTGTCGAAGTCGTCAGGGCAGGCAACGCCCAAGGTTGGGGCAGGTTGATAGAGACCCCAATGAAGGAAGACAAATTTGGTATTGGTTATCATCCCTCTACAACTTCAGATGCGGGGAGCAGGGGACCCATTACTTTCAATAGTGGGGGAATTATCTACACGGACCAGTCTTGTGCAGCCACAGAGGATAGTGTTGACAGTAATTGTGACCTGGACAACTGGGTACGCCCTCATGCTCCGGGACAACAAGTGCAAAACTGGTCCGTTGAAGAAGTCATCCGGGTTACTCTTCAGACAGAGTAATTTTTCTTTGTTTTTTCTAACCATAATGCATGTCAAAATCTTGCGCTCTGCCCAAGGCGTATAGATTCATTTGTAGGGCCACCATGGTTGCATTTGCAATGTTTAATCATTAATAAAGGACGTTTTGCAATCAAATTTTGTTCTCTGTCTTTCAGTTTTTATTTTTGCACAAAAAAATAATAAAATGGCAATGTTTCATTTTCTTTTGTTTTGCTTAAAAATAAATTCTAAAATAAGGCATGAACCCGTTCATGCAGACTTGATCCTCCGGATACCACTGATAACGATTTTGATATGGCCATGTATGACTTTGACAATCCGATTTATCAAGCCGAAGAAGGGGATGAGAAAGATTGTGAACTTTCTGAAGAACTGGCCAGATTGTTGAAACAAGAGGAAAGGGTCATCCAGCCTCATCAGGAGACTGTAGAAATCATCAATATTGGTACCAAGGACGCCAAGAAAGAGATCAGGATTGGTGCCAGCTTGCAAGCAGATGTGAAGCAAACTTTGACGGAAATGTTGCGCGAGTATGTTGACATCTTCGCCTGGTCGTATCAAGACATGCCGGGGTTGGATACGGATATTGTCGTGCACAGGCTGCCATTAAGAGAAGAATGTCCGCCAGTCAAGCAGAAACTTCGTCGGACTCACCCCGACATGGCTTTAAAGATTAAGGAGGAAGTCCAGAAGCAGTGGGATGCTGGTTTTCTTGCTGTGACAAAGTATCCTCCATGGGTAGCCAACATCGTGCCAGTACCGAAGAAAGATGGAAAAGTGAGAATGTGTGTGGATTATCGAGATCTTAATAAAGCTAGCCCGAAAGATGATTTTCCACTACCTCATATTGATGTGCTGGTCGATAATACAGCTCAGTTTTCAGTGTTCTCCTTTATGGACGGTTTCTCCGGGTACAACCAGATCAAGATGGCACCTGAAGATATGGAGAAGACCACGTTCATTACTCCGTGGGGTACATATTGTTATAAAGTAATGCCTTTTGGGTTGAAAAACGCAGGGGCAACGTACCAGCGGGCGATGGTGACATTGTTTCATGACTTGATTCATAAGGAGATCGAATGTTATGTAGATGATATGATTGCCAAGTCGAGAACAGAAGAGGAACATCTGGTTAACCTGAAAAAGCTGTTTGAAAGGTTGAGAAAGTTCCGTCTGAGATTAAATCCAAACAAGTGCACGTTTGGGGTACGTTCTGGAAAGTTACTGGGTTTCATTGTGAGCGAAAGAGGAATCGAGGTTGATCCTGCCAAGGTGAAAGCAATACAAGAAATGCCTGAACCGAGAACAGAAAAAGAGGTTCGTGGTTTCTTGGGTAGATTGAACTACATTGCAAGGTTCATATCTCACCTAACAGCCACGTGTGAGCCAATATTTAAATTGTTAAGGAAAGATCAAACGGTCAGGTGGAATGACGATTGCCAATTGGCATTCGATAAGATAAAAGAATACTTGCAGGAACCTCCGATTATAATGCCTCCAGTTGAAGGGAGACCGCTGATAATGTATCTGACAGTGCTTGAAGGTTCCATGGGTTGTGTTCTCGGTCAACATGACGAGACAGGTAGGAAGGAGCATGCTATTTACTACCTGAGCAAAAAGTTCAATGATTGTGAGTCCCGATACTCAATGCTTGAAAAGACATGTTGTGCGCTTGCATGGGCCGCTAAGCGATTGAGGCAATATATGGTTAGGCACACAACCTTGTTGATTTCAAAAATGGATCCTATCAAGTACATTTTCGAGAAACCAGCATTGACAGGCAGAGTTGCACGGTGGCAAATGGTCTTGACAGAGTATGACATTCAGTACACTTCACAAAAGGCCATCAAAGGAAGTATCTTGTCCGACTATCTTGCGCAACAGCCGATTGATGATTACCAACCCATGAAGTTTGACTTCCCTGATGAGGACATCATGTTTCTCAAAGCTAAAGACTGCGAGGAACCACTTCCGGAGGAGGGGCCAGACCCTGAATCCAAATGGAGTCTGATGTTTGATGGGGCTGTCAATATGAATGGGTGCGGAGTTGGAGCAGTTCTTATCACGCCGGAAGGTGTTCATATGCCTCTCACTGCACGAATAACTTTCGGATGCACCAACAATGAAGCAGAGTACGAAGCTTGTATAATGGGGATCGAGGAGGCGATTAATCTACGGATTAAAACCCTTGATATATTTGGTGATTCAGCTTTGGTAATCAATCAAGTGAAGGGGAGTTGGTACACGTACCAAACAAATCTAGTGCCGTATAGAGATTATACAAGGAGATTGCTGACGTTTTTCACAACAGTGAAACTGTACCATATTCCTCGAGATGAGAATAGGTTCGCGGATGCCTTGGCCACTTTGTCTTCCATGATCAAAGTGCAAGGATGGAACCATGTACCTAAGATTGAGGTATCCCGCCTTGACAGACCAGCATTTGTGTTTGCGGTCGATGCAGCGTCTGATGACAAGCCATGGTTTTATGACATTAAGTGTTTCTTGAAAAGTCAAGAGTACCCGCCCGGGGCATCGTCCAAAGACAGGAAGACGTTGAGAAGGTTAGCTGGTAGTTTCTTCTTGAATAAAGATGGCGTGCTGTATAAAAGAAATTTTGACACGGTCCTGCTTAGATGTGTGGATAAACATGAAGCAGACTTGTTGATGATTGAAGTGCACGAAGGCTCTTTCGGTACCCATGCTGGAGGGCATGCAATGGCTAAAAAGTTGTTAAGGTCGGGATATTATTGGTTGACTATGGAGTCAGATTGTTGCAAATATGCCCGCAAATGCCATAAATGCCAGATCTACGCAGATAAAGTGCATGTACCTCCAAATCCGTTGAGTATCATGTCGTCGCCTTGGCCGTTTGCCATGTGGGGCATTGATATGATTGGAAAGATTGAGCCTACAGCTTCTAATGGTCATCGTTTCATCTTGGTGGCAATTGATTACTTCACCAAATGGGTTGAAGCCGCATCCTATGCCAATGTTACAAAACAAGTGGTCGCTCGTTTCTTAAAACGGGATATCATTTGCCGATATGGAGTTCCCGAAAGAATCATTACTGATAATGGTTCTAATTTGAACAATAAGATGATGGCTGAGTTATGCCGGGACTTCAAAATCGAACATCACAATTCTTCTCCGTACCGCCCAAAGATGAATGGCGCGGTCGAAGCGGCCAACAAAAATATCAAGAAGATTGTGCAGAAGATGGTTGTCACGTACAAAGATTGGCATGAGATGTTACCATTTGCTTTGCATGGGTATCGAACGTCGGTACGCACGTCCACTGGGGCAACCCCATTCTCACTTGTATATGGTATGGAGGCAGTGCTACCGGTTGAAGTAGAGATTCCGTCCCTCAGAGTTATGATGGATGTTAAGCTAGATGAAGCTGAATGGGTACGAGCCAGATTTGATCAGCTGAGCCTTATTGAGGAAAAGCGATTGGCGGCTATATGTCATGGGCAACTATATCAGCGCAGAATGAAACAGGCATTTGACCAGAAGGTGCGTCCTCGGGTTTATAAAGTCGGAGATGTGGTACTCAAAAGGATCCTTCCTCCCAATACAGATCACAGGGGCAAATGGACTCCTAATTATGAAGGTCCATTCGTGGTTAAAAAGGTCTTTTCGGGCGGAGCTTTATTGCTTACAACCATGGATGGCGAAGACTTTTCATCCCCTGTCAACTCGGACGTAGTCAAAAAATACTTCGCATGAATAGACCCGCTGGATAATAAGAATAAAAAAATCCAGGCAAAAAAGGGCATCCCGGCGAACCAAAAACAGAATAAGGTTCGGGCAAAAATTAGGGATATAATTGAAAAAAGATTTGTACACCCGGTAAGTTGAAAACCCGAAAGGGCAACTTAGGCAAAAAAAGGGTATCCTGGTGGATCGAAAACCTGAAAGGGCGGTCCACACAAAAGAGGGATTTAAGCGAATGACTATGGTCTGAGTTATCTATCCCCATTACCGTTTGAACAACTGACGTTCTGAAGGATAGGAATCGGTCTGATCATTCCTCAGAAGGCAAGGTCGGGGAGTTTTGAAGACATACTGGTCATAACAGAATGGAAACTTAGTGGAATTCCGTTTTCACATTGCCATTAGGATAGTTTCTTTTCTCAATTTTCAGCGATCACCTCTTTCCAGGGATTGCTTCCGGATGTAATTGCCTATTCTGGGCTCTCAGTCAATAAATTGAATTTCAATAAAAAGCTTTCTATTTTTGTTTTTTTGCTTTGTTTGCAAAAACGTCCTAATTTTTTATAAAACATTGCATTTGAAAACATGGCAGCCTTGCAATAACATGCGCAAAAAAAAAACATTTGAAATTACTTCGAATGTTGAATACTCCCGGATGGTGGATTCTAGCCACGCAATATTCGGGGCATGTGGGCATATTCTTTTGTTGCAGGTAGCAGGTGCAGATGATTTTAAGCACAAGACCAGCAATAAATCACCCCACGCAAAAGACTGGGGCAATTATGGGTAAGGAGATCGGCGTTCATCGTTCGGTCGACGATTGTTCATAACGGGTCGATATCAGTGAATTAAGTTCAACTGGGTACCGTTGCATCTTATTAAGTCGATTCTCTTATTCAGTCCTTCCAACAGCTACAAGCTTTTCTATGTCGATAACGGTCACAGGTTCCCCAAAAGAGTGGTCTCGTCGACACCGAAACTGATGGTCGTTATCCCCAGCGAAGTCACAGGAGTTTGAAGAGGCTAGATCTTCTGTAAAATCCTCTTATGACATCCTCTTCGGGAACGAATTGTTGCGTTGTCCAAGCATGGGGCATGTTTGTTTCCCCAGCATGAAGTGTTGATCATCCCCAGTAGAGTTTGAGGACAGTTGGTCTTCTATAAAATCCTCTCAAAAGGCATTCCCCAGCACGAGACGTTTTAAAGCAGTTTCCGCCAGCAGAGTTTGTTATGAACTCGTCATCCCTAACGGAATTGTCTAAAGGGAAGCTCGCCTAAGATGGGGCATTGTGGTACTTATCCTAAGCTTGACAGTCATATTCTTCAGCAGAATACTGTGGATTTGCTTTGGGTTTCCCCAACAGATCTCTAAGGACTCTTTCCTAGCAAGTTGCAGTGGAATGTTCTAACCAGGATTTGCATATCCCTGGCAGGGTAGCCCTGATCCCCAGCAAGATTGTGTCTCTGGTAATGATTCCCCACAGAGGTCAGCATCGAATCTTGTCAGTAATACTCCCCAGCTGAGTTGTTGTTCTCCCTGCAGAGGTTTATCAGATCGACAGAATCTATTCCTCAACAAGGATGGTACAGCCTTTCCCCAGCCGGGTCAGAAGGTGGATAACCCCTACAAAGGGTCTTGGTTTGGACAGATCCCCAAGCAGAGTTTTTATGACTTCTCTCCCCTAGAAAGACGCCATACAAAGAAATTCTCATCCCCAGCGGAATCGCTGTGACCAGAATTCATTCCCCCAACAGATGAAGTGATTCCTGGCAGATTTATTATTCTTCAAGTCCAATTTATTTTTGGCAAACTTGACAATTCGGAGCAGACGGATTGTTTATTCATTATCCAGCAGAGATACTATCCTCTCAGGAACCTCTAAAGTCAAGTCATTGATCATTGTTCCTCAGCAAAGTCGGCAGAGATGTCTGACACGGATGCAGAGTGCAATCCGGTATTGATATTCTAAAAGTCCAACAGTGGATTGGCAAAAGTCCATCTTCGGGTGGCAAAGCAGCTAAAAGTCCAACAGTGGATTGGCAAAAGTCCGTCTTCGGGTGGCAAAAGTCCAACAGTGGAGTGGCAAAAGTCCATCTTCGGGTGGCAAAAGCCCAACAGTGGAGTGGCAAAAGTCCATCTTCGGGTGGCAAAGCAGCTTAAAGTCCAACAGTGGATTGGCAAAAGTCCGTCTTCGGGTGGCAAAAGTCCAACAGTGGATTGGCGAAAGGTCCATCTAAGGGTGGCATATTCTAAAAGTCCAACAGTTGATTGGCAAAAGTCCATCTAAGGGTGGCATATTCTAAAAGTCCAACAGTGGATTGGCAAAAGTCCGTCTTCGGGTGGCAAAAGTCCAACAGTGGATTGGCGAAAGGTCCATCTAAGGGTGGCATATTCTAAAAGTCCAACAGTGGAGTGGCAAAAGTCCGTCTTCGGGTGGCACGAAGCTGCAAAGTCCACCAGTAGCGTGGCAGGCCAGTAGTCGTCTGGAATTGCATAAAAGACATTATTAAAGTCCACCAGTAGTGTGGCAAGCCAGTAGTCGTCTGGCGTCGTTCAAAAAAGACATTTCTAAAGTCCACCAGCAGTGTGGCAGGCCAGTAGTCGTCTGGAATTGCATAAAAGACATTGTTAAAGTTTACCAGTAATGCGGCGAGCCAGTAGACGTCTGGTGTCATTCAAAAGGCAGATTTCTCCGACAATGTTTCATTGAAGATTCAATCCAGCAATGTCGGGGGGTTTCTTTCTCACCATCCAGAGCAAATTTTTGGTTATATTTGGTATTCAATCACTATATACCTTGAAAGTCCGAAAGCAATTGCTTTCAGGCATTCAGGTCTACAGCTCTTGAATAGGGGCAGCTGTAATACCCCAAAATTTGCTCTCCCCTTTTGGCATCATAGCATGGCATTATCATTTATCATATCATATCCATCTCATTAGCATTGCATTGCATTTAATATAGAAAAATGAAGCATGGCATCCTTCTTACCATCAGGGCATGTGATCAGGTGGAAGGTGGACAATCAAGGAATCATTCAAAGCACAAAAGGTCAATCAAGTGCCCTCAAGGCAAGCCAAGAGGTCTTTCATGTCTCATACCATCCCAATTGATCCTCCACAACCTCAAGAAGGTGAGATTCAATAGGAGATTGAAGCATTACATCCTACTCTATGCAAGAGGTCCAAAAATTGAAGGAAAACCCTCAAAAGAGATAGCTCATTGATTCAAAATCATCCTCAAAAGGCATATATCATCATCCTTTAAGAAGGTACACAACATACTCTGAGGAATTTGAAATTGAAGACTGCACATTTTTCTCCTAGGAGGTGGGCACCAAAACTAGGGTTTCCCATTAAATCAGGGAATCTTTGATTTTTTGAACAAAACTTGATGTCATGGTATTCCATATGTCCTTAAGTGTATGTATGTGGAAAATTGCATTTCAATTGGTTTTAGAAGTGGTTCAATTGGAAGAAAGATCAAGAATCAGAGAAATTGGGGCAAAGTCAAATAATCAGAGGAAAAAGTCAACTCTTGACTTTTTGAGCCCAAAATCATGAAATTCATGTTACATATGTCCAATGTACAAAATTTGGTCAAGAAAATCCAAAGGAATCATGAAAAAATCAAGAGGTGGAAAGTTGCCATTTTTGGAAGAGGAAGGGTTACTAAAAATAGCAAGTTTTGGCCATTTTGCATCAGAGTTTGAACCAAGGCCATTTAAAATTGAAGCACCAAATGAAAATTCCACTCGGCCACAACAAAAGATCTTGTTTTAAGCTTCAAATCCATGTGTGGAACATCTCCATTGGATAAAAATTGAGTGAGATATGATTGATCAAAGTTTGAGCAAAGTAGGTTCAAAACCAGGTCATGACCAAGTCTTGCCAAGCTCATGCGCAGTCATTTTCTCAAACAAGTGGTGTGCCAAATGTTCACCCATGTTTCTCCAAGAGGGAAGCTCCAAATGAAAAACTTTTCAACATGAAAGTTGTTCATTGCATTGTCATCTTCAATATTCATGTAGGACAAATTTTGGTTTGATCAAGTTATGAGATAGTTTTAAGGGTTCAAAGTCATGTTGATTATGCTGAAAACCCAGGCGCCATGTTGCCTTGCCAACCAACCCCATTACTACGCCATACACCAGTTTTGATTCCTTTTGTTTCAAGCAATTTTTCATCATCTTGTACGCTTCCATTTGACTTGTTTTCAACATCAATATTGTTCCATGATAGCTCCTCTTTCATTTGACACCAAAACCTCATTAAACCATGCATTAACATGAGAGATATTTACCATCAAACATCCACTGTTACAATAATGACTTGTTGCATAATTTTGGTTCAAGCACACCTCAAATACATGACACGGGTTTTTTATGTTTGCTTCCTCATTAAGACCAACACATGCCTGCACTCTTTACACCTTTGCTCGAGTCATACATGAAAAAGGAAAAGGTTGAAAGCTTGTGGTAGAAGTTTTGCAGCAGGAACATTGTAACTTACCATGAGCTGCCATATACCATACAAAAGCCTAAAGGAACTCGCCCCTAACTAACTTGACTCAGTTAGTTAGGGTGCACTCAGTTGACCACCCCCAACTCACTTGACTCACTCATTAAACCATGGTTAAGGCTGGCTATATAAACATCACATTGCTCATAACTCAAGGAGGTTTTTCAGTTGTTCATTTTGTGTCACGAGTTCAGAGGTTCATCTCTCCAAGTTTCAGAGTCTCATTCTCACACTGCTCAAGCTTCATCGCCATTCTTCTTCACACGATTTACTCACTCTCTCGCTGCTCAAGTTTCAGTGCTTAAGCCTTTATTTGGCCAATAGAAGATCAAGAGTATCAAGTTTATTCTCTGGTTTTTCTTGGTTCAAAAGTTCCATCAACATCAGGTAAATATTCATCATCTTTTTCTGTACGATTCATGAGAGTTTTAAGTTCATTACACATTGATTGAAGCTTATTAGAAGCACAAGTTTGATTCTGGCTAGTTGATAGGTCTTCTAGAGGCATAGTACAAAACTTAGGGCAGACTTTGCTTCTTCGTTTCTCACTATACAGGCTGCATCGGTGTATTTTTTTGATTGTTTAATGATCTGCTTAAGTTTCTCTTTCTATTGATGCACTTTTTACGCATTTCTGGGCATATGTAAATTTCTGAGACACCGGAGGTGGCCGGAGAAGATGACCGGAGGTCTTCTCCGGCCGGTGAGGGTTTGAGTTAGGGTTTAGGACATTTTTAAGTCATGGCCGTCCGATTTGTTTAATCCAAGGGTGGCGACGTTGCCAGCGAATTAATGGAGAGGGTGTATGTCACGTGTTTCATTTTGATCACTCTGATGCTTGCGTGCGTGTTCATACATGGTTATTATGGTGTACCGGCAGTGTGATGTGCATGATTTGTTTACTTTGACTATTGTTTGACCTTGACTTGATCCAATGGCCATGAGCGAGTCAATTTTGTTGACTGAGTGTACATGGTAGTTAGTGTGTGCTACGCGTAATTGGACCTATGACAGATTGCTTTTCGCACCTCCTTTTTAAAAAGCCCAAACACTTTGAACTGTTGGTTTACTATATTTGCACCCCACTCTTGTTTTCTATTTCCTTTTATTTTCTTTATTTTATGCACGTTTACTTTTTAATTTTTAAAAATATCAAACATCATCATAAAATTCCACAAAAATTCATGAGTATCACTAAAACATTTAGGAAATTTTCCATGATTTTATTTCTTGATTTTATGACCTTTTTACCCCTGGTCCATAATTTTCTTTGAATTTCCATTTAGATGCATTCTAAGCATGATACATGAATTTGTTTAATTTTGTTCTTGCTCATTACAAACTGTTTTGACATGATTCTTTTTGCATTGATTCACCAATACATTGAAGCATGCTAGATGATTTTTGTTTGATTTTTTAAGTCACTTTATGACATGTTTTGATGCCTATATTTGCACCACTTTGCATGATGTTTCAATTTGACCTAATTGCTTTGTTTGAAGTCATTTTGCTCTGAATTTTTACATGCTATCTTGATGTATGATGCATTTCTGACTTAGGCATTCCAATAATATGCTGGCATAATTTTCATGAATCCATTTGGTTTTTGTTTGATGTATTACATTTGAAGTATAATACATGTCATGTCATTTTAACTTTAGTGCATGTTTGCATGAATTCTTTTGTGCATATTTGTATGAGCATTTGCATAGTCGTATGAGTCATTCAAGTGATATTATAGGTCATTGTTGCACATTATAGGTCATCTTCACATGTTCATTTCAACTTGAACTTTGTGCATCCTAACATGTTTTGTTTGCACCTTCTTTTTGAGTTTTCATCTCACTTCTTCTTCTATTACTTCTTGAATGTCTTGATGGTTGATTCATGGATACTTTTGAGATGTTCATAAACCTTTTTTCATTTAGTTTCAATTCTGGTTGTTGATGTACATGTTCCATTTATGCATGTCCTTTTCATTTCTTTCCATCTTTCATCTATTCCTTCTTCTTGTAACATGTTTAAATGCTAATGGGTGATGATTATTGCTTATTCACTTGCAATTGTATGATGATATTCACTTGTTGTCCATATGATGCCCATTCTGGTTGTGGCTCTAGAATTTGGTTTCTCATTTTATTCTTTTGAGTTTTATGATGCATTACATGTTCTTTTACTTCTTATACTTCTTATACATGTTTACTAACCATGTAGGGGCTTTGGTAAGTTTCAATTGAGTGTGGATAAGGAATCCACATTCAACTTCTATCCTTTCTCTTTTACAATTCCATTTTGTGTTTTGTTAAGCACTTATGTGCTTTCTTTTAATAACTCATCACTTTCCCTTTGTGAATTACAATTCATCTTCTACTTTAGAAGTGAATTGTTTAATTCATTCTTTCTTTAGACTTTAGGGTGAAACCTCACAAACTTTAGGATCACTCCCTTAACTAATCAATTAGGATTGAGTCTTAGTCCATATAGATTTTTACCTTTACCCTCTCTTGAGTCTTTCATCTTCTCATCTCAAAGAAAATTCAAAACATATAATAAAGGTAGGCATTTATTGCATTTAGGCCTTTCATATAAAGAAAAGATTATAAGGGGTCTTCTCTTGTAATCTTAGAATGTGTAGCATATAGCCCATCTTGGGTCAATGTGTTAAACATTTGATCTTGTATGAGGGACTTAAATGCAATACTTGTTGAAGGTGCAAATAATAAAAAAAAACTTCTTCATTTTTTAATCAACAAAAACACTTAATAAACACAAGTATGCTAGTGTGTTTGAACCTTGACAATTGAAACTAAGTGTGGGGGTCTTCTTCATATTTAGTGTACTTTCTTACTCATTCCATCTTGGAATGTGAGAAGGTACACATTCCAAGGACTAAGATTTGGATACACTATCATATGCAAACAAATAACAAAACACTTCTTTCTAAAAGACAAAAACAAACAATAACGTCTTTCCTTCGGGAATTCTTTTCTCACCTCATTCATTCTCAACGCACGAACGCGCTTCTACTCGTTCTTTTGCAAGATGGTAACGCACTCGGACCAGCGAGCCTGCAACACCTGAGCTAGAACGTTAGCCGTTCCCTAAAATACAAACAATCCATCCCTAGTGAGGGGAACTACGTCGCTCTGATTCTCATGCTCCCGATGAGATACGTAGGCAGTGGGGTAGGGCCCATGCGAGCACTTCTTTTATTTTCCCTACATTTGTTTCTCGTTCCTTTTCCCGTTCTCTTTTCGTTCCTTTTCCAGTATTCCTTTCTTTACACCCTTTGATCGAGACAAGCAAGCGTGGATCCCATCGGGTACGATGGACGCGTGGGGGTGCTAATACCTTCCTCTCGCGTAACCGACTCCCGAACCCAGTTCTCTTGGTCGTAGGACCATGCTTTTCCTTTCTCTTAGGTTTACGCGGTGTTTCCTTTCCCTCTTTTGGGATAAATACACATTGCTGGCGACTCTGTTTCGGTGCCACTTTCGCGTATGTACTAGGATGAAAATCCCGGGAGCGACAGTGAAGCATGTCAAAAAGGCAAGTTTCCAAAAACTTATTTTAAAGCAAAGAATATTGTTTCTACCTTTAGACCATTAGAACTTCTTCACATTGATCTATTTGGACCGGTGAAAACTGGTTCTACCAATGGTAATAAATACGGACTGGTCATCGTTGATGATTACAGTCGTTAGACATGGGTAAAATTCTTAAAACACGAGGATGAGTCACATTCTGTGTTTGCTTCCTTCTGCACTCAAGTACAAAACGAAAAGAATTGCAAAATCGTCATGGTCAGAAGTGATCATGGTGGAGATTTTGAAAACAAAGATTTTGAAAAACTTTTTGATTCCCATGGAATATCTCATGATTTTTCTTGTCCTAGAACTCCACAACAAAATGGAGTTATAGAAAGAAAGAACATGACTTTACAAGAAATGGCTCGCACCATGATCCAAGAAACTGACATGGCTAAGCACTTTTGGGCAGAAGCAGTTAACACAGCGTGTTATATTCAAAATAGAATCTCTGTAAGACCTATTTTGAATAAAACTCCTTATGAATTGTGGAAGAATAAAATTCCCAACATTTCTTATTTTCATCAGTTTGGATGTATTTGTTTTATGTTAAACACTAAAGAGAATCTTAGTAAGTTTGATTTCAAGGCACAGAAGTGTCTGTTGTTAGGATACTCTGAACACTCAAAAGGCTACAGAGTTTTTAACACAGAATCACGGATTGTGGAAAAATCAATTCATGTCATATTCGATGATAAGCTTGACCCTGAAAAGTCAAAGCTAGTTAAAAAGTTTGCAGATTTAGAAATCAACTTTTCAGAACATAAAGAAAGGCAGAAGAAGTGAAAACTCAAGAAGTTCCTACTTCTGATACTATTAATGAAGTCTAGAATACTCCACAACAAAAGAAAAGAAGAATGTCAATGTCACATCCTGGGGAACTGATTTTGGGTAGCAAGGATGCTCCCATCAGAACCAGATCAGCTTTCAAACCATCTGAAGAAATGCTTCAAGGATTGGTGTCCTTAATAGAACCAACGACCGTTGATGAAGCTCTTATGGATAAGGACTAGGTTCTGGCAATGGAAGAAGAACTTAACCAATTTTCAAATAATGATGTATGGGATCTTGTTCCAATGCCTGAAGGTGTTCATATAATTGGAACTAAGTGGGTATTCAGAAACAAGCTGAATGAAAAGGGAGAAGTTGTCAGAAACAAAGCACGACTTGTTGCACAAGGTTACAGTCAACAAGAAGGGATTGATTACAACAAAACCTTTGCTCCAGTCACCAGACATGAAGCAATACGATTATTAATTTCCTTTTCAGTAAATCACAACATCATTTTATACTAGATGGATGTTAAGAGTGCATTCTTGAATGGTTATATATCAGAAGAAGTTTATGTCAAACAGCCTCCTGGTTTTGAAAACTCAGAAAAATCAGATTTTTTTTTAAACTCAAAAAGTCTCTCTATGGTCTGAAGCAAGCTCCCAGAGCTTGGTACGATAGATTGATCAAATTTCTTTTAGAAAACAACTTCACCAGAGGAAAAGTTGACACCACTCTCTTCTGTAAATCATACAAAAATGATATTCTTATAGTTCAAATTTACGTTGATTATATTATTTTTGGTTCTGCTAATCCCTCTCTATTCGAGGATTTTTCAAAGTTAATGCAAGAAGAATTCGAAATGAGCCTAATGGGTGAGTTGAAGTTCTTCTTGGGAATTCAAATTTATCAGAAACCAGAGGCTACTTACATTCATCAAAGTAAGTACACCAGAGAACTTCTAAAGAAATTCAACATGATGGATTGTAAAATAGCTAAGACTCCAATGCATCCAACATGCATAATGGGGAAGGAAGAAGCAAGTGGTAAGAGTACACTCTTTCTGGTTACTACGATGCAGATTATACCGGAGATAAATTGGAAAGAAAGAGCACATCTGGAAACTGTCAGTTCCTAGGGAATAATCTAATCTCTTGGTCAAGCAAGAGACAATCAACAATTGCTCTCTCAACAGCAGAAGCATAATACATATTCGCTTCCTTATGCAGTACGCAGATGCTGTGGATGAAAAATCAGCTAGAAGATTATCAGATACACGAGAGTAACATTCCTATCTTCTGTGATAATACTGCTACTATTTGTTTAAGTAAAAACCCAATCTTACATTCTAGGGCTAAACACATAGAAATAAAACACCATTTTATCAGAGACTATGTTCAGAAGGGAATTTTATGCTTAAAATTTATTGATACAGACCATCAATGGGCTGATATCTTTACAAAACCATTGGCTGAAGATAGATTTCAAATTATTTTAAAGCATCTGAAAATGGACTATTGTCCAGAGTAAGAGTGCGTCAGAATCGAATGTGTTTAGGCAGAGGAAGTAATTGTTTAAATCGTCAAAACTACTTCGTCGGAAGTGTCTCCGTTCTGATGAAAACTTTTGGGTTATCCAGATTCTGAAGTCATTATAACGTGTCATTTACTTAGAAAATGATTTCTGCATATAATTTCGATTATATCTAAATTATTACATTTACTCAAATTAAATGAACAGTAATTTTCTTGAAATTGACTTAAAACTTAATTACATTCATTTATGTATCCCCAGTACGATGTCTATCCCCTTAGTTTTCAAAAACATTTTAAATACCCACTCAAACTCTCTCTCTCTCTCTCTTTCTCTCCTTCAAACACTCAATCACCGTCTTCATCTTCTCTGATCTCAACCATCATCATGATGAACACCATTCAACAAGAAATTGTTTGCTTCGCCAAAGAATTTGAAGCGTCACTGAATCCCTCTCAAGAGTTACCATCTTCATCTATCGCAACTTCTACAACTTCCGTGACCACCGCAACGATTGCTTCGACTTCATCATCTCTTCCCACGATCGATGCAAACCATGTAACGCAAAGAAATCCCTCAGTTACTTATGTTGTGCATGCGGACGATCTAATCATTCTCAAAGAACTAGATGTCGACTTCGACAATCTTCGTGATAATGGGTTTAACCTAGATGATCAACTAAACACTCAAGGATGGAAAAGTTACTTTGACAGACTTAGAGGTCCTACATATGAAGCTTTAGTAAAAGAATTCTGGAGACAAGCTGAAACTGATGATCTTCATGTTGTCTCCTTTGTTATGGAACAGAATATTGTTATCACTGAGAAGTCAATCTCAGATCTGCTAGGAATGAAGTTCTTGGAAGGAAAAAGGGTTTATGGAAAAACTGAAAAATCTGACTCTGTCATCAACAAAGCAATTTTCAGAAATTGTCAATCTGGGACAACAGAGTATAAAAGCAAGAACTTGCGTGATAATCTGAGGATCTGGCATAAAATTATTCTTGGGTGTATCAATCCAAGAACTTCAAAAAGTGCTGCAGACTTCTTCAATGCAAATCAAAAGTACATGCTGTACTATTTGCACAAGAATGAGAAAATGTGTCTACCATCTATTATGTTCTACTATCTAAGGGATATGGTGCGCAAGACAAGAACAACAGCCTTGCCGGAAAAGAGGATTGTAAACTACATTCCTTTCGGAAGACTTCTCTCTGATATCTTTGTTGAAAGTGGCTTAGTGGAGTATCTAGTCAAAGAAGCCAAATATACAGAATACCTGACTGCAAGCATAGGAGAGGCTTTCAATTCTATGAACCTTAAGCATATGAAAATGGTCACGAACGTTGAAGTGAAACCCTTGTCTAACTCTCACGACACTGTGATCAAAAACAGACTTCCTGTAATGGACTATCCCTACTATCATAGAGGAGATAATATACGAACAATTGCTACATTCGTTGCTATGATGAGAGAAGAAGGACATGATATGACCAAATTCAGAATTGAAGATGTCGCTCCAAAACCTAAATATATTACCAGGAGCAAGAGGAAGCAAACTGAAGAAGATTCTGAGCCTAAGAAAATGAAGAAGGATAACAAAGTTGGATCTTCTAAGACTTCCACTCTACAGTCTCTTCTTAAGAAAACCAGTAAGTCTACTATCAATACTTCTGTTTCATTGAATGTTACTAAAACTGCTACTGTACCATCATCATCTCAAACTACCTTCATTCCTACCTCCAATCCACAAGTAAAATTTAAACCACCATCCTTTTCGATTTCTCCTCTAACAACCACTATTCAATCATATCCTATTTCATAAATCAGTACACCTATTTCGTCTGAAGCCATTCCTACCTACACCTCGACAATAACCTCTTCACTCATTCAACCGAATGAACAAGGTTCTCCGAACCTACTCTCTGATTCTCATATCCTTAACATTGAATCAAGCTCTGAAGAAACCATCTCTGAAACTCTATAAAATGTTACATCTGAACCTCTCATGGTTTCAGATATCCTAGAGTTATCATCTCCTACTAATCAACCAACGACTGAACATGTTCATACTGAGATTGTTTCATCTCAACCAGCACCATCTTAAACTAATTCTGCTGAGCCTGACCTTGCCTTGGTCATCTATGACATACCCTTTCCAACAACCCTTGAAGAATGCATTGGTCAGTTTCGTAACAAAGCATTAAAGAAGGTTGTGAAATTAAGAGCAGAAGTAAGTAAAAGTGTCAAGCCTCTGGAGCTTGAGAATTCTTGGAAAATCTTTCAGAAATGGTTGGATTCTGAATTCGCAAGAATGACAAGCTTTTCAGACGCTACTAAAACTGTTGGAGTTCAGTTGGCGAAGGAAAGAGCAGAAGCTAAAGAGCGGATAAGGGAACTCAAGTTTTTGGCTGCGAAACAGAAAGAAGCGGAAGAAAAAGCTGCTGAAGAAGCAACACTTCTAGAAGAAAAGGCTGTCGAAGAAGCCAGATTGGCGCAAGAAGCTGAAGCTGCGGAAAAGGCTAAGCAAGATGTTGCAGTTGGTTCCTCATCTGATCCTACTATAATACGTTTGGAAAACGCAATTGAAGAAATCAGAGGATAACAACAGAAATTCATAGAAAATTTTGAAGAACAAAAGACTGTCAATGCAGATGTCCAGAGCATGCTTCAAAAGATTCTGGACAAGATGTCCTCTGGAAGCACCTAATCTTGTCTGTGTTTCTTTTGTTTTTAAGATTTTAGATCTTAGTTTTTCACCCTTGGACTGCAATTATTTTTTATCATGACAAAAAGGGGGAGAAATAATGAATTGTGATATTTTGATTCTCATAGTCAATCTCTGAAAAATAACGTTGTTTACATTCTAACCAATAAACTGTTATTCCTATTAGATTGTTTTTCTTTTCAGGCATTCTGATCCGATTAAAACATCATGAAGTTAATCTTCAAAAAATCAGAACTCTGTTGAAGAAATTAAAACATTTTGGTTCTGGGTTCTTGTCAAACTCTAAAGGATCAAGTTTGAAATTGAATCAAGACTACGATGATTTCAGTATCTGACCTATTGAAATCAGGGGGAGTCCATCCAGATAAATTTGCCAAGTCTAAAGACTCAGGGGGAGTACTTCATACGAAGGATAAGCATTCCTTAAACCTTTTTACCCTTGCATTATGTACAAAATTGTGTCATCAAAATACATAGTTTTGTCATCATCAAAAAAGGGGAGATCGTGAGAATAAGATTTCGTTCTGCAATATTACTTCTAAGTTTTGATGATATCAAACGAGTATGTTTGTATGAACAATTTTGTAAGTCTAATGTTTGTTACTTTTGAGAATCTAATAAACAGGTTACGCTTTCGTTAATTGGCGTGGACATGATGCTAAAAGAAAATACTTCGCCTACGCGCTACACTTAAAGTGCTAAATAGCAGAAATTGCTTCAGGAAAATCTGAAGTTGGCAAGACTCTGATATAATATGGATAGAGAACAAGTTCTGAAGATCTGAAGACAGAGGTTCTAATTGAACGAAATCCAGATGCTGAAGGCTTTCGCTCTCTGATAAAGGTTCTGAAGACCCAACCATAGTCTCTACTCATGCTTCAACTAAATACTACCTAAAGCCTCTGAAGATATGAAGACAATTTTCTAAGTGAACAAGGTTCTGAAGACCAAGTGTTGAAGACTCCGAAGGCGCTGTTCTGAGGACTCAAAGACTTGAAAATCTTAAGAACCAAGCTACGTTTTCCCTTCTTACTCGTGCTCGCAATAGCCTCTGAAGTTAAGAAGCCATGAAGACTAAGCTATGAAGTACAGTTGTACCACAATACAAACGAAGATATCTTGAAAATATTGAAAATGGTACAAACGAAGATATCATGACAAGACAGGACGCAAAAGTTTTATTTGTCCTCACGTCTCCATCAAGCCGCCAGCCTAGATAGCTATCATGATTACTTTTCAACGACTACTTTTTACAAGGCTATATAAAGACGCGAAGACTTGAAGAAAGAAACACACGAACGCTCACTGTAAAAATACTTTCTAATCAATATCTTTCTTAAGTAATTTGAATCTAAACTTGTTTACATTTCAGCTTGTATAAGAAGCATTTTCCTGGAAACGAAACTTATTCAAACATAGGTTTGTATTCCTTGAGAAAGACCTGTAGGGTTGTATTTCTTAAGAAGTCTAAGATGTATTGTCTTAGAGGTTGTTCCTTGAGAAAGACCGGTGAGGTTGTATTTCTTGAGAAGTCTAGAACTTGAGAGTTTTAAAGGTTGTTGTTAGTCACCAGCAGTTTGGCTAGTGCATTGTATTAATCTGATTGATTAGTGGATTAAGACCTCGTTTGAAAGAGGCAAAATCACCTTGGCGGGTGGACTAGATTAACTTGAGGATTTCTCAAATGAACTAGTATAAACATACTGTGTTACCTCTTTCTAGCCTCATTAAGTTTGTTACTCATAAGTGAAAGAGTTGTTAAAGGGGGATTAATTTAAAGAAACAATTTTATTTTGAAAAACCAATTCAAACCCCCCTTTCTTGTATTTTTCACACCTTCACAAAGCCCAAGATTGAAGCTAAAAGCGTATTTGTGTCTTGTTCAAAGCCTAAGATTGAACCTAAAGGAGTTGACTGAGAGAGAATTTGTTATCTCTAAAGGGAGATATCTAACCTATTCATCACAAACACTGAAGAATTGATTTATAAAAGGGAAGTTTCTTTAACTGGAATGTGTGGAATCCAGCAATGCCATATCTTTCTTTGAAATGTCATGAAGGATGAAGCTTTAAATCAGTGTAGAGCAATGCCACTTTTTCCTTTATGAATTTTTTCATGCTAAGAGAGGGACATTGACTTCAATGTGTAGAATCCAGAGGTTTTCCACTTATATCACTTAGATGAAAGATAACTTTAGCTATGATAAAGGAGGGACTCCAGCTTGGATTTTGAATAAACAAGTGTGCCACTTACATCAATTATCTGGAAAGGGTTTTAATTGTTTGTTTTGAAATGTGATTTATAGAGGAAGTATCCTCCTACAGAAAGGACTCATGGTATCATCTGTGGGGATGATGGATTTTGTGCCTTGATCAAAACCCAAGGTTGAAGCTGAAAAAGTTGAAAACTGACTCAACTAGAGGAGTATTATATCTATCTTGTACAAAGCCCAAGTTTGAGGCTGATAGGGAAAATCATTATATGAAGCCTAAGATGAGGCTGACTCTTGCTGAGGATTTATTCAAATCCAAAAGAAGGTCTAAACTATTTTGAGGAATCAAAAGGGAAACTAACTCTTGCTGGAGATAAGGAAAGAGTTGAACTATTAAATTCCCCAAGGGTTTTGATTCTTTTGGGGAATTGTTGATAGTAACCTGGTTCTGGCTGGGGGTTTTAAAGTGAAAACCAAACCTTAGAGGCTTTGACTCTCCTGGGGACTGGTGTATTGATAGAGATGTTTAGGGTCTATCCAATGCTTTTAGGAAGCCTGAGGGTCCTTGTATGAAGCCCAATAGGAGGCTAGGGATGCTTCTAGGAAGCCTGTGGGTCCTTGTATGAAGCCCAAGATGAGGCTAAGGATTGAGACTTTCCAAGTCTAAGAAGAGTTCAAGAATGGTTTCACCGGGAAATAATCTTTTCTTTGTTGAACTGTTCCAGGGTTAAAGGGGTTAAAGAAGAGGTTTCACCGGGAAATAATCCTCACTTTATTGAAGTGTTTCATGGTTTATCAAATTGAACAAAGTATAAGAGGAGGTTGAGGGTATTCCTTTGTATAGGGGGAACTAGTTATTTGAACTAAGTTATACTGATTGAAAGGATCCGATTGTTTGAACTAGTCTAAACTAAGGATGATTTAAATGCTAAGAAAAACTTAACAAGATATGCACAAGTGTATATACAGATATATGAACAAGTATATAAACAAGTATGAATTGAAAGGTGGTGGGTCTTATTCTCTGGATAGAAGCCCAAGTGTCTTGTGATTGATTAGATGTTTTTTCAAGATTGGATGAGATTAGGGTTTTGAAGAAATTGAAGAAAGTTTTGAATTTGATGATGACTTGATCTCAATTAGGAGAAAAGCAAAGGTGTTTGGTCTTACACTCTAGATAGAGGCCCAGATGATTATTTGTATCATGTACAAAGCCCAGGATGAATGGGGCTAAAAGATTTTCTATTTACAAAAGGAGGTGTTGGGTCTTATAATCTATCTGAGGCCCAGATGGTTGTTTAAAACAAAGTTTATGTACAAAGGGATGGAACTTACACTCCTAACAGAGGCCCAAGACTGTTGTGAAAACGGTGATCGCACTGTGATTTTGAAAGCGCGATGGGACTTGTACTATAGCATAGGCCCATGAAGTGGTTTATTTACAAAGTGGTTTGGGTCTTACACTCTAATAGAGGCCCATGAGTGTATTGAAATGAAGTTTGAAAGATTGAATCAAAACAAAACCCTAATTTCATTTTTTAAGATAATTTTCAAAGAAAAATCAATAAAAAATGTATTATTTATCAAATGAAATCATTAATCATGTTATAAACAATGATTAAGGTTTTTTGAAAAAGGTATTTTATTCACATGAATATTTAAAATCACTTTGATTTAAAAAAAATCAAGAAAAGAAATTATTTTAAAACATTTTACAATAATTTAATATTATTTTTAAATATAGGCTTAAATAGGTTTTTCGTCCCTGTAAGTTGGCGAGATTTTGGTTTTCGTCCCTGTATCTTTTTTTTTTCGGTTTTAGTCCCTATATCTTACTTTTTGTTGGTGTTTAGTCCCTAAAGCCAAAATTCGCAGGAAAATCCGCAGGTTTCCTGCGGATTTTCCTGCGGATTTTCCTAAAAATCAAATTCCGCAGGAAAATCCGCAGGAAAATCTGCAAGAAAATCCGCAGGAAACCTCTGTAAGGACTAAACACCAGCAAAAAGTAAGATACAGGGACTAAAACCGAAAAAAAAAAGATACAGGGACGAAAACCAAAATCTCGCCAACTTACAGGGACGAAAAACCTATTTAAGCCTTAAATATATTAAAATATATCAAATAAAAACATATTTTTGTGATTTTTTTGTTGAATAAAATATTTAAATATGTGAGTGACATTTGTGCAAAAATTCATTTAAAAATAATTAAAATTGATTTTAAAAAAATAATATGAAAAATGTGAAAAATAGTGAAAATATAGAAAAAATGGGAGAAGGACCAAAAAATGGCATGGGTGGGTGTTGAACCCACGCCTTAGCATACACAAACACACTTAACACGTAGGCACAAACCACTGGGGTGGTGATACATGTAACACCCCCAAAATGAGTAGAACTTTATTTAATTGAGTTATTTTAAATATTCGTAATTTCGGTGAATTTTTGGTGAATTATTTTGATGTCTGATGATTTATGTTGTGGGGTATTTGTTTACTGTGAAAATTAGTAAACAACCTCTGATCTACCAAATAAACAAGAAATTGGGTAACTTACAGGATCGACCATACTAAATCCAAGAACATGTGTTAAATAAAATTAAAACAATATTTGAGAAAAGATGAACACTTATGGTTCCAACGTTACGAAACTGTTCACTTTCCTTTCAGCAGACCTATGACGTCATAGCCATCATTACCATATCTGAAATGTCCCCTTAAAGCGTGCAAGAATCTCCATCATCATCACGTTTCCTAGAGTCTAGGAAATCATGGAGGTAGGCATTAATTGCCACCGTTCCATCAGAGATCGCGGGGAGGGCACGCATCCCACTCTCAATGTTACCATTAAAGTAAATTCTAAAACTGTTTCCACTCCCAAGCTTTTAAATACCCCATTTCATCAATTTTTCACTTTTTACGCTCTCTTACTCTCAAATCTCCTAGAAAACTTCTCACATTTCAAAAGAACTCACTTTTTTCATTCCATTCCAGCAATGGCTTCTTCCACGCGATCAACCAAGGATACTAACAAGACTACCAAAGAACTTGGCAAACCTGCAAGAGCTCCCAATAAGATCTCTTAACTTCCCCCATTATATTCCATCACTGGTCCTGCCATGGTGGGAAATCAATAGTACTTGCCTGAACCTCTTGCTGAAGAGAAAAGAAGAATTTATGCTTCACAGGTTCTTATCCCTTTAACTATTGCTGGTAAGCCTCTGGCTTTGTGTGGTCCTCTGTCTGACCCCAATGTTGATCTTAGTAAGTTTAGGGATTTCTTCCCTACTTACCATAAGTATAAACCCATAGGTCAAGCTAAAAAACCTAGGGCTAGCAACGAGGATCCTAAACCTGCTAACGAGGACAATCCTCCGACTGAAGAGGCAATTGATCTTAGGTATATGTACAATTTTAGGGTATTTAGGGCTAGTCCATATTTGAAGAATCCCTCTGACTATTTAGGATGGTTGAATAAGTTAGAGAAAACAAAATCTGAGCTTTGGAAAGAAATGGGTATTTATGGTTTAATCATGTTGTCGAAAGTAGGACCTGAATATTGATCGAACATGCTTGTTTCATCCTTGAATTTCTGGGACAGCACATATTACACACTCTATCTTCCATGTGGAATGATGACACTGACTCTGTTCAACGTAGCCGCTATCACAGGGCTCAAACCAACTGGGAACACTTACGACCCTGATTGTATGGCTGATGATAGTATTAGTTTTTTGACCTCTAGGGTAGTGTATTCAGCTCATATTGTGCATTATCACGATAAGGACATAGAGGAGGTTTTGGATGTCGAACACATTGCTTTTTTATCTCTATGGTTGTCATGTTGTGTCTTCTGTTCGAAGTCACTTCAAGTTGCTAGGAAATTCCTGACTATGGTGAACCAACTCCATGCTGGCCACGACCTTTGTCTGAGCGAACTGATTCTGGCTAACCTCTATGAATCCATGAGCAAAGGCGTTACCCAACTCAAGTTTATGGGTGACAAAGGAAATCTCCTTCTTTCTGGACCCTTCTGACTTCTACAATTATGGTTGAACGCTTCATTCGAAGCCTGTCTTCCCCACAAGGATCAAATTAAAGAAGATGCCGATGAAGTGAAGAATAGGAGGGTATAAGGTCCACGCCTGGAGAAGCTGACTCCTGTTGATGATGGTCGACCCATTCAACAAACTTTTACCAACTTTAACATGATGTTCGCGAAACCTTATGACTTCACACCCCATATGGCTCCTTTCGCTGCAAGGAAATATGCTCCTGAATGGTTCACCAGGCCATTCCTAGCATCGTCGAAGGCTCAAGAAGCAGAATCTACTGCGATTTGGGAAGCCTTTCTGACTCCTAGGGTTTTAACCCTCAGATCCAACCCCTCGAAGAGCCAAGTTTCTTTGATTGCTTATCAACCAAATCTGGTTGCCCGATAATTTGGATTGGTTTAGGTTTTATCCAAACCCCTGAATGAGAAGAAACACCTCCTCCTCCTTTACAACGCAGTTCATTCTGAGGCCGTAGCCATTAGACAAATTGTGTGGTATGCTGGTCGAACACAGCTTCTTCTTGTGGATTTCAAACCAAACTTTCTCTGCACCTAACAATTTGATGACTGGTGGAAAGCTTATTATGTCGAGGAATTTTTTGACGTGGCTACTTTTACACACCACATTAACAGGGCTTTCCTCTCTGTGCAGGAAAGAGTGAAGAAAGGTTCTTCGACGCACATTAAAGAAATCCAAGCCTTCCAGAAATACTTTGAAACTGTTTATCGACCAGATGATCTTGGTCAAACCGTCTGCGACGCAGCTATTTCTTTGAAGGAAATTTTTTTAAAGATAATGGAGAACTTAAAGATCCCTTCATATGTTCCTCCTGAGAAACGATACGAAACAGCTTTTAATATGTTTCCTCCTAAATTCCCTCAACTGCCAAACGGTGACTTTGGAGTGACCTTTGCCCCTCCATTTCTAGACTGGTTCGTTTGTGGGGATTCTATCAAAATCCTTTGCCAACAATCAAAACCAAAAGCGCAACGGGTGGTTCCGACCAAACATACACTAGACAGTTTCAAAGGGCATCTTCATATTGGGATCGAAGATGTTCGCATCGAATCTAAATTATATGAAGGTGTGGAATGGGAGAATTTTGACCCAACATTTTCCTTATTTATTTTCTTTCACATATAATAATCGTCTTCTATTTTACTTTAGCCGTGAAAATCCCTCCAAAGAAACCACCAGTTAGGAAACCTGCCGAAGTAAAAGAAGAAGGAGGAAGTAAAGCAGCAGCAACAACAACAAAGGTATTTCGCACCCCTAATTAATTTTGTCGCTTTTCATACACCCCATTATTTTATAACATTTTCCTTTTCAGGGCGCTCGAAATCAACCCCCGACTCCTAAAAAATGGAAGGCAAAGGAGGATGCGGTCGTGGTAGTCGAATCGGATGATGAAGATCTATCTCCAACTGCCGAGCAGCCACTTAAGAAAAAGAAGAGACAACTCAAGATGAGCGAAGCCCTGGCTCAATCTCAAACAAAAAGTGTAAAGGCCCCGACAAAGAAACCCACTAACTTAATGATTCTGGAACCAACTCATGCAGAGATCTCGAAGAAGGCTGCGGACTAGCCTGAAAGTGACAACTCAAGCCCTAGGGCCGAAGCTCCTAAGGTACCAATTTTTATACCTCATTATATTCTTAGTAATCTTATTCGACTACTGACTTCGATTATTCTTTTCAGGATGATGCAGGAGTTTCTACTCAGCCAGCTACCAATTCAACCAACACCACACTCCTCAATAGTGAAGGCGAACTGGCGCATCATCCCACTTCTGCAAAGGATTCTGAGAAGAGCTCGATGAACGAAATAAATCAAACAGTTGGGGAACAACGCGAAACTTCGCCACCCAAGACTACTACCCAGAATTCTCACACCAGTGGCTCTGAACACGAAGGTGATCAAGAAAAATACATGTAAATTGAAGCAACTAAGAATGATATGGAGGTGGACCACCCTGAAGGTTTGGTCAAAGATGAATCTGAAGATGGCTCTCCAAGAGTAGAATGTATGGATGTCACTCAGCAATATCAAGATGATGACATGGAAGAGAGGGAAGCTCGCTCTGCATTCCAAAATTATTCGATGCCTATTGAGGAATTCATGGATGACCCTGAAAATGTCAAAGAGGATGATGACAAGGATGAAGAAGAGGATGAAGACACTCATGATGAGATGATCATCGAACCAAACCCTAATCTTGGTCCGTCAATTACTAAAGATTCAAGCAGAACCTTTGTGACCCTTTCTACAGAAGAACTACAGGCCTTGAAAAAGAGCAACCCTCGCGATTACCTTAAGGCTTTGATTGGATCTAGAGGGAGTTCGTCTGAAAAAAGTCTCAGCTCTCCTTCAATATTTGGTGGTTGATCAACCAAAAATTCTGCTAGCGAAGCACTTTCAAAGATCAAGGAAAAAGTCTTTAAAGGTGACCTATTTCGAATCATAGAGTCTGATCATACTTCTCCTCTTGCCTTGAAAGGTCTTCTCAAAAAGGTTGACATTCTGACCGCTTCTCGCGAAGTTGCAAATGTTATCTTGGAGCTGACTTCAATGATTGATCAAGTTGGTGCTGATGTTGTCAAAATCAAGCAAAGCTCTAAAGACATCGAAAGCCATACTGGCTCTGTAGTAGCTGCATGAGATGCTGCCTCGGAGTCGACTAATCGCTTGGCTAATTTAGAGAAACCCCAAGAACACAACAAGGCTGAAATTGAAACCAACAATAGAAATATCCATTCCTTGGAGGAACAGATAAAAGAACTACAAGCCAAAATTTCAAAAGCCAAGAAACATAATGCTGAGCTTCAGAAGTTTGACACCTCTAAAAAGGTAAAAAGGCTTGAGGTTAGGCTGAGCTTTGCTGACAAAGTTCAAAAATTAGAAGTAGAACTAGAGATCCTGAAGTCGACCAAGTCCGTTTGTGAGAAGCGGCTAGAAATTTTGAAGGCGAAGTACCTCAGCATGAAGGCCACTGTAGCGAGCGATTTTGGACGCGGTTCTTAAGCGCTGGTCGCTCTCTGCGGTTTGAGCTTAAACTACAGGTCGATTCATTTTTTATCCTATTGTGAGCTGATGAAGGAAGGGAAATAGATGTTTCCAATTAACCCTGCTTTGCATACTGAGTTTAAACAACGGTCTGTTAGGTTACGGATGCTATCAATGTGGGGGGGCCTTTGTATTGGTTATTTGTATTTTCGCCAATACAGTTTCTTTCTTTTTATCTAGACAGAAGGTTTCTGGCGGGGAACAAGGATTAGGATGTTAGGACTGATGCTTTTTGATGTGAGAGTATGGGATTTGGGTTTTTTGTTTAGTGTGCTCGCTAAGATTTTTCTTTCAATCTTATGCCTACGTATTCCCGTTTACCGAAACAGGGAAATCAGAGCGTTCGTAGTTCCTCCTATTCTATGGGAGGAAACGGGTGTTTTGGTGTCTTGTTCAAAGCCCAAGACATGAAGCGAAAGGTGATTTGTATCTTGTTCAAAGCCCAAGATATGAAGATGAAAAGTCTATTTGTATCTTGTTCAAAGCCCAAGATATGAAGCTAAAAGGTCTCAACTTTAGAGAGAATTTTGTCATCTCTAAAGAAGGGTTTGTCTGTCACGACTGTTGGGTGACTGGTTATAAAGGAGAATTACTTTAACCGGGATTTGTGAATCCGGCAATGCCATAATTTCCTTTATAGGGATTTTAACCTGAAGGAGAAGACTTTAACTCAGTGTAGAGCAATGCTATCTTTCCTTAGGAATTTCTCATGCTAAAAGAGGGACAGTGGCATGGATATAGATGATCCAGAGGCTTGCCGCTTACAGCGATTAGATGAAAGGGAAGGAGTTGTTGATGTTTGTATACTGTGAACGAGGCACAGCTTTGATGCTAAAAGGTTAATTGGATTAACCAGTGGTTTTCTTATACAAAGCCTAAGAGGAGGCTAATATGTGTCTCGTACAAAGCCTGAGAGAGAGGTTAAAAGGTTTTTGACTCGACGAGGGAATCTTTTGGTATCTCGTATAAAGCCCGAGATGGAGGCTAAAATTCGTTTGGCTCAGTAAGAACCCTTTTGTATCTCGTATAAAGTCCGAGATGGAGGCTAAAGGGTGATTGACTCAACGAGGGAGTCCCTTATGTGTCTCGTACAAAGCCCGAGAGAGAGGCTAAACGTTGTTCGACTCCGCTGGGGAGAATCATTTGTACAAAGCCCAAAAGGAGGTTGTGGTTACTGTTTCAGTAAAGTAACAGGTCCAGGATACTAATTTTAAAAGAGAAAATTAGTTCTTATATGAGCAATGTTGTACTCAAGGATTTGATACAAGGATCCAGGTTATTCCTGTTCTTTAAGGAATCGAGAAATCCGAAGGGTATTGAGACTGTCCGAGTCTACGGGTTTCCTTCCTATTTAACGAAGGGGTCACTTGAGAATGTCTTTGAGACTCAAGGAGATTAGACTGTCCAAGTCTAGAGTGTCCTCTTTTATACCATGCTTTGAGAAACGGTAGTAGACTCTATGAAAGGATTGTTCTATGAAGGTGACTAAGTTCTGTTCCTATACCTCTAGGAGGTCGTCGGGACAATTTGTACGAAGCCCAAGAGGAGGCTGGAAACTTTTAAGAAGCCGATCGGTCCTTGTACGATGCCCAAGAGAAGGCTATCATTCCCGGAGGAAGAGATCATTATACGAAGCCTAAGAGGAGGCTGTGAATACTTCTAAGAAGCCGTAGGGTCCTTGTACTAAGCCCAAGAGGAGGCGGGGTTGCTTTTAGGAAGCCTGTGGGTCCTTGTACGATGCCCAAGAGGAGGTCGATGCTTTTAAGAAGCCCGTGGGTCCCCAAACCCCGAGAAATTCAAGGCAAGTTATTCACAAGGAATAGATCAAGTCAGGAAAGTTCGAGAATTTGGAAGAAACTCAAAGATGCCATTCACGGAGAATACATTCATCTCTGGGAATAGAGTTTCTTGACAATTCCTAATGAGGACAGCCGAAGAGAAGACTGTATCTGGTGATCCTATTGGGGATCTAGTTATCTATTTCTACGAATAAACGAAACGGCGTCACCTAGTTCTAGACGTAGTTGCCGGGGAAACTCGAAATATATATACTATTATTACACAATTGATATGAGTTTACGAAAGAAGACTTACAGTGAAACAGCCCCACAATACAGTTATATGTATATGAAAGCGGTAAATGAAAGCAATAACCACTTACTCAGTTGTAGAGCTTCCATGCTGTTTGGTTAGTTGTTCAACAAAGAAAGATTGAAAACAACAGTATATTCAAAATCAAAGGAGAAAGTGCTTTGAAAAAGAAAGATTTGGGGCTTACAGCTCAAGGAGAGGCCCAGGGTTTTATCAGTGAGCTCATTGTTTGAATTTGTACAGAGGGACTTATACAAGTGACTGAGGCCCAAAATGTTTTTCTGTACAAAGGGATGGGTCTTACACTCTTTCAAGAGGCCCAAAAAAAAGTTTAAAGAAAAAGAGTGGGGCTTATAACACGAGGGTAGGCCTAGATGATTTTTCCGTTTAAAAATGGCGATCGCGCCGAGGTTTTCTTTTAACGCGGAGGGACTTATACAATAAGCGAGGCCCAAAATGTTTGGTTAAAAGGGGGTTGGGTCTTACACTCTATTAGAGGCCCAAAAGTTTTGAATGGGTCTTATAGCTCGAGGAGAGGCCCAAAAGGTTATTTTTCAAAAGGCGGCGATCACGCCGTTTGTTTTTTACGGTATCGGGACTTATACAATGTACTGAGGCCCAAAAATGATTTGGTCAAAAAAGGATTGGGTCTTACACTCTATTAGAGGCCCAAAGTGTTTTGAAAATGATTTATGAGGGTTGAATTAATCCAAAAACCCTAATTTGTTTTCAAAAATGTATTTAATTGAATAAAAATTCAATTAAAATGATCAAAATTGTTTAACATGTGAAAAACAAATTGTGATCTTGGATTAATGCTTCAAAAATTAAGTATTGACCTACAAAATAATTAGAAAGCATTAAAAGTTGCAAAATCAATGTGGAAAAAATATTTAAAATGTCAAAAACAATTAAAATATTAATTCTTTGCAAAAATATCAATTATATGAAATAAATAATATTTTTGGGATTTTTTGGGAAAAATAAAATATTTTAACATTTTTGTGAATTATTAAAAAAAGAATCAACTCAAAATCATTAAAACTCATAGAGAAATTAATTTTTGAATCAATTAAACAAAAATCACAAAATTCAAATATTTGAAAATTCAAAAAAGGCGCCAAGAACAGCTGAAGAACACACGCGTGTTCTGGGTTTGGCTGATTTGCATTTTCTATCCAATCTCCCTGAATACTTGATTATAACATGCAATCCATATATCATTATGCTCGTCTCAACCTCACGATCACGTCTATGTCCATTAATTTCATTTAAATTAAACATATAACAAGAAATCATGAAAAATCCTCAAGAACCCTAATTTCTGCATGAAGGCCAGGATTTTTGATACACGATTCAAACAATGCAATTAATTGAGGGAAAACATTCCATGCATGATTATGAATATATGGCCAAATTATTGTGCAGCAAAAATTGCATGGATCATAGAGTTAGAAGAGCTCATGCTTACCACTTGTAGCTGGTGATCGTGATTTATGTTGGAGGTGTTACAGCTAGGTTCCAATGATGTGGATAGCTTCCCTAGGTACCAAGTGATGTGTCTGAGTGCTTGGAATGGATTGAAATGGTTTGGAGTTGAAGATGGCACCTCAACTGCAAAACTTGCTAAGAAAGGCATTTTTGCAAAGAGAAAGAGATTTTGAGCAAAGCATCTGTTAGATGGCTTTGGTGTACTTAAACTGATCACAATTGAGCTCTATTTATAGTAGAGCAAGTTTGTTTTGGGATCCACTATGAATGGCAACTGCAGCAGGTGTTTGTTCAATGTTGGCCAATGGAAATCCAAGTCTCCTATAGCCATTGACTAGAGGTTAGGGCACAGGGCTATGGTTCCCTTGGTCTTGGATAAGCCTTGACTGATTTCAGATGAGAATGGCTCAGTCCATGCCACCTTGATGCTTCCATTGAATGCTTCAATCCAAATTTGGAGTCTTGTCCCTATTTTGGCCATTCTAGGTTCAACATGCTATTTCTTGTTCCATGGACTTTGGAGGCTTGGCTCAGTGATTGTCCCCTTTAGATTCAATCCTCAGATGTGTCCAAGTGGATAGGAGCATTTGAATTTGGCTGATTTTGGCAAATCGAGCAAAGTTGCAAATTCTGCCTTGCCTTTGACAGATTTCAGCAAGGCAATGTTCCAATGTCATAACTCATGGTGTAAGTTGAATTTGGTAATGCTCTTGACCATTTTGGAAAGCCCTTACATGATACAAAAACTGTTTGAACATATTTGGTTTTGATCTCTTTTGAATCCAAGTGAAAAATCCCTCTACATTTGGCAAAAAGTGAAGGCAGATTCTGACTTAGTGAAAATTTCACTGTGTTGGAAAAAGAGACATTTTCACTTTTCAGCCATTTTGATCACTCCCTAACTCAAAATCCTTAATGAATTGGACTTAGGTCTAGTTGAAGTTTTTGTAGAGGGTAATGAGGGCTACAAATCCATCTTGGATGAAAAAAAAATGGCTTTGTGGTTTAGGAGTTATGATCCTCCAAAGTTGGTGCCCTTGTCACTTTATTTTTAACTTAGAAAATTTTCTAAGTTTTTATGGTTACCCCTTTTACAAGTTATCCCACTTTTCTTGATTTTCCTTGATGAAAGATGATTCAAATCATACATTAACATCATTTTAGGGTTAAAAATCCATTTTGGTGAAAAATCTCAAAAAGTCAAAGTTGACTTTTGTGCACAGTTGACTTTTTATCAGATGAATTCCAAAATGTGCAATTCTTCAGGAAATCATGTCCTTGACCTAAATCAAACTTGATGGACATGTTCCATGTGTGTCATAGGGTATATTGATGCATGTCATAGGGCTTGGGAGCATGTCCTGGTCAAAAGTCAAAGTTACAGTTGACTTTTCCGTTAAAACCTTAACTGTGGTGCAGGTGAAATTGAGACTTGTTGCTCAAGCTTCTTGGATTAATCCATTGTTCCAAATGGATCAATATAGTTCATTAGAGACCCTCAAACCCTCTCTTGAGGTCTTGGCTCATGATTTGTCCCAAATGTCAACTTAGGGGTGAATTAGGTCAAGAACCCTAATTCCTGATTTTTGATGAATGCATCCCCTGAGGCAAAATTGACTTGATGATTGGGTCCATGAGGTCCCATGGAGTATATTAGGTTATGTTTTGGATCATTGGCTTGTGGCCAGATGAAAAATTTCCATCTGGAGGCCCTGGTCGACCAAAACCCTAATTTGGTGACACTGTCGATCTTGAGACTTGATCTACCTAGAAGGGAGCATACTTGTGCTTGATCCTTGAAGTGGGAGTCCTTTTTTATCCTTTTTGTATGTTTGAGAGGTTTAGAAAAGTTGAAGATCATGTCATTCCTTGATTGATCCTTTGTCTAAGGCTCTGAGAGGGCTTAAAACCCTAATTTTGATTGTAGTGGATGCTCACCCATCTTTGGGGAGACTGATGAGGTATGATGGTTCCTCCATATTGTGATGATGAGTGACACAATGATGGGACATCTTAGTGGTCAAAATTTGGGGTATGACAGATGCCCCTATTTAATCTTCTTGGACCCGAAGGTGTGAATGACGAAGGTATTCGGGCATTCGAGGTGCAAGAGGATTAAATATCGGAATACCCGAAATTTTGATGGTGGTTATGAATGGTAGCTTGCACATTCATCTTCTTTAGCTAAGCAATGATGCTTAGAAAAGGTAAACTTCCCCTCGATCCTAGTCTTTAGCCAAGGAACTGGTCTCAGTTTTCTTTTGTCAACCTCCCTCCCGTTCCTGGTTTCCTACCAAGGAACTGGTCTCAGTTGCTGATTTAAACTTCCCCTCGATCCTGGTTTCCCACCAAGGAACTGGTCTTAGTTTCTGATTTAAACTTCCCCTCGATCCTGGTTTCCCACCAAGGAACTGGTCTCAGTATCTTTTGTCAATAAACTTTACTGACAAGGGACGCTACTCATAGTGGTTTTCCTCAAACTTCTCGCCGAATTTTCCTAAGGAAGTGCCGTTTGAGTGGAAAAAGTTTTGATGTCTGACTTGCTGGGGAACCCAGTCGTCTGAGTTGTAGAGGTGTACAAATTTCTCTGTTGGAGATGCCATTTGTCGATTCTACTGGGGAAAGCGAGTCTCTTGAGAGACTGTTTTCGTTTGGGGGCTTACATCATACTTTTCTCGGGATTTTTCTGGAGAAATGCCATATGATGGGATCCAATTTTGAGGTGCCGATGACCTTTTCATCGGTGGGTTTTTCGGAGAATGGCAGCTGTACTGCCAAATCTCTGCTTAGGAGGCTTTCTCTAGGGATTTTCCTTAATCCGGGAAATCAAGGATATCATCTTCAATGGCGAAGAGTGATATCGGTCGAAGGTTCTCTGGTCTTTCAGAGGTTCAAGTTATCAAAGTGGTCAAGGGCCAATTCTGATCCAGAAATAAACTGGAGGAGAGAGAATGTTCAGACGCAGCGTTTCCTGACGAGGCAAGAACTGACGACTCGATTGAGAGAACTTCTATCACTAGGGGACAAGACCGACTAGAGTGATAGTGATGCAATATGAAATGTGAATGCAAATCAATAATGCATGATGTGTGTATGTTTATGCTAACAAAACTGACGCGACATACAAACTGACAGTTGAACACGACTGGATACTCGGCCATCGCGGGGAGAAGAAGTACCGTTGGTTCAGAATAGCAATTCCGCCTTGCTTAGGAGAGATAGTCCCTGTTGGGAGCTATGTTGATCGGGCTTAGGAGATAAGAACTCGGTCGAGGTGTGTCAGACGAAACAAGGTCTCTGACACAGTCGATCCCTTCATTCAGGCGTACTAGGCCTAGAAGAAGTACTTTGATTCTACACTTTGAAGTTCGCTTACTTCTGGAGAAGCGACCGATGTTCCTTTGATGTTCAACAGTCAAAAGAAATTTCTGACTTTATTTTAAAATCAGAAAAAGTTTTAATAGATAAATTCATTTTTGTTTTATTTCAAGAATCGTTAATCATGTTAACAACGTCATTTTGTAAAGCTAAAACAAATAAGAATTACAAACAAAAGCACAAGGGCTCAAATTTTATTGATGAGATGGAGATCAGCCAAACGCATGATTCCAAAGAGTATATACAAAGTTTGAAAATGGTAATTTACAGGGAAAAAGGATACGTTGAAACATAACAACCACTATCCTTCTACCAACTTTGAATTCGGGGCATCCTGAGCTTCTGTCGAAGATGACCTTGACTGGAGTTTTCCTCCGATGGATGGTGTAACTGCTGCTACTGAGGGACTTGCCTCTGTTGAACATAGTTACTTGCCACTATCCCTAACTTTTGCTTGGATTGTACTGTGATGTTTCCAATCCACCGGGATGATTTTTTTCTCTGTCTCTAACTTTTGCCTGGACCGCCCTTTCGGGTTTTCAATCCACCGAGACGTTTTTTTTTTTAGTTTAGACGAAGTATTTCTTGACTACATCAACATTTGTGGGGTAGGCAAATTCCTCTCCGTCCATGGTTGCAAGTCTCAAGGCACCGCCTGAGAAAGCTTTCGTGACCACATAGGGGCCATCATAATTCGGAGTCCATTTACCTCGCGAATCAGTGAGAAATGATTGTATCTTCTTGAGCACGAGGTCTCCTTTCCTGAAGATGCGAGGTCGAACCTTTTTGTCAAACGCCTTCTTCATTCTCTGTTGATACAGCTGACCATGGCATAGTGCCGTGATTCTCTTTTCTTCGATCAAATTCAGTTCGTCGTGTTGGCTTTGACACCATTTAGCTTCGGTGAGCTTGGCTTCCATCAATACTCGGATTGACGGGATCTCTACTTCTATGGGGAGCACTGCTTCCATGCCATACACTAGAGAGAAAGGGGCTGCCCCTGTTGAAGTGCGGACAGATGTGCGATAACCGTGAAGAGCAAAGGGTAACATCTTGTGCCAGTCTTTGTAGGTTACAACCATCTTTTGAACGATCTTCTTGATGTTCTTGTTAGCCGCTTCTACCGCTCCGTTCATCTTGGGTCGGTAGGGAGACGAATTATGGTGTTCGATTTTGAACTCTGAACACAACTCTCTCATCATCTTGTTGTTCAAGTTAGATTCATTATCAGTAATGATCTTGCTTGGAACACCATAACGGCAGATGATATAGTTTTTGATAAATCGGACCACCACTTGTCGGGTTACATTGGCGAATGACGCTGCTTCGACCCACTTGGTGAAATAGTCGATGGCTACTAGGATGAACCGATGTCCGTTTGAAGCCTTAGGTTCGATCATGCCGATCATGTCGATTCCCCATATGGAAAATGGCTATGTGGAAGAAATAACTTTGAGATGTGATTGCGGTACATGAATTTTGTCGGAGTAAATCTGACACTTGTGACACCTCCTCATGTACTTGTAGCAGTCGGATTCCATGGTCAACCAGTAGTACCCTGCTCTTAAAATTTTTCTCGCCATTGTGTGTCCGTTGGCATGAGTTCCAAAGGACCCTTCATGAATTTCTTTCATAAGCATGTCTGCTTCTGAGGGTGACACCGCTCAGGAAGAAGTTTCCAGCCAATCTTCTGAGGGTTTTCCTGTCTTTTCTGAGTGCCCCGGATGGGTACTCTTGTTTCTGAAGGAAGCATTTGATATCGTGATACAAAGGTTTGTCGTTTATGACTGCTTCAATCGTGAAGATGTAAGCGGGCCGTTCAAGGCGCATTATGTCGATCTTAGGTAAGTCGTTCCATTGACCTACACTAATCATGGAAGAGAGAGTGGCTAATGCATCAGCCATGTGATTCTCCTCACGAGGGATATGATGAAACTCAACTCTGTTGAAGAAAGGTAACAACCTTCTTGCATAGTCTTTGTAAGGAATCAATCCTGATTGGTATGTGTTCCAATCTCCTTTTATCTGATTGATAACCAGAGCTGACTCGCCATATACGTCCAAGTTTTTTATCCTTAAATCAATTACTTCTTCGAGACCCATGATACAAGCTTCGTATTCGGCCTCATTGTTCGTACATTTGAACGTAAGTCTAGCAGTGAAAGGAATGTGGGTACCCTGAGGGGTAACAATGATTGCCCCAATTCTGTTTCCGTAATGATTAACTGCTCCGTCAAAGATAAGTCCCCATTGGGAACCTGGTTCTGGCCCTTCACTGGGTAACGGTTCATCGCAATCTTTCATTTTTAGATACATGACATCTTCGTCAGGGAAGTCAAACCTGATTGGTTCTTGATCGTCAATCGGTTGATGAGCCAAATGATCGGCTAAAATACTCCCTTTAACGGCTTTCTGAGCATGGTACTCTATGTCATATTCTGATAACAGCATCCGCCAACGGGCAATTCTTCCCGTGAGAGCAGGCTTTTCGAAAACGTACTTGATTGGATCCATTTCTGAGACCAACCAAGTAGTATGACGAATCATGTATTGGCGAAGACGTTTGGCTGCCCAAGCCAAAGCGCAAAAAATTTTCTCAAGCATCATGTACCGAGTTTCACAGTCGATGAATTTCTTGCTTAGATAATAAATGGCAGACTCTTTCCTTTTGGTTTCGTCTTGTTGGCCAAGTACACATCCCATTGAGTCCTCTAGGACTGTGAGGTAAATGATTAGTGGTCTTCCTTCCACTAGAGGTGATAGAATCGGCAGATTCAACAGGTATTCCTTAATACTGTCGAAGGCGGTTTGGCAATCTTCTGACCAAACGCAATCCTGGTTCTTTTTCAACAATTTGAAAATTGGCGCTCACGTGGCGGTCATAAGGAATATGAATCTGGAGATGTAGTTCAACCGTCCCAGGAATCCTCTGACTTGTTTTTTAGTTTTCGGAGAAGGCATTTCCTGAATGGCCTTGACCTTGTCAGGATCAACCTCAATTCTTTTCTGGCTGACGATAAGCCCTAAAAGTTTCCCTGAACGGACACCGAAGGTGCACTTGTTGGGATTCAAGCGGAGCTTGAATTTTCTTAGACGTTCAAACAATTTTGACAGATGTTCAACGTGCTCACTCTCTGTTTTTGATTTTGCAATCATATCATCGACATACACTTCGATTTCTTTGTGTATCATGTCATGAAACAGAGTAGTCATGGCCCTTTGATAGGTTGCCCCGGCGTTCTTCAAACCGAACGGCATTACCTTGTAATAAAAGGTACCCCATGGGGTAATGAACAAAGTTTTCTCCATGTCTTTCGGCGCCATTTTGATTTGGTTATAGCCCGAGAATCCATCCATGAAGGAGAAGACTTTGAATTTTGTTGTACTGTCCACCAGCATGTCAATGTGTGGTAAAGGAAAGTCGTCCTTTGGACTTGCCTTGTTCAGATCTCGGTAGTCGACACACATTCTGACCTTTCCATCCTTTTTCGGAATGGGTACGATATTGGCTAACCATTGAGGATATTCTGACGTGGCGAGGAAACCCGCATCAATATGTTTCTGTACCTCCTCTTTGATTTTGATGGCCATGTCCGGGTGAGTGCGTCTCAACCTTTGCTTCACTGGCGGGCATTCCGATCTCAATGGTAAGTGATGTTCCACGATGCTGGTATCCAACCCTGGCATATCCTGATAGGACCAAGCGAATACATCGGGGAATTCTCTAAGAAGCTTTATCAAACTCTCTTTGGCATTTGGACTGAGCAGTGCCCCAATCCTGATTTCATTTCTCTCTTTTTCTGAACCCAAGTTTACCGTTTCCAACGGCTCTTTGTGAGGTTCAATGGACCTTTCCTCTTGTCTGAGTAGTCGGGAGATCTCTTCTGGAATTTCGTTGTCATTTTCTTCTTCAGCCTCGAATACCGGGAACTCAAAGTTGGGAGAAGGCATTGGATCGTATGTTTCAACTGTTTTTAAAACAAGCAATCTGCATGACGTGATGATTCGTGTTTAGAAGAGATAGAGGAAAATGCAAGTGTGTGCAGTGTATATTTTTTTTTACTGCTTGTTTTTATTATTGAATTATTTTTTAGGATTACCATTTTCTGAAAAAACAAAAAGAGAAAACAGCAATTAATGCGAAAATTACAGAACGATGTTATTTTATTAATGAACAAGTCGATTCTTGAAACTACAGCCCTATAAAACAAAACTTTGTCACTTTGGGCGAAGCGAAGAGGGAAATTTACAGAAAGTGAGCCCTATCAAAACATCTGTTTCACCTGGGCAGGGTGAAAGGCTAAAGATGGCAATTACTTTGACTGGTGAACGATCTTCGGAACCTCGACTGCAACCCATTGGCGGCGAACTCCTCGGTGAATCACAAAGTCTGGCACGTTCCTTGATTTGTCTTCAGAAATGACGCTGATTTCTGGTGGAGCGGGATCATTGGAATCTGTCTCCCAGGCAGAATTGTCGTAGGAGAATTCCTCTGTTGCATTTTGCATAGCATTTGTGCTCTCAGCTGTACCTCCCCATCCAGTAGGCTGGATATCTTCGAGCCTGATACGAGAGCTTTCGGGAGCAGTGTACCTGACCATATAGTCGTATTTTCCACTCGGTTGTCCCAGAGTGTCCCAAACTTCTCTGGAATTGGAGGAGTCATCTCTCTCGATGACGTTGACCTCAGGAAAAGCATAATTGATGAATTCTAGTCCTGCAAACGTTGCAAGTTTATCTTCATGTTGAGTAGTTTCTGAATGACCTGAGTGTTGATCCCATGACATGGTGGGGACACAGGTATTCTGTTCAATGATGGTCAGCTGATTTTCATTACTCGGCTGACTTTCCGACCCCAAGTTTCCTGGATAAGGTTGCCACATTGGCAGACCATCCATTGGGCCATAGTAATCGTGGTCAAAGTTGTCTTTCATCAGAGTGTCCTCCTCTAATGAATTTGGCGGAGCACGGCATCCTTCTAGATCACAATCTCCGTATATCATTTCGATGTCTGACCGTGGTATAAATCTCGGACTTTCTGTGGGAAAGCAAAAAAGGCATAGGTACCTCTTCCTGAGACATATAATCGTCCTCATTAAGATAGGATTTCCATTCTTCATCTGGGTCAGAGGGATCTTCCTCATTGATAGCATGTACTGCTTGAGACACTGGGTGAAGGAAACCTCCACTGTGGAAGAAATTTTGAAGGGGCAGAAGACTTTCATCGCTGGCAGCTGTCTGGGTACAGGTTGTGGAAAAACCAAGACCCTTCTTTGTTTTATTGTCAGTAGGAATGACAAGCTGTCCCCATCCTATTGTATCGGTACTCTCGACTGCTTTGATAGCATCTTTGTATGAGGAAATCGAGGTTCCTCCTCTGAACTAATTGTTCTTGCTCATCGACAGTGCTTGGAACTGCGTTCCAATAACCTCCTCGGGTTCTATACCAGTAGATGATGATAAGTTGCTTACAAGCAAGGCTTGTTCTCCACAAACTGTGACAAGTTGATCGTTCTTGACGAACTTTAGCTTTTGGTGGAGGGTCAAAGTGACCGCTCCAGCCTGATGTATCCAAGGTCTTCCTAATAAACAACTGTACGTTGCCCGTATGTCCATGACCTGGAAAGTGACTTGGAAAGTGTGAGGACCGATAGTTATGGGAAGATCAACTTCGTCGATAACTGTTTTTCTGGATCCGTCGAACGCTTTGGCGACGACCTCGCTGACTCTCATCGGAGGGCCTTTGAATGATAATTGCATCAAAGTGGACTTCGGCATAACATTCAGGGATGACCCTGTGTCTACCAGTACGCTGGCTAAAGCATCGTCCTGGCAGTTAACTGTAATGTTGAGCGCCAATTTTTGACGACGGCCCCCTTCGGGTAACTCCTCATCACTAAATCCCAGATTATTGCAGGAAGTGATGTTAGAGACAATGCTATCGAACTGTCGGATTGTTACATCCTGTTCCACAAAGGCTTGCTCCAAGACTTTCTGTAGAGCCTCCCTGTGGGCTTCTGAACTGAGTAACAGTGATAATACCGAGATCTTTGAAGGAGTTTGTAACAGTTGATCGACAATGTTGTATTCACTCCTTTGGATGAGCTTCAGCATCTCATCATTATTTTTCGAAAGGTCAGGATTACTCGATTGACCGACTGGTGGATTGGGAGCTTCCGTCTGAAGTTCCTTTTCATTGTTAAGTTCTCCAACTCCTCGGTTGAAGATTCGACCGCTCCGTGTTACACGACTGATGTCTGCAATATTCACGACTGAGGGTAATGGAATTTCCTTTCCATTTTCAATTATCGTTGCACCGTATTTGTAAGGGATAGCCTTTGCTGATTCATACGGTAGTGGTCCCGGTAGATAGATGATTATGGGAACCTTCTGATTTTTCTGACCATCATAAGTGATCTCGATTCGTTCCCGGTTGGGAACTTTAGATTCGTCAAGTAGAGGGATAATGGCAAAAACATCCCTGGTCTTGTGATGACTAGAGATCGTGACAACATCCTCAACTTGCTCGGCAAGGTAGTTCGGCGTCCAGTTGATGGGTCCAGAACCCGGATATGGGCGAATCTCTCCACGATCTACCTGACCCTGAAGAGCTACTCTCACAAAGTAACACCCTTGGTTACTTTCCGAACAGACGCTGCAATGTTCATAGTTGTGTGGTGACACCTGGCCACGCTCACTTTGAATACAATGTAACCTCACTAGGTTAGCTTCCACAGATCGGACATCCTGACTCTGACGCCGAGTGGGGTTTCTGTTATTAATACTAATCTGTTGAGTATCTTCATCCATATAAATTGGCATCCACCAGTGATTTAACAAGTGCTGAAGTGCCTCCTGGACAAGAGTACAACCTCGATCGTTTTCGCAACCCGCTTTACAGCTTCGATAGTCATGTGATATTAAGAATTCGAGTCGGACCTGCTCAGCATGTAACTCTACCAGGTTGGTATTCATCACGTGAATATCGAAGATCTGAACCATGTTGATCTGATAAGGGTTCCTATCATGGTAGTCTTGGATCCATCCAAGATCCATCTGACGCTGGAGGGCCTCCTGTATGAAAGAGCATCCCTGTTTGTTTACCGAGCAAGTCAGACAGGAACTGTAATCGTGTCGCGGCAGATTATGATACTGGCTTTGCCTTAAGTGCATTGCCACCAAGTTGACATTCATTGCACGGATGTCGTGGTTCTGAATGATGTTAGAGTTTATGTAGACCATGTTAACTCCACGAACTCGGTGCTCTTGGATCCATCCGAGATCCATTTGTTCCTGTAGAGCTGCTTGCACTACAGAACATCCTTGATTGTCTTTAGAGCAGATATCACGCTGATGATAGTTATGAGGTGGCACATGGCCATATCCACTCTGTCTACAATGCATCTTGACCAAATTGGTCTTCAACAAAAGTACATCGTGAATTTGATAGACATCGTTAGTCTCTCCTTCTATCAAATTGACTGCAGCCTTCTCGTGTTGAGGCAGTGGATTTGTGAGAACATTAGGATTCGTATCCTTGAAGGATAAGACCCCGCTCCTAACAAGTTTTTGCACGTCGGACTTGAAATTGAGACAAGTCTCTATGTTATGCCCTAGACCTCCTTGATGATAAGGGCATGTCTGATCCACCTTAAACCAAAAAGGCGGATTTTCGGTACTGTAAGAGGAGATTTAGTCTGAATGTACCCCTTAGCCAGTAGTAATGGAAACAGCTCTGCGTACGTTACGGGCATAGGATCAAATCCTGGTGGCCGTGTTGTACGGTTATTGTTATATGGAGGACGAGCCTGCTGAAGAGGCTGTTGTGTCCTTTGTTGGTCAGGTTGGCTTTGCGCAACCTGAGGTTGATACGTAGCAATAGACGTAGGGTTGATAGCAGCAGTTACAGCTGCTACCGGTTGATAACGTCGACTTTAGTTTCCGAGAGAGATATTCCTAATATCTTGCTCTTTTTTCTTAGGGAGAACACTACCGTATTTTTTAGTACCGCTCGCCGATCCAGCGTCTTTTACCAAACGTCCTTCTTGGATGGCTTCCTCAAGACGTACGCCTATGCCGACCATTTCGGTGAAGTCACTGGGCGCACTGGCAACCATTCGATCATAGTAAAATGAGCTTAAGGTCTTCAAGAAGATCTTTGTCATCTCTTTTTCCTCAAGAGGTGGACAAATTTGAGCGGCAATTTCACGCCACCTTTGAGCATACTCCTTAAAGGTTTCCTTGTCCTTTTGCGACATCGATCTGAGTTGATCTCTGTCGGGTGCCATGTCCAAATTGTATTTGTATTGTTGGACGAAGGCAGTGCCAAGATCTCTGAAAGTGCTGATCGTGGCACGGTTTAAACCCATGTACCATTTTAATGCGGCACCGGTTAAACTATCTTGAAAGTAGTGAATCAGTAGGTCCTGAGTCTCCATCTGAGCTGACATTCGCCGAGCGCACATCACCAGATGGCTCTGAGGGCAAGAGTTACCCTTGTATTTTTCAAAGTCGGGCACTTGGAATTTGTGCGAGACTTTCACATTTGGGACCAGACAAAGGTCTGCGGCGTCCTTTCCAAATAGATCCTAACCGCGAATGGCTTGCAGCTCCTTCTGCATTTCCAAGAACTGCTCCTGGAATTCCTCCATTCTGTCAAACATAGTTTCCTTCTTACCAGAAGGTGTCTGTGGAATCTGCCCTTCCGGGACAGTGTGCACCACAGGGGGTGGTACCGTAACTACAGTAGTGAGTCTTGGCGTCTCCCGAAGTTTGTAACCTTTAGGAGTCTTCAGTATGCCCCTGGCATCTTCGCTTTCCCGAAGTTTGTAACCTTCAGGCCCAGCGGCTTCTGTTATGATTCCCTGATCCTCAGTGATCGGCGGAACATATCCTTCCGGGATATAGTTAACAGGCATGCCCCAGGGATGATCTTTCGGCATCTGATACCTAGGATCATACTTCTCCACTATGGGCGATGAGGTGATCTCTGAGATCACAGTTCGTTGTAGATGAGCTTCTACCATGGCTTGCATGTCGTTACGAAGCTTTCTCATATCCTCTCTCAGAGCGTCGATCTTTTCTTTCAACTCTCTGTTTTCTTCCTCAAGATCATCCATCTTTTTCTGACGATTGGCCCGAGTATTATACGAATGAGACAGTTTGACTCTAGAACCGAGACACAAACGTGAGATTCGTAGGTAAGAAGAATACACGATGTGAGAATGATGAATGCAATGATTATATTAATTGTTTTTTGGTTTAATAAAAATAAACTTCGACAATTAGATTGCAAATATCAAACGGTAGGGAAACCCCTTTTTATTGAATTCAAAGGTTTACAGAAACGGAAATACAGCAGATTACAAAGTGCAGAAACAGAAACCTAAGCTAATGGGTCCCGAGTCCTCTCTGAAGAGAAATCGGGTGCTGATTCTGGTATCTTCCTTTTCTTTGACCGGGGCTCTTGGGCTGTTGTCGGGTTGTCATTCCTTTGCCAAGTGAAAGGAGCGAGCAAATTCCTTTGGTCATCTTGATTCTCTACAGCATGCTGCTCCAAAATTTCAATCAGAGCATCTTTTTCTTTCAGTAATTGTTGTATTTTGATGCACTCTACGTCGAGGGTGCGGTACTTGTTCTTCCAAGACCTTCTCTCCCGTTGAACTTTGTTGAGAGTAACCTGAAGCTTTTCAGTTTCCGTCATGAAGTACATGACAGATTCCTTCGGCGGAAGAATTCCGTAACGAGGATAAGGCATTTTTAGCTTGAGAGCTCTAGTTTGTACCCAATGGAGATAAGGCTCCCCCGAGACACAATCCGGTTTTCCTAGAGACTCTCGTCCTTTCTTATGAACATGCTTCCAAGCATGCACTATTTCCATCTTTAGTGCTCTGTCGTTTTCTCCTTCCTTGAAGAAAAGACCTTCCAGATGAACACCCAGTGGGATGTGCCTCATCGGGTATCCAAATTGACGGCGAACCAATACCGGATAGTAGTTGATTCCTCCTTTAGTTCCTATGAGGGGTACGTTGGGGAAGTTTCCACAACGGTCAATGATTCTGATTCCCTCATAAATCCTATTGCACCAATCTATATCAGAGTTGGTAAGAGACATGATCTTCTGCGACCAACGTAAGGCATTCTTGCAATCCCAAAAAGCAGCAGACTTGGGCAAGTGAGAGATAAACCATTTGTAAAGCAGAGGTACACAGCATGTGATCTCCCCTCCGCTGTACAAATTTCCCAAGTGTACAGAATGATACGCATCTGCGAGCAAAGTCGGCACAGGGTTTCCAATGAGAAAAACCTTAATGGAGTTGATATCGACGAAGTTATTGATGTTGGGAAACAAAAATAACCCGTAGGTGAGCAAGACAAAGATGCTTTCAAAAGCAGTCACGTTTCCTATACTGGTGAAATACAGCGCTTTCTTTGTCAAAAACTGGGCTGGCAAACCTTGGATGCCACCCTTAGTAGTTAGGTGAGTCCTAACCTCAGACTCGTCCAAATGAATTGCTCTTGCAATGGTCTGATTCTTTGGAATTTCTTCCAGTCCAGAAAATGGAGCTCGATCTGTGATGTGTAAATCGATCAGATGAGAATACTCCTCCAGCGTTGGTGCTAGCTGGTAATCCGGGAATGTGAAACAGTGATAAACTGGATCATAAAACTGAATGAGCGCATCCATGATTTCCTCAATCACATGGACTCTTAACAATGGTAGCAAACCTCCGTACTTGGCTCTGAAAGCCTCTGGGTTAGTGATCATCCTTGCTACCCTTCTCAAATCCTCTAGTTTTGGAACCTTGAAGGTGTACGTATGAGTTGTCCTTCTACCGAAATCCATTAGTGCAATCCCTTTCTCTGATATTTGCAATCACAGTCTTAGTTTAATTTGAAAAACAGAGAGACTAGAAGAGAAGATTTTTTTGAATGTTTTAATGTTTTTTAAATGAATGCATGAATGCAGCACACAAAAACATAGAAAAAACATAGGGTCAAAGGGTCGTTGTCATGAAGTCAAGGCTCTACCCATCCCCCAAAGGTTTATACTAGGGTGATATTTGTACCTGTACTCATTATCCTCAGCTCCTCCCAGGAAAACAAAACAACAACCGGATCGCCAGCGAGTTGTAGAGCGATCTTAGAGTAAGTGCCATTCACCGAGAATAGATTACCAGCCTCAAATGAGGGTAGTATCGTGTAACAACTATTTTCGATAGTTTCCGCACTACGAAAGGGTTTGGCTCCTCAGCTTCTCAGACTTAACAACCAGCCCATTGTCTAGGTGAGAGAATGGGTTGCGTTGGTCAGCCTCCACTGAAGTTGATGGTCGACCCCGTCGCCATCACTTATCTTAAGTGTATACTCAATCTTTCCACATACGGCATCACCCCCATTCCCATTAGCAGAAAAATAAACACGTATAACAATTAGGAAAAGCGGTATATATATTTGTCCTAATCATCCTAGACCTTTAAAGCTATGAATCTTAAGTTCCTGACAGAAATTGGGTTCCCCGACGGAAGCCCCAATCTGTGGTATTCACACAAGAGGTGAAAAGAAAGACCGTGCCTAGATCTAATTTGAACGGTCCCACGGTGGGCGCCATTTTTTCTGTTGGCGGCCACCGCCATGAAAATGACTTACCCAAGGTTTAAATTGTAAGAAAGAAAGAACCGGGCCCACGGTGGGCGCCATTTTTCTGTAGCGAGCGATTTTGGACGCGGTTCTTAAGCGCTGGTCGCTCTCTGCGGTTTGAGCTTAAACTACAGGTCGATTCATTTTTATCCTATTGTGAGTTGATGAAGGAAGGGAAATAGATGTCTCCAATTAACCCTGCTTTGCATACTGAGTTTAAACAGCAGTCTGTTAGGTTACGGATGCTATCAATGTGGGGGGGCCTTTGTACTGGTTATTTGTATTTTCGCCAATACAGTTTCTTTCTTTTTATCTAGACAGAAGGTTTCTGGCGGGGAACAAGGATTAGGATGTTAGGACTGATGCTTTTTGATGTGAGAGTATGGGATTTGGGTTTTTTGTTTAGTGTGCTCGCTAAGATTTTTCTTTCAATCTTATGCCTACGTATTCCCGTTTACCGAAACAGGGAAATCAGAGCGTTCGTAGTTCCTCCTATTCTATGGGAGGAAATGGGTGTTTTGGTGTCTTGTTCAAAGCCCAAGACATGAAGCGATAGGTGATTTGTATCTTGTTCAAAGCCCAAGATATGAAGCTGAAAAATCTATTTGTATCTTGTTCAAAGCCCAATATATGAAGCTAAAAGGTCTCAACTTTAGAGAGAATTTGTCATCTCTAAAGAAGGGTTTGTCTGTCACAACTGTTGGGTGACTGGTTATAAAGGAGAATTACTTTAATCGGGATTTGTGAATCCGGCAATGCCATAATTTCCTTTATAGGGATTTTAACCTGAAGGAGAAGACTTTAACTCAGTGTAGAGCAATGCTATCTTTCCTTAGGAATTTCTCATGCTAAAAGAGGGACAGTGGCATGGATATAGATGATCCAGAGGCTTGCCGCTTACAGCGATTAGATGAAAGGGAAGGAGTTGTTGATGTTTGTATACTGTGAACGAGGCACAGCTTTGATGCTAAAAGGTTAATTGGATTAACCAGTGGTTTTCTTATACAAAGCCTAAGAGGAGGCTAATATGTGTCTCGTACAAAGCCCGAGAGAGAGGCTAAAAGGTTTTTGACTCAACGAGGGAATCTTTTGGTATCTCGTATAAAGCCCGAGATGGAGGCTAAAATTCGTTTGGCTCAGTAAGAACTCTTTTGTATCTCGTATAAAGCCCGAGATGGAGGCTAAAGGGTGATTGACTCAACGAGGGAGTCCCTTATGTGTCTCGTACAAAGCCCGAGAGAGAGGCTAAACGTTGTTCGACTCCGCTGGGGAGAATCATTTGTACAAAGCCCAAGAGGAGGCTGTGGTTATTGTTTCAGTTAAGTGACAGGTCCAGTATACTGATTTTAAAAGAGAAAATCAGTTCTTATATGAGCAATGGTGTACTCAAGGATTTGATCCAAGGATCTAGGTTATTCCTGTTCTTTAAGGAATCGAGAAATCCGAAGGGTATTGAGACTGTCTGAGTCTACGGGTTTCCTTCCTATTTAACGAAGGGGTCACTTGAGAATGTCTTTGAGACTCAAGGAGATTAGACTGTCCAAGTCTAGAGTGTCCTCTTTTATACCATGCTTTGAGAAATGGTAGTAGACTCTATGAAAGGATTGTTCTATGAAGGTGACTAAGTTCTGTTCCTATACCTCTAGGAGGTCGTCGAGACAATTTGTACAAAGCCCAAGAGGAGGCTGGAAACTTTTAAGAAGCCGATCGGTCCTTGTACGATGCCCAAGAGAAGGCTATCATTCCCGGAGGAAGAGATCATTATACGAAGCCTAAGAGGAGGCTGTGAATACTTCTAAGAAGCCGTAGGGTCCTTGTACTAAGCCCAAGAGGAGGCAGGGTTGCTTTTAGGAAGCCTGTGGGTCCTTGTACGATGCCCAAGAGGAGGCCGATGCTTTTATGAAGCCCGTGGGTCCCCAAACCCCGAGAAATTCAAGGTAAGCTATTCACAAGGAATAGATCAAGTCAGGAAAGTTTGAGAATTTGGAAGAAACTCAAAGATGCCATTCACGGAGAATACATTCATCTCTGGGAATAGAGTTTCTTGACAATTCCTAATGAGGACAGCCGAAGAGAAGACTGTATCTGGTGATCCTATTGGGGATCTAGTTATCTATTTCTACGAATAAACGAAACGGCATCACCTAGTTCTAGACGTAGTTGCCGGGGAAACTCGAAATATATATACTATTATTACACAGTTGATATGAGTTTACGAAAGAAGACTTACAGTGAAACAGCCCCACAATACAGTTATATGTATATGAAAGCGGTAAATGAAAGCAATAACCACTTACTCGGTTGTAGAGCTTCCATGTTGTTTGGTTAGTTGTTCAACAAAGAAAGATTGAAAACAACAGTATATTCAAAATCAAAGGAGAAAGTGCTTTGAAAAAGAAAGATTTGGGGCTTACAGCTCAAGGAGAGGCCCAGGGTTTTATCAGTGAGCGCACTGTTTGAATTTGTACAGAGGGACTTATACAAGTGACTGAGGCCCAAAATGTTTTTCTGTACAAAGGGATGGGTCTTACACTCTTTCAAGAGGCCCAAAAAAAAGTTTAAAGAAAAAGAGTGGGGCTTATAACACGAGGGTAGGCCCAGATGATTTTTCCGTTTAAAAATGGCGATCGCGCCGAGGTTTTCTTTTAACGCGGAGGGACTTATACAATAAGTGAGGCCTAAAATGTTTGGTTAAAAGGGGGTTGGGTCTTACACTCTATTAGAGGCCCAAAAGTTTTGAATGGGTCTTATAGCTCGAGGAGAGGCCCAAAAGGTTATTTTTCAAAAGGCGACGATCGCGCCGTTTGTTTTTTACGGTATCGGGACTTATACAATGCACTGAGGCCCAAAAATGATTTGGTCAAAAAAGGATTGGGTCTTACACTATATTAGAGGCCCAAAGTGTTTTGAAAATGATTTATGAGGGTTGAATTAATCCAAAAACCCTAATTTGTTTTCAAAAATGTATTTAATTGAATAAAAATTCAATTAAAATGATCAAAATTGTTTAACATGTGAAAAACAAATTGTGATCTTGGATTAATGCTTCAAAAATTAAGTATTGACCTACAAAATAATTAGAAAGCATTAAAAGTTGCAAAATCAATGTGGAAAAAATATTTAAAATGTCAAAAACAATTAAAATATTAATTCTTTGCAAAAAAATATCAATTATATGAAATAAATAATATTTTTGGGATTTTTGGTGAAAATAAAATATTTTAACATTTTTGTGAATTATTAAAAAAAGAATCAACTCAAAATCATTAAAACTCAGAGAGAAATTAATTTTTGAATCAATTAAACAAAAATCACAAAATTCAAATATTTGAAAATTCAAAAAAGGCGCCAAGAACAGCTGAAGAACACGCGCGTGTTCTGGGTTTGGCTGATTTGCATTTTCTATCCAATCTCCCTGAATACTTGATTATAACATGCAATCCATATATCATTATGCTCGTTAAGAAGGCTTGAGTTTTTCCGCTAAGGTTCGAGATGAATCTCCTTAAGAAATTGGTCTTTCCCAGCAGTGACTGTAATTCCATCTTTGTTGATGGCGATTTCTCCTCCATAATGGCCTTGGTCTTATTCTGGTTTATTTTGATTCCCTTTTTGTGGACCACAAAGCCTAAGAAATCTCCCGTCTGCACACAAAAAGCACATTTGAGGGGATTCATTTTCAGACCATGTCTTCTCATCCTTTCAAAAGATTGTCGAAGATGGTCAATGTGATTCTTCCCTGAAACAGACTTGACAACAATATCGTTAATATAAATTTGCATAAAAGTCTCTATATAATCATGGAAGATCGAATTCATCGCTCTTTGGTATGTTGCCCCATCATTCTTTAAACCAAAAGGCATGACTACCCACTCATAGGTACCTAAGGCCCCAGGGCATCGAAACGCCGTTTTAGGGACATCCTCTTCAGCAATGAATATTTGGTTATATCCAGAATACCCATCGAGCATACTAAGGTATTCATGGCCAGCGGATGAATCGACTAGCATTTCAACCACAGGCATTGAGTATTCGTCCTTTGGGGTCACAACATTTAAATCTCTAAAATCTATGCAAACCCTCAAAGTACCATTCTTTTTAATAACAGGTACAATATTTGCTAACCATTCAACATACCTGGCTGTTGGAATGAATTTGTAACAAATAAGTATTTCGACTTCCTCCTTGATCTTCGAGAGAATTGCCAGTGCAAACCACCTTGGATTCTGCTTGATTGGCTTTTTTCCAGACTTAATTGGCAGCTTTAATTCGACCAGATCTCTACTTAAGCCAAACATCTCGTCATAATCCCATGCAAAGCAGTCTTTAAACTCCTTTAACAACTGGATCACTTCGACCTTGAGTTGTGGGCTGATATTAGCATTGATATATGTTGGCCTCTTCGTTGCCCCCTTTCCCAAGTCGATCTCCTCTAGAGGATCTTGCTTTAGCATTTTAATGTTGGCTGCTAGCGGATCCTTCTTGAAACCCAAAGGCTCGTCATCATAGATGGCGTTGAGCCTCTGGCTTTGTACTTCATCCTGAACCTTATCAGGTGGTTCTGGATTGAAGTCCTTACCAGGACCTTCTTGGTGTAATCTTTTGTTGGCTTCGACAGCCATATGTTTCACTTCAGCCTCTAGGGCCGTTTATAGTTTGTTTTCGGCTATGTAAGCCGAAATCCTTTTAAGTGCTTCGAACTCAGGCATCATCGCCGAATTCTCTTCCCCATCCTGTAGGGTCGACTTCGGACGTCCCTTCATATGCAAGGTCATCTTCTCCTATAACCTCACGATCCCATTGAAAGCCATTTGTGGGATGCAAGTACAACGAACAGTATGCGTTGGCATAATGAGTAACTGCAAAGTTGGTTGGGTTGCATGGAGCTATGTTAGCCAAGTGCTTTTGGAAATGGGGTATGTCGACATGATTGATTGTAGCCTTGAAATAACCTTGGTCTGCTTCAGTGTTTTTCACAATGCCATCTGGGCGCCATATAGTTATCCTCTGATGCATGGATCAAGGTACAACCCCTATCCCATGTATCCATTCACTGCCAAGTAACGGGTTGTAATTGGCTTTCGTTTCGACAACCATAAACATGGTTGGTCTTGTAACAGTGCCTATGGTCAGATCGACCTGAATCACTCCCAAAGTAGTACCCACATTTCCTTCATAGTTGGAGAGTACCATATTATGGGGCTTGGTATCGATGTCAAACTTCCTGATTTACCTCAGCATAAAGTGTGGCATTAGGTTCACCGTTGCACCACAATCCACTAAGATTTTATTAACAGGAAAGTCTTCGACCTTACCTATAATGAATAGAGGCTTCAAATGACTTTTCATTGCCTCGTTTGGGCGTTCGAAGAACGCATTTTGTTTCTCGACCCAGCCGTTTTTCATCACATAATAGCACACAGGTTTATGTGCAGCCAGTTCGATTTCAGTATTATTATCCACGTCTTCGACCTCAGTTATTTAGTAGTATTCCCTAGGGAGCACTGATACCACATTCACTATGATATCCAAAGACTGCTCCGAACCTGAGTCGAAATTTTCAGTAAGCATCTCATCCTCAACAACTGCTCGATCATGCTTTTCTTTGGCCTCTTCTTCCTGTGTGGCAAATAACTTTTTCCCCACCGGCATCTTTTCGACAAGCTTTGGTTCCTCCCTGTCAGCCTTGTTGGTCGGTAGGTTGGTACTTGATTCCTCATTTGCTCCAGCTTCTCGCTGAGCCTTCCTTCTTCTTTGTTCACTTCTCCATTGTGATTTGGACATGGGATTTTTTCCCTTATAATTTTCTGAGATGTAGGCTGACTGCTTCGAAGTCTGGAATTCTTTGCAGTATGCCATTGATGAGCCTCTATCTACGTCGAAGCTCTTCCATTTCTACTGGCTTTTTCCCTTGTTTTCATTTGGTCTTATCCACTTTCCATTAGAAATCTCTGCAAACGGCTTGAAAGTGGTGGTCTTGAACCTGGGACCCTTGGCTTAGCCTGCTCCTGCTTTGAAGAAGATCTCCTCGGGTCGAAGCCTCCTTGACCATGAGGGGATCTCTATTCACGTCTTTGTTTGGCTTTCCTAACCCCTTCAAGGTTTTAGGCTGCCTTTTTATCAAACACAGCACTGCATCTAGGACACAACATTACTTCTGATTTTTTTCTCTGGCACCTGTGGAGGAAATCCATCAGAGTTTCCTCTTGTTTAGGGTAAGCTATTTTGTTATGTTCTTCTTGTCGACGCTCCTCGTCGACTTCCATGTGGATTTCTTGTGAGATTTCCACCATGTTGACATCAATAGTGATGTCCAACTTGTGTAATTTAATTTGAAGGCCTTCAGTAGCCTTGTCCATTTGAATGAAACCATCAGCACTTTCTTTTGTTATCATCATTAAATTAGAATCCTCGGTGATTCCTCCATTAGAGTATTCAGTGACTCCCAAATTGAAATCATCAGTAGTTTCTTCGGTGAAGCTTTCAACAGCCTTAGTGGCAAAATTTTCCATAAACTCCTGGTCGAGATCTTCAGTAATCCTGACCATAACAACTCCATTGTTAAAGTCCTCAGTGACTTCGACCATGTTGACAGTGTTGTCGAGATCTTCAGTAATCTCGACCATGTTGACTTCAGTTGGCTCTGTGTAATGAATGTCAACAACTTACAAAGGATCAGAGTCAATCTTCATCTGGCTCTTCGACTTATCTCCAAATTTCAGTCTTCCTTCCTGGATAGCATTTTGAACAAGATCCCTGAAAAGAAAACATTGAGAAGTTTTATGACCCAAGAAATTGTGATACTTACAAAATCCTCTCTTTTTCCTTTGTTCTAAAGGAGGAATTTTAGCACAAGGAGGCACTATCATTTGACCATCCTTAACTAACAAATCGAAAATTTCGTCACATTTAGTAACGTCGAAAGTGTAAGTTTTCTTAGGAAATTTATCTCTTTTTTTCAGGTTCGACAGGATTCTTTCCGTTCGAAGGGGCCAAGACCTTACAAGAGTAAGGTGGGCCCTATTTTAATTCAACAAGATCAATCTCGCTTTCGTCGAAAACCAATGACTCACTACAAGGTCTTTCATCTCCCTCATTAAATTCGGCGTAGGCTATTCTTTTATTTTTGTTTGCCCTAGCCTTCTCTTCTTTCAGCTGTTCTAATTGTCGAACCCTATCAGCCAATTGGGCCATATCCCTCAAGTATTGGGTATCTAGTTTCTTCCTAATGGAATATTCCAGGCCTCCAGCAGCCATTTCGACCAACTCATGTTCTGGTACTTATGTAAAACATCTAGCCTTGAGCAGTCGGAATGTGTTCAAATAATCATCTATTGGCTCAGTGAATTTCCATTTTATACTAACCAACTCCTTTAGACTGATCTTAGTTTGTCCCATATAAAACTGCTCATGAAATAAACATTCCAACGGAGTCCAATTGTGGATCGAATTTGGTGGCAACATTGTGAACCATGTGAAGGCATTCTTCGTAAGAGAACTTGGGAAGTATTTTACCCTACGGTTCTCATTATTCGAAGTTTCCCTGGCTTCTATCAAATACCTAGCCACGTGTTCGACAGTGGATTCAGTGGTGTCCCCAGAAAACTTGGTGAATTTAGGGACCTTCGTTCTAGGGGGTAAATCTGACTGAAGGATATATTCTGACAACGGTGATGTGTAGTTTGGCCTTCAAAGACCAAAGTTTACTCCATTTCGCGCCATAATCCTTTCGACCATGGCTGCCATATTATAATCTGCTGCCACATCGTTACGTCGAACTTGGTGTACGATATTGTTAGCATTTTTATTTCTACATACCAAAACTACCCTTGGTTCCTCTCCTGCAGGAACATGTGGTTGATTCCTGGGGGGGTTCGACTCTATATTGTTCGACTACTCCCTGATTTGCTAAATTCTCATGGGGTATGTTTCTTGGGTTCTGTTGGATTTGGTTAATAGTAGGGTCCTCTTCGAAAACTGCCCCTTAGTTTTCTACCATGTATTCCCTTGGTGAATGTCGATGAGGGTTCGGTACACCAAAGAAATCTGCAAGGCGCGTCATCTGCGCTTCCATTTGCTGATTAGTCTGGGTTGTGTTTTGAATGAGAGGATGAAAATTTTCTCCCATAGTCGGGGACATTATTTGGACCATTTGATGGTTACTTTCGTCCATTTGTTGCCTTAAATATGCTGCAGTACTATTTGTCAAGTTTGGCATTTGGGTTAAATATCCCATACCTAAGGATTGGTTATTTTGACCCATATTAATCCCAGATCCTGACCCTTGTAATGGCGACGTTACTATGGGTTCCGTAAATACTGGGGGAGCATTCTATAAGTTTGCCATCATCGAAGTTGGCATTCCAAAAGGCGGGTCTCGACACTACGCCAAAAATGATTTTAGGCAGCGCACCTTAGACAGCGCTTTTTTCCAAAAGCGCTGCTATAAGTTAAATAAAAAATAAAACACGAAAAGTATGTACGAAATTGTGTAAAAGCGCTGCTAAAAGGCCCACCTTAGACAGCGCTATTCAAAAGCACTGCTAAAAGGCTTACCTTAGACATCGCTTTTCAAAAGTGCTGCTAAAAGTCCCACCTTAGACAGCACTTCTCAAAAGCGCTGCTAAAGGCCCATGTACGAAGCGCTGCTAAAGGCCCATATTAGAAAGCGCTTTACTCAAAGCGCAGCTAAAGGCCCAACTAGAAAGCGAAAGCGCTGCTAAAAGCACCCATTAGACATCGCTTCACAAAAGCGCTGGCTAAAGTCGTTTAAAATTAAAATTAAAAAACAGATTCTATTCATTCTTTCTATTCTCAGAACTGTTTCTCTTATCTCGTAAAAAACCCTAAACCCAGAAAAAATCTTCTTTTCTTCTCTCACGCACCTCCGTCCTCTTCATTGTAATCATCAATCTTTTATTACATAGTCGTTATTACATCTATTCCTTCATAAGGCTGTTTGGTCTCTCCGGCGAGGCTCCTGGGTTCCACAATCAGAGGAAGAAGATAGAGTTGTAATCTTTTAACTGAAGCTTTTTCACGGTATACTTTTTCTTTGATTGATTCGGTTCTTAATTTCTATGCTTAGTTTAGTGTTCATCAATTTAGGGTTTTCAATTATTTTCTTCTCTTGTTACTCATTGCTATGAAGTTTGATAGTTTTCGTTGGAATTGTTCATTCCTTGTGCCATGACATGTTTGCTTAATATGATTAACGCAACTTGAACACACTCTGCAAGTATCATCCCTACAAAAGGAACTGTAACGTTCCCTATTTTCTGACTCTGTTGATGTTGTTGTTCTGAACTCCAGGTTTTTTGTTTGTTTGAAGTTTAATTCCGATTTGTTCTGTTCTGTTGATTGTGGAAAGAAAAAAAACGAAATAGTAGAACTCAATAAGAGTGTCGGCTAATTCAGTGTTTCAGTAAAAATGTTTATGATTTTTCGTTGGAATTGTAACTATTACAATCTCTTATTACAAGTTAGATGGCTAGTAACGAGGATCACCCACATGATGATTCTATTCATGATGGAGATGAGACCGGTAATGCGGTGGAAAGGGAAATTAGATGAGCAATAACAATTATGAAGAGACTCATTCGTGATAGAGATCGAGGCATAAAACATGATGTGCATTGGAGTCAAGATAACCAACTAATTGGGCCTAACGGTTCAACGTTGACAAGTTATCTTGGTTCAGTTGCAAGGAGAGAAGTTCCAATTACTTGTGATTATTGGAGAAATAAAGCGTTGAAAGACGCTAAAGACAAAATATGGATTGAGATACAGGTACCATATTTGATGTTATTTGTTTTTAATGATGATTATGTATTTAAATTACTTATACTAACGCACTCTGTGTATGATTTTCGTAGAGGTCTTTCAACATTGATGATACCAGAAAAGATTATATACTCGGATTGGCCGGAAAAATACATAGAGGGTTTAGATCTTTTTTTATCAAACAAGTTTCTTAAGGATGCGGATAAAAAATTTATTGATGCAGAGCTTCCATAGAAATATGCAGATTTGATTACACCTCAAGAATGGGAAACTTTTAAATCAAAATGAAAAACCCCAGAATTTGAGAGTGTAAGTGATATAAATCGGCAACGAGCATCAAGTCCCGCGTATCCATACAAAAAAAGGGCATATGGGATATGCACGCTTACAACAATCTATAGTAAGTATCTATAAATTGCAATGATATACTTGTTCATCATGAGTTATTTTTTATCATGTTATTTGCCTTAATGTGTAGTTAACAAAGGAGAAAAGTTCTGAAACATCTATTCCGGAACATGTTTTGTGGAAGGAAGCCCGTGTGGGTAAGGATGGAGTTGTTAAAGAAGATGTTCAACAAATTTTTGAGAAATGTGTAAGTATAACATTATTGCTTGAATTAAATCAAAAGTTTATTAACATATAATTAAGTCAAATTTTCGATATTCATATGAATTTCAGGAGACTCTATCTCAGTCTATATCTCCAGATGAAGACAATGATTGCAGGAGCCTACTTAGTCGAGCATTAGATGTTCGTGAGTATTCTGGTCGTGTGAGGGGTAAGGGATATGGGATCACTCCAACATCCTTGAAAAAACCAAAGAAAAAAATGGCTAGCAATAAAGAACTGCAGGAAAAGTTGAAAGCATTACAATCTGAAGTTCGTGAATTGAAAAAGGAAAAAGAAAGAGATAAAAAAGAAAGAGATCAAGCTTCAGCTTTTAAAGATACTAGTGAGAAAGATAGTATCAATTGTAATTTTCAACCGAATATTCTCGAGGTAATTATATATATTATTATGAAATTAAATTAGCTTAATTTATTTAATTGACATATATACACATTAACAATGTCATATTTATTATTGGTTTTAGGGCATTTCCCGTTGTCAACTCTATTTATCGTCACCGACTTATCGGATGGTTGGCAAGGTAAAAGTGCATAACACTTTGGGAGAAATGCTTCACCATAAACCGCTCCCCACTGGATTTTTGAAAGTATCGATTGATATTGTTTTAGAGGGGGATGCCTTATTACCACTACCTGACGATGTTTCGGATGCAACATTGTTGGGAGATGCAATAGGATCGTTTGTTGCATGGTCGTCAAGCCTTATTTGCCTAGATGATAAGGTAAGCTTAAAACCATTATGAACCTTTGGGTATTCAAATTTTTTACGGGCATTTTACGTACATTTTTTTACATGGTAATGTTAGACTCCAACAAAATCCAAATCAAATGATAAGGGGATTATGCGGCAAACCGAGTCAGTTGCATCGAGAAAAGAGGTACAACACAATTATATGATATTTATGCATGGAAAATGTTAATTTGTGATCTTATACTTCACCTAACTAATTATATGATATTTAGATTCAGGCTAAAGAGATTGAACAAGTCAGTAGGGGTAAGATGCCTGAAATTAGCAACATTCCCACACAAACAAAGGGTGTTGCTAAGAAGACCGCGGTTAGAAAAAAACCTACTTCTCAGTATAGGTCGTGCCTTCAGACATGTTTACTTATAACAGATATTCCGGATGGTGGTACTCGGCTTATACCTATGGAGGAAGGTATTTTTGGTTTTGAATATTCGGAAACAATTGGTAGAGAGGATATGGAGCAAGTTTTTAAACATTTGGAAATAGGCATCGGTGTTGTCGATACATACATTAGGTATACTTCGATCAACTTTGTTTAATTAATTGAACAATTTATTTACTCATTTCAAATGAATAGTCTAATATGTTAATGATGTTTTTATTTAAGTTTTCTGTATGACAAATTGATGTGCCCGCGTGGATTGGAACAAAGATTCGCTTTCTTATCTCCCATGACTATCAACTCATGGTTAATCGTACAGAAACCAGATGAAGTCATACAGTATGTACTCGATTTATTTATGGACAGCAAAGATACAGAAAAGTTGTTCTTTTTACCATATAATACTGGCAACGGGTTAGATTTTCATTCTAACTTCATCTTTTATAATTTTTTGTTTTTTGAATTTGTGTAGAAAGTTTCCATCTAACCTTTGTTTAATCTTACAGTGGACATTGGTTGTTGGTGGCAATTAATCCGATAAGAGAAATTGTATATTATCCGGATTCTTTACACAATGATCAAGCAACATACCCAGATATGAAGAAGTTGATTGATACGTAAGTGAGATTGTTCTAAATATTCGTGTGTATATTTATTTATTTATGTGACATGTTCTAAATATTCGTTTATATTTTATTAGCATTATACAAGTTTTTCGATCACAAAGAGATATTCGAGCTCCAAAGAGCAAAGCCAACAACATTACATGGATTAGAGTGGAGGTATATTTTCACAATTTTGATTATATTAGTGATGATACTTGATAAAACTAGTTAAGGGGTATATCCTGATATATATCCGTATTTTCTTTCCATGTCTAGTGTCCTCGTCAGCGTAATGGAATAGATTGCGGATATTTCATGTTGAGGTTTATGAAAGAAACTCTTCTTTTGGATCGAATAGATATTCCATCCAAGGTATGGATTTCTAACTTAGGAATTATTTTAATATTTACCACATATGTCTCATATAATTAAATAGTTTTAGCTAAATCATACTTTGTTATATTATTATGTAGTACTTTGATGAATTCAAATGTGATCATTACTCAAAAGATCAATTGGATGAACTTAAGGAGGAATGGTGTCAATTCATTATTGAGTTGAGAGTTTTATAAGGTATATTGTCTTTCTTTCATTGATGAGAATTTTGAGTATATATAAGTTTGAGTTTTGATGAGATAATATGTCGTCATTAGTATATTAAATTGTGTTGCAATGTTGTTGCTGTTTGTTATAGAAGGTTGGAATCATAAATTATGTTGGTGCTGCCAAATATTGATTTATATCTTGGCCATAGAAGGTTGGAATCATATACCTATTTTCATAGGCACTTGGCAATATTCAATAACTCATGATCATTTATTGACATTTTTGGCAATGTTTGCAGCTTGAATATCAGATTTGGCAATGCTTGCAGCTTGAATATCAGATAAGAACAATGCCTTCTTTGTTTTCTTCTATATTTTGTCTAATGTTGTTGTTATTTTGTTTCAAGTTATATGTGCAGATGTAGAAGATAGAGCTAACAAGTTCATTGTTGTTGTTTTTTAGCTTGAATATCAGATTTTTTGTAGCTAACAAGATATATGAATTGTTGTTGTTTTTTAGCTTGAATATCATCAATTTTTTGTATATATAAATTATTGGATTAAAGTTGTATATATAAATAGACAAATTTGGTGCATATTTATTGGATTGAAGCTCTAATTTATGAAAATTTGGTGCAAATTCTAAATGCATATTCTGGTGCAAAATGTGGTGAAAACCTGGTGCAAAATATGGTGATAATCTGGTAAATATTTATTGTATATATCAGACGGCGCTTTTTTTAAGTTTTATATATAAAAAATTTCGTGGACATTAGACATCGCTTCAAAGAAAAAAGCGCTGCCTGAAGTGGGGATTAGACAGCGCTTTAAATAAAAAGCGCTGCTTAAAGTAGAGAATAGACAGCGCTTTTAAAGAAAAGCGCCGTCTAAAGCAATGGCTAAAGATAACCAAAAGCGCTGTCTAAAGTCAAAGCGCTGCCTAAAGGGGTTCTTTAGACAGCGCTTTTAAAGAGAAAGCGCTGGCTAAAGTGAAAAACAGAAAGCGCTTTCAAAGTAAAAGCGCTGGCTAAAACTGACATTTAGCAGCGCTTTCTCATTAACTAAAGCACTGTCTTTACTTATAGCAGCGCCTGAATAGGCAGCGCTTTTAAGCGTTGTCTAAGCCCAAAAAAAGCGTTGTCTAAGCCCTTCTTTGGTATAGTGCGACTAGGTAAAGAAATCGAAAATCCAAGGGGAACAAATGGCTCGACTACTCCCTTCAGGATAGGCTTAGTATGGGAAATTGAATGTGTAGGGATTGAACTCGACATGGATGGTATGGCCTCAGAAACAGGCGTTAAAACCGTTGGTCCCCTAGTCGAAGATCCTAGGGGTGGTTCTACATTAATAATGGGCGTTGTTTGAGGATTCGAACTATTTTGCTGACGGTTCGAGTTATTTGGTTGATTTGTACTTGCCATTTTCCTCGTGTATCTTCTCCTTGGTCTTTCTTCGTTAGTGGTGGCTACTTTAACACTTCTTAATAACATACAACAAAGTTTTCGAAAGAGAAAAGGCAATTGAATGCAGAATTATAAATTTTTTTAAAACACAGAAAATTGTTTTCACAAATTACTTAGCACTGTCCCACTGGGCGTGCCAATTTATTTACTGTGAAAATTAGTAAACAACCTCTGGTCTACCAAATCAACAAGAAATTGGATAACTTACAGGATCGACCATACTAAATCCTAGAAACATGTGCTAAATAAAATTAAAATAATATTTGAGAAAAGATGAACACTTTGACAGTATTCATGGTTTAAAGAAAGTCTACTTCGACAAAATTAAAGAAAAGTAATGCAAGAAAATGATCGAAAAATGCGTTGGAAAATAACTTGCAAAAGGTAAAAGATAACTTCTGGGCAAAGATTAACTGAATTGCATTGAATGAAAAGATGGTGTTACATCAAACGTACATTTCTCACAGACTCGTTTCTCTACACGCGGGTACTTTGAGTAATTGAGGAATTTGTACAAACCTAAAACACACAAATCCTAACACTAATACTTGCTATTTATAATAGTCGAAAATAACTACCCCTAACGGTCTACTAACTAGAGCAAGACAAATGGCATTCTGCATGTCTTCGTCCTTTAAATGCACTCCACGTGTCTTCTACCATCAATTGGATAAGAACAAAGTTCCCTCCCTTATTTGAATTCAAATCTTGAATCGAACGTCATCAGCAACGCTTCCGTCGAACAATATTTCCAAATTGGTAGAAATATTTCTAAGTCCATAAAATATGTCTCTCTTGTACAAGGACACTTTCGACTAGAATTTCTGAGAATACCATTCCAGTCAAAGTCTTCCAAACTTCTCTAAAATTCTTTTTCTTTTGATTAATACTCTTAATCCAATATCAGGCGTCGAAATTAGGAGCTAGCAGTATTATGATGTTAAGGGGGTGCTGAGAGTATTTAAAAGTATGTGACTTATTAATATTATTTTGATAGTAATAATATGGGATTATGTGAATATATTACTATTATTATCATAAATAATTAAGAGGAACATTAAGGGCAAGATGGTAAAATTGGATGAGATAAGTGAGGACAATATGGCCATTTAATGCATAAAATCATGATTTTAATGAAAATTGTTATTTTTAAAAAATGCCTAAAATAGAAAAACAAAACTAAATAATAAAAAAGTGAAAAATGTGATTTTTGTGATTTTTTGTAATTTAGACAATAAACAGGAATAAAGTTAGAAACATATAGAAGAGAAAGGAAATAAAAAGTTGAAAAGGTGGGACTTGAACTCAGGACCTTTCACACTCACAACTCCTTACACTTAAATCCTTACCAAATATACTAATTTAATCATTCAAAATGAATGCCACTAATACTAATAATTCTTAAAAAATAATTTAATAACTCGTCAATTCCTAATAATAATAAAAGTTATACCCTTTAATATTAATAGTAGGCCATTTAATATTTTCCTAGTAAATTAGTCCAAACTTTCTTTCTAATGAAAATTGGATGTTAAATAATTAAAAAACTATAGATTCTAAAATAACAACCAAACTCTTAATGTAAGATCAAACTCCTTAAGAGAGGATAAGAAATCAAAAAGGGTCCCCCTTGACTATTTAGGTCATTGAGAGTGACCAGAGGACTTGTAAGAACGTTGGGTACGTTAATGATCTAAGTTTTAAGAGTGGTCAAAATTTGGGGTACGACAATATCGTCAACATATACTTGTACCAAAATTGAGTGTTTTCTTTGACGTTTAATAAAGAGGGTTGTGTCAACCTTCCCTCTAGAGTACCCTTGATCTAGTAAAAAATTTGCTAAGACGCTCATAACAAGCCCTAGGGGCTTGCTTGAGACCGTATAAAGCACGTTTGAGCTTATAAACATGATTAGGATACTCATGGGATTCAAAACCAGGAGGTTGGGCTACATAAACCTCCATTAATATAATCGTTCAGAAAAGCACTTTTTACATCCATTTGAAATAATTTGAAATTTTTAGCATATGCGTAAGCTAGCAACAGGCGTATAGCCTCAAGTCGGGCAACAGACGCATAAGTTTCCTCATAGTTTATGCCCTCTTCTTAGTTATACCCTTGCACAACTAAGCGCGCTTTATTTCTAGTTATGACTCCATTTTTGTCAAGCTTGTTCCTAAACACCCATCTGGTGTCGATTACTCGATGGCCTTACGGAGGAGGGACAAGGTCCCAAACCTCATTTCTTTTAAATTGATTTAAATCCTCTTGCATTGATAAAAACCAATGTTCATTAAGTAAGGCCTCTTTAGAGTTTTTAGGCTCAATTTGTGAGACGGGAGCGAAGTGATAACAGAAGTTACTTAGCTTGGATCTCGTAGTTACTCCCTTTGAGATATCACCGAGTATGTTGCCGATGGGATGGTCTTTAGAAGATTTCCAAGCTGGAGGAAGGTCATCGTTGTTAGTCGGATGATCCTTCTCAATCTTCTCAGGTTGGTGATCTTTTTCCTCCTCAACTTGCACTGCTTCAGGTTGATCATTCCCTTTATCAGTGTCCTTGAGTATGTCTTCTGAAGATACACCTGCACCATGAAAAGAAGTACCTTTTCCGACATTTTTCGGATAAGACTCATCAAAAGTAACGTGTACGGACTCCTCAACAATAAGTAACCTCTTATTATATACCCTATATGCCTTACTAGACTGAGAGTGTCCAAGAAAGATACCTTTGCCAGCCTTAGAATCAAACTTACCAAGGTTCTCTTTACCATTATTCAACATAAAACATTTACAACCAAAGACGTGAAGGTGTGATACGTTGGGCTTCCTCCCTTTCAAAAGCTCATACGGAGTTTTGTTTAGAATAGGACAGATGAGCACCCTATTCAAAACATAACAAGTCGTACTAATGGCATCGGCCCAAAAGTATTTAGGAAGGTCACTCTCATTGATCATAGTTCTTCCCAATTCTTCCAAAATTCTATTTTTACGTTCCATAACCCCGTTTTGTTGAGGGGTACGTGGTGCGGAAAAATTATGATCAATCCCATTCCTATCTCAAAATTCTTCAAAGAGGTGATTTTCAAACTCACCTCCATGATCACTTTGGATTGTTACAATGTTTGTGTTCAATTTGTTTTGAGAGAGCTTGGCAAACTTCTCAAAAGCCGAAAAATTATCACTCTTGCTTGCTAAGAATATAGTCTGGCAAAACCTAGAATAGTCGTCGACAATCACAAAACCGTAGTAGTTACCACCTAAGCTCTTAATCCTAGATGGTCCAAAGAGGTCCATATGGAGGATTTCAAGGGGTCTCGTGGTTGAAACAATGTTTTTAGACTTAAACAAGATCCTTTTTTGCTTCCCCATTTGGCACGCATCACATAAGTGATCCTTTGAAAACTTGATTTTGGGTAAGCCAACTACTAGGTCCTTAGAGACTATCTTATTAAGCAAATCGAAATTGACATGTTCCAAACGCCTATGCCATAACCATGAATCTTCACTCATGGTGAAGAGACATTTGTCGTTACTCAACGATACCTCACTCAAGTCTAGCATATAGACGTTATTAACCCTCAGGCCTTTAAACACATCCTCCTTTTTATCATTATTTTCAATTATCCAGCAATCTTTTGAAAATAAGACTTTATAACCCTTGTCACATAATTGACTAATTCTAATTAGGTTGTGTTTAAGACCCTCAACTAGTAGCACGTATGAGATAGTAGTAGAAGAGGGATTACCTACACTGCCTTTGTCGAGTATTTCCCCTTTATTGTTGTCTCCTTAGGTCACAAATCCCTTTTTCTTTTCCACAAAGTCAACGAAAAGAGAAATGTCTCCTGTCATGTGTCTTGAGCATCCACTATCGAGAACCCATCTTCTCTCTGTGGACACAAGACGTTGTACCTACACAGTCAATCAAGGGAAACAGGTATCCAATTCTTATTGGGTCCTTGGTTGTGAGTGAAAACTTGATTGCATTTGGGCAACCATTGATAAACGCCTTTAGGAACTAAAAACCTCCTAAAGCGACATTTTGTAATGGTATGACCCCTCTTGCAACAATACAAGCAAGTACGGTTAATATTGGAATCACTTTTGTTAGATTGATCTCTAATCATATAGGTGTATTTTTTATATGGATTAATCATGTTTTTCTTAAAATGTGATATATCAATAGCAAAAGTGACCTTTGGTTCTAGAGCCTTGTCAAATTTGGCTCTAAGAGCTCTAACCTCTTTTTGCCAAATATGACAAGTTTCACAACCAAAATTTAACCATCTACTCTTGTCTTCCTCAACATCTACCTTTGTTACTTCCACTATAGACTTTTGAGAGCCTCTAATTCCTTTTCGGAATCGGAGATTTTTTTCTCCAATGAGAAAAGATTTGTTTGTTTGAAGCAAAACGTTTGAAGGCTTCCTTAGCCTCATGGTGTAGAGTATCAAAAGCATGTTGTAATTCAGAATGAGACGTTTTGTTAGAGTTATCATATTTAGCATGCCTTACCTTTTTATTCTTTTTCCTTTGATGAGCGGAGAGGCAAAGGTTAACGGACTCTTCTTCGTCACTTGAACTTTCTTCACTAGATGACTCACTATCGCTTTCCTAAGCAATATAAGCTCTTCTAGGTTTACCTTGTTTCTTTTGTGGACGATTCTTTTCCTTTCCCTTGTCCTTCTTCATCAATGGATAATCCGGCTTATAATGGCCGAATTTTCCACAATTATAGCAAGACCCTTTAGTTTTTCTACTCTTGTTACCTTGATTCTTAGAAGACCTTGTTTGTCTTCTAAAGTTGACGAGATTCTTTTCCGAATGTTGAATACCATTTTTCTTTATATAGCGATTGTATCACCTCACAAACAGTCCCATATCCTCATTTGAATCTTCTTCATCGCCATCACTCAATTCACTCTCCTTGGCTCTTTTGCGGAGGACTTTGAGCTAGAAGCCTTTAGAGATATTGACTTCTTTTCTGCATCTTTGGTCTTGGTCTTTTCATTCTTTTCTCTATTCTCAAATTGGTCAAAACTAATGAGCACTTGCTCATGTTCCTCAAGCTTCCCAAATAAAGTTGTGATATCCAACGTCATGAGGTCATTGGCTTCCTTTATGGCTGTGACCTTTGGTTGCCATTCCCTAGTAAGACACCTCAAGATTTTATTAGTAGAAACGTCATTGGAAACCAGTCTACCAAGTGAGTTTAGTCTATTGATTAAATGAGTAAATCTCTTTTGCATGTCGGCAATGGTTTCCCCTTGCTTCATGTAAAAGAGATCAAACTCTTGTGTCAAAGTATTGATTCGAGCTAGTTTGACGTCGTTAGTTCCCTCATGGGCAACTTGCAATGCGTCCCACATAGTTTTAGCAGCCGTACAATGTGAAACTCTATAATACTCATCAACACCCAAAGAGGAGATCAGAATATTTCTAGCTTTCCAATCGTAGTTATACTTTTTCTCATCTTCTTCATTCTATTGTGCTTCTGGCTTAGGCACAACAATGTTATCCGCATTGGTCATGGTAATTTCCATGGGACCATTTTGTATAACATTCCATACCTTTCTATCAATAGAATTCATATGCACACGCATACAATCTTTCCAATAACTATAGTTCTCACCGTTAAAACCGGTGCTCTATTGTAAGCCCCTTTTGGTTCGTTAGCCATTTTCTAAAAAGTTATATGTGAAGCACTAGATGAACTGATGCTCGTGATACCACTTATTAGACGATGGAAATTGATCTAGAAGCGGGGTTGGATAGATCACTACTTTTTAAACAGAGTCTGCGCAAATAAAATTGTTTTTAAATTGTTTGCGGAAGCGGCCGAGGAACTATGTCGTCTAAACGAACCGTTATCGAAAAGATCAGATATGCGACAAGCCAAATGGAATAACAAGCTCAATGAGAATTTGAATCACTAATTTGAGTGTTAATCAATACACTTAAATTCACTTAAGTTGTGCAATTTCCAATGACTAATAGAAAATAAACCAAAATTGACAATTTAACAAACAGTTTGTGAGCGATCAATTTATCGAACACTTGGTGTGCAAAACACCCCAAGTGTTAATTTCTATGTAAATGTAGTGCATAATTTTTCCAATTACAATCAAAGTGATTGTAATGAGTTTTCAAACCAGATTTTCCAGCACTACACTATAACAGAATTTTATCGATCAATTGATTTTGCACAACACCAAATTTGTTTAGGAAGTTCCCCTTTCGTCCTCGCTTCGGGTACGTCTGCCCCCAATTCTAAAACTAGAATTGAGATGTGTATTATCTTGTTGCAAATGTTTTTACAAGAGAAGCCCTAGTCACCACACGCTCAAGAATACTTGTTGATGTTGATACTATGCTTTCTCTCCCTTTGATTCAAGTTGAATCAAGTACCTCGAACGTGTTGAATAAACCTCCGTTTACCGCTACTAGTTTGAATGAACCTACCGGTCTTCAATCACCTTCGCTCAGTTGTTTTTAATCACGCACAGTTCAATCCCAAATCTTTCTTGCACAATCCTCCGATTATCGCTACTAGATTGAACGAACCCACTGTTCTTCAATCACCTTCGCTTGGCTGAATCTATGAAGCTAAGATTTCTCCAAAAACCCCCAAATCCACACGATCTTGGAGAACAAAACCCTAACGGTTTTATTCAAGAAAAAACCCACTAAAAACTCACCCCAAACTAGATACACAATCCTACGTTTGGACGTTATCACCTCAATGATGCAAAAGATCAACAAAAATTGTTATGTGTAATTGTTGAGAAAATGCAAGAATGAGGATGAAGATGATGAGAGAAAAATTCAGTGTATATCTTTCACTTTTTCTTGTTGTTGTGAAATGATGAGGTACAATGTATATATATGATCCCATGACTAACTAACAAAAAATAACAACAATTTGAAATTGAGAGATTCAGAAAAATGACAGGTATTTAGCGAACGGTTAACCAAAAAATAAGGGTCCATGTGTCGACGCAAGCTTGTTGAAAAAATCCAGATGCAAAGGTCAACAGTATGAGTCGACCTAAGGGTCGACGCGAGCACACCCGAGAGTAAATAAATGAAAAATTAGTTTTCATGAGTCGACCAGAACAGGGTTTGAGTCGACTCAAACACCTTAAACTCCCAAAAACGATTTTTTGATCATAGTTTATTCCACCTAGACTATGTTTATGCATTCCTATGACTCCCAACATGATCAAACACACACAAGAAATATATGAGACTCTTCTTATATGCATAGACACATGATTTTGGGATATTTGTGCATTGTGAAGTATTAATGCAGGCTATGACGCGCTGATACCGTCCAAATTACACACTACGAGCTAGTACACGTTTTGACATCATTAAAATAAAGACTAAGTATTAAGACACCTTACCCTCACATATATGACACAATTTGACAAGCAGTGGTCACGCTAAGAATCAGAGCCGTCCAGAATCTGCCGCCGATAGGGAGATGGAACAACGTGACAGCATCATCCAGAGTGGCACTCATCTCCCCAAACGGAAGATGAAATGACGATGTCTCCTTGTGCCACCTCTCAACAAAAGCACTAAGAAATGGAGCGTCCAACATGGAAGTCCTGTATAATTCGACTGACCTGCTCAGGCATCAGAATCTTCGGGAAACCCTTCATCTTCGACCCGTGAGATGTGATCTTCAGTGCGGGTCGCTCTTGTGACAACAAAATATAAACAAATTAGTTCATACTTAAACAAATTATACATATATAAACAAAATTTAAATTTAAACGTAAAAGACATATACCTCGCCCTGCCATAATCGTAAGGCCACATGTTCACCGTACTCTGTAAGCACAGACCGGTCGATGAGTCCTCTTGGGAATCCTCTGTCAGTGTGCACAGAGGGCTCAGTCGAAGGAACCGTAACCTCTGTCTCAATAGTAACTGATGGGCCCCATTCACCAACAACAGCATTTGGCTGTACCTCCTCAACAACCTCCTCGACAACCTCTCGAACAACCACCGGGTCAACTACCTAAGCAACAACTAGCTCAACCACTGGCTCAACTACCAGCTCAGCCACCTGCTCATCAACGAGATCAACTATATGAACGTCTACTAGCACCTCATCTGCATCCTGCTTTGTTCATCGAACTTCACGGCGACGAGTGGTACGAGGTGCCCGAAAATGCCCCCGCTCTGCCATCCACTTCTAGTGTGAACCGGTGTGGCCCCTCGTCTTGCTCATAGATGGGAAGACTCAGCATTAGCACCACTGGCAGCCCTACCCTGATTTGATGCTCGATCCGCAACTCTCCCTACAATAGTGTCGTCTCTGCCTCTGGATTTCACTATAAAAATTATCGGAAATAATGAAATTTCAAGTAAAAATTATCGGAAATTTCAAATTTTCATGTATAAAATACCAAAAATAATGGAAATTGTAGTAAAATCTTACTTGTTTTTTAAATTTTCGATAATTACTTTAAAATCTCCAGCATCGTCCCAAAAAATTTGATAACCCCACAGATAAACCACAAGGGGCAAAATGCAAGGTTTAATTATAAGAGTGATAGGTAGAATTCTCCCGCCTCTAACATGTCTAACCAAAACTAAGAAACCATTACTATTTATTAAAAAAAAAACTTGTCCATGCTTTAGTAATAAAAGAACAAAAAAGCCTAAACATATAAACTGAACTTGAAAATAACTTAGTATTGTTCAAATTTTTAATGTGAAAATATAGATCTAGATCTAAAATTCTCACATGCAAGCTTGATTTTATTCCCTATATTTCATGATACTTGTTGTTCTTAAACCAATCAAGAGGCCAATTGCCTAATTTGCCCTTGAACATAAAAAAAAACCCGAATTATCATATTTGAGGTGAGAAAAACTTAAGATTTTCCATAATAAAACAAAGATCAATGCTAGACAGATTTTTCTAAGAAAAAATTATTAGTCAACTTGAATATGTCATAATCACTAATTAATTAATTACTCAGTACCTGCTGGCTTAATTAATTAGTTGGTTACGTACAGGTAAGGCATTTGAATTTGTCTGATATATATATATATATATATATATATATATATATATATATATATATATATATATATATATATATTGACACCAAATCCTAACCGTTTATTATTATTAATTTAAAGGTTAAGATATATTCACTTAAAACTAACACAGGAGTTTTTTTCAGGGAATTTATCTTAGTCATTAAATGAATAATAATAAAAGGGTAAGATTGGGTGTCAGAATTAATATTTTGACACCGGTATCAAATAATCTCCTCCCATATATATATAAAGACCTCTATTTAAAGTGTTGCATATCTTGAAAAAAAAGGTGTTGCATTTGTTGAAAATTAAAAAGTATTATATAGTTTATAAAGTGGTTGAGACTTGAGAGTTCTACCCTACTTTTAAGTAAAACTCATTTTCATGTTGAATTTTGGTTTGAATTTGATATTCTTTAATTATTTTTCTATATTTAAAGTCTTTGAGTGTAGTTAATAATCTCTTTGATAAGAAAATAACTGCCTTGGCACCATTTAGGATAAATCCAAAGAAAAAAAACTGCTAACGATTCACAAACATTAAAAAAAAAGGTCTAGTTTGAAATTAGGGAAAAATGTTGAAAATTAAAAAAAAAAATTGAAATAGTATATAATAACTGAAATAAGAAGAATAGTTCAATTCAAAAATCAAAATTGTTAAAAAAAATTAATGATGTGGATCTCACCGCAGTGGTGTAGGTCTCTCATGCGATAGCACGGGAGTTAATTTGTAAAATTAACATTTTAATATTTAAATTAATTATTAAATAGAAAAATGGTAAATTGAATTATAATAAAAATTATTTTGCACAGTGATGAATATAAATAATAGATAGTTGGATCTTTCAGACAATCCAAAAATAATTTATTACATATTATCAATATTACTATCCAAATGAAACGTTATTATTTTTTCTTTTAAAGTTATTATTTTGTATAAAATCATTAATTATAAACCGTTTTTCAATTTTAATTGAGTATTAATATTTATTTTCTTAACTAATTTTTTTACTATTTATTAATATACTCTTTGTTATGTAGGATTGACAGTAACAACGAATCAAAACTTCGGGCGTGATAAAGAGGGGGTTGATCTGCAAGATTAACACTTTAACGTTGAATTCAGTATGTGAGAAAAATAATGAATTTGAATTGAGTTTGAAATTTATTATCTGAATTTGGTGCATTCTCTATATATAGTAGAAAGGAAACAACAAACTCGTTATTTGTTATGAGTAAAGTACGGAGAGTTGTTGGATGCGAATGCAACTGGGATTTTTTTTGTGATCATCACGAGGAGAGTCCTTGTGTGCTGAGAAGGTTTTGGAAGAATTGTAATACCTTTTTGGTCGTCGGCCAAAGTCGCTATGGCTTACTCAGAACAGTTGCCCTTAAACCCTTGCTCATGCGCAACAATGGGAGGGTTTCTCGTGTTAGCCTTGAATGTCGTCCACTTTCTTGCTCGTCTTTTAAAAGAGTGAAAGATAAATGTTTCAGTTTCTTAGGGATTTGCACATTCAATGCTCCATATTTTAAATGTCTTTTCGGAAGTTCCATCATTACGACTCTTGAAAACCGAAACACTTGAGTTTTGTGTGCGAGTGGTTTAACACGTTATATACAATCTATTTTCTTTTGCATGCTAGAGTATAATTTTTAAAGAGTCAACATTGTTTTTCTTCATGCTAGAGTATAATTTTTAAAGAGTCAACATTGTTTTTCTTTGATCCATTTTCTCAATTTAGCACTTATATTCTACTTTGTATACTTCGCTTTCCTGCATTTGAAAAATTTAGTGCATTATGGGTCAAAAATCACATAAGAGTTGGATAATGAGCTTCATTCGCGACTTGGGTTATTTCAGGGGAGGCCGGCCGAAAACGTTTGCAACGTCTCATTGATATTCAATTGTTGATAGAGGCTCGTTCACGGGAAGAAAAGAAAATTACTTTTGGTAAGTTCTGAAAGCTTTAGGCTTATTTATCTTCAATCTGCTAGCTCATGACGTATTTGTTTTGACAATGATTGTGTGTAGATTAGATGAAGGAAGAAATACGACTCTGACTTATAAAGTGGAGAATATAGCCGAAAGGGAGTGACACTACTTTGGACACTATTGCGAGGTTGCAGAGTGTGTTAGGTCTTCCAGTCTGTCTACTGCTAACGGGGTTGGGCTCACGTTCCTCCAGGTATTGCTAGACTTCTCCTTTAGAAGATAATTTCTCGTATCAGGCCAATCTGTTTGGGCTTACCATGAAGGAAGAATTTGTGACTCTAGCTAGGTATACCTGGCGTACCTCTACCGATTTGGCCCTTGGTGGAGCTGGTCGATGAGAAGCTATTTGGTCTCATCAGCAACGTGCTGAGAAGTAGTGTCTCAAATAAAATGTTTACAATCTGAGACTTCATTGGGATCAATACCTATAGGAAATACAGACAACTTCTACTGTCTTACTAAGATAAAGGATGCTCTGGACCCCCTTAATCTGCATGGTTGTCTGGCCAATCAGGTGACTCATTCGGTGAGGACCGTGGCGAGGAAAAACCAATTTCTAGCTACTGCTCCCAAGGGATTGGAGTCTTTGCATCTTATCTTTTCTCTGGTCATGAGTTTAGCTAACTGTGTGGGCTCTAGTGTTGGGCCAGTGTCTCAATCTTTTGAGAATGCTTTGCAGCAAGTGGAGAACTTTCACCCTCCAATGCTTATCTCGAGGAAACAAGTTTGACTATATCATATGCGCAAGGATGGAGAGACCATATCTTTACTAGAGTATCCTTGTCAGACTCCTTTTTTCAGTAATGCATGTATTGTACTATTGTAATGAAAGAATATATGTGTGTGTGTGTGTGTATATATATATATATATATATATATATATATATTCTTTTTGGAATGAGATGTATTTTTACATGTTTAAGGTATGCCTGTATGATCCTAAGTGCAGAGCTCTGGATCTTGTGTTGACTTATGAGGTCTTTCTTCGAAGTTTATTGGATGTTACTGGGGCCATTCCGGACCAATGTCTGGTTCCCCTTCCTCACCCCAGATGAAAATTCGGTCTGAGGTAGACGTACAGCCAACCAACCGTGACCTTTGGACTGACTAGCATCCAAAAGGGGTGGATTATTATTGCTTGTGGGGATTTGATTGCTGTAATCGCACGAGCTAAACATCTAAGATATCACCCCTGACTTTCAGCAGGGAATTAATTGATTGGGTGGCATGTACAAAGTGTATGCGACAACACCCCTGACTTTCGATGGGGAGTTGATTGTTGTAGTTACACGTACAAAACGTCTGCGATGACACCTCTAACTTTTTAGTGCACGCTTTGTGTTGTGGGGAATTTATTGTTGTAGACGCACATGCAAACCATTGTCTGGTATGAATATGGAAATAGGAAAACGGTCTAGAGGGGGAGTGAAATAGACCCAAATAAAAATTCAACGGTTTTTTCAAAACATGTCAGAGATTTTCCAAAAGATGTGAGCGGGAGGTTTAATGCATAAATATGAAAATTAAACTTTTCAAAATTTTGATCACGTTAAGACTAAATCGCTTCATTAACACCAAAGATGAATATGATGATACACATGAAATTTAATTGATTCGGCTGTATAATCACCGAGGTGTGTTTATACAACGATTCAATATAGTGAATTCTAACCTCAATTGTTTCTCAAAATTTTATCACTAGTTCATCTCAATAAGGTATTGAATTCTAACAAAACACATTGCTTACACAATAAATCACTACCAATCAAATAAATGATAAACTACACCGAGATTTATAGTGCTTCGCCGTTCGTCCTCACTTTGCCTATATGAATTCTTCAATGGTTTCCCAATGGAACCTGAATTCTTCCTTTTTATTAGAAAAATATTTGCATCAGTTCATATAATCACCAATCCACAATAATGCTGAGAAAATTAAAATCTCCTATCTGGATCTTGACTTGTATATAGCACAATGCCAAACTCTTCTACGTAATCTATACTCAATTAACGCTTCTTAAATCTTCCAATATCACCAATCTGCTCTAAGCCTTCGTGTGTAGAAATCAACCCCTTAATCCTACCGAATCCTTGAGCGATGTATTGTCCAAATATTTGAAAAGCACTCTATCTTATCTATAGCCTTCCACACAGACACTACTAAGGCAATCTAGAGAGAAGAACCTACTTATTTTTGATGGAATTTGGCAGCACCATTAACAATCACCTCAATCTTGCAAACAAAATGAAAATCTCAACCAAATATTCAAGAACGATTAGTTTCAAGAACGCACCTCCTTCAATAAATTAAAAATCTCTCGTTATCAAGATCTGAATCAAATTCAAGTTGAAGATGCAATAATTTTGTTCCAAGAACTTTGAACTTTCAAAACAGAGGTTATTGATTTTTCTCACAGAATCACACACAAATGCACATGAATTTGTTGATTCGTTATGATTCATTACTTGAGAGATGATGACAAAAAGGTTTTATATATGCTTGAGATTAAGCACTAAAAATGGTTGAAAAGGTCAGTTAGATTCTAATAAAGAGCATTTCATGATTTGAATCAAATGAACAAGTGGAGTGGAATAAAAGGAAACAATGTTTTGATCCATTTTTCAGTTGATTAGAATCAAGAGGAAAATGTGATTCGAATCAAAGACCTTGTAATTAAAATCATGTGGTAAATTTGATTCGAATCAAACAGGCTGAGCTAACTGAAAATGTGATAAAATTGTATGATTCAAATCAGGTGTAAAGTTTGACTCGAATCAATTGTGGCAGAGGTGACCTAGAGTTTGATGATTCGGATCATGTATAAAATTTGATTCGAATCAAATTGTTTTGAAATTTTTTGGTTTCCCTCTGTCCAAAACGATTCGAATCAGGATTTGTGCCTCATTCGAATCAAACACCCAAAATTCCAATTTTTCAAGTTTTTCAAAAGACTTTGAGATTTTCCTTTCCACCTAACTTGAATCAATAATATATATGGCTCTTATTTCAACGACTCATGCAATTGATTAAAAGCATAATGATCAAATTCAAACCTAACTAATGTTTATTGCATGCTAAAAATGAATTATTACAAAACTTGGTTCAGAGAGGTGTAATCATGAAAGAGACTCAATAATCAAAAGTAAATCAAAGTGAAAGTGATAAGACAAGCAACAAAATAATCGTATTGGGGTGTTCCTCCTGAAGGTATTAGGAGCATGCAACTACAAGCATATGTGACAGCACCCCTGACTTTTTGTACCAGGCCTTGATCTTGTTGGTCGTACCCCGAAGTCATAGTTGCTACGCACAAACACAAAGAAACCAATATATAAAAAAATGTTGTATTGAATTTATAATTGCAAGTATCTCCTGTACATAAGGAGAATGATTGTATAATCATAATATTTAATACAAAACAAGAAAGAAAACATAACCATGTGGGCTAGCCACCACTTATTCTCCTCGTTCGCCTCTCGTTCATCTAGCCACTTCTTAGGGAATGGATGTCATCATGCTGGTTAGAAAGGCCACATTAATCTCCATGAATACACTTTCCCCTTTATCTTTTTTGAGCGCTTGATAGATTCTTTTTGCTCCCTTGATATCAGCGTTGAAGATGGTCGGCTCTCTCTGAAGATTGTGATACTTGAGTTTGAGGTGCACCGACGAAGCCACAACATCAAGCATATATGTGAATGATCTTCCTAAAATGTAATTGTAGACGCTTACGCAAGAGACAACAAGGAATTTCAAATTGACTATTCGAATGTTCTTCGTCTCCCACTGATACTATCATTTCAACATATCTTGATGGACGAGTGGTTGTCCCATTGAATACATGAAAATTTGAGCTTTCATACGAGCATATACTTCCTCATTCGAAGTTCTTCTTTTCAAACAACTCCAAATATATTATATTGCAGGAGATGTCATTGTCAATCAATATTTAAGAGACATCGAACTGTCCAATAATAATTGAGATAACTAGAAAAAAAATCGTTAAGATGCCACCCACAATATAAATAAAAAAAACTATCTTTTTATTGTTTATTCTTTCTTTAATTTTAAAATAAAAACTACTCAACTTATAACTATGTCTTTAAATTACATATTATACTATATAAAACTCTTCACACTCTTTCACATTATTTGACTAAACCTTTTCATACTCGCCACTCTAATCTCAAATGAGTAAAAACAAAAATAAATTACCCCACATTATTTCCTCTTTTCCAATCTAATTCACCTGTCAATTCCATAATATTTCAACAAAATCCACTCTCGTAGCAAACTACACCAAACATGATGTGTCACATACATGGTAAAGAAATAACAAAATCCAAACATCCAAATACACCATCATGCATGTGGAAATAATCAAAAACTTAGTAATAAAATAATTTAAATGTATCACATAAGTAGACAAATTAGTCCTCATTACTCTATAACCTAAAATATATTATCAAACAAACATATGATAGATCAATTATATATAAAACCAAAACCTCCCAAGTCCTCATCACTCACAACCCTTTTCTCTCCAAATGAAGTTCCAAGCAATGGAACTTCTCTTTGGCAAAAACACACCAAAACAAATGATTCCCAAAGTAACCCTCCTAGCCATCTTCGCCATCCTTGTCTTCACCATCACACCTCTCTCCTACCCACTATTCCGGTACTCCTCCACCATGAAAAACGTCAAACAAATCAAACAACAACCATCTTCAGCCTTTGATGACTTAAATGAATCCTCAAGTTTGCCATCAAGTTCTATAAAAAAATGCGACATTTTCAACGGCGAATGGGTGCCGAACCCGAAAGCGCCGTATTACACGAATGAAACGTGCTGGGCGATTCATGAACATCAGAATTGCATGAAGTATGGGAGGCCGGACTCGGAGTTTTTGAAGTGGAAGTGGAGGCCGTTCGGGTGTGAGTTGCCGGTGTTTAATCCGTTTCAGTTTTTGGAGATTGTGAGAGGGAAATCTATGGCGTTTGTTGGGGATTCTGTTGGGAGGAATCAGATGCAGTCCATGATTTGTCTTCTGTCCAGGGTAAGTGTTCTTTCTCTTGCTCTGTTTTTGTTTGTTAAGATATTTCATATTTGAATTTTTTTTGGTGAGTTTTAGAAAAGAGATTAATTGAAATACACTGTTAGTGTAAAATTATTTTACACGGTCATCCAATTAGAATTAATTATTTTAACACATATTTATGAAATTAAAAATAAAACAAATTACATTATAAATAAATCATTTTAATAACCACTCCTTCCTTGTTTCTCTCTTCTCATGTTTCAAAATAACTAATTCTAATTGGATGACACTGTGTATTCCAATTAATCTCTTTGAAAAAGTTATTGTTGACACAATTTTATTGAAATTCTAAAGTATTTATGTTGATATATTATAATTTTATTTTTTTAATTTTATTTTTGTTGATTTATAAATTTATGAATTTATTTTGTTCGATTTATATGATTCTTCTTTTATGTGTTTTTTAATTATTTAGAAATAATAGTATTTTGGTATTTAACTCTCTTTAAATATAATTTTAATGAAGTAGATTGCAACTTGTTTAAGGTCTGTTTATTTATTATTTTTAAATTGTATTTTAATTTCTTACATTTTAATAACTATTTTAAAAAAAAAATAGCATGTATCTCGTCAAATCAATTTAAATTTTTTAAAATTTTAAATTATTTATATAATATGACAGAATAATATATTAATATATTTTTATTTGATGATAGTTTTACACTGTAAATCTTCTTTAAACTCTTTTAAAAACCTTTATATATTTTTTATACTATATTTTGTTTTAGAAAAACAGTTGAGATAAGAAAAATTTAACAAAAAATAAAGATAAAGTGATGATTTAAATTTTTTACTAATTTTATATGTATACATTTTTAAGAAAAAAATACAAATTTGCTATGAACCTCAAATTTATCAAATTGATAAACAATTGGTATTCCTCTATCCCATATGAAAAAAACTAATATTTAATTTTAAGCTTGGAAAGTGGGGTTTCAAAACTAGAGAAAGTCATCATTAGCTACTATTCATCCAAAGTTTCAATGAATCTAGACTTGTATCATTTGGTCAATTAACTTAAATGTATATTTTAAATCTCTAATTTTACATTATATTTTTTATTTAAAAATTGGAAAAGAATTTTTTTATTAATTAAAAATTCATATCTTTCTGATTTGTACCATTACATGTGAAAGCATAGGGATAAGATGTAAACAAAAATAGCTAGGGCCTAGGTGTAACAAAATAATTTCTATAAAAAACAGCTGTAATGGGTTTGCTCCAAAAGTCATTGTCTTTCCTACTGTTGGATTAGACCTATTTTGCCATCTTTCTAATGTCATGTATGGTTCACCTAAGCCCATTATCTCTTTCATCAAAACATTAGGTAAATTGAAAGTAACATGTATAAAAAGTTATCAACCATGTTCATATGTATACCATTGGAATCGAATCTTGATTTTTCATGATAATTTGTGCCATTACATAAATTTTATTTGACTTTATTCTCCATGTCCATGTTAAAGTTACTAGTTTTATAAAGAAAATTCACATTTGAAATTAAAACTTTCAAAAGTACTCTCTCTTATCTCTAGTGTCTTATTTTTATTATAAGAAGATATTATTTTAAATTTATTGAATAATCAAATGTATCTATATTATTATTTAGATGATTATTTAATAAATTTAATAATTACTTTTTTTTTTATTTGGATTAAAGAGTATAAAATAGTGTGATGATAATAAAAGTTTTAGTAATGTAAAAATATATATATTTGTATATATATTAAGATTAACAGAAATAACAGATAAACAAATAACAAATTATTTCGCGACCTTTTTTTAGAGTAATGAAAATTTAAAGATTTAGATTTTTAGTTACCAAAAATTTTAGTTATAAAAGTTTATCAAGTGGACAATTTATATTGCCTAATGATAGTAGTTAGGAAATAATATTATTTTAATTGGCATCCTCTTTGAATTTTATGCCTAAACTTGCCCTTAAGTCTAGAATTTTACATATAATACCAAACCACAAAATAGAATGGTTGAGAATTGAGACATTAAATTAATATTTTAAATAAAGGTAAATAAAACACAAGATGGCCCATGCTTTTGTAGTTTTATGTCAAGTTTTCTTTCACAATATTCTCTCCAATTTGCATAAGGCTAAGTCCTATTTTTACATTTAATTTATAAATTATCCAAATTATTTATATTATTGTATTAAGTTTTTATATTATAGTTCACTTTACACATCTTAAAAAATAATCCTATTTATTTTTATTTGCTATAAATAATTCTAGTTTTAAATTTAAATAAAAATATTTCTAAAATTGGCCTAGAGGTTTCAACAATTAATGTTAAAGCTATAGCTAAACCATAACATTAGAATTGGTTGAAATGTCACATTCCTCAAAGAAGAAAAACAAGTAATATCCTTTGTGTATCTCTCTACCATAGCTAGTCATTGTTTTCAATATTTAATAAATGCAATATTAATTTGCATGGAAGGAAATTATAACAAACAGTCCAAATAATTATTGTTAATAGTTTGGAAAGAATCTAAGATAAGACATGAAAGGGACCACTCAATTATTTTATTTAGATGTATTATTGAAACCATTATTAGTGAGATTAGTCATCATTTTGTTCTTATATGGAAAAGTTCACATGTAAACAATTTACATCATGTGCTTGATTCTCAAAGTTTGCAACATGCATGCAGGGTTTCTTTTTCTTTCTCACTTTGGAACAGAAAAACATGGCTTAAAATAATAAAGTAGATCTTTTCAAAAAAATAAATAATAAAGTAGGCTAAAAGGAATGGTTATAAAGGTTATTTTACTCATAAAACAATTTAAAATAATAAAGTAGATTATTTCAAGTTTGAGTTTCAAGATGGTATAGTACCTAGTTTGGGAAAAGATAGGACTACTTTAAATAAATATTAATTCAAAACTCACAATTATTGTTTTATAAAAATATTGGGTTGGAATTATTTTTTTTTTAGTTTATTGTTTTTCATATTTGAGAAATTTTATTTTTCTACAAAGTCAACATAAACTCTATAGCCTATAGCTAAAATCTAATAAACAAATTCATCCAATTTATTTGTGGCTATTAAATAAATAAAATTTTATAAGTAAACTCAGCTCAAATTAAACTTACATGATTGAAGTTTATATTATCTCATTATTGTAAAATGACAAGTATTAGCAATTAAAATAATTAAATCAATTTTGAATAACTTCTTTTAATCATCATACATATGTGTCAATCATTGACATATTTACTCTATTTTTCATAGTATTTTTGGCAGACAAATTAATAAATATCAGATGTTTAATATATATTCAGTCTAAATATAAATTTTATTATTTTTAATAAATTTTAGTAAAATATTATATTTATTTTATATTTTGTTTATTTTATAAATAAAAATACTACAAATGATAAATGTTGACTTTTGATTTATTTTTATTTTTTTTATAAAAGATTCATATTACATTAACACACAAATACTATTATATGTTCACGCACACAATTTTTTAATTTCACACTATAAAAATATACTTCTTAACAATGTCAGCATTACAAGTTGAATTATGTCGTACCATTTTTGAAAATTTTTATTTACTATTTTATATATTATGGTTATTATTAATACAAAATTAAATCTTTTATTTAATATTTTTTATTATTTTTCAGGTGGAATGGCCCGTAGTTGTATCACACAGAGAAAATGATTATTTCATGGTATGGAACTATCCAACTTACAATTTCACGCTATCCTCATTTTGGACACCCCATTTGGTAAGATCAAAAGAATCAGATCAAAAGGGTCCAACTTCAACTGGTCTCTTCAATCTTTATATCGACGAGCCAGATGAAAATTGGATAACCCAGATAGAAGATTTCGACTATGTCATCCTCAACGGAGGACATTGGTTCACGCGATCAATGGTTTTCCACGAAAACCAAAAAATCGTCGGGTGTCATTATTGTCTCTTAGAAAACGTTCCCGATTTAACAATGTATCATGGCTATAGACGAGCGTTTAGAACCGCTTTCAAAGCTATAAACAATCTAAAAAACTTCAAAGGTATTACATTTCTAAGAACATTCTCTCCCTCGCATTTTGAGAACGGGATATGGAACCAAGGTGGAAATTGTGTTAGGAGGAAACCATTTAGGAGCAATGAGACGGAATTGGAAGGTGTTAGTTTGGAGTTTTATATGATTCAATTAGAGGAGTTTAAGGTTGCGGAAAAGGAAGGGAGGAGGAGAGGGAAGAAATTTAGGTTGTATGATGTTACACAAGCTACAATGTTGAGACCAGATGGTCATCCTAGTAGGTTTGGACATTGGCCTAATGAAAATGTTACTTTGTATAATGATTGTGTTCATTGGTGTTTGCCGGGTCCGATTGATACTTGGAGTGATTTTTTGTTGGATATGTTGAAGATGGAAGGGGTGAGATCGGCTGAAGAAAGAAGACTTCATTTGAAAACAAATTGAGAAGTTAATTTTTTTTTAATTTTATATGTAATCTGGCTTTGTAATTTTAAGCTATGATCATGCAAACATGCTTTGTAAATTTTTTTAAGATTATATTTGATTGATGTTTTCAATAATAGGGAGGTTTTTTATTGTTATAAATATATTTTTGCTAATAGTTATTTGTGCAAATAAGATGTTGTAAATGTTTCCAAAATGTTGTAAATCAGATGATATAGATAGTCCAAAGGCCACATTTCAACTCTTAAAAGTACATAAATAAGATATTGTAAGTTAGAAACTACTACTCAATTTGCAATTGAATGATGTTGGACAATTATCAATTGAGTTGCATTAAAAACATTAATGTATGATCATATAATTTTATAGTACAAATTGATGTGGCTAATAATACCTAAAGATGGTTACATTTAGAAATATATTTTTTCTAATTTTCTAGTTTTCTTCATCCGAGGGGTGGTTTTAGGGTTAATTTTTATTCAAAATCACCCTTCTAATTTCTTTTTTTTTTTTCTTTTCATTTAAATAAGTGGTTTCGCATATATTTTTATTTTTTTATTCGTGATTTCGTCGTTTTAGTGCGATGATGTGTTGGTTGTCGTTTTATTACAACAACGTTATTTTGTTTCTCTGTTTTGGTGCGATGTTTGTTCGATTCAGATTAACAGATTAGTTTCGATTCAGTGCATATTCAATTAATGATATTCACATTGTCAACGCTGCAAACTTGGAGATATGGATATTCTGAACATTTTAATTTTGTCATATATGTTGGTTCTATTATATTTATAGACATTTTACCCTTATATGCTATTAATGTGGATGCTGTAAATTTGTTCATCCTTTTCAATTTATAGCAATTTAGAAATATATTTTTAATATGTAATGTTCTACTTCTAAATAGGTTAAATACATTTAATTATGTGATTCATAAATTATAATGTAGCGGACAAAATTTGATATTATTAAGTTGTACATTAATATCAAAGTTGGAACTCTTTTTCTCATATAGTTGTATATAAACTTTTAGTAATTATTATCACTTCGTTTATAAACTAAACGCATTTAAACTTAATTAAAAGTCTTAGATTTGATTTCTTAGATATTAAATTCTCTTTAGGGAGATTATATAATATATTTTTCAATTTAAAATTAATATTTAAAACCATCAAACTAATTGTTTATATTTGCATTGATTGCATTTTTTATTATGTTTTTAATCAACATACAAACAAACGTTTAGCAAATCTGCACAGGTTGTTCTTATTTCCAAAGCTGCTATAATTTTCTCTTTGTCGCAGATTTGGAAGGTGAGAAATGAGCTGAAGCACAACAACAACAAGATCTCCATTCGGAACTCCATCGCTATGATTAGTAGGATGGTGAAGACGGCTGGCGATAATACTTCTAATTGCTCTCACATCTCCGTTTCAGATTTTTCTCTCATCAAATTTTTTGGTGTCATCATTAGACCTCCCAGAGCGCCCAACATCATTGAGGTGGTTTGGTGCCCTCCTTCTGACGGATGGACTAAATGCAATTGCGATGGAGCTTTTATATCCTCTTCGACTTCTGCCGGAGCTGGTGGTATTTTCAGAAATCATTTGGGTAATTTCATTATGGGGTTTGCGGACATAGTCGAGCCCATATCCTCTTTTTTTGCTGAGGTCTCTGCTGTTATCAGATGTTTGGATATCACAATCCAAAAGGGTTGGAATAAGCTTTGGATTGAGACGGATTGTTCATTGGTCGTCAAAGCCTATTCCAACCCGTTTTGGTTTACTGAAAACTTAGACACACTTGGATTAATTTTATAGGTCATTTTACTAATTCTAACCTTATTATTTCTCATATTTTTAGAGAAGGTAACTCTTGTGCGGACACGCTTGCAAATATTGTCCTTAGCACGAATTCTTCCATAGTTTTTTATTCCATTTTTTTAGAAATTCGGAATGATTTTGTAAAAAATAGGTAAGACATACATTTCTTTAGATTTAGTTCGTTCTGATGGGGCTAACTTGATCCCTTTTTTGTACCTTTGAATCTTTTTTTCTTTATATATATTACTCTTATTCAAAAAAAAGACAAACGTTTAGCGACTCCAATATTAAGTTTGAAACTTAAAAAGTAAAAAATATTAACCAAGGACGAATTAGACTTTTAAACATGTATGATTTTTGTCATTAAAATTTTAAAGAAAAAATATTTTAAAAAATACAAAAGATACGTCGGTGGCTTATATAAATCCAATATTTATATCTTTAATTTGTTGACAAATACAGAACATGATCTCTTAACAAAAAGCAAGTTTTGAAACACACTTTTCTTGATGTAACATCCTACTCTTTTGAGTAGCTATCTAGGATAAACTAAAATAATAATGCTACAATAATTCGTCGGTTTGGAGTTTTGGAATAGATAGGTTTTCGTGTGGTGATGCTGACAAAGTCAACAGGACTAGTTGTGTAACAATCCAAGTTGGTGTTTTTTAGCTATTATCAAACTATAATTAAGGTTTATTGTTCTTCAAAATAGCACGGTGACAAACTCATAATATTGATGATTATTTTTTCATGCAATTATATAAAAATATTTCAGAAGCTCGTCTTGAATTTAATGCATAAATAATGTTATGAGTGAAACTATTCAATTTATATGAGGCATTCATTGGAAATGGAACAACAAAACAAGAGACTGAAGTGGAAGTGTTGTGAGTTATAATTTGATGGTCTATGGAAAGAATATTAGACACTGTCGAATGGCTAGTTTAGGTCTAGTGGAGGTATAGGCGTTAGTTATATTGGATTTGGAATATAACATATACTTGCATTTTATATATTTAGCATTTGAGTCGTTTGTGTAGTTTTAGATTTGGACTTTAGTTGTCTATATAAAAGCATTCACTACAAGAAAAAATGAGATTTACGACACTTGAGTTGCGACTGTTATCACAAAACTGTCTTTATTTCTGGATTGTGACGATTGTCACGACAGTTAGGGTCAACTGTCGTAGATTTTTTGCGACAGTTATTAAAAAACGGTCCTTATTCCTGGACTACGACAGTTCTCACGACGGTTTGAGCCAACCGTCGCAGATTTTTTAGACATGTTGTATAAAATAATTGCGACAGTTACCAAAGAACCGCCATCTTTCCACACTCGCGACAGTTAAGGCGAACTGTCGCAATTACTTTAGTCAATCATAATCACTATTTTTTTATTCTTTTAATTTCCCACTTTTTTCTTTCATTTTTATTTTCCAACCTATTCAATTTTATTAATTAATTTTAATAAATAATTATTATAATTATTTATTTACTAATATAATAGCAATATCCATACTACAACATTCTAGCTCTCTCAATTTTTTATTTACTAATATAATAGCAATATCCATACTAATATAATAGCAATATCCATACTATAATTATTTATTTACTAATATAATAGCAATATTCATACTAAAAAAAAGCGAAAACATTCTAGCTCTGAATTTTTTCGCTATATCCACGACGGTGAACCAACCGTCGCCCTCTAAAACTCATCTATTTTTCCGTAACAAAGAACAGCTTAGATAGACCCTTCGCCCACGCAAACACTGAAAAAACCCTTAGCCCACACACTAATTTCACTTTTCCTTTGTTCACTTTCTCAGACTTCTCCTTCTACATCCTTCACATTCTCAGACCCTTCTACCTCCAAAACTCATCAATACGATTGTTGTCAGATTCTAACATCATTCACCTTCACACGAACAGGTTTGTCGATTGAACCTTCTACCTCTAAAACTCATCAATACGATTTTTAACTCTCTCAGATTCGAACATGATTCCACTTGATTCTTTATGTTTCAATTTGTATTTTTGTTAGAATAGTTACTGATGAGTTTTCCCTTAAGGTATCCTGTGGATGAAAATTGTAGCTTTGAACTTGGGGGTAATGGGGTAGGAAGATGATGATAAAAATTGTGGCTAATAGGTCTAGAGTGAAAAGGTTTGTTGTTCCGGATAATGAATCTGAATCGGATCCTGAAAGGGAAGTGGAGCTGTAAAAACCCTAATTTTAAGTTTAATTTTGGGAAAATGGGAACTTAATGGTGAAGTTGTTTATTACAAGTATAAATGAAAATGATTTTACTTTGCTGAGTTTTAGATCTTTTTTCATCTCAGTTTTTACATTTAGTTTCTTTTCTTTTTTGTTTGTTTGAAATTATTAATATCAGTTAGTGAGGATTCAAGTCTAATTATGTGGTATGTGGTATTTGCTTATACAATGCATTAGAATTAGAAATACCCTGAACTTACATTCATATGGTTGCATATTTATTTACTTTTATTGTTTATAACTTTAGCAGAAACAGTGTTTCTGAATTTTGCATTCAATTGGTTTGGATTTTAAGCATTAAGTATTAGATTTCTCTGTTTGAGAGTTAAATTTGAGAAAGAAAAATGGTTGTTTGTTTTTCTGTGGTAGAGTTATTCTGAAACACTGATTCTCTTTAATATCATTGTCTTTGTTTATTATATTCTGATCTTGTCAAGTTTATTTTGTGTTAGATCTCATTTTTTATCCTGCTTCATTAATCATAGTTAATTAAAGAACGGTGCTCGATCTAACTCATGCGTGAATCTTCATTGAATTAAAGTGAATATTTTGAAATACGAAAGAAGAAAAAGTAAATGAATCTCTTATGTTGTTGGTTGGTTCAGTTTGACTTTGATGTTTCATGGCATTTTTCTAGTTTATTTGTTTGCTCTCCAAGCTGTAGGTTTACTTGTATAGACCTCTAAAACCTTCATATTGTAGCATCAATTTTGTGACATCCTATAGAGGAGGCACGAAAAGTTGAAAGTTTGTGATATATTCAAGGGTTGGATTTACAAGTATTGCAGATAACATGTTTGATGAATTTCTCAAATGAAATTTAACGTGCATGTTTTGCTGAACCCCGGTTTGAAACGCTGTTGGCATCATAATGCGAGTACCCACGAATCCCAATTACTTTAACTGACCCTTTATTCCACATTGCACCCTGTATCTGCATCTCCCCATTGCATGAGCTTTGCAACATTGTTACCGGCATTGTTTGTGGATTAGATGATCTAGAGTGAAGTCTAAATAAGTTTAAGCGTTCTTTAACGTTACCGTTCGTAGCTCCAGCCATTGATTCCATTAAACACGAGGCACATTTAGAAAACTGCTCAGGTTATTCTTATGGTTTAATCAAACTTTTGGTCTTTTACGATGTGTTGTTGATTTTTGGGATTGGATGTTGACTAAAGGTTCTGTTCCTGCAACTGGGAAAAGAGTTATTCAAGAGCATGTCTTCTCGTTACTTCAAAGCTGCAACAGCGAAACGAACATCGCACAGATTCATAGCCAAGTAATTCTCAATGGCCTCTCTCACAAGAATAACATCATCGCCAAGCTTCTTTCATTCTACACAGTCTCTGGTATACTTTTTCGCACGACACGTTTGGCACCTTCATATAATCTTTTATCACAAGATATACAAGGTATTTAGTTACATCTGTTGTGTTGAGGCTGATTCACGGATTTGTAATATTTTGTTACTGTTGCAAACAAAATTATCTGTAAATCATAGTTAAGTTTTCTAAATTAAGTATTCAATTATGATTTGTCAATTGCATGTGTTTCTGTGTTTCCGGTTTGACTATTAGACAAAAAATATAATTATTTATGTTTATCACTTCCTGTTAATGTGCCTGTGTAGGTGTTCCCATCCAATGAAAAGATTGAAAATATTAATGATCAATACTGGACATTGCGAGCAGAAGATGTAGGAATCTCTTTCTTTAAGTGGTATGCAGTCTTTTAGCAATTTAGTTGGTGTCTGCAGTCTTTTAGTTATGTGGTATGTAATTCTTTCTGTCAATGGAGTAACATTATTATCAACACCTTCTGTATCTGCCAACCACGGCGCCTTGAACTTATTTATACTTTCGTTTTCATACGGAGGTTCTTCAAATTGTTGTCCTTTAATATAAGACTAAAGACTCTCTTCAAACTTTCATATGCATTAATGATTTGTTTACAACAATGTATTATTTTTATAATTGAGAAACACAAATTTGGATTTTCTGTATTATTATCTCTTTAAATGTAGGGATAGCTATGTAAAAGTAACACACCTATTTACACAAATTTATTATTACAATCATGTAATCAATAACCTAATCAGCTACATTCAGAATGATATTTTAACCAACTTGGTATTGGTATAAGGATATTACTCCACACTTCCTCGTTTATGATAATATTGTAAAACAGAATTGTGTAGTAGTTAGCAATGACCTGAACTCTTATAATATTACATGTTTCTAGTGAACTCTCTTTACAAACATCTCACATTTGTTTGTTAACATGAACGGTGTAACTTCTGTAGACTTTGACAACAAGATAATTCAATTGGTAGATGATAATAGAAAAAGTTTATCATCGGTGTCCTCTCTGTCAAGCTTAAAACAAAACGGTGGGAGAAGGTTGTGCCTGACAAAGCTAACAAGACACTGTCCATCATAGACAATGGGCATTGGAATGACCAAAGCAGATAATGTCTTAATTTCATGTTTTTAAAGATTAAGTGCTTGTTTGAATTGAGGTGAATCTGCTGAAATTATGGTGTTATAATCTTCAAAGTTTAAACTGTAGTTTTTGTTAAAGTGTGGTGACACATTTTGATTCTATCAAACTTAATGTAATTCAAAATATGCATTCAAAGATTATTTATTTGGAATTTGGAACCTGTTTCTAAAAGCTCATATGTGGGTCCTTTTTTTCAGATTTGGTGAACAACTTGGGTACTATTGCGAGGTCCGGAACCAAGGAGTTCATGGAGGCTTTGCAGGCATTTGATGTTGTTGTTGTGTTGAATGCTCACTGAGCATCATCATTTTATTGTTACTTGACAGATATTTCTGTCATCATTCACTATATTTTGATGTGTTGTTTTTCATTTTTAATTTGTTTTTTAGCAGATATTTCCGTATCATTTTTATTTTTTATTTTGTTTTTTTTATAATAATACAAAAAAATTGAGTGCAGATTTTTTTGTTGAAATATTTGCAACTTGCGGCGGTTCAAACCGCCACAACATACCTTTGATTTTTTTAAAAAAAATATTTGCAACTTGCGACGGTTCAAACCGCCACAATATACCTTCGCAATCAACAATGAAAAGAAAAATCATTAAGCAAGTTAAGACGGTTGGAAACCGTCACAATATGGAGATTACGTCAGTTAGCTACCCGTCGTAAAAATAACGACAGTTTGTACGACAGTTTTCACAACCGTCGGAATACGGCCTCGCGACGCACGTTTCCGCGACAGTACTCAAACCGTCGTAACTTACAAATTGCGACGGTTCTAACCATCGTAATCTGCCAAAATGAACCGTCGCAATTTACCAATTTTCTTTTAGTGATTGTATGATGAAAATAACAACTTCACTCAATAATATTTCTCAATTACAAATTGGCATCAAGGAGTCCGGATTGCGATTTAGAGAGAATCTGTAATGGCAAACGGAACAACAACATCAACGCAATTTCCAGTGAATCTACCGGGTTTTAAAGGTGAGAACTATGAATGGTGGATTGCGCAGATGAAGGTCTTCTTCAGATTTTAAGATGTGTCTGAAATCGTGAATGATGGAGTACCAGCATTGGAATGCAAATGATGTTCAGCAAGTTGCGCACAAGGAACAAAGAAAGAAAGATGAAAAATGTATGTTCTTGATTCACCAGTGTGCGGATTCTAATGTGTTCGAGAAGATAATTAAAGAATAAACGAGCAAAGGAGCGTGGGACAAGTTAAAGAACTTGTCTAGCAGTCATGAAAAACTAAAAAAGGTGAAGTTACAGACGTTGAGAAAGCAATTCGAGATGGTTCAGATGAAGGAAGATGAATCAGTCTCTGAATACCTTTCACGTGTGGTGTTGTTAATAAACCAGATAAAGGTGTGTGGTGAATCAATCAATGATTTACAAAAGATTGAAAAAGTGTTAAGATCTTTGACTGCGAATTTTGATTACATTGTAGTGTTAATTGAAGAGTCCAAGAACCTAGCTGAGAGGAAGTTGAAATAACTTCAAGCTCCACTAGAGGCTCATGAGATGAGGTTGAAGCAGAGAAACTCAGAATGGGAGAACTTGGTTGAACAGGCACTACAAGCAAGATTCATTAAGAAATATGGGAAAGAAAAGGCGAATCTGGGAAAGAATATTGCTAATGATGAGAAGTCAAGCAGGAACTCAAGGAATCATTCTGATTCGATCAAGAAAGGCATGTGCAACATGTATTCTAGGACTAAAGTTGACATGGAAGAGGTGTAGTTTTACAATTGTTAAGAATTTGGCCACTATGCTCAAGAATGTCGAAGAAAGAAAGAAGCTAGAGCAAAAGATAATGATAAAGTGTAGTATGCACATGCTAAAGATAGTAATTTTGATGAGGTTTTACTCATGGCGAATACTCGGTCGAACACCGAGCAAACCAATATGTGGTACTTGTATTCAGGAAGCAGTAACTACATGACTGGTAATAAAAAGTGGTTCGTCAAGATAGATGAATCAGTTAAGAAAGTGATAAAGTTTGCAGATGGCATGCTTATCACATCAGGTGGAAAAGGAGATATTTATGTTGTCAGAAAGGATGGTCGAAAAGCCAACATCAATGATGTGTTGTATGTATTGTCTATGACAAGTAACTTGATAAGTGTAGGCCAATCACTTGCAAAAGGGTACAACATGAAGCTAGAAAAGAATGAGATGAAAATGTATCATGGTGATGGAAGGTTGATTCTGAAGGCACCATTGGCAGAAAACAGGACCTTCAAAGTAGAGATCAATCCATTTTATCACAAATGTCTTGCTTTGACTGCAGAAGAAGACAAGAACTGGCTATGTCATCACAGGTGTGGACATCTAAACTTCACAAGTTTAGGCATGCTCAACTAGACGAAGATGGTGTATGGCGTACCTAAGATGAGGAAGCCAAGTCAGGTACGTGAGGAATGTTGCAAAGCAAAGCAGGGAAAGAAATAATTTAAACATGACTTTCCCATGAGGTTGAAGGAAAAGCTAGAGCAAATTCACTCTGATGTGTGTGGACCATTTAAAGTAAGGTCGAATGGAGGTAATTGTTATTTCCTAACTTTCATAGATGACTTCACCGAATATATGTGTATTTTCCGTATTGAAAGTAAGATTGAGGTATTCACAATGTTCAAGAAGTTCAAATTGCATGCCGGGAAGCAAAGTGGATGCAAGTTGAAGAAACCGAGAATTGATTGTGGTGGTGAATGCACCTCTCAAGAATTTGCTAGATTTTTCAATGAGGTCATTGTACTATATACACCTCAGGAAAATGGCATAGCTGAGTGGAAGAATCGAAGTAAACTAAACATGACTAGGAGCCTATTGAAAGCTAAAGATATACCAAAGAGATTTTGGGGTGAAACAACTTCGACAACATTATACATTCTAAATAGATGTCCAGTCAAGAAGATGGTCAAAAAGAATCATTATGTGGCTTGGACATGTGTGAAGCCGAATGTTAGCCATCTTAGAATGTTTGAATCAATGTTTTTCAGGCATGTATCTGAACAAATGAGGAATAAACTAGATGATCAAAGTTAAGTTATGTTGCTCATCGGTTATCATTCGAATGGTGTATACAAGTTGTATTCACCAAATAATGATAAACTTGTGATCAATCGAGATGTTCTAGTGGATGAAAGCAAATGGTGGGATTGAAGTCATGGGTCAGTTTGACAAGAGTCAGATACAGTTAAACATTGTTTGAAAAAGACCAACAAATTGAAGCCATAACCAATCCAAATGTAGAACCACCAGAGCATAATGTAAGAAGATCGACTAGAGAAATAACTGAGTCGACAAGGCTAGATGGATATGAGAGATTTCCAAATCAAGCATTCAATGCAGATGGTGACTTAATAGAAGAAGCGATGATGATGGCTGAAGTAGTGCCAATAAATTTGGATCAAGCCATGAATGATTTGAATTGGTTAGTAGACATGAAAGAAGAACTCATGGCAATCGAGAAGAATAAGACCTAGGAGCTTTTCAAAGAATCAATAAAAAAAGCCAATTAATGTGAAGTGGGTTTACAAGTTGAAATGAATGCCAAATGGTATGAATTTCCAAGCATAAGACAAGAATAATGGCGAGTGGTTTTCTGCAACAACCTGGTATGGATTTTGAAGAAGTGTATGCACCTGAGGCGAGGCTGGAGACAGTCAAAATTGTTGTGTTCACGGTAACATACAAAGGGTGGAAGATACATCAGTTGGATGTAAAATCAACATTTCTGAATGGATCTTTAGAAGAATAAGTCTATGCCATTGAACCACCAGGATTCAAAATCAAAGGGCATGAGTCGAAGGTGAACGGATTGAGGAAGGATCTCTATGGTTTTGAGTAAGCCCCAAGAGCTTGAAACAAGAGAATAGATAGTTTCCTTATCGAAGCAGGTTTCACAAAGTGTGCCTCTAAACATGGAGTGTATGTCAATGATGCAGACATGGTCATTCGAATGATCTTATGCCTGTATGTAGATTACTTGTTGGTTATAGATGCAGATGAAACAGAGATAAGAAGAGTTAAGTCGAAGTTAATGCTAGAGTTTGAAATGTCTGACCTAGGGAATTTGTCATATTTCTTAGGGATAGAGTTCAAAGACACAGGTGAAGGAGTGTTCCTGCACCAAAAGAAGTATGCCCAAGATATCTTGAAGAGGTTCAAGATGAGCAACTGTAATGCAGCTGTTACGCCATTAGAAACTGGAGTAAAGTTGAGGAAGGAGACAAATAGTGAGTTTGTAAGTGCAACATTGTATAAACAAATCATTGGATCCTTAAGGTAGCTTTGAAATACCAGGCCAAATATCTATCAAAGTGTTAGACTGTTGAGCAGATTCATGGAGAAACCTTAAAAATGTCATCTCACTGCAGTCAAGTGAGTGTTGAGATACATAAAGTGTACAATTGATCATGGTGTGATGATGCCAAGGTAAAAGAAGACCAACACAAATGCAGAAGTATATGGCTACACTGATTCATATTTCAGTGGAGATTCAGACGAGAAGAAGAGTATTGCAGGTTACATATTCATGATCGAAGACGCTCCAATCTCATGAAGCTCAAAGAAGCAAAGCACTGTGTAATTGTTATCATGTGAATCTGAGCGTGTGGCTGTATCATATGAAATATGTCAAGCAACATGGATAGAGATATTACTCGAAGAGCTCAAGATAATGAAACCTAGGAAAATGAAGTTGTTTGTCGACAACAAGTCAGCTATCGACCTGACGAATCATCTAGTGTGTCATGGTTAAAGTAAACACATATATAAGAGGTATCATTTTCTGAGGAATGAAGTTAACAAAGGAAAGCTTGAACTTGAGCATTGCAAGACAAAATGGTAACTAGCTGATATACTCACCAAACCCTTGAAGAAAGTTAGATTCGACGAGTTGAAGAAAAACAACGGGATGAGAAGTCTTGAGAACATGAATTAGGGTGTGTGTTAGAAGTTATAATTCAATGTTTTATCGAAAGCTATCATTCGACTATGTCAAAGAATCTAGTTTAGGTGTAGTCGAGGTATATGAGTCAGTTGTATTCGACCGAGTCAAATACGACATATAGTTGTTATGTCGAAATGTAACTTGTAGTTTTCTACTTTGTATTTTGTATGTTTTGGACTTGGTTCTTTTTGTATAGTTTTGGGTCTGAGCTTTAGTTGCCTATATAAAGTTATTGAATAATGAAAATAACAACTTCACTCAATAATAATTCTCTATTACAATTTAGTTTCTATATTTTTTCTCTCTCTTCTTCGTCTTCTTCTTCTTCTCTCATCTTTCTCGAAACCCCTTTTGTTCCAACAGGAAGGAGTTGGTAATGGTGGGATGTCGTCGATCAATGGTTTACAACAATAAGGGGCACTGTCTCATGAAATTGTCACTTTGTGTCGGTTTGATCTTTTTAGGGGCACCTTTTGTTTTAACTGGTTCTAACGGTGGTTTCAAATCTGTTGTTTCTGGATAGGCAATCTTCCCCAGTTGTTCTTTGATGTGAAATTTCATTATGTTATTAGCTTTCATGAATCTCTCTTGGATCACTTCCCACTCGGTTATGATAGATATGTTTGATTTATCATCCTTCGTCACACCATCATCATCAAAGCAGAGCCTTTTCCATGCACAACCAATCGTCTCTTTTACCTGATCCAGAATAATGCCCTCAACATATTTCACCAAATTTGGATATATGACACACACACTCTTAAAATGTAGAAAAAAATCGACATATAATTCTTCCGTGGAAGAATTTATTATAGAATTCTATGCATCAATTATATTTTCCACCACCACACCAGATTTGACAATTTTTCCATCTTCACATTTGACTTATTTTGTGCCAACCACAAGTTTTACTCAACCTCTCACATTTTTGGTTATGTCATACTTACAAAGTAATGTGATGATTTAGGAAACACTGTTGCAATCGAATTCCTTAGTGCGGTGTTATGATAGGTGATTATGACTTGTGGCATGTTTTCTTGGTCCTTCAACATAGTCTTACAAATTTTCAAAGCCTATGTAATATTGTCCTTTTTTTAGATTCCAAAAATGAAAAATCAGTTGAATAAGTCATCTTGCAGAGGTAACACCAACGATTTCCAAGAGTGGAAGTTTATACATGTTTGTTTTCTATGTTGAGTCAATTATGAGCACGAAAGGAAAGGTGTTGAACAACTTGACGGAATCGGGATGAGTCCAAAATATATCTCAAACGGTGACTTTATCCTCATAAACTTTGTACCTCGAAACACAGTTGTCAACATCCAAAAGATTCAAGAGTTGTTGCATCTCAAATCTTTGTCCTCTTATGGCCTTGTTGTCTCGAGCGTGCACTTTGTAAATTTGCTTGATATTTGAAATATTTATAGGTCTTTTCCATTTTAAATATGCGAGTATTTTTTTTAGTACCACTGTGTTTAATGTCATGTCTGAAACAAGTTCCCTCTCCTTCGGAACAAGGTGACATACAATGGGATAATAGGCTAGCTTGTTAGTCCATGTCTATCCTCCATACAGTATCAGTGCAATTTAAAAGACACTCACATTTCCTCAATCCAGTGTCATCTCATTTCAACCTCCTAATCTTTGGTTGGTATGTGCCACTTCTTTCGCATATCATTGTTATAAATGATTGTCTTCTATCCAAACCATTGTCGGACGTTTCGATTACAACGCCAAACCCCAATTTTCTGACCTCCCTACAAACCCATTATAACATATGTTCACGAATAATAAACGCTTCATTATTCGTAAATTATGCACGAACATCTACCTCGACAACAACCGACTGAGCACACGATTTAACATCATCATTCACTTCATCTAGTTTAACATCATCATTCACTTCATCTGATTTAATATCATGCTTTGCTTCGACTGATTTAAGACCCACACTCACAAGATCTTTCAGCTCATAAACAAGATTAGTGCAAGGAATAAGGGATGAAACAAATAAACTTTACCTCCAATTCCAGTTTGTTTTGCTCCATTTGATGTGATGAAATATAAAAATGTATTTTGGTTTTGAAGAGGTGATTGAGAATGAAAGAAACTTTTTTAAGGGTTTTGAAAATGGAGTGTTGTATGAGTATGTATGAGAAGATCATGCAAGATGGTGCTTTATCCAATTTTCCACTGGTCATTTTCTGATATGCATCTCTGGAAATATTACTGAGTCGTTCATTTAACAAGCTCAGTGAATTAAAACACAATAATTGAATGCAGATGTTATTTCAGAGATGTATCTTTGGATACACCCAAATATAATATGAGATGCATCTCCAGACTATGTTTTTTTGCAAAATGGGGGTGAATCTCATAAATGGGTATTTTGATGTGGTTTGGGTGCGTCTGGAGATGCATCTCCAAATACTTTAAGGGCATTTTTGAATTTTCAAGGATGTGAAAGGCACCACCAAAAATAAAATAACATTTCCCTAAAACGAAAATTTTACCTCATACCTTTACAATTATCCCTCTACCCCTACATTTTTAAAAATATTCCAATTCTACTCTCTTCACTTATTAAATAATTTTATTATTTAATATTTAATATTTTCTAGTATGTATTTTTTCTTCACCAAATAACTTCCAATTAAGTTTTCCGGTATGTATTTTTTCTTCACCAAATAACTTACAATCAAGTTTTCTGGTATGTATTTTTTCTTCATCAAATAACTTGCAATCAAGTTTTCTGATATGTATTTTTTCTTCCCTAAATAACTTGCAATCAAATTTTCCGGTATATATTTTTTCTTCATCAAATAACTTGCAATCAAGTGTAAAGAGTAGAATTGAAATATTTTTAAAAATGTATGGGTCGATGGATAATGGTAGGGGTAGTGGTAGTAGAATTGAAATATTTTTAAAAATGTATGGGTAGTGGTATGAGATAAATTTTTTCCATAAAACTAATAAACGAAAGTAAGCCCAATACACGAAAAGCCCACCTCATAAAACTTTCTAAAACTTACCCAATTTGAAAGTTTGCCGTCAACAAGCATTTTAGGTGTATGCATAAATGATATTACAATTCATGAGATATGAAGAAAAGATTTCTAATTTGTTTACAAGAATCAAACCGTTGTAAATCAAATGACGAGACGTGGTTAAAAGATTAAAGATTAATTTGTGGTAGAAAAGTTAATGAGAAATTATTTTGATAATGGTGCAACTTTTAGAGAAGAGTTCAATGATTAAGGGTTTGTCAAAATTAAAGATTAATAATGTTCTTAAAAGTACTTTGAAAGCATATCAACACAATTTAATGAAAGAACAAATTTTATTTTGTTGTAATCTAATTTTGTCTAAATAATTAATCGTTTTTTTAGAAAATTCTGAATTTTATAATTTATATTTTTAAATTTATTTAAAATAATTTAGAAACAAATCCAATTAGTTTGACGAATTGACTCATGCAGTCCATTTCATCGGCCCGTTTAATTTGAAGTCAAGTTTATATGAAAGTTAGAAAATTTTACCCCATACCCCAACACTTATCGCTCTACCTCTACATTAAATTTTTTTGTACAAAAATGCCCTCATATAAAATTAATTTGTTTTATTTTTCACCTTTCCATCATTTATGTTTCTAAATTCTCATACAGAAAAAAGTTATCATACCGTAACACTTTATGAAAGTGTTCCGCTTAAATAATATTAGTGTTTTAAAAAATTTCAAAAAAAATTAATACCGGATAAAAGTGTTCCGGTTGAAAATCTTTCAAAAAAAAAAAGTCATACCGAAACACTTTTTAAGAGTGTTTCAGTTGAGTATATTATAAAACCCGGACATCATTATAAACGTGTTCTTGATAGAATTTCTCTTACTAAATTAGTTTCAGCAACAGGTTAAAACCGTTGCCTAAAGTAAATAGACAACGTTTGTAAAGTGTTGCAAAAACCCAGTTTGCAATTTTTTGAACCGGAACACTTTCAAAAAGTGTTCCGGTGTTATTAATAAATCCAACCAGAACACTTTTAAAAAGTGTTCCGATATGATAATTTTTCGTTACTTTAGGCCACGGTTTTGAACTGTTGCAGAAATGCATTTAGCAATTTTCTAAACCGGAACGTGTTATTAATACATCTAACCGGAACACTTTCAAAAAGTGTTCCGGGATGATAAATTTTTCGTTACTTTAGGCCACGGTTTTGAACCGTTGCTGAAACTCATTTAGCAATTTTTTTAACCAGAACACTTTTAAAAAGTGTTCCGGTGTTACTTATACATTCAAGCGGAACACTTTTAAAAAATGTTCCGGTATGATAATTTTTTCGTTACTTTAGGCCACGGTTTTGAACTGTTGCAGAAACTCATTTAGCAATTTTTTTTAATCAGAACACTTTCAAAAAGTGTTTCAGTGTCTTAATAATATACCTAACCGAAACACTTTTAAAAAGTGTTCCTGTATGATAATTGTTTTAAAAAGGTGAAAAATAAAAGATAGAAAGTTGAAAAAATAAATAGTGAAAAAGTGAAAAAATAAAACAAATTAACGTTTTATATGAAGGTATTTTGGTAAAAAAAGTTTAATGTAGGGGTAGAGGGACAAATGTGGAGGTATGAAGTAAAATTTTCAAAGAGATATTATCATCAAGTTTGGGTTTTGAAATAAAATAAGTGTTAGGAAAGGAAAAGGTCAATGACATAGTGGGGAACAGAACACGCTCTAATATTCTTCCATCGACAAAACGGTTCAAAGCCATAATAACAAAATAGATCAACAACAACTCGCTCAGAAGGAAATTTCCTCATCAACACGTGATTCATTTCAATCCACTTTCATTCGCTCTTGCTCAAGTTCAGGTTCGAGTCCACGTTCGGTCCGTTTTTGTTTCGGATTTGCTTTACTCGTGATTTGACTCTCAATCGCGTCTCTTCTTCTATTCTCTCTGATCTTGGTTTGTGATTTCGTTGCAGGTTTTCTCTCTTAATTTGTTACGACTTCCTTCCGTCTTCCTCGTCTCAATCTCTCTTTCTGAACTGATTGGTTTTTTTGGGTTGTTGTTGTTTGTAGTTCGTGTGGTTTGAGAAGTGTTGTGTTGGTGGATACTGAAATTCTGGTACATGTACAGAATTCAGATGTCCTATAACACGTCATTCGACATCTGGTCTAACATGAACACACGTAGCAAGGTATATAACAATAAGCACGGTACTGAAAAGATAAAAACAAGGCACACAGAATTGTTAACCCAGTTCGGTCTAACACACCTACTCTGGGGGCTACCAAGCCAGGGATGAAGTCCACTATCAGCAGTATCAATTCAAAGCTAAACTCCCCGTTTACAGCTTATCACTTAATCACTACCCAATGACCCTTCTACCTAGATCCTCTCTAGATATGAGAAACCCTTCTCACTCCCAATCATCGCAATGATGTCTAGCAGTTGACAAATTCGCCACTGCATCAACGGCTCTTTACCTACACAATAATTCAGCATGGAAGACACCCTTCCAAGACACAACTTAGAGTTACTTAAAAGCTTCCTCCAAGAACAATACTCCTTTTACTTAACAGTTTCGAGGATCACACTAACAAACTGTCCAACTCACAAGTCGAGTGGTACAGGAACCAACCCTAATAATAGAACTTTTACATCTTTGGTTGAGTTACCAAATTAGGTTACAAAGTATCTATATATAACCTATTCCCAACTGGATTTGGGCCTTCAAAAACGCAGCAAATAGACTGTTCACAAATCTGCAAAAATAACTCCAACAAAATAGGTCTTCAATCCAAATCTTTCCTAAATTATCTCCATAATTTAGAAAGTCATTATTCTTCTTGATTCTGACTTGAATCTTCCAGACCAACTAAACAACGCCACATAGGATAACATAATATTCCCAGAATATTCTGCATCTGTTAAATCATAACAGAATTTAACTGTCCAGCTCAGCACAGGCGCGATGTCGAATGATTCAGCATAGGACATCTTTATCCGACATGTTGCTCCAGATGATGAGAACTTCTCATCTCAACATGTCTCAGCATATAATAGGACTTCTTGCTTAACCTGTTCTTCTTAGCAAGTAATCACGTCCTATTAAACATATTGCTGCTACAAAAACGACAGACCATGATTTTCTCTCACCAATAACAGAATGTAAACACACGTCAGTCTTCAAAAAATACGCAGCAAATAAAACCAAAACAATCTCAACAGAATGTTAGGGCATCGTGTTTGACATCACATCACATAACCTTAACCTTCAGGTTTAGTGAAGTCCAATATGTCTGAATCTGTCATGACATAACCATGCACTCATACTAGCTTAGTGCAGCACAACATGCTAAGACATCACACTTGACATTTCCACAACCTGCAACTAAACTATTATGGCTGATACACAAAAGTACATGTTAAAACAACTTTAGTGACATAAAGCTATCATATAGGTTTTAACAAAATTTAGCCAACACAAATACTGTATAGCTGCAGAACTAGCAATCTCCCCCTTTGGCAAATTTTGGCTAAAACCATCATATCATATCAAATATATCAGCAGCAGAAGATAGTCACACACATCAGTAGCAGATAAAATAATTATCAGCACTGCAGCACCTACACAAGCAGGTCAGCACTCAATCTTCATCTGCACACATACACAACCTCACACAGCCACTCACACTAACTCAGAGAAGTTAGAACATCATATAGAACATCATATGTCAGCAGCACACTCATCTCCCCCTGACTCCAGTCAGCTTCCCCTCAAGGAAACAACCAAGGACTCTGGCTACTACTACTTACCTCTCCCCTTTTTTAGCCATAATATGCCAAACCAAGCAACTATGCATTTAAGGGAAATCAACCAGAAGCAGGAAAAAAACAGTAGTATTACTCCCCCTGACGTGGATAACTAGTGCACCTGAATGGAAAACATAAGACGCATCTTCATGTCTTCAAGAGCTCACTCCCAGTCCAGCCACCTGCTGAAGCACATTTATTTTGGCACCACAATCCCTTCTGACAGGAAAAAAATAGTCACTCACACATGAAGTTACATCACGCTATACGTGAGGAACATAAGGATCACCATCCTCCTTCAAACAACCAGAGAGCCTCAAAAGCTTCAAATCCACAAAAACCACATCACAGCCCATCACATCACAGAAGATCACAAGAACACAGCAACAGTATTCTCTCACCCAACTCTCCAAAGGCAATCATTCCCTATCATTCTCCCGTATGATAATTTGGAATACTCCTGATCAGTTGATGAGTATCTTCACCTTCAGACTTTCAAGCAATCAATACCTGATCTACTTCAGTCTTCTCTACATTCTTCATCCAAGGCAGACCTTCTACTTCATCATTCTCCCGTATGACTATGTAGACGCTCCTTAGGCATAATATAGGCACCAAGCTCCAGAACCAGAGCAAAATCATCCTTCACCAAGGATATCCATCCCGGATAATGTTCCAACACCAAGTTAGAACATCTGCCACACACCAAGACATCATCACCATGATTCTTGATATGCTCCACCAACTGGACTTACTATAGCATAGTAATCCAAAGAACTAGAGGAATAAAATCTCATCCACCTTCAAGAAGAATATTCTCCTTGAGTCTTCAACTCATCACCCTTCTGCCCAAGAGTAACTTGTTCCAAGACAATCCTCAATAATAACCAGCTGCCACACTCTGATTATCTTGATTCTTCGAATCCACTTCTGAGATTAACCAAATGCCACAGTTTGATCACCTCATTCATGAATCCTCATATGAAAAAGCCAATTGCCACAAATTGTCTTCTTCACGTTTGTCAAAATTCTCACAAAGATATCCTGATCTACCCACTAAAATTGATCTTCAAAACACATGTTCCACTAGCTTACTATCAAACACACTTAGAATCTCTAAGTCGTGTAATATCTTCTTCTTCTTGCAGCTCCAGCAAACTGCCATGAGAGCAATCTTCTTGAAGCATTCAATTTTTATTCCTGTAGATCATCCTATCTTAAGCTGATGTGCCACATTCACCAACTGAGACTTCTGATGTTAAGCTAGATGTCAGAACATTATGACATCCAACTGTTAAATTCAGCTCTTCCTTCTGCCACTCAGAAGAACCTCCTCCCTTTGCAGAAACAGATTTCCATGCTCTCATAGACTTGATTCAACAATCAAGTTTGAGTAGACAACCTCCATCCTGCTTAGAAACTCCAAAGACTTCAAACCTACCACATCTGAATCTTCAGAAAATAAGTAGTCCAAGACTACCCCATAGCAATACTAAAGAATGTCACTTCCCTTAGTAGAGCCGTCAGTAGAAAGCCAGAGATAACTGCCACTTATCCTCGACCAGAGCAAACACCATGCTCCAAACCACTGATCCAAGCTGTAACCATCAAGATTATGATGTCTTCATAGTCTTCCATCTTCATCTTCAGCATCAACAATATCCAGACCAGCTTCTTGCCAGGAAACTTTCCAGAAATACACAACTCCTGTCACACAAGACTGAAGCAAATTCTCAGGTCAACTCCTAAGAAATAACAGATGCTAAAGCTTATGCAGTACCCCTCCCATGATTCTGCATAAACTCTGATGATGAGATGTTCCAAACATCGTGTTGAACATCACCAATCTTGAATCACAAGGATAATCAATTAAATACTTGTGGATTTTATAAGTAGCAATTGATCTTAAATCCTTATACAATACCCCTTCTTCACTGCTGTAGCTGAGCTCCACCAGATCATGTCATGAACACTTATAAAGTATTCAATCTTGTTGCAAGTATCTTTTTCAAGGACAGTGTTGAGATACCAAGGCTGCCACTCTTGACTCAAGTAACTAAGATTTTCTCTGAACAAGTCTTCTTTACCTCAACAAATCTTCAAACAGATTGGATTCACTCTTAGGGTCAAGAGAGATGCATCATTCCTTGCTGTTTTTGTGAAAGGTGAAAATAAATCACCTCCACAGTCTTCACCCCTATGCTTCCTAGGAAGCACCTCCTAGTCTGAGGAATAACTAGAAGACTACAGAACATGACTCAGTTGCCTTGATTGGACTTGATCATCATATCAAGTGTCTTCAACAACTTAATCAACAAGAAATCATCAAACCCCTAGAGCATGAGTTTGTTAATTCATCTTACCCTTCAATCTGACTTCAGCATACATGATGAAGCCACTCTCCCATGCACCAAGACTCAACCATCACAAAGACACCCCTCTGCTCCCGACTTTGGAGTGCTATGTGATATCACACCGGTTGACATCTACACGAGTAAGGACATCTACAATCTTCCTTCAATCATAACTCCAGAATCCCATACTTCTAGAGCTCTTTAATCAGAACCTCATGCAGTGGAACTACCAAGGAAACAGATCCTGCTTGCCCTAATAAGATGTCAGAACATCTTATAAGACACATCAACAAAAGAACTAACCACTTCTTTCGTAGATGTTGTAGAATCTCCCTCAGCAATAAGAACAACCAGGAATTTTCCATCAGATATATATAGGCAGCGGAACACACCAGAAAAATCCTCTACTAATAACCCACGCCACTCCATGTGCACTGGGTCAACATAAATCACACCACACAACAGCTTTTCAACCAAACCTTCTAGCCTTCAGCACATGCCACTGCCTGTCACGAACAGTCCATCCTCCACTTCTAGGGACCATTCTCACAACACAATATGAACTTCTCCAAGTCCAAACAACTTTTCAGTAGAAAGCTTCTACCTTGACCATGAACCAAAAAGTATCTTCCCTCGGATCTCATCCAGATACAGAACAGAATGACCTGCTCTGATACTAATTGAAATTCTAGTACATGTGCAGAATTCAGATGTCCTATAACATGTCATTCGACATCTGGTCTGACATGAACACACATAGCAAGGTATATAACAATAAGCACGGTACTGAAAAGATAAAAACAAGGCACACAGAATTGTTAACCCAGTTCGGTCTAACACACCTACTCTGGGGGCTACTAAGCCAGGGATGAAGTCCACTATCAGCAGTATCAATTCAAAGCTAAACTCCCCGTTTACAGCTTATTACTTAATCACTACCCAATGACCCTTCTACCTAGATCATCTCTAGATATGAGAAACCCTTCTCACTCTTAATCATCGCAATGATGTCTAGAAGTTGACAAATCCGCCACTGCATCAACGGCTCTTTACCTACACAACAATTCAGCACAGAAGACACCCTTCCAAGACACAACTTAGAGTTACTTAAAAGCTTCCTCCAAGAACAATACTCCTCTTACTTAACAGTTTCGAGGATCACACTAACAAACTATCCAACTCACAAGTCGAGTGGTATAGGAACCAACCCTAATAATAGAACTTTTACATCTTTGGTTGAGTTACCAAATTAGGTTACAAAGTATCTATATATAACCTATTCCCAACTGGATTTGGGCCTTCAAAAACGCAGCAAATAGACTGCTCACAAATCTGCAAAAATAACTCCAACAAAATAGGTCTTCAATCCAAATCTTTCCTAAATTATCTCCATAATTTAGAAAGTCATTATTCTTCTTGATTCTGACTTGAATCTTCCAGACCAACTAAACAACGCCACATAGGATAACATAATATTCCCAGAATATTCTGCATCTGTTAAATCATAACAGAATTTAACTGTCCAGCTCAGCACAGGCGCGATGTCGAATGATTCAGCATAGGACATCTTTATCCGACATGTTGCTCCAGATGATGAGAACTTCTCATCTCAACATGTCTCAGCATATAATAGGACTTCTTGCTTAACCTGTTCTTCTTAGCAAGTAATCACGCCCTATTAAACATATTGCTGCTACAAAAACGACAGACCATGATTTTCTCTCACCAATAACAGAATGTAAACACACGTCAGTCTTCAAAAAATACGCAGCAAATAAAACCAAAACAATCTCAACAGAATGTTAGGGCATCGTGTTTGACATCACATCACAGAACCTTAACCTTCAGGTTTAGTGAAGTCCAATATGTCTGAATCTGTCATGACATAACCATGCACTCATACTAGCTTAGTGCAACACAACATGCCAAGACATCACACTTGACATTTCCACAACCTGCAACTAAACTATTATGGCAGATACACAAAAGTACATGTTAAAACAACTTTAGTGACATAAAGCTATCATATAGGTTTTAACAAAATTTAGCCAACACAAATACTGCATAGCTACAGAACTAACAGATACGATCTGGTTTGAGAGATTTTGGAAGGTGATTTGAAGGATGGAAGATTGGAGGGAGTATGAAGGTGAAAAGGGTGGTGGTTAATGAAGATGAAGGAGAATGGATTCGGAAGATGCAAGGTAAGTTGGTGTTTGTTGTTATTGATTATAAGGTTTGGTTGATGATGAAGCGAGGAAGATTTGAAGAAGATTGTTGGGTGGTTTTTGTGAAGAATGGGTCTTTTTTTTTAGTTGTTACAGATAGTTTTTTTTTATGTTTCCTTCGAATCGTCCCTCTCCCTCTCACTCCTCTTAAAAATCCAAATTCAAACTCTATTTTTCTCACTTTTTTCATTGCTGAGATGTTGTTTTCACTTTAGGTTTTTGCAGGTTTGTCTTGAAGTGGCATTAGGATGTTGCTGAGTGAAAAGAGTCTTAACACTGAAAATAAAGGAAGCAGAGGTAAAATGTTTTCATTCAAAAAAAATTCCTCCTTTTTCATCGTTTGTTTCCCTTTATTAATTCAAACCTCTTCCTCTTTTTTTTTTTAACTTATGAATTTGTGTGATGTCTTTGTCTTGGCAGATTGTACTGTGTACGAGTTTTGGAGTGTTTTATTTTTAATGACAGGTTGCATCATTGATGCAGGTCTTTGTTTATGAAGCATGTTTTGGGATGTTTGTAGCAGCGTGTTGGCAGTGTTTTTGGATTGTTGCAAGCCTTGGTGTGTTGTTGTTGTTGTGTGTAGCAGATCGTTGGGCAGGTTGTAGCAAGGATTCGTAGATGGCAGCAGAGTGTGGTGTTTTGAAATGCAGGTTTTGGATGTGTTCAGGGATTTGTATTTGGCAGCTAGTAGCAACAAGTTTTGGCATGTAGTATTGTTTTGGAATTCTTTGTTGTGAGCAAATGTAATAAAAAAATGGGCTAGTACATTCTTGTGTAAACAAAATATGGATTAATGGATCATGAACTTTTTGTAGGATTTTTGGTGATAATGGGTTTATGACTTAAATGGGCTTTTAGAATGTGGAGTATTGGTTTGAAATTGAGATATCGAATTTGATTTAAAATTGAAATGAATTTATTTGAATTAAAATGAAATTAGGAATGAATTTGGAAATTGAATTGAAAAAATGGTTTATGGTTAAAAATAAATGGATAATTGATGTGAAAATGTGGATATGGATTTGAAAATGGATTTCGAAAAAATGGGAAAATAAATTGAATAAAGATTATGGAAATAGGTAAATTAAATTTGAAAAAATGGAAATGGATTAGAATTGAAGATGGATATGAAATAAAAAATGGAATATGGATGGATTTAATGGCTTAAAGTGAAATGGACAAAAATGAATTGGATATTTGAAATGGGAAAGTGGATAGCAAATGTGGATTTAGAAAGAATGGATATGGGCTGAATAACTAGCTTGAACTTTTGGAATCAATGACAAAACCTGAACCATATAACCAGTACTCTCACACAACTCCAATGTTTTAACCTTTGATGACTCTGTATCTTCAACAAACAACTTGAATTGACACGAAACCCTGGTTTAACGATCTTCGAACATAGAGACTGAACAATCTCCACTTTCTTGACCAAAACTAAGATCACATCCAATTGAACTGAACAATACTCCACATTGTGCTGCTAGCCTCAAATGGACCCAACTGAATGACACTTGCCTATCTTAAACACCAAGGGTGAGAAACCCTAATTGTTGCCATGAGTGCACACTGAAACAATGACTTGATGAGAACCAAAAACCTGATTCAGAATCTTTGCCACAACCTGATAACCTGATACTGAAACAAACCACTTCTTCGACCAAAAATAGGTCAAATTCCACTGAATTCCACCAACACTGCACACAGACCCTTAACCTAGTAACCTTGCCTAATCCTCGATTCAGTCTTACAAGACTTGAGCCCTGAGTACTTGTGATGAAACCAAATTACACTGGATTACCAAGGAAGAGCAGTCTCTTGAGAGTATGAGAATTTACTTGGTTGAGATTCTATTCAAAACCTTGATTGATCAACCCTTGGAGCCTCTTAAAACAAACCCTAATTCACAAATGAAACAACACAAACAAAGCCTGATAAATTGGGTTAGATATGCAAAATGATTGACCTATCATGTTCATGCAAATGATGATGACATCTAAGGGGTAAATTTTGAGGTATGACATTCGTCCACCAAAACTTCCCTACTGATAACAAGTTTATCATCATTTGGTAAATACAACTTGTATGCACTAGCCGAATAATAACCTATGAGCGTCATGGCCTGACGTCGACCATCTAGCTTCTTTCTCAATTGCTCATGTACATGCCTGAAACACATTGATCCAAATACTCTAAGATGACTAACATTTGGATTTAGTCTCGTCCAAGCCTCATAAGGTGTCTTGTCGACTATCTTCTTGGTTGGACATCTATTTAGAATGTATACTGCTGTCGAAACTGCTTCACCCTAAAATCTCTTTGGCATTTCTTTAGCTTTCAACATATTCTTGGTAGTGTTAAGTATACTTTTATTTCTTCTCTCAACTATACCATTATGCTGAGGTGTAAAGGGTGCAATAACATTATGATCTATACCTTCCTCATTACATAATCTTGTAAACTCCCTAGAAGTGTATTCACTTCCACCACCACTTCTCAGTTTCTTTAACTTGCATTCACTTTGTTTCTCGACATGAAATTTAAAATTCTTGAATTGTGTGAATACATCACTCTTATTTTCAATAAGATAAATCCACATATATCTGGTGAATTCATCTATAAAGGTTAAGGAATAACATTTACCTCCATTCGATCTTACTTCAAAAGGCCCACACACATCAGAGTGAACAAACTCTACCTTTTGTTTCAACTTCATAGACATATCATGTTTGAATGCTTTCCTAGTCTGCTTTGCTTTGCAGCACTCCTCACACACCTGACTTGGTTATTTCACTTGAGGTAAGCCATACACCATCTTCTTTGGGTTAAGCATACCTAGACCTCTGAAGTTTAGATGTCCATGCATGTGATGCCATACTCAGTTCTTGTTTTCTACATCAGTCAAAGCAAGACATTAATTATTAACTGTGTCGATCTCAATCTTCAAGGTTTTTTTATCTGCCAATGGTGTTTTCAGCATCATCCTTCCTTTAACATTATAAACCTTTATCTCATTTTCTTCCAACTTCATGTTATACCATTTTGCAAGTAATTGACACATTCTTATCAAATTACTTGTCTTAGAATGTACATACAATACATAAGTAATGTTGGCCCTCTAACTATCTCTTTTAACCACGTCTATATATCCTTTTCCACTTGATGGGACGTGCCTGCCATCTGTAAACCTGGTCACTTTCTTAATTGATTCATCTAACTTGGTGAACCAATTTTTATTACCAGTCATGTGGTTGCTGCATCCTGAATCTAGATACCACTTATTGGTTTGTTCATTCTTCGGTTGCGTATGGGCCATGAGTAACATATCATCATAGTCTATTTCTCCAGCATGTGCATATTGCGCTTTTTCATTATCTTTTACCATTGATTCCTTTTTTCTCCGATAATCTCGAGCATAATGACCAAATCCTTGACATTTGTAACACTGCACCTCTTTCATATCAACTTTCTTCCTCGAATACTTATTGATCTTGCCTTTCTTGATCGAATCAGAGTGATTCTTTGAATCATTGCTTAAGTTCTCATCATTAGCAAAATTCTTGCTCTACTTTGCCTTTTCTTTTTCAGATTTCTTAGTAAATCTTGCTTGCATTGCCTGTTCCATCACTTTCTCCCTTTCTAAGTTCATTTGCTTCAGTCTCATCTCATGAGCCTCAAATGAAGCTTGAAGTTCTTCCACCTTCATCTCAATTAGGTTCTTGGACTCTTCAATAGACACGACAATGTAATCAAAATTTGCAGTGAGAGATTGCAACACTTTCTCAATCTTCTAAAAATCAATGATCGATTCACAACACGCCTTCATCTGGTTGTTAGTAGCACCACACGTGAAAAGAATTCTGAAACTGACCCATCTTCCTTCATTTGAGTCATCTCAATTTGCTTTCTCAGCGTCTACAACTTCACCCTCTTTAGTTTTTCATATCTACCGTACAAGTTCTTTAACTTCTTCCATACTTCTTTGGATGTTTCTTATTCAATGATCTTCTCGAACACATTAGGATCTACACATTGATGAATCAAGAAAAGAACTTTTCCATCTTTCTTCCTTTGTTCCTTGTTCGCGGCCTTTTGAATATCATTTACACTCACTTTCAACGCAGGAACTCCATAACTCATTATTTCAGCTACATCTTGAAATATGAAGATGACCTTCATTTGCAAAACCCATCTCTCGTATATCTCACTATTAAAAACTGATAGATTTGCAGGAAATCGCATTGATGTTGTGTTGCCGTTTGTCATTACTGATTGACCAAATCTCAATCGAACTCGATGATACTAATTTATTGGAGTAATTAGGATTTTCAAAAAGAATGAAGAAGAAGAAAAAGAAAAAGAAAAAGAAGAAGAGAGAACAAGAAAAAGAAACTATGTTATAAAAAAGGGGAATTTATTATGAAGTTGATATCTTTATTTATACATTTCTTACACATTATCGACTCTACATTTGAAATTTTAATTTTAAAGACCATTTTAAAATAAATTTTCTAATATTTTTTATTTACTTATTTGAATACACTTTAAAAGCGACTTTATTGTTATCGATTGTTATCGAATAACTCTCTAAATTTAGGCTACATCATACTTGGTTGGTTTTTTTATTTTGAAAATTCACATCACATCAAAGTGAGGTTTGCTATGTTGTAGGAAAGGTAAAAGTAATGATTAAGAAAAGAAATGGAGAAAATACTTGTGTGACAAATTTTTATATGCCATGTTGAAAATGATAAGAACTCATGGTGATGTTGAGGATAGCTCAAAAGTTTTCAATAATTTTTGTTATCCTCAAAAGTTTTCAATAATTTTTGTGAACAAGAGAAAATAATTAATGAGGTAACTTTTCCCTATACACCTTGAAAAGTTTACAATTTGGGCTTCGTACACCACTATTTTGCATACAAAATTTACATTAACTATTGATTTTTAGTCATATTATATTTTAGTGAAATATAATAATTTAAAAATAATATATAAAAAATTAATTTGTGAATAAAAATGAAAATAAAATAAATAATCTCTTATTAAACAAGCTAAATAATATTTATTTAAAATGTCCTTTTTTAGGTTCCATTGATATCTTAGCAAATTAGTTTTGAAAATTCTTTATGCCAAATTTTGTATTCAAACTTGGATTACTATATTTGTTCCATCCCACAAATATATACTTTGTATCTTTTGACCTGTGAATATTTTAAAATAACTGTTTTAATAATATTATCATAAGATATTATAATTTTATTAAACTAACTTTATAAATAAATTGGAAGTAGTGTGTAGAGTAATAATTAATTAATACAATTGAAAAAAATTATTATTATTATATTTAAAAATTAGAATAATATCATTTTGAAACAATTTTTTTTTCTCTAAAATGATAGTTATTTCAAAATGGATGGAATATTTATTTTTAAATAAATAGATAAAAAAAGAACAATAGGAGATTATTAAATTTTATAAAAAAAATAAGTTAATACAAAAAATGAGTTATTAAGTAATAGCTATTGCCAACTCCAATCCATCAATTTGGTCTTAATGGTATACTTGTAAAGTTGTGTTCAATTTTCATTAGAGTATTTGTTAGACATTCTAACATTTTGAAGAAATATTATTAGAATAATGAAAAAATAAATTTAAACACTTGAAAGAAAGAAAAAAATAAGTGATAAAGATAGTAACAATGTTATGGGCTCCATTCATAATATGTTAGAAATTAGTAAAACTAACGGGGTGCAATTAGTGTAATATAATCGTTATAAGATAAATGTTAATGTTATTTGTAAGTTTAAAAACCCAAGGGGTGCAGTTGCGCTTAGAGCTGTCAAAATGGGCTATCCAACTCTGATGGACTTGGGTTTTTTAGTGTTGGGTCAAAAAAGTCCGTTTTTAATATGGGTTCGAAAATTACTACCTGAGCCCGGTCTTAGATGGACTTCGAGCTACCCGACCCTAAATGGGTCTTTTTAATAAAAAAATAAAAATAAAAATGTCATAATATTTATTATAAATAAAATTAAAAATTATATTATTTTAAACATAATACATTTTTATAATATATTTTTAAGTACTATATTGTTTTTTATCAATACTATAATGTGTTTTTAAATACAATACATGTCTAAATTGTATAAAATAATACTCGAATATTTAACATAAGGGAAACTAATAAAATACGAGAAAAGAGTATTAATTATATTAATATATAATATTTAAAAGAGAAATATTGAATAGAATATATATAAAATTTAGTGAGGTGAGAAAAATCAATGTGTTATTTTGGAGTAAGATAATATACGTATTAGTATAGTTTTTTAAATTTTATAGTGATATGAGCCTAATGGGCTACCCACGGCCCATATGAGCTAGCCCTAATGAGTAGCGGGCTTTTTAAGACTGAACTAAAAAGATCCTAAACAATATGAACTCTAATTTTAAAATCCAAGCCCTATGATTCTGCGGGTCTGGTAGGCTGGCCCATGTGGGCTAGCCTATTTTAAATGCTCTTTGCACCCCTTTCCTCAATGTAGGTCCGTCGGTACTTACATGCTTTATGTTACTTAAAAACAAAACAATATTAATTGGCTTCTTGTTAAAACTAGTTAGGTTATTTGGGCTTTTCTTTTCTCTAAATTAGTTTTATGATTTATAGGTATTTGTAACTAATTTTAAAAAATTTTACCAAACCCCATCATCTGTAAATAATTAAATATAATAAAATGATATGATCCCTTTTTATGATGGGTAGAGAAGTTGTCCTCTTATTCCTTTACTCTTATATTATTATTTTTTTTACCAAAATATCTTCATATAAAAGTGTAAAATTTTTCTGATTTAATTATTTGATATGAAATTTAATAAATAATAATTATTTTTTTATAAAATAATACTTCTAAACTTTTGTAAAAGTTATATAAATAATTTAAATAATTTATATAATTTTTACAAAAATTTAGGAATCAATTCTTTTTAAAAATATATGGACCAACTTAAAAAAATTCAGTAAAAACATAATTATCGACAATTTTTTAAATGTTACTCTCTCTCTCCCAAATTATAAACTACTTTGTCAAAAAAATATGTGTCAAATTATAAGTTATTTTACAATTCCAATATAACATTTATAACATTTTTTCTAATATACTATCATCTATCATTTATTTTTAATTTTTTTTAATTTTTCATTTATATGTAATAAATGAAAGATAATATTATAAAATCATAAATAATTTATTTTTTTCATATAATATTAATTACGTTTTTAAAACGTCTTAACTTTTAAGATGGAGGTAGGACAATTGTAATGATATTATTAAGTTCAGTTGTAATGATATTAATGAACCACCAACGTTGTAGTAAGTAAGATGACTTTAGAAAATTGTTTCCATTATATATTTTCTATATCAATGTAAAATATAAGGTTGAATAATACTGTGAGATTAGGGAAATTCAATTTAGAGTTTTCAATAATGATGTAAATATTTAAAAAATATATTTGAATTATTTAAATAATTGTTAAGTGTGATTATTAATTAAATTGACAAGTGTGATTATTCAATTTAGAGTTTTGAATAATTATATAAATATTTAAAAAAAATACATTTAAATTCAAACCTCATGCAAATATAAATTAGGATTCCTAACATTCTTTTACGAAAAGTATATAATACTTGTCATATTTGCTGAGAATATTAATTAAGTAGCGTTTAGAGTTTTGAATAATGATATAAATATTTAAAAAAATATATTTGAATTTTTTAAATAATTGATAAGTGTGATTATTAATTAAATTGACAAGTGTGATTATTCAATTTAGAGTTTTGAATAATTATATAAATATTTAAAAAAAATACATTTAAATTCAAACCTCGTGCAAATATAAATTAGCATTCCTAACATTTTTTTACGAAAAGTATATAATACTTGCCATGTTTGCTGAGAATGTTAATTAAGTAGCGTTTAAAGATAGATTTATTTATTAAATTTCAGATCAAATAATTAAATCAGGAAAATTTTACACTTTTTATATGAGGATATTTTGGTCAAAGAAATATAATATAGGGGTAGAGGAATAAATGAAGGAATATGGGGTAAAATTTTCTTTTTGTATATACCAAAGAGAACAAGAGAGACCAAAGTTTCACTAAAATTTTAGTCCATATTCCTACCTTTATTCTTATACTTTTACATTTTATAAAAAAATCAACTTTACTTTTGTATATTTTTAACTAATTGACAATTTTACTTTATAATTATTTTTTTAACTTTTATCTTATATTTCAGAAAACTTCATAAAAAATTTCGGTAATCAATTTTTAAATATTTTTTAACTTTTATTTTATATATATCGGAAGACTTTATAAAAGAATTTCGGTAGTTAGTTTTTAACATTAACTTTTATTTTGTATATCGGAAGACTTTGCAAAAGAATTCTGATAGTCAGTTTATAAATATTTTTTTAACCTTTATTTTGTGTATCGGAAGACTTTGCAAAAAACTTCTCGTAGTCAGTTTTTTAAAATATTTTTTTTAACTTTTATTTTGCATACCGGAAAACTTTACAAAAGAGTTTCGATAGTCATTTTTTAAATATTTTTTTAACTTTTATTATGTATCGAAAGACTTTGCAAAAGAATTCTGGTAGTCAGTTTTTAACATTAACTTTTATTTTGTGTGTCGGAAAACTTTTCAAAAAAGTTCTTGTAGTCAGTTTTTAAATATTTTTTAATTTTTATTTTGTGTTACAAAAGGTTTTACAAAAAAGTTTCAATTTTCAGTTTTTTTAAAATATTTTTTAACTTTTAATAAATTATTTATATGAAGATATTTTGGTCAAAAAATATAATGTAAGGATAAGGGAACAAATTGTGGGGTATGAGGTAAAATTTTCAAGTTTCACAATATATACCATAATTGCTCTTATTCTATTTTATTTTATGAACACTTTTTTTACCATTATTTTTTGTTTTCCAGCTTTTCAAAATTGCATCTTTAAATTTCATTGTTGTCATTGTTAGTTTAAAAGTGTAATGACGTAGATTTATGTGTTAGAATTAACCACAATTTTAGAGATAATTTGAATCAATCTTGATTGAACGATAATCAATATTTTTTATTGATCGTTCTTCTTGTTCCTCGCTCTTCACTCGAGTGATTCAACCACACTTTTGTTTCAAGATGATTCTCGTGCACAATGATTTGAGAAGAAAAGAAATTTGTGAAAGTGAATGGGGAAGAAAAGAGAAATTAGGGTTTTGGGATAATAGGGAAGAAGATTGATCGAATTATGCAAAGTTTCTCTCTGCGTTTATTCTCATTGAATTTCTCTTATTCAACACTCATTACAATAGTAGGATATATCCTTATTTATAATGAGATTACTTGTCCACCAAGTAATTCTCAAATTAACTAACTAAAATAAACTTTAACAAGTTGTATTCGACTTTCTGTCGAATACAATTAATACAAACTATTTTCGACTCCATCGAACACACACTGCTTTGACTCTATCAAACTTACAATTGTGTTTGACACAAAAAATTATATATTTAACACACCACCTAATTCATTGTGTATAACCTGGCTAAATTAATCATTTTTCTTAATCTTTTGAACAATTCGACCTACACAACCTTTGTCATGATGTCTACAATCTGATTCTCAATCCTGCAGTGTTCCATGTTCATATTCTCATTTTCTATTTGCTCTCGAAGATAATGGAATCTCATCTTGATGTGTTTGTTTCTTCTATGTGCTATCAGATTCTTTTCCAGATTGATAGTAGACATGTTATCGATCTTCATGTTCATTGCTCCATGATTCTTCCCGATTATTTCTTAGACCAAATTCACCATCCACATGGCTTGACATGCATAGAGAGAGAGGCATATATGTACTCAGCCTTACATGATGAAAGCATTATTACTGGTTCCTTTCTTGAACTCCAAACAATGGGTGCACCACCTAACATAAACACATAACAAATGTGGATTTTCTATCCTCAACATCACCACACCAACTTGAGTCTGTGTAACCAACTAGTTTGAATTCATTTCCTTCATCTGCTGCAGGAAATGAAATGGCATAGTCAAGAGTTCCTCTGAGATACCTTAGTATCCTCTTTGTGGCTGTTAGGTGTGATACATTTGATTTCTGCATGAATCTGCTAACCATACCTATATTATATGCTAGATCAGGTCTTGTGTGACAAATGTATTTTAGTGATCCAATGAGTCTTATGTAGTGAGTTGGATTGACATCATCTTCATCTGAATCCTTCATCATTTGCAACCTTGGTTTAGCAGGTGTCGAAGTTGCATTGCAATCCTCCATCTCAAATATTTTAAGTATCTCACTTCCATATCTTCTTTGGTGCATCCTTAGGCCTTTACTACTCTTGTAGAATTCTATACCAAGGAAGTATGAAATGTTTCCCAGGTCAGGTATTTCGAACTCCTTGCTTAGATCACCTTTTAAGTCTTCGATCTCCTTCTTGCAGCTACATGTCATTGACATAGAGACACAATATAAATAGTTCACTCTCGCTTCTTCTAACATATACTCCACTCTTAGTTTTGCATTTACAAATTTCTTCTCTCTTATGAAACTGTCTATCTTCTTATTCTAGGATCTTGGAGTTTGCTTGAGTCAATACATGGCTTTATGCATCCTGTATACCTTGCTTCACAAACCCAGCTGGTTGTGCAACATAAACTTCTTCTTCTAAGGGGGGCCATTTCTAAATGCACATTTCACATCCATCAGACACATACCAGTTTCTTATGTTTGCTAGGCCAATAACCAACCTGATTATTTTGATCCCAACAACTAGTGCAAATACTTCATCATAGTAAATTATTTCTCTCTGAAGAAATCCTCTAGCTACAAGTCTTGCCTTATAAACCCACTTCACATCAATTGCCTTCTTGCCTTGTGGCAATTCGACTAGTGACCAAGTATTGTTAACTTTTATGGACTTCAGTTCCTCCTTCATTGCTTGCCTCCACTTTGAGCCCTTCAATGCCTCAATTACATTAACTTGCAAGAAACTAATAAGGTTTAAGTGGGTTTATAAGATCAAAAGACATGTTGATTGTTATATTGAAGTGCACAAAGCACAATTGGTTGCAAATGGTTACACACAAACTGAGGGCATTGACTACATGGACACTTTTTTTATCTATTGCTAAAATGACTACTGTCAAGTTATTATTGGAAATTACTGCAATTAAAAACAGGAACCTGATCCAACTTGATGTCAACAATGCATTCCTCCATGGTGATATTGATGAGGATTTTTACATGACATCACCTCCTAGCTTACTTCACTCTATCCCTAATCAAGTTTGCAAGTTACAAAAATCCATTTATGGATTGAAACAAGCTAGTCGGCAATGGTTTGCAAAACTGTCATCTCTATTGCTTTCCTTACACTACAAGTAATATCAGGCAGACCATTCACTCTTCACCAAACTTCGTGATCAAAGGCTCACAATCCTCTTGATCTATGTTGATGACCCAATTATATCAGGGAGTGATGTTGATGAAATACAAAGTTTGAAACCCAAACTTGACTGGAGTTTCAAAATCAAAGGCCATGGAAATCTGCAAGTTTTTCTTGGCATTGAAGTTATTCGATCTGCTTAAGGTATTTTCATTTGTCAAAGAAATTACTCCCTTAACTTGCTACATGATGTAGGTCTCCTAGCTGATATGCATGCCCTTACTCCCATGTCAAGATCCAACAAACTTACAACCACTAATGACTCTTCTCCCACTAATTCAACAATCTATAGAAGACTCATTGGTCGATTAATATACATGTGCACCACACGAATAGAAATTATTTTCTTTGTCTAGCAACTGAGTCACATTATGTCTTCTTCTACAATTATGCACTTGCAGGCTGCTCATCGGATGCTAAAATACATTAAACAATTTCATTCTCAAGGATTATTCTTTTCCTCAACCTCTACACTTAAACTTAAATCTTTCAGTGATTTTGACTGGGCCTCTTGTAGTGACACACGAAGATCCATTACAAGTTTCTGCACATTTTTAGGAGACTTCTTGATTTCTTGGAAGTCAAAGAAGCAAATTATTGTCCCTCGACCTTCCTCGTAAGCTGAATATTATGCCATTGCTTCAACTGTTTGTGATTTACAATGGCACACTTACTAACTTCACGACTTCCATGTCAACTTCATCCCACCTGTGCTACTTTATTGTGACAACCAATCCGCTCAACACATTGCTGCCAATGCATCCTTCAACAAAACAACAAAACATATTGAGATTGATTGCCACATTTTTCGGGAAAAACTCCTTACCAAAGTGTTTCAATTGTTGCTTATTCCTTCTTCAGCACAACTGGCCAATATCTTCACAAAACCACTTGATCCTCAACCTTTTTCTATCATCATGTTCAAACTTGAAACTCAATCAATTACACTCCAACTTTAGGGAGGCTATTAAGATATATTATTTCTAGTTAGCATAATTAGTTACGATTAATATGATTTGTTATACTTTGTTACTTAGGATAAGTTAATTACTTGAATCTCAAGCAAACTAAATTATATATATATATATATATATATATATATATATATACACCTTTCATTCTCTTCATTAATGTTATGCCAAATTTTCATATCCAATACAATTCTCAATATGGTATTAATTCTTAAGCGTGGAGAAGAATTTATCCTCATATTTGTCATATTTAATAAGATCATAAAATCAGTTCATTAAAATTCATTAAAATGGAATAAAATTAAATTAATCAATAATAAATGCTCAAATTTTAAAATAATTAGTTAAAAAAATGATAAAATTAAATTAACTAATAAATAATGGTCAGACTTTTGAAATAATTTATTACAACAACCCATTTAAAAGAAATTTAATTCTAGAAACTACAAATCAATTTAAAAACAGTTTGCAAAAATAAATTTAAAAATAATTCAATATTAAAATTTGTTTTTATAAGCAATTGGTTTGTAAACCGATTTACCGTCAATAATTAATTTGAAACCAAATACAAGTTGATTTGAAATTTTCCTCTTAAATCAGTTTTTATGACAAACAGTTTGTCGTATTAAGCTTACACTAAAAAGTAGTTTGATTCTCACGATTATCCATAACTTTATAATTTAGAGTTGAAAAATATTTAGTCCACTTGTATACTTCTGAAAATAAAGTTTTTTAATAGTCACATCCATTAATAAGGGCAAAAAAGGCCCAAACACTGTTACAAAACCTGCTATTATGCAGGAAACTTGAACAAATACAGTTTATTAAAGGAAGTCTTAACAACAACTAATTAACTTTCTCATCAACAGACTTACATGACAGAAAGAAACATACAACCATAATAATACTATGTCTAAACCATATCATGAAAGATTATTCATCTATACAAATCCAAAGGCATCTTGTGCCATTCATAAAGATTACCTCTAGTTTTGTTATTGTTGTTCAAAACCTTCCATCTCCAGGTACTGATGATGATTGATTGAAATATTTCCTTAGAAACCGCAATGTGATCCTTGAATAGAACTTGATTTCTATACCTCCATATACACCAACACGCAACCAGCCAAATATATCTTAACGTCATACCTCTCCCAGGCAGTTTGGCCCAGAATAAAAATGAGTCTATGCAGTTAGTTTCACTAGGAAACTGCACTCCCAACCAGGATTCCATTTTCCTCCATATCTGTTTAGTTTTCTCACAGGATAGAAAGATATGAGATATGTCTTCAATATCCTGAAAACAGAAAACGCAAGACAGCTGGTGTGGATCATTGATAATGCCTCTGTTAGCGAAAATTTTACGAGTTGGCAGCCTATTGAGGAATAGTCTCCAACTGAAAATTTTAACCTTAAGAGGAATCCTAGCATTCCACAACACATCCAAAGCTTCCAACAAGTTGTGATTTAACTCATCCCCCTCCATCTTTTGATTCATTGCCAAGTAACACTCTTTCACACTGAACTTATTTTCAATACCTCTTGGCCACTTTATTAAGTCCTCCTCATGATAATTTAGAGCCACCTCCTCCATGATCTGAACTAACTCCGCAGCAGACCCTCCAGCATCTTCATTCAATATGACATTCTTACCAACTAAATCCCATTTCAATTCATTTTCAATCTAATCTCCACATTCCTTAATCAAGATGTTCTGAACTAGAGATGAATTAAATAGATCAAGATATTGGAGCTTGAGTGCATTTCCACCAATCCATCTAGAGTGCCAAAAGAGTGGATTTCCACCATTCCCCACTTTCCATGATAACAGGTGTCGCTACGCGAAAAATGCAGAGAAGTCGCCATCGAACGTTATTTATCCCAACCAAGGGGGGGGGGGGGGGGGGGGAAGGAAAACATCGAGAAAACCTAGGGGAAAAAGATGGTCTCGCGACCAAGATATGAGTTCGGAAGTCGGTTATGCAAGTGGAAGGTATTAGCACCCCCTCACATCCATCGTACTCGACGGAAACCATCTAGGTAGTCTATGCGTGAATGGGTGTCGTTATCTAATGTTTACTTGCTAAGGAGAAATGGAGGGGTTTAAATAAAAGGGGACTCGATAGGATCTCGCAATCCTATGCCTACGTATTCCCTGGTGCAATGGGAAAGTCAGAGTCATCGTAGTTTGGAGGACTACGGGAGAATTGGTGGGAGATTGCTCGCCAAGGATTGGGGCCCTTGTGCCTACGTATCTTCATTGACAAATGAAGAATCAGAGCGTCCGTAGTTTGTGAGACTACGGGTTGTTGGTCTCAATCGCACATGGGCGAGATAAGGTTTGTTGTTTTGTGGGCAAGATTAACAGTCGCGTTCTAGCAGTTAAGTGTTGCTTGTATTGCGGTTGAACGAAGGTAGGATGCCATTTTTGGATGTTTTTAGAGTGATGCCCTAATGCAAAAGAGTGGTGAAAGTTATTTGTTTTATCGAGTTTAAGCATAGGTACTTAGAGGGGGATGAGTATCCAACCATAGGCTAAGTACGACCTACAATCTGATACTCGAGGTTGAGGGGACAATAGTATCCCAACCACCTACGTTCACCCTAAAAGGACATGATTAAACTCTTGGTTTGGTTTAAATGTTTTTTTGGATGGAAGAAGATGAAGATGATATGGAAATGATGACGGATTAAATCAAGGTAGGTTGATGGAGATGCGCAAGGGAATCGACTTACAAGGGTAGAATACATGCAAGGTTTGCTGGGTTTAAATGAAATGGAATGGAGTTGGTAGAGGAGATGGGAGGAAACCCTAAAGTGATGGAGGAATAAGCAATTCATTTAATTATTTTGAAAAGTGACTCGACGTTGGATCGAGTTTTTATTTGTCTTTTTATTTTGAAATTGTTTTCTAAATGTTTTCGATTTTATCTTTTCTAACCTATTGACATGCAAAGCATACAGGCGTATATAAGAAAGTAAAGGTCCTAAACTATTACATTGTAATCGGGGAGAGGGATGTATGAGAAGCCCACCAAGGGGGGAAGCCCAAGCTAAGACATGAAAATAATAAATGGAAAGGACTCAAAGTACAAGGCCATGATTAAAATTCAAATGTCCAAATGATAAATTCTTCAAGTGGTACCTCACAAAACAAAACAAAGAGTTAGTATGACATAATCATGCATGGTGTATGGAAATTATGTACATGATGTGAATCCAAAGGTGACCTAAGATCAATCAAGAAGTAACACAAAAATATAAAAATTCAACAAATTAGGACCATGAAATTCTTAGCGAAATAGTCATAAAAATCACCATCAAGATAGAAAAACTTCTACAACATGATATGCAATCCTATAAAATTCTAAAAAATTGAGTCACAAACTTCTAAACAAGTATTGTCTCAAAAATTCTAAGCAAGTATCATATTGAAATTCAAGAAGTTCCACTAAAGAAAATCAACAAGAAATTCTAACCAAAAAAACCAACAAGTAATTCCAAAACTCAACATGGGATTCTAATAAAGAGTTTATCAAGAAAATTAACCAAAATGTAACAAAAATCTAGAAACACACTCATGAATAATTGTAACAGAGGGGGTACAGGTGGTGAATCAATGGGTAAGTAGTGATTTGAACGGGCTTAAGGCCCAAGAGAAACAAAAGCACAAGCATTCAGCAATATCCTGGTTCAAGATGAAACAAACAATCTAAGCCTCGTTGACCTCTTCGTCTCCGCCGTACCAGAGCCCTTGGCTGGCGGCAATGGAGGCAGATTCTACACATACCACATGCCAGTCCACTCGCTCCGTCCTCCTCTTCCTGAATCTCACACTCTTCTCTTCCAATTTCTAGCCTAAACTCGAAACCGAGTTAGAATTCTCCAAGAACCCTAGCTAAGAGATCCTAAATTAAACGGCGATGATGAAGACTCCAGCCATGCGACCTTAGGGGATGGCTTCAGGAGGCTTCACAGAACACGCCGGTATCACGAATTAGCATGAAAATAGAATTAAGTTACGTACCTTCGCGGTGACGAACGCGGCGGATTTGGGGCGGTGTTCCTTGTTCTTCAATCTTCGTTATCCGGTATGAGCATCTTGTCCTCTCTTCTTCTTCCTCAAAATCTCTTCTTCAACTTCTTTCTTCCATTCTTCTTCTTCTGCGTGTGATCTTTGGTGTGGCTCATACGTGTTCTTCCATGCTCTGAGCTTGTTAAATTCTTGCTGACACGTTGCGAACTCGCGAATTATCGTTTTTGAATCATGGTGCTACGCTCTGGGATTAATGCAAATTGTTGTTAGAACCTTGAACTCTGAATTGCTTGTTGAAGTTGCGTCTGAACTTGCATTGTGGTGGGTTTGAGTTGCGTTATTGACTTTGTGGCTGAATTATGTTGCAGGTCCTTGATTCTATGTTCTTCAGGGTTTCATTCAATGAAGGTTGAAGGGAACTTTTTTGGTGCTTGAAGATTGAGGATGGAGGATCAGTTATGGCAGAGGAGTGGAATGTTGGTGAAAGAATCAAAAGGATAGAGTGAGTAAAAAACGTGAAGATGAAGACTCTGAGGGAAAGATGAAGAATCAATCCCCCCTAATTATGAAGTGAGGGTATCAATTTATGGAATGTGAAAATTCAGGTCAGTTTTGGAAATTTGTGAGTTAGTTATGACTGTTATGGGAAGTTAGTTGGTTAGGATGACAACTGGATTTTTTTTTGTTAGTTAGATTTGAAATCAGTGATTTTTGTAGTTAGTTTCAATTTCTGTTTTGACAGTTAGCATGGAGATCTGTGGAGAATCAGTTGAGTTTCTGTTATGACAGTTGGGTATGAGCTGGCAGTTAGTTATTTCAGTTTGATAGCTGTCAAGTTAGAAGTTAATGAGATTAGTTAGAGGTTGGAAAGGAAAGTTTGTTATGACAGTTGTAGGTTGGTTAGTGACAGTTGTCCAGTTAGTTAACTCTGAGTTGGAAGTTGATCATGTTTATGAGTTAGTTAGAGGTCAGTTACAAAAATCAGTATTGACAGTTAGCCAAGTTTGGTTATGTTAAGTTAGTTGAAAATTGGTTGTCAGTTATGAAAGTTAGTTGCTGGTGTTTTTGAAGTTGCTTAAAAGTTCAAATTTCTGTTGCAAGTGTGTTGTGCAATTGGTAGTCTAAACTTGCAATAAGTTTTCACAACTTAATGAAATGTTAATGTGAGGTTAGTTGTGTTTGGAAGTTTGGGGTTATTTAATTTGAGGTTATCTTGGCTTGAACGTGTTGGTAGTGATTGTGTTAATGAGATTGGTACAGTGACTGGTTTGATTTTTAGGTGTTAGTGTGAAGCTGGTTTATGCCATTTGCTTAGTTGTGCATCAAGAATTTAAACATGGTGTGAGTTTTTTAAAATGCAAGTGAACCGTTGTGATGTCTGAACGTGAAAATGCTGTCACGAGGTAGATTGTGATGAAGTTAATTGAAAGTTGATTGAATAACTGAATTGAGTTTTGAAGATCTGTTGTGATAATTTTTTGTTAGAAATTTTGTGATGTTTATATCTAATGTAAATTATGGATTTCTGGATGTAATGTGAATACTTGAAAATGGTTAGTTACTTTGGATTGGCTGTGTTATTAATTTGTGATAGTTAGGGTGGTTAGTGAATGGATCCTGTTATGAGTTCATGAATTTCCCACTGTAATGAATCTGAACATGAATTGGGTTATGATTTGAATGATGAAGTTAATTATAATGTTGAGATTTAGTTAGCTGGAAATCCTATTAGCTGCAAGTCTTTGTTATGATATCCTCTGTGATGTAATCCTCATTTGATCCCATGTGCTGCAGTTTCTTTCAGTGGAAATAGGCACTCGAGGCACGGTCGCTTTACTCATAATGCAGGAAATCGACGTCTTCATCCAGATCGACTCAAATTCCCAAGACAGGTCACAGAGGAACAACAAGTCTCAATTCACAAATGTAGGTTCCTCTCGCAGCACAAATTCTAGAAGCACAATTGCGTCCACAGTTAAAAGTACAAAGAAGAAGCGAGTAAGTAGCAAGCTCCTACCGCGTATGTGCTCTATGGTGGATGTATCAGACGGTGGTAGGCCAATCGGGACCTCCGCTTTTGGTTACAGAAACCTAAGGTCTGACACGAAAAAGTTTCAGCTTTAGATAATGCTCTCATAGAGCTTCGAGAAACCGAGCTTCCTAAGATGAGTCGCTAAAGGGGTAGCCCAAGTCTTCTCTGCATTCCCACATTTTATATCGACGACTTCAACAATGTTACGTTCTTTTTATCATTTCTCCTTGTAATTCTGGTATCACAGGTTTAGTAGAAGAAGGATTTCTGTCATCATCTTTTCCTTGCCCTGCAATCTGTAGTTTACTGCTATGTAATCCTTACTATTATGGAAGAGATTCTTTTTCTGTTATGATTTTGGTTGAGATTTTCAGTTATCTGAGGAAATTGCTTTCATTCACATTAGCTTGCTTTTCATTACTGCTGCACTTTTTGTCATGTGTTTTTTTCATGAATTTTACATGATGAATTTTGGATTGGGGGATGGTAGTTAAATAATCAATAGTATATATCCCCTTGCGCCCTCTTGTACAAAATCAAAGGATGGGTAGGAAATTCCAAAGGAGCAACATCTGAAAGACTAGATTAACCTAAGCTACGCAATGCTTCAGTAGCATCAGGGCTGTTTAACAAAAACAATTTGAGCACGTGTGTTGTCTTTTATCAAATGAGTTTCGGTTGCTTTCAAAGGACCAACTTGGTAAAATGTTTTCAACAAATCCTTCTTCGACGGTAATAGCCTCCGATGTGCTCCCCAGCAAGTTACTAGGGGTAACATTTCCAACAAGTCAACTTTGGATTTGAAACTATAGAAACTTGCTCTTTCTTAATTTCCCCATTACCTTTCTGATGAAGATCAACAAACATAGATGGGGGCATAGCCTGCAAATCTACAACTTGTGAGGTGCATTCGCTACTTTTTTGCATTCAAATGCGAAGCAGATTGAGCACCCTGACGCTCTTGTTCTTGAATTCAAACTCAAGTTTTGGAATGGAGTGATTGGATTAATAATGGGTATTTCTTAACACACCACCCATGTTTCTTATACACCATGTGAAATTTCCATTTTGCCCACAGATTCCGGATGTGCACATCCGGACGCACCGTTTTTTCAAAAAACGCTGATGTGTTCCGGATGTGCACATCCGGAAGTATGAAATAGCTTTATTTTTAACAAATACCGGATCTGCAGATCCGGAAAAAAGTGTAACTTAATTTTTTTTTCTTAAAAATCGGTTTTGTCGGTCGGTCGCAAACGTTAATATATCAACGCAAGTCAATTGTATATTGACTCTATTCAATAGAAAACTCTACAATAGAAAACTCTATTCAAATGTATATTGAATAGAGCTTGCGTTGATATATTAACGTTTGCGTTGATCTATTCAAATATATCAACGCAAGTCAATTGTATATTGACTCTATTCAATTGTATATTGACTATATTGACTCTACAATAGAAAACTCTATTCAAATGTATATTGACTTGCGTTGATATATTAACGTTTACGACCGACCGACAAAACCGATTTTTAAGAAAAAAAATTAAGTTACACTTTTTTCCGGATCTGCAGATCCGGTATTTGTTAAAAATAAAGCTATTTCATGCTTCTGGATGTGCACATCCGGAATACATCAGCGTTTTTTGAAAAAACGGTGCGTCCGGATGTGCACATCCGGAATCTGGGGGCAAAATGAAAATTTCACATGGTGTATAAGAAACATGAGTGGTGTGTTAAGAAATCCTCAACTTGTTGGATAATGTTTTGGAAAATGGATTCAAAAATGGGCATGAGTATTGGATTTTGGATATAGAAAAATGACATGAATGTTATTGTGAATGACTTAAAAAATATGGATTGAATTAAAAAATATGGATTGAATTTGAAAAGTGGATAAATGGCTAAGTGGATAAAAAAATGGTTATTTGGTTTGAATTAGAAATGGACATGGATTAAAGAATAGGGTTAAACAAAATGGTTTATGGATTTAGGGAATGGATTTTAATTGGATTTAAAATGGTTTCAAATGCGGATGAGGATGGTTTTAGGAATTTGAATTAGAAATGAATGGATAATGAAGTATGCCTTTGTTACTTGAATACCAAGAAACCCCTTAAAACATCCAGCTAAACCTTGACAATTCTGATCAAATTGAACCCATGGAATCCCTTGAATGAAACTTCTCTTCAACGTTTCCACACCAACTTGAATTCTCAAATCCATATCAACTTGCATTAAAAGCAACAAGTAAAAGGCCTTGACCATAATGAATCTTTGATGAAGATAAGCCTTTGAAATATGGACAGAAGCATGACCAAGATAACTTTGACATGAAAATCAACGCCATACTATTGCCTTGAAGAATCCTTGAAGATGATAAAACTTAAAGTATAGAAATATATCCTTGACATGAGACTTTAACCACCATCTTCAGTTGATGAATATCAACAAACTCACACAAAAGATAAGAAACCTTAATTCATTTGCTCTTGAGTGCACATTGGTGAAGGAGTGACTTGAATCGAGAGGGAATCAAACCCTGATTTACACCAATGAAATCCTGATTCGATGCTTTTGATGAATCCTCTGAATAAGGAGAACCTTGTAGCTTGATGAACCTCTGAATTGGAAGACTTTCATGATAATGTGAACTCAACGCTAGCAAATGATCATGGATGCATGATATGCTATTATGTAGATGCTAGATATGAGGTATATGAATCTTAGGATGCAGGTGAAAAGGGTAGGGCAAATTTTGGAGTGTGACAACAGGTTGAACAAACCCTGCTCATTTGAAGGCATAAACAACCAAATGAGATCATTCCACCACCTGGACCATTGTCTTGAATTACTCAATGACTGTCTTAGGAAGAGACTTTGGAAACCGCAACCATACTTAGCCTTGAGGACACCACTCCATAATGCTCTTGTTTCATTGGTCACTCTCTAAAGCCATTTTGCAACTAAGGCTTGATTGAAAAGTGACACATCTTTGATTCTTAAACCTCCTTGATTTCTTGGTTTACATACTTGAGACCATTTCACCCAAGCAATACACTTCTTGTCCCAATCACCAGCCCAAAGAAACTTTCTTTGGATTGCTTTAATCTCCTTCAAAACTTTAACAGGAGCCAAAAAGAATGATAAGAAATGAATTGGCATATTAGTTATTACCGAATTGATCAATGTCACTCGTCCACCAATAGATAGCATCCTACCTCTCCACAAAGACAGGCGAGCTTTAATGGATTCTAAAATCGGTTTCCAGAATGCTACAGTCTTGTGTCTACCACCAACTGTCAGACCCAAGAATCTAAAAGGAAATTTTCCAACTTTGCATGACAAAAAATCTGATACAACTTCCATCTTGTTATTCTCTATTCCCATACCAATTAAATTACTCTTGCTGAAATTAACCTTCAGCCCTGATATAATTTTTAAGCCTCTCAGAATCGATTTTATAGCCCAAATGTTAGACCAAGCATCATCACACAATAACAGTGTATCATCTGCAAATTGAACTAGAGTTATCGAGGTTTCACCATCAATCTTCAAACCATTCAAAATTTTGTGATTTTCAGCTTTCTTCACAAGTAATGCCAGGCATTCCTTTACAAGGACAAATAGGAAGGGAGATAATGGGTCTCCTTGTTTGAGACCCCTATTAATTTTGAAATCCTTAGAAGAACTTCCATTCACTAACACTGATCCATAACTGTTGCAGATTAAACCTTTAATCCAACAAATCCATTTAGGACTAAAGTGCATTGCTTCAAGAATTTTAACTAGAAAACTCTAGCTCACACAGTCATATGCTTGTGAAAAATCAACCTTGAACATGAATCCTCTTTTCTTTTTCTTAATCATATGATCATGAACTTCATTTGCCACCAGGACACCATCAAGAAGCTGTCTTCCAAGGATAAATCCAGTTTGGGAAGGAGATACCAGTTTCCCAATAACTCGACACAATCTTGCTGCAAGAATTTTTGATAGAATCTTATGTATGCAACCAATCAGAGCAATTGGTCTGAATTCACTCAATGCTTGAGGGTTATCCATCTTTGGAATCAAGACAAAGAAAGATGAATAGAAAGTTTTTGGCAAGAAAGCCTTCTCATGGAATTCCGAAATACAGTTACCGATTTCTCCACCTATAATCTCCCAAGTATTCTTTATGAATTTCAAGCTGAAACCGTCTGGCCCAGGACTTTTATTACCATCACACGACTTAATCGCCTCTTGAATATTCTCAGATGAAAAAGGCTATGTCAGTATGTTATTATCCTCCTCATTGAGTTTTTCCATTGCATTTAGATCCAAATTAAAGCCTCTAGTTAACTTGTTCTTGTATTTGTCATTAAAATGATCGTGAATAGTTTGGTTTACTTTCTCCACCTTCTCTTCCATGTTCAAACTAATGTTCAAAGCTGAAATATTATTATCCCTCCTCCTAGAATTGATTACAGAATGAAAATACTTAGAGTTGTTATCTCCTTCAACTATCCACTTAGTTCTTTCCTTTTGATATAGCAGACTTTCTTTAAGGTGCAATTTACTCCAAATGTCTTCTACGACATCACTTCTCTCTTTCAAAATTCTTTCAGGGATATCAGATTCTAATTCAGCCATCTCTCCTTCCAATTGATTAAGCTTCTCAATGCCCTCATCTACTTTAAGGTCCAAGATCCCAAAAACGTTAGAATTCCACCATTTCAATCTGGTTTTGAGAATCTTCAATTTTTGAATTAGAATGCTATATGCGTCTCCTGAAACTTGACAAGATTCCCACACCTCTTTAACAAATTTTAAGAATTCCGGGTGGTCAAACCAAGCATTGATGGTTTTGAAAGGTTTGGGCCCCCAATTCCTATCATTTAGAACAAGAGAAACTGGTCTATGATCTGATACTTCCCTATTACCCACCTTCTGATTAACAACCTTCAGCATCGACACAGCTCCTCTGAAATTAGGAAACGATCTAGTCTACTCTTACAAGATCCGTTAGAATTAAACCATGTAAATCTGTTGCCCACTACAGGCAAGTCCACTAATTCCATATCTTCTATAAACAAACCAAACTCCTCTATCTCAAAATACTTATAACTCCCCCTACCTTTCCTCTCGCCCTTAGCTTTAATGGAATTAAAGTCCCCCCCGAGAATCCAATCTCCACTTGGAAATTTAGACTTCAATCTAACGAGATCCTCCCAGAATCTCCTTTTCTCACTCAGCACACATGAAGAATAAATATTCACTATGTATATCGCCCTTTCTCTACAAAAACCATATACCCCAAGAAAGCCAGTTCCAGAGAAACTAAACACAGAACAAAACGATTTCTTATTCCATATAAATAACATACCTCCTGATTGTCCTATCAAGCCAATTGCACACCAATCAAACTTCCCTCCTCCCCATAAGCTATTGACAAAACTATCATCTATGAGCTGACGTTTTGTTTCTTGTAATAGACAAAACTCAGATTTCTCCTTCTCAATTAGATGTTTGACTCTCCTTTTTTTTGATAGAAGAGTTGCACCCACAGATATTAAAGGAAGTAATATTCATGGAGCTCTTATGTAAGCCTTCTTCAAACTCTGAAATCTAGTTTTGTCTCTTTTTTCCAAACCTCTTATAATACCCTCAAGTGATTCATCGTCCTCTTCACCTTCGACTCCCAAATCCTTCAGAATCGCCCACACCTTGCCTGGAACGTCATCATGCTTTCTCTTTATCCTCTCATTACCTTTTTCCACATCCATATCAGATATAGATCCACAACATAATATGGAGCCCCCTGAATATCTGGAATTGCTATCTTCAATATGAGTTTAAATAGATATGTTGAAAGCACCTTTGGTTTGACAAAATTTTGGTAAAACAATTTTAATGATAAAGATAAAGAAATCTGGCCCTGAACAAAGATGTCGAAGAAGAAGTCTTAACCTGAAGACATGACATCCTGGAGTACTGCACTGATTCAGCAGGTTTTAAATCTGTAACAAATCTGCCCAAGATTTGATGCGCTTTCTAGGAATGGATCAAAGACCAGAGATATGAAGCCCAAGGAAACTGAAGCCTATAAAAGAAGACTTGGACCTAGGATTTTATATTCCTTTTGTAACCTAATTCTCTTGTGTAAAAATGAGGGTTTAGGGTTTTGAGAGTCATTGGCTCTCTAGGTTGTAAGTCTTCCTTTGTATCAGTTGATGCATTGTAGCAGATATAGGTGTCGCACAGATCCATAAGCCTTGAGGTATTGGATTGTGTATTGTTCTTGGATGAAGCTTTTAAGCAAATCCGAGTTAGCTTGTTTGTCAAGTATGCTTGACAGAATTCTGTTTTGACAGGGATGATGTAGATATCACAGGTTGTGATTAAGGGAAGTGAGTGGGGTATCTCGTATCAAAGAGGATGTTCTTTGATAAGGATTTCATTGGGTAGAGATTAAGATATAAAGTTGTAAATGGTGGAGTTTAGCTTTGTAATAATTCTACAGATAGTGGAGTCTTCTTCCTGGATTGGTATCCCCCAGATATAGGTGAATTACACCGAACTGGGTTAACAATTGTTGTGTCTTTTATCATTCTGCAGATTTACTTTTCTATTAGTGTTCATGATAAACATGTTGGATAAGATGTTGTAACATCTGTGATTCTGCAGTTCTGATATTCAAGGTATCAATCTGCTGTTTTGTTCCTTGTTTAAATGTTTATGTAGAACAATGTCTTGACATGTGTTAGGACATCTGCTGTCTGCAATGCCAGAATTTCAATTGGTATCAGAGCAGGCATCCTGTCTATTTCTGGATGAGATCTTTGGGAGATACTTTCTGGCGTTTAAACAAGGAGGAGTTTTGAAGATCAGTTCAATCAACTCAGACATACTCAAGGGTATTAATGGATGAGATGGATGTTCTAGATCGAAGGTAACAACCCGGTGGTTGTTCATGTTGCTGAGGAGGTTCTACAATAACTGCAGGAGAAGTGGCTAGTTCTCTTGTTGGGGTGTCTTATAAGATGTTCTGACATCTTATTAGAGCAAGTTGAATTTGTTCCTTGGTGGTTCCGCTGCATATGTTTCTGATGGAAGAGCTCTAGAATTATGGGATTCTGGAGTTGTTACTGAAGACAAATGGTGGAAGATCTCAATCGTCGGCCTCTATAGTTGAATATATCTTTATCTTTTTATTCCAAAGTCAGGAGTGATGGAATGGAAAGAGTTGTTGGAAGATGTCTGTTATGGTGACTTGGTACTTGGAAGCTTGGTTCCATGGTGCAGTTTGAAGTCAGTTGAAGAGGAGAGGAGTTGAGTTTAAGTTTATCAAGTTCTTGCTCTAGGAGTTTGATAAATTATTGATCGGCTAGGTTATTAAAGATACTTGAGAATTCTCTCAAGTCCACTCATAAAGGCGTCTCAGTCGTGCATCTGGAGTCTTCTAGTTATTCTTTTGACTAGAAGGTGTTTCTATGAAACACAACCTGAAGAAAGTGGAGGTGATTTATTTTCACCATCCAAAATAGCAAGGAAGGATTCATCTCTCTTAACCCTAAGGGTGGATCCAATCTGATTGGAGTTCTCAGAATTGTTGAGGTAAATAGGATTCATTCAGAGAGAATCTTAGTTACTTGAGTCAAGGGTGGCAGCCTTGGTATCTCAACACTGTTTGTCAAAGAAGATACTTGCAAAAGATTGAATACTTGATAAGTGTTCATGAAGTGATCTGGTGGAGCTTAGCTACAACAGTGAAGAAAGGTTATTGGACAAGGATTTAAGATCAATTGCTATTTGTGGAATTCACAAGTATTTAATTAATTATCCTTGAAAGTTAAGATTGCTGATGTTCAACAAGATGTTAGAACATTTCATCATCAGAGTTTGTGCAGAATCATAGGAGGGGTACTTCATTCACTTGAGCATCTGTTTAGTCTTGGGTGTTGACCTAAGAATCTGCTTTAGTCTGGCGTGACAGAAGCATGTGATCTCTGGAGAGTTTCCTGGAAAGAAATTGGTCTAGACAATGGTGCTGTTGAAGATGAAGATGAAGACATCATAATCTTGATGGATTGTTCTTGGATCAGTTTATTTCTGAAATAAGAGTTTTAGAGTGCAGCAGGTGTGTTTAAGTTGTTACTAGAAGCATTTGGTGTTTATCTGGAAAGTGTCCAGGCAAGAGACTTGTCTAGAATGGAGTGCTGGTGATGGCACAACTTGGATCGGTTTAGTTTTGATCTAGGTACTTGGGAGCATGTGATCTTGCTCATTTAGACGATCAAGATTAAGTGGCAGTTATCTCTGACTTTCTAAAGACTGTTCTACTAAGGAAAGTGGCATTCTTTGGTATGGCTATGGTGTAGTCTAGGACTACTTTATCTTCTGAAGATTCAGACGTGGCAGGTGTGAAGTTTTTGGAGTTTCAAAGAAGTTATTCATCAAGGTGTGAGCTTGAAGGGAATATCTGTGATAAGCAGGATGAAGGTTGTCTACTCAAACTTGGTTGTTGAATCAAGTCTATGAGAGTATGGAACTCTTGTTCTGTTAAAGGGAGGAGTTTCTTCTAAGTGGCAGAAGGAGGAGCTGAATTCAGCAGCTGGATGTCGTATCAGAATTTTCTGACATCTAGCTTAACATCAGAATCTCAGCTGGTGATGTGGCACATCAGCTTAAGATAAGGCGATCTACAGGAGAATGGAAGTTATGGATGCTTCAAAAAGGTCTATCTCATGCAGTTTGTGGGAGCTGTGGTTTGAAAAGATGCTATATGTCTAGAGGCTTGGTGGATCCAAGATGTCTTGCTATGGAGAAAGTAGTTCATGTAACTTGAAGATCAGATTTTATTGGTGGATCAGTGTATCTTGTGGGAGTTCTGAAGAAGAGTGAGATCAATCAAAAGGTGGCATTTGGTTAGTTTCATAATGTGCATTCAAGCAGGGTGCTTGGAACTAATTACTCTTGGGTAGAAGGGTAGTTGGTTGAAAACGCAAGGAGGTTCTGGTTCTCTTGGAGCTTGTGGTAGAAGTTCTAGGTTGAGGATGGAAGTATGCCTTCTTTTGGTGGATGAGAGTTTATTTCTCTCTGGGTTTCTGGAGTTCTTGTTGATCAAGCTGGTGGCGTAGTGTTGTTTGAAGATCTTCAGTTGGATAGTAAGTCCAGTGGTGGAGCATATCAAGAACCATGGTGTATGGTGTCTATGATGTGTGAAGGATGTCCTAACTAATGTTAGAACATCTTCTGGGCTGGTAATCCTTGGAGTAGGATACTAATTTCTGGGAGGAACTTGTTACTTACATCGTTTCTAAGAAGTATCTACATTGTCATACGGGAGAATGATGAAGTAGGAGAGCTGTCTTGGAAGTCTGATGTGAAGGTTTTGGTAAGATTGTAGTGAATCACAAGTTGATTGCATGAAGGTCTGGATTCTGATGCATTCAGAATATGGAAGTGGATATTCACCAAGAGAATCAGAAGTATTCCAGGTTATCATATGGGATAATAATGAAGGAATAACTGTCTTGGATTGTATGGTGTCTATCAAATTTGTTGGCCTTGCTGAGGTCAGTAGAAAAGCTTGTGGAGGGGATATCACCCTTGCTATGAGTCAAGCTAGAGAGAAATGGATTAGTTTGAAAAACTGAGAAGTTTTGGAGCATGTATACGATATCTGACATCGTTAAGAAGATAACAAACTAAGAGGTATGGTATCTCTTTGAGGAATGTGGATCATTCCAGATCAATTGGATTTTATCTCAAGGAACATAGAGGTCTATACATGAGAATTCAAGAGGAATTCGTGTGGTGTATAGATGGGTTCAAGAAGAGGGGGATCAATGGAGCTTTGATCTTAATCCAAGAGTTTGTTAATTTAGGATGGTGATCCTAATGTGTCCTCACGGGAAGCATGATAGTGTTCATGTGTGAGTGATTATTGGTTCTTGTCAGAAGAAGCAATAAGTGGAGTTGATGATTGTGTTCAGCAGGTAGGTTGGACAGAGGGTGCGCTCTTGAAGACATGAAGCTGCGTCTTATGTTTTCCATTCATCTACATAAGTGTTCATTAGAGGAGCACTGGTTATCTTAGATAGGGGGAGTTGCTCCTTGATTTAAGATGTATTACTGCAGGGGTGCAGTTCTGAATCCAGTTTGTTTGGAGGTCAAGCAATCTGTGATTACTGTGAAGATGAGATGTCAAGAAGGATGCCTTGACATTGCTCTGCCACTGCAGACTGTGAAGGTATTGATCAATACAGAATTTTTCTTTGGTAGAAAATGTCTAACATGATGTCAGAACATTGTTAAGGACATGTGATAAAAGTAACTGGTCTTGTGGTCGGTGGAGAACATGCGTGTTCATCATAACTTACATTATTTTTGGACGAGAAGAAACAGTCAAAGCATTCTTAACCGGTGCACATTGGTATTGGTGAAGTTACATCCTTGGATTAATGAGGTCATTGAATTAACCATGGCTATTTTCAAAGGCTCGTAACATTCGAAGGAAATTTCTTGGGTATTTAAAGGAGTCCTTGGATCAGTTTGTCTCAGGCTGTGTTTTCTTTGTGGTGTGTTTCAAATGTCTTTTGTTCGAGTCTGGATTAGTATTGGCTGGGTATGGGAATGCCTTGGCTACCTTTGCCAATTTTTGGCTAAAAAGGGGGAGTATGAGTCACGGGAACAAGGAATGTGTGTGTTGTTTTTGCAGTTGTTTTGCAAGAACTTTGAATAAGGTGCTGGCTTTATCATCTTGTCTATGTTTCTCTTGTGTCTTGTGACTTGAGTTAAAGATCAAGTTGTGTCTTATGACCTGAGTTACATGCTTTATGTACTCAGATCCACGAAGTCTACAACTGATCTCTAGAGGGGGAGTGTGTTTGAAAGGAGTGTCCAGTGTTCTGGTGTTTCAGACTTTCTTTTTGTTTCCTTAGGAGTCTCAACTTCTAGTCCTTTTTCAACTTCACTCACCCTGGGAAGAGGAAGGCTGTATTATCTTCCTCCTCATGTACACCAACATGAATCAAACATGCTCAGTATTCCAATCATAACCGCCATTCAAACTAAAAGGAGTTTTAGCCAAAATTTGTCAAAAGGGGGAGATTGAAAGCACCTTTGGTTGACATAATTTTGGTAAAACAATTTTAATGATAAAGATGAAGAAATCTGGCCCTGAACAAAGATGTCAAAGAAGATGTCTTAACCTGAAGACATGACATCCTGGAGTACTGCACTAATTTAGCAGGTTTTAAATCTGTAACAAATCTGCCCAAGATTTGATACGCTTTCTAGGAATGGATCAAATACCAGAGATATGAAGCCCAAGGAAACTGAAGCCTATAAAAGAAGACTTAGACCTAGGATTGTATATGCCTTTTGTAACCTAGTTCTCTTGTATAAAAATAAGGGTTTAGGGTTTTGAGAGTTGTTGGCTCTCTAGGTTGTAAGTCTCCCTTTGTATCAGTTGATGCATTATGGCAGATATAGGTGTCGTATAGATCCATAAGCCTTGAGGTATTGGATTTTGTATTGTTCTTGGATGAAGCTTTTAAGCAAATCCGAGTTAGCTTGTTTGTCAAGTATGCTTGACAGAATTCTGTATTGACAGGGATGATGTAGATATCACAGGTTGTGATTAAGGGAAGTGAGTGGGGTATCTCGTATCAAAGAGGATGTTCTTTGATAAGGATTTCATTGGGTAGAGATTAGGATATAAAGTTGTAAACGGGGGAGTTTAGGTTTGTAACAATTCTACAGATAATGGAGTCTTCTTCCTGGATTGGTATCCCCCAGATGTAGGTGAATTGCACTGAATTGGGTTAACAATTGTTGTGTCTTTTATCATTCTGCAGATTTACTTTTTTGTTAGTGTTCATGATAAATATGTTGGATCAGATGTCGTAACATCTATGATTCTACAGTTCTGATATTCAAGGTATCAGTCTGATGTTCTGTTCCTTGTTTAAATATTTATGCAGAGCAATGTCTTGACATGTGTTAGGACATCTGCTGTCTGCAATGCCAGAATTTCATATGTGATCTTCAGATTTGTCATTTGATAAATTAGAAGGTTTTACAATGAGTGAAGAATGTAACAGGGCTGAATTATATGAAGGGGAAAAGGGGATCTGAATCTTTTCATATATCTCAGTCAACGGTTTCTTTTATCTTGACATAATAATAGCAGACGACCCAATTGGTATAGGTTCGGGTAAGGGAAGTGGATTGGGCCCATCCCCATCCTTATAAATAATGTCTAAACCAATGTTAAAGCCCAAATCCAAGTAGCTGACTAATGGATCACCATTCGTAACCTCCAGACCCTTGATTCTTTTTACACGATCAATTTCAGCTTTCCTGTGATTCTCCAACCTATCACTCATATTCCCCTTATCCTGTCCCATCTGATCTCCTTTTGATACGCATACATTAAATGCCTCCCAACCTTTTGACCTCTCCTCATTATGATACTTTTCACAGCAACTTCCAAAGATTGCCTTTTGTGTAGACTTTTGAACCTTTCCCATGACAGCAGAGTCATTATGGCTATCTATCTACTTTTCCAACAATTCTAAATTGTCGTTCTTTCCGATGTCTGCCACATTTCTATCATCACTGCCTCCAATGGATTCGTCACCATGCTTGTTTGTTTCATCTTCTTCCCCTGATCCATCTCCATTAACCATATCATCAACATCCTCATCTTCGTCGTCTGATTCTTCCTCCGTTTCCTCAACCAAAGATTCCTCGAAATCTTCAGGATCTTTCTTCTTGCCCTGGAACACAATCCTTTTCGGACCATGGTTGTCCTCAACCATTTTAATGCAGAATAATACACCATTGATTTCAATATCGATCACCTCATTCAAATTACTGGTGTATTTTGTTTTGATCAGGATTCTTGCAACATCAAACTTTGAATGAGTTTCGGTTTCCTCATCACAACAAATATAATCCCCTATTCTACTTGAAATATATTTGAAAAAATCGTGTCTCCAAGCATGACAGGGGATCCCAAAACATTTAACCCATGTGAGACATTCTTTGTCTACTTCTGCAGGTGACCATTATCTGATATCCTCAAACCAATTTAGCAACCATTCTTCCTCTTCTTTTATCAGTGATCTAACTGCATTCTCCTCAATATCTTCAAGTAAACACATCTTAGCACCCATAGGCGTGATTTTAATGTGAAAAAAACCCTTCCCTGTTAAACACTTCCTGGATATTATATGAGTTCCCTGGCATCTTGATGACTCCTACGTATGCTTCCTTAAATTGCTTAATTTCCTTGTCCTCTATTTTGAACATTAAACCAACCGAACTGAGTTTAACTTCTTTCTTTTCACCAGTTTTTGCACCATACGTATTGTTTTGGAATTTCACATTGCGACGACCTCCTCCTCTTACAGCTTCAGCATACGAGCTATCATGTCTGACATTCTTCCAACTAGGTCTTGTAACATGGGATTTTATTGCACCTTTATCAGACTGTTTTCTGATGTTATCATTTCCAAACTCCTCCATTCCTCTATTAAATCTGGGCTTATTAACAAACAATTTTCTACCATTGATTTGAATGTTATCCAATCTAATACCCAAGATCCTCTCATCCTCCACTCTTCTAAATCTCACAAAGCCATACCGTTTTCCTCTTTTGTCTCTCTTAGCCAGAATGAAAGCTTCAACTAGAATGCCATATTCCATGAAAACATTTGCCATGTCTTTAGCGTTATAGTGTTCTGGGAATTCCGTAAAGAAATATGAAGTGATTTCTTCATGTTTCCCTAAATGTTTACCACTTCTCTCCATCCATATCGATACCTTTAGCTTATCTGCTCCATTACTTCTCCTCTTCACAACTTTCCAATCCATAAGTAATCAAGAATAGTAATGATAAATGTTGATTATATTACTGATTTCTCAACCTGAGTAAGTCAGAAATCCGAAATAATCTCACTTGTGCCAAGGCCCCTAGCCTTAGGGCTAGGAGTTTAAGTCTAAGACACAAGAAAGATAAATCCCAGATAACTTACTTACAAAATGTTGAAAATGATAAACTTTGATTGCTGTTCTTCAAAACAATTCACCTATCACTTGTTCTCCACATTCTTTTATAGCTCTTTGATTGTCCACTTGTTCTTCACTTGTTAGTGTTGCCTATTGCCTCTCGTTCGTGGTTGCTCTTTCCTGCTACAAACTAGTGGGATACCCGTGCGTTCGCACGGGTTCCCGTCGGTAACGCACATTTGCCTTCATTTAAAATTTGGGAAAAAAATAAAATTAATAAAAATTAATAAATATAAAAAATAAAATTTAGATTTAAAAAAAAAGAATCAATACTCGTAGGCATCGATTGATATTTTTTATAAAAATATTAATGCAATGATTTAGTTTTATAAATATCAAATAATATCATAGTATTTATAAATATTATTTTAACTGTATAAATAAATATTATTAACATAAATAGATACATTTTATATAAGTATTATTACAAATATCTATTTCGTAGTACTGATATGTTACATGCATTATATTTTTTTTAAAATAGGATTAATAAAAATTAGTAAATATAAAAAATATAATTGATATTAAACAAAAGATAGAATAAGAAGGAAAAAATAGTATTAATAAAAATAGGATTAATAAAAATTCGTAAAATATAAAAAATATAATGTATATTAAAAAAATATAGAATAAAAAAATACGCTGAATAAAAATTAGGAAATATAAAAAATATAATTCATATTTAAAAAAAAAAATAGAATAAGAAGGAAAAAATTGTATTAATCAAAATTAGTAAAATATAAAAAATATGATGTATATTTTTAAAAAAGAGATAGAATCCAAAAAATAGGATTAATAAAAATTAGTAAATATCAAAAATATAATTTATATTTTAAACAAAATAGAATCAATACCCGCGGACATCGGTTGATATTTTTTTATAAAAATATTTATGCAATGATTTAGTTTTATAAATATCAAATAATATCATAATATTTAGAAATATTAGTAAAAATATAAAATATAATTTATATTTAAAAAAATGATAGAATCAATACCCGCGAGAGTTGATTGATATTTGTTATAAAAGAAAAACATATTTTTATTTTTATTAGAAACATAAGAGGGCTTGTAACAAACCAGTACCCGTACCCGTGCTGTATATTTGGAGCATATATATATATATATATATATATATATATATATATATATATATATATATATATATATATATATATATATATATATATATATATATCAACTGTATATTTTCTTAAATATTAAATTTGTTTTGACATTATTTATAAAAATATTTATACAATCATTTAGTTTTATAAATATCAACTAATAACATAGTATTTGAAAATATTATTTTAATTCTCTAAATAAATATTAGTAACAAAAATAAATACATTTTGCTCGTGTTTGGATTTATATATTATTTAAAATTTGAAGAAAAAAAATTTGAATATGATTAATAAAAATTAATAAAAAAAAATATAATTTATATTTAAAAGAAAAAAGATAGAATCAATACATGAAAAAGTGAGGGTTTGAATTCATAAAATTTGAATAAAAATGATATGTGCAAATTTTGTATTTACTTAAAATTAAAATAAAATACACAATTTTTTAGGTATCCTATGTGTAGGGTTTGAATTCAGCTAGTGGTTTACTTTATTTGTTTCGTCTTTAAAAATGAATTTTTAAAAGTCAATTGACAAATAATGACATTTTAACTTTTTATATCAATCTAATTAAAGTCTTTAATATGATTGTTATTTATATTTTGCTCATTTTTTTAATATGTAAGATATGGTCTCCATTGATTCCTTTTATATCTCATGTAGGTTATATATATCTCATTTAAAATATTTAAATCTCATCATTATCTATTAAAATGTATTAAACTGATTTCTCAATAATACATTGACGTTTTTTAAAAGCATTTAAATCATAAATTTTTTAATATATTTACTATTATTTTTTGAAGGGCAAATAACCTTTTTCGTCCCTTAACTTTACACCAGGGTCCAAGTACGTCCCTTAACTTTAAAAAGTGGCGATTTCGTCCTTTAACTTTTTAAAACGTGCCACGTTTATCCTTCTGTTAGCTTCCGTTAGTCCCTTTTTGATAACGTTGTCCACGTGGAAGATTTACCTGTGACGTGGAAGTGTTGAAGGTTTTTTTCAGCCAAGAACATAACTCAATCATCTTCATCTGTAAAAAAACATAAACCTACAGAAATCGCCAAAACAAACCCTCAATCTTCAACTGAACACAAATTTCAGCAACCATTTCTCATCCTCGCCGGAAAACTCATCCTCGCCGGACAAACTCGCCAGAATCTTCGAATACTCGCCGGAATCTGGAAAATTTGAAATTGGAGGAAGTAACAACAACCTCAACAACGTCAAAACCATGCAAATCCTCAATTTTATGAAAAAAACTTGAACCTAGTTTTCTGTTTCCTTGTTGGAAATCACTGTCTCCACTTTAACAACAACAACTTCATTCCAATTCCAACATCAACAACTTCCTCACTTTTACTTTCTTCTTCATAACTCTACTAATTTCAGTTACACTTTCTCTCTCTTCACTCCTTGGAGAGAGAAACAATTTTCAATTTCAATTCAACCATTAGAGGGTCCTACTCTTGTTTATGTTTTTGTTAGCAACAACAGTCTCTATCAATGATTTTTGTCTTGTGAAAACGGATCTCATTCATATGAGGAGATTTTCATCTCTAACTGTGAGTTTTACTTCTCTTTCTCTTTCAATGTTGTTGTTTAATGGAGTAATTAAGCAAGATCTATAACTGTTTTTTGTTTTTTAGTTTATGCAGATCAAGAATAGTTACTACCTTGATTATGTAGTTGTTGATTTTATTATGATTTTGTGATTTTTTTTCTTTCAATTTTGGTTGTTTTTGTGATAATGTAACTGATCTGAGTAGATCCTACTCGAGTTTCAGAATTTTTGTAGTTTTTTAAGCTTCTGTTTGAATTGAAGAAAAAATTTTGTTGTTGGTTTAGTAAAATTGATAGAATCCGAAATCGGAAAGCTGCAACTGATGGCGAATTTTTCCGGTTTTGCAGGTTGTGGAAGTGTTTCTGGTACTTGCATGGTTGTGTTGTAGCTTATGGAAAGTGTGGAGCATCACACTTTGCAAAGAGACAAATTTGGAGAAAGTTAGGCCGGTTGTTGATATTTAGTTTTGTTACAGAACTCTGAGGATTGGCCGATTGTTGATCCTCTACCGTCTTATGGACGAGGACGGGAGTTGCCGGGTGCAAGGCATAGGAGCCTCATCTATGGAAGCGATTTGACCGATATTATCATAACAGGTTACTTGTTTTCAAATTCAACCGATAATTGTTTTCTATATACTTGTTGGTTTATTTATTGATGCTGTTGTTATGTCGATGAAGGTAATGAGGGGATTATTGACGGTCAAGGGAGTATCTGGTGGAGCAAGTTTAGGAACAAAACTCTGGATTATACGCGTCCTCATTTGGTAGAATTGATGAATTCGACCGGGATTCTGATTTCAAACTTAACCTTCTTGAATTCTCCGTTTTGGACTATTCCTCCGGTATATTGCAGCCAAGTTACCGTTCAGAACGTGACGATTCTTGCTCCTCTTGATTCACCAAACACCGACAGGATTGATCCCGGCACAAACATTTCAAAATGAAAGCAAATGAGCAAAGCTTTATGTAAATCGAAAAGTGAAAGAATACCAAAGATGATGAACAATGGAAGATGTGGTTGTTAAAGATGATGAACAACAGAGCGCGGAAATTGGTCGGAGACGGAGGTTTCAGAGATACTGAAAAAAAACGTGTTCCAGTCTCTTCCCTTTGGGTTCCGTAACGGCTTGAAGTTAGAGTTGAACTTCCACTACTAATACTGTTGTTGTTGTAAAGTGAAACTCGAAGGGTGTTTGGTGGAGCAAGGTTGCAAGGTATTTTGATTTCCAAGTCACCTGCCACGTAACAAAATATAAACAGACGTTTGACCAAACTAACGGCAGGACTAACTTGGCACGTTTTAAAAAGTTAAAGGACAAAATCGCCACTTTTTAAAGTTAAGGGACTAAATTGGACCCTGGTGTAAAGTTAAAGGACGAAAAAGATTATTTTGCCTATTTTGAAATAGATTTCTTATAAAAATGTCAATATTAAATATTTTATATCATAATAATATTTTAGTACTAATCGTAGGATACAATTGAAAATAAGAATACAATCATATTGTTCTGGCATCAAGTGGTTTCAACCCCCTCCCGATTGCAGTTGCGGGGATCAAACCGTGGTCCTCCCTACCAAGTTCAACGCCAATCACCACTGGACCAACTAACGATTCGTATATAGATACCTATTTTAGATATAATAAGTATAGCATTGAAAATAAAATAAAATTTTATAAATAAAATAATATAAATAACAAATTTTTATTTATACAAAATTATTTATTACTACACAAACAATATTAAAAAAACTTATTACTAATTCTTAAAAGATATTGTATCCTAAATTAAAAATAATTTCAAAAAATTAATATCAATTATTATTTATCTATTTTTGTCAAGCTCATATTTATTTATCTTTGATGCATAATAAAATATATTGAATAAAAAATTACACAAATGACATTTCAAATTCAAACATAAAAAATATTATTATTCAATTATTTTATAATCGATAAAATACATTACGCTAATAAAATAAGAATGAATATAATACAATATTAAAATATGCACTATCACTTTTGAATTTATTTAGATGGTCATATTCAACATTTCACGTCTATTATTTTAATTTATTTTAATTCAAAAATTATGATTTTTTAAATTGATATATTATTATCATTTTTAGAAAAGTGTTGCATCTTAGTTTAAAAACATCATCAATGAATTTAGAAAACTATTTTCTAAATGCTAATTAATTTTCATTTATAATGAACATAATAAAAAATATATATTTTAGACATATTTGGATAATTAGAAATTATTGCATATATGACCTTTTTTTTTATAATTAAAAAAATATTTATTAATTATTTAATAATTTTTTTATTTTCTATATATAAATATTAATTATAAATATGCAATAAAAATATAATTTGTGTATATTTTTTATATAATTCGTATATTGTAATAAAAAATAGCATTCACAATTATTAATTATACAACTTAATACATAATACATATAAATTAACAAATATTCATGTACTAATAGATAAAATATAATTAATCATTCAAAATTTCTTAAAATTTCTCAAAATTATATAATTGTAACTGCATTGATCAACAATAGAAGGATTTAATAAATTGTAACCATAAATTATCAAGCATTTATACCTTGAATATCATTCATTCATAAATATGCATTTAAAAAAGTTAATATTTGTTATTCTTCTCACAAATACAACTTAATTATCATTTAAAATATGCTCATTTTTTTAATTAGAAATTATTGCATATATGAATTTTTTTATAATTAAAAAAATATTTATTAACTATTTAATAATCTTCTTATTTTCTATATCTAAATATTAATTATAAAAATGTAATTAAAATATAATTTTTGTAGATTTTTTATATAATTCATATATTGCAATAAAAAATAACATTCACAATTATTAATTATACAAATTAATCTATAATACATATAAAATTAACAAATATTCACGTACTAATAAATAAAATATAATTTTCACAAATTTTTGGTTTAGACACATCATTGGCTTCAAAAGCTCCCTCATAAAAAAAACTCACGTAAAAAAAGACTCCCTCCTCAACCATGTAAACTGCACCATAAACCCACACCTTCTGCAACCTTTTCATGCACAACAATTTGCAGTAACATCAGCTACATACCCTAAACCGCTTGCACTTCTCTACACGCATCCAAATCACCGCGACTTCACCTTGAAACACAGACCTCAACCTCCTTCAACACTCGTCTTCATCATCATCGTTAACTCAGCTTAGCAATTTTCCCCGACGATCACTGAACCGTGACCACAAACCACCCTTCAAGCCTACAAATTCTAAGGAACAACTAAATGTATCTAAATCAAGGATCAAGGATAAAGAATAGTCAGCACTAACCAAAAACTATACACAAATGCATCGGATACAAGATGATGGCCACTGTTATAAGCCCCTCCCGACTCACCAACCCACGATGTTGCTGAAGTTGCTGTACTTCCAAGTACATCTTTCAGGGCTTTGAATGTACTTTTCTCTTCTCTCCGTCAAGATATGAAGGATTCAGAATTTTTTCCACAAGGTGCGTATCAACTCCTGGATAGAAGATAAATTAAGTTATCAGATATAATCAAGGATTTAAACGATACGTACTTTCAGAACGCAAACTCGTTATTCTTGATTTTGGCGAAAGGTACCTGGTCCAAGGTTATAAATGTGGTGAGTGACAACATCCAAAGAGTTTCCAGATTTGGTTATAAACTCCTTGAACCAAGTTGTATCAAAGAAACCTCCGGGAGCAATGACTAACGGCTTAGGCTCGATGTATTTATATGCGTTTTGAACAATGTCGCTTAAAGAAGCAAAATCAGAAGCATATTGGTCTGCAGAAATACGCGTTCCAACACCACTCCCGCTCAATTCATTGCCTGCGAGTAAAAAGAGCTCACTCAATGTACTCAAGCCTCAAACAAGAAAATTTTTATTCAATATTCATATCATATATAAGTGGTCATGTATATTACTTACCAAGTTCCCATCCACGAATGTCATAGTTCTTTTCAGTGGCGAAGCCAGAAAAATTATAAAGTCTGGACAAAAATTTAAAACCGTAAATTTACATTGTATATAATATATAAATAATCATTAATACAAATAAAAGAGACTCGTCATTTTGTTAACAAAAATATAATTTAAAATAAAAGAGATGAAACATAACCTTATAATAGCATGTTAAATAAAATCACGAGGCAAATGTCCTTTTCGAGACTTCTTTGCAGTGAATGTTCGAATAATATCAATATCATCAAGTGACTTGAATATCTCCCGCTCGGTGTAACATACCATCAAGTCATTGAACCACGCATCGTTGATCTTATTGCGTAATTTAGACTTGATAATCTTCATTGCTGAAAAGGCTCTTTCAACAGATGCTGTCGACACCGGCAAATTCGACAAGTTTACTTGGCGGCATAGAGAATAATAGGTAATGAAAATTGGAAATTGGAAAATACAACTACTAACCTCAACATCACCGCCATTTACTCTTTGACGGATATATCACGTGACTCATCAATAAGCACGGAGAATTGTCTATCACCAAGCTCTTCCATAATCACCTTGGTAACTTCATGTGCACAACATGTTGCAAGCTCCTTTTGAATGTCACTGGAAATCATTGTGCAATTTTTTCCACCACGGTCAAAAGCATCTCTCACTTGTTCATTCTTAACTTTTATCCAATCTACCATTTCTCTAAAATTGCCCTTATTTAGAGAAATAGAGGATTCATCATGGCCACGGAAAGCCATGCCTTGTGCAATGAGATATCTTGAACAATCTACATAACAAGTCAAACGAATTTTATACATTTCTTCTGATTCCTTGGTTGCTTTAACAAACTTACTTGCCACACTTTGTCTTTGATTATTATAATCATCGTAGTGCTTGACACATGAGTTATGCAAACTATTATGACTACCTACATGATCTTTCAAGCCTTGAGATGCATGCTTCCAATCTTTATATCCGCTTTTAGTGAAGACTTCAAAACCAAAGTGCTCGGCCCTCCCGGGTTTCTTAAAGAGAAAGCAATAAAAACAATAAGCTGCGTCCTTGATCTCACTGTATTCTAACCATGCATAATTCTTATACCATGATTTACTAAATGCTCTTTTAACACTTCCAAATGGAGTACGAGGAAAGCTTGACAATTCTGGTTGCATTGGACCCTTCAATATATATGCCCTCCTCACTTGGTCTTGAATATCCGGAGCATACTCATTAATTTGTTTCCTACGACCTGGATCACGCACAATCTCATTTGGGTTAAACTCATTAACCACATTAGGTGGTGGTTCCGGTTCTGATTCTGATTCAACCAAAAATCTCCTCATTCTGAAATTCAAAATAATATATAATTAAAATATTTCCATTTAATAATTGATAGTAAAAATAAGATTCAATTAAAAAAACTATTTTAATTAATTTTCCATCTTTAATCAAATCTACTTCATTTAGTAATCAAACCTACTATTCATCCATAAACTATGTAAATAACTCCAATATATAAAATTAAAAGATAATGCATTCGAGAGTTCAAATAGAATCAATCTATTATAATTTTGTCAAAAAAAATCTATTCAATTCAATACAATATACAAAAAACGCACATGCTTCTCTAGTTTATCCTAAAACAAACAAAAACATGTGCAACTATTAATATGCAACTATTATATGTTCATTGAATCTCACTCTTTTTCCTTCTTGTTTGTCTTCTAATAATATTAAATTCATTGAAAAAAATAATATAAAAAAGTAACAACATAGATACATGATTCATGGATAAGAACAAAAGGAAAATCAATAACAAATAACAATATTCTCTCACTTTCTCTCATCTTTTCACTAACCTTTCTCTCTCAGAGACCACAATCTCACTCTTTTTACTCTCTCTTTCTTAAACCTCTCATATTAAAATCAAAACAATTAAATCTGTAAGTTAACAATCATAAATATGAAATAGAAATATGAAGACAAACAAACAAACTAAGCAGCCAAAAAGCTAAAGCGATGACACCGGCAGGAATGGCGGTTTACGACGGAGGGATGTGGTGCGGCGAACAGAGGGTGCGGCAGTTTTCGTCTCCCTTTTTGTTTCTCGTTTCCTTTTCTTCTGCCTTTCTATTTCCCTTTTCTATTTTTCTTTCATTTTTTTATTAATTATTTTACATTTTTTTTAATGCTCAGAACAAAAAAATATTTGGGCAAGTGCCCAGCCTGGCCGGGCCCAAGAAGCGCCTATGGTTCTTTCCAACGTTGTACTTAATAAACGATTCGGCGTTGGAGTAGTTCCAAGGACCTATTGCAGAACCAGAATGTATTGACTTTCCATTAAGAGCGCTCAATCCAAACACAATCTTAGCCCTAAAATAAACAGTTTAACAATATTATCTCTCAAAATCTTAGTTTACAAATCCACAAGGTGAATCCATTAGTTCCAAAAAACACGCACGTACGCCTACGTTTTGCTCATACATACTACATAGAGAACTGAAATTTACCCTGCTTTCTGGAAGAAATCATTAAGTTCATCCCATCTTGGCATCGGGAGGCACCCTCGTGTGAATCCAAACATTTCCGATTCGTTTCGAACGAAAGGAGTGCATGGTTGGTCGTAATCATCAGTCCCATAAAACACCTTATCTTGCAAACTTCCGGCTAATCTCAGTTTCAATGGCGTAAAGGCTGGAAGCGAATGATGCCTTGATAAGTTTTTCAAGTAACAATCATAAAAGAATTTATGACATTAATAAAAATAGAAGAAAAATCTCTCACCTTTTACTGCATTTAAAAAAATCTTGTTGTTGAGATCCTGAGATGGAAAGAAATGTAATGTTATGCAACAAATTCTACCTTGAAAACTTCTTTTGTTAAAACTATTATTTAATTGATTAATGAAGTAGTGAAAATAAAGATCAAAACTAAAAACTCAACCCAGAAAACAGAATAATTATCATGAAGTAAAGAAGAAGAAAAAAATTACTAAGAGTGTGTTTGGTTCTTCAGTGAAAAAATTTGATTCTGAATGAATTAATTATGAGTGAATTGATTATGTAAAATTTATTTGGGCTAAAAATGAGTTGAAGGTAAAGTGATTTATCTTTGAACAAAAATGAGTTGAACCGTAAATTTTAGTGTAAAAATCAAATTTATACTCGAAAGCTACAAATTCATGCTTCAAGTAGAATCAATTCTACTGGAGAGCAATCAAACATGTCAAAATCAATTCTCCATGTCAAGAATCAATTCTAACCGTGAAAATCAAACATACAATAATGTGCTGTTCTGTCATTGTTATATGGTGTGCATATTATAAACTTGTTCACCACAAACAGTGGTAAGATAGGGATATTTTAATTAAAAAACTAAAACATTGTTGCTTTTTATGCATTTTTTATTTGCAGATTAGGCATATGAGATCTCCAACATGCATTCAAAATTCAAACATCATTCCCAAAACCCAAAGAAAAACATCATTAAACAAATAAGCAAACATTCTAAAACCCTTACAAGGCAAATTTGAACCAAAAAAATCTATAAAAAAAGGAAAAAGAAGAAGAATATACCCATTTTCAGAATCAACCAAATGCAAGATCTTTGTCTTTATTCATACATAAACATGTCTAATGATGTTTGTACTGAGGTACAGATTGTGTGCCCAATAGTGGCCCCAACTGCTACTCCAATTGCGTTTTTGTGTGTTGCCAGCTGCACAAGGAAATTAAACTTCATGAACAAAAGTACAAAACAAATACAGAACAGAAATATAAACCACCGACAAAAATTAATGATTGAAGGCATAAAGTCTATAAGGAAAGTAGAAAATGTAGATATAATTAGGGGTTTGAGAGAAAGAGGTTCTTACTGCAATTGTTGCAATCTGGCTACGGTCACCCCACTTGGCAAGGAATGTTAAAATAAATGACTGCATAAATTAGGAAAAAGTCTAAACAAAAAATTATCATCAAGTCAAATGAGTGATGCAAGAGTTGTGCTCACCTCCAAAAATATAGGTGTACAAAATCTTGAAAGGAACCGCCGGTTGTTGTTAATGGCAGCAGCTTTCTATTCTGAACAAAACTAAAGCACAGCACATAATCACAACAAACTCAATATTCACATATAGTCAAAACAATGGAAATTAACAATCCAAACGGAATTCGTAGCAAAACATTGGTACCGCAATGTCATAATGTTAGCAGCAAAAGTTCATGATACATCCAAACATTTTCAAAACCACAACACGAATCCAGCAATAGTGTGATACGATCTATACCTGACTGGTGCAATATCAAAACTACTTAAATCAACCAAGCAGAATTTGAAACAGCAAGAACTTCATATATAAATGTTTACAGTGATCGAAATGTATGTTATGAACAAAATCTAGCTGCAGGGTCGTTCCATTAAACACAGGCATTAACAATAGAATGAGCAGCAAATACAATACTTATTTTTATCAGAGCAAACAGCAGCCAATACATTTACCCAAAAGCAGCAGCAGTGGCTTGATGAGTGAAGCAAAGTTGTAGAAGTGTAACCTTTGTAAACAAGTCACCAAGACCAAAACCAAGAAGGAACTTACCTTCTTGCATCCATGAACAGCCATGACTTCCAATAGAGTGATTGTCCCAATCAAGTTGTTGTTGTAGTAGAGTAACGGTTTCTGCACACTTTCACCAACTGCTTTCATTCCAGCAAAATGTATGACTGCATCAAACCTATTATTAAAAAATAAAAAGCTATAAGAAACAGTTATAACATCAATGATCAAGTACAACTATAAGAGAACATGAGGTTCAAAAGGAAGGAACAAATCCTTTTCATTGTCATTACATAAACAACAGTCATAATATGGACCTCTTTGTAAAAAGTGTTTCCAAACAATTGAATCAAAATTCTGAAATTCGCCGTAATCAAAACAGAAGTATAACAGTTTCCAGCAATGTAGGGGATGTAAATCATATACAAAAGACCAAATTGTAACAGCTTACTATAAAGCATTCCTAACAGCTACATGACTTATGAACCAAAACTGAAACAATGTAACAACAACACTACATATATGCTTAAAAGAAACTCAAAATCGTTACCGAAATTATGTAATTGGATCACATTTCAATACAGGCAGGTTCTTGCTTTCAGCTCCATGACAGCGGCAGCATCTGGAACAGGTTTGTTCGAACGTAATCGTCAACCAGTGATTGAACAGCAGTGAGTTGAATAGCTGACACAAATCAATCAGCAGCGGCATATGTATACATCGAACAGACCCGTTATCTACGGTATTCGAATTGCGCACACAACCTGCAGCTAGCTGAAACAACTCGCAAATGCGACATCGCCCCTGTTAAGTTTCCTGTCAAAATTCAGCGGCAGTATGAGAACAAAGCCACAAAAAGCAATCAAAGTCCACAAGCAATTCCATCATAGAAGGGCTGTTGAGCAGTGGTTAACGGTTGTCAACAGTTATCACAAAAACTCGACATTAACCATGCATAAAACAATATGATTCGGTTCCATACGAAACCACACAACAGACTAATAAGCAGAATCGTTCCAACACTAAATTAAAGCGACGAAGCACCACAATTATCATATCAGCATATACAAGAAGCGAAAATAAAACGAAGTTACAATGTTACCGACTAAACCAAAATGATGGTGTCATCCCTTATTAACATTGATGAGAATTGAAAAAAAGTGCAGAAACACAACATTCCTCACATGTGAACTAGCAGATCAGAATTGAATTACTGCAACAAACCGACAACGAACAACAACAATATCAGCGAAACCAAATCGAAAACAAATATGAATAGATCAAAATTGAAATGAAACCGACAACAAACCAGAACAATATCAGCAGCGACAAATACCAATAACATAAAAGATATCATCTCCAAATCTTCTGGTTCATAGTCTTGCAGAATACTATGTACCTTCTGGTTCATCAATATCTATCGATTCCTTCACCCGATTCTTCTGATGTGCTAGCTGAAATTATATAAATTATCAGGTACAGAGTAAGATCTACACAAGTTAAACCTAAAAAAATAAATATTCATTCATGTTAATAGATTCGAGTTATACACTCAATACCGTTTTAAGTTATAAATACAACGTCTCGTGCGTAGCCTCTTATGCATTCGTTGGGCCTGTACATTAAACAAACTACCAAAGGCTCAATAGAATCAACATGTGTTTCATGATAAAGAAATTTTTTCAGTTTCGAGGTTCCTAAAAAGTCAGTTATATCATTTTATATCATTACAAAAGCTATCTATTACAATTTTCAAATTGTCAACATGACCAATTCAAAACTCAAATAATCAAATGTAAAAGATATTAGTGGAAAATTGATACATCATACATCAATTAATAATTTTAGGTACTGCATATCATAATCTTTTCCATGGAGATAAACAATTTCAGAGACAATTGAACTATAGATTAAGTTTGTATCACTGACCTGTAAGAACTAGTTGCAACCCGCAGTCCGTCACCGCTCAGACAACACTCAAACTTAAAAAAAATCGAATCATTTTCATTTAACTCACAAAACTGGCAAATTCAAACAAAAACATAATTAGTTATAACACAAATTAATGCAGCAGAAATAAATTAACAACTAATCATCTCTTATCCAACTCACGAACAGAATTTATCTTGATTTTCTACATAACACAAGTTTTGAATATTACAGATCCATTTTCATGAAAAACTAAAAAATTTAACAACTAATCATCCCTTATCTAACACCGGATCCATACCTCAAGTCCCCTTTTTAACCAAGATCCACCACAAATCTACCACCGTGATATCACAGTCGTTGAAAAATCGACGGAAACGCCACCGGCATCTCCACTAATTCCTGCAACACCAACAATCTTAAATCAAAACAAAAGAGCATAAACCCTAAAAGAAAACTAAAAATTTAAACTTGAACATAATCAGTTCCAGATGCTTCGGTTAGTTTCAATAGCTTCGGTTCGAGATTTGGTCGCGAGGTCTATAAAGAAGAGGAAGAAGGAAGACGGAGAAAGAAGAAGAATGGGAAGAAAAAGATGCAGAAGGAAGAAGAAAAGAGAAAGCGAAAGAAAGAGAGAAAGGACGAGAGAGAAAGAAGAATATACCAGAAATTGGAAAATAGCAGAAGCAAGGGTGAGAAGCAGCCACGTTGACAAACACCACGTGGAGGAGAAGCAGGCATACAAGTGGAACGGTGGGGAAACAGAAGGGCATCATGGCCTTTTCCCTAGCCATTAAACTTCTTATATGTAAGATATGGTTCTTTAAGTAGAGACTTCAGAAAATAAAGTTAAACTTTTTTGTTTGAATTTGTTATGTTGTTCCATTGGAAATTGCACCAACAATTTACTATGACTAAATCTTATTTTAATTATAAAATTAATTAAATTAAAGTTTGGATCCCTCAATTTTATCTAATATACAAAATTATTTTTTCTATTTTAAATTTAAACAACTTTTTTTATAAAAAATAGATGAGATTTCATTTTTTAATTTATATTTTTATTTATAAATTTCAACAATTTATATATGATGATTTTTTATTTTTCTCAAATAATTTATCATTTAAAAAATGAAAAAAAATTCATTATTTTTAAATACAAAAATATGAGAAGGGATCAAAATTGTTTAAATTTACAATATGAGAACTAAAACTGTTTAAATTAAAATAGAAATTAATTTCGTGAGAAAGATAAAGGGCCTGGTTGTATTAGCTTTAAAAAAAATGATTTTTTTTTTATATTTTTAAAAATGAATTTTGTAATATCGTTTTTCAAAATATTACAATTTTTTTATATTTATTTTTTCTAAATTGCAAGACTAATTTTGATATTGTATAACATAAAAATATATTATTGAAGATTAAAACATAGTCGAAATCACAATTTTTTAAAAAAGTTATATCTAAAAAATGATTTTTATAAAAATCTATTTAAAATAGTTTCAAAATTAAATGATTTTTTTAAATTTTGATATCCAAATTTTTTTCAGATAAAATGATGAAATATCCAAAATAACATTTTAAGAATAACTATTCAAACCACATTTTTATTTGCAGCTTTTATGAAAAATTTCTTTGTAAATTTTTTTTCCACAAAATTATATTACACTATAAAAATTATTTTTAAAAAAAGGCAAATCGAATGGCCCAAAATAGAGGAATAAAACTGTAATTAAACCAAAAATTAATAATTTATTAATTGAATATTAACAACTAATTCAAATTATTTTTAAAAAATGATCCTGTGAAAACCAGAATAGAAAAAGAAGAAAAATTATCTTTTACGACCATTACATTATTTTTTTTATAGATAGTGTGTTTTAAAGTATACTTTTCTTAATATGATTGACTCAATGAATAGTTGATAAAAATTCTTATGATTTGTTATATAAAACTTTCAAATAATTTCTTAATCTATTTAAAAATATATTTAATTTTAAATATATCTAAAATAAATAATTATTTTAATAAACAATTATTTATAGTAGTATAGAAATATACAATTTAGATGTAATTTTATTTTATTTGACGGTGATAGGAGAAAATGTAAAAGTGGAGGAGATGGCATTAAAGTTTTGGCTTATAAAAAATTTGGTAAAATAAATTTTTTAATTTGATAAAAAAATCAGCCTTTTCTTTTTGGTAAAATAAAATTTTTCATTTGATAAAAAAATCAGCCTTTCCTTTTTGGTAAAATAATTTTTTTTTAAAATTTGATAAAAATCAGCCTTTCTTTTTGGTAAAATAAATTTTTTAATTTGATAGGGAGGAATAAGGGTCTCTATGGATAACTATTTAATATGAATCAATATATTTTTATGATTATGGTTTATAAATCAAACTAATCATAAAAATAGTTTGAAATTTATAACCGGTTCTGAATCGGTTTAAAATTAATTTTAAATAGATATTGATTTTAATTCAAATTATCTAATTAAATTTAAACTTTATTTTTTTAAAATTTATATTAATTTTTAAATTTAAATAGTTAAACAAATTTTTATGAGATTTTAAAATATATTTTTTTTAAATTAAAAAAAAAATAGATATGTGGGACACGAACATTAAAAGTGGTTATAATCATCACTACAATATCTACTATCTACCCACTACATATCAGTTGACCAATCTGCCTAAAACGCCCTTTCCACTAAAAAAATTTACACTAATCTAAGGACAAATCAGTAACTAACAAATTCACCTAGAAACTTTACTTCCTTTTCCTCTACATCTGCCACGTGTTGACTCCTAACTGGACCCAATTAAAATATTCTTTCTCCCTCCAACACAACACTCAAGTGTTGAAAACAACTTCTTCATTTGTCAAAATTCACTGCATTCCTCACGTTCTCTTTCCAGGAAGACAAATAGGTTCAACATTCACTACATTCCTCGCGTTCTCTTTCCAGGAAGACAAAAAGGTTCAACGATTGCTCTGCATCTCTCTAAGGTACGCACTAGAATGGTTCTCGCAGCTGGTTTTCAAATTTCTTTTTCATTATTTCCGCATCCTGGTTGATTCTTTCTTCAACCTTAGATCTTTGATTCAGATGACTAACCTATAATATTTTCTTCTTTAATCGGCAATAGGATTGTTTCGCAACCACTATTGGCACTACCAAACGTTTCAAAGCATCCAAGTTTGGATGGTATTTTGAGACATGCCCTGACTGTAAAACTTCTAACAAGTCAATCGGTCCAAGATTTGTGTGCTCATGTGGACTCACAGATGTAGAACCTATCACTAAGTAAGCATGCCATGTTTGTTGGTGCATACATGAACACACATAACATTATATTTGTTTCCTAAAACCTTTTCTTCATTTTCTTCCCGTAGATTCAAACTTGAAGTTGAAGTCGAATATGATAACCACAAAGGAACCTTTGTTTTTTGGGATAAGGATTGTATTCCTTACACTAAGAAGACTGCTAGGGAAATAAGACAAGTCATGAAGGAGGTAAGTTTTTCCAAATCATCACTTTTACTACTCCTTATTGTTCAAGATGTTCAATTATTTTGAAACCATTCCTTCTCATGACTATGTATGTTACGTAGGCTGGAGAGGACAATCCTAAAATTTGGCCTGCTCACCTCGATGTTTTGCTGAATAGACAGATGGTTTTTCGTGTCAAATATCAATCCTTTTACGAACAATTCTCTATAGTCACAATACTAAACGAGGAGAATCTGTACACCAAGTTTGACAACTACCTCACCCCAAATGAGGTACAACATCTCTATTTTAAATATGGATTATACATTTCTTGAACTGTTGCGAAATCTATCCATTTTTCTGTTTGGCTATTTCCAGCATACTTCAAATGCTACTGCTATGGAAATATCCACTGCCTCTCCAACCAATGACCCTAAACAAGTTATGGTAGGCAACATTATCTATAGTGAAACTTACATTTATGAATTTTTTTCCTATTATTCTCCATAGCAGTTAATTTTGACTATGACATCACACAGTCATCTGAACAATTAGTCTCCGCTGAACCATCCTCTGCTGCAAATCATCCATGGAGTCCTTCTACAAGCTCCAGCAGTACACCTGCCAAGCGGATTGCTATATCAAGCTCAACAAATGATCTCATTCATGCTGAAGCTTTTACTCCTAAATAATCTCCCACAAAGGCCAAGCCTGGAAAGAAGGTAAAAAATATCAAGGAGTAACATGGTGGGCCTACTTCAGGATACTTATCTTTTTTTATGCATAATCAGTGCACTTACTTTGTGTATGGATAGATTCCAAATATTAAGTTTTTGGTCTGATGTGTCATCTGATTATGCATGTAATATGCACTTTATGTCAACCTTAAACTCCAAAACTTGTCCTTTTAATTATCTGTATTGAATTTTTAATGTTAAATTCCTTATCCAAACTTTTGCATCTTCATTTGTTAAATTCCTTATCTGTATTGCATCTTAATTCCTTATCTGTATAGGATTGGTCTATTACATAAGGAACTATTACATGACAGGATTGGTCTTATAACAATTAATATCTTCTACTTGCTGTTACAATTCTATTTAACATTTTAAAATTACATGTCAAAGATGTATTACTAATTTGTTTAACATTTTATAATTACATGACATGATTGGTCTGTAGGTGTAAAAATATGATTGGTCTATTACATAACTATCTATTAGATGTCAAAGATGTATGACTATTTTGTTTATTACATGACAGAATTGGTCTTATTACATATCTTCAATTTATTTTGCTTAATTATGTTATAGAAAATTTTCATACATTTCAAATTTTTGGACTTACTAAAAGTGCACTGCCTGTCACATGCATTGATGCTTACATACCTTAAGATTTTTTGCCTTTACTGCTTGATGTTACATTTGTGTTTAACATTTTAAAATTACATGTCAAAGGTCTATCTCTAAATGTTAACTTTGTTTGTAAAAAGCAGTGACATTCTAATTTATAATTCTTTTGTTATAGCCATTATAAGATGCATATTTCCTCATGTTCTTGTAATCTAATTATGAATGATAGTTCTGCTCTTGATAACTCATACCTGTTGTTAACCCATAAGTTTATCTTAATGTTAAAACTCTATTTTTTAGGTTGAAAAAAATGCTCATTAGTTGAAATATAATGCTTACACGTAGTTCTAAACATAATGTATTATGCCATCATATTAAGTTTGTAATCTGCATCATATTCAGATCTAAAATAATGTTTATTAGTCATTCAGAAACACAATGTTTATTAGTTCGTAACATTATGTTTTATGCCATCATATTTAGTTTTACAATCTGGATCATATTCAGTTCTTAGCAACCGTTTGATGAATAACACTTTTTATTGCAATCTTGCATCTCACACAATGTTATTATGAAAATTTTTCGTAGGACAGCATATAAGTGCAACAACTGATGCAACGTTATTTGTCAATTCGCTGCAGAATCAGACATAGTTGTTGAGCAGGTTCATGTAAAATAACACTTTAATAATGTGTTTAAAAACATTTTTTAAAGTATTTTAATTTACTCCTTTCCTCATTTAACTAACAAAAATCCATTGCAGCGGTAGATATACCTTATTTTTTGGATGAAGCCAGGCTTTAGTCAAGTCTCCAATTAATGCCACCTGCTGTCCTCTCCAAAAAGCAGTGGACCATACATATTGTCCAATGTAGGAAAGCTTGAATTGCCAAAAGGTACTTCAAACACTGTTTCTGTACGTCATATCAGACCTTTAAAAGTTGGTTTTTGTTTTGAAGATCTTTATAAAATGCTTTTTCCTTTGAGCTGTCTCACTTCCTATTTTGATGCAAGTTTTGGTAGCTGGAACAACCCTCTAAAAAGCTATGCATTTTAAATTATAAAATTGTCAGTTCAACCTTAAATGCATAATGATAGTTTAAAATATATCCATGCTGCACTTTCTTTACAAGGACAAGGGTGGAGCTCTTTTAGTTGGTACTAGATGACTGTTACCAAAAACTTTTTTCTGTTGTTCTAATATAATAGTCATAGGGGAACATTACCAAAAGTCTCCTAGCCGTACCACTTTTGCTGATGACATTGAGCCTAACAAGTTAAACCTACAATTTTTGTTCGAAATAAACCAACTTAGTTACTACTTATGAAAATGAAGGACGAATGACATGCCTTCTAACTAGGGAAATGTGAATTAGTTACTACAGTTGGAAATTATGGATGTAAATAAAAACCTCTAAGTAGAACTATCTAATTTGTTGTAACTTAGGACATTAACATAATATTGCGTAACAGTCCTCTACTTATCCTAAAATGCTAAATCATACTACTAATTGAATAACAAACTATGAGTAAAGAAACAAATAAACCAAACCATTCTCATACCTTTAACAAAATAGCAACAGAATGCCAACAACGCTTTAATAGCTTGCAAATGCGCCAACCACTTTGTTGATGTTAAACACATTAGTTCTGCAACAAGGTCAGTTTCTTCATTGTTACAGTGACAATATCTACATTTGCAAGCTATTTAAACTATAACAATATAGCACATTCCTTGGTTTCTGTTGAATTCTGAATAATGTGAACATATTTAGGTTATATGTAGATATTTAACATTCACATTCACATTTTGTTAGCACATTATATATGTTGGAACTGACTCATAACGAATGCAAATGCAATGGAGTTTGGCGATGAGACTTTGCCTGACTACGCATATAACCAACATCATTGTAGACAGCATTCTCATTCATTTCACTAATACATTAGAAACTGATGCAGAGTCAATGACATATATAGGACAAATTTAGGTATTGGCAGTATGTTGAACTCATTTATGGTGCAGAACCTACCTCAAACTCTTTATATGGAACATATTTACATTTTATATGAGGTGTAATATTTTTTTTTGTACTAGGATGTTGTCCCATTCATTTAATGTTTCACTCTGTCTCTAATTAATGTACGTTTCCTGGTATGCTCCTCATTAATTCATACATATTGTAAACTACCCTTTATGTCTATTTTTTTGTGGAATATAGTTAAGGTTGTTAGCCTTTTTTGGACCTAGATGTCACAAACTAATATCATCGTCTAACAGAATATTTACTGCATGTAGATAACCAAAAATGGACCCCAATGACAACATTCGGTCTGGGAAAAAAGCGAGGGCAAGGAGATCACTGATAATGAAAGAAAACCGTTCAAAACAGCAGAGACATAGTACCCAACAACTGCTTCGAGTGGATTGTAGTCAAAATTCTCCAAAGATTGTAACAATGATACAACCGTTGACTGAGCTAACTCCGTCATTTAGAAACGGTAATTAGAGTCCACAATTACCTGCAAACGGTATTTTGCACAGTGCACATTTACCAGGTTCAGTACCAAGCATCTCAAGACATTGTTTTAAAACATATATTCCAACATGCCAAATACAATCTTTGGGAACAAATTTATTGTCGAAGTTTTCATCAGATTCTATGGTCAATTGCAATGAAACTCTTAGGCAGCCACCATTTGGATTTAATGATATTAGCGAGCCTACTCAGCATAACACAATCAATAAAATTGGAAGTTCTTCTCATCAACCCACGTATGTTACATACCTTCATATATCGACTTTATTTATACCTTTGTCTATGACTTTTCCGTATTTCACAAATCTCATATGCCCTTACTATTTCAACTTTGACACGGCATGTGACTTTGCCACATATCATACTATTGTCAATGCCGCGGTTTATGTGTATCGGCGGAACATTTGCGTCACTATCGTTATAATAACTTGGAACTGCTTCGTGTTGTATAAACAGAATTCAAAAGCCTGCCAATACAGGTAGGGGCAGGCACAGAAAACATTTGCGACTTCCACAATTGCCGTTTAATTCTGACAACAACACTTCAAACTCATAAACTAGATGCATGTTAATATTTTGACAGAACTCATGTTACCTTTTTAATCTACTTATTTAACATCTCTGATGTAATTTTTTTGTAAATGTTGCAATACTATTTGGTTTTTTTATCAACTTTGCAGGTCACCCAAAAGGATTACACACCATAATGGCAATGTAGGAGTTAACTTTATAATCCATGAGGAGATGACCCTGTATAACAATGCACTTCCACAGTATGGTTCACTAATACGACAAGTTGTTGTCTTTGAAATGTTATTTGTTTTACATACCAGCTGAATGTTTTTTTGATGTCAATACATAAACCTGATGCATGTTTGTATAACTGAAACGTTATTTGGTTGCTTGTGCAAACAAAAATCCAACCATACACAAACCAGGTCATGGCAGGCCTAGGTCAGTTTTGGGAGTTCCAAATATGGCTTTTAACTTGAGCAGAAAATTTCCTTCCCAAACAAACAATCATGGGACAGCCACTACTACGGGAACACCCGAATCAAACTCAAACTCAAGGTACATGTTCTTGGAATGGGATCATGCAAATGCCTTAGTCACTCTATTTAATTCTATATTAAACTTTAAATAAATCCTACTCATCACTGTGATTAATGATTTTTGAAGCAGGAGTTGCAACAGTAGTTTTGTCCATGATCAACCAGTACCCCATGAAAACCAACAACCTGTTACTACTGTGGCTACACCAGTCTCACATACAACATATATTGCTAATCATAGAACGGACCCTCCATGTCCTATTTTTACACCTACAGTCACTTTGGATTTTAATAGCGACTCTGACAATGATAGCGACTATGACCCTTTTGCAAGTAAGTCTAATGCTTGGTTAGGCACTGCCCTGAAAATTTTCAAATTCTAATTGTGTGAGTTGATTTAACAATTCTAACATATGAATATTGTTTTTTGGTTCTTAATAGCATATCTATCCGAAGATGACTTCGATTCAGAAACAGAAGACGTTGAAGCTCCTTTTACAATTCATGATAATTCGGCCAGAACTTCTGAAGGTACGTCTTTCTTACACCAATGGTTGTGATATTCCACCTTGGAAAAATATGTTGAAAATAGAAGGTCTGACATACACAAAATGATTGCTTGTGTAGATTATTACGACATTGGAGACCCTACTATCGAATGTCGTTATTGTAATGCCATGATGTGGTATCAAGAGAGGATGCACAAAAGTTCACATTCATCCAATCCGAAGTTTATGCTATGTTGTGGAAATGGCAAAGTTGAAATACCAAAGCTAAAACAACCTCCAAGAATACTTGCAAATCTTTTGTTTAATCACGACAGTGTAGATAGCAGGAAGTTTCAGCAACACATCCGAACTTATAATATGATGTTTGCCTTCACATCACCTGGGGCAAAGTTGGACAATTGTTTCAACAATGGACGTGGACCTCCAACACTAAGGATACAAGGTCAGACGTGTCATCAGATTGGAAGTTTGTTACCTCCTGACGGTCAACCACCTAAGTTTACCCAACTGTATATTTATGACACGGAGAATGAGGTCCAAAATAGAATGCAAGGTTTGAGGTAAATCCATGCACTGCACATTCTAATTTTTTTCCATAGTTCCCACACAAAAAACAGTTTATTACTATATAATCTTTGCTAACCATATTCATACACTTCTCATGTTTAGGAACACTAAGAACATAGATCCCTTGGTGGTTCAACAATTGTCTGGAATGTTGTATGAACACAATCCTCATGCTAAGTGTTTTCAAATGGCAAAACATTGGTTAGATCACAGTGACACTCAAAACTTGAAGCTTAGACTGATATCTGATAGATCCATGGATGGGAGGGTATATAATCAACCAACGGTATCTGAAGTTGCTGCCTTAGTAGTTGGTGATATTGACACAGCAGAAATGCGGGATATAATTGTAGCGAGCGATTTTGGAGACGGTTCTTAGGCGTTGTCGCTCTTTGGGGTTTACTATAGGTCGATTCATTTTTATCCTATTGAAGCTGATGAAGGAAGGGAAATAGATGTCTCCAATTAACCCTGCTTGTATACTGAGTTTAAACAGTGGTCTGTTAGGTTACAGATGCTATATGGTAATGGGACCTTTTTCTTCTTACTTTGTTTATGGCTGAAATAACGGGACTATGCTATTGGTAGGATGTTAGGACTGATGCTTTTTGGTTAATGTATGAGGGTACGGGATTTTGGTTTTTTGTTTAGTGTGCTCGCTAAGATTTTCTTTCAATCTTATGCCTACGTATTCCCGTTTACCGAAACAGGGAAATCAGAACGATCGTAGTTCCTCCTATTCTATGGGAGGAAATGGTGTTTTGGTGTCTTGTTCAAAGCCCAAGACATGAAGCTAAAGGTGGTTTGTATCTTGTTCAAAGCCCAAGATGTGAAGCTGAAGGGTCTATTTGTATCTTGTTCAAAGCACAAGATGTGAAGCTAAAAGGTGTTGACTTTAGAGAGAATTTGTCATCTCTAAAAGGGGGTCTATTTGTCACAACTGTTTATAAAGGAGAATTACTTTAACCGGGATATGTGAATTCGGAAATGCCATAATTTCCTTTATAGGGGCTTTTCAACCTAGAGGAGAAGACTTTAACTCAGTGTAGAGCAATGCTATCTTTCCTTAGGAATTTCTCATGCTAAAAGAGGGACAGTGGTGTGGATGTAAATAATCCAGAGGCTTGCCGCTTACAGCATTTAGATGGGGGAAAAGGAGTTGTTGATGTTTGTATACTGTGAACGAGGCACAATTTTGATGCTAAAAGGTTGATTGACTCAACCGGGGTTTCCTTATACAAAGCCTAAGAGGAGGCTATTGGCCCAACTAGAGGGTGTTTTTGTGTGTCCCGTACGAAGCCCGAGATAGAGGCTAAAAGGGTTTGACTCAACAAGAGAGTGCTTTTGGATGTGTCTTGTACAAAGCCCAAGACGGAAGCTAGAAGTTGTTAGACTCAACAAGAGAATCTTTTGGTATCTCGTACAAAGCCCGAGATAGAGGCTAAAAGATGTGACTCAACAAGAGAGTCTTTTAGTATCTCGTACAAAGCCCGAGATGGAGGCTAAAAGATGTGACTCAACAAGAGAGTCTTTTATACTCAACAAGAGAGTGTTTTTGTATCTCGTACGAAGCCCTGGATGGAGGCTAAAAGAGGATTGACTCAACAAGAGAGCCTTTTATACTCAACAAGAGAGTGTTTTTGTATCTCGTACGAAGCCCAGGATGGAGGCTAAAAGATTTGACTCAACAAGAGAGTCTTTTATACTCAACAAGAGAGTGATTTAGTATCTCGTACGAAGCCCGAGATGGAGGCTGTTTGACTCAGCAAGAGAGTCTTTGTATCTCGTACGAAGCCCGAGATGGAGGCTAAAAGTGTTTTTGTATCTCGTACGAAGCCCGAGATAGAGGCTAAAAGGGGTTGCTGTTTTAGTTGAGTGACAGTTCCACTATGTTGGTTCAAAGAGAAAATCAGTTCTTATATGAGTAATGTTGCACTCATGGATTTGATCCGAGGATCAGGGTTGTTTCTTGTTCTTTAAGGAAATGGGGAATCCAAAGAAGCTTTAGACTGTCCGAGTCTACGGGTTTTATCTTTTGTACTATGCTTAAGAAACAGTAGTAGTAGGATCTAGACTCTTTGAAAGACTGTTGTATTAAGATGACTAATTTATGTTCCTATACCTCCACTGTGAAAGAAGTTCTGAATGGGATGAAGACTTTCATCGCTGGCAGCTGTCTGGGTACAGGTTGCAGAAAAACCAAGACCCTTCTTTGTTTTGTTGTCAGTAGGAATGATAAGCTGTCCCCATCCTGTTGTATTGGTGCCTTCGACTGCTTTAATAGCATCTTTGTATGAGGAAATGGAAGTTCCCCCTTCTGATTGATCGCCACTGTATAGCAAAAGCGTTTGGAACTGGGTTCCGATTATCCCCTCCGGTTCCACATAAGTGGATGACGATAAATTGCTTACGAGCAAAGCCTGTTCCCCACAGACTATGACGAGTTGACCGTTCTGGATGAACTTTAACTTTTGGTTGAGGGTCGAGGTGACCGCCCCAGCCTGATGTATACAAGGTCTTCCTAATAAACAAATGTACGTTGCCCGGATGTCCATGACCTGGAAAGTGACTTGGAAAGTGTGAGGACCGATGGTTATGGGAAGGTCGACTTCACCGATAACCGTTTTTCTGGATCCGTCAAATGCTTTGACGACAACCTCGCTGATTCTCATCGGAGGGCCTTTGAATGATAATTGCATCAAAGTGGATTTCGGCATAACATTCAGGGCTGACCCTGTATCTACCAGTACGCTGGCCAAAGCATCGTCCTGGCAATTAACTGTGATATTGAGCGCCATGTTGTGACGACGACCCTCTTCGGGTAATTCCTCATCATTAAACCCTAAATTATTGCAGGAAGTGATGTTAGAGACAATGTTATCGATCTGTCTGATTATTACATCCTGTTCCACAAAGGCCTGCTCTAAGACTTTCTGTAGAGCCTCCATGTGCGCTTCTTGTAATACCTCAAAATTTGCCTTGTTGTTTTTACCTAATTGGCTTATGTTTCTTTTCATTTCTTGCATTTGTATTGTGCATAGCATTGGTTCTTAGCATGGGATAAAGGTACTTGGTCCATATTCTCAAGTCTCAAGCTTCAAGGTGACTCATGGGGTTCATCATATCTTCATAAGGTCAAGCATGGCAAAGGATTTCAGTGGATATTTCCCTCCTAACCAGAGGGACCAGTTAGGGTTTGTGAATCAAGAGGACTTCTTGGAGGGCTTTGTGTGTTTAAGCATGGTGTCATGAGGTCTTTATGCTTGCATGTATCCATAGATGAGGGTTTGGTTGGTGGTTCATGGTGAAGAATGTTCAGTGGATCAGTTGCTTGTGAACCAAGAAAAGTCAACTGTAAAGGAGAAAGTCAACTGTGGAATTTTGAGGTTCTTTTCATGGTTTTCAAGGTCTCACATCCTCATAGGGTCTTCAATTGTCAAGATTCATGCCATTCATCAAGAATCAAGAGTTTGTGCAAAAGTTACTAAATTTGGAAAATGACCTATAATGAGAAGTTTCCATTTTTGGCAAGTTTTCACACTACATTCAACTTGACTTTTCATCATCAAGGAAGCTCCAGATGAATTTTCCTTCAACATGAAAGTTGAAGACCTTTCTCTCCCATTTCCAAAAAGTACTAGAACATCTCCATACCATTTGTGGAACTCTAGTTATGGTCAAAACAATACAAGGTGCATTTCATGGATTTCTTATATGTCAAATTTTCCACCATTTGCATTTTCACTCAAAAGGGTTTGTAATGTTCCCAATTGCTCCATGTCTCATTACAACATCAAAGTACACATCATTTGGATCAGATTTGGCTTTTATTCCATTCCATTTCATGCCATATTTTTCACTTATTCAACAAAGTTCAAAATTGCAAATGGATCAAAAACTCACCAACCAAGTCATTGCAAGGCCCAAGTACAATTCAGGTGTGGTTAGCAAGTGGAATGCAAGTGAATCATGCTGATTTCATTGAACTTGCACGTGTGGATGAGTGGAAGCAACACAAAATGCATTTTTCCAATTTCATCCAAATCTCATTAACCAAGGGTTTAATCACTTGATAATCATAATCAGTGAACTAATGGAGGGTATATAAGCTAACTCATGCGTCCAAAATTAGGTCATGCACTCATTTTGGTTGAGAATTCATTTTTCACTCCCCACTTTCTCTTCTTCGAATCTCTCTCATCTTGAGGGTTTCTGAAGAAATTTCTTCATAGTCTTGATCAGTGAGTTGAAAGGAGTGTGTGAATCCACCATTGTTTCAAGCTTTAAGCAAGGTTTTCACCAACTTCAGTTCAAGAGGATTCAAGTTCAAACTCATAGATCTAGCCAGATTCAAGCCTCTATTTGCATTTATTTTGCAAATAAAGCTCAAAAGGAGTAGATCTGCAGCATTTGGAGGGACTTCTTGGTGTATTTCGTGCTCTTCAAGGTTCAGGTTGGTGTTGATTTCATACTCATAGAACTTGAATTTTAAGTGTGCATAATGATTTGTGGTGTGTACTGAGCATGTTGATCTATTTTATTTTGAGTTTGGACGTGTATCATGAGAGTATTTGGTGATTTCAGTTTTGGATCCAAACTTTCTTTCCTTCGATTTGCTTCGTATGTTGATTGTTTGTTGAAATGAGCATGATATTTGTGATCCTCATGAAAATCTGGTTCAAATGGCATGCTTGTGTGCAATTTCTGGAGATATTTGAGTTGCAGGTCACCGGAGGAGACGACCGGAGCTAGGGCTCCGGCGTCTGGTTTTATTTCCGGCCGGTGGAGGTTTTAGTGGAGAAGACGCAATCACCACCGTCCTTTGTTTTGATCCAAGGGCCCTCAGCTTGCCACGTTTTTATTTTTTCTGATTTTATTTATTTGATTGTGTGTGTTGTGGTCCATGTTGCTTACCATGTGTTTTTGACCCTAGCCTATCATCTTGCTTACTTTGTGAATTGTTTGACTGATCTGGTGCGTAGGATAGATCATGTGGATATTATTGCGCCAACGAATAAAAAAAATCATGTGCTGCTCACGTGAGTTCTATGGTGGTCTGATTGATTGTGTGTGCGCGTGTATGTTTTGATTATGGTGTGCATGTGAATCTGTGCCATTGATCTTGATTACTATGCACTTTTGTTTGACTTGGTTTGGAGCGTTGGATTGATCATGTGGCTGATATTGAATCTTAATGTTGACTAGGTTCCATTGTTTTCTTTTGACTTTCGCTGGTGGATTGTTGGATTGGGCTTGATAATTGCACCCCTCTGTTGCACCCCAAAATTTGCCCTCCTTACTTCATTACTAACTGGCTTATGTTGCATTGCATTTTGCATTATCATGTGTGCATATCATTGGTTCTTAGCATGGGGTCAAGGTGCCTGAGGCTGTGCTTCAGAGGGTCAAGCAAGAGTCCTGGTATTGTCCAAGAGAGCTCAGGTGGATCATCCTCTCCTAACCAGTGCATAGATTGAGGTTTTGAGATTCTTGGGTTTATTGCTCCAATGGGCAAGCTCCTTGGGTTTTTATCATCATCAAATGGCATATATTATCTTTGTTGGAGAGGATACACATCATATTCAGAGGAATTTGGATTTGGAGACTGTGCTATTTCCTCCTAGACTGAGGGTACCACAACTAGGGTTTGCTATAAAGTCAGTTTATTTCTGATTTTTTGGGCAAGACTTGATTCTATGGTATTCCTTGGGTCCCCAAGTATCTAGGGATGGGAGGTTGCCCATCAGTTTGGCTCAGGAGAAGTTCAATTGACCAGAAGATTGAGAATCAGGTGAATTGGGTAAAAGTCAACAGTGAGAGGAGAAGTCAACTGTGGAATTTTGAGGTTCTCTCCAAGGTTTTCAAGGTCTCACATCCTCATGTGGTCTTCAAGGGTCAATTTTAATACATATTTATCAAGAATCAGGAGTTGGTGCAAAGTTTCTAAATTTGGAAAGTGACCTATGATGAAAAGTTTCCTTTTTGGGCAAGTTCCTGCACTGCATTCAACTTGACTTTTCATCATCAAGAAAGCTTCAAATGAATTTCTCTCCAACATGAAAGTTGAATATATTTTTCTCCTCTTTCCAACAAGTACTAGTGAGTCTCCATATCATTTGTGAAACTCCAGTTATGATCAAAAGAAGGCAAGGTGGTTTTTAGGGTTTCATTTTCCCAACTTTTAGGTTTTGGGACATATGGACCTATGATTAATTCCATTGCTTCAAGACATGTTCCAACATCCAAAAAACAATTCCTAAGAAACATTTTGGGCTTTTTAACCAAGTGGTTCCATGGCATATTTATCACTTATTCTCCATTATTCAAAATTGCCAAACTATTAAAAACTCATGAATCAATTGTTTTCAAGGCCCAAGTTCCATTGAGGTGTAATTAGCAATTCAAACACAAGTGATCCATCATGGAATTTTTAAGAGAACATGCATGGAGAGAGGTGTATTCCATATTATGCAAAATTCCAAAATAATTAAAAAATCATTAACCAAGGATTGCCCAAGCCCAATTGATATTCAGTAGAAAACCCTAGTCTATATAAGCTCAATCATGCACTGGTTAGGTTTGGTTACACGTGATATATTGGAGTTTTCAAGTGAAAACTAAAAAAGGATTTTTCATTCAAACTCACGGCCAAGAGGAGCTCTCCCAAAAGTACTTCCACAAATCTCTTCCTGGTGATTTCTAGAACACAACCCAACCACCATTCGTAGCCAAAAGCAAGGATTAGAGGTGCACCATCTCAGGTGGGTGAATTTTTTCGTGCTCCTAAAACTCCCCTTTTTTATATGAATATTGACGTGTGATGATTGGTGGTTACCCTAATCTATTTATTTTTAATTTTGGACGTGTGGTTTGCTTGTAATATGGATTTAAAGTTTTGTGCCCTAATGGTTTTTTTATTATACGCTAACAATTTGGGGTTTTTGATGCCATATTTGGATTCCTGACGAAATTATGGGTCGGATAGTGTACCCATACGCATTTTCTGGAAAAATATAGGTTGCAGGTGGTGGCCGGCGGTAGGGTTCCGGCGGCTGGCGGTGGTCCGGCGAAGGGAGGAGCTCCAACGGAGAAGACGCAATCTGGACCCTTCATTCGCATGATCCAACGGATATCCTTGCGCCACATGTCATTTTTTTTATGTTTTATTTAATTAATCGTGTGTTTGCCATTCCATGTTAATACCGTGCGTCCATCAGATCGTGGCCATTGTTTTTATTTCATTTTTTATCAAACGAACCACAGCATGCCACCACATTAATGAAGCACATGCGTGGCACATGGCATGCCCACACATACACCCTCCTTTTTTTATTTTTTTTCTGATTTGTGAAATGGACTGGGCTGCTATTCGCACCCTCCCCCTTGCCAGCCCAATGCATTTCCACTTTATTTCTTTACTGTTCGCACCCCCAGCCCATTGTATTTCATTTTTATTTTATTTAATTTATCATTTTCATTCTTTAATTTTAAAAATACCTAATTGCATTAAAAAATTACAAAAAAATTCATGCATCATATTTAGCATTTTATAAAATTTTTAAAAATTTTATTTTTTATTTTTATTTTATTTTTATCATTTAAATTAATTATTTTATTAATTTCCCTTTTGCATTACACATCTCATGCATACATAAATTTCTTTATTTTAATTCTCCTCATCTATAAAAAATTTTTGATCCATTCTTTTTGTATTTGTTCACTAACATTCTAAAATGCATTAAAATATTTTTATTTAATTTTTAAATTTATTTCATATTGCATTTTGGTCCTTCCTTTTGGCACACTAAACCCTACTTCTCACCTGAACTTTGCCCATTTGTTTGAATGACTAACACTTCGAATTTTTGCAGGAATTTTTGATGTGTTGTTTGTCTCTGGTTGAGCAACTTGGATATTTAATTTGGGAATTTTGGGAGTTATTTCTCCAATTGTTTGATTTATTTTCACTTGAGATCTGCTTATATGTGTATTTCTGACCACATCTGATTATCTGTTTGAAAAGGCACTTGTGCCATGTGCTTTGGGGTTGTTCCTTTGATTTCTGAATTCATGTTTGGATTATTATCATTGTTGTTTGCCATTGTTTGATTTTCATTCACCTCATTTCTCTTACTTATGTTTGTTTCTCACTAATCTTTTATGCAGGGACTAAGGTAAGTTCTTTAAGGGTATGGATAAGTATCCATGGTCACCCTTACTTTGTCCTTCCCTCATCTTCTTCCTTTAGGGTTTAGGTTGTCTTCAAACCTCACTAACCGTAGGTCACCCATGCATGATAACTTTAGGATTCATAGTCTCCCTTTAGAGTTACCCTTGTGTCTTCTCTCTTCTCATCTCAAATTTCTTTAAAACACTTGATAAGAATAAGGTGTATTGCGCACGAGCCTTAAGTATGGGGAATGAGAAATGAGGGGCTTCCTCTCATATTTCTAGAGTGCTTAGCGAGCGTCCTATCTTGGTACGATGCGTTAAGTATTCGCCCCTGTGCCTTAGACTTTGGTGCAATGCAACTTAGGAACTAACTTAAGCCACTTCTGTCCTAAAAAACACAAACCAACTTCAAACCTTTTTGACCTTCGGGAATTCCAAACTTAAATGCTATTTTCAAAAAGGGCACGTTACTTTCCGTCTGAGACGCAAACATGCATCGACCCTAACTGTCGGACGCGAACTTAACGTCGCTCATAAAAAACACAAAAAGAACTTGGTCCGAACTACGTTGACTATGAATTCCCCATTGCACAAAGGGGGTACGTAGGCCTAGGACGTCGACGTCCTACCGAGTCTGTCTTTGTCTTTCCCCTTCCGTCTTAGTACAACCCTAGATGATAGTATAACTTACCCTTAGAATAGACAACAAGCGTGGATCCCATCGAGTACGATGGACGCGTGGGGTGCTAGCACCTTCCCCTCGCGTAACCGACTCCCGAACCCAAGTTATGGTTGCGATGACCATTCCTTTCCCCCTTCCTAAGGTTTATGCGGTGTTCCCTTTCCCTCTCTTGGGATAAATTTACACGGCTGGCGACTCTGTTTTTCCGCGCCACTCTCGCGTTTGTACCTGGATGAAAATCCTGGGAGCGACAGCTGGCGACTCTGCTGGGGACTCTGGTTGACCTATGCTGGTCCATCCCTAAGCGAGTCAATCCTAGCACTTGCTTGTCTTTGTTTCTCTTTGGGCGTCTTGTTTTGTTTTGCTTTATGTTGTATTTTATCTTTATTTTACCGCATTTTCTGCATTTCATTTTTTATTACTGTCATGCTGCTGTGCTGTGCTGGCTGTCTTTGTTTTGCAAGTTGGGTGGGACCGAGAGCTAAGCCCAATACCCAGGCTTGAGAATACCCTAGGACTAGAGTGGAAAGTAGTGGGACCTACGTGCCCGCTTGGTATGTTTGTGTGTTCACGAAATTCACAACCAGACGAGGCTATCTTGGGACGCATTCTAACGTGTGTGTCTTGCGCATGTTGGGGTGTTGATCTAGAGAGCTGTCGACTCTGGTGACCGATCATTGAGGACCTTAGTGGAAACATCCCTCTTTAGTGGTGACAGTGGCAGACCACATCCTGTGGCAAACCCATTCGCACCCGAGGGCCCGCTTTGGAACTCGCATAGGATGGCCCCTACGTTTTGAAGAGAATCAGTGGAGGCACTCCTCGATTGACTTTTGTACTGAACCCCGAGGGATGAATGTACTATTGTTTCTCGACCTCAGTGCCAAAGCTAAGGACCTTCCGCTTTGGAGAATTAGTTGAGGCCTCCTCGATTGATGATGATGCCAAACCAGAAATGGTGAACGTATCATCATTTCTCGACCTGAGAGCCCGGGATACTGAACATCCTAGTACCCACATGTGAGAGGGAATGGGCGTTTGCAGGTTTGCAGGTAACCGAAACCTTCAACCTCCTCTGTCTTCCGAATTTCTTATCAACGTCTGATTATTTGGGTTATCTCAGTGGTTCAAAGTTCTGGCTTTCTAGGTTCTCGTTCAGCTAATAGCACAGCACATCCAGCAGTGTGCCTTGACCCCATGTTTGCATGAGCATATCATTTTTCTTGCATTCTGACATGTTTGACATTTTTCAGGGCTTGCATCTTACTCTTGATTCCGGTTTTCTGAGGTTACTTCAGCATGGATGTTCAGAGAAAGAAGACTGTTGCTTATTCATTCCCAGAACCGACTTTGACACTGATTCACAAACTGATTAATATGGCTGGTTCCGGAGTTCGTACAGAGTTTAGTGGAAGGTATGGAAGGCTTCTGAAATTCGTCTATAATATCTCCAAGTATGAGAAGGATGCCATTCACACACTTCTTCAGTTTTACGATCCGTCTATGCGTTGCTTCACTTTCCCGGACTACATCTTGGCACCAACGTTGGAGGAGTTCTCATTTATTTTGGGAATCCCCATCGGGCATGATATAATTTTCTTTTCTGAAGAACACCCCGGTATAAAAGAGATGGCTGTTGCTCTTCATATCAGTGAGCCCGTTCTGAGCAATAATGTTGAAGAAAAACAAGGGGTTAAGGGTTTCTTGTTGAAGTTCTTATTTGATCAAGCTGTATACATGTCAAAGAGAAGAACTGGACTGCTTTCCAAGCTATTCTGGCTGTGTGTATCTATGGGATTATTTTGTTTCCGAATATTCCTGATCTGGTGGATATGCATGCCGTCAGAATCTTTATTTCGAAGAATCCTATACCTACCTTTCTAGGTGATGTGTACCATTCAGTTCACTATAAGAATGAGAATAGGCATGGGAAAACTGTGAGTTGCTGTGCGCCGCTCTTAGCTACTTGGTTTCTGAGTCGTCTCCCTGAATCTGGCGCTTTCGTTGATACGAAAGATTCTCTGAAGTGGTCAAAGAGGGTTATGGGCTTGACTGCTAACAACATTGCTTGGATTAATCGTGACTTGCTAGGAATGGAGATTATTTGCAAATGCGGAGAATTCCCTAATGTTCCCTTGATAGGGAGGAAAGGTGGAATTAATTATAATCCCTCCCTACCCATCAGACAGTTTGGCTATCCTTTGAAGGGTCCACCCGAAGAGCGAGATGTCCTTGAGTCCTTGTTCTTCAATGGTATTGAGGATCAAGGGTTGATAAGGAAAGTTGTGAATGCTTGGAAATAGGTGACTAAGAAGGGTAAGATTCCATTCGGGAAAAGTAACAATCGGGCTTTCCCTCCCTATAAAGAGTGGATTAAGAAGAGAGTAGAAGAGGAGCTTCTTTCATTCCCGGTGGAACCACCATTGTATCCTCTGGTGATCGAGCCTCCTACCACCGTTTAGTTGGAGAAGTATAACAAATTATGGGCTGAAAAAGAAAGGTTGCGGGAAGAAAAATAGTGAGCTAAAGAGAGAAATTTATCAGTGGAAGCATGAGCGGGGTGAAGCTGTTCATACCGCCAAGTTGAAGACAGAGCTCCTTGCTAAAGCAAAAAAAGAGCTTGCTGACATGGTCGCATCCAGAGAAAGAATGAAACAAGCTTTGGATGGTATCAGTAGCGTTCTCAGGTCCAAGGAGGAGGAATTAGGCAAGGCTTTGTTGAAGATTCACAGGTTCAATGATCACCAAGAAACTGCCATGGCTGAGAATAAGAGAAAGGAAGACGACTACATAGCTAAGATTGATCAGTTGAAGTCGACGCTTAAGAAGAAAGATGCCGAGATCTTATCAGGGATATTCAAGAGACAAGTAGTCGAAGATCGACTCAATGAAGCCATAGCCTCCATGGAAGAACTGAAAGTCCAAGCTGAAGTAAAGAAACCTAGACATGAGAGTCCTAGCATGGATGGTGTTTCTGGAGAAGACGCTTGGGAGTTACATTGCCGATACTTGAATGGGATCATACACAGGAGAGACCTTCTCATTCAAGGGCTAATTCAGAGGCCGAAGCATCCCGATACCAGAAAGCTGTTCAAGGAGATTCAAAACTGGTGCAGAAAGCATAATGGATGGGGGGTTTGACACTTGTGGACTTTGATGATATGCCTTAGTTTTCTGTCTTCTTTCATTGTATGTGGATCACCACCAGGCTTGTTGGCTGGGACCTATGGTTTTTATATTCAGACGTGTTATCTTGGATTCGTAATTGTCGACATTTAGTTTTCCTCTGGTTTTCTTAATATATGAGCAGAAGTCCTGTTCTATCTTGTTATTAAACTGGAATCAAGGGGTGGATCGCCCTGTTAATATTCAAACATGTTCATTTGCATTTGCATATTCATGATCATCTTGCATAATCATTTTGCATGACAGGTGTTTATCTCTGGTGTTCTTATCTTGTTATAATCTCAGAATTGCAGAGTTGATCATGGAACGAGTTCAAGCTGAGTTGAGTGAATTGAAGGTTCGGATGAGGTAATTTGGGGAAGACATGCTCCAAGAGCAGAGGATGCTGAGGGAGGAGATCAATCTGTTGAAGACTCAGATGGGTTTGATCATGGAAATTTTGAATAGGGTGTTGAAGAAGGAAGATAGTCTTGTGCCCGCTTCCACAACAGAGGTCCTTACTCTTCCCATCTCTTTGGGGTCTCCTCTAGACCATGGATTGCCTCGTGGATCCTCTCCACCGTCAGAGCTTTTTCATCAACAACCGTTTCTTGAGGGTCTTAATCCAGAAAAGCTTGAAAAGAAATTTGACCAGATTCCGATGCCATACGCTCAGTTGCTTCAGCACTTGCTCAAGTTTCAGCTAATTGAATTGATTGCTGCGGGACCTCCACACACCAAGTTTCGTATGGGTTCCAATGTCCACGATAGGTGTGAATTCCATTCAGGGGCACCTGGTCATAATGTTGAAGATTGTAAGATGCTCAAGTACAAAGTCCAGGAGCTCATTGATTCAGGGGCAATCAGGTTTACATCAGTTGGCACTGGTAAACAAAGTGATGTTACCCCCAGTGTTGCAAAGGGGCTGAGGACTCCCCCTTTTACCAAAGGATCCACCTCACGTCAGGGATCTTTTCCACGACCCTTGTTTGTGCCTCAGCCGAATGCGGAAAGGAAAGTGCAAGCGCAAGTGAGGCGCACAAATCAGCACCGGCAGCAGAATTATCACCAACAGGGGCAACTAAGACCGAGAAGGCCCAACAGGATATTTGATCCTATTCTTATCCCTCATAGTCAGCTGTTTTCTCGCCTACTCGAGAACTCCCTGACTCAGACGAGGAGTACCGCGCCGGTACCGTACCCTATTCCTCTGGATTATGACATGACTACTAGGTGCGAGTTCCACTCGAGAACGTTTGGGCATACGATTGATGAGTGTAAGGCATTCCAGCACAAGGTGCAAGACCTGGTAGACTCCGAGATCATTGTGTTCACTAAAGATGATATGTACATCAATGGAATCCTCCTTTCTCAAATGAACACCCAGTCTACAAGTACGTCCAGGCAGGATTAAGCTTCCTCAGCAATGGCAACTTCAGCTTCTTTACTGCATTTTCATTTGTAGTTTTTTATTTCTTGTTAAAGTATCGTATGTATGCAAGACTTGTTTGTTTTTTATGATGATATTAATGCAATGAGTATGTTTTCCTTGAAGTAATCCATTCGTATTCACTCTTAAATGTTTTTATGCACTGCAATACCAATTTTCTTTGTTTAGAACTCTTGAGGGAGGATGACGAAATAAGAACGCAGGTTTCTAATGGTACGCTTTTGGATAGAACCCTGTTGAGGATGTACAAGCATTGTTTCAAACCCCTAAACACTGGAGATATAAGGGAGATAGACCCTCGTTAACCCCTTTGAGCCTTGAAGTAGGAGTTTCCTTCGTATGAAAAAAACCCTCATAATTAACCCAGGGGCAGAGTAGGCGTCAATTAGTTTGATTGAGCGTTCAAATTTCAAGGAGAGTGTGCGTCTGAGGATCCATTACCTTCTTCCCACCAACAAGAGATGCGAAACCACGATGGTTATCCTTCAACAATCAAGGAGTGAGGCAGTCACAACCCTTTTAAGCAAGTAAGACAACCAGTGTCACACGCTTTGTTCGAAAAAGGAGTAAAAAAAAGAGAAGAAAGCCCGCTAAGTCGAAACTTGAAAACAAGCGACTTAGGCAAAATTTAGGGTATCCTGCTGGATTTAAAAATCGAAAAAACTCAAAAGAGTCAGTCCAGGAAAAAATTAGGGATCAAAAAGCAAAAGAAAGAAAAAGCAAAAGGCGAAAAGGATTACAAAAGAAAATCCTCGATAAGAACAAATTCGTGTGATTACAGACACAAAAGATAAAAAGGGGTGACTGTCATTCCTCCTTAGGTGCCAAACCATTAGTGGCATAGGTTCCTTGAAAATCAAAAACCTTTTAAGAGATGAGCGCTTGGGTCAGATTAACTGAACATAGGACTGGAGAACATCACGGAGAGGGGGTGGGCACCGATAAATTTTGAGCCATAAATCCTTTTTTCTGAAGCCGTGAACTAGACCGCGTTACAACCCTTAAAAGTCCTAATTGAAACAGGGTTTATTCCGAAAGCGCACCTCAACAGGATAACGTTCCTGACTCCTACGAGTTGTGTTAATAAGGTTTGTTGGTATTGCATTGTTTTGCCATTCAAAAATCAAGGTCGCATCCCAGCAAGTGATTCGTTCACAAGGCTTTGCGAAGTATTTTCAATAAACTTCAAGGTTAACATGAGTGTTGCATTAGAATTGTCATTCTCATAAATAAATTGTTCTGTTTGCATACATGTGCCTAAGCATTAATGCAGCTTTCACAGTGAAAGTCAGCCAAGAAGCTTGATCCTGCCAAGTTGGGATGCTTGGAAATTCTGAAGGACAATCATATCAAAGGGCAGGCTGCCAGGAGACTCAGTATAGAAGGGCCTCTCTCCAGTAAGTCGTGTTAAGATGTAGCCAATCGGGGGCAGTCACGTCGAGAAATCTCTCCAAAATTCAGTTATTCTGGGGCATTCATTCTAAGATCAGGGGCAAAGTCACTTCAAAGCTCATATTGGGGCAGGCCACCTCTAGAGCAGGGGAGATCGTCCACTCCTGAAAATGGTTAATTGAAAACACCTCCTCAAGGTTCAAGATGCTAAAGCAGAGTATTGTCAAGTCATTACGATCCCCTTCGAGGTAATGTACGTCATGGATTATGAAGACTGGGGCAGTTATGTCGAGATATGATAAATCTCTCCAAGAGTTTGAAGACCCTGGGGCAGTGCGAACGCCCGATCTTCTGTAAAATCCTCTCGAGATGAAAAGTTCAAAGAGCCGCAAAGACAAGTCAGGTTGCAGGGCAACAGATTGTACATCCCCAGCAGTTGGCTCTCCCCAGCATTGAGATTGCTCCTTCCCCAGCAGGACAAACTTTCCTCAGCAGAACAGACCCTCCACAGCAGGAGACTTGGAAAATATTTTCCCCGGATCAAGATGTTATTTCCCCACAGAATCAGGGTGTTCACCTCCCCCATCCAGTCAGGAAGCGTGCTCTCACCGACGATGTCATAATCTAAGCCCCAGCAAGGTGGGAGTAAAGTCATTCTCCCCATCAGCAGGCTAAGTTCATCAGTATCCCCAAGCAGGATGGTATTATGGACTGTTTTCCTCAGCATGTTCTGAACCAGTTGTTATTGGCAATCTTCAGTAACAAACTTTCGGTTCCGTTATTGGAGTCCATTCTCAACTCCCCCAGCAGAGAGGAAATCTCAGGTTTTGGATGTTACCTTCAGTAGAGGACATGTATAATCCCCGGTAGTGTGGATATTCTTTTGGGACTTCATCCCTAGCAAAAATTATTGATCCAAGGAGTCGATCAGTGTGATCTTTCTCAGCAGAGTTCCTAGGTTCAGAGGACAATTTATTTTTGTCATCCCCGGCTGAATTGATCTTTTCTCTCCGGCATTTATTTTGCCGGAGGGACCCTTTTTACATATCATAAGCATTGCATCCTCAAAACGCGTAGCATTTCCACTTCGTGTGGAGCATTACGACAAAATTCAAACATTTGCATTCCAAAGCATAAGCCAGGTTTGATACTTTCCTTGCCAGTTCTCTTTCTCAGCAGAGATGGCATAACTCAGGAGATTTTGGAGGGATGCATTCCTCATACTTGTGCTCCCCGACAGAGTCTTTTATTTAGACTTCACCTTCCCCAACGGAGTCATCTTATCTGTGGATCAGGAGTCCGTTAGAAGTTTATCTTTGTTTGCCTCATTTTGGCCTTTTTCCTTTGTGAGTCTTGTTTCACGTTATCCCCAGTGAAGTCCACTTTATGTTGGTTATCCTTTGTGGGTACGATTGAGGTCGTATTCGTCTTTTCTTTGTGGGTAGAGTGATTGGGGTCAGTCTTCCTTTGAGGGTACAATTGAGGTTGTATTCATTTTGTGGATGCGATCGAGGTCGTATTCGTCTTTTCTTTGCGGGTGGAGTGATTGAGGTCAGTCTTCCTTTGAGGGTACAGTTGAGGTTGTATTCGTTTTGTGGATGCGATTGAGGTCGTATTCGTGTTTTCTTTGTGGGTGGAGTGATCGAGGTCAGTCATCCTTTGTGGGTGCGATTGAGGTCGTATTCTTATTTTCTTTGTGGGTAGAGTGATTGAGGTCAGTCTTCCTTTGCGGGTATAATTGAGGTTGTATTCGTTTTGTGGAAGCAATTGAGGTTGTATTCGTATTCGTATTTTCTTTGTGGGTAGAGTGATTGAGGTCAGTCTTCCTTTGCGGATGCAATTGAGGTTGTATTCATTTTGTGGGTGTGATTGAGGTCGTATTCGTGTTTTCTTTGTGGGTAGAGTGATCGAGGCCAGTCTTCCTTTGCGGATGCAATTGAGGTTGTATTCGTTTTGTGGGTGCGATTGAGGTCGTATTTGTATTTTCTTTGTGGGTAGAGTGATCAAGGTCAGTCTTCCTTTGCGGATGCAATTGAGGCTGTATTCATTTTGTGGGTGCGATTGAGGTCGTATTCGTGTTTTCTTTGTGGGTAGAGTGATTGAGGTCAGTCTTCCTTTGCGGATGCAATTGAGGTTGTATTCGTTTTGTGGTGCGATTGAGGTCGTATTTGTGTTTTCTTTGTGGGTAGAGTGATCGAGGTCAGTCTTCCTTTGCGGATGTAATTGAGGTTGTATTCGTTTTGTGGGTGCGATTGAGGTCGTATTCTTATTTTCTTTGTGGGTAGAGTGATTGAGGTCAGTCTTCCTTTGCGGATGCAATTGAGGTTGTATTCGTTTTGTGGTACGATCGAGGTCGTATTTGTATTTTCTTTGTGGGTAGAGTGATCGAGGTCAGTCTTCCTTTGCGGAAGCAATTGAGGTTGTATTCGTTTTGTGGGTGCGATTGAGGTCGTATTCTTATTTTCTTTGTGGGTAGAGTGATTGAGGTCAGTCTTCCTTTACGGATGCAATTGAGGTTGTATTCGTTTTGTGGTACGATCGAGGTCGTATTCGTATTTTCTTTGTGGGTAGAGTGATTGAGGTCAGTCTTCCTTTACGGATGCAATTGAGGTTGTATTCGTTTTGTGGTGCGATCGAGGTCGTATTCGTATTTTCTTTGTGGGCAGAGTGATTGAGGTCAGTCTTCCTTTGAGGTTGTATTCATCTTTTGGGTACGATTGTGGTCGTATTTGTTTTTTCCTTGTGGATATGGTTGAGGTCATATTCCTTATTTTTCAGCACACTCTTTCTCGTTATTCTTACCATAAGCAAATTTCCGGGGCTCTTTCGGTATTCAATCCCCGTGTACCCTGGAATGTCTGAGAACCGTTGCTATCACACCTTCAGGACCAAGTTGATTGAATAGGGGCAGCTGTTGCACCCCAAAATTTGCCCTCCTTACTTCATTACTAACTGGCTTATGTTGCATTGCATTTTGCATTATCATGTGTGCATATCATTGGTTCTTAGCATGGGGTCAAGGTGCCTAAGGCAGTGCTTCAAAGGGTCAAGCAAGAGTCCTGGTATTGTCCAAGAGAGCTCAGGTGGATCATCCTCTCCTAACCAGTGCATAGATTGGGGTTTTGAGATTCTTGGGTTTATTGCTCCAATGGGCAAGCTCCTTGGGTTTTTATCATCATCAAATGGCATATATTATCTTTGTTGGAGAGGATACACATCATATTCAGAGGAATTTGGATTTGGAGACTGTGTTATTTCCTCCTAGACTAAGGGTACCACAACTAGGGTTTGCTATAAAGTCAGTTTATTTCTGATTTTTTGGGCAAGACTTGATTATATGGTATTCCTTGGGTCCCCAAGTATCTAGGGATGGGAGGTTGCCCATCAGTTTGGCTCAGGAGAAGTTCAATTGACCAGAAGATTGAGAATCAGGTGAATTGGGTAAAAGTCAACAGTGAGAGGAGAAGTCAACTGTGGAATTTTGAGGTTCTCTTCAAGGTTTTCAAGGTCTCACATCCTCATGTGGTCTTCAAGGGTCAAGTTTCATACATATTTATCAGGAATCAGGAGTTGGTGCAAAGTTTCTAAATTTGGAAAGTGACCTATGATGAAAAGTTTCCTTTTTGGGCAAGTTCCTGCACTGCATTCAACTTGACTTTTCATCATCAAGAAAGCTTCAAATGAATTTATCTCCAACATGAAAGTTGAAGATCTTTTTCTCCTCTTTCCAACAAGTACTAGTGGGTCTCCATATCATTTGTGAAATTCAAGTTATGATAAAAAAAAGGCAAGGTGGTTTTTAGGGTTTCATTTTCACAACTGTTAGGTTTTGGGACATATGGACCTATGATTAATTCCATTGCTTCAAGACATGTTCCAACATCCAAAAAACAATTCCTAAGAAACATTTTGGGCTTTTTAACCAAGTGGTTCCATGGCATATTTATCACTTATTCTCCATTATTCAAAATTGCCAAACTATTAAAAACTCATGAATCAATTGTTTTCAAGGCCCAAGTTCCATTGAGGTGTAATTAGCAATTCAAACACAAGTGATCCATCATGGAATTTTTAAGAGAACATGCATGGAGAGAGGTGTATTCCATATTATGCAAAATTCCAAAATAATTAAAAAATCATTAACCAAGGATTGCCCAAGCCCAATTGATATTCAGTAGAAAACCTTAGTATATATAAGCTCAATCATGCACTGGTTAGGTTTGGTTACACGTGATATATTGGAGTTTTCAAGTGAACCCTAAAAAAGAATTTTTCATTCAAACTCACGGCCAAGAGGAGCTCTCCCGAAAGTACTTCCACAAATCTCTTCCTGGTGATTTCTAGAACACAACCCAACCACCATTCGCAGCCAAAAGCAAGGATTAGAGGTGCACCATCTCAGGTGGGTGAATTTTTTCGTGCTCCTAAAACTCCCCTTTTTTATATGAATATTGACGTGTGATGATTGGTGGTTACCCTGATCTATTTATTTTTAATTTTGGACGTGTGGTTTGCTTGTAATATGGATTTAAAGTTTTGATGCCATATTTGGATTCCTGACGAAATTATGGGTCGGATAGTGTACCCATACGCATTTTTTGGAAAAATATAGGTTGCAGGTGGTGGCCGGCGGTAGGGTTCCGGCGGCTGGCGGTGGTCCGGCGAAGGGAGGAGCTCCAACGGAGAAGACGCAATCTGGACCCTTCATTCGCATGATCCAACGAATATCCTTGCGCCACATGTCATTTTTTTTATGTTTTATTTAATTAATCATGTGTTTGCCATTCCATGTTAATACCGTGCGTCCATCAGATGTGGCCATTGTTTTTATTTCATTTTTGATCACACGAACCACAACATGCCACCACATTAATGAAGCACATGCGTGGCACATGGCATGCCCACACATACACCCTCCTTTTTTTATTTTTTTTCTGATTTGTGAAATGGACCGGGCTGCTATTCGCACCCTCCCCCTTGCCAGCCCAATGCATTTCCACTTTATTTCTTTACTGTTCGCACCCCCAGCCCATTGTATTTCATTTTTATTTTATTTAATTTATCATTTTCATTCTTTAATTTTAAAAATACCTAATTGTATTAAAAAATTACAAAAGAATTCATGCATCATATTTAGAATTTCATAAAATTTTTACAAATTTTATTTTTTATTTTTATTTTATTTTTATCATTTAAATTAATTATTTTATTAATTTCCCTTTTGCATTACACATCTCATGCATACATAAATTTGTTTATTTTAATTCTCCTCATCTATAAAACATTTTTGATCCATTCTTTTTGCATTTGTTCACTAACATTCTAAAATGCATTAAAATATTTTTCTTTAATTTTTAAATTTATTTCATATTGCATTTCGGTCCTTCATTTTGGCACACTAAACCCTACTTCTCACCTGAACTTTGCCCATTTGTTTGAATGACTAACACTTCGAATTTTTGCAGGAATTTTTGATGTGTTGTTTGTCTCTGGTTGAGCAACCTGGATATTTAATTTGTGAATTTTGGGAGTTATTTCTCCAATTGTTTGATTTATTTTCACTCGAGATCTACTTATATGTGTATTTCTGACCACATCTGATTATCTGTTTGAAAAGGCACTTGTGCCATGTGCTTTGGGGCTGTTCCTTTGATTTATGAATTCATATTTGGATTATTATCATTGTTGTTTGCCATTGTTTGATTTTCATTCACCTCATTTCTCTTACTTATGTTTGTTTCTCACTAATCTTTTATGCAGGGACTAAGGTAAGTTCTTTAAGGGTATGGATAAGTATCCATGGTCACCCTTACTTTGTCCTTCCCTCATCTTCTTCCTTTAGGGTTTAGGTTGTCTTCAAACCTCACTAACCGTAGGTCACCCATGCATGATAACTTTAGGATTCATAGTCTCCCTTTAGAGTTACCCTTGTGTCTTCTCTCTTCTCATCTCAAATTTCTTTAAAACACTTGATAAGAATAAGGTGTATTGCGCACGAGCCTTAAGTATGGGGAATGAGAAATGAGGGGCTTTCTATCATCTTTCTAGAGTGCTTAGCGAGCGTCCTGTCTTGGGACGATGCGTTAAGTATTCGCCCCTGTGCCCTAGACTTTGGTGCAATGCAACTTAGGAACTAACTTAAGCCACTTCTGTCCTAAAAAACACAAACCAACTTTAAACCTTTTTGTCCTTCGGGATTTCCAAACTTAAATGCTATTTTCAAAAAGGGAACGTTACTTTCCGTCTGAGACGCAAACAGGCATCGACCCTAACTGCCGGACGTGAACTTAACGTCGCTCATAAAAAACACAAAAAGAACTTGGTCCGAACTACGTTGACTCTGAATTCCCCATTGCACAAAGGGGGTACGTAGGCCTAGGACGTCGACGTCCTACCGAGTCAGTCTTTGTCTTTCCCCCTCCGTCTTAGTACAACCCTAGATGATAGTATAACTTACCCTCAGAATAGACAATAAGCGTGGATCCCATCGAGTACGATGGACGCGTGGGGTGCTAGCACCTTCCCCTCGCGTAACCGACTCCCGAACCCAGGTTATGGTTGCGATGACCATTCCTTTCCCCCTTCCTAAGGTTTATGCGGTGTTCCCTTTCCCTCTCTTGGGATAAATTTACACGGCTGGCGACTCTGTTTTTCCGCGCCACTCTCGTGTTTGTACCTGGATGAAAATCCTGGGAGCGACACCCTCCTTTAGGCCTCTTTTACATTTTCAACGTGAATCACTTGCTTGTTGCACCCCCTGAGTTTATTTGATTTCTTTTTATTTTCTTAATTGTTGTTTTCATTTTTAATTTTTAAAAAAATAGTTAGATGCATTTAAAAATTATAAGAAAAATCATGAAACATGTTTAGCATTTTATAAAATTTTGTCAAATTTTATTTTATTATTTTATTCTATTTTTGGTGTCTGAATTAATTGTTTAATTGATTTCTTTTTTATTTGTTCTTATTGTGCACACTTTGCATTGTAGAATTTATTTCTCATGGCATACAAAACATTTTGAACTCATTCTTTTTTCATTGTTTCACCAACATATTGAAGTGCATAAAAACATTTTTGTTTTATTTTTAGAATCATTTCATATTGCATTTTTTTTCCTCTCTTTTGCATGTTGAATCATGGTTCCTACTTGATCTTTGCTTAATTGTTTGAGGTGTCTAACTTGTGATTTTTTGTGAGATCTTTTGATATGTGATTGGTTTCTAACTTAGGTCATTTGAGTTTTAATTTCAAAATTTTATAATGTCATTTGATATATGTTTGTCTATTTGTGCTTAAATGACTTTTGCATGATCATCACTTGACTTCTCTTAACCCTAATTGGTTTTCCATGCCTAATTGATTGAATTTCTTCTTGATTCTTTGCATGAGCTTTTGGTATGTTGTTTACCCCTGGTTGAGGTCCTTTGAGACTTATTTTTCAATTGGTGAATCATGTTTGGCATGTGCTAAGTGTTTGGACTTTGAGTTTCCATTTGTGGATTGCTTTGATGCATGTTTTGAAGGTGTTGCTTGATGTTTGGACTTGTATGACTTGAGTTTGGTTTTGATATGATATTGATGCATATGCTACTGCCTCTTGAGTTCCTTACTTGGTATTCATTTCACTTGAGCATAGTTGATTGCACTTGGTTTGAATTGTATGATGGATATCATTACCTTTCCTTTTGTGGACTTCCTTGGATCTTAATGCTTCATGATGTGAATCACTTTTGAATATGTGAGTTGTTGATGATGTTTTGATTTTGGTTCTGACTTGCTCTCATCTTCATCTTACCTTTCTCATTTTATTTTGATATGGAGTCCATGGATGTTTAATTGTGCACTTCATTCAAGTATGCTTGCATTATTTCATGTTTATCTTTGCATGTTTATTTGGTTTGTTTTGCATTGATCTTTGAAACACTTTTGTTAATTTGAGTTGGATGTTTATGATATGATGTGCTTGCTGCCATTTATTGTATCTTATGTTCTCCTTCTCTTTCTCTTTCCTTCTCTCTAACTCTCTTCCTCCCATGGATCTCAAGACTTGTTTAAGTCTTGGATTCTTTCCCCCCTTAGAGCTACCTAGTCCAACTTAATTTTTGATTAAGCTTGGAGTAGGATTAGCATTAGGTTTTAGGTAGTGGTCTTTCCCAAGCCTCACTAACCATAGGGCATCCATGCATGATAACATTAGGACTCTTAGTTTCCCTTTAGAGTTTCCTTTGTGTCTTCTCTTCTCATCTCAAAACTTCTTGAAAACACGTAATAAGAGTTAACGTGTATTGCGCTTGAGCCTTCTATGTGGGAAGTGGGGAGTGAGGGGCTTCCTCTCATTCTTCTAGGATACCTAGTGTACGTCCTGTTGGGGATGATGCACGAAGTATTCGTTCCTACGTTAAAGACTTTGGTGCAATGCAAGTTATGAACTAACTTAAAACACTTCTGTCTAAAAAACTTCAAACAAACAATAACGTCTTTCCTTCGGGAATTCTTTTCTCATCTCACTCACTCTCGGCGTACGAACGTGCTTCCACTCGTTCTCTTGCAAGACGGTAATGCACTCGATTCAGCGAGCCTGCAACACCTGAGCTAGAACGTAAGTCGTTCCCTAAAAAACACAATCCACCCCTAGTGAGGGGAACTACGTCGCTCTGATTCTCATGCTCCCGATGAGATACGTAGGCAGTGGGGTAGGGCCCATGCGAGCACTTCTTTTATTTTCCCTACATTTGTTTCTCTTTCTCTCTCCTCCATTCCCTCCTGTTCTTCAGCTAACAGCGGAGCTCCAGTCGACGACACCCTTTGATGCAGACAACAAGCGTGGATCCCATCGAGTACGATGGACGTGTTGGGTGCTAACACCTTCCCTTCGCGTAACCGACTCCCGTACCCGTTTCTCTTGGTCGTGAGACCTTGTTCTTTCCTTTCCTTCAGGTTTATGCAGTGTTTCCTTTCACTCTCTCGGGATAAATACACTTTGCTGGCGACTCTGTGTTTTCTGCGCCACTCTCGCGTTTGTACCGTTGGATGCGAATCTTTCGGGAGCGACACTTTTGACCTTAGTAACAGTGATAGCACTGAGATCTTTGAAGGAGTTTACAACAGTTGATCAACAATGTTATATTCACTCCTCTAGATGAGCTTCAGCATCTCATCACTGTTCTTTGAAAGGTCGGGATTACTGGATTGACCGACTAGTGGATCGGGAACTTCCGTCTGAGGTTCCTTTTCTTTGCTGAGTTCTCCAACTCCTCTGTTGAAGATTCGACCGCTCCGTGTTACTCGACTGATGTCTGCAATATTCACGACGGAGGGTAATGGAATCTCCTTTCCATTTTCAACTGTTGTTGCACCGTATTGGTAAGGGATAGCCTTAGTCGATTCATACGGTAGTGGTCCCGATAGATAAATGACTATGGGAACCTTCTGATTTTTCTGACCATCATAAGTAATCTCGATCCGTTCCTGGTTAGGAACTCTTGATTCATCAAGTAGAGGGATGATGGCAAAAACATCCCCGGTCCTCTGATGATCAGAAATTACGACAACGTCCTCGATTTGATCAACAAGGTAGTTCGGCATCCAGTTGATGGGTCCGGAACCCAGATACGGGCGAATCTCTTTACGATCTACCTGACCCTGAAGAGCTGCTCGCACAAGGTAGCATCCTTGGTTACTTTCCGAACAGACTCTACAACGTTCATAATTGTGTGGTGGCACCTGGCCACGCCCACTTTGAATGCAATGTAACCTCACTAGGTTAGTTTCCATAGATCGGACATCCTGACTTTGACGCCGAGTAGGGTTTCTGTTATAGATACTAATTTGCTGAGTGTCTTCATCCATATAGATTGGAAGCCACCAGTGATTTAACAAGTGCTGAAGTGCTTCCTGGACAAGGGCACAACCTTGATTGTTTTCGCAACCCGCTTAACAGCTCTGATAATCATGTGATATCAAGAACCCGAGCCGGACCTGCTCAGCATGTAACTCTACCAGGTTGGTATTCATTAAGCGAATATCGAAGATTTGAACCATGTTGATCTGATAGTGGTTCCTATCATGGTAGTCTTGGATCCATCCAAGATCCATCTGACGCTGGAGGGCCTCCTGTATGAAAGAGCATCCCTGTTTGTTTACCGAGCAAGTCAGACAAGAACTGTAATCGTGCCGCGGCAGATTATGGTACTGGCTTTGCCTTGAGTGCATTGCCACCAAGTTGACATTCATTGCACGGATGTCGTGGTTTTGAATGACGTTGGAATTTGTATAGACCATGTTAACTCCCCGAACTCGGTGCTCTTGGATCCATCCGAGATCCATCTACTCTTGTAGAGCTGCTTGCACTACAGAACATCCTCGATTACTTTTAGAGCAGACATCACATTGATGATAATTATGAGGTGGCACATGGCCATATCCACTCTATCTACAATGTATCTTGACCAAATTGGTCCTCACCAAGAGTACATCGTGAATTTGATAGACATTGTTAGACTCTCCCTCTATCAGATTGACTGCAACTTTCTCGTGTTGAGGCAGCGAGTTCGTGAGAACATTGGGATTCGTATCCTTGAAAGATAAGAGCCCGCTCCTAACAAGCCTTTGCACGTCAGATTTGAAATTAAGACAATTCTCTATGTTATGCCCTGGTCCTCCTTGATGGTAAGGACAGGTCTGATCCACCTTAAACCAAAAAGGCGGATTTTCCGGTACTGTAAGAGGAGACTTAGTCTGGATGTGCCCCTTGGCCAGTAGTAACAGAAATAGTTCTGCGTACAATACGGGTATAAGATCAAACCCCTGTGGCCGCATTGTACGGTTGTTGTTGTATTGAGGATGAGCCTGCTGAAGAGGCTATTGACTAGGTTGGCTCTGCGCAACCTGAGGTTGATACGTAGGAACAGGGGCGGGGTTAATAGCAGGAGTTACAACTGCTACTGGTTGGTAACGTCGCCTTTGCTTTCCGAGAGAGATATTCCCAATATCTTGCTCTTTCTTCTTAGGGAGAGCACTACCGTATCGTTTTGTACTACTTGATGATCCAGCGTCTTTTACTAAACGTCCTTCTCGGACGGCTTCCTCAAGACGAACGCCCATGCCCACCATCTCGGTGAAATCACTGGGCACACTGGCAACCATTCTGTCATAGTAAAATGAGCTTAAGGTCTTTAAGAAGATCTTTGTCATCTCTTTTTCCTCAAGAGGTGGACAAATTTGGGCGGCGATCTCACGCCATCTCTGAGCGTACTCCTTAAAGGTTTCTTTGTCCTTTTGTGACATTGATCTGAGCTGATCTCTGTCTAGTGCCATGTCCAAATTGTATTTGTATTGTTGGACGAAGGCAGTGCCAAGATCTCTGAAAGTGCTAATCGTAGCGCGGTTTAAACCCATGTACCACTTTAATGCGGCACCGGTTAAACTATCCTGAAAGTAGTGAATCAGTAGGTCCTGATTCTCTGTCTGAGCTGACATTCGCTGAGCATACATCACCAGATGACTCTGAGGGCAAGAGTTACCCTTGTACTTTTCAAAGTCGGGCACTTAAAACTTGTGCGGGACTTTCACATTGGGGACCAGACAAAGGTCTGCAACGTCCTTCCCAAATAAATCCTGACCGTGAATAGCTTGCAGCTCCTTCTGCATTTCCAGGAACTGCTCCTGGAATTCATCCATTCTGTCAAACATAGTTTCCTTTCTACCAGAAGGTATCTATGGAATCTGTCCTTCCGGGACAGTGTGCACCACAGGGGGTGGTACCGTGACTACGGCAGTGAATCTTGGCGCTTCCCGAAGTTTGTAACCTTCAGGAGTCCTCAATATGCCTCTGGCATCCTCGCTTTCCCGAAGTTTGTAACCTTCAGGCCCAGCGGCTTCTGCTATGATTCCCTGATCTTCAGTGATCGGCGGAACATATCCTTCCGGGATATAGTTAACATGCATGCCCCAGGGACGATCTTTCGGAATTTGATACCTAGGATCATACTTCTCCACTATGGGCATTGAGGTGATCTCTAAGATCACAGTTCTTTGTTGTTGAGCCTCTGCCATGGCTTGCATGTCGTTATGAAGCTTTCTGATATCCTCTCTTAGAGCGTCGATCTCTTCTTTCAACTCTCTGTTTTCTTCCTCAAGATCATCCATCTTTTTCTGACGATTGGCCCGAGTATTGTACGAATGAGACAGTTTAACTCTAGAACCGAGACACAAACGTGAGATTCGTAGGTAAGAAGAATACGTGACAGGAGAATGATGAATGCAATGATTATATTAATTCGTTTTTTGGTTTAATCAAAATAAACTTCAACAATTAGATTGCAAATATTAAATAGTGTGGAAACTCTGTTTTATTGAACTCAAAAGATTGCGGAAACGTAAATACAGTAGATTACAAGGTGCGGAAACAGAAACCTAAGCTAATGGGTCCCGAGTCCTCTCTGAGGAGAACTCGGGTGCTGATTCTGGCACTTTCCTTTTCTTGGACCGGGGCTCTCGGGCCGTTGTCGGGTTGTCATTCCTTTGCCAGGTGAAAGGAGCGAGCAAATTCCTTTGGTCATCCTAATTTTCTACAGCATGCTGCTCTAAAATCTCAATCAGAGCGTCCTTATCTTTCAGTAGTTGTTGTATTTTGATACACTCCACATTGAGAATGCGGTACTTGTTCTTCCAAGACCTCCTCTCCCGTTGAACTTTGTTGAGAGTAACCTAGAGTTTTTCTGTTTCAGTCATGAAGTACATGACAGATTCCCTCGGTGGAAGAAATCCGTGACGAGGATAAGGCATCTTTAGCTTGAGAGCTCTAGTTTGTACCCAGTGGAGATAAGGCTCCACCGAGACACAGTCTGGTTTTCCTAGAGACTCTCTTCTTTTCCTATGAACGTGTTTCCAAGCGTGCACTATTTCTGTCTTTAGTGCCCTGTCGTTTTCTCCTTCCTTGAAGAAAAGACCTTCCAGATGAGCATTACGCGGGGCATGCCTCACCGGGTATCCAAATTGACGACGAACAAGAACTGGATGATAATTGATCCCTCCCTTAGTTCCTATGGGGCAAGGATACGCTGCCTTTAAGGCGCCAAAGGCATGGTGCCTTTGGGTCTTTCTCCCTCTGCCTAACACTCTCTCTCATCCTATCTTTTATATTTCTGCATTTTCTCTCTCATCAAAAATGGGCAAAATCAACCAAAGGCATGGTGCCTTTGGCGCCTTAAAGGCAGCAGATCCCTTTCCGTTCCTATGAGGGGTACGTTGGGGAAGTTTCCACAACGGTCAATGATCCTGATTCCCTCATAAATCCTATTGCACCAATCTATGTCAGAGTTGCTAAGAGACATGATTTTCTGCGACCAACGTAAAGCACTCTTATGATCCCAAAAAGCGGCAGACTTAGGCAAATGGGAGATAAACCATTTGTATAGCAGGGGCACATAACATGTGATCTCCCCTCCGCTGTATAAATTCCCTAAGTGTACAGAATGATACGCGTCCGCGAGCAAGGTCGGTGCAGGGTTTCCAATGAGAAAAACCTTAATGGAGTTGATATCGACGAAGTTATTAATGTTGCGCAACAAGAATAACCCGTAGGTGAGTAAAACAAAGATGCTTTCAAAAGCAGTCACGTTCCCTATACTATGCTAGTATAGGACCTTCTTTGTCAGAAACTGGGCTGGCAAACCTTGTATGCCACCCTTAGTGGTCATGTGAGCCCTGACTTCTGACTCATCCAAATAAATTGCTCTTGCAATGGTCTGATCCTTTAGAATTTCTTCCAGTCCAGAAAAAGGAGCTCAATCAGTGATGTGTAAATCAATCAGATGGGAATATTCCTCCAGCGTTGGTGCGAGCTGATAATCCGGGAATGTAAAACAGTGATAAACCGGATCGTAAAACTGAATGAGTGCCTCCAGGATTCCCTCAATCACATGGGCCCTTAATAGAGATAGCAGACCTCCGTACTTGGCTCTGAAAGCTTTAGGGTTAGTGACCATTCTTGCCAATCCTCTCAAATCCTCTAGTTTTGGAACCTTGAAAGTGTACTTATGAGTTCTCCTTCTACCAAAATCTATGAACGCAGTCTTTTTCTCTGACATTTGCAATCATTGTCTTAGTTTAGTTTGAAAAAGAGAGACTAGAAGAGAAAATTTTTCTTTGTTTTTAATGTTTTTTAAATGAATGCATGAATGTAGCACACAAAAACATAGAAAAAACATGGGGTCAAAGGGTCGGTGTCATGGAGTTAAGGCTCTACCCATCCCACAGGTTTATACTAGTGATTTTTGTACCTGTCTCTCAACATCATCAATTCTTGTCGAGAAAACACCAGCGGGTCGGGAACCGTGCTAGGTGGTGTTTTTCGAAGAATCATCAAAAGAGGGTAGTATCGCGTGACAACTATTTTCGATAGCTTCCGCACTACTAAAAGGGGTTTTTCCTAGGTGTATACTCAATCTTTCCACATGCGGCATCACACGCATTCCCATTAGCAGAAAAATAAACACATATATCAATTAGGAAAAGCAGTATATATATTTGTCCTAATGTCCGAGACTTTTAAAAGCTATAAATCCTATGTTCCTGACAGAAAATGGCTCCCCGGCGAAGTCGCCATTCTGTGGTACCTTCCCAATTTAAAGGTTTTGACCTAAGATCCTAGTGAAGGTCGATTCTAGCAATAATGACATCCCCCAATGGAACGGTCATGAAAAATAACCTGCCCAAGGTTTTTACCTTAAATAACCAAAGAAGGAAAGAACGAGCCCACGGTGGGCGCCACTTTTCAGTAGCGAGCGATTTTGGACGCGGTTCTTAGGCGCTGTCGCTTTTTGGGGTTTACTACAGGTCGATTCATTTTTTATCCTATTGAAGCTGATGAAGGAAGGGAAATAAATGTCTCCAATTAACCCTGCTTGCATACTGAGTTTAAACAGCGGTCTGTTAGGTTACGGATGCTATATGGTAATGGGGCCTTTTTCTTCTTACTTTGTTTATGGCTGAATTAACGGGACTATGCTATTGGTAGGATGTTATGACTGATGCTTTTCGGTTGATGTATGAGGGTATGGGATTTTGGGTTTTTGTTTAGTGTGCTCGCTAAGATTTTTCTTTCAATCTTATGCCTACGTATTCCCGTTTACCGAAACAGGGAAATTAGAGCGATCGTAGTTCCTCCTATTCTATGGGAGGAAATGGTGTTTTGGTGTCTTGTTCAAAGCCCAAGACATGAAGCTAAAGGTGGTTTGTATCTTGTTCAAAGCCCAAGATGTGAAGCTGAAGGGTGTATTTGTATCTTGTTCAAAGCCCAAGATGTGAAGCTAAAAGGTGTTGACTTTAGAGAGAATTTGTCATCTCTAAAAGGGGGCCTATTTGTCACAAATGTTTATAAAGGAGAATTACTTTAACCGGGATATGTGAATCCAACAATGCCATAATTTCCTTTATAGGGGCTTTTCAACCTAGAGGAGAAGACTTTAACTCAGTGTAGAGCAATGCTATCTTTCCTTAGGAATTTCTCATGCTAAAAGAGGGACAGTGGCGTGGATGTAAATAATCCAGAGGCTTGCCGCTTACAGCATTTAGATGGGGGAAAAGGAGTTGTTGATGTTTGTATACTGTGAACGAGGCACAACTTTGATGCTAAAAGGTTGATTGACTCAACCGGGGTTTCCTTATACAAAGCATAAGAGGAGGCTATTTGTAACGCCCCGAAAATCTAAATTAATCATTTATTTATTTAATTAATTAAATTGAAAGGAATTACAAAGTTTTGGTAATTATGGAGGATTTTGGATCAAAAGAGTATTTTTAAATAATTTAATAGGATGAATAATTAATGTATTATTTATACTATTATTATTATTAAAAATATTAAGAAAAAGGACAAGATGGTCATAAAGGCAAAGAGGTAAGGGTAGAGTTGGAAGTTCATAAACTGGAATATCTTGTCTAAAGAGGAGATGGCCGATCACTTTTCTAACTGATCGTGTTTTTATGAAGAACGCTGAAGAGGAGAAGAGAAGGAAAAGAACCCTAAGGCTTGAAGGTTGCTGAAGAATCATAGAGAAGGAGGAAAGTTACTGAATTTCTCTAAGGTATGGGGAGTTTTTCATGGTTTATTATAGTTCTATAGGATTGGTTATGAATAGATTAGGTATTTGTGGATTTTAAGTAATCGTGGTGTTTGATGATGTAGAATAAGTTAGGGATGAATGATTCGATGAAATATAATGAGATAGAATGTTATGTGTTGATGTATGTGTATTGTGTGAGTCTTTTGGGCAAATTTTCGTATTGGAAAAACTGAATTTTTGGGATGTTTGAAATCTAAACGCGGGAGAAAAATCTTTTGAAAAATCTGGGTTTTCGCATCCTGACACGGGCCGTGACACAGGACACGGGCGGCCGTGTCATGCTACTGTTCCTGCTGTATTTTTTTCTGTTTTAGATTTGGGCTTCAGGGTTTCGGACACGGGCCGTGTCACAGGACACTGGCGGCCGTGTGTGGTTGTTGTATGTTATCTGTTTGTGTTTTGGATATCGGAAGCCTGACACGGGTCGTGTCACAGGACACAGGTGACCGTGTTAGACAGCTGTTTTACTATTTTTTTTGTTGTTTCTCTTGAGGTTTCTTGACGTTTCTTGTGCTGATCTTTGTTTTCGAGTTGTTGTTGATGTAAGATGATCAAACATGATTATATGATAAATAGTTGTTGAATATGAAATGAATGATGCACACGTTGATGTTTGATGAATTGTGGAGATTTAACATCATTGCATTTCATAGCATTTTTATGTTGGGGCTTCGGTCCATTGGTAGCTTCAATCCCATTGTGCGGATTGAAGTGATACGTTGATTATGTTGTGCTCCTTTTCGAGGGTTGATGGCCAGTGTTCATCCACGTTGAATCGGTACCACATGCATTCTTTGCATTCCATTATAGTTGACATTGCATATGAACGATGTAATTGTGATTTTTGTTGTGAAGATTATGTTGATGATGATATGAGGTTGTTGTTGCTTATTCTGTTTATTTTTTTCCATGTCCTTATATTACCATAATGAATTGTGATTTCTCACCCTGCCTGCTTGAAAATGTTGCATCTTATGTGGGTAACTTGCAGATAACCAAGAGTAGACTTGCGGTGCTGGAGGATTGAGTATTGGAGCGTTCTTTTGTCGTTTTAGTCATGTTTTAAGTGGTGTCCTACTCTGTGTCATGTAACATCGGATTGGGATTAGTTGTGAACCTCGTATTTCCTTTTTTGGTTCTATGTTAGAATTTCTTTTTATATTGTTGATGCCATTTGGAATTGGAGACTTTTATCTATGAAGTATTTTGTGGACCTGAACTAAAAGTTTGATTCCGCTGCGTAGTTGTTAATTTATGTTAATGATGAATGAATAACCCGTGTTACGGGATAGGACAATTAATTTGAATGTCGGTTGAATATATATGGCACCTTTCTTGCTGATTTTACTCTGATAATATTAAGTGTTTTTCCTAAAATTGTATGTGGGGTAGAAGGGTGTTACATTAGTGGTATCAGAGCAGGTCGGTCCGTCCGACCAAGTTGTCAAGTCGTAGTTTGATTAACAATCGAGTATTGTTAACTAGTTCTAACTTTTGTTTATGTGGTAGTGATAAGTTGAAATGGCTGGAAGGAACGATGCTGCAATTGCTGCTGCGTTGGAAGCAATGGCTCAGGTTTTGCAGAATCAGTCGGACGCCGACGAGAATATTGGATCTCGCAGTTTGGCAACTTTTCAGAGGGAGAATCCGCCTACCTTCAAGGGCAAGTATGATCCTGATGGAGTGTTGGATTGGTTGAAAGAGATGGAGAGAATTTTCTGTGTGATGGACTGCACTCCAGCACAGAAGGTTCGATATGGGACTCATATGCTAACATTCGAGGCTGATGACTGGTGGATAGAGACTCGTCAGAGGTTGGAAACTGCAGGTGAAGGTATCACTTGGGATGTGTTCCGAAGAGAGTTCCTGAGGAAGTATTATCCAGAGGATGTTCGTGGTAAGAAGCAAATCGGGTTTCTTGAACTGAAGCAAGGAAACATGTCGGTTACTGATTATGCTGTAAAGTTTGCTGAATTGGCTAAGTTTTATCCGCACTATAACGATGATGATGCTGAGTTTTCAAAATGCATCAAGTTTGAGAGTGGGTTACGCCCAGAGATCAAGAAGGCAGTTGGATATCAGAAGATTCGTATTTTTGTTGATTTGATTGATAGTTGCAGAATTTTTGAAGAGGATAACAATGCTCATTATAAGATCATTAATGAGAGGAAGAGCAAGCACCAACAGAATCGTGGCAAACCTTATGATGCTCCAACTGGAAAAGGTAAATAGAAAGTGGTTGATGGCAAGAGGACTAGTGGGGGAGATGCTCCTGCTGGCATAACTTGTTTCAAATGTGGGAAACCTGGTCATAAGAGTAATATGTGTACTGCTGAAGTGAAGAGGTGTTTCCGTTGTGGTAAGACTGGGCATGCCATATCTGAGTGCAAGCATAAAGAGATGATTTGTTTCAACTGTGGCGAAGAAGGACACATTAGTAGTCAGTGTCAGAAACCAAAGAAGGCGCAAACCGGTAGGAAAGTGTTCGCTTTGGCTGGGACTCAGACAACTAATGAGGACAGACTCATCAGAGGTACATGTTTCATTAATGGTACTCCTTTAATTACTATGATTGACACTGGTGCTACTCATTGTTTTATTGCTGCTGAATGCGTGGAAAGATTGGGTCTTGTGTTGTCTTCTATGAATGGAGAAATGGTCGTCGAGATTCCGGCTAAGGGATCGGTGACTACTTCTCTGGTGTGTTTAAAGTGTCCCTTGACGATCTTCGACAGAGACTTTACTGTTGATTTGGTGTGTTTGCCGTTATCTAGAATGGATGTAATCTTGGGAATGAACTGGTTAGAATATAACTATGTTCATGTCAATTGTTATAATAAGTCTGTGAGATTTTCTACTCCTAAAGAGGAAGAAGCTAGTTTTTTGTCTTTTAGGGAGTTACAGCAGCTGATGCAAGGAGGAGCTCAGATGTTCTCATTGGTGGCGTCGTTATCCGTTGAGAGTCGAGCTGTAATTGGGGAGTTGCAAGTGCCTGAAGTTTTCCCTGATGAAATTCCTGATATGCCTCCAGAAAGAGAAGTTGAATTTGCAATTGACCTTGTACCTGGTACCAGACCTATTTCTATGGCACCATACAGGATGTCTGCATCTGAATTGTCGGAATTAAAGAAGCAATTAGAGGACTTACTTGAAAAGAAATTTGTGAGGCCAAGTGTATCGCCGTGGGGAGCCCCAGTGTTGTTAGTAAAGAAGAAAGATGGAAGTATGAGGCTCTGTGTTGATTATAGGCAATTAAATAAAGTGAAGATTAAGAACAAATATCTGCTCCCGAGAATAGATGACTTGATGGATCAGTTGGTAGGTGCTCACGTGTTTAGCAAGATTGATTTGAGGTCGGGCTATCATCAGATTAAAGTGAAAGATGAAGATATTCAGAAGACGACCTTCAGAACGCGTTATGGACATTATGAGTATTCGGTGATGCCTTTCAGTGTTACTAATGCGCCGGGAGTATTCATGGAGTACATGAACCGTATCTTTCACACTTATTTGGATCAGTTTGTGGTGGTGTTTATTGATGATATATTGATTTACTCTAAATCGGAAACAGAGCATGCAGAGCACTTAAGACGAGTACTACAAGTTTTGAAAGAGAAGAAGTTATATGCAAAGCTGTCTAAATGTGAATTTTGGTTAAAGGAGGTTAGTTTTCTCGGTCATGTCATTTCAGGTAGTGGCATTGCTGTGGATCCGTCTAAAGTGGATGTTGTGTTACAATGGGAAACCCCAAAGTCGGCTACCGAGATTAGAACCTTCTTGGGACTAGCCGGGTATTACCGGAGGTTTATCGAAGGATTTTCTAAGTTAGCACTTCCGTTGACCAAGTTGACTTGTAAAGGTAAAGCTTTTGTGTGGGACATTCAATGCGAAGAAAGTTTCACGGAATTGAAGAAGAGATTGACATCGGCTCCGGTCTTGACATTACCTAATCTAGGAGAACCTTTTGTGGTATATTGTGATGCTTCTAAGATGGGTTTAGGAGGTGTACTTATGCAGAATGATAAGGTAGTTGCTTATGCGTCGAGACAGTTGAGAACTCATGAAAAGAACTATCCTACGCATGATTTGGAACTTGCTGCAGTTGTTTTTGTGCTGAAGATTTGGAGACATTATCTTTATGGTTCTAGATTTGAAGTGTTTAGTGACCATAAGAGTTTAAAATATTTATTTGATCAAACGGAACTGAATATGAGACAACGAAGATGGTTGTAATTATTAAAAGATTATGATTTCGGTCTGAATTATCATCCAGGAAAAACTAATGTTGTGGCTGGTGCCCTAAGTCGGAAAACTCTGCATATGTCGGCGATGATGGTTAAAGAATTAGAATTAATTGAGCAGTTCAGAGATATGAGCTTAGTTTGCGAAGTGAAACCGCAGAGTGTGATGTTGGGGATGCTGAAGATTAACAATGATTTTCTGGACAGTGTCAAGGAAGCTCAGAAGTTAGATGTGAAACTGGTAGATTCGATGGTTGGGATCGATCAGTCCAAAGATGATGATTTCAAGTTAGATGCCTATGGTGTGTTGAGATTCCGTAATCGAATTTATATTCCTGATGATGCGGAGATGAAGAAGGCGATTCTTGAGGAAAGTCATAGAAGTAAATTGAGTATTCAACCGGGGGCTACAAAGATGTATCAGGACTTGAAGAAATTGTTTTGGTGGCCTAGGATGAAGCGTAATGTAGCTCGTTTTGTGCATGCATGCTTAACTTGTCATAAGTCGAAAGTTGAACATCAGAAGCCTGTGGGGTTGATGCAACCGTTAGAAGTTCCAGAATGGAAATGGGATAGCATTTCAATGGACTTTGTGACAGGACTGCCTAATACTTCAAGAGGACACGACTCAATTTGGGTGATTGTTGATAGACTTACGAAGTCGGCTCATTTTATTCCTGTTAACATCAGTTTTCCAGTATCGAAGTTGGCAGAGATTTATATTCGTGTAATTGTGAAGCTGCACGGTGTTCCTTTGTGTATTGTGTCGGATAGAGATCCGCGGTTTACTTCTGATTTTTGGAAGAGTTTGCAAGAAGCGTTGGGTTCTAAGTTGAGGTTGAGTTCGGCGTATCACCCTCAGACGGATGGTCAAACAGAGAGGACTATTCAGTCGTTGGAGGATTTGTTGCGAGCATGTGTTCTCGAGCAGGGAGGTTCTTGGTACACTCATTTGTCGTTGATAGAGTTCACTTATAATAACAGTTACCATTCTAGTATCAGAATGGCACCTTTTGAAGCATTGTATGATCGGAGATGTATGACTCCTTTATGTTGGCATGAATCTGGAGAAAGTGTAGTGCTGGGACCTGAAATTGTTCGAGATACTACTGAGAAGGTGAAGTTGATCCGAGAAAAGATGAAATCTTCCCAAAGTAGGCAGAAGAGTTATCACGACAAGCGAAGAAAAGATTTAGAATTCCAAGCAGGTGACCATGTGTTTTTGAGAGTTACACCTGTGACAGGTGTTGGGCGTGTGCTGAAGTCTAAGAAGCTTACTCCTCGTTTTATTGGTCCGTATCAGATTTCAGACAGAGTTGGAAATGTTGCTTATAGAGTGGCTTTGCCGCCTAATCTGTCGAATTTACATGATGTGTTTCATGTGTCACAACTCCGGAAGTATGTTCCAGATCCATCTCATGTGATTCATATGGATGATGTGCAAGTACGGGATAATCTTACTGTGGAAATGATGCCTGTACGAATTGCAGAACATGAGATGAAGATTCTAAGGGGCAAGGAGATTGTGTTGGTGAAAGTTGTTCTGTTAGGAGCTACCGGAGAAAGCATGACTTGGGAGTTGGAAAGCAAGATGAAGGAATCCTATCCCGAGTTATTCGAATCAGGTAAATTTTCGAGGACGAAAATTCTTAAAGTAAGGGAGAGTTGTAACGCCCCGAAAATCTAAATTAATCATTTATTTATTTAATTAAATTGGAAGGAATTACGAAGTTTTGGTAATTATGGAGGATTTTGCATCAAAAGAGTATTTTTAAATAATTTAATAGGATGAATAATTAATGTATTATTTATACTATTATTAATATTAAAAATATTAAGAAAAAGGACAAAGTGGTCATAAAGGAAAAGAGGTAAGGGTAGAGTTGGAAGTTCATAAACTGGAATATCTTGTCTAAAGAGGAGATGACCAATCACTTTTCTAACTGATCGTGTTTTTGTGAAGAACGCTGAAGAGGAGAAGAGAAGGAAAAGAACCCTAAGGCTTGAAGGTTGCTGAAGAATCATAGAGAATGAGGAAAGTTACTGAATTTCTCTAAGGTATGGGGAGTTTTTCATGGTTTATTATAGTTCTATAGGATTGGTTATGAATAGATTAGGTATTTGTAGATTTTGAGTAATCGTGGTGTTTGATGATGTAGAATGAGTTAGGGATGAATGATTCGATGAAATATAATGAGATAGAATGTTATGTGTTGATGTATGTGTATTGTGTGAGTCTTTTGGGCAAATTTTCGTATTGGAAAAACTGAATTTTTGGGATGTTTGAAATCTAAACGCAGCAGAAAAATCTTTTGAAAAATCTGGGTTTTTGCATCCTGACACGGGCCGTGTCACAGGACACGGGCGGCCGTGTCATGCTACTGTTCCTGTTGTATTTTTTTTCTGTTTTGGATTTGGGCTTCAGGGTTTCGGACACGGGCCGTGTCACAGGACACGGGCGGCCGTGTGTGGTTGCTGTATGTTGTCTGTTTGTGTTTTAGATATTGGAAGCCTGACACGGCCCGTGTCACAAGACACGGGTGGCCGTGTCAGACAGTTGTTTTGCTATTTTTTTGTTGTTTCTCTTGAGGTTTCTTAACGTTTCTTGTGCTGATCTTTGTTGTCGAGTTATTGTTGATGTAAGATGATCAAACATGATTGTATGATAAATAATTGTTGAATATGAAATGAATGATGCACACGTTGATGTTTGATGAATTGCGGAGATTTAGCATCATTGCATTTCATAGCATTTTTATGTTGGGGCTTCGGTCCATTGGTAGCTTCAATCCCATTGTGCGGATTAAAGTGATACGTTGATTACGTTGTGCTCCTTTTGGAGGGTTGATGGCCAGTGTCCATCCACGTTGAATCGGTACCACATGCATTCTTTGCATTCCATTATAGTTGACATTGCATATGAACGATGTAATTGTGATTTTTGTTGTGAAGATTATGTTGATGATGATATGAGGTTGTTGTTGCTTATTCTATTTATTTTTTTCCATGTCCTTATATTACTATAATGAATTGTGATTTCTCACCCTGCCTGCTTGAAAATGTTGCCTCTTATGTGGGTAACTTGCAGATAACCAAGAGTAGACTTGCGGTGCTGGAGGATTGAGTCTTGGAGCGTTCTTTTGTCATTTTAGTCATGTTTTAAGTGGTGTCCTACTCTGTGTCATGTAACATCGGATTGGGATTAGTTGTGAACCTCGTATTTCCTTTTTTGGTTCTATGTTAGAATTTCTTTTTATATTGTTGATGCCATTTGGAATTGGAGACTTTTATCTATGAAGTATTTTGTTGACCTGAACTAAAAGTTTGATTCCGCTGCGTAGTTGTTAATTTATGTTAATGATGAATGAATAACCCGTGTTACGGGACAGGACAACGATTTTGAATGTCGGTTGAATATATGTGGCACCTTTCTTGCTAATTTTACTCTGATAATATTAAGTGTTTTTCTTAAAATTGTATGTGGGGTAGAAGGGTGTTACACTATTGGCCCAATAAGAGGGTGTTTTTGTGTGTCCCGTATGAAGCCCGAGATAGAGGCTAAAAGGGTTTGACTCAACAAGAGAGTGCTTTTGGATGGGTCTTGTACGAAGCCCAAGATGGAAGCTAGAAGTTGTTTGACTCAACAAGAGAATCTTTTGGTATCTCATACAATGCCCGAGATGGAGGCTAAAAGATGTGACTCAACAAGAGAGTCTTTTAGTATCTCGTACAAAGCCCGAGATGGAGGCTAAAAGATGTGACTCAACAAGAGAGTCTTTTATACTCAACAAGAGAGTGTTTTTTTATCTCGTACGAAGCCCGAGATGAAGGCTAAAAGAGGATTGACTCAACAAGAGAGCCTTGTATACTCAATAAGAGAGTGTTTTTGTATCTCGTACGAAGTCCGAGATGGAGGCTAAAAGATTTGACTCAACAAGAGAGTCTTTTATACTCAAAAAGAGAGTGATTTAGTATCTCGTACGAAGCCCGAGATGGAGGCTGTTTGACTCAACAAGAGAGTCTTTGTATCTCGTACGAAGCCCGAGATGGAGGCTAAAAGTGTTTTTGTATCTCGTACGAAGCCCGAGATAGAGGCTAAAAGGGGTTGCTGTTTCAGTTGAGTGACAGGTCCAGTATGTTGGTTCAAAGAGAAAATCAGTTCTTATATGAGTAATGTTGCACTCATGGATTTGATCTGAGGATCAGGGTTATTTCCTGTTCTTTAAGGAAATGGGGAATCCAAAGAAGCTTTAGACTGTCCGAGTCTACGGGTTTTATCTTTTGTACTATGCTTAAGAAATAGTAGTAGTAGGATCTAGACTCTTTGAAAGACTGTTCTATTAAGATGACTAATTTCTGTTCCTATACCTCTAGGAGGTCGTCGGGACAATTTGTACAAAGCCCAAGAGGAGGCTGGAAACTTTTAAGAAGCCGAGGGATAATTTGTACTAAGCCCAAGAGGAGGCTATCATTCCTGGAGGAAGAATCATTATACGAAGCCTAAGAGGAGGTTGTGAATACTTCTAAGAAGCCGACGGATCCTTGTCCAACGCCCAAGAGGAGGCGGGGATGCTTTTAGGAAGCCTTTGGCTCCTTGCACTAAGCCCAAGAGGAGGCTGATGAACAGTTCCAGAAGGGGTTTCACATGGAACAATGGCCTTCTGTATATGAACGGTTCAAAGGGGGGAGATTTCCTAGATCTAGTTATCTAGAATTGATGTGAGGTTCTGTCTAGTTCTAGACGTATTTGCCGGGGAAACTCTAAATATATATACTATTATTACACAGTTGATATGAGTTTATGAAAGAAGACTTACAGTGAAACAGCCCCACAGTACAGTTATATTTATATGAAAGTCGTAAATGAAAGCGGGTAAACACTTACTCGGTTGTAGAGCTTCCATGCTGTTTGGTTAGTTTGTTCAACAAAGAAAGCTTTGATAACAATATTATATTCAAAATCAAAGGAGAAAGTGGTTTGAAAAGAAAGATTGGGGCTTACAGCTCAAGGAGAGGCTCAGGGTTTTGTCAACGATTACACTATTATTTTGTACAGGGACTTATACAAGTGACTGAGGCCCGAGAAAGATTTTCTGTACAAAGGGATGGGTCTTACACTCTCTCAAGAGGCCCAAAGAGTTTTAAAGAAAAGAAATAGGGCTTATAACACGAGGGTAGGCCCAGATGATTTTTCGTTTGAAATGGCGATCGCGCCGAGATTTTGAAAATGCAGTGGGTCTTATATAATGTCTGAGGCCCAAAAATAATTTGGTTTTAAAAGGGGTTGGGTCTTACACTCTAATAGAGGCCCAAAGAGTTTGAATGGGTCTTATACCTCGAGGAGAGGCCCAGATAGTTTGTTTTTAAACGGGCGACGATTGTGCCGAATTTTTGAAATACAACGGGACTTATACAATAAGTGAGGCCCAAAAATAGTTTGTATTTACAAAGGATTGGGTCTTACACTCTAATAGAGGCCCATGAGTGTTTGAAAGTTTTGATGAGGATGAAAATCAAAGAAACCCTAATTTTATTCTTTAAAAGTAAATATTTAAAGAAGTCCACTATTAGTAGTATCAAATTACAGACTCAACAAACCAGTTGACAATCTACCTAATCTAATCACTACCCAATGACCCTTCTATCTAAGAGACCACTTAGATATGAGACTCCATCTCACTCCCAATCATCTCAATGATGTCTATCAGTCAACATCTCAGCCACTGCATCAACAGCTTGATTTCCAAATAACTCTTCTCGAACATAACCTTAGAAGACACACTTCCATGACAACCCTTGGAGTTGCTTCAAAGCTTCCTCCAAGAACAATACAATACTCATTACCTACAGGTTTCTGAGTAATAACACAGTGACCATCTCACAACCCGAGTGGTTCACTTAGACAAAGCCCTAATGATCTACATCTTGGACCCGTACCGATTCTAGATTACAAACATTCTATTTATAACCTTTTTCCCACTGGATTTGGGCCTTCAAATCCCAACAAATCTTCTGCTGCAAATCTGCAAAAGATTCTGCTACTAAATAGATCTTCAATTAACTCTTCAATCTAATCTTCAATTAAATCTTCAATAATTAACTCTAAATATCCTCCATAACTTTATGCATTAAATTAGTAACAAACTAATCTCTATATCTTTTTGCACTAAAATAGTAACAACCTATTCTCCATATCTTCACTTTTTAATTCAGCTGCAAGATCTTCTCCATAAAAATATCTGATTTGATTTGAATTTAAAAACAGATTTTATCTTCAAATCTTTTTAAATCTTCAGCCCTTAAACACAGCAACAAATCTGCATAAAATCAGATTGCAACAGAAAATATTTCTCCCAAGATATTCGCACACTAAATCTCTAACTAATCTGATCAAATCAAACTTAAACACGTAGCCCTAAAACATCACCACCTGATGTTCTAATGTTATGGTATAGTGATGTCAAGACATCGCATGTGACATCACTCTTCAGCACTTTAACTCTTCATCACCTTAACATTCACTAATGTTATGACTCAATGTTAAGACATCAGACACATGACATTAACATTGTTCAAATTTGTTTTACCAAAATTCCAGCCAATACAAGAACTAACAATCTCCCCCTTTGGCTAATTTTGGCTAAAACAATCTCAGCTAACATCAGCAGCAAAAACTAACAAGCTGCATAAACTCACTTTCACATCAGCATAGGGCAAACTCCCCTTCAAACCAAGAACCAGCTCACAGCTGCTGCACCATATCAGAAAAGGCTTCACAACCACACCTTGGCAACTCTCTCCCCCATTTTAGCCATAATTGGACAAACTCTGAATCTGCCAACCAACATACTCAGAACAAGATTCAGACTCAACAGCTACTACTGAACATTCTCTCCCCCTTTTTGGGCAACAATTGACAAACATTGGGGTAAATGTATACTTCTGATTCAATTCATTGACACACAAATCTATAGAACCAGATCCAAACTGTCAAGAACACCATGAACTTCACCAGTAACATCGTGTCTGACAACTACTTCAACAAAATATCCAAAACAAAAGATCAACTCCCCATATCTAAGATAACCAATGCTCATTTGCAAGAAGAACACCTTAAATGAATGGAAAACATAAGACTCATCTTCATGCCTTCAAGAGTGCACCCTCTGTTCAACACACCTGCTGAACGCATTCACTTAATGCTTGATCCTCAAACAATCCAAATACCAAAACTCACATGATTCCCTCTTGGTTTGTTATCTTCTCATGCTCCAAAACTCACATCTTGCCAAGCTGATCAACTTCTCTCTGTAATATCCACAGGAATGATCACAATGAACTCCTTGATCATAACACAGTCATTCCCTATCATACTCTTCATCTTCAGATTTTCAAGCAAACAATACCTGATCTACTTCAGTCTTCTCTACATTCTCCATCCAAGGCAGACCTTCTACTTCATCATTCGCCCGTATGACTATGTAGACGCTCCTTAGGCATAATGTATGCACCAAACTCCAGAACTAGAACAACATCATCCTTTACCAAGGATATCCAAACCAAAAAAATGTTCTAACATCTGTTAGGACATTCTTGACACATCATATATACCACACACCATGGTTCTAGATATGATCCACTACTGAACTTACTATCAGCATAGTAATCCAAACTGAACACTGCGTCACCAGCTTGAACACAGAGAGCTTCAGAAAGCCAGAGAGGACTAAACTCTCATCCACCAAAAGAAGGTATACTTCCATCCTCAACCTAGAACTTCTGCCAAAAGCTCCAAGAGAATTAGAGCCTCCTTACATTTTCAACTAAATACTCTTCTGCACAAGAGCAATCAGTTTCAAGCATCCTGCTTGAATGCGCACAATGAAACCAACCAAATTCCACCTTATGATTGATCTCAATCTTCTTCAGAACTCCCACAAGATATCCTGATCCACCTATGAAACCAGCTCTTTAAGTCATATGAACTACTTGCTCCAAAGCAAGACATCTTGGATTCACCAAGCCTCTTAGTCATGTAACATCTTCTAAAATCACAGCTCCCGCAAACTGTATGAGATAGATCTTTTTGAAGCATCCATAACTTCCATTAATGTAGATCACCTCTATCTTAAGCTGATGTGCCACATCACCAGCTGAGACTCCTGATGTTAAGCTAGATGTCAGAACATTATGACATCCAACTGTTGAATTTAGCTCCTCCTTCTGCCACTCAGAAGAACCTCCTCCCTTTTGCAGAAATAGATTTCCATGCTCTCATAGACTTTCAACAATCAAGTTTGAGTAGACAACCTCCATTCTGCTTAGAAACTCCAAAGACTTCAAATCTGAATCTTCAGAAAATAAGTAGTCTAAGACTACCCCATAGCAATACTAAAGAATGTCACTTCCCTTAGTAGAGTCGTCAGTAGAAAGCCAGAGATAACTGCCACTTATCCTCGACCTTCACAACCAGAGCCAACACCATGCTCCAAACCACTTAAACTGATCCAAGCTGTAACCATCAAGATTATGATGTCTTCATAGTCTTCCATCTTCATCTTCAACATTACCACCACAATACTTACTAGGAACAGATGCTAAGCAATAATCCCAGGTCATCACACACCAATACACTACATAGAGAAATAAACAGCCTCATAGAGAAAGGTAAATTCTCAACACTTCTGCAGTCCTGCACTTTTACATCAAACATATACATAGTCTCCCGTCAATGTATATTGTCATTAGTTGAATACACAACATCTTAGATAAACGCTCAGCTCCTGTCAAGGTAACCTTTTCACACAACAGGCATCTGCTGATTCTTCTTCAAAACAAACCATCATGACAACCATTCACACCACAAAAGCATTCCAGGTTAGGTCAGTGCCTTGACCTTTCACTCCTCCCTGAGCAAAGAACTGAAATGATGTTTCAACATCAGTTCCGACGTCAGCAATCATAGTAAATCACACTAAACATCTCCTATGGATTTAGAGACTATAACCATATTAATCCACACATATATCTTGTAGGGAACACACGAGAACATATCAACATTTGATCAACTTCCAAGATTAAACCAACAAAACTGCAGTAACTTGCATAACACACTCTTGCAGAAGCTTCTTCTTATAAGTACAAGGTTCAGACCTTTTGTCTAAATTAAGAGTGATAACTGTCATCCTTCTGCATCTAAAGCTAGAGTATAAACATACCATAGACAATCTGCTACTTCCAATCCTTCAAGCCACAAAACTGGAAGAGTTCATTCCATACAACTAATGTAGACACCAATTGACCACAGGCTGATTTACACTGCTACTGCACATAGACTCTTGGATGCATTTTCCCTATAATATTGTCCTCAGACAGTTTAGCTCAAACAAGGATCGTCTCCTTCTCTTCTGCTATCAAGATTACTCCGTTTTCTTCAACCAGCTCCAGCTGAAATGCTATGACATTATGAACAGTATCTCAAAAATTGTTCAACTTCACAGCTTCAGTGATCCTTCAAAACAGCTACAATCTAATAGGTCTTTGACTTAGCATTTACCATAAACTGCTAATGTGTAGCACGATGTCGAGACATTAGAATTGACATATTAAGCTCAGCTTCTTTCTTGACGAAACTTCCTCCAGTTCATGATTTTGAAAATCAGAAACATGTATCTTCACAAGAGAATTCATCTTCAGATATTCCAAAACTACATTTGACATCATAACCAGGAAGATCCTCCTAATTAGGTCACCACAACTAAGCTTAAGAGATAACTTATCAAGATCTTTACTCCCGCATGAAAGATTTGACAGTGATACTCTTTTTCTTTGGCTCCACCTTCTTCTTTCACCATCAAGAAAATTGATAAAGAAGGAATCAATATTCTGGACAGATTGGCCTTCAATGCCTGATTTGAAATATATTCTTCTTCTAAAACTTCCATGTCATACAGTCTTTAATAAGATCCATTCACCTTTTGATCACTTCTTTCCCAAAACAAAAATATGAGATAATCCTCAAGTATCTTTGGCATCTCTAACCAAACGGTTGAAGCTGTCTAGCATAAACTACAACATCATAGAATATCCTGCTGAGGAGACCAAACCCTAATGTCTTTCCAAGAGAATACCTTCCTAGAATCTCACCACCAGAGATACAAGAACCAACCAGGGTTACAACGCACAACAACTCCTCAATAACCTTTAGGCACTACACAATAATCCTTGCACACCATCACCATAAACCAAGTGCCAACAAATCAAACTCACAACAGCAGTTCTCCTGATAACAATAGACAGGTCCAATACATACTCTGTCATGAATAGTCCATCCTTCACTTCAAGGGATCATACAAACAACTATATGAACTGACCAAGTCCATACCTCAGCAAAACTATCTTCTTTGCTCATGAACCAGAAAGTATCTTCCCTAGATCTCATCCAGAAATAGATAGGATGCCTGCTCTGATACCAATTGAAATTTTGGTACAGATGTGTGATGTCAAGTGCAATGTCACAACATCGCAATCTGCTGTATGAACAAGGCAATAATAGAAACAGAAATGCATAAACCACACACAAGGATTGTTCACCCAGTTCGGTCTAACAACCTACATTTGGGGGCATACCAAGCCAGGAAGGAAGTCCACTATTAGTAGTATCAAATTACAGACTCAACAAACCAGTTGACAATCTACCTAATCTAATCACTACCCAATGACCCTTCTATCTAAGAGACCACTTAGATATGAGACTCCATCTCACTCCCAATCATCTCAATGATGTCTATCAGTCAACATCTCAGCCACTGCATCAACAGCTTGATTTCCAAATAACTCTTCTCGAACATAACCTTAGAAGACACACTTCCATGACAACCCTTGGAGTTGCTTCAAAGCTTCCTCCAAGAATAATACAATACTCATTACCTACAGGTTTCTGAGTAATAACACAGTGACCATCTCACAACCCGAGTGGTTCACTTAGACAAAGCCCTAATGATCTACATCTTGGACCCGTACCGATTCTAGATTACAAACATTCTATTTATAACCTTTTTCCCACTGGATTTGGGCCTTCAAATCCCAACAAATCTTCTGCTGCAAATCTGCAAAAGATTCTGCTACTAAATAGATCTTCAATTAACTCTTCAATCTAATCTTCAATTAAATCTTCAATAATTAACTCTAAATATCCTCCATAACTTTATGCATTAAATTAGTAACAAACTAATCTCTATATCTTTTTGCACTAAAATAGTAACAACCTATTCTCCATATCTTCACTTTTTAATTCAGCTGCAAGATCTTCTCCATAAAAATATCTGATTTGATTTGAATTTAAAAACAGATTTTATCTTCAAATCTTTTTAAATCTTCAGCCCTTAAACACAGCAACAAATCTGCATAAAATCAGATTGCAACAGAAAATATTTCTCCCAAGATATTCGCACACTAAATCTCTAACTGATCTGATCAAATCAAACTTAAACACGTAGCCCTAAAACATCACCACCTGATGTTCTAATGTTATGGTATAGTGATGTCAAGACATCGCATGTGACATCACTCTTCAGCACTTTAACTCTTCATCACCTTAACATTCACTAATGTTATGACTCAATGTTAAGACATCAGACACATGACATTAACATTGTTCAACTTTGTTTTACCAGAATTCCAGCCAATACAAGAACTAACAGGTTTGACACTGACAGATGAAGACCTTAAAGAACTGACCCTGGTGGCTATAGAAAAACTATTACAAAAGAATAATAGAAGTTTGAATGACTACAAGACAATGCCATATCCAAAAGGTTATGTTGTTGTGGATTTAGGAAATAGACTTCTTCATGATGAGCGTTAACATGATGCTGTTGCTCAAGAACAACTTTATTCAAGCCTATACTCTTCTCTTACAGGTATTATATTTTTCCAAAAAAATTTGTAACATTTGTATAAAATTATTTTTCATAGCGCATCATATTTACATCTATAAAATGTTGTCTTACTTGTAGATGAGCAAAGAAGCATTTTTAATGAAATCATGGATGTTGTACAGAGGCAACAAGGCGGGGTGTTTTTTTTATATGGCTACGGTGGCACTTGTAAGACTTTTATGTGGAACACTTTATCGGCAACACTAAGGTCTAAGAAAAAAATTGTCTTGCCCGTTGCCTCAAGTGGGATTACAAGTTTATTGCTGCCGGGTGGAAGAACAACTCATTGTAGATTTAAGATTCCTGTCCCTACTTTAGAAACTTTTATTTGCAACATTAACAAAAAGGATGATCTTGCCGAGCTTCTAAAGATGACAGATCTAATCATATGGGATGAGGCTCCTATGGCTAACAGATTTTGCTTTGAGTCTCTTGACAAATCCTTAAAAGATCTTATGAGTGGAACTACACAAGGATCTAAAATATTTGGAGGTAAGGTTGTTGTGTTTGGTGGTAACTTCAGACAAATTCTCCCTGTTATACCAAGAGGTACTAGATCTGATATTATCCATGCAACCATCAATGCTTCATATATTTGGGATGAATGTAGAGTCTCGAGGCTAACAAAGAACACGCGTTTGCAAACTAGTGCAAATACTTCTACGGTTGAAGAAATAAGGAGTTTTTCTGAGTGGATTTTGAAGATTGGAGATGGGACCATGTGTGAGCCAAATGAAGGTTATGTTGAAATTTGTATTCCAGAAGTGTTTTTGATTTCAACTTTTTCTGACCCGATTAAGGCAATTGTTGAGGATACATACCCTGATCTCATTCATAACTTTCTTGATTCTGACTATCTTCAAAGTCGTGCAATCTTAGCTTCAACAATTGAAGTTGTTGATGATATCAACCAATATATCACAAACCTTCTTTCCGGTATGCAACTCGTTTTTTTGCAAACTTACATATGTCATTTGTCAAAACATGTTTGTTAGTATTAGTTTTCATTTATAATACAACAAAGATTTATTCAACCTTAGATTAATTATATTATTTCAATTGTTGTAGGAGATGAGAAAGAATACTTCAGTAGTGACTCAATAGATAAATCTGATGCTACTAACTTTGATGCATATGAGCATGTCACACCTGAGTTTCTAAATGCTCTTAAAACATCCGGATTACCTAACCATTCAATAAGGTTGAAGGTTGGGGCAACTATAATGTTAATGCGCAATCTTGATCAGTCTGAAGGATTGTGCAATGGAACACAACTCACTGTAACCAGGCTTGCCAATCATGTCATTGAAGCTAAGATCATTTTTGGTAAAAATATTGGCAATATCATTTACATTCCTAGAATGTCTTTGTCCCCCTCACAGTCACCATGGCCTTTTAAGTTGGTGAGACGGCAGTTTCCAATAATTGTTTCCTTTGACATGACAATTAACAAGTCTCAAGGACAGTTTCTAGACAATGTAGGTTTGTACTTGCCCAAGGAAGTGTTTAGTCATGGACAATTATATGTGGCCATCTCTAGAGTAAAATCCAAAAAGGGACTCAAGATTCTTATTCATGACAAAGATAAAGAACCTTTGAGTACTACCACCAATGTCGTCTTCAAAGAAGTGTTCCAAAACATTTGAAAGGTCTGTTTTAAACCAATGTTTCTTTCATTACATTCAACCAAATTATAACATTTCTATTAACCGTGGCAAATTGAATGATTAGTCTACCTTTTTTTTTTCCTTTTTCAGTTTTTAGCCTTCACTTCATTCTGAAGATGTATGTTACAATCATATTTCATTCACCTTTGAAACACATTTTGATTTTATTTCTTCTTTTATTACATTATAGGTGTTATAACATTAACACTATATCATTTTTTTATTTTACAATGATTTGATTCTAATTTATCTATTCTCATGTTCTACTCCTACTTTTTGAGATGGAATTGAAACCTTATTTAAATTACCCGTGCGCGAGCACGAGTTTCTTACTAGTTTAATTGTATTTTTTAGTTGGATTTTCGTGGTTAACGTCTGTCTCTCTCACATGGCATGCCAAGTTGGTAGTAAAATTGATTTCTTTTCCGATTGATAGTAAATTTGGTATTAAAACAACAAGGATTGATTATAACTGTTATTCTTTATTTTCTATTGAATCAGATTACAAGTACTCAAAAATAACAAATAATCCTCTCACCCTAATTAGGATTTACCACACTTAAGATGAGAGACTAGTATGCTATTTATAATAAACCTAACATACTAAACTAATGAGCTTTTTAACAATTACCCATTACTAGCTAACTTAGGGTATAAGCTAACATAAACAATTGGATCCTTAACACAAGACCCAATTCGACAACTACATACTAGAACACAATTCGACTACAGCATATAGGTCTTCGACAACAGCATGTGACCAGACTTCGACGACATGCTACACTAGAGTTCGATCCAATATCTCACAAATCTCCACCTTGGATCTAACTCTAATATCAAGAAACATACTAGTTTTCTTCATGCAGCTTTATCAAATGCATACAGTGGAAAAATTTGCAACTGGGCAACGTCTTGGTAATCATATCAGCAGCATTATGATTTGTCGAAACCTTCATGACTTGGAGTTGGACTTCTCCACGCTCGATTACCCCTCTAACGAAATGCAGCTTCACATCAATGTGCTTGGTCTGCTCATGATAGGCTGAATTCTTCAACATGTGTATCACATTTAATAGTGACAACTCAGCCTTGAAGTTTCAGCTCCTTTGCAAAACCTTTTAGCCACAATGTTTCTTTCACAACTTTAGTTAGGGCGATATATTCCGCTTCAGTGGTTGATAAGGAAACAACCTTCTGAAGAGTTGCTTTCCAACTGATTGTCGTGATAAACATAGTGAACACATATCCAGAAATAGATTTTCTAGAATCCATACAACCTGCATAATCAGATTCGACATATCCTACGATTGCTGCTTTACTATCTTCACCTAAGGCTCCACCATAAATTAGGACTCTGTTCAGAGACCCATTTATGTACCTTAGAATCCACTTCAACGCTTGTCAGTGAGCCTTTCCAGGATTCTCCATGTACCTGCTTACAAGACTTACTGCATATGATATGTCAGGTCTAGTACAAACCATATCATACATCAAAGAACCCACTATATTAGCATATGGAATTCTATTCATATAAGCTCTTTCGACATCAGTACTGGGACATTGATCTATACTCAGCTTGAATTGAGGGTTTGTCGGAGTCACAACAGGCTTTAAATTCGACATACCATACTTTTCAAGAATCTTCTGTAGGTATGCCTCTTGAGATAAGCATAATTTCGACGGCTTTCTATCTCTTCGGATGTCAATCCCAAGAATCCTGGACGCGACTCCTAGATCCTTCATTTCAAACTCCTTATTCAGTTTAGCCATCACCCTCATTACATCTTCGACATTGTTGCTTGCTTTTAGAATATTATCCACATAAAGCAACAAAATAACAAATGAATTACCAGGTCAAAATCTGAAGTAAACACAGTGGTCGAACTGACTTCTAATGAAACTTATGCGTGCCATGTGTCACACCCTAATTTTTGACCCTAAGATCCCCGCCTTATTCTTTGCATAACATATTAGGTCAATCATTCGTGCATAACTAACCGATTTATTAGGCTTTGTCTGTTTGGTTTCTTTTGTGAAATTAGGGTTGCTGCAGAAGGTTCAAGAATTATGGATGTCGTGTGTATGCTCATTGGAGTTTTGGTCCTTGCAAGTTGTGTTGAATTCCTATGGAAATGAACGAGGGATGTACTATCATGCTTATGGTCAAGAAGTCGTGAAGTGATCCATGGCCTGAGGCAGCATAATGGTATCAATTCTAAGATAATTTACCCAGAGGGTTCGCAGCATGTTGGAATTAAGATGAGGAACCAATCATGAATGGGCCATAATGTTTCAAGGCCATGATTAAGGTGGTTTCAAGTATGATTGGATCATTCTCAAGGCTATGTCCAATTTATTTCTAACGCCGAGTCGTGATTAATTTCTCAAGTGTTTGAATGGTTAACTTACTTCCATTATCAAGCCATGTTTTTTTGCAATTCAAGTCATGCCCAAGATTTTCATGTTACAAAGCTTTATGAACGAAAAGTCCATTCGGGTTCCAGATTGTATGACAATAATTAAGTTTTGTGAAAAACTTGATCTTCCACAAGAACATCACACTATTTAGGAAGCCAAGATTAATAATTTACAAGATCAAAATGACAAGCGCCAAAACTTATCAATAGACCAAGTGTAAAAAAATTCAATACCAATTTTATGCTTCAAAATCCAAAAAGCAAAAGTCCAAGATTCAAAGTACACAAGGATTGTGAGTTTCAAGTCAAATTCATTTTTTAAATTTCAAGTTCAAGCTACAAATGCAACGATGGTTTCAAACCTCATTTCAAATTCCATAAGTCATTACATCATCATATTTCACTACATTAAAATTACAAGAAAATACTTGAATTTGAAGCTTAAAAAAAAAGGGGGACGTGGCAATTCTACACTAAAAACAAGTACTGCGCGTGACACCGGATTCTCGACAGCTTACAATAATTTGGGTAATGTTTTGGGTAGATGTTGGCCGAGTGAAGGAAATAGTTCAGTTCTTCAATCAATTCAGTTCTTCAATCAATGAAATTCATTACGGCCCAAACATTCAATTTTGCATCGTTCTACATTAAAAATTCCCCTATTTTTGCTACGTGCAATAATCCGTAATTGGCTACAAAGCTCCAAAGCTTATAGACTTCATTTGCCATCCATACCTAGCCAATATCCAAGAATTGTGGAAAGCCAGTTGTGAATATTTGGTATCTCAACCTGCACAAAGCCATGATACTATCATGTAGCAGGAAGCTGTTAACTTGTTCAACACAAAACCAAACTGAGTCTATCAAAATTATTACTGGCAGTCGAAAGAAGTTGTTGCAAATGCAGTCGTTGCAGGGGAAATCTCATGATGGATGGTGTTCTCTATTGTAAGACGCATTTGCAATAGCTTTTCTTCGAAAAAGCTACATCATTACTTCAAGCAGCTGTCCGCCTCCTAAGACTCCTGAACCAGCATACAAGAACCAGGAAATCAACCAGAAAATCAAGACTTCTCTAATGACCAATGTAAAACAAACATAGATTGATGCAAAAGAAGAATTTTCCTCCGATGTCCTTTGAGTACCAGGCAATGGAAAACGAAGGTAATCGTGATGAGAATAAAGGGATGCAGAATATACAACAATTTCACCTCAAACTAACTCTTTCGGTCCAGTTCCTGCGGTCCCGGCTTCAGCATTTCTCAAGCAGTTGAAATCTTAACAGGGACGAAAACCTATTGAACGCAAGCCACAAAACAAACGTTAACTTCAATCTAAAGAGCAAGTCAAAACAAGATTTGTTAAGTTATGGCAAGCTTTATTTTCCCCAAAAAGACACAATCATATATTCAAGACCAATTCCAAACACATTCAATTCTTTCCTAAACAACATAAAACATGTTCAGACGAATTTAACAACATCCCAAATATTTTTTTCTATGGAATGAATTATAGACATTACTTTATTTAATTTTTTAAAATAATAACTTTTTTGGTTGAACAATTTAAGTTTTTAAATATCATTTTTATTATATTTTAAAATAAATGCGCGTACCATACCAGTACCCGTGCGAATGCACGGGTATCCCACTAGTTTTTATTAAATATAACTTTTTATCTAAAAATAAAACTTAGAACCTTTCTTTTTAATTAAAAGAAAAACCTCTAATATAAATCTTTAAAATATTAAAATTCAAAACTTTTTAAGAGAAAACTTTATTAACTTTTTTTATTCATAACTTTAAAATTAAGTGGCAATAAAAACTTTTATGTATAAGAATATAAAAAGTAAAATCTTTTCTAAATTAGTGAAAACTCTTTTAATATCTTTTTTTACATGACTTTAAAACTAAATAATAACAAAACTTTTAAAATGATTAAACCCCTTTTTGATAAGAAAATCTTTTTTATTAACTTTGTTAATATAACATTAAAACTAAAAGATAATAAAACTTTAAAAACATTTAAAACTTTTTAGCAAAAAGAAAACTAAGCAAAAATAATCTTTTATCAATCTCCCTTTAAGTTATAATCAACTCTTTTCTTAATAACCATCCCTTGCGCTTGAGTGTACGCTTGTATGTTTATCTTGTCTCTGTTTGTTATCATGTCTTATTATGCTTTATTGTTATACTTGATGGATGTATATTTTATATGTCTAAACCTTTTCACAACGAAAATACTGTCGATTCAACGTCGAGTCCATTTTCTACCCATATAAGTCGATTGCCTTTAGGCATCGCATTCAACCTTTTGGTCACTAGACACAAGACTAGCACCACTTTGTTAGCACTTTCGCTTAAATCTAATATAATTAATCGCATTAATATCCAAGGGAATATCCCATGCATAATAATCAAATTATTATGCATGGTGCATTTTTTCATTTGCATCATACCTCCCCATAGGTTTTACACCCTTAAGATAAGTTTATTAGACAACTTAGGATAGACTTCCTAGGTTAGTCCCCCTTAAAATCAATCAAACTTTAGCTCACCTAATTCTCCACACAAGAGAATTAGATGTGAATCATCTCAAAGAAGGGACATAGAATCACATACCCCACAAATACAAACAATTTTCAAAACTGTGGTGGTTTCTTAAGATGATGACTCATATCTTCTCCTAAAACTTTTAAACAACCTTAGTATCCTTCAGAGGAACTACATGTGCTCTGATTCCCTCCCGACAGGATATGTAGGCACAAGATGCGATATCTTGTCGAGCACACTTAGGAATAGAATCTTAGGTCTTCCTACCCCTTAACCCTTAGCAAACAAAAACAAATAACATAAGTAAAACAAGAGGTTCTTGTAGAGTACTACAAATATCTAGGGTGCTAAAACCTTCCCTAGGTATAACCAACCCCCGAACTTTAGAATCTTAGTTTGCATTTGCATTGTATACTGTGGGTATTCGATCTTTCTCCCTTCCCTTGGATAAATCAAAGACGGCAGTGAAATAAAAGAAATGTGATGCAAGTTAATATAATAGCTTGGTATCCAATTCTCACCGCGACAGAAATGGCGACTTCACTGGGGAATCTCATAAGAGGGTTCCCCCTAACTTGTTTCTTTTATGTTATTTGTTTATACTTGTGCATATCTGTATACTTGTTTATCTGTTTGCTTGGATTTTTCTGTATGCAGGGTTATCTTTGAGTGGTGAGATGGGTCCTAACCCGGACTTGAGAGCACATATAAGATAGGATCGTGGATATAATTGAGGAGATTTCGAGGAAGTAATTCCAAAGAATTCGATTTGATTCCACACTCAGTTGAGGCCCTCTCGAAGGTGGTATTTGTTGAACGAGCTATCGTGAATACATTACTACTTTCGACCTAGGAGCCCGGGATATTGAGGACCGTAGTTACCTTTAACCCAACTTGGCCTTTTAGGATGTAGTGCGATGACTATGAGGGAGTAATTCCAAAATGGTTGATACGCGATACTACACTCAGACGAGATTCTCTTGAGAATATTGTTGACTACCAAGTAATTGGGAAATCGATAATATCCGAAAGATGGATTGTAGACTCTGGGAACCTTTTAGAACCCGTTCGACAGGTACATTTAAAACCATAGTACACACCTCTTGGGATGGTTAGACCTTGGATCCATGCTGTGACCTTTCAAACCTAGGACTTTTTTGTCTATTTGATTGCTTGTGTGTGCTTTGTGCTTTGTGCTTTGTGTGTTTGCATCCCTGCATTCATTAGCATCATATCATAAAGTTTCATGGAACTTAGCTTTATTTGTAAACATCATAGGATATCATGGACTCTGAAAAAACAAGACGATGAAGTACCCTTACAAGAGTCATGATCTGGACGATCTAAGGAGACTGGAGGCATTGTTAACAGATAAAGAAGGGTTCAAGACCAGATATGGGAAGCTTGACAAGTATCTATCTTTGGTTAATATTCGAGCTAAAGGAGAAATTTTGAAAAATTTACTTCTTGCAAGAAAAGCTCCAGAAGACTGAACTTACTCTAGTCCCCGGTCAATACCTTGGAAGCTCAATTGGAAGAAGAATTCAAGTGACTCAAGAGAAGACCGTTGGAAGAGTCTCCTTAGATCCATCATTACTAGCTTTTATTTAGCTTTTATATCATGATTCTTGTAAGGCGTACAGATGCATTTGTAATCAATTTTGTAATAAATCAACCTTGTAGTATTCCGATACTAGTGATTATAACCGTTTCTTAAAAAAAATGTGTCTTTTGATACTCCCTGATGATTATAAATAGCTGAGTTCCATGAAACTTGCTGCATTCGCATTGTATATTTAGCATTGCATCCTTTCTGCATACATCTTTTCTCCACCTTAGCTTATTCAGTCTTCTATCTTCGTGTCGCTCAGCTGATCTTCTGGTATTCGCATCGAACTTGAAGTAGTTACTGGGGATAATGGATAGAACACAAAATATGGATCCCATGTCAGGCTTCAGAGTGACGACTAATCCGATGATTGACGAAGATGCTCCACAAGTGGATGTCCCTACCCGATCTCAGCCTGTGCAAAATAACCTGGTTGGTCAAGTTAATGAAAAAGATTCCCCTTTTTTGAGGTATATGTCAAATCCCCAGAATATCCGTCCTGTGACGACTCTGAATGATCCTAGATTGGGAGAAATTGAAAAAGGATTTCGTGACCTCCAAGAACAATTGAAGATGCTGAAAGGACCTAACGCATATGGTTTTAAGGCTTTTGACTTGTGTCTAGCTCCGGGCGTGGTTTTTCCCCCGAAGTTCAAAATGCCTGCCTTTGAAATATACAAGGGTGTCAGCTGTCCAAGATACCATTTGACAATATTTTGTCGAAAGATGACTACTTATGCCGACAATGACAAGCTGGTGATTCACTGCTTTCAAGAAAGTTTAAGTGGGGCGTCTTTGATGTGGTATATGAAGCTAGAAAGGAATCGTATTCAGTCTTGGGAAGAGTTAGCTAATGCTTTTATGAAGCAATACAATTACAATGTGGACATGGCTCCAGACAGTGACCAATTGATGAACATGAGTCAGAAAGGCAACGAGTCCTTCAGGGAATATGCACAACGGTGGAAAGAATTAGCATCCCAAGTTCAGCCACCACTTCAAGATAAAGAAATGGCCAAGATGTTTCTAAAAACACTATCGGGCTCTTATTATGTCAGAATGATAGGCGTTGTACCATTAGAGTTCCCTAAAATTGTGGAAGTCGGAGTAAACTTTGAGAACGCATTCAAAAGTGGGAAAATTAAAGACGTCTCGAATAGACAAGCTGATGAAAAGGAATCTATTAGTGATTCTCGAAGGGAAAGAACTGTTGAAGTTAATGCAATTTTGGATTCTCCTCAGACTTTGCAAGCTCCAGTTCTGGTGCCTTATCACAAACGTCGGTTTGCAGCGCCTGTTCAGTGCCAGCAATCACTACCGCATGGACGTCCGTACAAACGACGAAGGTTGACTCCTCATTATCAATGTCAAAATCCACGAATTTTGAACGTGAATCACCAGAATTAGCATCAGGATCAGCAGAGACCCCTGAATAGTCCAGAAGAAAAGACTCGTTGGTTTGACCTAATCCCAATGACTTACAGTCAATTGTGGTCTTACTTTGCCCAAAACTCAGTGATGGCACCCAGAAAGACCAGAGCCATGAAATATCGTCCTCCTTGGTTCAATCCAGATACCAGTTGTGAATTTCATGACGGAGTGTTGGGGCATTCGATTGAAGGTTGTAAGGTTTTCCAAGAAAAGGTCCAAGAGATGATCGACGATGAAGTGCTGACCTTCAGGGGAGGAAGCCCAGTTGTGAATGGAGCACCTTTGTGCTGACGGACGTGAAGACTCGAGAAGTTCCTTCCAAGTTAATGGAATCAAAAGCAGGGCTCACTCTCAGGATCATTAAGTTGTTTATGCATTTGCTCGCATTTGTTGTTATTTCTTTGATTATAAGCATGTTTTGCGTGTAAGAACTTGTTATTTTGAATAATTGATGCGATAAATAATGTTTGTCTTGAAGAAATCCATTTGTTTCACTCATTTTAAAATGCTTTTTCTATTTTATAATGCCAATGCCGCCCAATCTCTTGCCTCGGCGGAGAATTGAATGGAGGATGATGAAATCAAACGCAAGATCTCTTGTTGTATGCTTTTGAATAAAACTCTGCTGGTGATATAAGGCATTATTTCAAAAAAATCCTAAACACCGGAGATATAAGGAGATAAACCCTCGTTAACCCTTTTGAGCCTTTGAAGTAGTAGTTTTCTTCTACAAATCAAAAAACCCTCATTCTTAACCTGGGGCAGGGTAATTCGCAAAAAAAAATGGAGTAAAATATCACGAAGATTAGGTGGGCACAAACAAACTTTGAGCCTTATATCCTTTGTTTCTTAAACCGTGAACCAAGCCACGATACAACCCTTAAAAGACCTAATTGAAGCAGGGTTTTATTTCAAAGGCATGCTCATGGAGATATCGTTTCCTGACTCTTATGAGCCATGCTCAAATTCGTGTTGGCATTATAAAATCGATAATTCAACCACCAAATTTTTTTAAATAAAAACTTCAAGACAAACATATGTTGCATTAGCAGTTTCAGAAATAACATTTTTTTGCTTGCTAACATTGCTTGACATCATAGAGGCTAGCATGCGAGCATCAGCGATGAGCTAGATCTTTTGAGATTTGAAACTCTGTTGAGTAAACAACAGATCATTTCAAAAGGATAACTATACCAGGGGCACGATACCTAAAGACCTTGCTGAGTAGGGGCAAGTTGTTTCCCAGTTGTTTCTTTCACAGTCTGACCCCAAAGGGGGCAAGTTTGAAGACTCAGAACACCATCAGTCTGCGGCAGTTATGTCGAGATTTGATAAATCTCTCCAAGTTTGAAGACTCAGTTATACGTAATACCGGCAATCCGAGCCAGTTACGTCGAGATTCTACAAATCTCTCAAAGAGTTTGGAAACATTGGAACACTTTGGATACCAAGTTTTCTATAAAATCCTCTTGGAATCACTTCTTCTCAAAAACCATGCGACCTGGGGCATTTGAGAATTGAAGATTATTTCATCATTCACAGCAATTATTGTTCAAAATGGCGACTACCATACAATATCAATGCAGAATTATGTCAGTCTCACGACATTATTCACTCATACCTCAAAGAGTTTCTGCCTCGAGTGGTGTGATGGTTCCACAGTAAGTCTTTACTTCAGGTAGTCTCGACTATTCCCCGGTAAATTTCTATTTCAAGAAGTTACGGTACATTGACGCAAGATTTCCCCGGTCGGCAACCTAAGAATCCTCAGTAAATTTCTTCGGTTTCAACCTTCCCCAGCGAAGCGAGTGTTTATTTCACTCCTCAATGGATTTTCTCGCTATCTCAATCTTCTCCAGTGAAAGCGGATGTTTATTTCATCCCCTCGAAGTTTTATCTTCGACATTTTCAACTACTATTGATCCAAGCTTCCCTGATGAAGTGGATATTTATTTTATCCAGTTACAACTTTCATTCAGACTACTTCAGTTCACAGTGGATATTTATTTTATCCCCCATGAAGTCTCTTCGATCATGAGTTTGATTCGTTCCCAGTGAATCTTTTTCATCCCCAACGGAATCACAAGGTTCATCCTGACAATCCTAAGTGAAGTCACGATGTTCATCCCCAAGTGGAGTGCTCTATTTTCCCCAAAGAAGTTTGAAGCCTTGAAGTAGGACTGTGATCCCATATATGGCTTTCCATTCACCCCCGGTGATGCTTCTTTAGTGCGAAGATTGGCCGAGTATCTATATCGAGATGCTTATTTTCATCTCTAGTTTGCTTCTCCTTATTTTGTTTTGTTAACATAAGCATAAGCATAGCATGGCATTCATTTATTTAGATTCATGGCATTTTTGCATCTTGCATTTTTTTTTGTGTTTATTTGTTTGATCTTTCACTTTGGTTGCGCTTATCCCCAAGTGACTGGGTTTTGTCTGCTCCCTCCAGGTAGAATTGTCAGCCTTAGGCATAAAGAGCACATCATTTCTAATTCCCCACTGAGTTCGATCCTCGTGGAAGATGGTTGCTTTAGTGTTCTTTTCCATTTTTGGATAAAGACAAACCCCAGCTGAGTTCATTCCTCACTGGATGGAGTCTTGACCATTTCTTTTTAGTTATTTCCTGAATTGAACTTTGGTTCCTGACAATCACAATATTTTAATCTTAAGGCTTTTGAACCTAGACGGAGCGTGCATTTATTTTACATTTTTGTCTCCCCAGGAAGGATTTACTTGAAGATCTCTATGGAAGACATGAAATTATTCCTCCAGCGGTATTATGGGATCTCCAACAAGTTATGGATTCTCGCTGAATTCTGCGATCTCCAGTGAAATCCCGACCCCCTGTGAAGTTACTTTCTGACAAGTATTCACCTTTCCAGTAGGAGTTCAAGACTTTGCTCGAGGAAGACAACCTCGTAACAACTTATTTCAAGATGTATGCGAGGCAGACAAACTCGTGGCAGTTTATTTCAAGATTTGTGTTCGAGGCAGACAACCTCGCAGCAATGATTTATTTTCTACCCTTTTCAAGTGGAATACTTGATCAAAAACCTCGGCAGTAGGTATTCCCCCGGTTATTCTCGGCAATAGATTTCCAGAAGACCTCGGCAGTAGGTATTTCCCTGGTTATTCTCGGCAGTAGATTTCTAGAAGACCTCGGCAGAAGGTATTTCTTTTGTAAATTCTCTGGTTATTCTCGACAGTAGATCTCCAGCAGACTTCAACAAACAGTCGTTTCTTTCCAAGATCTCTGCAGTGGATTCCCTGGTTAATTTCAAACTTCGACAAACAGTCGTTTCTTTCCAGGATCTCGGCAGTAGATTCCCTGGTTAACTTTCAACTTTGACAGATAGTCATTTCTTTTCCCAGCAGATTCCTCAATATCTTTGACAGTGGACACATTTTCAATAAAACATTGGCAGAAGGTATTCTCAAATGAGGTTCTAAGTCTCAACAATAGACTCCTCCAATTGATATCTCTTGAAGATTCCTCCGGTTGACCACTAAAGCAAGATCCTCAAGTAGATTTTGTTAGAAGATTTCATCACAAATTCACCACCCTATGTTCGAGATACATTGTGATCGTCAGTTGGTAGTCTCTTTCTCCGATGGAGTTAGATCTCTTCCCCGTGGATTCTTGTTTTTCTAGTTGTCCCTCGTCGAGTATTCCTTTCCTTAGCTGTGTTTCAGTGTTTCGACTTTAGTTTTCCCCTGTGACATTATTCCTCACAGGTTTCTTTGTCTTGCATTTCATATCATTTCATACCATAGCATGTGCATTTTGTGGCATCTTAGGGCCAAAAATTATGCATGTTTTTATTTAAGTCTCTCCTATCTTGTTGAGACGAAGATTTCAATCTCCATATCTCTAGATAGAAGAAACTTAAATAGGGGCATCTGTCACACCCTAATTTTTGACCCTAAGATCCCCGCCTTGTTCTTTGCATAACATATAGGTCAATCATTCGTGCATAACTAACCGATTTATTAGGCTTTGTTTGTTTGCTTTCTTTGGTGAAATTAGGCTTGCTGCAGAAGGTTCAAGAATTATGGATGTCGTGTGTATGCTCATTGGAGTTCTGGTCCTTGCAAGTTGTGTTGAATTCCTGTGGAAATGAATGAGGGATGTACTATCATGCTTATGGTCAAGCAGTCGTGACGTGATCCATGGCCTGAGGCAGCATAATGGCATCAATTATGAGATAATTTACCCAGAGGGTTCGCAGCATGTTGGAATTAAGATGAGGAACCAGTCATGAATGGGCCATAATGTTTCAAGGCCATGATTAAGGTGGTTTCAAGTATGATTAGATCATTCTCAAGGCTATGTCCAATTTATTTCTAACGCCGAGTCGTGATTAATTTCTCAAGTGTTTGAATGGTTAACTTACTTCCATTATCAAGCCATGTTTTTTTGCAATTCAAGTCGTGCCCAAGATTTTCATGTTACAAAGCTTTATGAACGAAAAGTCCATTCGGGTTCCAGATTGTATGACAATAATTAAGTTTTGTGAAAAACTTGATCTTCCACAAGAACATCACACTATTTAGGAAGCCAAGATTAATAATTTACAAGATCAAAATGACAAGCGCCAGAACTTATCAATAGGCCAAGTGTAAAAAAATTCAATACCAATTTTATGCTTCAAAATCCAAAAAGCGAAAGTCCAAGATTCAAAGTACACAAGGATTGTGCGTTTCAAGTCAAATTCATTTTTTAAATTTCAAGTTCAAGATACAAATGCAACGATGGATTCAAACCTCATTTCAAATTCCATAAGTCATTACATCATCATATTTCACTACATTAAAATTACAAGTAAATACTTGAATTTGAAGCCTAAAAAAAAGGGGGATGTGGCAATTCTACACTACAAACAAGTACTGTGTGTGACACTGGATTCTCGGAAGCTTACAATAATTTGGGTAATGTTTTGGGTAGATGTTGGACGAGTGAAGGAAACAGTTCAGTTCTTCAATCAATTCAGTTCTTCAATCAATGAAATTCATTACGGCCCAACCATTCAATTTTGCACCGTTCTACATTAAAAATTCCCCTATTTTTGCTACGTGTAATAATTCGTAATTGGCTACAAAGCTCCAAAGCTTATAGACTTCATTTGCCATCCATACCTAGCCAATATCCAAGAATCGTGGAAAGCCAGTTGTGAATATTTGGTATCTCAACCTGCACAAAGCCATGATACTATCATGTAGCAGGAAGCTGTTAACTTGTTCACACAAAACCAAACTGAGTCTATCAAAAATATTACCGGTAGTCGAAAGAAGTTATTGCAAATGCAGTCGTTGCAGGGGAAATCTCATGATGGATGGTGTTCTCTATTGTAAGACGCGTTTGCAATAGCTTTTCTTCGAAAAAGCTACATCATTACTTCAAGCAGTTGTCCGCCTCCTAAGACTCCTGAACCAGCATACAAGAACCAGGAAATCAACCAGAAAATCAAGACTTCTCTAATGACCAATGTAAAATAAACCTAGATTGATGCAAAAGAGGAATTTTCCTCCGATGTCCTTTGAGTACCAGGCAATGGAAAACGAACGTAATGGTGATGAGAATAAAGGGATGCAGAATATACAGTAATTTCACCTCAAACTAACTCTTTCGGTCCAGTTCCTGCGGTCCCGGCTTCAGCATTTCTCAAGCAATTGAAATCTTAACAAGGACGAAAACCTATTGAACGCAAGCCACAAAACAAACGTTAACTTCAATCTAATGAGCAAGTCAAAACAAGATTTGTTAAGTTATGGCAAGCTTTATTTTCCCCAAAAAGACACAATCATATATTCAAGACCAATTCCAAACACATTCAATTCTTTCCTAAACAACATAAAACATGTTCAGACGAATTTAACAACATCCCAAAATCATTCTCAAACTGTGATCACTATCAGAAGGTTATTAATGAGTGCATTTCTACTACCGACATAACCAAGACAATTTTCGAAATATTTCCAACACGGTCACCCAACATGTCTAAGCTAAAAAAGAGGAAGCTTTCAAATGGTTCACAAGAATATCCAAGACAAGGAATTATGGACTATGTTAATTTCCAAAACCAGTTCCAAACATAATAAATCAATTTCGAATTGTTACCGAAACAGACCTCCAACATGTCTACTTCAGAAAAGGGAAACATTGATTGTCATTTGCGACTTGTTTTTTTCAAATCTGAAGATTTCAAACATCTATATAAAAAGACATCAGAGTTCACATGAGAAATTGGGAAAAAATCATAAACAATTTGGATGTGTTCACAAAACAAAACACATACCTAAACCATCAGCACACACACGCAGTAGAAGAACCAATTCATCAGACAATATCATAAACGCATACCACGACAGTGAGCAAAAAAAACCTTATACAAACATACGCAGTAGAAAAAAGTACAGTTTCACATACACAACACAAATCACACCAACAGAAGAAGAAGCCACAGGCGGAGACGAGTCAGACAAACAGCAACACACACGAAGGAATCATCAAGAGGAAAGGGTTCAGAAGATATACCTATACGAGGAATCGTTCGAGATCGTACCAGCATCTTCTCTACTTTTTATTGCTTTGTTCATTTTTAATTTGTAATCATCATAATCATAGTGAGAATATTGGGGTATTGGGCTGTGTGGGGTTAGGGTTGCTTGATTGATTGATCGGAGAGGACGAGAGGATAGCGGCGGCGGCGGCTAGGGTTTCAGAACCCTAATTTAGAGAGATAGAGAGAACGAGAGAGATGAGTGTGAGAGGAGTTCTTGTGTGTGGCTTCATGTTTTCTTCCTTTGTTTGTTGTTTGGTTCCTATACACCACGCACACACATATATTATCGTGCACCCTCGCCCTCTCACCATTCAGATTCACACACACACCCCCCATGCGTTTGAGATTTGAGGGTCCGTGATGGACTCTCTCCCTCGCGAAACACCTGATCCCTCCGTTTTAGAATAATCCATCTTTTATTATTAATTTAACTTTTTTTTATTAAATAAATTCATCACATTAAATTTTTATTAAATATAACTTTTTATCTAAAAATAAAACTTAGAACCTTTCTTTTTAATTAAAAGAAAAACCTCTAATATAAATCTTTAAAATATTAAAATTCAAATCTTTTTAAGAGAAAACTTTATTAACTTTTTTTATTCATATCTTTAAAATTAAGTGGCAAGAAAAACTTTTATGTATAAAAATATAAAAAGTAAAATCTTTTCTAAATTAGTGAAAACTCTTTTAATATTTTTTTTACATGACTTTAAAACTAAATAATAACAAAACTTTTAAAATGACTAAACCCCTTTTTGATAAGAAAATCTTTTTTATTAACTTTGTTAATATAACATTATAACTAAAAGATAATAAAACTTTAAAAACATTTAAAACTTTTTAGCAAAAAGAAAACTAAGCAAAAATAATCTTTTATCAACCTCCCTTTAAGTTATAATCAACTCTTTTCTTAATAACCATCCCTTGCGCTTGAGTGTACGCTTGTATGTTTATCTTGTCTCTGTTTGTTATCATGTCTTATTATGCTTTATTGTTATACTTGATGGATGTATATTTTATATGTCTAAACCTTTTCAAAACAAAAAAACTCTCAATCCAACGTCGAGCCCATTTTCTACCCATGTAAGTCGATTGCCTTTAGGCATCGTATTCAACCTTTTGGTCACTAGACACAAGACTAGCACCACTTTGCTAGCACTTTTGCTTAAATCTAATATAATCAATCGCATTAATATCCAAGGGAAAATTCCATGCATAATAATCAAATTATTGTGCATGGTGCATTTCATTTGCATCATACCTCCCCATAGGTTTTACACCCTTAAGATAAGTTTATTAGACAACTTAGGATAGACTTCCTAGGTTAGTCCCCCTTAAAATCAATCAAAATTTAGCTCACCTAATTCTCCACACAAGAGAATTAGATGTGAATCATCTCAAAGAAGGGACATACAATCCCATACCCCACAAATACAAATAATTTTCAAAACTGTGGTGGTTTCTTAAGATGACGACTCATCTCTTCTCCTAAAACTTTTAAACAACCTTAGTATCCTTCAGAGGAACTACATGTGCTCTGATTCCCTCCCGACAGGATATGTAGGCACAAGATGCGATATCTTGTCGAGCACACTTAGGAATAGAATCTTAGGTCTTCCTACCCCTTAACCCTTAGCAAACAAAAACAAATAACATAAGTAAAACAAGAGGTTCCTGTAGAGTACTACAGATATCTAGGGTTCTAACACCTTCCCTAGGTATAACCAACCCCCAAACTTTAGAATCTTAGTTTGTATTTGCATTGCATACTGTGGGTATTCGATATTTCTCCCTTCCCTTGGATAAATCAAAGACGGTGGTGAAATAAAAGAAATGTGATGCAAGTAAATATAATAGCTTGGTATCCAATTCTCACCGCGACACCATGAACTTGTCGAACTCCTATTCCACTGCCGAGGAGATTTTTTCAGTCCATATAAATATATCTTCAGTTTGGACACATAATATTCCTTCCCCCTTTCGACATACCCTTCAGGTTGCCTTATCAGGATTATTTCATCTAGATCACCCTACAAGAACACAGTCTTCACATCCATCTGTTCTAGTTTAAGGTCGAACTGTGCCACAGTGGCAAGCAACATTCGAATGGATATGTGCTTCACAATAGGGGAGAACACATCATTAAAGTTGACACCTTCTTTCTGAGTGAAACCCCTAGCGACCAATTTTGCCTTGTATCTCTTCGACGCTACTCCTTCGATTCCTTCCTTAACTTTGAAAATCTATTTACATCTGAATAACCTGGCTCCAGCAGGTTTCTTGATCAGTTACTAGGTGTTGTTATCATGAAGAGATTTCATCTGACCTTCAACCATCCAGTCTTCTTTCGACTCCTTATAACGTCCTTATAGTCTCTAGGTTCTTCATCTAGAACCTCACTTGCAGAGATTAAGGCATAAGCTACAAGATCTGCATACCCAAGTCTCTGAGGTGGCTTGATGAGTCTCCTCAACCTGTCTCTTGCTAGCAGGTAGTAATTATCAGTCTCCTCATCTTCGACAGCAGCTTCTGCTTCTTCTTCGACTTCATCTGGGATACGCAATTCATCATCAACATGCTACACCTCAACAGGAATCTCTCCCTGTTCCAGCTCTTCCTCAGCATCCTCGGTTTTCTTGAAGGTCATCTGAGCTTCATTGAAAACTACATCTCGACTGGTGATACACCTCGTATGACCTGGCACTAAGCACCATAGCCTATAAACTTTGACTCCTTCAGGGTATCCCATTAACATGCATTTCAGAGCTCTAGGTTCTACCTTATCTTGCCTAGTGTGAGCATAGGTCACACAACCAAATACTCTCAGTCTGTCGAGACTATGTAGATGTCCCGACTAAACTTCTTCAGGTGTCTTCATATCTAACACAGTCGAAGGACATCTGTTTATCAGATATGTTGCTATCGAAACAATCTCAGCCCAAAACACCTTCTTTAACCCAACACTAGTCAACATGCATCTAACTCTTTCCAAAATAGTTTGATTAAACCTTTTTTCCAAACCAGTTGTGGAGTACCTGCAGTAGTTTTGTGCCTTGCAATACCCGAGGTTGCACAAAAGCTGTCTAATGCCTCATTGTAAAATCAAGGCCATTGTCGGTTCTCAACCTCTTGACCTTTCTGCCAGTCTGATTTTCGACCAGAGTCTTCCAGCCTTTGAAATTCTCAAAAGTTTTATCCTTAGTCTTCTGGATGAATACCCATAACTTTTTGTAATAATCATCGACTATGGATAGAAAATACCTTGCTCCTAAATGTGATGAACACCTTGCAGGCCCCCAAAGATTAGCATGGATGTAATCAAGGGATCCATGTGTTCTTTGTTTGCCTTTATTGAACTTCACTCTGCAAGATTTTCCAAGTACACAGGGTTCACAAAATTTTAGCTTTTTGACTTTGTCTCCTCCAAGAAGATTTTGTTTCCCCAATTCGACCAGACCCCTTTCACTGACATGGCCCAATCTCATGTGCCAAATTTCTGTCTTTGACAATGGTTTTTTGTGGATGCAACATTTGTCGAACCACTTACAACTTCAGCCTCAAGGGTATACAAGCCTTGTTTCTTTACACCTCTCAAGACTTCCTTCGACCCCTTCATGACTCTTAGGATACTTTTCTCTCCTTAAAAAACATATCCCTTCTTGTCGAATTCACCACGAGAAATCAAATTTCTCTTCAAATCAGGTACATACCTAACTTCAGTTAATAACCTTATTGACTCATCATGGAGCTTGAATCTCACAGATCCAATACCTGCAATTTTGCAAGCTTTGTTGTTTCCCAACAACACTGATCCACCATCTTGATCACATAGCTCTTCGAACAATTCTCTATTTGGAGTCATGTGTCAAGTGCAACCTGAATCCATGATCCACTATTTTCTTGAGTCGTCGCTTGAAACCACAAGAACATTAGATGATTCGAAGTCATCTTGAACAATGGTTGCGTTGCCATTATCCTTACCTCCATGATCTTTCAGGCGTTCAGGGCACACTTTTCTTGTGTTACCCTCATTCTTACAGTGATAGCATCAAATATCAGATGCCTCGCCACTATAAGACTTCTACTGACTTTTACCTTTCTTCTTGTCGAACTTACCATCCTTTCGCAAGAATTTTCCCTTAACGACTAAACCTTCACCAATCGTCGAAGGTTTATGCTCCTTTCGTTCGTTCAAGTCCTTAGAATACAAGGCTGATTGAACTTCTTTAAAGCTCATGGACTCCTTTCCATACAAGAGAGTTTCTTTAAAGTGAGCATGTGTTCTGGACAAAGCGCACAACAACAACAGTGCTTGATCTTCATCATCGATCTTTACATCAATATTTTTAAGATCAAGAACCAGCTTGTTGAACATATCCAACTGCTCAGCCAACACTTTGTCTTCACTCATCTTGAATGAATACAAAGCTTGCTTCAGGTAGAGTTGATTCACCAGAGATTTGGTCATGTACAAACTTTCAAGTTTCAACCATAACCCCGATGTCGTAGTCTCTTTTGATACCTGTCGGAGAACCTTATCACCAAGGCTCAACAATATTATGTTGTGGGCTTTCTCTATCATGACCGTTTTTTCTTTTTCCGTTAATGCAACGTCCATGGCTGCCTTTCCCTTCAACGCTTTTAAACAACCCTGCTGAACTAGTAGGGCTTTCATCTTCAAGCGACACAGACCAAAATCGTTCACTCCGGTGAACTTTTCAATCTCATACTTTGTTGAAGGCATTTTCCTCCACGCTCACCGCACCAATTTGTTGTGAAAAACGATGCCTTAAAAAAGTATAATAGGTTTCTTTATGATCAAGAAACACACAAGGGTTAGGGTTAACAAGGAAAAACAACAAAGATTAGTTATAATTGATATTATTTACTTTCTCTTGAATCAAATTACAAGTACTTAAGAATAACAAATAACCCTCTCACCCTAATTAGGATTTGCCACACTTAAGATGAGAGACTAGTATGCTATTTATAATAAACCTAACATACTAAACTAATGGACTTTTTTAACAATTACCCATTACAAGCTAACTTAGGGTACAAGCTAACTTAAATAATTGGATCCTTAACACAAGGCCCAATTCGACAACTATATACTATAACACAATTCGACTACAACATGTGAGTAGACTTCGACGACATGCTACAATAGAGTTCGATCCAATATATATATATATATATATACGAAACATGAAAAAAGAAAAACATACAAAATTTAACATATAATAAAATTTGGGTATCCAATAATTAAACCTTATTATTATTATTATTATTATTATAAGTACTGATTTATATTTAAATAATAAAATAAATACTCATATTTATATTTTGACTTATGAAGTAGATTTTTAAAAGTAGAATAATTTAGATATCAATTTATTTAAACATAACCGGTTTAGGAGGAAGAAGCAAATGCATTAAAGTGACACTTAAGAAAAGATGGCGAATGAATTAATGAGAACAGTGGTGGCGTACTGATTAAAATTATAATCAAATAATCACTTCACACGATAACGGGTATGTGTATCATAACTCAAAGTCTTCAAGTGTATGATACCGCGCAGTATGGTAACTCAAAGTCTTCAAGTGTATGATACCCAACACGATGTGGACAAATTGTTGAAATTGTAATTCAGTGTTGTGTCGAAGTCGAAGGTTTATAGGTTTGGTCGAAGTAGTGTATGTTAGTCGAATAGTTGTAATACATTGTAAGTCAGCTGTATTCGACAGAGTCGAATATAGCTGATAAAGAGTTGTGTCAAAATGTAGTTTGGGCCTGGGCCTTGATGGCTTATATAAAGGGTCCTCTAGTTTGTAATTTTACATAGAGTGATACAGTTTTACACAGTTAATACAGTTTCACAATTCTGCAATATAGTTTTCTCTCTCACTCTCTCTCTCGTTTTCTTCTTCTTCTTCTTCTTCTTCTTCTTTACAAACCCCATCTTTCTTGAACCCTAATTCCAACAAATTGGTATTATAGAGCCCGGTTACGATTGCATTTTTGAGAGAATCAATGGCAAACGGAACAACATCTATGCAATTTCCAGCAAACTTACCGGTTTTCAAAGGCGAGAACTATCAACGGTGGGTGGCGCAGATGAAGGTCATTTTCAGATTTCAAGATGTTGTTGAAATCGTCAATGATGGAGTATCGGAATTGGGGGCAAATGCAGATGAGGCGCAGAAGGCTGTGTACAAAGATCAAAGGAAGAAAGATGGCAAAGCACTGTTCTTGATTCACCAGTGTGTGGATCCAAACGTGTTTGAAAAGATTATTGAAGAAGAATCAACAAAAGCAGCTTGGGAAAAGTTAAAGAGCTTGTATGGTGGAGATGAAAAATTGAAAAAGGTGAAGTTGCAAACCTTGAGGAAGTAATACGAGATGATTCAGATGAAAGAAGATGAATCAGTCTTGGCATATTTCTCAAGAATCGTGATGTTAACAAACCAGATGAAGGCATGTGGTGAATCACTGACTGATCTGCAAAAGATTGAGAAGGTATTAAGATCTTTGATAGCAGATTTTGATTACTTTGTAGTGACAATAGAAGAGTCCAAGAATCTTTCTGAGATGAAGTTAGAAGAACTTCAAGCTTCTTTAGAGGCTCATGAGATGAGATTGAAGCAGAGGAACTCAGAAAGAGAGAAGGTGACTGAAAAGGCGCTACAATCAAGATTCACCAAGAAATCTGGAAAAGAGAAATCGAAGCAGTCAAAGAATGTTGCTAATGATAAGAAGTCAAGCAAGAAGACTGATTCGACTAAGAAAGACATGAAGGACGTGCAATGTTACAACTGTCAAGGTTTTGGTCACTATGCTCGAGATTGTCGAAGAAGAAAGAAGGAAAAAGGAAAAGATAGTGATGAAGCCCAATATGCACGCACTAGAGATAGTGATTCTGATGATGTGTTGCTGATGGCCAACACTCAGTCGACACTGAGCGAACTAACATGTGGTATCTAGATTCAGGATGTAGCAACCACATGACTGGCATTAAAAACTGGTTTACCGACTTAGATGAATCAGTCGAAAAGGTTATAAAGTTCGCAGATGGCAGGCACATCAAATCAGGTGGTAAAGGAGATATTTCGATTGTCAGAAAGGATGGTCGAAGAGCAACTATCACTGATGTATTGTATGTACCAGCAATGACAAGTAACTTGATAAGTGTAGGTCAATTACTTGCAAAAGGCTTCAATATGAAGTTAGAGAAGAATCACATGAAGGTACATAGGGCTGATGGGAAGTTGATAATGAAAGCACCTATGGCAGAAAACAAAACCTTCAAAGTTGAACTCAACACATCAGATCATAAGTGTCTTGCTTCAATGACTGAAGAAGACAAGAATTGGCTATGGCACCACAGGTATGGACATCTAAATTTCAAAAGTTTAGGCATGCTCAACCAGAAAAGAATGGTGTTTGGTTTACCGCAGTTGAAGGAACCAAAGCAGGTGTGTGAAGAATGCTGCAAAGCAAAGCAGGCCAGAAAAGCATTCAAGCATGACTTGCCCATGAGATCAAGGCAAAAACTGGAGCTAGTTCATTCTGATGTGTGTGGACCTTTTGAAGTTAGGTCAAATGGTGGTAAGCGTTACTTCTTAACTTTCATTGATGAATTCACCAGATATATGTGGATTTATATGATTGAAAGTAAGAATGAAGTATTCACAAAGTTCAAGAAGTTTAAGTTGCTTGTTGAAAAGCAGAGTCGCTGCAAGCTAAAGAAACTGAGAACTGATGGCGGTGGTGAATACACCTCTCGAGAGTTTGCTAGATTCTGTGAAGAGGAAGGTATAGAGCATGAAGTTATTGCACCCTATACACCTCAACATAATGGCATAGCTGAGAGGAAGAATAGAAGTATACTGAATATGACGAGAAGTATGTTGCAGGCGAAAGAGGTGCCAAAGAGATTTTGGGCTGAAGCAGCTTCGACAGCAGTATACATTCTGAATAGATGTCCAACGAAGAAGTTAGTCGAGAAGACTCCTCATGAGGATTGGACAGGGTCGAAACCAAATGTTAGTCATCTTAAAGTTTTTGGATCAATATGCTTCAGGCATGCACCTGAACAATTGAGAACAAAACTGGATGATCGAAGTCAAGCTATGGTGTTAATAGGTTATCATTCGACTGGTGCATACAAACTGTATTCACCAAACGATGATAAACTAGTGATCAGTCGAGATGTTCTTGTGGATGAAAGTAAAGGGTGGGACTGGAGTCAAACTTTAGTTCGACAGGAGTCAGATACAGTCACAACTGTGTTTGAAGAAGATCAACAGAATGAGGCTTCAACCAGTCGAAGTGAACAGGATAAAGATTCAACCAGTCGAAATGAAGAACAACCTGAGCAGAATGCAAGAAGATCGAATAGAAGAAGAACTGAGTCGACAAGACTATCTGGATATGAGAGATTTCCAGACCAAGCAGTTGATGCAGATGGTGACTTAATCGAAGAAGCCATGATGATGGCTGAAGCAGAACCAATTGATTTGGATCAAGCCATGAGTGATTCAAAGTCGTGTGAAGCTATGAAGGAAGAACTCAAAGCTATTGAGAAGAACAAGACTTGGGAGCTTGTCGAAAGATCCAACAAGAAGCCAATTGATCTAAAATGGGTTTATAAGTTGAAACGAAGACCAAATGGTGAGATTGCCAAGTATAAGGCAAGATTAGTGGCTAGAGGTTTTCTGCAGAAACAGGGCATTGATTTCGACGAGGTTTATGCACCTGTTGCAAGGTTGGAGACAATCAGAATTGTTGTGGCAACAACTGCTTATCGAGGGTGGAAGATACATCAGTTGGATGCAAAGTCAGCATTTCTGAATGGGCCATTAGAAGAAGAGGTCTATGTTACTCAACCACTAGGATTCGACATCAAAGGGCAGGAGTCGAAGGTGTACAGATTAAGGAAGGCTCTCTATGGGTTGAAACAAGCTCCTAGAGCTTGGAATAAACGAATAGATAGTTTTCTGAATGAAGCAGGTTTCACAAAATGTGTCTCTGAACATGGAGTGTACGTGAATGATGTTGACAGTGTCAGTCGAATCATTCTATGTCTCTATGTCGATGATTTGTTAATCACAGGAGCATATGAAGCTGAGATAAAGAAAGTCAAGTCGAAGCTAATGCAGGAGTTTGAAATGTACGACCTAGGGAAGTTGTCATATTTCTTAGGGATGGAAATAAGGACACAAGTGAAGGAATATTTTTACACCAGAAGAAGTATGCTCAAGACATCTTGAAAAGATTCAAGATGAGCAACTGTAATACAACAACCACACCATTAGAAACTGGCGCAAAGTTGAAGAAAGAAACTAATGATGAGTTTGTAAGTGCAACTCTGTATAAACAAATCATTGGTTCCTTGAGATATTTGTGCAACACTAGACCTGATATATGTCAAAGTGTTGGAGTGTTAAGTCGATTTGTGGAGAAACCCCAAGAATGTCATCTCATTGCTGTGAAGAGGGTGCTGAGATACATAAAGGGAGCGATTGATCATGGTGTGTTGATGCCAAAGAAGTCGAAAGATAATACAAAGGCAGAAGTCTATGGGTTCACTGATTCTGATTTCAGCGGAGATCAAGACGAAAGGAAAAGTGCTGCAGGCTACATCTTCATGATCGAAGGAGCCCCAATATCTTGGAGCTCAAGAAAACAAAGCATTGTAGCTTTGTCCTCATGTGAAGCTGAATATGTAGCTGCATCATATGCTGCGTGCCAGGCAGCATGGATCGAAATGTTGCTTGAAGAACTCAAGGTAATGGAATCGAAGAAAGTAAAGTTACTTGTACACAACAAGTCAGCTATAAACCTGGCGAATCACCCAATGAGCCATGGTCGAAGCAAACACATTGAGAGGAGGTATCATTTCCTGAGAGATCAAGTCAACAAAGGGAAGCTGGAACTGGAGTATTGCAAGACAGAAGTTCAACTAGCTGATATACTCACCAAACCTCTGGGAAGAGTCAGATTCGACGAACTGAAGAGAAGCATCGGGATGAGAAGTCTCGACAACATGAATTAGGGGGTGTGTTGAAATTGTAATTCAGTGTTGTGTCGAAGTCGAAGGTTTATAGGTTTGGTCAAAGTAGTGTATGTTAGTCGAATAGTTGTAATACATTGTAAGTCAGCTGTATTCGACATAGTCGAATATAGCTGATAAAGAGTTGTGTCGAAATGTAGTTTGGGCCTGGGCCTTGATGGCTTATATAAAGGGTCCTCTAGTTTGTAATTTTACATAGAGTGATACAGTTTTACACAGTTAATACAATTTCACAATTCTGCAATATAGTTTTCTCTCTCACTCTCTCTCTCGTTTTCTTCTTCTTCTTCTTTACAAACCCCATCTTTCTTGAACCCTAATTCCAACACAAATTTGAGCCGATCGATTGAAATCGATCGATTTATTATTTTTTTTTGTGTAAATGGATCGGATCGGGTTGGAGGTCGGATTGATTCGATTGTTTAATTTGGATAATATAAGCCGATTCGGTCGGATTCAGATGTTTATTTTAAACCCGACGAAAACCGAAACCGATGGAACTTAATTAATATATATATTTTATTTATTTTTATTACTATATGACCGACTCATTATAAAAATGAGATTTATAATGTTTGAGAATGTTATCATTTTTATAATTTAATGATGGTATTATATACTCTAAAAAATATAAGACATGTAATATAAAATTTTGAGTATTATTTAGTGTATGGTTTAAAATAAGATAAAGATCAAAATTAATGTCATATAATATTGAAAATATTATACCATAATAATAATTTTTTTTAATAATAAAAAATATTGTTCTATTCCAAAAATTTGATATTTTTTATAATAAATTTAAAAAATAGTTATTTTTATAGGATTGTTCTAATAAATATTAAACTGACTAAACCGACCCGATTTAACCGATAAACCGACTTAACCGAATCCAACGAAAACCGGAATTTAATCGGTCGAAATTGGGCCATAAAGCTAAAACTGTGGTTTACATTGAATTTAAATTTTGGGCTCGAAACCGACTGAACCCGACCGATTGTCCACCTCTACCCCTCAGTATTGTAACTCAAAGTCTTCAAGTGTTTTTGAAATATTAATGGATATCAAAATTAAAAAAAGATTTTATTAATTTTGAAAATATTTTAAATAGTTTTTTTATAAAAATTATTTTTAAAAATATAATTTTTTAAAACAACTGTGATTTCGACTATGTTTTAATCTTTAATAATATATGTTTATGATATACGATTTCAATATTATTTTTAAAATTTTAAAAATAAAATATAAAAAATTTATAATATTTTAAAAAACAGTTTTATAAGTTTCATTTTAAAAAATACAAAGAAAAAATTTATTGTTTTATAGTTGAATCAGATATATATTATCACCGTTTCATTTTCACTACCCAATGAAGAAAATTGGAAAGAAAAGTGCTACACAAATATTTTTTCATTCATAAATATATAAAAAATCATGTTAAATATTTATCAAAAATAAATAAATAAAATAAAATGTTTTTCTTTTTATATATAACAATAAACAGGTTATTTATTTTTCACAAAACTTATTCTTTTCATAAAAATAAATATAAAGAGACTCTCATGTCTGCAATAAAATTTTAACTTGTGGCTTTTAGTTTGTTTTTACTAAGTTAATTTTCAATAACTTTATACTTTTTTTTTTTAAGCAAGTGATATATAGAAAAAGAGTACAAATAGTACTCCACCTGAATACAAAAGCAAACGGCCGAGACAAGAAGGCCCGCCAAAAACGAGAAAGAGATTACAAACCAAATACACTTAAGACAAATAAAACAAGAGATCCTTGTCGAACTCGTATAAACTGCAGTTAGGGTGAGTAATTTCTCCCACAAAGGACCATCTCCAAAGAGCAAGTTTTACCTTCCAAACAATATCCAGAATATTCCAAGAGTTGTTGCTGAAAATAACGGCATTCCTAACCAACCATATACTCCTACAAACCGCCAACCAAATACTACTTTCTCTACCTCTCAAAATGAATCTCGATCTGCAAAAAGAGAACTATTGCATGAAACTTCTCTTCATATCTATTTCCACATCAATAGAACCACCAATCCAAATAGAGATATCCCTCCACACCAATTTAGCGATCGTACACTTTAACAACACATGCTCTAAAGTTTCGGGAGCCAAAGAACAAAAGGAACAAACCGTATCGTTAAAATCACTAATAATACTTCTATTAAATAGAGAAACCTTCGATGGAAGTTTGTTCATGAAACACCGCCAACCGAAAGCTTTGATATTAAAAGGGACTGACGCTTTCCAAACTAACTCCAAAGCCGAATCGTACCGATTTAACGGACCCAACGACGTGAAAAGAGAAGCAGCTAGAGCATAATACGACTTGACCGAATAAACTCCGTCGCCCTCCAACAACCACAACACTGAATCCTCCGCATCTCCCTTCGGCTGAAACCGGAGCAAGAAGTTCCTAATATCCGAAACATCGCTTAAATTCCCAGCCACCACACCTGCATAATCAGAAACTTCAATAACTTTATACTGTATATTGTTTATATGTTGTTGTTTAATTTCAATTTTATTAATTTATTTTATATTATATTTCTTTAATAAATTTAAAAATATTATTTATTTTATATCATAATTAACCCGTTCAAAAAGCACGCGTAATTGAATAGTTTTATTTGATAATCGCACCAACAATACTATCCATACTATGTCTAAATTTTATTTTAATTATAAAAATTGTTAAATTGAAGTTTCGGTCCCTCAATTTTGTTTAGTATATAAAATTAATTTTTTTATTTTAAATTTAAACAGTTTTGTTTCCTCAAATTTAACTTCAAACATTTTTATTTTCATCTTACCTTTTTTTCATACAAAATTGATGAAATATTTTTTTTAACTTATATTTTATCCAAAAAATTCAACAATATATTTATATAAATGATTTGTCATTTTTCACAAATAATTTATCATTTAAAAAATAAAAAATCATTAATTTTAAATACAAAAGTACGATAGAGGTAAAACTTTTTAAATTTAAAATATAAAGATTAAAACTATTTAAAATAAAATAGATAATTAATTTCGTGAATGATATGAATTAGGAGAGTAAAACTGTAATAAGCTTAAAATTAATACTTTATTAATTGAATATTAATAATTAATTCAATTATTTAAAAAAAATCCTGTTATAACAAGATCAGAAAAGGAAGAAAAAAAATTGTCTTTTACAACGAATAAATTAAAATATTTTTTTATATACCTATTTTGTTTTAAAGTATATTTCCTAATCTGATGATTGATAAAAATTCTTCTTAAGATTTGTCCGGTAAAACTTTCAAACAATTCCTTAACCAATTTAAAAATATATTTAATTTTAAATATATCTAAAGTTTTTTTTTCTTCTAAAAGTCAATGAAATTAAAGAGAGAACACGAACAGTGTTTAAAAACAGAATACACAGACCAAAAGGAATAGAATGAGATTTCCAGTCAACTCTATTCTAGCTACCCTCTTAGAAGATCCATACAAAAAGTTAAAAAATTAGAGTTGGTTTTACAAATTTCACCCCCTTAAACCAATTCCAAACCCTCATTTTAATGTCCCAATATAAGTGAAATGCTCGAAACTGTAATTAACCAAATCACTCCCAACTTCAAATTACCCTTAGAAGAATTACCAACACCACACCGGTCCAAAAAGAAGTGAATGATATCTCCCCATAAAAACTCCCATAACTTTTATAATAAACAATTATTTATAGTAGTATAGAAAGTGAAAAAGTGGTGATGGTGATAAGAGAAAATGAAAAAAAATGAACAAGTGGTCATGTGGTGACAAGAGAAAATGAGAAGCGATGAAAAAGTGCTGATAAGAGAAAAAGAGAAGTGATGAAAAAGTGCTGATAAGAGAAAAAAAGAAGTGGTGATATGCACACTAATTTTCTAATTTTAAATAATTTATGGATATCAAAATTAAAAAAAAATTTATTAATTGTGAAAATATTTTAAATAATTTTTTTATAAAAACTATTTTTAAAAATATAATTTTTTAAAACAACTGTGATTTCGACCATGTTTTAATCTTTAATAATATATGTTTATGTTATACGATTTCAATATTATTTTAAAAATTTTAAAAATAAAATATAAAAAATTTATAATATTTTAAAAAACAGTTTTATAAGTTGAATTTTAAAAAATACAAAGAAAAAATTTATTGTTTTATAGTTGAATCAGATATATATTTTCACCGTTTCATTTTCACTACCCAATGAAGAAAATTGGAAAGAAAAGTGCTACACAAATATTTTTTCATTCATAAATATATAAAAAATCATGTTAAATATTTATCAAAAATAAATAAATAAAATAAAATGTTTTTCTTTTTATATATAACAATAAACAGGTTATTTATTTTTCACAAAACTTATTCTTTTCATAAAAATAAATATAAAGAGACTCTCATGTTGCAATAAAATTTTAACTTGTGGCTTTTAGTTTGTTTTTACTACGTTAATTTTCAATAACTTTATACTGTATATTGTTTATATGTTGTTGTTTAATTTCAATTTTATTAATTTATTTTATATTGTATTTCTTTAATAAATTTAAAATATTATTTATTTTATATCATAATTAACCCGTTCAAAAAGCACGCGTAATTGAATAGTTTTATTTGATAATCGCACCAACAATACTATCCATACTATGTCTAAATTTTATTTTAATTATAAAAATTGTTAAATTGAAGTTTCGGTCCCTCAATTTTGTTTAGTATATAAAATTAATTTTTTTATTTTAAATTTAAACAGTTTTGTTTCCTCAAATTTAACTTCAAACATTTTTATTTTCATCTTACCTTTTTTTCATACAAAATTGATGAAATATTTTTTTTAACTTATATTTTATCCAAAAAATTCAACAATATATTTATATAAATGATTTGTCATTTTTCACAAATAATTTATCATTTAAAAAATAAAAAATCATTAATTTTAAATACAAAAGTACGATAGAGGTAAAACTTTTTAAATTTAAAATATAAAGATTAAAACTATTTAAAATAAAATAGATAATTAATTTCGTGAATGATATGAATTAGGAGAGTAAAACTGTAATAAGCTTAAAATTAATACTTTATTAATTGAATATTAATAATTAATTCAATTATTTAAAAAAAATCCTGTTATAACAAGATCAGAAAAGGAAGAAAAAAAATTGTCTTTTACAACGAATAAATTAAAATATTTTTTTATATACCTATTTTGTTTTAAAGTATATTTCCTAATCTGATGATTGATAAAAATTCTTCTTAAGATTTGTCCGGTAAAACTTTCAAACAATTCCTTAACCAATTTAAAAATATATTTAATTTTAAATATATCTAAAGTTTTTTTTTCTTCTAAAAGTCAATGAAATTAAATAGAGAACACGAACAGTGTTCAAAAACAGAATACACAGACCAAAAGGAATAGAATGAGATTTCCAGTCAACTCTATTCTAGCTACCCTCTTAGAAGATTTATACAAAAAGTTAAAAAATTAGAGTTGGTTTTACAAATTTCATCCCCTTAAACCAATTCCAAACCCTCATTTTAATGTCCCAATATAAGTTGTACAAATTGAAATTCTCATTATCGAAAATGATACAGTTTCTATAATACAAAATGCTCAAAACTGTAATTAACCAAATCACTCCCAACTTCAAATTACCCTTAGACGAATTACCAACACCACACCGGTCCAAAAAGAAGTGAATGATATCTCCCCATAAAAACTCCCATAACTTTTATAATAAACAATTATTTATAGTAGTATAGAAAGTGAAAAAGTGGTGATGGTGATAAGAGAAAATGAAAAAAAATGAACAAGTGGTCATGTGGTGACAAGAGAAAATGAGAAGCGATGAAAAAGTGCTGATAAGAGAAAAAGAGAAGTGATGAAAAAGTGCTGATAAGAGAAAAAAAGAAGTGGTGATATGCACACTAATTTTCTAATTTTAAATAATTTATGGATATCAAAATTAAAAAAAAATTTATTAATTGTGAAAATATTTTAAATAATTTTTTTATAAAAACTATTTTTAAAAATATAATTTTTTAAAACAACTGTGATTTCGACTATGTTTTAATCTTTAATAATATATGTTTATGTTATACGATTTCAATATTATTTTTAAAATTTTAAAAATAAAATATAAAAAATTTATAATATTTTAAAAAACAGTTTTATAAGTTGAATTTTAAAAAATACAAAGAAAAAATTTATTGTTTTATAGTTGAATCAGATATATATTTTCACCGTTTCATTTTCACTACCCAATGAAGAAAATTGGAAAGAAAAGTGCTACACAAATATTTTTTCATTCATAAATATATAAAAAATCATGTTAAATATTTATCAAAAATAAATAAATAAAATAAAATGTTTTTCTTTTTATATATAACAATAAACAGGTTATTTATTTTTCACAAAACTTATTCTTTTCATAAAAATAAATATAAAGAGACTCTCATGTCTGCAATAAAATTTTAACTTGTGGCTTTTAGTTTGTTTTTACTACGTTAATTTTCAATAACTTTATACTGTATATTGTTTATATGTTGTTGTTTAATTTCAATTTTATTAATTTATTTTATATTGTATTTCTTTAATAAATTTAAAATATTATTTATTTTATATCATAATTAACCCGTTCAAAAAGCACGCGTAATTGAATAGTTTTATTTGATAATCGCACCAACAATACTATCCATACTATGTCTAAATTTTATTTTAATTATAAAAATTGTTAAATTGAAGTTTCGGTCCCTCAATTTTGTTTAGTATATAAAATTAATTTTTTTATTTTAAATTTAAACAGTTTTGTTTCCTCAATTTTAAATTCAAACATTTTTATTTTCATCTTACCTTTTTTTCATACAAAATTGATGAAATATTTTTTTTAACTTATATTTTATCCAAAAAATTCAACAATATATTTATATAGAATGATTTGTCATTTTTCACAAATAATTTATCATTTAAAAAATAAAAAATCATTAATTTTAAATACAAAAGTACGATAGAGGCAAAACTTTTTAAATTTAAAATATAAAGATTAAAACTGTTTAAAATAAAATAGATAATTAATTTCGTGACTGATATGAATTAGGAGAGTAAAACTGTAATAAGCTTAAAATTTAGAAAGAAAGACAAAAAAGAGAAAAGATATGAATTTGTTCATTATTATAATAGACGGTGTAGAATACATTGGTGTCAGAATAGCACGGACATCACTCCTATAAATAATGTCGGGCTTTTTCTTGAAACCCCATCTCAAAGAAAATATTGAACTTGATATTTAAGACTGATGGCGGAAGGAGGTACATCTTCAAGTTCATCTTCATCAGATTCAAAAAGGTCACTACTAAAACTTTTACTACTTGTTCTCTTCGTTTCTCCATTCATTCGAACTATAATATATATTATCATCATTTCATTTTCACTATCCTTTGCAGGTTGAATGATGTTGGAAAACTACTGGGCCATGTTGGAACTAGGGTTCAAGAAAGATGAGATTTGTAAAATTGTATTAACTGTGTAAAACTGTATATCTTTGTATCAAATTACAAACTAGAGGACCCTTTATATAAGCCATCAAGGCCCAGGTCCAAAACTACATTTCGACACAAACTGAAGTATTCGACGACCATTGTATTCGACTCAGTCGAATACAGCTGACACAATACAACAACAACTAACTCAATTTCGACATACACCTATACACTCAGACTTCGACAATACATTGAATTACAATTCCAACACACCCCCTAATTCATGTTGTCGAGACTTCTCATCCCGATGCTTCTCTTCAATTCGTCGAATCTGACTCTTCCCAGAGGTTTGGTGAGTATATCAGCTAGTTGAACTTCTGTCTTGCAATACTCCAGTTCCAGCTTCCCTTTGTTGACTTGATCTCTCAGGAAATGATACCTCCTCTCAATGTGTTTGCTTCGACCATGGCTCATTGGGTGATTCGCCAGGTTGATAGCTGACTTGTTGTCTACAAACAACTTTACTTTCTTCGATTCCATTATCTTGAGTTCTTCGAGCAACATTTCGATCCATGCTGCCTGGCACGCAGCATATGATGCAGCTACATATTCAGCTTCACATGAGGACAAAGCCACAATGCTTTGTTTTCTTGAGCTCCAAGATATTGGGGCTCCTTCGATCATGAAGACGTAGCCTGCAGTACTCTTCCTTTCGTCTTGATCTCCGCTGAAATCAGAATCAGTGAATCCATAGACTCCTGCATTTGTATTATCTTTCGACTTCCTTGGCATCAACACACCATGATCAATCGTTCCCTTTATGTATCTCAGCACCCTCTTCACAGCAATGAGATGACATTCTTGGGGTTTCTCCATAAATCGACTTAACACTCCAACACTTTGACATATATCAGGTCTAGTGTTGCACAAATATCTCAAGGAACCAATGATTTGTTTGTACAGAGTTGCACTTACAAACTCATCATTAGTTTCCTTCTTCAACTTTGCTCCACTTTCTAATGGTGTGGTTGCTGTATTACAGTTGCTCATCTTGAATCTTTTCAAGATGTCTTGAGCATACTTCTTCTGGTGTAAAAATATTCCTTCATCTGTGTCCTTAAATTCCATCCCTAAGAAATATGACAACTTCCCTAGGTCGGACATTTCAAACTCTTGCATTAGCTTCGACTTGACTTTCTTTATCTCAGCTTCGTCTGCTCCTGTGATTAACAAATCATCGACATAGAGACATAGAATGATTCGACTGACACCGTCAACATCATTCACGTACACTCCATGTTCAGAGACACATTTTGTGAAACCTGCTTCATTCAGAAAACTATCTATTCGTTTATTCCAAGCTCTAGGAGCTTGTTTCAAACCATAGAGAGCCTTCCTTAATCTGTACACCTTCGACTCCTGCCCTTTGATGTCGAATCCTGGCGGTTGAGTAACATAGAACTCTTCTTCTAATGGTCCATTCAGAAATGCTGACTTTACATCCAGCTGATGTATCTTCCACCCTCGATAAGCAGCTGTTGCCACAACAATTCTGATTGTCTCCAACCTTGCAACAGGTGCATAAACCTCGTCGAAGTCAATGCCTTGTTTCTGCAGAAAACCTCTAGCCACTAATCTTGCCTTATACTTGGCAATCTCACCATTTGGTCTTCGTTTCAACTTGTAAACCCATTTTACATCAATTGGCTTCTTGTTGGATCTTTCGAAAAGCTCCCAGGTCTTGTTCTTCTCAATAGCTTTGAGTTCTTCTTTCATAGCTTCACACCACTTTGAATCACTCATGGCTTGATCCAAATTAATTGGTTCTGCTTCAGCCACCATCATGGCTTCTTCGATTAAGTCACCATCTGCATCAACTTCTTGGTCTGGAAATCTCTCATATCCAGATAGTCTTGTCGACTCAGTTCTTCTTCTATTCGATCTTCTTGCATTCTGCTCAGGTTGTTCTTCATTTCGACTGGTTGAATCTTTATCCTGTTCACTTTGACTGGTTGAAGCCTCATTCTGTTGATCTTCTTCAAACACAGTTGTGACTGTATCTGACTCCTGTCGAACTGAAGTTTGACTCCAGTCCCACCATTTGCTTTCATCCACAAGAACATCTTGACTGATCACTAGTTTATCATCGTTTGGTGAATACAGTTTGTATGCACTAGTCGAATGATAACCTATTAACACCATAGCTTGACTTCGATCATCCAGTTTTGTTCTCAATTGTTCAGGTACATGCCTGAAGCATATTGATCCAAAAACTCTAAGATGACTAACATTTGGTTTTGACCCTGTCCAAGCCTCATGAGGAGTCTTCTCGACTAACTTCTTCGTTGGACATCTATTCAGAATGTATACTGCTGTCGAAGCTGCTTCAGCCCAAAATCTCTTTGGTACCTCTTTAGCCTTCAACATACTTCTCGTCATATTCAGTACACTTCTATTCTTCCTCTCAGCTATTCCATTATGTTGAGGTGTATAGGGTGCAATAACCTCATGCTCTATACCTTCCTCTTCACAAAATCTAGCAAACTCTCGAGAGACATATTCGCCACCATCATCAGTTCTCAGTTTCTTTAGCTTGTAGCCACTTTGCTTTTCGACAAGCAACTTAAACTTCTTGAACTTTGTGAATACTTCATTCTTACTTTCAATCATATAAATCCACATATATCGTGTGAATTCATCAATAAAGGTTAAGAAGTAATGCTTGCCACCATTCGACCTAACTTCAAAAGGTCCACACACATCAGAATGAACTAGCTCCAGTTTTTGCCTTGATCTCATGGGCAAGTCATGTTTGAATGCTTTTCTGGCCTGCTTTGCTTTGCAACATTCTTCACATACCTGCTTTGGTTCCTTCAACTGCGGTAAACCAAACACCATTCTTTTCTGGTTGAGCATGCCTAAACTTTTGAAGTTTAGATGTCCATACCTGTGGTGCCATAGCCAATTCTTGTCTTCTTCAGTCATTGAAGCAAGACACTTATGATCTGATGTGTTGAGTTCAACTTTGAAGGTTTTGTTTTCTGCCATAGGTGCTTTCATTATCAACTTCCCATCAGCCCTATGTACCTTCATGTGATTCTTCTCTAACTTCATATTGAAGCCTTTTGCAAGTAACTGACCTACACTTATCAAGTTACTTGTCATTTCTGGTACATACAATACATCAGTGATAGTTGCTCTTCGACCATCCTTTCTGACAATCGAAGTATCTCCTTTACCACCTGATTTGATGTGCCTGCCATCTGCGAACTTTATAACCTTTTCGACTGATTCATCTAAGTTGGTAAACCAGTTTTTATTGCCAGTCATGTGGTTGCTGCATCCTGAATCTAGATACCACATGTTAGTTCGCTCAGTGTTCGACTGAGTGTTGACCATCAGCAACACATCATCAGAATCACTATCTCCAGCTCGTGCATATTGGGCTTCATCACTATCTTTTGCTTTTGCCTTCTTTCTTCTTCGACAATCTCGAGCATAGTGACCAAAACCTTGACAGTTGTAGCATTGCACGTCCTTCATGTCTTTCTTAGTCGAATCAGTCTTCTTGCTTGACTTCTCATCATTAGCAACATTCTTTGACTGCTTCGATTTCTCTTTTCCAAATTTCTTGGTGAATCTTGATTGCAGCGCCTTTTCAGTCACCTTCTCTCTTTCTGAGTTCCTCTGCTTCAATCTCATCTCATGAGCCTCTAAAGAAGCTTGAAGTTCTTCTAACTTCATCTCAGAAAGATTCTTGGACTCTTCTATTGTCACTACAAAGTAATCAAAATCTGCTATCAAAGATCTTAATACCTTCTCAATCTTTTACAGATCAGTCAGTGATTCACCACATGCCTTCATCTGGTTCGTTAACATCACGATTCTTGAGAAGTATGCCGAAACTGATTCATCTTCTTTCATCTGAATCATCTCGTATTGCTTCCTCAAGATCTGCAACTTCACCTTTTTCAATTTCTCATCTCCACCATACAAGCTCTTTAACTTTTCCCAAGCTGCTTTTGCCGATTCTTCTTTAATAATCTTTTCAAACACGTTTGGATCCACACACTGGTGAATCAAGAACAACGCTTTGCCATCTTTCTTCCTTTGATCCTTGTACGCAGCTTTCTGTTCATCAGTAGCATTTGCCCCCAATTCCGTTACGCCATCATTCACGATTTTAACCACATCTTGAAATCTGAAAATGACCTTCATCTGCGCCACCCACCGTTGATAGTTCTCACCTTTGAAAACCGGTAGATTCGCTGGGAATTGTGTGGACGTTGTTGTTCCGTTTGCCATTAGAATCTCTCTGAATCGCAACCGGGCTCTGTAATACCAATTTGTTGGAACTAGGGTTCAAGAAAGATGAGATTTGTAAAGAAGAAGAAGAAGAAAACGAGAGAGAGAGAGAGAGAGAGAGAGAGAGAGAGAGAGAAAACTATATTGCAGAATTGTGAAATTGTATTAACTGTGTAAAACTGTATATCTCTGTATCAAATTACAAACTAGAGGACCCTTTATATAAGCCATCAAGGCCCAGGCCCAAAACTACATTTCGACACAAACTGAAGTATTCGACGACCATTGTATTCGACTCAGTCGAATACAGCTGACACAATACAACAACAACTAACTCAATTTCGACATACACCTATACACTCAGACTTCGACAATACATTGAATTACAATTCCAACAGGCCAGTGTTTTGCACTATTGTTTGCTATAATCGGATTTGAATCAATCAACACAACCAGCAATGAAAAACCTCTACTAGTGAGAGCTTTGGCTTTCATGGTTACTCTTTACTACATGGTTTCGGTGCTTGCAACAGTGTTGCAGCTTCACGTTCCATTCATGATGTTTATCCTCTTGCTTGGAGCTGTTGTTGCTTTGATAGCTCTGATGATTATTTCTCCTATGCTTGCTTTCATTTTACTGAGCTTGTTGATATTCATCCTTGCTTTGGTGGTATTGTATAATAAGTATCAAAATGAGATCTATCAAATGATTCCAGAGAAGATAAAGTATTTGTTTGAAAGACCACGTGGTAACGAGAATGTTGTTATTCCAGTTCGTGTCTAGAGAAATTGATTGTGTTTCTATTTGTGTATCTTGAGACGAACGTTACCTGTGTTGTAATTTTTTTATGTTAATGAGTTTCTATTTTTATCATCTTAAGAGGAACATTACATGTGTTGTAATTTTATTATCTTGCGATGAATAGATTGTGATTTGCTAGACCCTGCAATCACAGGGCCAGATATTTCTAATTATCTGATCATAATCCAGTGGTTCTGATTTAAACATGAATTATAAAATAAAAAACAAACTAATTTATATGAACGTGTGATTAAGATCAAACTTTTATGGACTTTTTGACTGTGATTATGGGAAAATATTGACTGCATGGGATTAATTTCCTGAATATTGTTCATCTGAAATCAGGTCCTTATTTGTGGGGAAAAAATTCCCTACTTTTACTATTCTATACTTTTGGTACCTAGGGGAATGGATTACATAACTTTTTAGTGTGCGAAAGACACCATAACTTTGACAACATGTGTACCGCTAGATTAATAAAGTGGACCAGATGGTGACATGTGTCTTTTTTAAATTAAAAAATATAACCACAAAAGAATCCAAACTGGAATAATTTTCATGCCTCTTCCACCTAACAAAACACGGCCTCATCAACGTTCACCGTTCCGTTAGAGTAGATCGCCATCATAAACTCAGACTAAATCGAAACCACATAACATGTTCTTCTATTTTCCAGAAGTAAGAGTCGTTTCATTTGCATCTCCCTGTTGCAGTCCGAACTAACCGACTAGATCACCGTTGCCATTGTCAAGCAGCCACTAGATCTCCTCCGTAACCGACTGGTATTTATTCTTGCTGCAACATGTCATCAACTTTTTATTGTTTTATTGAAGTATAATTTCTTAATTTTCTATTTGAATTCCATGGACCAACTCCTCCAATTTGTAACTTCTATCAATGATGGCAACAATGTGAGGGCGAGCACATTTTTCTTCAAGCTAATTTCAACGTCGGAAAAGAGAAAGGAAACCAAGGAACAGTCAGGAAACGGCGTATTGGCACTCAAAGGGATAATAAAATAAACATTGTATTGTATTTTTTAATAACAAAAAGTTGTAAAAGAAAAAATTTGCCACATTACACTATCTCAAGCAGTGGATAGATCTGATGGTGCAGAAAGAGTGAAAGTCAGGTGACTTTGGCGCGCTAAAGTTATGTAATTCGGATCCGTATCTTTAGTGCATTTTTGAAAATAGATTTTGATGTGAGAGACACATGATTTGGAGAGAGACAAAGAGAAAGGTATCAAATGTATGAAGAGCCAAAGTTGGCTAAACTTGTTCGTATTTGTGTATCTTGAGAACATTATGTTTGTTGAATTTTTATTATGTTGAAATTACGGTAATGATTTAAATATTATAATCATGTTATAATTTTTTTTAATAAGAGCAATATATTGAAATAAAAAAGGAAGGGCCAAAGTTACAAAAAGGGATCAAGTTAGCCCATCATATCGAACTAAATCTAAAGAACGGTATTCCTAACCTATTCTTTACAAAATTATTCCGGATTTCCAAAAGAATGGAATCAAAAACAGCGGAAGAGTTCGTACTAAGAGCAGTATTTGCAAGGGTGTCCGCATAAGATTTTCTTACTCTAAAAATATGAGTAATAAAAAGGTTAGAATTAGTAAAATGACCTAAAAGATTAGTCAAAGCGCTCCTAAGCTTCCAGTGAACCAAAAGAGGGTTGGAATAGACTTTGATGACCAATGAACAATCCGTCTCAATCCAAAGCATATTCCAACCCTTTCGAATTGCAATATCCAAGCACTTGATAACCGCAGAGACCTCAGCAAAAAAAGAAGAGATGGGTTCAACATAGTCCGCAAACCCAAGAATGAAATTTCCCAAGTGATTCCTGAAAATACCACCAGCTCCGGCAGAATTCAATGAAGATTTGAAAGCTCCATCGCAGTTACATTTTATCCAACCAACAGAAGGAGGGCACCAAACAACCTCAATGATGTTGGGAGCTTTAGGAGGTCTAATGGTGGCATCAAAGGACTTGATAATAGAGAAATCAGAAATAGAAATGCGAGAGCACAATAAAGTATTATCACCTGCAGATTTCACCATCCTACTAATCAACACGATGGAGTCCCGAAAGGAAATCATTTTATTATTATGCTTCCTCTCATTCCTCACCTTCCAAATCTGAGACAAAGAGAAAATAAAAGCAGCTTTAGAAATAAGAGCTACTTGAGCGGAATTCCTAAACGAACAGTTCACCAGAAGCTTCGAAATAGACAAAAAAGAGCTGTTGATATTAATTCTATTTCTGAGCCAAAACCAAATCCTCTGCGCAAACGGACATTTAACGAATAGATGGTCAATGGATTCTTCATCGGCATTGCAAATGCAGCAGCGAGAAACCATTGCCACACCCCGTTTCACCACCTGACAGTCCGTAGAAATTTTCCCGTGAATGAGTTTCCAGACAAATAATGAGTGCCTCGGAGGGATATCAACACACCACAAAACCTTGGCCCAATCAACAATTGTCGCACCTGGAGACTTCGCGGCATAAGCATCTTTGAGCGTGAGAATGCCATTATCGGAAGGAAGCCAAAGGACGTTGTCTTTGAAGTCCGAAAGAACAGGAGTAATGAAAGAGGAGAGGAATGGGAACCACTGTTGCCAATTACAAGGGAAAATCCAATTATTTTCGTGAATAAAATCATAAACTTTACTAGCAGTAGAGATGCCTTTGGAAACTAAATAGTTCAGAGAGGTCTAATTTATCAGCGGCTGATCGCACCAGTTATCAAGCCATAAATTAACAACTGTGCCAGAACCAATTAGCCATCGAGAATTAGAACGGACCGTCGCAATCTCAGTTTTAGCACCAGACCAAAGGGTGGAGAAAATATGGTATTTTATTAGCCCTTTAGGCCTAAGAATTCTCTTCCTAAGAATGATAGCCTAATCATTCCCGCTATTAAAAATCTCCCAGCAAAGCCTTAAATTGAAAGCCTCGTTAAGCCGCAAAATCGATCTAAGACCGTAGACCACCACAATCAAGGGGCTGACAGCACTTTTTCCAAGCCACCATGAACATACACCGTTTATGAATATCACCGGTCCAAATGAAATTCCGGCACGCCTGCTCGAGGTTTTTGATTAAAGAAATGGGCCAAGAGTAAACGGCCATAGTGTAAGATATCATACTGTAAACCGTAGACTTTACAAGCGTGATCCGCCCCGCCATTGAAAGAAGAGCTCCCTTCCAAGAAGACAACTTTCCAATAATTCTGTCGGCAATCGACTGTAAATGACAAGCCTTAACTCTACCTTTAAACAATGGAACCCCCAAATAGTTGAAAGGAAGAATGCCGCAATTGAAACCAGTCAAATCCATGATTTTCTGACGACGGTTTGTGGTAACAGAATCAGGATAGAAAAAAGATTTTCCATGGTTTATATGCTGCCCAGAGGCAATAGTGTAATCACCAAAAACTTTCTTAAGAACTGTAATGTTAGCGATCTTAGCAGTGCAAAAGATGAGGATATCGTCAGCATAAAGGATGTGAGACGGAATTACCAAATTTTTGGAGGATTTGATGAGCTCCAGATTACCATTCAAGACCAGCTTACCAATGCTACGACTTAAAACGTCTTCGGCCAGACAGAATAAAAGAGGGGATAGCGGAGCCCCTTGTCTCACACCTTGAGAACATTTGAAATAGTCGTGTTGGACACCGTTGAAATTGATCGAAATCATGGCAGAAGAAATAAGAGTCGCAATCCAATCACAAAATTTATTGCAGAAACCAAACTGCTTCAAAACAGAGATCAAAAAATCCCATCTCAAAGTGTCAAACGCCTTAGAAATGTCAACTTTAAAGGCAAGGTTTCCATGAGCACTTTTGCTGTCCAGGACATTAATCGCTTCAGAGGCCAAACAGGTGCATTCACGGATATTTCTACCATTAATAAATCCATGCTATTCAGGAGAAATAATCGACGGCATAATGGAAGATAAGCGGTCAGCTAAGATCTTAGAAATTATCTTGTATTTGAAGTTTAATAGAGCAATAGGACGAAACATATCCACAGAAACAACATCCTTAGATTTAGGAATAAGGATCAGCGAATTAGCATTAAAATTCGGCAACATCCAACCAGTACGAAAGAACTCCAGAACCGCAGCACAAACATCCGCTTTGATAATGTCCCATTAGGTATGGAAAAAAATCCCACCAAAGCCATCTGGACCGGGAGCGCTAGATTTATTAAGATTGAAAACCGCAGCGGTGATTTCATCCAAAGAAGGTAGAATTGTTAAGATATTATTCATGTCAGAGTCCACCAATGAAGGGATAACATTCGCGATGCTATTAGCCTCCTGCTGAGTGCCTGCAAAACAAATGAGGTTAGTGAAATAATCCACCACAATAGCAGCCATCGCAGCAGGATCCGTAACCGATTCATCACCATGTTTAAGAATGGCAGTGTTGCACTTCGATTTCTTGATTTTGCATACGGTGGAAGAAAGCCGTATTTCTGTCCCTCCACTTGTGCATCTTAAGATTCGCTTTCTCCGACCAAAAACTTCCTCATAAAGCTGCGCTTTTTCTAGGTTGGATTGAGCATTCTTTTCAAGAGTTTTAAGATCACTCCTTGGGCCATGAATACTGATATCCTGCTGAATGGATTCCAGGGAAGAAAGGCAGCTGCTAATGACTTTTCTGAAATTACCGAAAATGTCAATGTTCCAACGTTTTAAGCTATTCTTCAGAATTTTCAGTTTTGTATGAAGAATGTACATCGGGCAACCGTAAACCACAGTGGCCCAAATCTTAGAAATGTGATCTTTGCAATTTTCATGGAGAGTCCACATCTCCAAGAATCTAAAATGAGAAAGAAATTTGATGTTATTGAAAGAAGCTTCAATAAGAATTGGATGGTGATCAGAAATGACTCTCGGTAACGAAATAGCCTGAAATTTGCTGCAAGCTGAGAACCACTCCAAATTACCAAAAGCTCGGTCAAGCCTCCTTTCGACCGAGGCACTACCACATCTACCATTATGCCAAGTGAGAGAAGAACCTTTAGCAGGGAATTCAACCAAGCTAGAGTCGTTAACCCAGTTTCGAAAATCCATAATGGAAGCATTACTAGGCCTAGAGCATCCTCTATGCTCATGAGCACCAAGAATGGAGTTGAAATCTCCAAGAATAGACCAAGGTATATTCAAAGAGTTGAGGCAGAGTGTAGAATCCGTCCAAAGCCTTCGCCTGGTGATGTAGTTTGTAGAGGCATAAACAACAATGAAACCAAGAGTCATGTTGTCAAGATTAATGGTGAATGAGATAAACTAATCATTGATGGACTGAATGATCGGGTTGAAAGACTTTTTACACACTCACACCAAAGATTGGGCAGCCTCTGTTGTCTGTCATTGACAGCAAACAGTTTGAGGTTGAAAAGGTCCCAAAATCTAGTAGAAAAGCTAGCATGAGAGCACCAAGGTTCAACAACAAAACAGAAATCTAGATTGTGAATTCTCAAAAAATATTTGAGTGCCAATTTAGATGGGGAGTTGGCAATACCCCTTATATTCCAAAACAAGCACTTCATTGGGAAGGGCTGCTACAATCAGCCAGTGAACTGGTGAGTTTGCCTTTCTTGACTTTCTTGATTTGCCGTTTTTTCTTCCTATGCGCTTTAGAAACCACCAATTGAAAATTTGACTTCTCTCTGACTATGTCGTCCTCATCCGAAGGATTATCAATCTCATCCTCATCTGACATATTAGCCTAAGAGTTTCTGAGGAAAACTTCATTCTTATTTTTAATTTCTGCAACAATATCATCTTTATTACTTTGGACCTCCACCACGATGCCTTGCAGAGCAGAAGGATGCGTTTCCTCCACACAAATTGGCTCAACAGATTTATATGAATCACCCACCTGAACATTGTCACTTAATATAGGAGAATTAAGCAGTTCAGTATCAGTTTCAGCCGCATTTCGTCTGTTTGAATATTCAAGAATCACCACATGCTGAGAAGAAGCTTCATTTTCCACAACATGATAAGCATTGATGTTAACACCTTCCACATTGTAGATTGAATTTCTATTCTGAGCCTATGCAGCTTCTTTGGCACGAAAAGAAGTCCTTGGTTTTCTTGCTCCATTATCTTTAGTTTCCTGTTTTTTCATAATCATGTTATAACTTATATGGGTCATAAAGTGAAATTAACAATTTAGACGTAGACTATTTTGTTTCCTCAAAACTTCTTTTCTTAAGTGATAAGAGTATTTCTAACACATGATAACTTTCAACATTCTTGTATTAAATAAATGACATTGTATTGTACTCAGATCCTACTCTATGGCAAGGCAAGTGAGACATTTGTTTAGAACCTCAAAAAAATTTCTCTCTGATCTATTCATCATTTTAGTCTTGCCACTTACCTCTCTCACACATTTTTTTTCTTGCAAGTATTATAAAAATAATAATAAAGAAAGGGACAAAAGAAAGAACAACAAAGACATCTCAAAAAATAAGTTTTATTTATTTAATATTTTATTATTAATATTTAATTATTATTTTTAATCATTTTATATGTTTTAATTTTATTAATAGTGAATTTTATTTATTTTATATTAGTATATACCGCAAAATATTTATTATTTTATTTTAGAATAGAACAATGTCAATCGAAAATTTGAACTAGAAGTTTCAAAATTGCAAAAAAAAAAAAAAAGAATTGAATCTTTAGTTGAATCACAAAGGGGCTTTAAATAAATTTATCAAAACAAATAAAAAAAAGTAAATTTAAAAATTTAGGCGATTATTCATTGAATGAATAAGTTACTAACAATGTAGAAGCTAACATCGTAGAGGTGCACGAAAATGAAAATGTAGATTTAGTAGAAGAACTTAATAATGTAGATGAAGTTAAGTTAGTTAACAACTTAGATAATGATGAAAATACAAATAATAATTTATTAATAGAAGAACTTGATAGTGTAGACACGACTAAAAATATATGTGATCCAAGTTAATGGACAAATATTAATGCAAATTTGTGAGATTTAATAGTAGAAAAAGGCCCCCTACTAAAAATAAGACATTTGGTTAAATGATTTTACATCAGATTTCAAGATATATGATATAAAAAATATTTATCAAAGGATATTAAATCAAATTTCATAACAATATGCAGTGCAAAATATTTGATTTAGGGATTTTACTTCAGATATTAATTTTCACTGATGTGAAAAATAACAAAGTGACAGTTTCGTAAATAATATGAAATTTTGTTATAAATGATTTCACATCGAGCCTGGATTTGCACCCGATGTAAAAAGTTCACCGATGAAAAAATAACAAGATGACAGTTTCGTAAATAATATGAAGTTTTGTTATAAAGGATTTCACGTCGGTCCCGTATTTGAACCCGATATGAAAAAGTGGGCATTTACATCGGGCCTCTTTACAACCGATGTGAAAACTCCAATCTCACTAAACAATGCCTTGTTTGACCTCCCCATATTCATTCTTGACTCTCTTTTTTCAATCTCAACAATCACAATTTCAATCATTCATCGATCTATCTATCAATGAAGACTCCTCTGAAAAAGTTGCGAGGTCTGGCACTTCTCAATCACAAACATGACTCCAACCACAACAAAACCATTCTTCCTCTCGGACAACGCGACGAACTCACTCAAGCCACAAGAGTAACTATTCTCTTTTTCACTTCTTCTACACTTTTTTAAGGGTTTCTTCATTTCATCAATTTCAATTTTCAGGAGATGCAAGACATGCGAGACTGCTACGATACCTTAGTTTCTGCCGCCGCAGCCACCGCCAACAGTGCTTACGATATTTATCACTCATATAACTAACTACCTATTTCAATTCTATATTATATTATGCATGCTAACTACAATTTTATACAGAATTCGCTGAATCCCTGCGAGATATGGGTTCTTGGTTGCTCGAGAAAATCACTTTGAATGATCACGAAGAAGAAACTGGTATCTATTTCTTTATCCATTCTCACAGACTTTATTTGTCTATTTCCATTTTTACACGCTGTTATTATTTTTTATTTCTACACAAGAGTCACACCACAATCAAAGTATATACAGTAACTTCTAGTACCAAATTCAAGATCCAAATTTCAAAATTCCTCTTCCATCATCATCATGGGAACAACCGCCGTTGATTGCTGCGCCACCAAATCATTGACGGCAACGAAGTCTTCAACGTCTCCGATCTCGATAATTTCATCAAGACTTCAAATATGGCCGTGTGTGGACTTTCTTACCCCGCGTTGCTATCATGGGACCGCAAAGTAGGTGTGAGTTTTTTTTTTTTGAATTCTTTAGTTTTCATCTTCTGCTATTTGTTGATTTTGATTTAGCTTTTTTTTTTTGCGAGTTCATTATTGTTTTTGAGGGAATATGTAATTATGAACTTGTTGAGTTGGATCAATGAGTTTAGTTTGCGTTTAAGTTGGTGATTCAAGTGAAAAATAAATTTTCGGTTAGGTTTTTGATTTGATTGAAGTGGCTTGTGGCGAAAGTGAATTTTTATTACTATGCGGTTTTATATTTTTTTTGTAATGGTTATGTGTTTCTGTTGTATGATCTAAACTTGTTGTGGTTTGGTTTTGTTGCTTGAGCAGGGAAGAATACTTGGATGAATCATCTTTTCAACACTTCTTTCAGGAAGATGGATGCTTTTAGGGGAAGGTTAGGTTTTTGAATTGATTGAGCTATTATTGTGGCTTGAGAAAATGGCATTTGAATGGGAGAAATGAAAACTGAAATACTGAATGCTTTTTTTATGATTCTTGGATATCGTGTTGTTGCAGATCTCAAACCACCAAGGGTATTTGGATGGCTAAGTGTACTTGAATTGAGCTGTGCACTATTGCTATGGATTTAGAGGGTATAGATGGAAGGGAGAGGGGTGAGGTAATATATTCTATTCTATATGTTTCTTCATACCCTGCTATTGACGTCATTTGATGCTTCATTATCAAATCGAGATTCAAATCGTGAATCAAATCTTATTATGAAACGCAAGATGCATTACTGATAAAATATGTCATTCTTAAGTTAAAACAAGTGACATAACAAAATTATAAGTTGATAGATCATTTACTCACCTCAAAATGATTCAAGATTCAAGTCATAACAAAATGATCTATCAGTTTTCTATTTCCTTATTATGTGATACACTACTTAGTTAGTACAAAATATTGTCTATTAACTGCTGTAGCAGCGCTATATAACGTAGCCTAGCGGAATTTGAATAAAGTGTTATTTTCTGCAATCCGGATTGACAGTAGTGTCGTAAATTAGACTATTATCATGATTATAGGAAACCTGAAGCTTGAGGGTTCAAATTATGGCTTGAACTTGAAGCTGGATTTAATTTGATAAATAAATTAAGTGATCAATGATAGATCAGTAAAGGATTTATTAAAATAAATGCAATATCTTCTAACTAAGACATTTTTGCAAGGCTTTTAGGGATATGTGCTGAAAGAAAGCAGTACTATGCCACTTCCTAGCTTTTCTTCATACTGCATCTTTACACTTTAAAACCTTGAGAGACTCACAGGTTCACTCTTAGGTAAATGAAGACATTTTAATTGACACAAATCAAGGTTTTCAAACATAGGAGGCTTATAGCATCTTCAAGACTTCTTTAAGTTTGTATAAATTTAAAACTATGAGTAATCTTTTATTGCTATAGCCTAATAATATATATTTTAATTCTGCAATTTAGGTAGTGGCAGTTAATGTGGTCATTCAATTTACTATTTCTTGCTTTGTTATTTTATGTGGAAGATATTTATAATTTTGATCAATTTTTTTCTTTTGTTATCGTAATACTGGAGCAGGAGATGAAGCGACAATGTGATGAAAAAAGATTTGATAAGTTCTGATGGATCTAATTTTTTTCTTTAAATGTGATAAATATCTTATCATTTTATAATATGATATGCAGAGATTTTTATGAGTATATGGTAACAAAATACAGAGAAAGAGGTAGGTCTAAAGGCGGCAACGGAGAAATTTTTACATTGCAGCAGTTGCAAACTGCTCGCGATGAATATGATGAGGAGGCCACATTCATTTGTAGACGAGGCGACAACATAACTCTATTGATTGTGGGTACTATGTGATGAAAAATATGTTGGATATTGTCTCTGCCAATATAACCGAATCTTGGATGCATGTAATAAAAATAACTTTACTTTGTGTTTTTCAACTTAATGTGAATTTTCAAAGAATAACTTTATATTGTTATTTACGTATTGTAGGTATTTGATGACCTAACAGAATTAACACAAGATGATTTGTATGATTTGTGACTCCGTTGGGAAACATGTTTCTTTGTGTTATATAAAAATTAAGCTTTATCTTGTGAGTTATATAGAATTGTCTATATATATCTGATTTGAATTTCTTCACTTTGGTGTTGTCTGCTGATGTTAATTGGTGTTATTATTTATTGTCAACAAATGTGATTTTGGTGTTGTCTACTGAAGCTACAACTCATCTTCTTATGGATTGCATGTTGGTAATTCAAGTGTGGGAAATGACTTATAAATGGTTAGATATTTTTGTATGTTTTTATTGGTTTTATTGTTGTAATAGGCCACCGTGTAAACATACTAATAATTTTGTACACTTGTGTGTATCCTAGATTAGTACTTTTGTAAATCAATTGTTCATTTTGAAGAATATGTGCATCCTAGCTATTTGGTGCAATGAAATTAACAGGTTGGTTGGAAAAATATGAAAAATTAGATACCAACTAGCGACTTAAATATGGTATGTGTGATGTTGGAAAAATATGAAAAATTAGGTACCAAAAAAATTACAGGAATTCCACCTCGATTCCGCTAAAAAATAGTCTAATTTTTTAAGAAAGATAACATACATATTACATCGCACGCGCTTTGCAACCGATGTAACAACCTACATTTTACATCGGATCAGAGAGGCAACCAATGTAACAACCTACATTTTACATCGGGGCAGAAAGGCAACTGATGTAACAACCTACATTTTACATCGGGACAGAAAGGCAACCGATGTTAAATGTGCATTTATTTATAAAAAAAAAAGTTAAACCCATATTTTATATCATACGTAACAATCAACCGATGCAGTAGGTGTATTTTTCACATCGGGCTATTGCCCGATGTAAAATGTCTTTGATTTATTACATCTCTTGGTTTTACATCGGACCCAGATCCGGTGTAAAATGTGTTTTTCGTCAGATGTAAAAAGTCTTTCCTACACTAGTGGCCTTAAAGTTGTCGATATAGATTTTTCTAAAGATGAATCCTCAAGACATTTTTCTTCTTCATTTTATATTAAAAAACTATTCAATGGAGAAAAGCGTGAAAGAAGATGGTTAATATATTCTCAAGATTTGGATAAAGTATTTTGTTTTTGTTGTAAATTGTTTAATACTCTTTCTAGTACAAGCAAATTAGCAAGTTGTGGTATTAAGGATTGGAAAAATTTGAGTTCTAAGTTGAGGAATCATTAGATTACTAATGAACACATCGTTAATATGAGTTCATGGGTTGAACAAGAAACAAGATTGTTAAAAAAAACAAGATAGTTGACATACATGCTCAAGAACAAATAAATAGAGATAGAGAATATTGGAGAAATGTTTTATTTTGAATAATTGCAGTTGTTAAAACTCTTGGAAAAAACAACTTAGCCTTTCGCAGAACAAATGAAAAGATTTACCAAGAACATAATGAAAATTTCTTAAGTCTTATTGAAATGATTGCCGAATTTGATCTTATAATTTGATCTCATAATCATTACCTTGGTTGGACATAAGATACAAAATGAATTAATAAGTTTGATGGCAAATGAAATTAAAACAAAAATTATTCAAAAAATTAAAGATGCAAAGTATTTTTTAATGATACTTGACTGCACTCCTAATATAAGCCATCAAGAGAAAATGACTTTTGTCTTACGATGTGTTGATATTTCTTCTAGTCCAATACAAATTTTTAAAGATTTTGTAGAATTTTTAATAGTAAATGATACAATTGAAAAAGGTCTTTTTGATGCAATTGTAAATGAGATAAATATTATTGGACTTGATATTAGTAACTTAAGAGGACAAAGTTATGATAATGGGTCTAATATGAATGGAAAATATTAAGGAGTGCAAAAAAGATATTTAGATATTAATCCTAGATCATTTTATACTCCATGTGGTTATCATAGTTTGAAATTATTACTTTGTGATATGGCTAATTGTTGTCCTAAAGCTACATCTTTTTTTGGAGTGCTACAACGTATATACACACTATTTTCTTCTTTTACTAAAAGATGGAAACTTTTACAAGATCATATTCCTAGTCTAACACTTAAATCATTGTCACAAACACGTTGGAAAAGTCGTATTGAAAGTGTGAAAGCTTTGAGATTTCAAACTTTACAAATAAGAGATGCTTTATTGAAATTATGTGAAGTTACAGATGAACCTAAAATAAAAAGCGAAGCTGAATGTTCAGCAACTTATGAGCTTGAAAATTTTGAATTTTAATTAGGCATGATTATTTGGTATGATGTATTATTTGCAATAAACTCTATTAGTAAAAATATGCAATAAAAAAATATGCGTATTGATGTTGCTATAGAACAATTGAAATGTCTTATTTTATTTTTAGAAAAATATAGGAAAAATGGATTTGAAAATGCTATGATTTCTGCAAAAGAAATTGCTTATGAAATGAATATAGAACCAAAATTTCGTGAAAAACGTATTATTCGCAAAAAGAAACAATTTGATGAGATTATTGACAATGAAGTTATAAAATCTCCTGAAAAGTCATTTAAAACTGATTACTTTTTTATATATAATAGATCAAGTAATCACTTCATTTTAAAGTAGATTTGAACAATTTAAAATATATAATGATATTTTTGGTTTTCTATTAAGTATTGAGATGTTAAAATCCATTGAAGTTGAAAATTTTAAAAAGAATTGTATTAACCTTGAGCATTCATTAAAACATAATTACAAAACAGATATTGATGAATTAGATTTATTTATGGAACTACAAGTTTTAAAAGAAATAATAAAAGTAGAAAATGATACACCAATTGATATACTTAATTATATAACGAGAATGGATTCTTTTCCAAGTGCGTATATTGCTTATAGAATATTGTTAACACTTCCTATAACTGTTGCATCGGCCGAGAGAAGTTTTTCAAAATTAAAGTTAATAAAATATTATTTAAGATCAACAATGTCTCAACAAAGATTGAATGGATTGACTTTATTATCAATTGAAAAAAAAAAGTTAAATGAAATAGATTACAATAATTTAATAAATGATTTTGCATCTCAAAAATCTCGCATAATAAAATTTTAAATGAAAAATACTATTAACCTAAAAAGGCCTCATTTTAAGATCCGCCTTAGGCCTCAATATTTGTTGGCCCGACCCTGATTGTAGTATTATATTCAATCGAAAATGAGCAAACTCAAAAAATAACCCAATTATACTCATCCAGCCACAACTCGCATAATGACAAAATGGCTTTACTTTTCTACATAGACAAATTACAAATAATATACTACTTCAACCTTAATTGTTGTTGTAAATTATAAGATCTATTTATAATTAAAGTTATATTTAGAGTTATGTATTTGTTAGGGTAACCCTATAATAGGAGGTTTGTCTGTGATGTTTAGATTTGTTGATGGTGTTTAGAGTTGGCTCGCGCAAAGTGATAAGAAGCTTTTTATATATCCTTTCTTTGGTGAAAATATGATTCCCTTCTCAACTCTCAAGTTGAGATTTTTTAGAGAGCCAATGGACATGAGTCTTTAGACCCAAGAAGCAGTTCTTCTCTCTTATCTCCATTAAAATGTGGGATGTAGTTGTTGAATATGTGACTCCACTCCACACATAATATAGCGAGTGAACTGTGAAAGTTTGATAAACTACAGTTTAACACTAAATTATTTTCAATTTCAAATTTTAAAAACATTTAAGAAATTTTTTAATTATAGCATCGGAAAATCAATGGAAAGAAGAATAGTGGAAAATAAAAAGATAAGGGAAAAGAGAAGATACCAAAATTTATAAAGGTTATGTCTAATTGAAGTGACCTAATCCTCTCCTTAAGACTTGATCTTGAAAGTATCTAGTAATGCGCTTTTTGTAGGTTAAGCTTACAAACCCCTTTATACAAGGAAAATGAAGTTTCAGGTTAATTTCTAACCAAACAACGATCAATGGACTAAAGCAGTTTTTCTTCCTTCTAAATACAAACAGAGTTTTGAGCGGTTAGTCCACAAGTTAAACCAATATTCTATACGGACTTATCTCAAGCCAGTGCATAGTTTTAAACTAGATATCCTCCAAATTTAACCAAGGTTTTACACAGGCTGACCATAGACGAAATTGAAATTTTACACAAGGCTGATCTCAAACCAAGTTAAGCCTTTACAACGAGCTGTTGCTCACTGTAACACCCTAATTTTCCCCGCGTAATTATAATTAAAATCAGAGTAAAATAAAAACAATCATTCAATTAGGATGCCACATCCAACAACAATCTGCTCATATATTTCGACATGCAACACATATAGAAATTAAATAACACAACATAAGTCAGAACTTCAACATTTTGTTAAGCAACGGAAAACATCATAACTGAATATTTAAACTCTTCCAACATTGTTATAACAAATGTAGTTATAAGGAAATTATAAACAAAGGATATTCATATAACAATATCCATCAACATAAAATTATCCAACAACAGAAGTATACATATAATTTCCTCCAAACATAAACAAATCAAGCGTCAAACCCCAGTGTTACATATTAGAGTAGACACTGACTTGATAAAAGCATAAAGAATAGCAATCTCTTGTACTAACATCCACACCTTCACTACGGATCACCTCTGTGTTACCCACGTGGAGGCAACATTCAAACAGAAGGGGTGAGATATCATAATTATATAAAGGAATGAATAATAATAAGTGAGCAACAACTTATTACAAGCACAACATATATTCCAACAACATATTCCATACCACCAACACAATGACACCACGCAAATGCAATGCAATTAGACTCAACAACTTGACTCAATGCTTGTGGTACCAAAATGTGAACTTTCAAGTTCACCGCTCCGATCCCCACCTAGGATTGAAGCTCACCAAACGGACCTCCGTACAAAATTGTTACCAATTAATGCTTCACTAATCCATCACCATAGGAATTAGCTAATCACACCCAATCCGCACATTGGGATTGAGGCTCACCTAATACGGACCTCCGTTCAACACCATGAATGCATGCAACATATTATGCATACAACACAATAACACACACAATGACCTTCACCATCACTACGCCAAAAATATGTTTATACAGCACCTAAAAGACAGCGCTTTTATACAAAAGCGCTGCTAAAAAGAATAAAAAAATTTCGCTAAAAAAAGTTCCTTAAAAGAAAGGCTTTAGAAAACGCTTTTCAAAAGCGCTGTAAAAGACTGCCACCTTAGAAAGCGCTTTCCAAAAAGCGCTGCTATAGGTATTACTTTAGAGAGCGCTTTCCAAAAAGCGCTGTAAAAGATTGCCACCTTAGAGAGCACTTTTAAAAAGCGCTGTCTAAAGGCCACCTTAGAAAGCGCTTTCAGAAAGTGCTCTTATAGGGCTCTAATTATTTTCACTTTAGAAAGCGCTTTCTAAGGAAAAGCGCCCTCTAAAGTCCTTTACTAATTAAAATATAAAACAATTCTAAACATTTTTAGAGACACTTCTATTCATTTTCTCTCTCGACCGTTTCTCTAAACCCTTGCCGTCGTTCTTGCATGCCATTATTGCCGTCGTTCTTTGCCGTTGCAGTTGCCGTTACCGTCACTGTTACCATTATCGTCGTTCTTTGTTCTTCTAAACTTGTTGTCGTTCTTGCATTCAGGTGGGGTTTCGAAACTCTCTTTTGTTCTTCAGTTCAAGTATTCTTCAGTTCCCATTATCGTCCTTCGTTCTTCTTTGTGAGCAATATTTAACAACTCTAGCTTATTGAATGTCATTGTTAGAAAAATAATAATAATATTATCGAAAAATGTTCTGTTTGTTCTCAATATTCAGTTTGCATTACTTCCTTCGTAGAAAAATGTTCTGTTTGTTCTCAATATTGTTGAGTTAGAAAAATGTTTTCTTTGAATGTCATTGTTCTCGTATATTGGAAGGTGAAAACGTTGTTCAAGATACTGCTGTTGCTTCTCAGTATCTTGTTCTGTAATCAGTCATATATATTAATAGTATTTTTCATTCTATTTTTCCATAATATGCAACCTTGTTTTGTTTAAATTATAGAATCAGAGAAAATTAGGGGAATTCTTAGGGTATTTACTGTGATATGAATAGAGTTTTAAGAATGTAACCAATGTCTAGTTTTTAATCAAGAATGAGTCACTATTCTTTGATAACAATTATGTTGCATTTGTTGTGGTTGCATATTTTTCCAGTGTGATTCGTTGGCTGCAGCGTTGCTGAGTCAATGTGAATAATTCTTTTGTTGCTTTTAAATGTTGGTATTTGACTGTTATTCCTTTTTTGGTTAGAATGTGATTCAAACATTTGGTTACCACTTATACAAGTGATACTGCTTATTTTCGAAATAGATTCTTCATAGATGAATGATGATAGCTGAGTCAATTTGACTAATTCTTTTGTTACTTTTAAATGTTGGTATTTGTCTGTTATTCCTTTTTTGGTTAGAATGTGATTCATTTATTTGTTTACCACTTATACAGTGCTCTAATTCATTTTATGATACATGTACAGGGGGTCTTGTTAATTCTAACCTATCTGGACACTGTGTGGGTCTAGAAGTTGTTTACATCTCTAAAGGTAATTAGTTGTTCTCTCTCGCCACTGTAATTAGTAGTGCTTTGAATGAACTGATATGATGGAGTTACTAACTTATTGAATTTTCTATATATAGGGGTTAATTGTGATCAAAGTGTGAAAGTCAGATTGTTTCACTACAGGTATAACATTTTTTCTTTTTGTTTTTGTTTAGTTTAATTAGTATAACTATGGATAAGAAATGGATGTCTTCAAGTCGATTGTCGAAAGAGTACGACAATGGGGTATCGGAATTCGTTAAGTTTGTTGTTACGCACGCCAAAGACCCCAGTTGAATGATATGTCCTTGCTTGGGTTGCTGTTTTGGGAGTCGGGTTGACGCGGTTCAGTTGGCATCGCATTTATTGAGGAGTGGAATTGATAGAAGTTATACATGTTGGAATTTGCATGGTGAGAAAATTAACGGGAATGTTGAATCGGGGGATAATACGACCTATGCTTCATACGACAATGGCACAGATACATACGATTCTGATCGAGTCGAAGAGATTGTAGAAGCACTTGAAGAAGATCTTAAGGATTGTCCCAAAATGTTTGAGAGGTTGGTAAGCGATGCAGAGAAACCGTTGTATAATGGTTGCACCAAATTCACAAGATTGGCTGCGGTATTAAAGTTATACAACTTAAAGGCGGGCAATGGATGGTCGGATAAAAGTTTCACAGAGTTATTGGCCCTTATGAAAGATATGCTTCCAGAGGATAATGCTCTTCCCAATCGAACATATGAGGCCAAAAAGATGTTGTGCTCTATTGGCATGAGCTATGATAAGATACATGCCTGTCCAAACGATTGCGTATTGTTTCGAAATGAGTATGCATCGTTAAATGAGTGTCCTAAATGCGGTGTCTCTCGATATAAGAAAAAGTCTTATGGTATTGTCCTATAATTCCGAGATTTAGACGCATGTTTCGTAGTGAGACCGATTCAAGACACTTGACTTGGCATGCAGATGAAAGAATTATTGATGGAAAGTTTCGACATCCGGCAGATTCACCACAGTGGATGAAAATTGATGATGATTATCCTGAATTTGGAAAAGAAGCAAGAAACCTTCGCTTGGCATTATCTACTGATGGAATGAACCCACACGGTATTCAAAGTATCTCACATAGCACTTGGCCTGCGATCATAATGATTTATAACCTACCTCCATGGCTATGTATGAAGCGTAAGTACATGATGTTATCTATGTTAATTTCTGGGCCTAGACAACCAGGGAATGACATAGACGTATACTTGGCACCCTTAATCGAAGATTTAAAAATTTTGTGGGAGAACGGTGTGGAGGTTTATGATGGGTATAGGAAAGAAAGTTTCAACTTGAGGGCGATGTTGTTTGGCACAATTAATGATTTTCCAGCATACGGAAATCTATCAGGGTACAGCATAAAAGGTCAATGTGCGTGTCCTATTTGTGAAGATAAAATAGATTGGACGCGATTGGAGTTTGGTCAGAAGAATGTCTTTCTCGGTCATCGTAGATTCTTAAATTCTAATCATCACTATCGTGGGTGGAGAAAAGCATTCAATGGAGAGCCAGAATATGGTAGAGCTCCAACTATATTGACAGGTGATCAAATTTTTGAAAAGGTGAAAGATGTGAGAACTCAGTTTGGAAAGCCTTTTGCACATACACTTGTCAAGAGTGGGTGGAAGAAGAGGTCAATTTTTTTTGAACTGCCATATTAGAAGTCGTTGTATGTAAGACATTTTCTCGATGTTTTGCATATTGAAAAAAATGTATTTGACAGTGTTATTGGTACGTTACTCACTATACCAGGAAAGTCTAAGGATGGACTTCAAGCAAGAAAGGACTTGGTACATATGGGGATAAGAACTGAATTAGGACCCTTGAAGAAAGGAAAACGAACATATCTACCACCTGCTGCGTATACTCTATCTAGAAAGGAGAAAAAAGTATTGTGTAAGTTTCTAAGTGAAGTTAAAGTTCCAGAAGGATACTCTTCAGATATTAGAAGACTTGTGTCTATGAAAGACCTCAAGTTATAGAGTTTAAAGACGCATGACTGTCATGTTATAATGGAACATTTTCTACCAATAGGTATACGTTCTATTCTGCTAGAAAAAGTAAGAAGCGCAATAACTAAATTGTGTTTTTTCTTATTTGTTTGTCTATGTGTAGTGCCCTCGTCAGCGTAATGGCATAGACTGTGGGTACTTCGTTTTGAGGTTCATAAGAGAAATCCTTCAAATGGGACAATTGGAGATTCCTATTACGGTATGCATGGTTTTATAACTTAGGATTTATTTTAATATTTATCGGATATGTCATATAATTTATTATTTTTAACTAAATAATGCGTATTTTGTTTTGTTGTGTAGTATTTCGATGATATGGCGTGTCCTTATTACACGAGGAAACAATTGCAAGATACTAAGGAGGAATTGTGTGAATTTTTTATTGCAAGAAGAATTCTTTCTTGAATGTATAGTTTTGTGAATGTAAATTCTAGTTTATTGAAATGTAAATTCTATACAGGTTTAAAACCATACAATAGAATTTGTGCGAATTATGCATGTAAATTCTAGTTTATTGAAATGTACAAATTCTAGTTTATAGAATTTGTGCGAATTCTGCATTCATGTAAATTCTAGTTTTGAAATAGAATTTGTTGATGGAAATGTGTATCCATACTGGTTTATTGAAATGTGAATTATACAGGTTTATGGAAATGTGAATGATACAGGTTTCTGCATAAAAAAATGGTTAAAATGAGATTTTTCAAAAAAATCTTCAAAATTATACGTAGACAAAAGACAGCGCTTTTGAGAAAAAAGTGCTGTCTAAAGTTATACATTAGACAGCGCTTTTAAAAGCGCTGTCTAAAGTCCCCCTTTAGAGAGCGCTTTTAAGGAAAAAGCGCTCTCTAAAGGTATATAAAAAAATCATTATACGTATACATTAGACAGCGCTTTCAAAAGCGCTGTCTAAAGTCTCCCTTTATAGAGCGCTTTTGAAGAAAAAGCGCTCTCTAAAGTATATAAAAAAATTCTTTAAAATTTTAAACGTATACATTAGACAGCGCTTTTAAAAGCGCTGTCTAAAGTCCCCTTTTAGAGAGCGCTTTTTCATAAATAAAAAAGCGTTGTCTTTACCTACGACAGCGCAGGCTTAGACAGCGCTTTTAAGCGCTGTCATAGGCCAAAAAAAGCGCCCTCTTTTCCCTTGTTTGACGTAGTGCATAGTCAATGTACCTCGCCAAAACTAATGTTAATCAGAATTAAATGTGCCGACTTCGTCAATCTATCCACTATTACCCAAATGGAATCATGTCCTTTCGGCGTATTAGGCAACCCTGTCACAAAATCCATAGAAATACTGTCCCACTTCCACTCTGGAATATCTAATGGTTGCATCATTCCAGCAGGTTTCTGATGTTCCACTTTCAACTTCTGACAAGTCAAACAAGCATACACAAACTGAGCCACATCACGTTTCAATCCAGACCACCAAAATATCTTCTTCAAATCTTGGTACATCTTCGTAGCTCCTGGATGTATACTTAAACTACTCCTGTGACCCTCTTCTAAAATCATTCTTTTCAACCCAGGATTATCAGGAATACAAATCCTATACCAAAATCTCAACACACCTTGCTCATCCACTCTGAACTCATTACCTTCTGCTTGATTATTCCCAACCATCAAATCCACCAGTTTCACGCCCAACTTCTGACTTTCTCTAATATTATTAAGAAATTCATTGTTGATCGTCAACATACCCAGCATCACACTCTGTGGTGTCTATTTACAAACCAAACTCATATCTCTGAACTGTTCAATCAATTCTAACTCTTTAACCATCATAGCAGACATATGCAAGGATTTTCGACTCAGAGCATCAGCCACGACATTAGCTTTACCAGGGTGATAGTTCAAGCCAAAATTATAATCCTTTAAAAATTCAAGCCATCTTCTCTGCCTCATATTCAATTCCTTCTGGTCAAACAGATACCTCAAACTCTTATGATCACTATACACTTCAAATCTGGAACCATAGAGATAGTGCCTCCAAATCTTCAATACGAACACCACTGCAGCTAATTCCAAATCATGAGTCAGATAATTCCTCTCATGTACCCTTAACTGTCGTGAAGCATAAGCCATAACCTTACCATCTTGCATCAACACACCTCCCCAAACCCATCAAAGAAGCATCGCAATACACCACAAACGGTTCATTCGGTTCAGGTAGAATCAAAACTGGAGTTATAGTTAACCTCTTCTTCAGCTCAATAAAACTCTTCTCACAAAGAACATCCCACACAAATGCTTTACCCTTGCACGTCAACTGAGTCAACGGAAGTTCCAACTTCGAAAATCCTTCAATAAATCTTCGGTAATAACCAGCCAAGCCCAAGAAACTTATGATCTCGGTCACCGACTTCGGGGTCTTCCATTGTAGAACTGCGTCTACCTTGGACGGATCCATATCAATACCCTCACCGGAAATAACATGACCAAGAAAACTGACCTCTCTCAACCAAAATTCACACTTAGACAACTTAGCATAGAGATTCTTCTCTTTTAACACTTGCAGCACAACCCGCAAATGCTCGGCATGTTCCTCTTCTGACTTAGAATATATAAGAATGTCGTCAATAAAGACAACTACGATTTGATCCAAATACTCATGAAAGATACGATTCATATATTCCATGAATACACCAGGTGCATTAGTAACTCCGAACGGCATCACCACATACTCATAATGTCCATATCGAGTCCTGAAAGTCGTCTTCTGAATATCTTCTTCTCTTACCCGTATCTAATGATAGCCCGACCTCAAGTCAATCTTGCTAAACACACGAGCACCCACTAATTGATCCATCAAGTCATCTATTCTTGGAAGCGGATACTTATTCTTAATCGTTACTTTATTCAGCTGTCTGTAATCGATGCACAACCTCATACTACTATCCTTTTTCTTTACCAACAACACTGGAGCTCCCCAAGGCGATACGCTTGGTCTCACAAACTTCTTCTCTAACAAGTCCTCTAGTTGCTTCTTCAGCTCTGACAATTCTGATGCCAACATCCTGTATGGTGCCATAGAAATAAGTCTGGTACCAGGGACAAGATCAATAGTAAACTCTACTTCTCTCTCTGGTGGCACATCAGCAATGTCATCTGGAAACACTTCAGGAAATTCATGCACCACTTGCAACTCATTAATCACTGACGTACTCTCCACTGACAAGGATGCAAACAATGCAAGCACCTGAGCTTCATCCTCCAAAAGCTCTTTCAATTCTCTTACAGAGAGAAAACCATCTTCTTCTTCTTCCTCAGGAGTAAGAAATCGAACCGACTTATTAAGACAGTTAATATGAACTTGATTGAACTCCAACTAGTTCATACCCAAAATCACATCGAGACCTCCCAACGGTAAATAAATCAAATCCACACCAAATTCCTTGCCAAAGATTGATAGTGGACAATTCAAACAGACTAAAGAAGTGGTCACCGATCCCTTTGTTGGAGTTTCGATAACCATCTCTCCCTTCATAGGAGAAACAACAAGGCCTAGCCTTCTTACACAATCAGCAGTAATAAAAGAGTGAGTAGCACCCGTATCAATAATAGCAATCAAAGGTGTATTATTACTATAACATGTACCTATGATCAATCTGTCATCATTGGAAGTATGGGTTCCCGTCAAAGCGAACACTTTTCCTCCAGTCGAAGCTTGCTTAGGTTTTTGACAACGAGTACTAATATGGCCCTGTTCTCCATAATTGTAACAAGTAACCACATTAACTTTGCAATCAGCAATCAGATGTCCTGCCTGTCCACACTTGAAGCATTTCTTCACATCACTCGTGTACTCACTGACACAGTGAACCAATTCACCACACCTGTAACACTTGAGAGAGGCAGAGGCACCTCCCCCACTTGGCTTCTTGCCATCAACATGCTTCTGTTTACCTTTATTAGCCGGAGTTGCATAAGGCTTCCCATAATTCACTTACTGCTTTCCTCTTTTCTCGGTTAACCCCTTGAAGTAAGCCGATCAAGCTTTACAATCTTCCTCAAAGATCCTGCAGCAATCGACCAAGTTCAGAAACCGTCTGATCCTCTGATAACCAATCGCCTGCTTGATCTCAGGCCTCAAACCATTCTCGAACTTGACACACTTCGAGAACTCAGTTGTTGCCTCACTATAATGAGGGTAAAACTTTTCCAAATCTGAAAACTTAGCAGCATAATCCATAACCGTCATGTTACCCTGCTCCAGTTCCAGAAACTCAAGCTCTTTCTTCCCTCGAACATCTTCAGGAAAATACTTCCTTAAGAACTCCCTACTGAACACAGCCCAAGTGATTTCCTCTCCTTCTGCTCCCAACACTTGACGAGTAGTAACCCACTAATCATCAGCTTCCTCAACTAGCATATGAGTACCTAACCGCACCTTCTGTGCTTCAGGTCATTCCATAACCCGGAAGATTATCTCAATCTCCTTGAGCCACGTCTGTGCTCCATCCGGATCATATCGTCCCTTGAAGGTAGGCAGTCTCTTCTTCCGAAACTCGTCATTCACGTTAGCATGCGGCAAGTTCTGTACCGCTTGAGAAATAACCTGTAAAGCAGTAACCATCGCATTATCGTTCCTTCCAGTCATTCTAAATCTGTTACACACCAACAACAGAACATAATGGTTAAGGAACCGACACCGACACTAAACAATTATCACACGACAACGACTCGACAACTTGGCCGGACGGACCAGCCTGCTCTGATACCACTATGTAACCCCCTAAATCCCCGCGACATAAAATAATAAATATCAGAGTAAAAATACATACATGGATTTAGGATGCTACTATCACTACTCAACGTTTCATGCATACGATAAGCAACACAACTATATCTTAATTAAAACATAATGCTTAATCATTCACACATCAACGGAAATCCAGCAAATTTTGAAACATTGTTAATCACACATAACGTTTTCAAAATAAAGCAGTAATAATACATAACAAAACAAAAGACTCTAAGCGTTCCGACATCCCGGTGTTACAATCAGAGCAGACGCGACTCAATAACACAAAAGAGAAGACCTCGTCTTCGCTAACTCCACCTCCGAACTACTCCTACTTATCTACACGTTACCCACATAGAGGTAACATTCAAACAAAAGGGGTGAGATTCTCAAAATCAATATAAGAAATGCATAGTATAAGTATGAAAGCATAAAAAATTTCAGAATCAACTCTATCATCACAACATCAACACAACTAACATTTTCACCACAACATATAAGCAACACACATAATGAAATGCAATGAGACCCACTACTAGACTCAATGCATTTGGGACCAATTCGACCCCTGTTTCATGGTCACAATCCCCGTTGGGACGTCATAATAGTCGCTCATACCCCACATGGGCACACGACATCCGTGATCGCTCACACCCCACACGGACACACGACCACCTTAACAACAATAACAACATCGACACGATTCTATTATAAAGAATCCAGATAAGACGCTCACACCCCCACATGGGCACACGATCCCACACTTATGCAACATGTCATGCATACAACGACATCACACAACAACAACCTACCACGAAAAATACAACAACGAATGCATGTATATGACCATCAACACGTCAATACATTATGATACAACATTACAACAAGCAGTCTATACCTGCCAACAATAGTAATATACAACGATAACGCACATATACACCAACGAAGCCATCATCTCCACTCACAACACACAACAGCATACACCAAATCCCAATTAGTGCATCAAAGGGTTGTAATTCTAGTTGAAATTAATTTTAATGAAACGTATATGAACCCAGCTTTCCAACGCTTCGAACGGCGACTAAAACGGACCTACGAACTACAAGTTATGAATTTCTGAAGTTTTGGAAAATTATGCTCGTACAGCAGCAATTCAAGGCTGCTACGCTCGCTGCGAGTTGGCACAGCAAACTCTCGTTCACCTAGCGAACTGGCCAGCGAACAAAATAGATAGCACCACTTTTTCTCCTCCATTCGCTTCTTCGTTCGCTTAGCGAACTGGACTTCGCCAGGGTGTTCGCTTTGCGAAGCCTGGAACGAATCCCTCCTCCACATATCCCAGAATCATCTTATTTTTCCTTCATTCGCTGCCCCACTCACCTTGGGAATCTAGGGTAAACCTTCGCCCAGTGAATGTTTCATTCGCCTAGCGAACAATCGCGAATCTGTACTTCTGCAGTAGCGATCGCAGCACTCATCTGTCCCAACTTTTCCATAATTTTGTCTACAAATAGTCCAGAAAACACATATACAACTACAGTGGTACATACAATTATGCATACTCACCTAATCCTTGCTTAAATAGATCAATTATTCACTTTTCCTCTTATCAAACCCTCTGACATACAAAACCCAATCCCCAATTTACACAAACAACACAACAGAGAGATCCTAATGATTTTCTACCCTCATACAAACAATATGCACCCTTAAAAGATCAGAGAGCCCCACCCTTACCTTAGAATTCGTGAATTCTTCCTTCAATAATGGAGCCTCCTTTCTCTGACCCTAGCTCTGCTTTCCTCTTTCTTTTCCAAAACACGTACTGAAAACCTTCTCTCTTCTCATCCCTTTCCTATTTATATTTTCACTATTATTGTCCAAATATTATTATTAATATTATTATTTAAATTTTATTATTATTATTGTTATTATTTCACTAAATTAAATAATAATAACAATATTCCTCAGTAATTTAAATTAATAATATTGGGCAATTAACCCTTTCCTCCGACACCTTATTCCTTTATAATTCTAAGGGCATTGCCCCATCCTAAGGGTACCTCAACCTCAACCAAAACACATCAATACACAACATTATTCAACTTAATCAAGAAAAATAATTAAATTAAATTGGGGTGTTACACAACCTGAATCCATGATCCACTATTTTCTTGAGTCGCCGCTTGAAACCACAAAAACATCAGATGATTCGAAGTCATCTTGAACAATGGCTGCGTTGCCATTATCCTTACCTCCATGATCTTTCAGGCGTTCAGGGCACACTTTTCTTGTGTGACCCTCCGTCTTACAATGATAGCATCGAATACCAGATGCCTAGCCACTGTAAGACTTCTGCCGACTTTTACCTTTCTTCTTATCGAACTTACCATCCTTTGACAAGAATTTTCCCTTAACGGCCAAACCTTCACCAATCGTCGAAGGTTTATGCTCCTTTTGTTCGTTCAAGTCCTTAGAATACAAGGTTGATTTAACTTCTTTAAAGCTCATTGACTCTCTTCCATACAAGAGAGTTTATTTGAAGTGAGCATGTATTCTGGGCAAAATGCACAACAAAAGTGCTTAATCTTCATCATCGATCTTCACATTAATATTTTCAAGATCAAGAACCAGCTTTTTAAACATATCCAACTGCTCAGCCAACACTTTGTCTTCACTCATCTTGAATGAGTACAAATCTTGCTTCAGGTAGAGTCGATTCACTCGAGATTTGGTCATGTACAAACTTTCAAGTTTCAACCATAACCCTGATGTCGTAGTCTCCTTTGATACCTGTCGGAGGACCTTATCACCAAGGGTCAACAATATTGCGTTGTGGGCTTTCTCTATCATGATCGTCTTTTCTTTTTCCGTTAGCGCAAAGTCTGATAACATGAAATATAGTGTTTATTTTGATTCGGTTCGCATGTAATTTAATGTCGTTTTACTTGTTTTTCGTATTATTATGTCATGTCGTGTTTGTGTTCCAGGTATATGTCGAATAAGAGCATTCGTGCGAGAAAACCAGGAAAAGAGCAAGAAAGTGAAGAAAAACAACAAATTCTGCCATTTTACTGATACGGTGTTCGCCGTGGGAAAATGGAGTTTTCCGTGAGCAAACGGCGTTCACCGTCCCTAGATGGGGTTCGCCATTACCCCACGGCGTTCGTCATTGGTTCGCAGCAGCAGTTTTTAGCAGTTTCAAGAGTTTGCAGTAGTTTCAGGGATTTGAATTTTCCTCCCTTTTTTTAGCGTGAGAGCAGTTATTCAGGGCCAGAATCTTCTATAAATAGAGCCATTTGCATCAGTTCCAAGGCATCCGAGTTGCGTGGAAGCGATGTAGTTTCTGTTTTCTAGTTTTAGGCATTAAATTACATGTAAAAGTGACAATCGATCACATCGAGGGATTGTCACAATTCTGTATTTTATTTTATTCTGTACAACTTGGATCATCAACAATATTGTTGGAATTAATAGAAGTTCGTTTATTTTCTTCAAGTATCGATTTTATTTCTACTTTACAGGTTTTTATCGCTTTAATTTATTTCTTCTTATTACATTATTCTTCTTGTTAACATGCTACCTTTAAATTCAAATGTTGTGTTTATGTTGTTTTTATTTGAAGTAATGTCTGTCTAAACCGTTTTGAGTCAGGTATGTGAGGATCGTCGTTCCGACGGGACTTGGCAATGAAATTGGTGTTAACTTGTAATAAATTATGTTGTGGATTTTGTTTCCAAGTTTAATTTAAATAGCTTTGTCACGAGAGTGAGAAGTTACTTTACATGATTTGTCACGAGAGTGAGAATTAATAAAGGTTCGAGCCGATAGCGCGAGAGTGTAAGGATTGAACTGGATAGTGGAAACTAGGCATCGGTCCTAAATACAGCGAGAGCGCTTTAGATATCGTTTAGGATATTATTGGCTTTCAAAGTGTATTTATTAGTTACTGGGCGAGCGAGACCAAAATCTTGGGATTAGGAAGTATGACTTTTGTTAAGACCGCGAGAGCGTGAGGCGGAGCCTTTAAGTCAATATTTTCTACAAAACGTAGTTTAATTATAATTAGTGCCTAAAATCTACAGAGTCCCTTAGGAACACAGAATCCAGATGTCGGCCTCTTCTTATTGTTATATTTTTTAAGTTTCATTTTAGTTTCCGTTTAAACCAAGTAATCATTAGCCTTAGCTTTACATCGCAACAATAGATAACAGTAGGTTGACATTGGTCTCTGTGGGTTCGACAATCTTTTATATTACTTCGACATTTCCGTGCACTTACAGACGCATCAAGTTTTTGGCGCCGTTGCCGGGGAGCTACAGTCAATATTGTGATTCCGTTGTTGCACCGTATAGACTAAGACACTCTTATATTAATTATTATGTATCACCCAGATTTACTTTTATAATTACCACTAACAATACTTTGAGGAACCACAAGAATCCCATAATCCTGACCTCGAAATATTAATGGAAGAATTCAATGCGACACTAACTCATTCTCACCCAAATTTCCTCTACGATTACCATTCCCGAAATTTTGAGGAACCGCAAGAATCCCATAATTCCAACCTCGAAACATTAATGGAGGATTTCATTGAAACAACAACTAATTCTAGACTAGAATCTATGATGGAGCGCTTTGTGGAGACACAAACTCTCCAGAATGAAGAGTGTAGAAAACAACATCTTGATACTTATGAAACCTTTAGGCAGATGAACACTGTGGTCGAGTCCCTCGCGACTCACACTAAGGAATTGGAGACTCAAATCTCTCTGCTTGCACAGACACCTATAGGACCCTCCCCTGAAATACATGTGGATGTTGTAACAACCAGTAGTGAAAAACAAATTGAAAATCCAAAGGAGAGTGATAATGAGGTTGAGGAGAGTTATGGTGAGAAAAGCGTAGAGATTAAGAAAAATCCATCGACACCACCCGAAAGGGAGGTTATCGAAGAGGTAGAGAAGGAATCACCTATCATTGTTCCTCCTACCTATACCCCACCAATTTCTTTCCCATAAAGGTTTGTAGAAGCTAAGGTAGACTTCCATTCCAAAACGTATGTGGAGGTATTGGAAAATATTCACACCAGCGCACCTTTGTCTAAGGTCCTGCATAAAAATAGAAAATTTTAGGACCATGAAACTGGGGATATCATTACTGTTAAGAGGGTAAGGTTAGATTTTGAGGTGGTGGATGAATGAACTAACCCCAAACTTGAAAAACTGATACTTAGGGTAAATCCAGAACCACCACCACAAATTTAAAAGAATGAACCACCCTATAGAAGGAAGAAAAGAAAAGGTGAGGGATATGTGAGATGGCTTGATAAGTGGCCATGGAAACCGAAGATTATTAGCCGTTGAACTATCGACGTTAAACAAAGCGCTGCGTGGGAGGCAACCCACAAGATTTTAATTTAATGTTTTCCTTTTATTGTTTGTGTTTGTAGAAAATAAATAAATGTATCGCTTGTCACATCTTAGCTACATCCACGCAAAAAATCTCTAGATGACGATCCTGGAGATGAGCTGGTGCCCACGGACATTCCTACGAATGTCGCTGCTGGTGGTGACACCGACGATGAGTATGATAAGAGAGAGCATGTCTCTCCCATTCGTAACTCACCTCTTCCTCGTTCTTGGCATAGTCAGCTTCCACCTACACACACCGCACCATATTTTTCTAACAGTTTTTGCAGGCACTTCCTCTGGAAGCGGACAATATGATGAGCTGGTTCAAGAATTGCACAAACGAAGGTATCTCAAAATGCCCTCCGCGAAGAAGATGTGGTCAGCAAAGACATGGATAACAAGAACAGGATCAGAGAGGATTTGGCACGCAGTAGCATTCATACAGGTTATATGCTTCCTTTTTCCACCTTTTATCAAATAATTGAGGACAATGTTTGGTTTAAGTGTGGGGGAGGAACTTTACCGCTTTCTAGTTAGGTTTATCATTTTCTAGTTTATTTCATGATTTTAGGAATTTATCTGTTTTTAATGTTTTGTCGAGTCTTTGCATGTGTTGTCGAGTCTTTATGCGTGGTTTTCACTTGTTATTAAATCTCCCCGAAATTTTAAAATTTTAACCTCCAACTATTTTTTGTTTTGATTCATGGCATGAAACTCTGAAAGTATAAAGGTTGCTTAGGTTGTGTTAGAGTGACTTGGGAAATTTTTGTAAATATCGCCACCGTTCCTACACCTTAGATTCCCTAAGTATGTGATATTGATTTAAATAGACATTATGCCAAGACCTTATTCCTATTTTCTTAGAAGTAGCCTCTTGGTTAGTTTATACTAGCAGTCAGCACCATCCTTGTGTACAAACTAAGTAACGAACCAATGCAAATATGTGTTGATCTCAAAAATTTGAATAATGTGATTTTTATAGAAAAAGCGAATGAAATATATGTTCCCGCTAAGTTAGGTGGTCCTCACTCGGCCATTTAGCCTAAAGGTTCAAACTCTTGAAATTCATAAGCAAGAGAAAACATAATGTGCGAAAAAAGAAAGAAAAATTGAATGTTTAGATCATATAACACAAACAGGTTCACTTACCATGTAAGTACAAAGGATAACAGGCTTAATGTGATTGTGCGAGAATGAAAAAGAGGTGAAATAGAATGAAGAATGTAGGCCGAGTTATAATGTCATGATTTGAATTGGTATTGCATAGGAAGGGAGTCTTTGTTCGCAAATGTGGAAATGTGTCGTTACGGTATCCTTGTTTTCACTATTAAGTACCTATCCGTTTAGCATTAGCCTAGCAGCCACATATGATTAGAGTCTCGTTGTGCCTATGTTTCGAACCGTGCTTATTATTTTCTTTTTACCGTGTTGGTTGGTTGCTTGAGGACAAGCAATGGTTTAAGTGTGGGGGTGTTGATAACATGAAATATATCGTTTATTTCGACTCGATTCGCATGCAATTTAATGTTATTTTACTTGTTTTTCATATTATTATGTCGTGTCGTGTTTGTGTTTCAGGTATATGTCGAATAAGAGCATCCGTGCAAGAAAATCGGGAAAAGAGCAAGAAAATGAAGAAAAATAGCAAATTTTGCCATTTTACTGATACGGTGTTCGCCGTGGGAAAATGGTGTTCGCCGTGAGCAAACGGCATTCGACATTACCCCACGACGTTCGCCATTGGTTCGCAGCAGCAACACGTGGCATATCCTCAGTGTACCCGTCGACACTCCCCCAACCAGTAATCTTGGGAAAGTGCTGTAATATCCATGCCTGAAATGGAAAACATAACATCGGTGTCAAATATTATAATGAATATAGAAAGAAAAGAAATGAAAAAAATGACTTAGAATATTAGATTATTACCACATATAGCGTACAGCTGCCTGCCACAGTCTTGGCTGCCGAGAGGCAACCATCTGAGAGCCTAGCATAGGTGTATGCCAGCGTAGCTGCCCCCAGTTGTACCCATGGATCTCTGTGGGATCCAAAAGGTACTTGAGGTAAACGACATCAACATAATAGGCGCTGGTGTCCACAAACAGCTGTGTGCCGAGAAAAAACAAGTAGTAGCATCTCAGGACACGCTGCCCGTGGATCTCCACCTCAGCTGGATCACCTGCTGCCCGTCCTGCCTCTGCAAGCTCCTCACCAAATATGCGTGTCAGAAAGGAGAACTGGACGTGTGTGCCTCTCAAGTGGGTCACCTCCGCAAGTGCATCCTCCGGGCTAGCCCCAAGCTCCTCAATCAGCATCTCCATCGCGCCCCCCTTCGACATCCTACCGTGACGGAGAAGGGTACCTGTGATCGGTAGATGTAAAAGGCACGAGATTTCATCGAGTGTGATCGTGATCTCGCCGTACGGTAGATGGAATGAGGATGTCTCAAGGTGCCATCTCTCAACAAAGGCCATTAGCATACCGTACATGATCTGGGGATACCCAATCCTAGACAGGCCTCCAAGACCAGAGGTAGCAAGTGCAGACGTGAACCACTCATCCCCTGGCAGCGCCGTAAGCATGTCCATAACCTTGCCCCCATGGTTATAGAACTTTTGTGAATACTTTTCCTAAAAATTTCCAAATAAAACAATGTTACAAATGAACATATTTTCAACGAAAACAATTCTATAAATAAACCGAGAAAGGTTACCTCTCCTAGTCAGACATATCTGGCAGTATGCTCAGAGTACCCCACGAGTAGGGACATATCAGACGGTCCCCCGGGGTAACCGTCCAGCTCATCGAAATCGTCATCGCCGTCACCACCATCATGTGCTGGGTGATCACCCTCAGGAACAGGAACAGGAACAGGGGATGAAATAGGATCAGCTGATGGAACTGGAGTCTCTCGATGACGCCTACGTGGGGGCTGGGAACCTGATGAACCAGTAGTAGAAGCCCGACGCCTCCGAGATGTAGAAACGGCGGCTGACGGGGGAGTGGCCTGAAACTGTGATGTGGAAGCAGCCTGAACCTGTGATGTGGATGACTGTGGTGTAGCGACCTTTCGGATTTTCACATCCGGAAGTACTCAGAATATTTAACGGTGGGTTTTTCCGGATGTACACATCCGGAACCACTCAGAATATTTAACGTTAAAATCCTTTCGGATCTGCACATTCGGTACGTATTTTCAAGTTCAAATATTGCAGCCATGGCTGCTGTACCATGGAAAAGGGAATTTTAATGCCCTGATCGTCCGTTTGACGCAACAAATAATACATACATTGTCTCTAACCTATGTTATTCATACTACCTAACAATTTCTACACCTAAATATCAACTCTAAATCGATTACTCGAAAATAACTCCGAAACTCTAAAATTTGAAAACTTACCGATTAAATTGAGATACAGAGGATTTGCAGTATCTTGATCGTTGTAGAAGTTGCTATGCGCCGAACTCGAGTGAAAAAAGTCAAAATTTGTGTGATTGAGAATTTGAGTGAGAGTTTGAGAGAGTTTGGTGTTTGGAAAATGAAAATTTGAAGAATGAGGGGGAGAAAGAAGGTCTGGCGCGAATTAATAAGAAGTTGTTCCGGATCTGCAGATCCGGAATATTTTTGGATATGCATATCCGGAACACATCAACGTTTTTTAAAAAATTGGTGCGTCCGGATGTGCACATCCAGAATCAGGGGACAAAAATAAAATTTCACGTGGTGCCTAAAAAATTTGGGTGGTGTATTAAGAAATATCCAATAATTAAACCATATTATTATTATAAATACTGATTTATATTTAAATAAAAAAATAAATACCCATATTTATATTTTGATTATTAAATTAAATTTTTAAAAATAAAACAATTTGAATATCAATTTATTTAAGCATAACCAGTTTAGGAGAAAAGAGCAAATGAATTTTTTTTTTTAAGAGGCAAATTTTTTTTATTAAAAACAGGCACAAGCAATGCCATAGTAAACAAATACACCACAGACCAAAATAGGTCTTTTAAAGTGCCACCATAACTAAAATGCTGCAATAATAACTGATACAATTTCACCAAACACAATACATAATACTGGCATAAAAACTAACTCTGCACTATCAGCACCCGATAGTGTATTAACCGAATTCCTCCAATATGATAACAACTCTTTACTGTAATAAGAGCGAGCTACCCAACCGCTGCAACTGGCCGGATAAACCAAGGTAGTCAATACCATTTTAATTCGCATATACCTGACCACCGCTGAGCAGACCAAACGCTGAACTCCATCGCCATTTGAATATAACAACAGCATTAATAAATCACCACCGTTAGCGAAACAAAATGAAGCAATAGACTTGATACCTTGTGGCTAAAACCTCGAAGTCCCTATGATCTACACGCTTCAAACCCATAACCGAACTCCCATGCGGCATGTGTAACTAGCAGCAGATCAGATTATCTTTTCAATCACAAACTGTCAAACCTATACTGATATAGATGCTGTGTTCTTGAAATATGGTTTCAACACACTCCCAACAAGGCCTAATAAAATCGTAATCCATTGATATGTGTCTCCCATCAACCTTAAACTCTTTTGTGAATTACCTTCCTGCACGACGCGAATTTTATCTCCATTATTCCACGTGCCCTCGAACCGGATTACCACCAACTATGATCCGCAGACTGAATACTCTATTACCACTGGAATGCAAGTCAGTATGCTGTCACTGAGGCCTCACACCTTCTACTGCATCATAGATGGACCGCCAGTCATTCACTCCGCCGTGGTCACGGAACTCCACTAAAAATAGCATCATGCCATCGTTATTACGGGATGAACAATTGTTATGAACAATTACTAATACCACAATGAACAATTACTAATAAGCCACAAGCACAGAGGCAACATAAGGAGTGCTTCACTGTGTGCAATTGCAGAAAAAAGATCCAGTACCACATTGAAACATCGAATTGTCAAGCCAACTTTAAACTAACGGTCTTAATGCCCCAGCCCATCTGCCAACCTCCAAACCACCATCCCAGATTAGTATAGAACAAAAAGGCAGGATTATACAGGTTTTAACACTGGTAACAAAGGCCCATCCATAACCAATCTAAAACTAAATATGAAAATTGAATAAGGACTTTCCTTCCACCATGAACTTCCAAGCCTCCGCATCCACCAACTTCAGTTTAACCAAGAGCATCTAATCTACATTCTTCCAGAGAACACGGGTCAATATGATCCCCATCCAGATGAAATAAGATCAACAGTTCTGAATTCCTAGGCTTGCCAATGGATTCATACACCATAGATTTAAATCTACTGCGACCAACTTTGCTTTCACTTTGAGCCAATTCCACGCTGATATCTTTATCTCTTCTACCACTCTCTCTATGCAGCAGTCCTTGTTCTTGAATATATGATCATTCCTGCTTTTCCAAATCCTCCACACTCATGCGCACCAAATTACAAGCATAATCTTTTTTCTTCTGAATCCTCCGTCCATCATTCCTTCGAACTGTATCATATGCTGCCAGCCTTCGTTTTGCATCACTGATTTAACTCCTAACCACTTGAGAATTCTCTCCACGCACCTGCAAACAATGAACATACGAAGAAAATATGTTTTACTGATTCCTCACCCCCACAGTTCCCGCTACACCGAATCTGGTCCATAGGTAAAGTCCCTCTCTTAATTAAATTATCCTTAGTCGCCAGTCTATTTTGCAGCATTCTCCAAATCAGACACGATACTTTAGTCGATATCGCTTTATTCCAAATCTTCCCCCATTTAAGATCAGATAGGCTTTGATTGGAATTCGAGAGGCAATTGTATGCCTCCCTAACCGAATAACTCTCTGCCCCTAAGTTTCTACCAACATCTAAATGTGTTATTTCCTTCCACCACCATGAGGGATCTAACTCACTGTCATTACCAATCCCCGCTAAATCCCCGTATCTGTTTATTAACGCCCTCACCCACATGCCACTAACCTCTTTGTTAATTTTCCACTTCCATTTCCCAAGTAAAGCGAGATTGAAAACCTAAGATTTTTTATACCCAACCCTCCCTCCTCGATCAGTTTTCAAATTCCTTCCCAGCTGACCCAATTTATTTTCCTCTCCTCCTCTCCCCTGCCCCATAGAAATTGTTTAAATAGAGACTCAAGTTTAGATATAATACCTATGGGCGCCTTGAAAAATGATAGAAAATAGACCGGAATAGCTGACAGTACAGATTTAATAATAATCACTCGGCCACCAATTGACAACTGTTTATTCTTCCACTTCGATAGTCTATTTCTCACCGTTTCTACGACCGGCTGCCACATTGCCTTTCTTCTAGGATTGTCTCCGATCGGAAGTCCAAGATAGTTGAAAGGGGCAACGCTGGTTTTGCAGTCTAAGAATCCTGCTGTTGCCTCTAACCAAAGCTGGCAAATGTTAACACCAATCAACACACTCTTATGATAATTCACCTTAAGTCCCGACATAAATTTGAAAAGATTAAGGATCATTTTCATAGCTCTGATGTTCGACCAACTTTTCTCTCCGATGATTAAAGTATCATCTGCGTATAGAAGGTGGGTGAACTCTTCCTCTCTTCCGTTGAATCTATATCCGCAGAATCTTCCAGAAGTTACCGCCTTTTCCAATAGAACATTAAATCCTTCAGCTACAATGAGAAAGAGAAAGGGAGAAATAGGATCGCCTTGTCTAAGGCCTCTCTTCATCTTAAACTCCTTTGTGGGACTCCCATTAACCAATATTGAAATAGTTGCCGATCTTAAGCACTCCGCGATCCACTTCCTCCATTTCTCATGGAAACCCATCTTTCCCATTACGAAATCCAAGAAATTCCACTCTACCGAGTCATAGGCCTTTTCAAAGTCCACTTTAAAAAAGACCACTTCCTTCTTTCTCTTTCTAGCTTCATCCACGATCTCATTTGCAACTAGTATACCATCCACGATTTGTCTTCCTGAGATAAACGCGGTTTGTGTTTCCGAGATAACTTTCCCGATTACACCTTTGATTATGTTCGCCAGCACCTTCGATATAACCTTGTATATGCATCCAATTAACGAGATAGGTCTAAAGTCTGAAATCTTTAATGGGCTTGGCTTTTTTGGAATTAACACCAGAAATGAACTATTCGATCCCTTAACGATTCTGCCCTTTTGGTGAAACTCTGCCATCATTCTCATAAAATCTCCCTTAATCTCTTCCCAAAACTCTTTTACAAATCCAAAATTTACTCCATTTGGACCCGGGCTTCTGTCGTTGTCGCATTCCCAAACTGTTGCTTTCACTTCTTCTTCAGAAAATTCATGAATTAGCCTCTCATTGTCACTGTCTTCAATTCTTTTAAATTGCAGATTTGTAGGAACTGGTCTATCACCTATAGACTCGAACATGTCTCGAAAATATTCTTCCACTGCCGACTTGATTTCTTCTACCCCTGTTAGTTTTCTACCCTCATTATTGTGGCACAAAATTTCATTTCCTTTACGTCTTTTGTTGATACACCCGTGGAAATATTTAGAATTCGCGTCACCCTCTTTTAACCATCTTAATCTGGATCTTTGCCATTGCATGCTGCAGTGAAGTCTTGATAATTCATGTAGTTGAGCCGTTATCTCCCTCTTTATTTTAATCTCCTCCTCGGACAAAGCATTTTCCGCTCCTTTTTCTTCAAGTCTGTTAATCTCCCTTTTTACCTCTTTGATCTTCTCGCCCAAATTTTGAGTATTATTCCGGTGCCATTCCTTTAGTTCTTTCTTGATCGCTTTTAATTTCTCTTTAAGAACGTACATTCCCCATCCATCGAACTTTAAATTCCTCCATTGGTCTTTGACGAAGTGCTGATAACCTTTTGTTTCTCTCCAACAATTCAACATCCGAAAAGGTTTTGGTCCCCAATTTAGCTTTATACCGCTTAGCAGTATCGGACTATGATCTGAAAGACCTTTGTCTAATCCCCATTGGCTACAATTTGGCCATGTACTATACCATTCTTTTGAAATAAGAAATCTGTCCAACCTGCTCATTGCTGAACCGTTGACTCTCGACCAAGTATATTTCTTTCAGTGGAGCGGTATATCAATTAACTCAGATTCCATAATAAATTCCTCAAATGCTTCCATCTCCTCCACCCGATTTCCATTGTTTACTCCGAAAAGAGCAAATGAATTAAAGTGAAACTTAAGAAAGGAGAAAAGAGCAAATGAATTAAAGTGAAACTTAAGAAAGGAGAAAAGAGCAAATGAATTAAAGTGAAACTTAAGAAAAAAAGGGCGAATGAATTAATGAGAACAGTGGCGACGTGATGATTTTATTTTTTTTCAAGAAAGAAATATGACGACGGTTTTGCTTGGTTGGTCAAATAATCATTTCCCACGGTAACGGTCCTACCACACGGTAACGGCCCCACAAACAAGATAGAGATGAAAGAATAAACTCACAATTTTAGTAGAGAGAAGAAACAAACGTGGAAGAGAGATAAAATGTGGTCAAGCGCTTATAACCAGGTTTCCGGCGGAATTACAAATTGTTGGTGTGAACTGTGAAGTATTGCGAAGATTCCTCAGTGACGACCTTCTCTTAGTCAAATATATTAGGGTTTTTATTTTTATTGGAGTAATATTAAGTGGCATTACGATTCTTTTTGATTCAACAAGGTACTTTCTATTATACTCACTACTAAATTTGCACCAATCTTTATTTATGACCAATCTTTATGTGAGGGTAGAGCTCTACCTTTTTGTGACGCCAACTTGTGACACCAACCGTGAGGAAGGACCCTGAAGGTTAATTTGGTTAATATATATGCTCCCTGTGATGGTAGAAGAAAGTCATTGCTTTGGGCAGAACTACGGCAGCTAGTTGAATCGAAAAGTGAAGAAAGATGGTGTTTGATGGGAGACTTTAACGCGGTTAGGGAAGAATTGGAGAGAAAAGGAAGTAGTGAGACTGGTAGAAGGGAAGAAATCCGTGCATTTGATGATTTTATAGTGGAGACAGACCTTATAGATTTACCGTTAATTGGTAGAAAGTTCACTTGGGCTAGGTCTGGAGGAACAGCTATGAGTCGGTTGGATAGGTTTCTCATTACGGAAGCATGGAATAGGACATGGCCAAAGAGCTCCCAATGGTGTCTAGACAAAGAACTTTCTGATCACTGTCCGATTTTGCTGGGCGAATCGGACCTCAATTGGGGGCCTAAACTGTTCAGGATGCTGAATTGTTGGAAAGAGTTAGACGGTTACCACGAAGTCGTTAAAGATAATTGGAGGGAGATACAGGTGGAAGGATGGGGAATGTATGTGTTCAAGGAAAAGCTGAAGAGGATTAAAGAAAGACTCAAAGACTGGCACAAAGAACACACTCAAAATCTAGAAGAACGAATTACGACAGCGAAAAAGGAGTTAAACAAATTGGAGATCAAAAACGAAGCATCAACGTTAACTGAAGATGAAGTTAGTGCAAAAAGAGAGTTGGAGTTGGAAATGTATAATCTATCCAGGTTGAATTGCAGCATTCAGTGGCAGAAAGCGAGAGTTAAATGGCTAAAAGAAGGGGACGCGAATACGAAATATTTTCATGGATGTATTAATAGGAATAGGAGGATTAATGAGATCTTGTCTTTAGAAAAAAACGGAAGAAGGATTGATGGAGTAGCAGATATAAAAGATGTAATTGTTAATCATTTCCAAAAGTAATTTGCGGCTGGAAGTAAGAGTTTGATTCCGGATGATATGAAGTTCAAAAAAGTTAAGACAGCCCTGAGAGATAGCTTGGTGAGCGAATTTTCGGAAGAAGAAATAAAGGCAGCAGTGTGGGACTGCGAAAGTGACAAAAGCCCGGGCCCTGATGGAGTATCATTTGGCTTCATTAAAGAATTCTGGTAGGATATTAAGGATGACTTGCTCAGGGTCTTCGAAGAATTCCACAAGTTCAGGAGAATGGTTAAAGGGGTGAATAACTCGTTTATTGTTCTGATCCCAAAAAAGAAAAATCCAACAAAAATATTCGAATATCGACCTTTTTCCTTAGTTGGCTATATATACAAAATGATACGAAAGTTCTAACTTGCAGGATGAAGAAGGTAATCAGCTCCGTAATCTCAGAAACTCAAACGACTTTCATTGCAGGGCGTTAAATTCTGGATGGAGTAGTGGTAGCAAATGAAATAGTGGATGAGGCTAAAAGGAACAAAAAGGAAGTTCTATTGTTCAAGGTGGATTTCGAGAAAGCATACGACTCGGTAGACTGGAATTTTCTGAGATTCGTCATGGAAAAAATGGGATTTCCTGAAATATGGATAGGTTGGATTTTAGAATGTCTCAGATCGTCACATGTATCGATTCTCGTTAATGGAAGTCCCACCAAGGAATTCAAGATGTTTCGCGGCCTAAGACAAGGAGATCCATTATCTCCGTTCCTGTTCCTGTTAGTGGCAGAAGGCTTTAACTCGCTGATGAAGGGAGCATCCGAAGCAGGGCTTTATTTTGGCTTCAAATTTGAGAAAGGAGACGATCGTTTCACACATCTACAATACGCAGATGACATCCTAATCCTAGGTGAGAATAGGTGGTCCAATGTAAGGTCTATCAAAGCAAACCTCATATTGTTCGAAGTCGTGTTGGGTCTAAAAGTGAATTATCATAAAAGTGTCTTAGTGGGGGTTAACATTTGCCAGAGGTGGCTGGAGGAGACAACTGAAGTGTTACATTGTAAAATAGGTAATATCCCATTCACTTATCTCGGTCTTCCAATTGGAGCAAGCCCGAGGAGAATTGTATCCTGGCAGCCAGTGGTAGAAGCTGTTAGAGCAAGGCTGTCAATGTGGAAGAGGAAAAATTTTTCAATAGGAGGGCGAGTGACAATTATTAAATCGGTTCTGCAAGCTCTTCCAGTGTACTTTCTATCCTTCTTTATGGTGCCGACTGGTATTATTGATAAGCTCAACACCCTATTTAAATGTTTCCTGTGGGTTGGAAGAGAAGGAGAGAGGAAGATAAATTGGGTAAGCTGGGACAAAGTGTGTAGACCAATGGAAGAGGGGGGGGGGGGGGGGTTAGGAATCAGAAAGTTAAGGGAGTTTAACCTGTCGCTGTTGGGCAAATGGGAGTGGAAGTTGAAGTACGAAAAGAGTGGCATTTGGTTTAAGGCGTTAAAAAATCGTTACGGGGTCAGAGAAGACGGATCATTGGGGGGTGACAGGAATGGGTCAGTATGGTGGAAATGTATTAAGAATCTCAGTTTGGGGGAATGGTGCCAAGAGTCAACGTACTCAGTGAAGGAAACTTACAGGGGTTTGATGAGAGAAGTTGAAAATTATGCAAATCCAGATTGTGTGATAGCTTGACACAAAGCTGTTCCGACAAAGGTTGCGTGCTTTGTTTGGAGACTCTTTCAAAATAGAATAGCAACAAGAGATAATTTAATTAAAAGAGGAGTTCTTGGTAACAGTTCGGGGTTATGCGAAGGGGAGTGTGGTAAAGTTGAAACAGTATCGCACATTTTCTTTGAGTGCTCGACATACGCGAGTGTCTTGTACGATATATGTAGATGTTTAAAGGTATCAACTGCGTTGCATAATGACAGCCTAACTCAGCTGAAACAGTTTGAAGGGTTAATTGCTGCAGACAGAAAAACTGCTGATAAAGTCCAGGTAATCTGGTTCGCGTGTATGTGGAACATATGGAAATCGAGAAATGAGAAAATATTTTGCAACAAGTTTGTGGCGCCAGGAACATTGTTAGAGAAGGTGAAAATGGATGCTTGGAAATGGCTGAAAGTCAGATCAAAGGATCCGAACCCAACTTCACAATGGTGGTGCTCGAATCCTAGGATATCACTAGGAGCATCTGAGGATTAAGGCCTGGTTTTCTGTATTTTTTGCTTAGGTGGTTCCAGCTGGTTTTTTATGGAGGTTAAGGGGGGTACCTGTTCTGGTTGTCTGCAGCGGTGGCATGTAATAGGCGATGGGGTCGTGTGATATAGTTGCATTGGTGATTGGATTGGTAATTTATCGACTGGATCTGTGGCGGTTGGAGTTTGGTTAGTATAGCCCAAAGTCTAGTTGCCTCCGATTTTCGTTTTGGCCTGTTGGAAATATCTATTAGCATTGAATGGGTTTGGAGCTCTCGGTCGTGGTAGTGCTGGTTGGTTTTGGAGAGTTCGGGTGTGGAGGTATTTTGGTCGATTGGTGGGAGCAGCAATTGGTGTCTTCTTGGTTTTGGTTTGGAGTTTGTCTGCAGCTGATTTGGAGTGAGGTTGGTGGCCAATCCAATAGAGCCAGTCCGGTATAGGTGTTTGGTTCCCTGTAGCCTCATTAGTAGCAGTAGATGTTGGTTGGAAACTGCTTGGATTTTTTTGGTGGGTTTGGATCTTCTAGATGCTTGTTGGTAGTTGAACAACAGTTTGTGAGCTGGCTAGCTGTGATTCATATCCCTGGCGTTTCGGTTCTAGTGGCTTGGTGGAGGTGCTGTTGCATTCTTTGGAATGTTGGAGGGCTCTAGTATATTATTATGTTTCGGGTGTTTTTTCCAATCGATACGGATCTGTTGTGGTAGGTGGAGGTAGCAGGTCCTTTGCATTTTTATCTGGAGCTTAGAGGGGCCTCGAGGATCAAGTGTCCGTCAAATGGTCTTTATAGTGATAGGTAGAGTGTGTGATGTGTTTGGCAGCTTTGAAGTTTAGCGCGGGCGTATCCAAAGTCTGTTGAGTCGGCTTGTTCTTCTATTTTTGTTTGACTCGGTAGCTGGCGTTTCTTTGGAGGAATTTATAGCTAGCTTTCATTGGGTGTAAATCTTTCTTGGCTTGCTGTGCTGGTGTTTTAGGAGTTGATGCATTATGCCTTCCTGTCACTGCCCTTCATTGACAAAAGCATTGTGGAGTGGGAAGAATTATATAGTAAGGAAGCGAGTTATGTTGGTTCCTTGGAAATCTAAAGTATTGCATGTCTGGAGAGTCTTTAGAGGGTGTTATGCAGGAAAGATGGTTAGAAGGTCCCTGCATCGAGGTATCAGTATAGGTCCAATGTAGGCACAGTTAAAAACGTGGTGCGGCAAGTGTAGAGATTTCCTTGAGGCAGGGGAGCGTAGGTCGCAGTTGTCAACTGGAGTCTATTACATTGGGTGGTCTACTGTTATCATTAGAGGTCTGGCCATAGAAATGTTCTGTGTTAGTTCCTGAACACAATTAGATTGGGCAAGTGGTTGGGATGAGATACTTGACAGATCTAGAAGTGGATTGTAGGCATTATGTTTAGAAAAGTCATGTTCTTTGATCTATGGTTTGGTGGCTGGTGCCCTGTTTTGCTTTCATTAGCTGTTAGCATTAGCATTAGTCTTGGGGCCTCTTAGATAGTGTAATACCCCGTAAATTTATAAACGCTCTGGATAATATTATTATGATCAACTGGGTTCCGGAGTACTCTGAACAATTATTTGATAAAATAATTAGAGTAAACTGACGAACTCAGAGTTGATTAAATTAATAGTATTTAACGTTGAGTTTTATTCTTTCGCGCATTTGAGCTAATTTGGATAATTAGTAGTATGATCAATTAATATCACTTTGGATATTTTCTTTTCATTTTACTTATTTGGTCAAAGATAGAAACTTAGGGAAAAAGAAAAGAAAGAAAAGAAAGGAAAAAGGGAAGAAAGGAAAGGAAGGAGGAGGAACAAGAGAGGAAAATTTCCCAAAAGCTCAAGATCATCATCAATCATCTGTTCTTCATCTCAATTTCAACCTCCTCGTCTAGTAATCCAGGTGGGTTCTAGTTAGACTCTTTAGAGTAGGATTATTTTGAGTTTAGAGTTAGATTAGAAATTGTGAAATTGATTAATTTTGCATGAAATTCGTGAATCTAACTGCTAAATGCCATGTTTGATTATATGTTATACTGATTGTTATGTTATAACATGTTTTGATGCATTTTGATTGATGAAAATGGGATTTTGGGGTTGAATTGAATCAACCCGTAGCAGACAGATTCTGCAGGAAAATTTCTGGGTTCAAACTGCCCATACGCGTATCACGCAGGGCCATACGCGTATTGAGTAGGGCAATACGCGTATGGGTGTGAAGAAAATGGGATGATACGCGTATGGACAAGGCAATACGCGTATGAGACATGGTAATACGCGTATTGGGCTTTTAAACAGGGATTTCAAGGGAAAATGCCTCTGCCCATACGCGTATGGCCTTGGGCAATACGCGTATGGCTGGGCGAGAATCTTAGGCAATACGCGTACGGGGAGTGCCAATACGCGTATGGCCAGGGGACTTGCAGAATTCTGCTGTTGTGATATTTTATTTCCGATCGTTTGTTTCCAATGCCGTAACTTTTTATCCGTAACTCGGAATGGAACAATTTTGGTATCGTTGGAAAGGTAATAAAATGTACTTTCTTATTACATGGGTTTTAAGACTGTCGGCCGATTTAATTATATTGGGATTTTATGAAATCGTGTCGCTTTGTTGATTTTAGTGTTTAATGTTGTGTAATTATTGTTGAAAATGTATGTATGATAAAACATAAAATAAGTAGAGTGAGGACAATTAACCCAAACAGTGTCGGAAGAATATAAAATGGATAAACACTAGTATGGAACATGTGTGTTAACCGTTTGGTTGTGATAAGGCGTAATGGCCTTGTGATTGTTGAATACAATCACGACTGTGTGTGATCACGTAATCGTAACCGGTTATTTTTGTGAGTGCGTTTCATGGGTCTCGAGCTCCTCTGAAACATGTGCACCACTACTTGGCAGGTTTGATTCCCGCATTTCATTTTAGTACGAATGGCGCCCATGGAGCGTAGGCTTGTGACGGTATAAGGCCCGTGAGAAGTGACGGTTCATAACGGTTAATGGCCCGTAGAACCCGAATCCATTCGTATGTCAAGTAGGTTGCAAGGATCCATGACCCGGGTCGACTTCTAGACGTAGAAGAGGACGGGAATAGGGGATACCTTGGCATGGTTATCGATTAGTGATATTGTGAGTTGATGAACTCATAACATGTTTCCATATAGTGTGTGTGTACTCATGGTCACTCCCTTTTTCCCCTTTTGACTTGAGTTAGGTTTGTTAGAACCTTGTAGAGCCGAGAGGACTTTAAGATAGGGAACTCACTGAGATTTGATGTATCTCACCCCACTGTTGTTGTTTACATCACAGGTTCTGCAGGTTCGGCGAAGGGTAAGGACAAGGTTATTTGACTTTCCTTACGGATCGTGGTTTTGTGATGGCATGGCTTCCGCTATGGCGTTATGTTTTGAGATCATTGTATTGATCTAGTTCTTAGTTTTTATCATTTTGGAACATCTTGTATATGTAATGCCTTAGACTTTTAGGTGTTTTGCATTAGAGGCATATATATATATAATGTGTTAACTAGGAACTTATTATGTTTCAGTACCAAAAGTGAAACTCATGTATAATATATGATTTGATGCATGTATTATTATATGGGTCATTACAGTTGGTATCAGAGCAGGTCGTATCCTCGACCTAGCCATGAAATAGAATAAGTGTTTCTTTCTGTTTCAGATGCGTGTTGTCGCCTTGGGTCTTAGGTGTTATATTTATGGTATTGAGCCTGATCAACTTAATTCTATCTATATGACATTTAGGAATGGTTGGCGGACGCAGAAACAATAGTGGTAGACCCACAAATCCTCCAGCTGGGACGAATCCGCCAGGCGGCGATGCAAATGTTTCTTTGTATCAGTTTGTGCAACAAATGCAGCAGCAGCAGAACCAGTTCATGCAACATATGGTGCAACGGATGAATGGAGGTCTTCATCCTCAGGTAGTTGTTCCAGATGTTGTAGGTGGGAGTTTTCGGGATTTCCTCCGCATGAATCCTCCAGAATTTCATGGCGGATTGGATCCTGTGAAAGCTCATGACTGGATTGCTGGCATGGAGAGAATATTTCTGATGACTTACTGTAGTGAGGAGAACAAGGTAGTGTTTGCTTCTCACTCACTGAGAGGTCCTGCTGAGAGATGGTGGGATGTTGCTTCAGCTTTTCTGTCTATGCAAGGTGTACCTAAGGTGTGGGAGCAGTTCAGGTCTTTTTTTATTGAAAAGTACCTTCCTAGTTCCTTGAGGATCCGAAGAGAGTTTGAATTCCAGCAGTTGCAGCAATACTGTGTGGCAGAGAACAGTTTGAAGGAAGTTCGGACAGAAGGGGGTTCGCGTAGGGCAAGCCAACAGTCTAATCCTAAGCAACGAGTTTTTAAAAGGAAACAAGTTCAGAGCTCTAGGACTAGTGCATGTCGACACTGTGGTAGAAATCATTGGGGAAAGTGCGGTATCGAAAGTGTGAGGTGTTACCAGTGTCAGAAGGTGGGCCATTTGGCGAGGGATTGTCCTCAGAGTAGGAATCAGACACAAGGGAAGACTACTGGTCGAGTATATACTCTGGATGCAAGGAAAGCAAAGGGTGATAATTCCTTGATTGCGGGTACGTGTTTTGTTAATGGTCAACCTTGTTATGTTTTATTTGACTGTGGGGCTACGCATTCTTTTGTGTCTTTGAGATGTGTGAAGCGACTAGGGTTGCAAACTATTCCTTTGTTTCCTCCTATGGTGGTTACTACTGCCATGGATGAAATGGTTGAAACACCACTGATGTATGAAAATTGTGTGTTGTCGGTGAACGAAAGAGTCTTCCAGATTGATCTTATTTGTCTGCCGCTTAAGAAAGTGGATGTTGTTCTGGGAATGGACTGGCTTTCAGCTAATTCGGTTTTTATCGGTTGTGAGGAGAAGCTAATTATTATTCCATCTGCTGAGGCTACTCCGAAAGATGTTTTATCGACGATTTTAGAAGGTACGGTGGGAATGGTAAATTTCTTGTTTGAGAAAGAGAAATCTGTTTTGTTGGTTCCTACTAAGGAGGGAAGTAGGGAACAACAAGTTCTGAGTATTCCAGTTGTATGTGAATTTTCCGAAGTGTTTCCAGAGAATGTTACTACTCTTTCCTCCGGAGAGAGGAGTTGAGTTCTCTATTGACCTGATACCAGGAACGGCTCCTGTATCCGTTTCTCCGTATCGGATGGCACCGCTTGAATTAAGAGAATTAAAGGACCAATTGAAAGACTTGATGTCTAAGCATTTCGTTAGGCCTAGTGTTTCACCGTGGGGAGCTCCAGTGTTATTGGTAAAGAAAGAAAGATGGGGGAATGCGGTTGTGCATTGATTATCGTAAGTTGAATAAAGTTACCATTAAGAACAAGTATCCCTTACCAAGGATAGACGACTTGTTAGATCAATTGAAAGGAGCATGTGTGTTCTCGAAGATTGATTTACGGTCGGGTTATCATCAGATTCGAGTGAAGAGTTCCGATGTGCCAAAGACTGCATTTAGGACACGTTACGGTCATTATGAATTCTTAGTGATGCCTTTCGGTGTGACTAATGCTCCAGCTGTTTTCATGGATTACACGAATCGAATAGTTCAGGCTTACTTGGACCAATTTGTGGTAATCTTTATTGACGACATTCTTATTTATTCTCGTACTCCACAAGAGCATGGAGAACATCTGAGGATTGTCTTATCGGTCTTGCAAGAGAAGCAATTGTTTGCTAAGTTGAGCAAGTGTGAGTTTTGGATGTCGGAAGTTAATTTTCTTGGACATGTTATATCTCAGGGTGGTGTGGTGGTAGATCCATCAAAAGTAGAAGCAGTGATTAATTGGGAGAGACCGAGAAATGTTTCAGAAGTCAGAAGTTTCTTGGGATTGGCCGGTTACTATAGAAGGTTTATCAAGGGCTTTTCTCAATTGGCCTTACCAATGACGAAACTTACTCGGAAGGATGTTACTTTTGAATGGGATTCAGGTTGCGAACAAAGTTTTATAAAATTGAAAGAAAGTTTGACGAGTGCTCCAGTGTTAATTATTCCTGATTTTAATAACTCTTACGAAGTGTTCTGTGATGCTTCTAAGAGGGGATTAGGGGGTGTTCTGATGCAAGGTGGTCAAGTAGTGGCTTATGCTTCTCGACATTTGAAAGTTCATGAGAAGAATTATCCAACTCATGACTTGGAACTAGCTGCCGTGATGTTTGCACTGAAGGTGTGGCGTCATTATTTATGATGTACATTTTGAAATGTTCAGTGACCACAAAAGTTTGAAGTATTTGTTTGACCAGAAGGAGTTGAACATGCGACAAAGAAGGTGGATGGAGTACTTAAAAGATTATGACTTAGAATTGAAGTATCATCCAGGAAAGGCGAATAAAGTAGCGGATGCCTTAAGTCGAAAAATGGTTCATAGTGCGGAATTGATAATTTTGGAGTATTCATTGTTGGAGAAGTTTAGAGATCTTAATCTCCAATTTGTGTGGACTCCGAATGGTGTGATCATGGGAAATTTGAATGTCAATTCTACTTTGAGAGTTGAGATTCAACAAGAACAAATGTTAAGGGAGGAGTTACAATAGTTGTTACTTCAGCCGGGTTTTACACGAGCGACAGATGGGATTGTTCTGTTTAATCAAAGGATTTGTGTTCCGAAGGATGAGGCATTGAAAAGGAAGATTTTAGATGAAGCCCATAAAGGTACTTTTACGATACATCCTGGTTCTTCGAAGATGTATCAGGATTTAAAGAAGGATTATTGGTGGTCCGGGATGAAAAAGGATATAGCGGAATATGTGTCAGAATGTGCAGTATGTCAACAGGTGAAGATTGAACACCAAAGACCGGGCGGTCTGTTACGACCTTTGGATATTCCAGTTTGGAAGTGGAGTAGTATCTCTATGGATTTTGCAGTAGGTTTACCTCGTGCACTAGGAGGTTATGATTCTAATTGAGTAATTGTTGATCGACTAACGAAATCTGCACACTTCTTAGCCGTAAAGACTACTTATAAGGCAAGTCATCTTGCAAGGTTGTTTATTGTTGAGATTGTGAGATTGCATGGTATTCCTTCTAGTATTGTGTCCGATCGAGATCCGAAGTTTACTTCGAGATTTTGGAAAGTGTTCCAACAAGCGATGGGTACGAGTTTGTGTTTGAGCACGTCGAATCATCCTCAAACGGATGGTCAGACTGAACGAACAATACAAACGATGGAGGATATGTTAAGAGCTTGTGTGTTAGAGAGTAGAGGGAATTGGAAAGAACTTTTGCCGTTAATTGAGTTTTCCTATAACAATAGTTATCATGCGAGCATCGGTATGGCTCCTTATGAAGCGTTGTATGGGAGAAAGTGTAGGGCACCTTTGTGTTGGGCTGAAATTGGCGAAGATAGAATTTTGGGACCCGAGATTATTCAAGAGACTACGGAAAAGATTCGAATGATCCGCGAGAAGGTTAAACAAGCACAAGATCGTCAGAAGAGTTATGCGGATAATCGTAGGAGACCTTTGGAATTTGAGGAAGGTGACCATGTATTTCTGAAAGTTACTCCGAGATTGAGATTGAAAGGACTGTTTAAGTCACGTACGTTAAGTCCGAGATACGTGGGACCGTATCAGATTTTAGAAAGGATTGGTGAAGTTGCTTATAGATTAGCCTTACCACCGTCTCTATTCGAGAGGCATGACGTTTTTCACGTATCTCAGCTCCGTAAGTTTATTCCTGATCCTCTTCAGCCAATTCTACCCGAATCAGTGGAAATTGAAGCGGATTTGACTTTTGAACCACAACCGAGTTGTATTATGGGAAGGGAAACAAAAGTGTTAAGGAACAAAGATATTCCTCTTGTTAAAGTGCAATGGGATATGACGCATCCAGGTGATGCTACGTGGGAGTTAGAATCGGAAATGCGAGTTTCTTATCCACATCTGTTCAGGTAATATTCTAAATTCGAGGACGAATTTCTATTTAAGGGGGGGAGGATGTAATACCCCGTAAATTTATAAACGCTCTGGATAATATTATTATGATCAACTGGGTTCCGGAGTACTCTGAACAATTATTTGATAAAATAATTAGAGTAAACTGACGAACTCAGAGTTGATTAAATTAATAGTATTTAACGTTGAGTTTTATTCTTTCGCGCATTTGAGCTAATTTGGATAATTAGTAGTATGATCAATTAATATCACTTTGGATATTTTCTTTTCATTTTACTTATTTGGTCAAAGATAGAAACTTAGGGAAAAAGAAAAGAAAGAAAAGAAAGGAAAAAGGGAAGAAAGGAATGGAAGGAGGAGGAACAAGAGAGGAAAATTTCCCAAAAGCTCAAGATCATCATCAATCATCTGTTCTTCATCTCAATTTCAACCTCCTCGTCTAGTAATCCAGGTGGGTTCTAGTTAGACTCTTTAGAGTAGGATTATTTTGAGTTTAGAGTTAGATTAGAAATTGTGAAATTGATTAATTTTGCATGAAATTCGTGAATCTAACTGCTAAATGCCATGTTTGATTATATGTTATACTGATTGTTATGTTATAACATGTTTTGATGCATTTTGATTGATGAAAATGGGATTTTGGGGTTGAATTGAATCAACCCGTAGCAGACAGATTCTGCAGGAAAATTTCTGGGTTCAAACTGCCCATACGCGTATCACGCAGGGCCATACGCGTATTGAGTAGGGCAATACGCGTATGGGTGTGAAGAAAATGGGATGATACGCGTATGGACAAGGCAATACGCGTATGAGACATGGTAATACGCGTATTGGGCTTTTAAACAGGGATTTCAAGGGAAAATGCCTCTGCCCATACGCGTATGGCCTTGGGCAATACGCGTATGGCTGGGCGAGAATCTTAGGCAATACGCGTACGGGGAGTGCCAATACGCGTATGGCCAGGGGACTTGCAGAATTCTGCTGTTGTGATATTTTATTTCCGATCGTTTGTTTCCAATGCCGTAACTTTTTATCCGTAACTCGGAATGGAACAATTTTGGTATCGTTGGAAAGGTAATAAAATGTACTTTCTTATTACATGGGTTTTAAGACTGTCGGCCGATTTAATTATATTGGGATTTTATGAAATCGTGTCGCTTTGTTGATTTTAGTGTTTAATGTTGTGTAATTATTGTTGAAAATGTATGTATGATAAAACATAAAATAAGTAGAGTGAGGACAATTAACCCAAACAGTGTCGGAAGAATATAAAATGGATAAACACTAGTATGGAACATGTGTGTTAACCGTTTGGTTGTGATAAGGCGTAATGGCCTTGTGATTGTTGAATACAATCACGACTGTGTGTGATCACGTAATCGTAACCGGTTATTTTTGCGAGTGCGTTTCATGGGTCTCGAGCTCCTCTGAAACATGTGCACCACTACTTGGCAGGTTTGATTCCCGCATTTCATTTTAGTACGAATGGCGCCCATGGAGCGTAGGCTTGTGACGGTATAAGGCCCGTGAGAAGTGACGGTTCATAACGGTTAATGGCCCGTAGAACCCGAATCCATTCGTATGTCAAGTAGGTTGCAAGGATCCATGACCTGGGTCGACTTCTAGACGTAGAAGAGGACGGGAATAGGGGATACCTTGGCATGGTTATCGATTAGTGATATTGTGAGTTGATGAACTCATAACATGTTTCCATATAGTGTGTGTGTACTCATGGTCACTCCCTTTTTCCCCTTTTGACTTGAGTTAGGTTTGTTAGAACCTTGTAGAGCCGAGAGGACTTTAAGATAGGGAACTCACTGAGATTTGATGTATCTCACCCCACTGTTGTTGTTTACATCACAGGTTCTGCAGGTTCGGCGAAGGGTAAGGACAAGGTTATTTGACTTTCCTTACTGTAATACCCCAAAATTTGCTCTCCCCTTTTGGCATCATAGCATGGCATTATCATTTAGCATATCATATCCATCTCATTAACATTACATTGCATTTAACATAGAAAAATGAAGCATGGCATCCTTCTTACCATCAGGGCATGTGATCAGGTGGAAGGTGGACAATCAAGAGATCATTCAAAGCACAAAAGGTCAATCAAGTGCCCTCAAGGCAAGCCAAGAGGTCTTTCATGTCTCATCCCATCTCAATTGATCTTCCACAACCTCAAGGATAAGAGATACAATGGGAGATTGAAGCACTACATCTTTCACTATGCAAGAGGTTCAAAAATTGAAGGAAAACCCTCAAAAGAGATAGCTCATTGATTCAAAATCATTCTCAAGTGGTATTTCTCATCATCCTTTAAGAGGATACACAACATGCTCTGAGGAATTTGAAATTGAAGACTGCACTTTTTCCTCCTAACCAGAAGGGGCCAAAATTAGGGTTTCCATTTAAATCAGGGAATCTTTGATTTTTTGGGCAAGACTTGATGTCATGGTTTTCTATATGTCCCTAGGTATATGGATGTGGAAGATTGCATCTCAATTAGTTTTGGAGGTGGTTCAATTGGAAGAAAGATCAAGAATCAGAGAAATTGGGGCAAAGTCAAATAATCAGAGGAAAAAGTCAACTCTTGACTTTTTGAGGCCAAATTCATGAAATTCATGTTACATATGTCCAATGTACAAAATTTGATCAAGAAACTCCAAAGGAATCATGAAAAAATCAAGATGTGGAAAGTTGCCATTTTTGGATGAAGAAGGGTTACTAAAAATAGCAAGTTTTGGCCATTTTGCATCAGAATTTGAACCAAGGCCATTTAAATTTGGAGCACCAAATGAAAAATCCACTCTGCCTCAATGAAAGATCTTGTTTTAAGCTTCAAATCCATGTGTAGAACATCTCCATTGGATAAAAATTGAGAGAGTTATAGATGATCAAAGTTGAGGGAAACTTGGGCAAAATGCAAGTCAGCTTGGGCAAGTTTCAGGTCACGCGCGTGTCATTTCTACAAACACCTGGTGTGCCAAATGTCCACTCATTTTTCTCATGGTTAAAGGCCTCAAATGAAAAACTTGTCAACATCAAAAATGTTCCTTGTAATGTCTTCTTCAAGTTTCATGTTGGACAAAATTTCATCTGATCAAGGTATGATGGAGAAATAGTGGCCTCAAGTTAGGGTGGTTATGCTGAAATTTTGTGCCATGCCAGCCTTGCCAACCGACCACCTGATGCGCCCATCATCCAGTCTTGTGTGCTTAAGTTTATAGTCATTTTGGAGCATGTTTGAAGTATCATATCAACTCCAATCTCAAACCAAACTTGTTGCATTATACTCCCTCTTTCCAATGAACCCAAAAACTCACCAAACTATTCATTGAGTAGAGAGAAAAACATCACCAAACCTCCCTATGTTTCACTGATACATTGATGGCTTTGCTGCATAACTTGGTTCAGACATCCATCAAACAATTCTTTCCCTTATTTGAGCACACCATGAACATCACATACACTGCTATAGCACGTGCCTTGCATGAAAATGGAAAGAGAAAACTTGCTGAGAAAGTTTTCTAATACACAACCATGCCATTCATTTCACTTTCACCTCACCATTATCCTCACCATAAGTGACCATGAGCTCTTCCACACTAAAACAAAACCTCTCCAACTCGTGTTACTAACTGTCATGACTCATTCTGTTAACTCAAACTCAGTTAACTAACTCAGTTAACTGTAGTTCTAACCATCAACCACCAGGGTCAAATCATAACCACGCCTATATAAACAATTCTAACAGATTTGGAAAGGGAGATTCTCATTGTTTCACTCTCACTCCAAAAGCACTCTCAACTTTCTCTCTGAATTTTCTCTCTACCTGCACGAATTCCTCAAGTTCTTCTTCAACCTTCACAATCAAGCAAGAAGACATCACTGAAGCATGGAATAGCACAGTTGTCTCCAATTTCAGATTCAGATTTCCTCTTATTCTCAAGATCAAATAGCATTTATTTTGCTCAAATTGAAGTTCTAGAAGTTCAAGAACAAGTTCTCACCTCTGGTTTTCTCAAAAAATCCAAAGATCTTCAAGTTTCAGGTTCCAAAAGTTCTCAAACTTTGCTTGCACGATTTGATGTTATTTTAACTGGTTGATGTGTTATTTGAGCTTATTAGAAGCTATATGAAACCGGTTAGTTGATAGAGCTCCTTAGGAGTTTAGAACTGAAACTTAGGGCAAATTTCTCTTCTTCGATTCTCTGTATCCATGCTTGATCTTTGAATTTTGTTGTTGGATTTGTGTTCCTCATGAGCTTAGCTTTCGTTTGGTACATGGCTTGTGAATTTCTGGAGAAAATGTGAGTTGCAGGTGGTGGCTGCTGGCCGGAGAAGATGACCGGAGGTCATCTCCGGCCGGTGACTTTAACTGTTAGGGTTTGTGTGCGTTTTAATCTCAGCCGTGTGTTTTTCATGATCGTACGCTCCAAAATGTGACAGCACATTAAAACTCACATGATCCTCACGTGCATTTTTCTGAATTTCACTTAAGCATGGTGTGGTGTGGTGCATGGTAAGTGGCTTGTGTCCTCACGTGCATGCATTGATTTTGAGTACTTTGACTTTGGTTTGACTTGGACTTGATCTGATGGTTGGGAGTGAGTCAAGATTGTTGACTGAGGGTTCATGTTTGTTAGTGTGTTATGCGCGTAGCTGGACCTAAGCCAGATTGATATCCACACCCCCTTGGTTAAGGCCCAATGTAATTTGAACTGAATAGTTACTAGGCATGCACCCCCATTCACATTTACATTCCATTTTATTTTTTCCATTTTGCTACACGTTTCATAATTAATTTTTAAAAATACCAAAACATATTGGAAAATTCTACAAAAATTCATGTGTATTCTTAAAACATTTAGGAAATTTTTCATGATTTTATTTTCTGATTTTATGACCTTTTTACCCCTGTTCCATAATTTTCTTTGAATTTCCATTTAGATGCATCTTAAGCATGATACTTGAATTTGTTTAATTTTGTTCTTGCTCATTACAAACTGTTTTGGCATGGTTCTTTTTGCATTGATTCACTAATACATTGAAGCATGTTAGATGATTTTTGTTTGATTTTTTAGGTCACTTTATGACATGTCTTGAGGCCTATATTTGTACCACTTTGCATGACATTTCAACTTGACCTAATTGCTTTGTTTGAAGTCATTTTGCTTTGAATTTTGATATGCTATTTTGGTATGTGATTCATCTCTGATTAGTGAACTCCAATACCATGTTTTCATAATTTTCATGAGGCCATGTGATTTTTGTTTGATGCATTTCATTTAAAGCATTATAACATGTTATATCATTGTAATCTTTAGTGCATGTTTGCATGAGTTCTTTTGTGCATATTTGTATGAGCATTTGCATAGTTGTGTGAGCCATTCATATGATATTATAGGTCTTTGATACACATTATAGGTCATCTTTACATGTTCATTTCAATTTGAACTTTGTGCATCATTAACATGTATTGTTTGCACTTTCTTTTTGAGTTTTCATCTCACTTCTTCTTCTATTACTTCTTGAAAGTCTTGATGGTTGATTCATAAATACTTTTGAGATGTTTATAAACCATTTTTCATTTATTTTCAATTCTGGTTGTTGATTTACATGTTCCATTTATGCATGTCCTCTTCATTTCTTTCCATCTTTCATCTATCCCTTCTTCTTGTAACATGTTTAAATGCTAATGGGTGATGATTGTTGCTTATTCACTTGCACTTGTATAATAATAACCATTGGTTGTCCATATGATGTACATTCTGATTGTGGCTCTAGGATTTGGTTTCTCATTTAATTCTTTTGAGTTTTATGATGCATTACATGTTCTTTTACTTCTTATACTTCTTATACATGTTTACTAACCATGTAGGGGCTTTGGTAAGTTTCAATTGAGTGTGGATAAGGAATCCACATTCAACTTCTATCCTTTCTTTTTTACAATTCCATTTTGTGTTTTGTTAAGCACTTATGTGCTTTCTTTTGATAACTCATCACTTTCCCCTTGTGAATTACAATTCATCTTCTACTTTAGAAGTGAATTGTTTAATTCATTCTTTCTTTAGACTTTAGGTTGAAACCTCACAAACTTTAGGATCACTCCCTTAACTAATCAATTAGGATTGAGTCTTAGTCTATATAGATTTTTACCTTTACCCTCTCTTGAGTCTTTCATCTTCTCATCTCAAAGAAAATTCAAAATATCTAATAAAGGTAGGCATTTATTGCATTTAGGCCTTTCATATAAAGAAAAGATTATAAGGGGTCTTCTCTTGTAATCTTAGAATGTGTAGCATATAGCCCATCTTGGGTCAATGTGTTAAACATTTGATCTTGTATGAGGGACTTAAATGCAATACTTGTTGAAGGTGCAAATAATAAAAAACACTTCTTCATTTCTTAATCAACAAAACACCTAATAAACACAAGTATGCTAGTGTGTTTGAACCTTGACAATTGGAACTAAGTGTGGGGGTCTTCTTCACTCTTAGTGTGCTTTCTTACCCATTCCATCTTGGAATGTGAGGATGTACACATTCCAATGACTAAGATTCAGATACACTATCATATGCAAACAAATGAAAAACTCTTAAAAGACAAAAACAAACAATAACGTCTTTCCTTCGGGAATTCTTTTCTCACCTCATTCACTCTCAACGCACGAACGCGCTTCTACTCGTTCTCTTGCAAGATGGTAACGCACTCGGACCAGCGAGCCTGCAACACCTGAGCTAGAACGTCAGCCGTTCTCTAAAAAACACAAACAATTCATCCCTAGTGAGGGGAACTACGTCGCTCTGATTCTCATGTTCCCGATGAGATACGTAGGCAGTGGGGTAGGGCCCATGCGAGCACTTCTTTTATTTTCCCTACATTTCTCCCTTCTTTCTTTCAGTTCCTCTTCCAGTATTCTTTTCTATCACCCTTTGATCGAAACAAGCAAGCGTGGATCCCATCGGGTACGATGGACGCGTGGGGGTGCTAATACCTTCCCCACGCGTAACCGACTCCCGAACCCAGTTCTCTTGGTCGCGAGACCATGCTCTATCCTTTCCTTCAGGTTTATGCGGTGTTTCCTTTCCCTCTCTTGGGATAAATACACATTGCTGGCGACTCTGTTTCGGTGCCACTTTCGCGTTTGTACTAGGATGAAAATCCCGGGAGCGACAGCATATTGCTGACCAGAATCTCTGGTTTCCTTAGCGAGTCAATCCTAGCGCTTGTCTGCTTTTATTTCATTGGGTGTTTACTGTTGTGCTATATGTTGTTGTTTACTTATTTTACTGTATTTACCGCATTTTAGCATTACATATCATATATTATATTGTGTTGCACTGTTTTGTCTGTTTGGCGGGATGGGTGTTCTGAGAGATAAGCCCACTACCAAGGCTTGAGTACATACATAGGTATTAGAGTGGATAGTCATGACGCTTGCGTGGTGGTGACCACGTATTGTTGTTCATGAGACCCACAACCAGACGAGGTTCTATCAGGAGCTTTCTGCTACTGCATGTTATGCAGGCCAGTGGTTATTCTCTTGAGGAACTGTCGACTCTGGTGACCATTCCCGAGGACTCAGTTGCGGCACTCCTCCCGAGATGTGACAGTGGCAGACCACATTCCGTGGCAAACCCATTGCACATTCTCGATCCGAGGACCCAATGCTGGGAACTTGCTATAGGACATCCCTTTTTGAAAGAGAATCAGCGGAGGCACTCCTCGATTGGCGGTAGTACTGTACCCTGAGGGATGAATGTACTATTGCTTCTCGACCTCAGTGCCAGAAGCTGAGGACCTTTTTGTTTTGGAGAATCAGTTGAGGCCTCCTCGATTGATGATGATGCCAAACCAGAAATGGTGAACGTATCATCATTTCTCGACCTGAGAGCCCGGGATACTGAACATCCTAGTACCCACATGTGAGAAGGGCGGGTTGTTTACAGGTTTGCAGGTAACCATGACCTCCTACATACCCGGTTTTTTATCATCATTGCACAAAAAGGAAGTTTCATCCTATTGTATTCAGATGGTTCTTATCTATGGTTCTATATTAGTCTCAGAGCTACACTGACACCGTTCACAGTTCAGCACAGACACCTGATTACCTGATCACATTGCCCTTTGCATTGCATTATCATATCCTAACATACATGTTTATTCATTTCCAGGTGCATATATTACCCTTGATTCCAGTCATCAGGTCCCTGCAAAGATGAACACTAAAGAGAGGAAGAATATCATCAGCTATAAGTTCCTTACGCCTACTTTGGGCCCTATTGTTGTGCTGAAGGGAATGGCGAGCCCGGCAGCACGAGAAGCTTTTGAAGAGAAATATGGGTGGATTTTATCTATGGTCCGTAATGTCAGTGATTATGAAGCCAGAGGTCTCCATACGTTGATGCAGTTCTATGATCCGCCTCTGAGGTGTTTTGTATTTCCAGACTATGTGTTGGTTCCTACCCTGGAGGAGTATTCCAACATGTTGGGGATTGCTATCAAGGAGGAGCCCCCTTTCTTTGGATCAGTGGGGGATCTTGACTTTGGGAAGTTGGCTGGTGCTCTTTATTTGAGCAAATCAGAGCTAAGTGACAATGTCTCCCACAAAGGAAAGATTCGTGGTTACAAGCTGGAATATCTGATTAAGAAGGCCCAGGAAGCAGCTAAAGGCGAGAATTGGCTTGTTTTTAATGCTTTGCTAGCCCTTTGTATATACGGCATAGTGTTGTTTCCCAACGAGCCGGATTTTATTGATACGGACGCTATACGAATATTCCTGATGAAGAACCCGGTGCCAACGCTACTGGGAGATCTTCACTACTCGTTGTACAACCGAAACGAAAAGAAAAGAGGAGGGATAATTCGTTGTTGTGCACCCTTGTTCTATAAGTGGTTTGCAGGCCGTTTACCACAATCAGGGGCTTTTGTGGATTCCAAAGATTCTCTAGAGTGGAAACAGCGATTAATGGGATTGGTGGCCAAGGACATCGTATGGGTAGATCATGGGCTGATTGGTAAGAATATTATCCACAGCTGTGGTAAGTTCCCTAACGTTCCACTGATAGGAAGACTGGGTGGGATTAACTACAATCCTTCTTTGGCCATTCGACAATTTGGGTATGCCCTGACAGGTCCGCCTATTAAGAGAGATGTGGAGGAGTCCCTCTATTTTCATACATCAGAAGGTTGGGAATCAGCACAGAAAGCTTCTGAAAGCTGGGGTAGCATACTGAAAAAGGGGAAAGTTACTCTAGGAAAGCCTAACAACCGGTTTTATCCAGCATATGAAGAGTGGGTGAAGAAAAGAGTTGAAGATTTTCTCTTGCCTTTTGGTAAGGCACCCCTTTTGTATCCGGAGAATGAGAAAGCGAGAAGCACTGCTACTGTGGAAGAAGTTGACAAGTTGCAAGCCTTGGTGAAAAAGCTCCAAGGAGAGAATTCTGAGTTGAGTAGCCGTCTTCAGAATGCTCTACATGCCAACAAAGAGCTGGAGCGGAAAGCCCAAGATGCTGAACAAATCCTAACTGCAAAAGAAAAAGACTTTGCTGGAAGAGCCCAACATTTCCAGAAGATTAGTAAAGGTGCTGATGATGCTACTCAAGCCCACAAGCAAACCAAACAGGCGTTAGCACAGACCAAAGAAAAGTTAACAAAGTTTCAGCACGCTTGGGACGAAGTTAGGATAGAGAATGCTGAATTACAGGAACAGTTGCAGATTAAGGACGAAGAGCTTGAAAAGGCGCATGAGCAGAGGAGAAAGTATCGGGAAAGCCTCGGTAAGAGTCAAGAACAGCTAGAAGAAGCTAGAGGTGAGCTGAGGAATACCAAGAAAGAGCTTGAAGAAGTCATGATAGAAAGGGAGATACTCAAGACGCAAGCCGGCATAAAGAGACACAAAGGAGTGTGTGATGACGAGGCTCTGATGCTGCACATGGGTTCTTTAACTGAAGCTCTTGAGAAAAGGGATGTCTTGATCAAAGAAATGATTGAAAAGCCGAATCACCAGCGTACCCGTATACTTTTTGAGGAGATCAAATACTCGAGTGATAAGCTGAAGGGTGTGGAATTGTCAGACTGATGTTCTTTTCCTTATATTTTGTTGTTAATGGTTACCATCAGGCTTGTTGATGGATCCATTTTTCCTTGTATTGCATTTGCGGATGAGCCTTTCTTAAATGTACTGGAACACTTTGTTGAATGAGTATGAGCAGTTTTATTCAGAATTATTCCTTATCAGATAGCTGCACACAAGCACATGACCACGACACGTCTCGTTATATCACGATTTCTGGTCTTCAGATTTCTGTGGTTGGGATTGGAATCAGGGTATAAAGCACCTCGGAAATGACAAACATAGCATTGCATGGCATTGCATATCATTTTGCATTTTTTGTTACTTGCTTTTCAGGTACTCGTTGCGGGGTCTCTAACCTTTATTTGGTTTCAGGCAGTATAGCGGAGAGTCATATTCACCGATATTCGACGCGAAGGAATCAAGTAAGAATCATGGATCAAGTGCAAAGTGATTTGGCGGAAATGAGGGCGCGTATGGACCAGTTCATGACCCTCATGACTGGCATGGCACAAAATCAGGAGAGACTGAGGCTTCTGGTAGAGCGTCCCGACAACGGGCCCGAAGGTGATCATCATGACAATTCACAGGGACATGGCATTCCTCCTCCCGGTGGCAACCCTCCTCCTGGTGGTAACAATCGGGGTAATGGAAATGGTAGGCATGCTGGTGTTACTCTTGAAGATACTCTGGAAGACCAATTTACTTTGCTGGATGCTGATGTGGGTAATCAAGGGGATCGAAGGTATGATGAGTTAGCAGAGAAGATCAGGGCCATAGAATGCAAGAACTCTATGGGTATTGATGTTACCAGCTTGGGGCTGGTCTCAGGAGTCAGAATTCCCCCTAAGTTCAAACCTCCTACTTTTGATAAGTATCACGGCAATGCGTGTCCCCAAACGCATCTTCAAGCTTACTTTGGGAAGATTTCAGCCCATACGGATGACGAGAAGCTATGGATGCACTATTTTCAGGACAGTCTGGCTGGGGCGTCTTTGACCTGGTACATGAAGTTGAGTAGAGCTGCTGTGAAGAATTGGAAAGATCTGGCAGAAGCGTTCCTGAAGCAATACCAATATAATATTGACATGGCGCCCAACCGCACCCAATTGCAGGGATTGTCCCAGAATGCCAAGGAGAGTTTCAAAGAATATGCACAGAGGTGGAGGGAAATGGCTGCCCAGGTTCAACCTCCCTTGTCAGACAGAGAAATGGCAGATATGTTCATGGGCACCTTGCAAGGGGCCTATTTGGATAGATTAGCTGCTTGTCCGTCAACTGGATTTGCTGATATTGTGATTGCGGGAGAAAGAATAGAAAGTCTGTTAAAGCTTGGAAAGATCCAGGATGTGAGTGGGGCTGGCTCTTCGGGGACGAAGAAACCGTTTGCTAGTAACCAGAAAAGAAGAGAAGGTGATACGAATGCTGTGTTTAGAGGACGAGGCAGAGGGCGTTCTCGAGCTTATTATCAGGTGGATGCTGTAACAATCCCCACACCGTCTGTTCAGAAACAACAACCCCAACAACAAGTTCAACAGCAACAACCTTTTTTCCAGCAAAGGTCTAGACAGAGGGATCGTAAGATGGATCCTCTCCCTATGACTTATGCCGCGCTGTTGCCCCGGCTACTCGAGTTAAAGTTGGTAGAGCTCCGTACTATGAAAGCTCCGGTTGCTGGAAACCTGCCACCTAACTTCGATGCTAATGCTCGTTGTGAGTTCCACTCAGGTGCTCAGGGGCACTCCATTGAAAAATGCTGGGTTTTCCATCATAAAGTACAAGATTTGATTGATGCTAAAGCCATCAATTTCTCTCCCGCTCCTAATATTACTCAGCATCCCATGCCTGATCATAGTGCAGCAAATGTGTACGCTATTGAAGGTGGGAGGAGATTGAATTTGGTGTTAGACGTTCATCAAGTGAAAACTTCTTTATTGGTTGTAAAAGATCATTTATTGAAGGGACAGGTGTTCCCGGGCTGTAGTCAGGATTGCTCTGAGTGTATGAATCAGGAGAACGGCTGTGATAAGTTGAAGATGGGTTTACAGAATCTGATCGATGAAGGATGTCTACAGTTTGACAGAGTCGTGAAAGACACTGATGAGATATCAACCGTGACCATCTGTTACACTCCCGCTGAGATTCAAATGCCGGTCAATGCAGTTCCCGTGGCGAGTGTTGCGCCAGAAGGGTCCAGTCCTGTCACTATCACGGTGCCAGGGCCAATTCCGTTCACATCTACGAAAGCTATCCCATGGCACTATGGGGCAGATGTATATTACGAAGGTAAAAAGCAGGAAGTTGGATCGTCAGTCAGCCCAAATATTGATAACGTAGGGGGTGTAGGGGGCTTTACAAGGAGTGGAAGGTTGTTCGCTCCCCAAACCTTGAGAAGCGATAAGGAGGTAGAAGCTGCAGCAAAGGCTAAGGGTAAACAGGTGGTTGAAAATGCGCCTACACCTGAAGCAGAGACAAAGATTACTTTTGATAAGGAAATGGAAGAATTTATGAAGATAATCAAGAAAAGCGATTATAAGATTGTGGACCAACTGAATCAGACCCCTTCAAAGATTTCAATCTTGTCACTATTGATGTGCTCTGATGCGCACCGACAGGCGTTGTTGAAAGTGTTGAAGAGTGCGTACGTGCCACAAGAAATTACTGTTAATCAGCTCGAGGGCGTAATCTCCAATGTTAATGTTAGCCATGGCTTGGGCTTTACAAATAGAGATTTGACTGTTGAAGGAAGAAACCATAATAAGGCTTTGCATATCACGATGGAGTGTAAGGGCGCAGTGTTATCTCATGTACTGGTAGACACTGGTTCGTCACTCAATGTCTTGCCCAAGAAGGCATTGATGAAGCTGGAAGTTGATGGTTTGATCTTAAGGCCTAGTGAATTGGTGGTCAGAGCATTCGATGGGACCCGACGATCTGTGTTTGGTGAGGTGGAATTGCCCGTACAAATTGGACCACAGGTATTCAAATCCACGTTCCATGTAATGGACATACAACCTGCATATAGTTGCCTATTGGGGCGCCCTTGGATTCACGGAGCCGGGGCTGTTACTTCTACTCTACATCAAAAGCTGAAGTATGAGTTTGAAGGGCAGGTTGTGACAGTGTGTGGGGAGGAAGACATCTTTGTGAGTCACTTGTCCACATTCAAGTACATTGAAATGGATGGGGAAATTCATGAGATGCTGTGCCAATCATTCGAAGCAGTCAATATTGACGATGCACCTGAGTCTTCTTCTGTACCAGTTGGGGCTGGTACCTCCATTTCATCTTACAAACAAGCTGTCGAGGTCGTCAGGGCAGGCAACGCCCAAGGTTGGGGCAGGTTGATAGAGACCCCAATGAAGGAAGACAAATTTGGTATTGGTTATCATCCCTCTACAACTTCAGATGCGGGGAGCAGGGGACCCATTACTTTCAATAGTGGGGGAATTATCTACATGGACCAGTCTTGTGCAGCCACAGAGGATAGTGTTGACAGTGATTGTGACCTGGACAACTGGGTACGCCCTCATGTTCCGGGACAACAAGTGCAGAATTGGTCCGTTGAAGAAGTCATCCGGGTTACTCTTCAGACAGAGTAATTTTTCTTTGTTTTTCCTAACCATAATGCATGTCAAAATCTTGCGCTCTGCCCAAGGCGTATAGATTCATTTGTAGGGCCACCATGGTTGCATTTGCAATGTTTAATCATTAATAAAGGACGTTTTGCGATCAAATTTTGTTCTCTGTCTTTCAGTTTTTATTTTTGCACAAAAAATATAAAATGGCAATGTTTCATTTTCTTTTGTTTTGCTTAAAAATAAATTCTAAAATAAGGCATGAACCCGTTCATGCAGACTTGATCCTCCGGATACCACTGATAACGATTTTGATATGGCCATGTATGACTTTGACAATCCGATTTATCAAGCCGAAGAAGGGGATGAGAAAGATTGTGAACTCCCTGAAGAACTGGCCAGATTGTTGAAACAGGAGGAAAGGGTCATCCAGCCTCATCAGGAGACTGTAGACATCATCAATATTGGTACCAAGGACGCCAAAAAAGAGATCAGGATTGGTGCCAGCTTGCAAGCAGATGTGAAGCAAACTTTGACGGAAATGTTGCGCGAGTATGTTGACGTCTTCGCCTGGTCGTATCAAGACATGCCGGGGTTAGATACAGATATTGTCGTGCACAGGCTACCATTGAGAGAAGAATGTCCGCCAGTCAAGCAGAAACTTCGTCGGACTCACCCCGACATGGCCTTAAAGATTAAGGAGGAAGTCCAGAAGCAGTGGGACGCTGGTTTTCTTGCTGTGACAAAGTATCCTCCATGGGTAGCCAACATCGTGCCAGTACCGAAGAAAGATGGAAAAGTGAGAATGTGTGTGGATTATCGAGATCTTAATAAAGCTAGCCCGAAAGATGATTTTCCACTACCTCATATTGATGTGCTGGTCGACAATACAGCTCAGTTTTCAGTGTTCTCATTTATGGACGGTTTCTCCGGGTACAATCAGATCAAGATGGCACCTGAAGATATGGAGAAGACCACGTTCATTACTCCGTGGGGTACATATTGTTATAAAGTAATGCCTTTTGGGTTGAAAAACGCAGGGGCAACGTACCAGCGGGCGATGGTGACATTGTTTCATGACTTGATTCATAAGGAGATCGAATGTTATGTAGATGATATGATTGCCAAGTCGAGAACAGAAGAGGAACATCTGGTTAACCTGAAAAAGCTGTTTGAAAGGTTGAGAAAGTTTCGTCTGAGATTAAATCCAAACAAGTGCACGTTTGGGGTGCGGTCTGGAAAGTTACTGGGTTTCATTGTGAGCGAAAGAGGAATCGAAGTTGATCCTGCCAAGGTGAAAGCAATACAAGAAATGCCTGAACCGAGAACAGAAAAAGAGGTTCGTGGTTTCTTGGGTAGATTGAACTACATTGCAAGGTTCATATCTCACCTAACAGCCACGTGTGAACCAATATTTAAATTGTTAAGGAAAGACCAAACGGTCAGGTGGAATGACGATTGCCAATTGGCATTCGATAAGATAAAAGAATACTTGCAGGAACCTCCGATTTTAATGCCTCCAGTTGAAGGGAGACCGCTGATAATGTATCTGACAGTGTTTGAAGGTTCCATGGGTTGTGTTCTCGGTCAACATGACGAGACAGGTAGGAAGGAGCATGCTATTTACTACCTGAGCAAAAAGTTCAATGATTGTGAGTCCCGATACTCAATGCTTGAAAAGACATGCTGTGCACTTGCATGGGCCGCTAAGCGATTGAGGCAATATATGGTTAGGCACACGACCTTGTTGATTTCAAAAATGGATCCTATCAAGTACATTTTCGAGAAACCAGCATTGACAGGCAGAGTTGCACGGTGGCAAATGGTCTTGACAGAGTATGACATTCAGTACACTTCACAAAAGGCCATCAAAGGAAGTATCTTGTCCGACTATCTTGCGCAACAGCCGATTGATGATTACCAACCCATGAAGTTTGACTTCCCTGATGAAGACATCATGTTTCTCAAAGCTAAAGACTGCGAGGAACCACTTCCGGAGGAGGGGCCAGACCCTGAATCCAAATGGAGTTTGATGTTTGATGGGGCTGTCAATATGAATGGGTGCGGAGTTGGAGCAGTTCTTATCACGCCGGAAGGTGTTCATATGCCTTTCACGGCCCGAATAACTTTCGGATGCACCAACAATGAAGCAGAGTACGAAGCTTGTATAATGGGGATCGAGGAGGCGATTAATCTACGGATTAAAACCCTTGATATATTCGGTGATTCAGCTTTGGTAATCAATCAAGTGAAAGGGGGTTGGTACACGCACCAAGCAAATCTAGTGCCGTATAGAGATTATACGAGGAGATTGCTGACGTTTTTCACAACAGTGAAACTGTACCATATTCCTCGAGATGAGAATAGGTTCGCTGATGCCTTGGCCACTTTGTCTTCCATGATCAAAGTGCAAAGATGGAACCATGCACCTAAGATTGAGGTATCCCGCCTTGACAGACCAGCATTTGTGTTTGCGGTCGATGCAACGTCTGATGACAAGCCATGGTTTCATGACATTAAGTGTTTCTTGAAAAGTCAAGAGTACCCGTCCGGGGCATCGTCCAAAGACAGGAAGACGTTGAGAAGGTTAGCTGGTAGTTTCTTCCTGAACAAAGATGGCGTGCTGTATAAAAGGAATTTTGACACGGTCCTGCTTAGATGTGTGGATAGACATGAAGCAGACTTGTTGATGATTGAAGTGCACGAAGGCTCTTTCGGTACCCATGCCGGAGGGCATGCAATGGCTAAAAAGTTGTTAAGGTCGGGATATTATTGGTTGACTATGGAGTCAGATTGTTGCAAATATGCCCGCAAATGCCATAAATGCCAGATCTACGCAGATAAAGTGCATGTACCTCCAAATCCGTTGAGTATCATGTCGTCGCCTTGGCCGTTTGCCATGTGGGGCATTGATATGATCGGAAAGATTGAGCCTACAGCTTCTAATGGTCATCGTTTCATCTTGGTGGCGATTGATTATTTCACCAAATGGGTTGAAGCTGCATCCTATGCCAATGTTACAAAACAAGTGGTCGCTCGTTTCTTAAAACGGGATATCATTTGCCGATATGGAGTTCCCGAAAGAATCATTACTGATAATGGTTCTAATTTGAACAATAAGATGATGGCTGAGTTATGCCGGGACTTCAAAATCGAACACCACAATTCTTCTCCGTACCGCCCAAAGATGAATGGCGCGGTCGAAGCGGCCAACAAAAATATCAAGAAGATTGTACAGAAGATGGTTGTCACGTACAAAGATTGGCATGAGATGTTACCATTTGCTTTGCATGGGTATCGAACGTCGGTACGCACGTCCACTGGGGCAACCCCATTCTCACTCGTATATGGTATGGAGGCAGTGCTACCGGTTGAAGTAGAGATTCCGTCCCTCAGAGTCATGATGGATGTTAAGCTAGATGAAGCTGAATGGGTACGAGCCAGATTTGATCAGCTGAGCCTTATTGAGGAAAAGCGATTGGCGGCTGTATGCCATGGGCAACTATATCAGCGCCGAATGAAGCAGGCATTTGACCAGAAGGTGCGTCCTCGGGTTTATAAAGTCGGAGATGTGGTACTCAAAAGGATCCTTCCTCCCAATACAGATCACAGGGGCAAATGGACTCCTAATTATGAAGGTCCATTCGTGGTTAAAAAGGTTTTTTCGGGCGGAGCTTTATTGCTTACAACCATGGATGGCGAAGACTTTTCATCCCCTGTCAACTCGGACGTAGTCAAAAAATACTTCGCATGAATAGACCCGCTGGATAATAAAAATAAAAAAATCCAGGCAAAAAAGGGCATCCCGGCGAACCAAAAACAGAATAAGGTTCGGGCAAAAATTAGGGATATAATTAAAAAATTTTGTACACCCGGTAAGTTGAAAACCCGAAAGGGCAACTTAGGCAAAAAAGGGTATCCTGGTGGATCGAAAACCTGAAAGGGCGGTCCACACAAAAGAGGGATTTAAGCGAATGACTACGGTTTGAGTTATCTGTACCCTATCACCGTTTGAACAACTGACGTTCTGAAGGATAGGAATCGGTCTGATCATTCCTCAGAAGGCAAGGTCGGGGAGTTTTGAAGATATACAGGTCATAACAGAATGGAAACTCAGTGGAATTCCGTTTTCACATTGCCATTAGGATAGTTTCTTTTCTCAATTTTCAGCGATCACCTCTTTCCAGGGATTGCTTCCAGGTGTAATTGCCTATTCTGGGCTCTCAGTCAATAAATTGAATTTCAGTAAAAAGCTTTCTATTTTTGTTTTATTGCTTTGTTTGCAAAAACGTCCTAATTGTTGATAAAACATTGCATTTGAAAACATGGCAGCCTTACAATAACATGCGCAGAAAAAACATTTGAAATTACTTCGAATGTTGAATACTCCCGGATGGTGGATTCTAGCCACGCAATATTCGGGGCATGTGGGCATATTCTTTTGTTGCAGGTAGCAGGTGCAGATGATTTTAAGCACAAGACCAGCAATAAATCACCCCACGCAAAAGACTGGGGCAATTATGGGTAAGGAGATCGGCGTTCATCGTTCGATCGACGATTGTTCATAACGGGTTGATATCAGTGAATTAAGTTCAACTGGGTACCGTTGCATCTTATTAAGTCGATTCTCTTATTCAGTCCTTCCAACAGCTACAAGCTTTTCTATGTCGATAACGGTCACAGGTTCCCCAAAAGGGTGGTCTCGTCGACACCGAAACTGATGGTCATTATCCCCAGCGAAGTCACAAGAGTTTGAAGAGGCTAGATCTTCTGTAAAATCCTCTTATGACATCCTCTTCGGGGACGAATTGTTGTTTTGTCCAAGCATGGGGCATGTTTGTTTCCCCAGCCTGAAGTGTTGATCATCCCCAGTAGAGTTTGAGGACAGTTGGTCTTCTGTAAAATCCTCTCAAAAGGCATTCTCCAGCACGAGACATTTTAAAGCAGTTTCCGCCAGCAGAGTTGGTTATAAACTCGTCATCCCCAACGGAATTGTCCAAAGGGAAAGCTCGCCTAACATGGGGCATTGTGGTACTCATCCTAAGCTTGACAGTCATATTCTTCAGCAGACTACTGTGGATTTGCTTTGGGTTTCCCCAACAGATCTCTAAGGACTCTTTCTAGCAAGTTGCAGTAGAATGTTCTAACCAGGATTTGCATATCCCTGGCAGAGTAGCCCTGATACCCAGCAAGATCGTATCTCTGGTCATGGTATCCTCACAGAGGTCAGCATCGAATCTTGTCAGCAACTTCCAGCTGAGTTGTTGTTCTCTCCGCAGAGGTTTATCAGATCGACAGAATCTATTCCTCAACAAGGATGGTACAGCCTTTCCCCAGCCGGGTCAGAAGGTTGATAATCCCTATAAAGGATCTTGGGTTGAATAAATCCCCAAGCAGAGTTTTAATGGCTCATTTCCCCAGCAGGACGTCATTTAAAAATTCTCATCCCCAGCGGAATCGCTGTGACCAGAATTCGTTCCCCCAAACAGATGGAATAATTCCTGGCAGAGTCATCATTCCCTCATATCTTAAAGTCCAATTTATTTTTGGCAAGCTTGACAATTCGAAGCAGACGGATTGTTCATCCATTCGCCAGCAGAGATATTATCCTTTTAGGAGTCTCCGAGATTAAATCATTGATTGTGGTTCCTCAGCAGAGTCGGCAGAGATGTCTGGCGCAGAGGCAGAGAGTAATTCGATTTTAAAATTCTAAAAGTCCAACAGTGGATTGGCAAAAGTCCGTCTTCGGGTGGCAAAAGTCCAACAGTGGATTGGCAAAAGTCCGTCTTCGGGTGGCAAAAGTCCAACAGTGGATTGGCAAAAGTCCATCTTCGGGTGGCAAAGCAGCTAAAAGTCCAACAGTGGATTGGCAAAAGTCCGTCTTCGGGTGGCAAAAGTCCAACAGTGGATTGGCAAAAGTCCGTCTTCGGGTGGCAAAAGTCCAACAGTGGATTGGCAAAAGTCCGTCTTCGGGTGGCAAAAGTCCAACAGTGGATTGGCAAAAGTCCGTCTTCGGGTGGCAAAAGTCCAACAGTGGATTGGCAAAAGTCCGTCTTCGGGTGGCAAAAGTCCAACAGTGGATTGGCAGAAGTCCATCTTCGGGTGGCACGAAGCTGCAAAGTCCACCAGTAGCGTGGCAGGCCAGTAGTCGTCTGGAATTGCATAAAAGACATTATTAAAGTCCACCAGTAGTGTGGCAGGCCAGTAGTCGTCTGGCGTCGTTCAAAAGACATTATTAAAGTCCACCAGTAGCGTGGCAGGCCAGTAGTCGTCTGGAGTTGCATAAAAGACATTATTAAAGTCCACCAGTAGTGTGGCAAGCCAGTAGTCGTCTGGCGTCGTTCAAAGGACAGATCTCTCCGACGTTTCATCGAAGATTCAATCCAGCAGTCTCGTTGGGTTTATATCCCTTTTCTTCTTCACCCAGAGCAAATTTTTGGTTATTTTTGGTATTCAATCACTATATACCTTGAAAGTCCGAAAGCAATCGCTTTCAGGCATTCAGGTCTACAGCGCTTGAATAGGGGCAGCTGTAATACCCCAAAATTTGCTCTCCCCTTTTGGCATCATAGCATGGCATTATCATTTAGCATATCATATCCATCTCATTAACATTACATTGCATTTAACATAGAAAAATGAAGCATGGCATCCTTCTTACCATCAGGGCATGTGATCAGGTGGAAGGTGGACAATCAAGAGATCATTCAAAGCACAAAAGGTCAATCAAGTGCCCTCAAGGCAAGCCAAGAGGTCTTTCATGTCTCATCCCATCTCAATTGATCTTCCACAACCTCAAGGATAAGAGATACAATGGGAGATTGAAGCACTACATCTTTCACTATGCAAGAGGTTCAAAAATTGAAGGAAAACCCTCAAAAGAGATAGCTCATTGATTCAAAATCATTCTCAAGTGGTATTTCTCATCATCCTTTAAGAGGATACACAACATGCTCTGAGGAATTTGAAATTGAAGACTGCACTTTTTCCTCCTAACCAGAAGGGGCCAAAATTAGGGTTTCCATTTAAATCAGGGAATCTTTGATTTTTTGGGCAAGACTTGATGTCATGGTTTTCTATATGTCCCTAGGTATATGGATGTGGAAGATTGCATCTCAATTAGTTTTGGAGGTGGTTCAATTGGAAGAAAGATCAAGAATCAGAGAAATTGGGGCAAAGTCAAATAATCAGAGGAAAAAGTCAACTCTTGACTTTTTGAGGCCAAATTCATGAAATTCATGTTACATATGTCCAATGTACAAAATTTGATCAAGAAACTCCAAAGGAATCATGAAAAAATCAAGATGTGGAAAGTTGCCATTTTTGGATGAAGAAGGGTTACTAAAAATAGCAAGTTTTGGCCATTTTGCATCAGAATTTGAACCAAGGCCATTTAAATTTGGAGCACCAAATGAAAAATCCACTCTGCCTCAATGAAAGATCTTGTTTTAAGCTTCAAATCCATGTGTAGAACATCTCCATTGGATAAAAATTGAGAGAGTTATAGATGATCAAAGTTGAGGGAAACTTGGGCAAAATGCAAGTCAGCTTGGGCAAGTTTCAGGTCACGCGCGTGTCATTTCTACAAACACCTGGTGTGCCAAATGTCCACTCATTTTTCTCATGGTTAAAGGCCTCAAATGAAAAACTTGTCAACATCAAAAATGTTCCTTGTAATGTCTTCTTCAAGTTTCATGTTGGACAAAATTTCATCTGATCAAGGTATGATGGAGAAATAGTGGCCTCAAGTTAGGGTGGTTATGCTGAAATTTTGTGCCATGCCAGCCTTGCCAACCGACCACCTGATGCGCCCATCATCCAGTCTTGTGTGCTTAAGTTTATAGTCATTTTGGAGCATGTTTGAAGTATCATATCAACTCCAATCTCAAACCAAACTTGTTGCATTATACTCCCTCTTTCCAATGAACCCAAAAACTCACCAAACTATTCATTGAGTAGAGAGAAAAACATCACCAAACCTCCCTATGTTTCACTGATACATTGATGGCTTTGCTGCATAACTTGGTTCAGACATCCATCAAACAATTCTTTCCCTTATTTGAGCACACCATGAACATCACATACACTGCTATAGCACGTGCCTTGCATGAAAATGGAAAGAGAAAACTTGCTGAGAAAGTTTTCTAATACACAACCATGCCATTCATTTCACTTTCACCTCACCATTATCCTCACCATAAGTGACCATGAGCTCTTCCACACTAAAACAAAACCTCTCCAACTCGTGTTACTAACTGTCATGACTCATTCTGTTAACTCAAACTCAGTTAACTAACTCAGTTAACTGTAGTTCTAACCATCAACCACCAGGGTCAAATCATAACCACGCCTATATAAACAATTCTAACAGATTTGGAAAGGGAGATTCTCATTGTTTCACTCTCACTCCAAAAGCACTCTCAACTTTCTCTCTGAATTTTCTCTCTACCTGCACGAATTCCTCAAGTTCTTCTTCAACCTTCACAATCAAGCAAGAAGACATCACTGAAGCATGGAATAGCACAGTTGTCTCCAATTTCAGATTCAGATTTCCTCTTATTCTCAAGATCAAATAGCATTTATTTTGCTCAAATTGAAGTTCTAGAAGTTCAAGAACAAGTTCTCACCTCTGGTTTTCTCAAAAAATCCAAAGATCTTCAAGTTTCAGGTTCCAAAAGTTCTCAAACTTTGCTTGCACGATTTGATGTTATTTTAACTGGTTGATGTGTTATTTGAGCTTATTAGAAGCTATATGAAACCGGTTAGTTGATAGAGCTCCTTAGGAGTTTAGAACTGAAACTTAGGGCAAATTTCTCTTCTTCGATTCTCTGTATCCATGCTTGATCTTTGAATTTTGTTGTTGGATTTGTGTTCCTCATGAGCTTAGCTTTCGTTTGGTACATGGCTTGTGAATTTCTGGAGAAAATGTGAGTTGCAGGTGGTGGCTGCTGGCCGGAGAAGATGACCGGAGGTCATCTCCGGCCGGTGACTTTAACTGTTAGGGTTTGTGTGCGTTTTAATCTCAGCCGTGTGTTTTTCATGATCGTACGCTCCAAAATGTGACAGCACATTAAAACTCACATGATCCTCACGTGCATTTTTCTGAATTTCACTTAAGCATGGTGTGGTGTGGTGCATGGTAAGTGGCTTGTGTCCTCACGTGCATGCATTGATTTTGAGTACTTTGACTTTGGTTTGACTTGGACTTGATCTGATGGTTGGGAGTGAGTCAAGATTGTTGACTGAGGGTTCATGTTTGTTAGTGTGTTATGCGCGTAGCTGGACCTAAGCCAGATTGATATCCACACCCCCTTGGTTAAGGCCCAATGTAATTTGAACTGAATAGTTACTAGGCATGCACCCCCATTCACATTTACATTCCATTTTATTTTTTCCATTTTGCTACACGTTTCATAATTAATTTTTAAAAATACCAAAACATATTGGAAAATTCTACAAAAATTCATGTGTATTCTTAAAACATTTAGGAAATTTTTCATGATTTTATTTTCTGATTTTATGACCTTTTTACCCCTGTTCCATAATTTTCTTTGAATTTCCATTTAGATGCATCTTAAGCATGATACTTGAATTTGTTTAATTTTGTTCTTGCTCATTACAAACTGTTTTGGCATGGTTCTTTTTGCATTGATTCACTAATACATTGAAGCATGTTAGATGATTTTTGTTTGATTTTTTAGGTCACTTTATGACATGTCTTGAGGCCTATATTTGTACCACTTTGCATGACATTTCAACTTGACCTAATTGCTTTGTTTGAAGTCATTTTGCTTTGAATTTTGATATGCTATTTTGGTATGTGATTCATCTCTGATTAGTGAACTCCAATACCATGTTTTCATAATTTTCATGAGGCCATGTGATTTTTGTTTGATGCATTTCATTTAAAGCATTATAACATGTTATATCATTGTAATCTTTAGTGCATGTTTGCATGAGTTCTTTTGTGCATATTTGTATGAGCATTTGCATAGTTGTGTGAGCCATTCATATGATATTATAGGTCTTTGATACACATTATAGGTCATCTTTACATGTTCATTTCAATTTGAACTTTGTGCATCATTAACATGTATTGTTTGCACTTTCTTTTTGAGTTTTCATCTCACTTCTTCTTCTATTACTTCTTGAAAGTCTTGATGGTTGATTCATAAATACTTTTGAGATGTTTATAAACCATTTTTCATTTATTTTCAATTCTGGTTGTTGATTTACATGTTCCATTTATGCATGTCCTCTTCATTTCTTTCCATCTTTCATCTATCCCTTCTTCTTGTAACATGTTTAAATGCTAATGGGTGATGATTGTTGCTTATTCACTTGCACTTGTATAATAATAACCATTGGTTGTCCATATGATGTACATTCTGATTGTGGCTCTAGGATTTGGTTTCTCATTTAATTCTTTTGAGTTTTATGATGCATTACATGTTCTTTTACTTCTTATACTTCTTATACATGTTTACTAACCATGTAGGGGCTTTGGTAAGTTTCAATTGAGTGTGGATAAGGAATCCACATTCAACTTCTATCCTTTCTTTTTTACAATTCCATTTTGTGTTTTGTTAAGCACTTATGTGCTTTCTTTTGATAACTCATCACTTTCCCCTTGTGAATTACAATTCATCTTCTACTTTAGAAGTGAATTGTTTAATTCATTCTTTCTTTAGACTTTAGGTTGAAACCTCACAAACTTTAGGATCACTCCCTTAACTAATCAATTAGGATTGAGTCTTAGTCTATATAGATTTTTACCTTTACCCTCTCTTGAGTCTTTCATCTTCTCATCTCAAAGAAAATTCAAAATATCTAATAAAGGTAGGCATTTATTGCATTTAGGCCTTTCATATAAAGAAAAGATTATAAGGGGTCTTCTCTTGTAATCTTAGAATGTGTAGCATATAGCCCATCTTGGGTCAATGTGTTAAACATTTGATCTTGTATGAGGGACTTAAATGCAATACTTGTTGAAGGTGCAAATAATAAAAAACACTTCTTCATTTCTTAATCAACAAAACACCTAATAAACACAAGTATGCTAGTGTGTTTGAACCTTGACAATTGGAACTAAGTGTGGGGGTCTTCTTCACTCTTAGTGTGCTTTCTTACCCATTCCATCTTGGAATGTGAGGATGTACACATTCCAATGACTAAGATTCAGATACACTATCATATGCAAACAAATGAAAAACTCTTAAAAGACAAAAACAAACAATAACGTCTTTCCTTCGGGAATTCTTTTCTCACCTCATTCACTCTCAACGCACGAACGCGCTTCTACTCGTTCTCTTGCAAGATGGTAACGCACTCGGACCAGCGAGCCTGCAACACCTGAGCTAGAACGTCAGCCGTTCTCTAAAAAACACAAACAATTCATCCCTAGTGAGGGGAACTACGTCGCTCTGATTCTCATGTTCCCGATGAGATACGTAGGCAGTGGGGTAGGGCCCATGCGAGCACTTCTTTTATTTTCCCTACATTTCTCCCTTCTTTCTTTCAGTTCCTCTTCCAGTATTCTTTTCTATCACCCTTTGATCGAAACAAGCAAGCGTGGATCCCATCGGGTACGATGGACGCGTGGGGGTGCTAATACCTTCCCCACGCGTAACCGACTCCCGAACCCAGTTCTCTTGGTCGCGAGACCATGCTCTATCCTTTCCTTCAGGTTTATGCGGTGTTTCCTTTCCCTCTCTTGGGATAAATACACATTGCTGGCGACTCTGTTTCGGTGCCACTTTCGCGTTTGTACTAGGATGAAAATCCCGGGAGCGACACTTACGGATCGTGGTTTTGTGATGGCATGGCTTCCGCTATGGCGTTATGTTTTGAGATCATTGTATTGATCTAGTTCTTAGTTTTTATCATTTTGGAACATCTTGTATATGTAATGCCTTAGACTTTTAGGTGTTTTGCATTAGAGGCATATATATATATAATGTGTTAACTAGGAACTTATTATGTTTCAGTACCAAAAGTGAAACTCATGTATAATATATGATTTGATGCATGTATTATTATATGGGTCATTACAGATAGCTAGCTTGTGATATTATCTAGGGCGGGTGGCTCTTGGTGAATTCTGTTTCTTTAAGTAATTTGGTTCCTGGTGTAATATCTTGTACTTCTGTTTAGCACATCTTGTGCATTATTAATAAATTTGGCTTTTCCAAAAAAAAAAAAAATGTAGTCATGTGTTGTCATATCCTACTTTTATTGGAATTCACGTAGCAGTATACAGTATATATTAATACAATACTACACCCTCCGGCCACTATTATAAGCAAATTTACCTTTTTGTGGTACATTTGACTATTAATGTATCTAGTTCATATATAGACTAGATACATTAATAGTCAAATGTATCACAAAAAGATAAATTTATTTAAAATAGTGACCAGAGGGTGTATTAAATAATATATTTGATTAAAGAAAGTTAAGTCAAAAGAGAGATCAAGAAAGTTCAAGAATAATTAGTGGGTGAAAGTCATAAAAAGCCAAGAGAAAGAGTTAATATATTCAATAGAAATTATCTTCTGTCTTCCATATTTTTCTATACTTTTTCCTTCTCTCTATACTTTTTAAGTGTCTTCCATCTTCCTCTACCTTTCCATATCTCTTTATATTAGTTTGAAATAGTTTTTCATTTCATCATAGATGCATGCGACAGAAGGCCATAATGTTTTAGTATCAAAGTCATGAATATTGTTAAGAGTTTTGATGGACATCTTAACATTGAAGCCAATCATGTGTGCTACAAGTTGTTGCTATATGGAGGATATTCTACGTAGTTATTTTGGCTTTTTTCTCTCCTTCTCCACCCGCTAAAAACCATCCGACATACCCGTCAACCGTTCAACCCGTCACCCGGGAAAACCGAACTTTGAAACGGACAGAAATGGATACTTGTTTATGGATCGTGGTTTCATTTGGATGGGTTATTTTTCATCCGAACCCGACCGGATCCGACCGTTGTCCAGCCCTACCTAGCTTTACTAGGACTTCTGTATAATAGCTAACATTGTATAATCGCTAACATTGGTAAATATTAATTTTCAATATTATACAAGTACAACTCGGTCGGTTATGGTTTCCTAAGGTTTCAAATACCACATCCGATTTCGACCATCACAAGCCGTCTTAAACTGAATGTTAAAACCGATAACCCGCAGACCCGTCATCACCCGTCCGAATGCATGTAATCACTACAAGAAAATCAGGCTATAGCCACGTGAAGTTGTGACGTGATTATCACGTGGCAAAAAAAAAGTTGGTTGCGGCGTGATAATCACGTCGCTACATTATTTTATAATAAAATAAAAAATGTAACGTTAGCATATGGAATGTCAGAATTTAAAATTTAAAAATATTATTTGCGACGTGAAAACCATGCCGCAACAAATAAATTAATTTTTTTAAATCAAAAGCCTGTAGCGTGCAGATGTTGGGAATGCTGAAAATTTTAAAATTTTTTTTGCGACGTGAATATCACGTCGCAACTTTTTTAGAGGGAAAATTAAAATTTTCATTCTGACTGAATGCAGGTAGTGGGTATATAATTTATGACCGTTGGCTGGTTGCGACGTGATTATCACGTGGCAAAGTTGCGACGTGATTTTCACGTCGCTAATGGGCTTATATAATTAATTGATTTCGTTTCCTCTCCCTCAGACCCATTTTCTTAATTAAGAACCATTTTTCTCATTTTTCCTCTTCTTCTTCCCAGACCCATATTTCTTTCTCTCTTCTTCTTCGCTGCAAAATTCTTCCTCTCTTCTTCTTCAAGCACTTCCATAATTTAAAAGGTATGTTATTTGATTTTATTCTTCCTCTCTTCTTCTTCCTCTCTTATCATATTTTTTGGTTATTATTAATTTTTTATTTATGATATGGAATAGAAGAAGATTCAAGATTCAAGATTCAAGAAGATTGAAGATTGAAGAGTGAAAAAAAGGTTGGACTAGAAGATTGAACACTACAAGAAAAATGCATTTTAGCATCAATATTTTAGCGTCGGCCACGACCCCGACACTATTAGTGGCTATTGAGCGTCACCAAAAGCGGACACTAACATGCCTATTTATTTGATATTTATTTTTTTAATATTCCCTACATAAAAGTTATTTAATTATTTATTTATTATTGTATAAAAACGTTAGCGTCGCATACTGGCCGACGCTATATATTGAGACGAATTATATTTCATTTCCCACCTCTTTTTTCGTTTCCCTCCCTCCCTATTTATTTATTTATTTATTTTTATTATTTTATAAAAATCGTAGCGTCGCATACTGGGCGACGCTATGTTGGAGCGAAATATATTTCATTTCGCGCCTCTTTTTTTGTTTCCCTCTCTATTTATTTATTTATTTATTTATATTATTTTATAAACATTAGCGTCGCATACCGGCCGACGCTATATTGTTCATAAACCAATAAATTTTAGCATTTATTTATTTATTTTTGTTTGTTATTTTATTTTCCTGTTTTATAAAATCAAATGATTAATATAAATGTAAATAAAATAAAAACTAAGAAATAAGAATAAGTAGAAATTTTTTTATGAATTTTAAAATGTGTTTTGAAGCTAGAATTTTAATTATATATTTTACATTAAGAATTTTTATTAAATACTTATTTTAAAAATTATTTTTTTATGAATTTTTAAATTGTATTTAAAAATGTATTTTAAAAAGTATTTATTTACAAATTTAAATTGTGTTAAAAAATGTAATTTTTAACAGATGTTTAATTTCCTCAATATACTTATTGTAAACAAAAAACTGAAAAAGGGGAAAGGGTTTATGTGCCGCCACTCAGCTTCATCCATTCAAGGTTTTTGTCATCGATTCAGTCATCATTTTAGCTCCTCAGCTTCTCATTGTTTCAGTCATTGTTTCAGTCATCGTTTCAGCTCCTCAGCTTCTCATCGTTTCAAGGTTTCTGTTGTTCATCGTTTTCAGGTTTCCGTTATTAATCGCTTTCAGGTTTCTGATTCATATCTCATTTTCTCGCTTTCAGATTTCCGTTGTTTATGTGCTTAGTCAAATTTTCAACAGATTCAGACACCACCAACTTTCTTCCTGGTATCAACTCTCATTTTCTGTGATTATTATCATATTGATTTGACATTGTGATAATGTGATGTTGCTGGAAAGATTATATTAAAATGTGTTGATTATTATCATATTCATTTTCTCCCCTTGTTAGATTCTGTTAAAATGTGTTGAGTTCTGCTAAGGTTGAATTGGAAATTAGTTGTTATTTGAACTTCTTATTAGGTATTTGTGCAAAATGTTCTGTTAAAATGTGTTGATTATTATCACTATTGGTATGTGTGGATTGTTTGTAAGAACTATGAAATTAATCATGAAATTAATGACTTAGTTGGATCATTGAACTTCCTATAAGAAATATGCTTATGCATTTGATTGACTCTGCAATCTGTTTCGAGACCTGGTTTTCATGGTTTCTATTTGTTAGAAATTAGGATTTATATTACTGAGGAAATGAGGGGGAATGGTAGACAAGGAAAATCGGAAAGAAAGTTTGAAACCACTTGGAACTGATATTTTTGATGTTGAGTTTTGCTAACAGAATCCAGTTACTAATGTATAATAGTCTCAGCCTAAATTACTCTCAAGTACATCCATGAAGAATTCATTCTAGTATGGAACCCTTCCATTCGAAAAATAAAGGAATTGCCCCTTTTACCAAATCTCCATTGAGAGTTTGATATCACCCTGTTCTTAATTCTAGGATTTGGATACGGTGATATGTCACTTGAGCATAAGAGCGCCTATAGGTTTATTTAGTTTATGTTATTCATTTTCTACTTGATTTAATTACTGGTTACTTTATGGATCATTGTTTACTAATGGTTAATTGAATCTGCAACTTGAGAAACTCTAGTTATTTTTTGTTTTCTAAGATCATAATTATGATTTATGTTATGTGAAATCATTATCATGTTTGTTAAATTGTTCAAGGTGCATGAATGTCTTATTGTCTGCTTCAACTCTCTTTTTGTAATAACCCAGGCGTATTATTACCATAGCCTCTAGTTTTTGTATTTGATTGCATTTGCTTTACTAAGGCATTTTGTTTATTCTATTGGGCATTTTGTAAAAAGATCATTTTGCTAATCACTCACTGACCATTTTATCATTATATTGCAACAAGAGTATCAGAAGCAAATGGCTATTATGACTTTGTTTTCATTATGTAATCGATTCGAGTTCGACTTTGTTTGCATTGCATTGTGTTGATTTCATATTGTGTTTGAGTATGTAAATAATCACAACTTGTTCTGTTTCATATTGCATTATGTTTGCTGCTGTGATATTCATTTCGGTTTCCATTCGATTGCATCACATATCCGCTATATTATGAGTTTCGGTTCTGTCTCGATTGCAGCCATGTAATTATGTAAATAGTTTTTGTTATTGAGTGCAACTTCATTTATCTTGCTATTACAGTTGAGAAATGTGGAACCTCCTCAACCTAAGAAACCCAAGACTATAGTGGTTAAGGCTAATAATTGAGTTCATAAAACTTTTGAGAAGAAACCTACTGATAATCGAGGATTCCACAACTCGGTAGAAGCTTCTTCGCAAAATCGTCTCAGGTAAGCACTTTGCAACTTCTGATATTTTCCATTCTCGCACTCGTTTTCGCGCTGCCTACTTGTGTGGTTATTGTATCATTTGTATTGACATTAGTTTGTGTTAATTTGCTAAACTGACTGTTAGAGATTGAATCTTGAAGTGAGTTATGTTATCTTGAAGTTGGTTTTCTACCTTTGTTCAAACCATAAAGCATTTAGACTAGTTAGTTAGAGAAATTCAATAACTTATTCATAACAAATTTAGAAATTTAGTAACCAATTAGATCAGTTACAATTCAAATAATGTGTTAACATGTGATTACAAAATTTTCTAATAAGATTAATCTTTATATGAAGTGATTATTAATGTTTTTTGTTGTCCTTTTGCATAAACGCAAAATACTAAACTTTATATATACAATGATTGTGAATCGGTGGTTGAACTGTCTATTGTATGCAATGATGGAGTGAGTGTCATCTTTTTTTTCCTCTATCTTTTACAAATAGGACACTAGTGTCTTGCACGAATGAGAAGACACTATTGTCGGTATGTCAGATTTGAGAATTCTTTTTTTTAGTTCTTACTTTCTAATTTAGTTTTCGGAATGGAATATTGGGACTATTAATATATGCATAGTTGGTTAGTTACTGTCATGTTCTAAGTAGACATCAAGATGGGTGAATTGAGTGTCAGAGAAATAGATGGTACAAATAGAAAGAATAGTATTTGGTAAAATTGAAATGGTCATGAAATTTGGGGTTTTGTTTTGAAATAGTTTGATTGTTTTGGAATGGAGGGAGTATATCATAATTCATTAGTATAATGTATAAGCCCTTAATTTATAAATGTGTGTTATGTAGGCATGTTATAACTGTGTATAATGTATAAGCCCTTAATTTATAACTTTGTTGTTGGCTATTACTCACTTTCGACTGATGGAGATTGTTCTTAGACCTTCTAATACTGTTTAAATCTTTGCACTATAAACTATTGAGTAGGTATCCATAATCTTTGATCTACTAGCTTGCTTGACTTCAATCATCATAAAGTCTGTATCTTTTCTTTTTATTTTGGACTTTTGTCATTCAACCTTGCTTGAGGTTTGGCTTTATGGCTTATGCATAGTGATGGAAACAGTTGAACTTGTATTAACGAACATGTGTACTATCCATTTTGTTTGAAATAGTTTTTTATTTTGCTGCCTTTTTACATGTTTTCTGTTAATTCTGATCGGAATAATTAGGTGCTACTATGCACCTTTTTGTTAGTCTAGTTAGGTGCTGCTATGCACCTTTTTGTTTAGGTTCCAGTTAGATGTCAGATGATAACAGTGTTGTGTAATTTCTGGATTACTACATTATCTTTTAGAGTTTAGATGAGATGTAATGAGAAACATAAAGTATCTTTGAATCATACTAAAATAGAATTGATTAAAACATAAAATTTGAAAGTATTGAAAAACGTAAATTGGTTCTTGAAGAATATTTTAACCATACGTAAAAATGAAAGAGTAGTTGAATTTCAGTAGTAATTGGAGGCAAGTGTTGGTTTTGAGGGAAAGAGTTAGTATCTGATCCGAAGTGTCTCACCTCACGTGATAGGTAGCATACGTTCTGTCCAATAACTTGTCGTTTGATTGTTTGCTTTATTACTGCTGCATGTCCTTTCTATCTCGTATCTACAGCTACAGTAGGAGCCGAATTTGTAGACTGTTCTGTTGTTCTTTTCTTTTATTTTGGTAAATATTTTGAAGAAAAGACTCATGAGTGACGTTATGCAGTAATTAAGGCTCAAGGTCATTTTTCGTGTCTTTGCCTTTGTTAATCACGTATGTTGGTTAGAGTTTTCTTGTTTATAAGTTCTTAAAGTATGAGTTCTTGAACTGACATAACTGTTGCATAATCTGAAAAAATAGTTATATCTAATAGATAACAGACTAATGAATTATCATTGCACTTTCTTTATTTAAGATTTATGATTGTTGAAAATATGACTAGTTAGTTTTCCAATTTTTAAATCTGAGATAGTAGAAGACTCATATTAATAAAACCAACTATTGCGGACTATTTCAGTTTATCTATGTTTAAACCAACTATTGAGTCTTACATTGTATTTTTCTTTGTATATGTTGAAGTTTCATTGATTTGGTTTTAACATCTTTTGTATATGTCTCTTAGCTTGCTGTGTTCGGTGTGTTCGGTTCTGCTTCGTTTGTTCAAGATCCTCTCTTCTTCGATTCATCCATTTCAAGGTAACCCTTTTCTCCTTCTTCAATTTTGGTTCCGATCCATTTACATAAATTTGTTTGTTTCTGCTGCATAGTTTGCATGCATTTTTCAAGGATTACATATAAAAGTTATTTTAACATGTATCTCGATGATAATTTAAAGCTAGTCTATTCATAGAAGTGTTAGATGAATAGAGTCATATGTCTGTTAGTGTAGTTGGGAGATTGAATTTCAATCTTTTACTTGTTTTTTTAAGATATCATTAAAAGTTTGGAAAATGATTATTAGGCTCCAAAGAGAATCTTGTGGGGGGTTTTAGTGATATTTTTACTATGGATCGAAGTCAATTGATTAAAAGTCAATTGAACAAATGAATATTAGAAACTTATACTTATTTTTTATGTAGAGAATGGATCGAAGTTGGATGTATAATAGAGTAAACTCCGATAGGTATGGTTTGAAAGATGAATTTATTAGTGGAGTTGAAGAGTTTGTCAATAAAGCGATGAATCAGCCTCAGTTTTTAAACGAAGGAGGGATAAGGTGCCCTTGTGTAAAGTGTGTCTGCATTCTTTTAAAAACGCCTAATGAGGTCAAACACCACTTGTACAAAGATGGTTTTTTGCCCAACTATTATACATGGACTGATCATGGAGAAGAGAATCGGAATGTGGATCTTGATGGTTATTCTAGTAGTGGTGATGAAGAACAATTTGATGCAATGAATGAAATGGTCTCTGATGTTTTCAGGCCATTTGTTAATGTCCCAAATGTGAATGCTAATATAGAAAACGAAGCAATTAGTGAGGGTGAGGTACCAAATGAAAAAGCTCAACGATTTTATAATGAATTAATCTCTGCAAATCAACCCATTTATGAGGGAGCTTCTAAATCCAGACTATCTATTTCAGTTAAGTTGTTGGCTGCCATGTCTAGTTGGCATGTTCCTCAAAAGGCCATGGATTTTTTCTCTCAAATGCTCGTTGATGTTTGTCCAACTAAAGAATGCTTACGTGGAAAATATTACCAAGTGAAGAAGTTGGTGTCTAAGCTAGGATTGGAAGTTGAGAAAATCGACTGTTGTGTGAATGAATGCTTATTATATTTTAAAGAAGATAGCACCTTAACTCAGTGCAGAGTTTGTGGAGCTTCTAGGTATGTTCCTCGAAAGTGTGGAATGGGAAAATACAAAGATGTGGCAATGAAGAGAATGTTCTATTTTCCAATCATTCCTAGGTTACAACGATTATATGCTTCAAAGGAATCTGCATCTCAGATGAGATGGCATCATGAGAACACCAGCAATCCAAATGTTTTACGTCACCCATATGATGGAAAAGCTTGGAAACACTTCGATGAAGTTTATTCCGATTATGCTAGTGACCCAAGAAATGTAAGATTGGGTTTATGTACTGATGGGTTTACCCCTTACATTCAAGCCTCTAATTCTCCATATTCATGTTGGCCAATAGTAGTCACACCATACAATCTCCCTCCCGAAATGTGCATGACCAAACCATACATGTTTTTGACTTGTCTTGTACCTGGGCCGTACAACCCGAAAGTTAAAATAGATGTCTACTTGCAACCTTTGATTGATGATTTGCAGTGCTTGTGGAAAGATGGCATTATGACATATGATATCTCTATGCAGCAGAATTTTATTATGAGAGCGCATTTAATATGGACAATCAATGATTTTCCAGCATATGGTATGTTGTCTGGATGGGGTACACAAGGTAAATTAGCATGCCCTTATTGCATGGACAATACAGATTCTTTCACTTTACGATTTGGTGGAAAAAGTTATTGGTTTGATTGTCATCATAGGTTTTTACCAATGGATCATCCTTTCAGAAAAAGTAAAAAGAGATTTACAAAAAGCAAGATTGTGAAAAAAAGACCACCACCAATGTTTACCGGCCATGATGTTTGGGAAGTTATTCGTGATTTTCCAAAAGTCACAGATAGTGTATGGGCCACAAAATTTCCAGGGTATGGGAAACAACATAATTGGAACAAAAGAAGTATATTTTGGGATCTTCCATACTGGAAGGACAACTTGTTAAGGCACAACCTTGATGTGATGCACATAGAGAAGAATGTATTTGATAATGTGTTTTACACTGTCATGAATGATCCTGCAAAAACAAAGGACAATGAGAAGGCAAGATTGGATTTACCTCTTAACTGTTTACGTGGGGATTTAGAGATGCACCCTCTACCTAATGGAAAGATGGCTAAGCCAAAGGTAAAATTTGCATTGACACCCGAAGAGGCAAAGTTAGTTTGTAAATGGATTAAGGAACTAAAAATGCCTGATGTTTATTCCTCGAATCTTTCTAGGTGTGCTGATGCTACCAAGGGTAGGATGAAGGGGATGAAAAGCCATGACTGTCATGTATTCATGGAGTGTTTGCTTCCAATTGCTTTTCGTTCCTTGCCTCTTGAGATATGGAAGCCGCTAACTGAGTTAAGTCGTTTTTTTAAAGACTTGTGTTGTAATACATTAAAGTTGGAAGACCTTTTTAGGTTGGAAAAGAACATTCCCATCATCATATGCAAGTTAGAAAGAATTTTTCCACCAGGTTTCTTTGACTCGATGGAACATCTCCCGATTCACCTACCTGCCGAAGCAATCCTTGGTGGTCCTGTACATTATCGTTGGATGTATCCATTTGAAAGGTAATTTTTGTTAAGTTTTTGTAGATTAATTAAATGAAAAAACATTTTTTAATCGTTTCATGTGTAAATTAATGGGAGACTACAAGCGTTCAGTGAAAAATAAAGCCAGGGTAGAAGGTTCAATATGCACTGCCTACTTGCACAGTGAAACTACTCATTTTTTCTCTCACTATTTCAAGACCTTTAGTTTGTTGCCAAGTACAAGTTTAAGGAACAATCCTCGATCAGATCATGAGAATTCCCAACCAACACTTTCAGTTTTTAGTAAATGTGGTCGTCCTAGTGGAAAGGCTAGAGTTTATTGGGTGATTGATAAGGAATGGAAGTCTGCTCACGTGCACATCCTAATCAATTGTGACGAGGTTAAACCGTATCTCGAGTAAGTACGTTTTTGTAAATTCAACTGCGTTGTTCTCAACCAAATTTTTATAAATACACTCATCAATTTTATGATCGATGTCAGATTGTTCATGCAATATCATTCTATCAATGAGGAAGATGCTTCCGGTCTTATACACGAGCAGTTTCCTTCATGGCTAAAGAACTATGTTAGTATATTTCTCACATTTTATATTATGTGTTTGACAATAAACTATCTCTAAGGTTAGATATATATATTTAGGTGAATGATGAGAGAAATGGAACGACTAGTCCATATCTGAAGGCCTTAGCTCTCGGCCCTAATCCAAAGGCAACATCATGGAACATATACTTTGTCAATGGGTACAAGTTCCACACTCAAGAATGGAGTCGTGGTAAAAAGACTACTAATTGTGGGGTACATGTTAAAGGTGTTACAAATAGAGGAGAAAACAATTTTTATGGCATCATCCAACGTATCCTTCAATTGGAATACCATGGCTTAAGCAACAAGATTTCCCTATTTTATTGTGATTGGTTTGATCCTACAAATAATACTGGCACAAAAGTTAATATTGAGTACAACATTGTCGACATTAAGATGAATAAGCGATATCGTCATTATGACCCATTCATTCTTGCACAAGAAGCAAAACAAGTGTATTATGTCCCATATCCAGAAATGTGTAGGAATATGCGTGGATGGTGTGCAGCAATCACCACAAAACCAAGGGGTTATGTCGAGATAGACAACACCGGGGATGCAATTCCTTATCAATCTGATGAAATGTTACCAGTTGTGCCTATTATAGAAGTTGAAGAAATACACGGTTTAGCTGATGGAGGGTTAATTGACGAGGTCGACCCAATAACAATGACAACTGATTGAGAGAACATTTTATGTTGTTTTTATTATAGACTTTTATGCACTTCTTTAAATGTGTGTTGTAACATAATTCCTAAGGTTATAAATAATTCAATTCAATTACTCTTGTAACATATTTTTAGATATGCACTTTCATGTTATAAAAAAAACCATGTTATATTTCTATTTTTGCTGATGAGTGAACATTTCTCATGTTATGAGGTTTTGACAATCAACAAATGTAGGTGATCTGTTATGTTTAATTCGATTATCAGCAAATGGAGGTGCACTATCATGTTTAATTCAACTATCTGTTATGTTTTTTTGACTATCATGCTTGTGTAATGGGGTTGTATTTTATGTTTTGTAAAAGCACATGCACGTCTTTTGATTGATAGAAATAACTATTCTGCACTAATTTGTGAATGCCATGTTATGAGGTTTTGAATGCCATGTGAATTAGAATAGCCTTTAGCATTAATGAGTGAACATTTCTCATGTATGAATTAGAATGTCAGCTTGTTTTGTACCTTTCCATCATATCTCATGTATGAACATTTCTTTTGCTTAGTGTAATTGGCAGCTTTGAGATGACTGGACAAAACGGAAAGAGAAAAGCACCATCGAGCACATCTAAGTAAGATGACTAAACCTTTTCACCTATTTTGTTTTTTTGTATTTAGACTTATTTATTTTTGGATTTGGACTTATTTTTTTAATGGTTTCTTTGTAAAAGAGTTGTTGATAGGTTATGCCGTCAAAGACAGATTCCACCTGGGACTCTTGCTATAAACAACTCTCGTAAGGTCCATAGCAAACCTGGTTCAACGAACCCACCATAACCTACTCAGAGAAACCCACCACTACCTACTAAGAGAAACCCACCACTGACCACTCAGCCTCCACCAATTCAAACAAATCCAACACCATCAGATACTCAACCTCCATCACCTACTCCAGATTCGACACTTACTCAGCCTCCAGCACCGATTCTAACAAACCCAACACCACCACCGATTCTAACAAACCCAACACCACCACCTATTCAGCCTCAACCGACTTCTGAGGAGTTCATATTCATTCCTACTCCAGGATATACTCAGCCTCATACTCAGCCGCAGCCGCAGCCGCAAAGTCCTCCCCATCACACCACAGACGAGGAAGTGCAGAGGGACCAAACACTTTCTAATGAAGAGCAACAACACGACGGAGGGCAAAAACCGAAGATCTGTATTGTGGAAACAACTAATGCGTAAGTATATATGAGTTTTTTTATTGCTGTGATAGGATATTCTGTTTAGAAGTGTGCCTTACCTCTTTCAAACCGCCTTGGCTTGTTGCTTATGAATTAGGGTTAGCCTTTCTCTGATAAGAGGCCCAATAATAAAATATTCATTCTAAAACAGTATAAACCAGTTGGCTCTGAAATCTCTAATACTGATATAAGCACGCTAATTATGTTTACTCCGATTATTTTGGCACATCTGCCAAGAAAAAATATTTACTAGGATCTACCATAACTAATTTTGAGTAGAACATTTCATATTATACAACTGTTTTGAAATTCAGGTTTAATGTGTGTCAGTAACATTTCTAAATATAATATCTCTGAAAGACGAGAATTCCATCCTATTAGGGAACAAAATCATGTTCGTTAAAACGGCACCTCTAGAATGAAAATTCAAACTACATTTTAGTTTCAGACTGATAATATGCACATATCTTCAATCAAAACTAATTGTTCATTAGTTTTCCCTGGCAGAAAAAGCATGAAACACCCAGCATCCGTTTTCCTAAAGAAAGTAACAGTTATCATGATTAAGTGATGTAAAAATTCAGTTTCTCACCTGGCATTCAGTGAATAATTTTAGTGATTACAAACTGAGACTGTTTTAGCCGGATACTTTTAGTGATTACAAACTGAGACTGTTTTAATAGTAACCCAGTTTTAGTGAAAATCTCATTTTTACTAGTGATTTTTTAGTGATTACAAACTGACTGTTTTAAGACAGGTTACAAACTGAGACTGTTTTAAGACAGGTTACAAACTGAGACTGTTATTAGTATTCAATATAGCTCACAAACTGTTTTAAGACAGGTTACAAACTGAGACTGTTATTAGTATTCAATATAGCTTACAAACTGAGACTGTTTTAAGACAGGTTACAAACACTGCTTTATAGCTCACAAACACTGCTTTTTAGCTCACAAACACTGCTCACAAACTGAAACTGAGACTGTTTTATAGCTCACAAACACTGATTTCACTACAAACTCCAATTAAATATAGTTTGTTGGTATTATCATGTCCATGTTTTCCAAAACCTGTTGTTCCTTAGATATCATCTAATAATATTTCTTTTTATATGTAGGTTACATCCAGGTGATCTTGTTGCCGCAATGGTTCGAAAAGTTATTGAAAAGAATTATCGAGGAACCTTCATTAATTATGGTGAGCTTAAACGTGACGGAAGAGATGACGTGAGAAAGGAATGGTTCAATGAATTTAAAGTAAGACATGAAATTTGTTTTTTAGTAGTTTGATGATGATGTATACTATTGAGTTTTATTTATTATTTATTTATTTTGTCAGAGGCTTGTGTGTTGGGATAGTTGTGATGATGCAAATATGGAAGAATTGTTTCATCAGAAATGTGGAAAACGACTGTCTGATATACAACGAAAGGCTAGAGAAAAGGGGCAGAAGCCGGGTTGGATGGGTGTAGATACATGGACGTATCTTCTAGACAAGTGGAAGACAGATGAATTCAAAGCTGTATCCCAACAAAATAAGATTAATCGATCATCTAACAAAGGTGGGGCAGTCCATACAACAGGTCGTAGAGCTCACCATGATGTTGCACTTGAATTGGTATATATATACTTTGTAATTACAATGCGTTAATATAATTATATTTGATATACATTGTGACCATATATATTACCTCTAATGATAGGCTAAAAAACTCAATCAACCCGCACATCCAGATGAGATTTTCATTGCCACCCATAAAAAGAAGAATGGGGAGTGGGTTGACGCTCGTGCAGCGGCAACACATGTAAGTTGATGTTATTATTCTGAATTAGCATGTTAGTTGATGTTAATTGAAGTGAATTAGTAAAGGTTGTTAGTGAATTAGTTGATGTTAGTTGAAGTGAATTAGTAAGTTAACATGATGTTAGTTGAGCTTATTCTTGACATAAGTTAACATGAATATATATAAATAAGGAAACCTTTGTAACTAACATAAATGTCAAAAGAGGAAACTAAAGCCAACAATCTAAACTAACTTCTAACTAAGGATTTTAATATGACAGTTAGTAACTAATCTTTAATTAATAAGGCTAATACCCTTTGTCACTAAGAAGGTTCCCAAATGAGTTAAAAAGGAAAATAATTGATAAATGGCGTTGGCAGCAACCTGCAATAATTTGAGAGCAATTTGCAGGTAACTCTAAAACGGGCGTCATCAATCCCACTAATTATTTGGAACAACTACCTAAATTAGAACCTGTCCCAGCAGTGGCCTTAGATTCTGTGGTGGTCCATAGATGATTTGTTTGTTAGACAAATGACTATGCAATCGCACTTGCAAACTGTGAGTGAGTTGAGTAAAGGCTCATTAGAATCCAATGATATATGCACCAAAGATTTATGGGATCTTCATGGCCAAGAATAGATAGATTTTTGAAACTTTTCAAGTTAAGAAATTTCTCTAACTGCAGTGTTTCACCAATTGAGGATGTTTTCTACACATCCAAAAAAGAAGTCAGTAAATGGTGTCCCCTAATATAGACAATTATGTCAGCAACACCTCACTTGTGTAGCGTATATTCAGTTTTGGTATATTGCTATGATCCAAAACTTAATGTATAAAATATTGTGTGACAAAATGAGCAGAATATATGTAGATACTCAGTTTATATAAATGTACTGTGAAAGTTTCTTGTTTGGAATATGCTTGGTAATTTACATGTTTGTATAAATGGAATTAAGAGAGTGATACAGATCCAAAATTACTAATTTGTTCAAACATCTTATTGCACAGAGTGATATAACCAATATGCCAGATCACTTGTAGTTGTAGTCATCAACTTTCCTTCTGTATGATTATCTCCTCTACTGGCACATCACACCTACTTTTATCAAGTGAATTGCTGCTTTGAGTTAGTTGATAATCTTTCACACACCTTAAAATTTCATGCCAAGGTCATTGTGGTATGTTGAAGGTATCTTATGCAGGAACGTATTCCAAGTTTTTCTTATGCAAAATTATGAATTGGATTAGAGAGTAATGGGCCCACGTATCATGTTTCTATTTACTCCTCTTATTTTCTATTTGCACTCTTGTCTTATTCCTTCTTTCTATATACAAATCTTTTGCTTTCTATAAACAAATCTTTGTGGATTATATTAGTTTATCTTGTTTAAGTTTTTTTTAGCTTTAATGAATTTGAAAGGGAAATGATCTGATTTGTTTTATCTTATTTCTTAAATACTTGTGTACAGGAAAAATTCTGCAGTAGCTTGACACAAGTTGGTGATGAAGTGGAAGGATAAACAAGAATACAAATTTGGAAAGAAGCTGCAGGGGGTAAAACACGGGGGCGGTGTTATGGCACTGGACAATTGGCACGTAACATAAGATGTGGAGTAAACTTCTTGACTCAGGTGTCAATTACAAACCCACATAGAGAAGCAGATAACCAGGCCATTGAGGCTGCCAGAGCTGAAGCTGCTGCTGCACGGGCTAATGCGCGGACAGATGATTTGGCAAGGAAATTTGAAGAACTGTCAAAGAAATTTGATATATTGCATTCTCTTCAAGCAGGTCCTTCTAGTGCTCCTGCGAGTGGTCATCCTGATTATAACGATTCGGTACGTTCTATTTTCACAACATTGTTGTACTTAACTGTGTAGTGTAGAACAATCACTTGTTGTACTTAACTGTGTAGTGTAGAACAATCACTGTTTTTATTTTATAAATTCTGAAAATGCAAAACATGTAGCGTGAATGATTTGGTATTTGAGCATGCAAAACATGAAAATGATGTTGAAATATGTTGTTGTCAGCTTAATTTTTGCAGGACATAGCTGTAATATTTTAGCCATAACGTTTTCTATATGTATCATTTTTAGATTTTAGTTTTATTTCTGGAAACTAGACTCAATTACCTTCAGTTTGAGCATAAATTTGATCATGGTTGACAAAGAATGCAAACCTAAAAACCTGTTACAAGTTAGATAAAAAAGTTGGTGTCTGTTTTTGTAACATGTGTGACCTTTTATGATAAATTGTACTTATTGGAAACTCGAAATTGGATTAGACAAATTGTGTTAGAAAGATAACTCATGTATTATTAATATTGGAAAGTTTCATAATTTTCTCACGTGAATTGAATTTTTGGTGCTATTTTGAACTTAGAAACTCTACTTTAGGAGTTATGCAGAAAATGTTGTGACGTGCTATTTTGGATTAGACAAATTGTGTTAGAAAGATAACTCATGTATTATTAATACTGTGTAGTGTAGAACAATCACTTTCATAATGGAATATTTCAAGCGTACAAATGAGTGTTATTTGTTCAGACCATTTTGCGAACATCGCTTAGGATTGGTAGTTTTTCTGGTTGTATATTGAATGAAAGTCACGGCAAGTAGGAAGTGCTTCGTCACGGCAAGATTCAGTGTTAGAATTAGTGGATGTGCTCATTTTGTTATACTTAGATTATATATATGTTTTAAGCTGATTATACTATATATATGTTTTAAGCTGATTATACTATATTTTGGATGTTACAGGAGGAGGAGGAGGATTATGAGGATGATGATGAGGAAGTTGATGTTGGTTATCATGATTAGTACATAGATCGTTTAGGAGATCATCAGTATTTTGGAACTCATTAGTATTTTGATGTTGGTGTATTTTAGAACTCATTAGAATGACATGTTGGTATATATTAGAAATCATTAGAATGACATGTTGGTGTATCTTAGAACTAATTAGAATGACATGGTGTATTTTGGAACACCTGAATTGTTGATTGATGAATCTTTTTTGAAATGCCATTGGTCTGTTAGAGTTAAAATAATAAGCAGGTTTGAATTAAGTTTGATTTAATTAATAATAAACAGGTCTTGATCAGAACAGGTGGTTTGAGTGGCGATTGTATAAAGTGAAGGTGACGATTTCAAATAAAACCAAAAAAATGCGTCGACGATTAAATCCACTAGTGTCGGCCATTAGGCCGACGCTACACAAATTTACAATGGTTTCTACTCAACTAGTGGCGGCCACGACACCGACGCCAGAATAAAAGAATTCCTTGTCTAAAAATCATAGCGGCGGTAACGCGACCGACGCTATCACCAAGTAATATGCTGCCTAATAATTTTAGTGGCGGCCAGGTGGCCGACGCTACCATCAAATAACATGCTGACTAATTATTTCAGTGGCGGCCTAGACGCCGACGCTAACATCAAATAATAGGCTGACTAATTATTTCAGTGGCGGCCAAATGGCCGACGCTAACAACAAATAATAGGCTGACTAAACTACCAGTGGCGGCCAAATGACCGACGCGATCATAAAATAATAAGCTGACTGATTATGACAGTCAACCAATCAAAAAATGACACATGGCATTCCGTAGCGTCGTTCCAAAACCGACGCTACCTCAGTAATCAGCTGCGCAATTTAGGCCAAAAGGTAGAGACGAGTTAGTGGGAGCTTTTGGCCGACGCTACCATAGTGTCACTGAAATGCCGCCACTAATTTAATTAACTTCCAGCTATGGAAAGGCCACCCCGACTCTCACGCTAAGCCGACGCTAAACCCCTATAGTGTCGGTTTTTTGGGTGTTAGCGAGGGCTATTTGGCCGACGCTAATACTGTGTTTTCTTGTAGTGGAAGGAGATTGAAGAAGAGGTATTTTTTTCAATTTATTTTTTATATTTGAAGTATTTTCGGAAATTTGTTTATTTTAGGTTAATAGTATATATGTTAGAATCAAATTTTGTTATAATTTATTTTTGTTATTTTCAGAATTTATTTGTTATAATTTATAAACAATTTATTTAGGTTAATAGTATATATATGTTATTTTCAAAATTTATTCTGTTAGAAAATATTTTATATATAAAACGAAAATATTTATTCCGTTAGAAAAATTTATTCTGTTAAAAAATATTTTCAGAATTATTTTATATATTTATATATATAAAAAACGAAAATATAAACATATTATATATAAATTCTGTTTTAACATATATAAATTCTGTTTTAACATATTATATATAAATTATATATAAATTCTGTTTTCCAAAAAATTATATATAAATTCTATTTTAACATATTAAATATAATTTTTTTTTCTGAAATTTTTATTAAGTTATAAATGTTATAAAAACAGAATAATATATAATATATAAAAACTGTTTTATGAAAAACATAATACATAAAAAACTGTTTTATAAACAAAAACATATACATAAAAACTGTTTTAATATATAAAAACATTATACATAAAAACTGTTTTATAAACAAAAATATATAATATAAGTTATAAATGTTTTAATATATTATATATAAAAACTGTTTTATGAGTAAAAACATATACATAAAAAACTTTATTATAAACAAAGAACATTATATAAAAACTGTTTTATAATTATTATATATTATATTGTTTTATGAAGTATAGTAAAAAAACTATTTTATGTAAAAACATATATATAAAAAACTGTTTTATATTTATTATTATTATTATAGTGTTTTATAAAAACTATTTTATGTAGTATTGTTAAAAAGTATTAAATAGAATGTTAATAAAAACGGTTTTATAATAAAAAAGTATTATATATAATTTTTTTTTTCTGAAATTTTTATTAAGTTATAAATGTTATAAAAACAGAATAATTTATAATATATAATAACATTTAATAAAAACAGAATTATTTTATATATTTATATATATATAAAAAACGAAAATATATTTAATATGTTTATATTTTAGGTTAAAAGAATATTATGAAAAGTTATATATTTAAAAAAATTTAATTATAAAAAAAGAAAATATATTTAATATATTTAATATGTTATAAAAAATATTGTATTTTATGTAGTGATTAAAAACATATATACATATATAAAAATGTTTTATAAAAAACAATTTTATTGTTAATATATTTTTTATATACATTTATAAAAAATTGTTTGAGTAAAAACATATACATAAAAAAATTTTTTATAAACAAAAAACATTATATAAAAATTGTTTTATAATTATTATATATTATATTGTTTTATGAAGTATAGTACAAAAACTATTTTATGTAAAAACATATATATAACAAACTGTTTTATAATAATTATTATTATAGTATTTTATAAAAACTGTTTTATGTAGTATTGTTAAAAAGTATTAAATAGAATGTTAATAAAAACGGTTTTATAATAAAAAGTATTATATAGTATGTTAAAAAATATTATATATAAAAACATTATAGTATGTTATAAAACATTATAGTATATTATATAAAACATTAATATAGTATGTTAAAATGTTAAATAGTATATATATATAGTATATTTTTAGTAGTAAGAACAAGAACAATATGTTTAGGACTATTATTAAGTTGATTAATTTAATATTTCTAATTATAAAGGTATTGATTATATAAATTTGTAGTAAATGGAATATTATCGGTATTATCATAGTTGGATGTACGATAGACTATATCCAGGAAGGCGCGCAGTTAAACCCAATTTTATAGAAGGAGTTAATGGTTTTATCACGTGGACGTTTGCTCAGGAATGTTGTCGAAGCGAAGGAGGAGTTAGGTGTCCTTGTCTTAAATGTGGATGTAGATATATAATTAGTGACCCAGAGGAAATAACACGTCATTTGCATAGAAGAGGTTTCATTGAAAATTATTGGGTTTGGACGTATAATGGTGAAACACTGCCGAGTAACATACCAAAGACTAGCAACACGCATGCTTCAAGTAGTCGACCGCCTATGGAATTTGAGGAAAACTTTAATCTGATCGGTGACATGGTTGAGGATGCTTTTGGTGTTAACGTAACCCATGATCAACCAGAAGATTTTGACGGGGAAGAGTTGCCGAATGAGAAAGCGCAGAGATTTTATCAGTTGTTGAATGAGATGAATACTCCGTTGTTTGAGGGCACTACGCTAAAAATATGTTTAGACGACACTTAAAAGACAGCGCTTCTATACAAAAGCGCTGCTAAAAAGAATAAAAAAATTTCGCTGAAAAAAAGCGCCTTAAAAGAAAGGCTTTAGAAAGCGCTTTTCAAAAGCGCTGTCAAAGACTGCCGCCTTAGACCACCTTAGAAAGCGCTTTCCAAAAAGCGCTGATATAGGTATCACTTTAGAGAGCGCTTTTAAAAAGCGCTGTCTAAAGGCCACCTTAGAAAGCGCTCTTATAGGCCTCTAATTATTTTCACTTTAGAAAGCGCTTTCTAAGGAAAAGCGCCCTCTAAAGTCCTTTACTAATTAAAATATAAAACAATTCTAAACATTTTCAGAGACACTTCTATTCATTTTCTCTCTCGGCCGTTTCTCTAAACCCTTGCCGTCGTTCTTGCCATTGCCATTGCCATTGTCGTTCGTGAAAACGTTGTTGTTGTTGTTGTTTTTATTCTCTTATCATTCATTTCTCTTTTATTATTCATTTCTCAAATCGTTCTGAAAACGAAAACGAATAAGGTACGTTGTTACTCTTTTATTATTCATTTCTCTTTTATTATTCATTTCTCTTTTACTATTTATTTCTCTGAAAACGAAAACGAAAAAGTTTTCACGATGAGGATAAAAGCTCCCTCTTTTATTGTTGCAGAATCGAACCTATTTTTTGCTTTTATTTTTCATGTATTTTTTTACGAAAAAGTATCTTTTTTTTTATAATAAGCTCATTGTGTTATGCATTCATGATACAACCTAGTTTTGTGGAAGGTTACTTTTAAATATTTTCTACTGTATATTTGCCAAAGTTGATTAGTATAAAAAACCTAGTATTGATTGAAATTGTATTTCGCTAGTTGTGTTGTACTGTTTTTCCAATTGATTGTGTTTGGTCTATCCTTTTTTTCCAAGTTCATTTCTTTTATTTTCTAGAACTTGTGACTTTTTGTTATAAGTTAATTGTCTACTTTATACTTATGTAGGTGTTTACCTCTAATTGTTGCTTGTTTGTGATTACATGTTGCCACTTATCAAGTTATGACTCATAATTGGTCAATTAATGATATTTCATTTTATGATACGTGTATAGGGATTACTTGTGTTCAAAGTGTGAAAGTTGGATCGTTTCCCTACAGGTATAACATTTTTTCTTTTTCTTTTTGTTTAGTTTAATTAGTATAACTATGGATAAGAAATGGATGTCTTCAAGTCGATTGTCGAAAGAGTACGACAGTGGGGTATCGGAATTCGTTAAGTTTGCTGTTGCGCACGCCAAAGACCCCAGTCGAATGATATGTCCTTGCTTGGGTTGCTGTTTTGGGAGTCGGGTTGACGCGGTTCAGTTGGCATCACATTTATTGAGGAGTGAAATTGATAGAAGTTATACATGTTGGAATTTGCATGGTGAGAAAATTAACGGAAATGTTGAATCGGGGGATAATACGAGCTACGCTTCATACGACAATGGCACAGATACATACGATTCTGATCGAGTCGAAGAGATTGCAGAAGCACTTGAAGAAGATCTTAAGGATTGTCCCAAAATGTTTGAGAGGTTGGTAAGCGATGCAGAGAAACCGTTGTATAATGGTTGCACCAAATTTACAAGATTGTCTGCGGTATTAAAGTTGTACAACTTAAAGGCGGGCAATGGATGGTCGGATAAAAGTTTCACAGAATTATTGGCCCTTATGAAAGATATGCTTCCAGAGGATAATGTTCTTCCCAATCGAACATATGATGCCAAAAAGATGTTGTGCTCTATTGGCATGAGCTATGATAAGATACATGCCTGTCCAAACGATTGCGTTTTGTTTCGAAATGAGTATGCATCGTTAAATGAGTGTCCTAAATGCGGTGACTCTCGATATAAGAAAAAGTTGTCTCCAGCAAAAGTCTTATGGTATTTTCCTATAATTCCAAGATTTAGACGCATGTTTCGTAGTGAGACCGATTCAAGACACTTGACTTGGCATGCAGATGAAAGAATTATTGATGGAAAGTTTCGACATCCGGCAGATTCACCACAGTGGATGAAAATTGATGATGATTATCCTGAATTTGGAAAAGAAGCAAGAAACCTTCGCTTGGCATTATCTACTGATGGAATGAACCCACACAATATTCAAAGTATCTCACATAGCACTTGGCCTGTGATCATAATGATTTATAACCTATCTCCATGGCTATGTATGAAGCGTAAGTACATGATGTTATCTATGTTAATTTCTAGGCCTAGACAACCAGGGAATAACATAGAGTATACTTGGCACCCTTAATCGAAGATTTAAAATTTTTGTGGGAGAACGGTGTGGAGGTTTATGATGGGTATAGGAAAGAAAGTTTCAACTTGAGGGCGATGTTGTTTGGCACAATTAATGATTTTCCAGCATACGGAAGGCCCAAATGGAGGCGAAAACGAAGGCCCAAACGGAAGCAATGGAGGCAATGGCGAAGAGGCAGGCTGATATGGAGGAGTAAATGCGGCAACTTATGCAAGCATATGGTGGAAATCGCAACGATGGTGGTCAATCGAGGAATAATAACAACCAAAATGATGTTGACTTTACCGACTATTCCGACCCGGATGATCCAATTATTTAGTTTTATTTTTATTTTCTTTTTACTTTTTAATTTGTGTACTAATGAATTTATAATTATATTTTAGAAATATTTAGTTTTATTTAGAAATATTTAGTTTTATTTAGAAATATTAAATTTAAATTTTAGTTTATTAATTTTATTATATTAAGTTTATTAATTTATATATTTAAAAATATTTAGTTTTATTTTTATAAATTTGATTTATAATATTGAATTTAGTAATATAAATTATAATATTTAATTAAATAAAACAGAAATTATATAAAACAGAAAATTATATTTAAATAATATAATTTTTTTTAAAACAAAAAATTATATATAAATAAAATAGAAATTATATTTAATAATAATCAGAAATTATTTAAATGCAACAGAAAATAATTTTTTTTAAAAAAATACATCATTTGCGACGTGATTTACATGTCACAAATTAGTGACGTGAAAACCACGTCGCAAAATAAAACGTACAAATGAAAAAAAACATTTTGCCACGTGATTTTCATGTCACTAATTTGTGACGTGGAAATCACGTCGCAAATAACTTTCTGCATTTTCTGACCCACATCTGCTCACCTGCTCTGACTCTTTCTGAAGATATTTTTATCAACTTTTTTGCGACGTGATTTTCATGTCACTAATTTGTGACGTGTTTATCACGTCGCTACAAGGTTGCCACGCGCTCTCCTGCGACGTAGAAGCTCACGTCGCAAAAAATGGGTAGTGACATATTTTCATGGTTTGCGACGTGGAAATCACGTCGCAAAAGACAACATATTTTGTAGTGAATATTTTATGGATAATACGGTTTGCGGTCGGTTACGGTAAATTTGTCCACCCCTAGTAGTCACTAGTCAGTCAGAGATAGGACTTTCTAGAGTCCGAAAATTCGGACAATAACACTGTCGGCCTTCCAATTCTTTTATTAGTATTTGTTTTAAATTATAAATTATTTTATAATAAAATTTTGTTTTAAATTATAAGTCAATTTAGAATTTTAATATAACATTAATGTTTTTTTATAATATATTATTTATCATTTATTTCTCTCTTTTTTTAATTCATTTAATTTACTTTCCAATATAATTAATATATAATTAATATAGAGCGAGAGTAAAATCATAAATCATTTTAATTTTTTATAAAATAATAATTGTATTTTATAATTTTTATAATTTGAGACCACGGGAGTTACTTTATAAGGGATGCTTTTTTCTCTTCTTCAATTCAAAGCTCTCCCTAACTCTCTCATCATTTATCTCTCTATCATCTTTGCCACTTGTTTTTTATTTTTAATGTTTCTCTCTTCACAGTCACAAACTTGAAGCTGCAGAGAATCCAATTCCCTCAAAGCAATATTGAAGTTTTCGTTGAACTTATCAAACCAAAGGCTGGGTTAGAAGAATGACGGTTGAAGGTGCTTCACCTGCAAATACAACTTCATCAGATTCAACAAGGTACAACAAATGTATCTCCATTCATTCATTCAACCTACAATATATATTCTTATCATTTCCATTTTCCATGCATGTCTAACATTTCATTAACCTTTGTAGATTGAAAGAAGTTGGAAAATCATTTGGCCAATATTTTGGGCTATTGTTTGCAATAATCGAATTTGCGTCAAGGAATACAACAAGCAAAGAAAAGCGTCAAGGCATAAAATCATTCTTGGATGTATCAATCTAAGACCTCCAAAGAGTGCTGCAGATTTCTTCAACACAAATCAAAAGTACATGTTGTACTACTTGCACAAGAATGAGAAAATGTGTCTTCCATCCATTCTATTCTACTACCTGAGAGATATGGTGCGCAAGACAAGAACAACAACTTCACCAGATAGGAAGATTGTAAACTACATTCCTTTTGGAAGACTTCTCTCTGATATCTTTGTTGAATGCAGCCTAGTGGAGTATATAGTCAAAGAAGCTAAGTACACAGACTATCTGACTAGCAAAGTAGGAGAAGCTTTCAATGCTGTGAACCTTAAGCATATGAAAATGATTACTAATGTTGAGGTGAAACCCATATCTATCCCTCACGACACTACGATCAAACGTTCAGTAACGAACTACCCCTGCTATCGCAAAGAAGATAATCCAACAGCAGTTGCTTCGTTTGTGGCTATAATGAGAGAAGAAGGGCATGACATTCCAAAATCCAGAGTTGAAGATGTCGTTCCTAAATCAAAATACATCACCAGAAGTAAGAGGAAGCAAACTGAAGAGGATACTGAGCCTAAGAAGAAGAAAAAAGATGTAACTGAAACCTCCAAAACATCTAGACGGGAAACTCTTCTTCTTGAGAAAATCAATAAATCGGCTGTCAATCTTCTGGATCTATGAATGTCACTGATATTGTTACTGCACCATTATCATCCCAAACCACCTTCACTCTGACCTCCAATCCACAAGTGAAGTTTAAACCACCATCTTTTTCAATTCCTCCTCCAACTACCACTATCCAATCTTTTCTCAACTAATCAATCAGTACCCCTATCTCAACTGAAACCATTCCTACCTACACTTCGTCAATAACCTCATCAATCATTCAGCCAAATGAACAAAGTTCCATGAACCTAATATCTGAATCTCAAACCCTCAGCAATGAGTCCATCTCTGAGGATACAAATTCTGAATCTCTAGAGACTGTCTTCCCTGAATCACTCATAGATTCAGACACTATAGAAGTGACATCTCCTGCTGATCAACAAATCATTGAACATGCTCCTATTGAGATCGTTTCATCTCAGCAAGCACCACTTGAAATAATTTCTCCCAAGCCTGACCTTGCTCTGGTTATCTATAACAAACCGCCTCCAACATCTTTTGAAGAATGCTTAGGTCAATTCAGTGAAAAGGCATTAAGGAAGTTTGTTGCCTTAAGAAGAGACTTCAACATAAGTGCCAAGCCTTTGGAGATTGAATGCTCTTGTCAATACTTCCAGAAATGGTTGGATAATGAACTTGCAAGAATTGTAAACTTCTCAAACGCAACCATTATTGCTGGAATTCAACGCGCAAAGGAAATAGCAGAAGCTGAAGAGCGGATCAGGATACTTAAGTTCTTGGCTGCAAAGCAGAAAGAAGTTGGAGAAAAGGCTGCTTGCAGAAAAGGCTGCTGAAGAAGCCAGGATAGCACAAGAAGCTGAAGCCATGGAAAAGGCCAAGCAAGATGATGCAGTTGTTTCTACATCTGATCCTGTTGTCAAGGGTTTGGAAGACGCAATTGGAGAAATCAGAGAAGAACAACAAAATTTCAGAGAAAACCTTGAGGAACAAAAGACTGTCAATGCTACTCTTCAGGGCATGCTTTAGAAGATATGGGACAAGATATCCTCTGGAAGCACCTAATTCTTGCGTCTCTTTTGTCCTTATGACTTTAGATCTTTGTTTTACATGAAGGGAAATCGCGATTAAAAACGCAGCGGAAATTAAAATTTCCCTTTAGTGATCCTTACGAATGATCATGATCAATGATAAAAACCGTTACCTCTTGTGGTGATAAACAATTTTATGCAGATCCGGATGAATGATCACGAGCGTTGTACGATGAACGACGCCTCTACTCAGTCCACACGAACAACTTCCTTCAGTCACAGTGCTAGCTGATTACGATTGAAGGTTTTGATTGAGGGAGAGGAAAAAATAGAATACGGCCAGGGTTTCAACAACAACAACCTTTGAGCTTCTGCACAAGGGTTCTATTTATGTGGGCTACAAGCTAAAAAGCCCAACTTAATAATAATATTATTATATTATTATCATAACTATTATTATAATAAATATAATTTTATTATTATTATATTTTATAACTATTATAAAATTAATAATAACTATTATTATATTACATGGTACCTTACCATATTCCGTATTCCATTCAAGTGCACCGTACCTTACGGTGTTCCTTATTTACTCTATCTCTTCTCCAATTGTCCTTATTTGTGTGACCCTGTAGGATTTTGCGACGTTGACAATTATATTAAATCATGTATTTAACATAATAAACAGTGAGCGGCATCTAGCAACACATCACTGCTGCCCAAGTCACAAAATTGTCATGTGATCTGACAAAACCTTTTGTGATAGTACTTATGTGTACAATTACTCTTTTGCCCCTATGTCTATATCAAACACAAGGCATATACCGTGTCATCCTTGTCCAGTTCAATATTGGGCCCTTAGACATTTATCTTGTTATGCAGGATGGGCAAATTCCATCTAGGCTACTCATGTCCCTCAGCATGCTTTGTGAAGTACCCATCAACTGTCTTTATGATCATCCAGTTACGGACAATGTTTGATCAGCAATAAAGTACTTGACTCTACATCTAGGGTATATAGTAGTTTCAGGTCGAAGGGTGGTATACACCACTATCACCATGAGAGTAACTTATGACACTTTGCATAACATTCTATGTAGTACTCTCATAGTGGGTCAATCCAGTATAAATATTACTCCTAATATTCATACCTATGTCAAGACTTGATAACTCCTTATCCATGATCCATGAGATATGATCATCAGTCTATCTACATAATAGTCTTAATGCTTTAAGGCTATCCCATTTCACATTAAAGCTCGACTATGGATGCTTTAAGAATAGTGTCCTTATGTTTAATGGAATCTCATGATTAAGTCATACTTAATGTTTCATTAAACGAACTAGCTATTCTAGGGACTTTATCATTTTGGAAAAACAAACATAATAAAGAAATGCCTTTTATTATTAATAAATAATTTGATACAAGTACCAAAAGTATTGGCCTCTAGGGCTTACACCAACAATCTCCCACTAGCACTAGAGCCAATCAGTCAATACCCCTAATACCCATAGATCTAGTAAGACCATCATGCTTCAGCTGCGCAAGAGGTTTTGTTAGTGGGTCAGCAATATTGTCAAGTGTAGGTACTCCGCATATCTTCACATCTCCCCGATCTATTATCTCTCGAATGAGATGATAACACCTAAGTATGTGTTTGGATCGTTGGTGAGATCTAGGCTCCTTAGCTTGTGCGATGGCACCATTATTATCACAAAAGAGATCAATGGGATCCACAATGCTAGGGACTATGCCAAGTTAACTAATGAACTTTTTAATCCAAACAGCTTCCTTTGCTGCATTTGAGGCAGTAATATACTCGGCCTCGGTTGTAGAATCAGTAACTGTTTCTTGCTTCAAACTTTTCCAGCTCACAGCGCCACCATTTAGGCAGAACACATAACCAGATTGCAATTTAAAGTCATCCTTATTTGTCTGTAAGCTAGCATCGGTGTATCCAATTACCGCAAGCTCTTCCTGACCTCCATATATCAAGAATGAATCCTTAGTCCTTCTCAAGTACTTAAGGATATTCTTGACAGCTACCCAATGAGCATCATCAGGATCAGATTGGTACCTACTCGTTGCACTTAAAGCATACGAGACATCTGGTCGAGTATATAACATGGCATACATGATAGATCCTATTGTAGATGCATATGGAATCTTATTCATACGATCCCTTTCCTCCTTAGTTGAAGGAGATTGTGTTTTTGATAGACACGGGCCATGTTGCATAGGTATGAATCCTTTCTTGGAGTCATGCATATTAAAGCGTCTCAGCACTTTGTCTATGTATATACTCTGACTTAGGCCAAGCAGTTTTTGTGATCTATCTCTATAGATCCTGATTCCTAATATATAGGCTGCTTCACCAAAGTTCTTCATAGAAAAGCATTTCCCTAACCAAGTTTTTACTTGTTCCAAGGTAGGGACATCATTTCCAATAATTAATATGTCATCTACATATAATACCAGGAAGATGATCATGCTCCCACTAACCTTCTTGTAGACACAAGGCTCATCTTCATTCTTTATGAATCCATATTGTTTTACAGTTTCATCAAAACGAAGATTCCAGCTTCTAGAAGCTTGCTTCAACCCATAGATTGATCGCTGTAACTTGCATATCTTTTGGGCCTCTTCTGGTATGCCAAATCCTTCAGGTTGTGTCATGTACACATCCTCAAGAAGATTCCCATTAAGAAAAGCAGTCTTGACATCTATCTACCATATTTCATAATCATGATATGCAGCGATAGCAAGTAAAATCCGAACAGATTTAAGCATTGCAACTGGTGAAAAGGTTTCATCATAGTCTACACCATGAATTTGTTTATAACCTTTAGCAACCAGTCTTGCCTTATAGGTATGTACCTTACCATCCATGTCAGTCTTCTTTTTGAAGACCCACTTGCATCCTATAGGATTAATTCCTACAGGAGGCTCTACCAAGGTCCAAACCTGGTTTGTGTACATGGAATCCATTTCAGATTTCATGGCTTCTAGCCACTTCTCAGACTCAGGACCAGTTATGGTCTCTTGATAGGTTACAGGCTCATCTTGATCCATGAGGAATACTTCACCTTGATCATTTATGAGGTATCCATATCTCTATGGTTGGTGACGTATCCTGCTCGACCTACGCTGGTCTTGTTTTACTTGAGCAGGTTGCTCTTCCACAACTACTTGTGGTTCCTGCTCAAATTCCTCCATAGGTGTATCAATGCTTTGTGATTCTTGAATTTCTTCAAGCTCTACTTTCTCCCACTGATTCCTTTAGAAATAAAGTCCCTTTCCAAGAAAACTCTAGTTCGAGCGACAAACACTTTGCCCTCAGAAGGATTGTAGAAGTAATACCCTCTCGTTTCTTTAGGATACCCCACAAATAAGCATTTGTCAGATTTGGGCTCAAGCTTAGTTGAAATTTGTCGTTTTACATAAACTTCACAACCCCAAATCTTCATGTAAGACATATGTGGTTTCTTACCACTCCATATTTCATATGGTGTCTTTTCAACCTTTTTGGATGGAACACGGTTAAGTGTGTAAGCTGCTGTCAGTAGTGCATGTCCCCAAAAGGAGTTTGGAAGATCGGCATGACTCATCATGGATCGGACCATGTCTAACAAGGTTCGATTTCTTCTCTCAGATACACCATTCCATTGTGGTGTTCCAGGAGGAGTGAGTTGGGATAGAATCCCACACTCTTTTAGGTGGTCATCAAACTCTAGGCTTAAATATTCACCGCCTCGATCTGATCGAAGAGTTTTAATATTCTTACCTAGTTAGTTTTGTACTTCATTCTTAAATTCCTTGAACTTTTCAAAGGATTCAGATTTGTGTTTCATTAAATAGACATAACCATATCTACTGAAATCATCGGTAAATGTGATGAAGTATTGAAAACCTCCTCTGGATGGTATGTTCAGTGGTCCACATACGTCAGTGTGCATGAGGGCCAAAAGATCATTAGCCCTTTCACCTTTTCCTGTGAATGGGGACTTTGTCATCTTTCCAATTAAACAATATTTGCATGTATCATATGATTCGTAATCAAAAGAGTCCAATAGTCCATCTTTATGGAGTTTGGAGATGTGTTTCTCATTTATATGGCCTAAGCGACAATGCCAAAGGTAACTTGGATTTAACTCGTTAGGTTTCATCCTTTTAGTATTAATGTTATAAATTGGCATTTCAAGATCAAGGACATATAATCCTTTGTTCATTTGTGCAGTAGCATAGAATATATCATTCAAATAAATAGAGCAACAATTGTTCTTTATTATAAATGAAAAACCAAACTTGTCCAAACAAGAAACGGAAATAATATTTCTGCTAATTGCAGGTACATAATAACAGTTCTCTAACTGAATTATTAAACCACCAGGTAAAGTCAAAACATATGTTCCTACGGCTAAAGCAGCAACCTTTGCTCCATTTCCAACTCGTAGGTCAACTTCACCTTTTGCCAAATCTCTACTCCTTTTTAGTCCCTGTACATTGGTACAAATGTGAGAACCACATCCAGTATCTAATACCTATGATGCAGAAGTAGATAAATTTATTTCTATAACAAAAATACCTGAAGTCGAAGTCACCACTCCATTCTTCTTATCTTCCAGGTACTTTGGGCAGTTTCTCTTCCAATGTACGGTCTTACCGCAATAGAAGCAAGTGCCCTCCTTTGTTATACCCCCATTAGGCTTCAAAGCAAGGGTAGTATGTTTGGGTTTGGCAACTTCCTTGCCTTTCCATTTACCAACCTGCTTGGTGGGCCTTTTGTTCTGTTTCTTTCCATTACTGACCATCAGAATGGATTTCCCTTTTGTCTTCAGGTTTTGCTCAGCAGTTCTTAACATGCTTAGCAATTCAGGAAGAGTTTTGTCCATGTCATTCATGTTGAAATTAAGGACAAATTGACCGAAGCTTTCCGGCAACGATTGCAGGATCAAATCAGTCGCAAGCTCCTTTTTGAGGGCAAATCCCAATCTTTCAAGATTCTCCACATACCCAATCATCTTGAGTATATGGGGACCTACTGGGGTTCCCTCAAAAAGCTTGGCTTGAAAAAGGGCTTTTGAAACTTCAAACCTTTCATGCCTTGCCTGCTCTTTATAGAGCATTTTCAGATGTTCGATCATATCGAACGCTGCCATGTTTTCATGTTGCTTTTGCAATTCAGAATTCATGGTAGCCAGCACGAGGCAAGCAGTTTCATTGGCATCATCGACATGCTTCTTATAAGCATCTCTTTCAGCCTTAGGAGCAGAACTAGGAGGTTCCTCATCAGGAACATGTGTCTCTAAGACATACAGCTTTCTGTCATGTTTGAGGACAATCCTCAGATTTCGGTGCCAATCCAGAAAATTTATCCCAGACAATTTTTCCTTATCCAGGATTGTTCGCAAAATGTTATTAGATGTGTGTGTTGTCATGGTAATCTACAAAATGGAATGGAAAAATATAAGTATCATAACATATTCAATTAGGCCTTTAATTAAATATGCTCCCACTATTTAACTCAAACCAAATGACCCTCATCATTTGATTCGAAAAATCCCGTTGGAAGATTTTCTAGTGGATCGAGATCCATATTTCACTTTGTTTTAAGTCAACGTTAGGCTGATTACACAAAACTTAGCTATTTAGGTAGGAACTCCTTCCAATTGTATCCAATACAATTCTCGAATATTTCAGTTGGGTGAATAACTCCTTATTCCAATCCATCATATGGACTATTCCCAACTCTTGCTTCTAAATGCATATAATCTTATTATATTTTGTTTAGTTAAGTTTGACCCATTATTTTAGAAATTGGATATTACAATTATTCCATCGCACCTTACTAATATGGAACATGCACCTCGCGTTAGGCGAAACCTACAATACTCGATACTAGTCTTGATGAGTTCTAAAACTTGGAAAGCAAAAACTTAATATTTAGTTTTGAGGGATTTTTAATTAGTTTGATCTCACCGGCTTATTTATCATATAAATTGTTCCTCACACATGCATCAACATACATACAATATATATCAACATACATACATACAAATGAAACAGTTATGACCCCTAGCGCAATTGTTCTCCCAACCCAATGAGAAAACTTAAGCTAAACCTAATAACGATCTTCACTTCTCCAAGCAAGATCTCCAAGGCTGTCCTTCTTTGTTTTATAGTCTTCTCTTTCTTCATAATAATACATTACATAAAGGAAACTCGTTTTACATACGAGGGAGTGAGATGAGAAAAGAAGTTACATGATGAGAATAAGGGAGAAGCACGACACACAGGTCGTATTTAAAATCCCAAAACAAAATAAAAGAAAACTAAGGCCATAACTGATCACCACAACAAAAATAATAAACAAATTTTATTATTATTAATTTAAATCCTGTTGTTGCACCCCAAATTTTACCCTCATCTTTCTTGCTATTTGTTTTTTATTATTTATTATTTATTACCTTTCTCTTTATTTTAATTTGATATTTATCTTAGCACTTATTTGCTCTGTGACTAGGTTAATTTCAATTTGGCACCATTTTATTTTATTTGAGTTGTTTTAATTTCATTTAATTTAAATCAATTTTATTTAAGTCAAATTCTAATTAATTAGGCTAATTATCCTTTTAGCTCCTTTTAAATTAGTTTTTTTTAATTTAAATGGTAGTATTCTATTTTATTAACTTTGCTATGTATTTTGGTGAGAACATTTCCACGTTGCTTGTTGGTTTCTCATTCTATTATTTTGGACCAATGAGAATTAAGTTTGTGGGTTTGACTTTTCAAACATTTCTTCCAACCATTGAGAGCTTGACATATGGCATCCAAGAGGCCAAAGGAGACCAAATCCTTTCTCCTTCTTTCGTTCTTGCTGAAGAATTGTAAACAAGGAAGAAATTTCAGTTGTAGCTTGTATCAATCCATTCATCTAACCATTCAAATTGCAAGCCCGTTGGCGCGGATTCTCCAATTTTGAATCTCCTAACATATTCCTCTTCGAGCTCATGCCTGTATTGTGCAGAAAATAGTTCAGAGAGGACATACCGTTTCCAGCATACGACTGTTTCGCCTGCAAACCTGTCCACACTACCTCCAATCTTTGCTCCATTTGGTATCTCTCTCAACAGCATCAATGGGAGAGTTCTGAATTCATTCACCAAGTGGTGACTACGCCCCTGCACGTCTTAGATGCCACAGCGCATTTTTCTCCCAGAATTAGACCAAGCTTGGAATTCAAACGAAAACCCTAGATGATTCAGCATATGCCCACCAGCTGCTTGAGAATTTGACCCGGCCCATATGTCTCTCAACAACCCAACACTTTGCCTATTTAAAGTGTCTCGTTCCAGTTCTGAAGACACCAACAACCATTCACAAAAGCACTCAGAAAATTCTCTGCAATTCCATAAGTCTGGGCAAGCAAGTTGAAGGAGTCTCTTGGCGTGCTTGAGAGGAGAAGGAAGCTACCATCTTTGAATATAGTGGGATTGATTCCATTTGGTATCGTGTTCTTGTTCCTACTTTGATAATGCTCATATGAAACACTGCCATATTGCATTTCATTTTCTTACATGCTCATCTGTTTGGTATATGTGTGATCATATGGTTTATGTACTCGTGCCTTGAATCTTTTCTGGAAATAATGTTGTTACATTATGATGCACATGAATGCCTTTGAGTTATGCTACATCTGACTTTTGTTCTTTAAATGGCTGCTATTAGGAATTTTTCATTGTGATGTGGTTTAATGTTGCTAAAACGCTTGGTTATCATGGACCTCTGCTTGTAATTCTGATGTATTCTTAGGTTTTAGCTATCTTTGTTATTGCTTTGATGACTGTCTATATTGACAAGTGATCTTTGTTCTGTTATGTATTCAGTTATGGTGTTTGCCTTGTTATTATGAATGTTTGTACACACCACTGCCTCTACATTTGTTGTTGTATGACCATGTGTCGTGTTTAGCCTGTTAGCATGTGTAGGTCATTGACTTGTATCACATCCTGTTGGTTTGAGTTTATTGCAATACTTGAACAATTGAATCCTAATATGTGTTGCCTTGAGTTGTGCTATCATATGTCTAGATGTTTTACAATCTGCCATATTATGTCTTTCCAAATTGTATGTGTTAAAGCTTTCCTTTGAACTGACAACAGCCAAGCCCTGTCTTATTGATTGTACTATGCTCATGATGTGTATACTAGCATTGTTAAGTCTGACATGTTTTCCAAGCTTTATCTCTGTGATACCATAAGGTTTAACTATATGAATGTGCTTGCCCTATCCTTTCTTACGTGTGTTTAAGTGTCGTTATGGTTTGAACTTATGGAGTAAATAATGTTTTTCATTGGTGTGCATATATGCTTGATGATGTTCCTATTTTGTTCAAAGTTAGAACTATGATATTATGCCCCTGTCTACCTCTAAATGTTATCATTTAAATAGGTTTGTCTGTCTGTTTACTGTGAATTTTGGTAAACAACCTCTGATCTATCAATCTAAACGCAAATTGATTTAACTTGCAGGATCGATCACACAAATCCTAGGACATGTGCTAAGATTGAGAGACAAGTGTAACTTAAAGAAAATGTAAACTGAACTCCACGTTCGACAATGTTGAAAATAAAATCTAACTGAACTCCACGTTCGACTACATGCAATAAAGTAAAGTGAGAACTTGAAATTTAAAGCAATGCAAGTAAAGGGTGCGAAAATTAAAGGCGTCGAATAGGTAAAAGCTTTGAAAGTAAAATGCAACGAACTCCACGTTCTTGGAAAGTAAAGGCTGGAAAAGTAAAAGTGCTGTCGAAGGTAAGGTGCTGGAAAGTAAAAGACTTCGAAAATAAATGCAGTCGATTTAAAGGGGAACTTCACGTTCTTGAAAATGAAAGGCTTTGAAAAGTAAAGGTTTGAAGATTAAATGCTTGAACATAAAATGCGGTCGAAAATAAAACGCAGAAAACTTAAATGACTTTGAACATAAATTTGGCATGGAAGATAAATTTCAAGAAACTGTAAAGACATGGAAAGTAAACATGCTGAAGATAAATTAGATTAATGAAGACAATGGTGTTACATTACGTACATTCTCACGAACTCGTTTCTCTACACGCGGGAACTTTGAGTTTCTTAGAGTAACTTGTACAAAAATATGAACACACCATTTACATAGAACCAACTCCTATTTATAGTGCTAGGAAATAACTACTCAGTGGTGGTTCCTGCTTCGAACGTGTGGATTTTGGCGCCTTCACCTTAATCTCAACTGTTCCCATGTCCACAACTGTTCTTATTTAAATTTCAAATATTGGAAATTCCCTCCAATCTTAACATAACCGCTGCAGCTCTACATTCTCCCGGTCGAAGAACCCTTTTCATACTTAGCCATTTTTTAAGACTTCTCCACACTTATTCGACTCAGGCCTCCCAAAAGTTAGGTCGAAGCCTTTTTTATATTAAAAATAACTTTTTTTTAACATTAACATAACTTTGATTTTGTCTGGCGTCGAAATTGAGGGTTAACAAATTGCCCCCAAGGAATGTCCTTTCGCCAGACTTGGTAGGAAGGCCATTTCTTGACATGATGCTTATTTCGACGCCTATTTGCATGGCCTTAACTTAACATCCCACTAATTCCCTAATGGTTAAACTGTTCAGTTCCTTTAAACCACGCCTCTGACGTCACGCCATCATGACAAATCCTTAAAACATCTTTTCAGCCGTATTCATCATAACGCCTTTCTTGAAAACAGACGTGATCAGTCTGCACATAACTGCTCCTTTCCATCACGCCTTCAGGAGGAAGCCACGTGTCCCACTAACCCCTTAGCTTCAACGGTGGATCCAAGTCCCTGAAGGTTTTCAAACATCTATATATACCCATTTCCGCCATTTTGCGATCTTTCCACTCCTTTAGTACTCTCAAGCAACTCTTCTTCTCTTCAATTTTTTGCGCAACCCAGTAAAGACACCATCTTTCCATCTTCTTCCACAATGGCATCCTCCCACATTAATCCTCAAGCAAAGAAGACCCAAAAGGGCAAAGTCACTCCGTTCAAGCAAACCATCCCACCGTTCGCTAACATCCCAGGTCCTCAACTGGTAGATAACCGTCGTTGTTTGCCGGAACCTACCTCTACAGAAGCAAGAGCCATATACCAATCTCAGGTAATGATTCCCCTTGTTATGTCTGATAAAACTTATGCATTATCTGGTCCTTTGGCTGAGGTGGATATTTTGCAACGAGAAGCTGAGTGAGTTTTTCCCATCGTACCGGAAATCCAAACCATTAGGGCAAAAGAGTTCCCCTAAAATTGATTTTGCTGTTGGAGCTTCCCCTGAAGAGATCCCTTTACCCAAACTCAATGTTGGCTATCTCACTGATGGCACTAGGTTGATGAGAGCCGTCCACCCTTTAAAAGAATTCGACCAATAGATGGCGAAGATGGAGAAAGTTAAAGCTGACCATTGGAAGGAGATAGGGATCTATGACCTTCTGATGTTGTCGAAGACCAACATACCCTATTGCTTGAACATGTTGGCAGCATCTCTGTACTTTTGGGACAGCACCCATTATACATTCCACCTGCCATGTGGAATGGTCACTCCAACCCTCTTTAACGTAGCTGCCATCATGGGGCTTCGACCAGATGGCTTTGTTTACAATCCTGAGGTTGATGCTGATGATACCATCAACATTGCATGCTCAAAATTGACCTACACCCTCTTTATCAAGCACCACTTCAAACAAGAAGATGATGAGGTGTCTGATGAAGAACACATCGCTTTCCTCACAGTCTGGCTGTCGAAGTATGTTTTTTGTACCAAGCCCTTGCAGGTGGCTAAGAAATACCTGCCCCTGGCAAACCAACTCCACCACAATAGAGGGAGCTGTCTGAGTGAACTCATTCTGGCGAACCTTTACGAGTCTATCAGTGAAGGGGCTTCTCGACTGAAGAATGTGGACGCCCAAGGTCCTATGCATTTGAGCGGTCCTCTTTGGCTACTTCAACTGTGGCTCAATGCTACGTTTGAGGCCAGCCTCCCCAGAAAAGGCATAGTCGATGAAGCTTCTGCTGAGATCAGGGAGAGGAGCATCGAAGGGATACGTCTAGCTAAGCTCACTCCTAATGATGATGGTGAAAACCTTCAAAGGGCTTTCACTAGTTATATAATGATGTTCGCCAAACGCTATGAGTTTACTCCTAGCATGGCACCCTTTGTTCGACGAAGCCATGGCCCTGAGTGGTTTCAAAGGCCATTTCCAAATCCTCTCCAACCCCTTGATCCAGAGTCTGTTGCCATCTGGGAAGCCTTTTTGATTCCTAGATTTATTGTCCACAGGCTGAACCTAGGGAGAGGTTTATCAGCGTTGATTGCCTACCAACCCAACTTGGTTTCTCGACAATTTGGGCTGGCCCAGAGTTTCCCTCAGTGTTTATATGAGAAAAAGGGTCAAGTGATTTTTCACACCGCCTACCTCGACGAGGAGAACGTCTCTGAAGCACTCAACATCAGGAACGAAAAAAGAAGCATCCTCTCCCCTGTGTTTTTCGAACCTTCCTTTTTATGCACTTCATCCTTCCACCAATGGTGGTTGAAGCATTATAATGAGCACTTCCTTGATGCGACTACGTTTTCTTCGTTACTTGACCAAGCTTTCCTCCATGTGCAGGACAAGACGAAAAAAAGTAAGTTCACTCACATCGAAGAAATACAGGCTTTTCAAAAATACTTCGAAACTATCTATCGACCAGGTGATCTTAGTCGAACCATTCATGAGGCTGCTGGTACTCTAAAGAGAAGATTTCTAGAAAAGCTGGATCAACTAAAAATTCCTCCCAACGTCCCTCGTGAGAAACGTTATGAGGTAGCTTTTAAACTTTTTCCCCCAAAGTTCCCCTGACTGCCTACTGCTGATTTTGGAGTGGCGCTTGCCCCTCCATTTCCAGATTGGTTTGTCTGTGGGGAGCATTTAAAGCTTCTTCGACAGCAGTCTCAGCCAAAAGCCCAACGAGTGGTTTCGACTAAGCATACGTTAGACAGTTTTAAAGGGCACCTTCATATAGGAATTCAGGACGTTCATGTCGAATCTAAAATATATGAAGGTTTGAGATCCTTACTCCATGGCCTTATGACTAGTCATGTAATCATTAACTTGTAACAATTGTGTGCTATCTTTCAGCTATGCCTAGGAAAGCTGCTTCGACTAGAGCTGCCACCTTGCAAAGTGGCAAAGGCCAAGGGAGTACACAGGTATACTTTGCACCTTTTGTTTTACTTATACTCTATGAATTTCTTCCTCATTTTCACCGCCTCTTCAGACTGGTCGAAGGCCTCCAACACCTTCCAAGTAAGGTAAGAAGGATACCCCAGCTGTGGTTACAGTTTTAGAGGCCTCAGATGAATCTCCTGAAGAGGTTCTCACGAGAAAAAGGAAAAAACCCGCAAAGGCCTCTGGACCTGCTAGCCCACCTCCTTCGAAGGTGGCCAAAATACTCGAAAAGGCACCCACCATAAGTGGTGTCGAGAAGGAACCTTCCCAGGTAGCCTTGAGAACCCCTCTTGGTGACCATGGGGTTGAAGAATCAAGTCCTGCTGTTGAACAAACTCAGGTATGCCCACCATTACCTTTTCTATCATGCTTGACATCCTCCGCCTATTATTTCATTCTCATTATCTTCACTTGTGTTCTTCAGGCATCCATCATCAACAATCCGGACCCTCGACCAACTCCAAGCAACTTTGCCGCCACCACACTTGACGAATTCGTTTCTCACCCAACTTCAGAAAGCCTCACTACCACGCTTCTCAACAGCCAAGGTAAGCCAACTTATCACCCATCTTCTGATATTGGCTCTGGTTTGAGTGAGATTAATCAACCTATTCCACATGTTACAACAGCTAATGCAGCACCAGTTCCAACCCCAACTCAGCATGCACAAGCAGAGGGAGCTAACTCTGATGAGGATGACGCTTCAAGCCCACCACTTATCAATCAGGGTACCTCCATGGATAAGGGCCAGATGGTTGAAGACGAAAGGCGTGAACCTGAGATCCAAACACACAACGCCACTCTTGATCAAACCCCACTGGCTGATCAGCAAGAGAATGTGCAACCAGCTGCGGATGAATCTGATGAGGAAATGGGAGTAGAAGAAGGTGAAGAGGAAGAGGAATCATCAGAAGAAGAAGAAGAACAAGCTGAGCCTCGCCCCCACCACACTCCTTCGCCTTTGGTCGCTCCACTATCTGGGGACTCACTGATAGCGCTCAAGTGGTCAAACCCACGTGAGTTTGCCAAATTAATTCTTGAGCAAAGGCACGGTTCTTCCTCTGTTTCTTCGACCTCAGCACCAGATGACTTCGCCCAATCAATCCTCCAAGCCATCAAGAAATTTTTTTTCAAAGGGGATATCTACAAAATTCTGGCCTCAGATCCAACTACAACTGCTTACCTGAAGGACACCCTTGCAAAGATTGAGCTCACTACCCTCAATCCAGATGTCTCTGGTTTTCTGATAGAGCTAACTGCCGTGGTAAACCAAATAGCTGCAAAAATAAAACTGCTTCCCTCGATCAAGGATACCATCGAGAGAACATCTGGCAGTGAGAGTGCAGCCTAGTGTAGTGCACAAGAGGTGTACGAAGAGATCCAACGTATGGAGGCTAATCAAAAGAAAAAGCAAGACGAGATAGCCTCCAACACGAAGGACATTGAAGCATGGAAGCAACAGATCACAGAGCTACAAGCCAAAATTGCAAATGCTGAAAACCGCAACCGTGATCTGCGCCAACTCGACGACACTTAGATAGATGAAGAGACGAAGCATGCTATTGATCGTATTGAGGCAGCCCAAAGATACGAGAAAGAGCTCGCAGACGCAAAACTTGACGAATCTTTGTGCAATGCTCATCTCAAACATTACATAGAGTCTTTTTCTCAGTTGGCGTCGAGGCTTCCCTTCTGATACCTTCGACACCTTTATTTCATTTGTCTAATCATCACTTGTTTCTTGGCCTTTTCAGGCTTTTTATCTAATGACAATTTTATGCCTGTTGGCACTGATTTAATTTATCATTATTATTCTGCCTTTAACTGCTTTCGACCTATATTGCATGATGATGTTCTCTATCGTTATTTTTTACCAGTCAAATTCGCAATTAAAGCGTTCTATCTTTTTCTTGGAAAGTCACCCTTCCAGCTTTAAATTCCAAGGCATAAGCTTCTAGCCTTAAAGTGACACTTATAGCATAGCCCTCAGGCCTGTTTCCAAGAATCAGTCACCTATTTCCACCGTTTGGCTGGCCAATCCAATCAGCCCTTAGCCTCTATAAATCTCTTTCATCTGACCATGTTTTGCGTAGAAGCAACCATGAATACTTCCGGAAACCTCCAACCAAGAAGATGGCTGGAAAGGCCAAGGCAACTGAGGAAACAAAGAAAGTAGAGGCGCCTCAACAACCCAATGCCTCCATTGGAGCAACCTCTTTAGCCAAGAAGAAGGAAACCAAAATGAAGATCTCCAAGAAAAGGCATTCAAGCCCCCAAGAATCTGATGATGAGCCAGATGCAGATTATATGGAATTCCTCAAATCCATAGATTGGAGAGATTATGAATAACCTTAGATTAATGAAGAAAAATGTTGTACTATTTTCTCTTCGCTTTGTATGCCATATTAGCCTGACTCGGCCCATTTTGGCTTTCTTTTATCGAATAAAGCTTATGTTTTTATATGAATCTCCTGCAGCATAGGCTTATATTTTTTCAAATACTTGCCATTTACTTTCAAGATTCTTTTATCTCTGTCTAATTCTTCCACTTCATAAGCTCCATTAGAGAATACTTGTATGACTTGGAATGGTCCTTCCCACTTAGGGGACCACTTGCCCAATGTTCTATCTTTTCGATCCATGGGCAAAATCACCTTCCAAACCAATTCCCCACATGCAAAAGATTTAGATTTAACCTTCTTGTTGTAGGATTCTTCGACCCTCTTCTTTTGTCTTCTCAGCAACTCCAAGGCTCTAAGCCTTTCTTCATCCAAATCCACTAATTCATTCATCATTATTTCCCAATATTTCTCAGAGGGAATCTCATGATGTCTTTGAACTCTTACGGATTATAGATAAATCTCAACAGGTAGTACTGCATCATGACCAAAAGTGAGTCGAAATGGGGTAGTGTTGGTAGCCTCTTTGGGGGATGTTCGACACGCCCAAAGAATTTGGTCTAACGTCTTGTGCCAATTTCTAGGCCTTTTTCCCACATGTTTCTTGATTAGTCCAATCACTATCTTATTGACCGCTTCGACTTGCCCATTGACCTGAGCATAATACGGTGTAGAAGTTAATAACTTAAAACCTATCTCTTTGGCAAATTCCTGCATCTTTCGACCAGTGAACACGGATCCCTGATCTGTGGTAATTGTTTCAGGAATACCAAATCTATAAATAATGTGACTTTGGATGAACTCAATAACATCTTCCTGACCTATATTCACCAGTGGTATTGCCTCGATCCACTTGGTGAAATAATCAATTCCCACCAAAATATATCTCTGGTTCTTTGAAGATGCTGGTCGAATTTCTCCCACTATATCCAAAGCCCATCCTCTGAAAGGCCATGGTTTCACTATAGAATGCAATTCACTTGCAGGGATGTGCTTGATGCCAGCATGAATTTGACATTCTTGGCACCCTTTAGCAAATTCTATGCAATCCTTCAGCATAGTGGGCCAATACATGCCTTGTCGAAACAACAACCATTTCATCTCTGGCCAACTTGGTGTGCTCCACATGCCCCACTATGTACTGCCGAAAGTGCCAAATATGCTTCTGCCTCACTAAGGCATTTCAATAAGACTCCCTCAGGGGTCTTTTTAAACAATTCATTCCCCATCAGCACATAGCTCAAAGCTTGATACCCGACTTTCCGTTCTGTCGAAGCCGTTGGGTTTCGCAAATACTCAACTATGGGCTTTCTCCAATCTTCATCTATTAAATTATCTATGGCAAAAATTTCAAAATTTTCGCCATCTATACACCCAAGCTTAGTTGTTTCTAAGTCTGATGGACATAATCCAACAGCCACCACCTTACCCCTTGCCTCAATTACTTCTTGAAGGTTCTCCTTCGACACCTTGTATCCAGAAGCAATTTGGGCCAAGTCGTTAGCAACTTGATTCTCTATTCTAGGTATGTGTTGAATGGCCACTACCTCAAATTTCTTTAATAATCTATTGGCTATCACAAAGTACATAATGAGATTTTCTTTAACACATTTATACTCCTTTGTGATTTGTTTTATAACCAATTCTGAATCTCCCATTATTTCGACTCTAGTTGCCCCCAATTCTAACAAAATTTCAAGGCCAACAATTAATGCTTCATATTCAGCCTCATTGTTAGAACAAGGACCTTCGACCTTGTACTTGAATTTTGTTGGAATTTTATCAGGAGAAATAATGTATATTCCTACTCCCGTTCCATTTTTATGACTTGATCCGTCAAAGTATAATTTCCAAGATCTTAATTCGACGTAATTCAAATCATTTTCATTTATGGAATGGTCAACTATGAAGTCTGCAACTATTTGCCCTTTCACAGCTTTTAAAGGTTGATATGTCAAGGAAAATTCTGTCAATGCTAATGCCCATTTGCCAATTCGACTGTGCAAAATGGGTTTTGATAACATATGTTTTACAACATCAAAGTGAGACGAAACATACACATCAACAGGTTTTATATATTTCTTTAATTTAGTACAAGAGAAATACAAGCATAAACATAACTTTTCAATCATGCTATACCTAGTTTCTGCATCATTTAAAACTCGACTAAGGTAATAAATGGCTCTTTCGACTCCATTTTCATCCTCTTGAGCTAACATGCTCCCTAGAGTTTTATCTGCTGCAGCTATGTACAATCTCATACTTTTGTTTCTACAAGGTGGTGAAAGAATTGGAGGGTGGCTTAGGTACTCCTTGATCTTGTCGAAGGCTTCCTGCTGCAATTGCCCCCACTCGAAACCATCTTTGTTAAAATGAAGCAATGGCGAAAAAGCTTGTGTTTTGCCACTCAGGTTAGATATAAACCTTCTTAAGAAGTTGATTTTGCCCAACAATGACTGCAACTCCTTTTTGGTTGATGGCGCTTTCGCCTCCATTATGGCTTTGGTTTTATTCTGATTTATTTCAATCCCTTTCTTGTGGACCACAAAGCCTAAGAAATCCCCCGCCTGCACACAAAAAGCACATTTAAGAGGATTCATTTTAAGACCATATTTTCTCATCCTTTAAAAGGATTGTCGAAGATGGTCAATGTGACTATTCCCAGAAATAGATTTTATAACAATATCATCAATATAAATTTGCATGAATGTGTCTATAAAATCGTGGAAAATTGAATTCATTGCCCTTTGATAAGTAGCACCAGCATTCTTAAGACCAAAAGGCATCACTACTCACTCATAGGTGCCTAAGGCTCCAGGGCATCTGAAAGCAGTTTTATGAACATCTTCCTCAGCAATGAATATTTGGTTATAGCCAGAATATCCATCCAGCATACTAAGGTATTCATGTCCTGCTGCAGAATCTATTAACATTTCTGCTACTGGCATTGAATATTCATCTTTGGGAGTTGCAGAGTTTAAATCCCTAAAATCAATGCACACTCTCAAAGACCCATTCTTTTTAATAACAGGTACTATATTAGCCAACCATTCGACATACCTTGCAGTGCGAATGAATTTGCAACAAAGCAGTCTTTCGACTTCCTCTTTGATCTTTGACAGTATCTCTGGTGCAAACCGTCTTGGATTCTGCTTGTCTGGTTTTTTCCCAGGCGTCATAGGCAACTTGTGTTCGACTAACGCCCTGCTCAGACCAGGCATTTCATCATAATCCCAAGCTAAGCAGTCTTTGAATTCTTTCAACAGCTGGACTACTTCGACTTTCAACTGCGGATCAAGATTGGCACTGATGTAAGTAGGCCTTTTGGTTGCCCCCTCACTGAGATCCACTTCTTCCAAAGGATCTTGTGCTAGCATTTTTATATTGTTTGCCAACGGATCCTTTTCAAATCCCAAAGGCTCGTCTTCATAGATAGCGTCGAGCCTCTGGCTTTGCCCTCCAGTTTCAACCTTGTCTGGTGGTTTTGGGTCGAAATCCTTGCCAGGACCTTCTGGATACACTTCAGAAATGGCTTCACCAGCCATATAATCATTGGCGGCTTCCAAAGCCGCTTGTAGTTTTGTTTCGGCCACATAGGCCAAAATTCTTTTCATAGCATCGAACTCAGTCATGATCACTGAATTCATCTCCCCACCCTGTGGGCTCTATTGGAGGTGTGCCTAGGCATGGCAATCTTCCTCCTGGTACCTCCCTGTCCCATCTGAAACCCTCGACAGGGTGTAAGTACAACGAATAAAATGTTTCCTCGTCAGGTGTAAACTCAAAATCAGCCGAAGGACATAGAGCAATGTTCGCCAGATGTTTCTCAAATTGCCTACTGTCCACATGATTAACAGGCACCTTGAAGTACCCTTGATTAGCTTCAATGTTTTCCACTATCCCATCTGGTCTCCAGATTGTGATTCTCTGGTGCATAGATGAGGGTATTGCTCCTATCCCATGAATCCACTCCCTTCCTAAGAGTAGATTATAGTTAGCCTTTGTTTCGACGACCATGAACACTGTTGGTCTGGTGATAGTTCCCACAGTTAGATCTACCTGAATCACTCCCAGAGTAGAACCAACTTTGCCTTCATAGTTCGACAGAACCATGTTGTGGGATTTAGTATCAGTTTCAAATTTTCCAATCTTGCTCAACAGAAATCTTGGCATCAAATTAACCGTCGCACCACAGTCTACCAAAATCTTGTTGACAGGAACGTTCTCCACTTTTCCGGTAATATAAAGAGGCTTCAAGTGACCCTTCATTGCCTCCGTGGGACGCTCAAAGAAAGCATTTTGTTCTTCGACGCACCCATTGTTCATGATATAATAGCATACAGGCTTGTGTGCCATCATTTCCAACTCAGCAGTTTGGTCTAAATCTTCGATCTCTGAGACTTGACCAAATTCTCTTGGCATTACTGACACCACATTTACCAAAATGTCTAGGGAAGCAGCTGACTCATTGTAGAAATTATCAGTCATCTCGTCATCCTCTTCGACCTTCTTTTCTGGCTGAATAGTAAACAACTTTCGTCGTATGGGCAGTTTCTCCATTGCCCCAACCACATTGGTGCTTGACTCCCCTTGCACCTGGGCCTCCCTAACAGCTTTTCGCCTGCGCTTCTCTCTTTGCCATTGTGATCTAGACATTGGGTTGTTACCCTTGTAATTCTGCGAAATGTATGCTGATTTATTTGTGGTGCGGTTCTCCTTCCTGTACTCAAATGACGCACCTCTCTCCACATCGAACTTCTCCCACTTTTTCTTCTGTCCTCTCCCTTCGACAGGTTTGATCCAACTACCTGTTGGTGCGTTCGCTGTTGGCTTGAACTTGCCTGGCCTAATTCCTGGTGTTTGGTTTTTTAGCCCTGTCGAAAGTCGCCTATAGTCAAAACCTCGGTGCCCCTTCATCACCTTCTGCCCCCAGCTTTTGCCAGCTTTCTTAACATCTTCAAGCTTGTGGGCAGCCTTTTCATCAAAAATGGCGCTGCACCTGGGACACAACATTACTCCTGAGTCTTTTTTCTGGCAACGATGTAAGAAGTCCACAATTGTCTCTTCTGGCTTAGGATAAGCCATTTAGTCGAGTTTCTCTTGCTCATATACCTTACTCAATGGTTCATTCTTTCGATCAGTAATTTCGACCATGTTGACATCCATTCTGTCCTTTAGGCACATCTTGGAGAAGCTGGCTTCCAGACTTTCAGCGGTCTTTGCCAAGTAGCCACCACCTACTGCCGCTTTTGCAGCTCTTTGGGAAGCTTTTTCCCAAGCAGCTTTCTCAGCCTCTACCATCTCCGCAGCATTAACTCTCTCGACATCAGGAGATGTCTTGAAAAAAGTTTCAGCAGCCATACAGATCCAATTTTCCACCAGACAACCATCCATGTCCAGCATCTCTCCAACCAAGAGCATGTCATCTTCCAATTCCTTAACAACTTGAACTTTGGGGGCATTTCTACCCATAGCCTCATTGGTGTTGATATTATCTGAACTAGAATCAGACTCCTCAGCCAACTCGACCATATTAATGCCTTCATTGACAGTTATCTTCCACCCACTCACGGTTACATCAAAACCCTTAATAGCATTATCCATTTTCACAAACTTATCAGCAGTTTCTTTGGTCACCAACATCAAACTGGTGCCATCAACGTTTAGGCCACTTGTAGCCTTACTAGAACCTTTAATCTTCACAGCACTGATGGCGAAGTCTTCAGTAACTTCTACCATGTTGACTGACTCGTCGAATCCCCCTGTGGCTTCCACCATCTGAACCTCATGAGGCTCTGTATAGTTGGCCTCTGCAACTTGCAACGGGTCAGATTCAATCTTCATTTGGGCTTTGCCTTTTTCCCCAAACTTCAGCCTTCCTTCCTGGATAGCGTTTTGCACCAGATCCCTGAAAAGAAAACATTGAGAAGTTTTATGACCCAAAAAATTATGGTACTTACAAAAACCTCTTTTCTTTCTTTGTTCTAAAGGTGGCGTTTTAGCACCAGCAGGCACTATCATTTGCCCATCTTTAACTAACAAATCAAAAATTTCGTCACATTTAGTGACGTCGAACGTATATGTTATCTTAGGGAATTTGTCGTTAGATTCAACAGGATTTTTTCCTTCTGAAGGGGCCAATAATTTGCAAGCGTAAGGTGGACCTTGCTTTAACTCAGCAACGTCAACCTCATTTTCGTCGAAACAAGATGGCTCACCATACAGACTCTCCACCTCTTCCTTGCATTCGACGAACGCTACTTTTTTACCCCTACTGAATTTGGCTTTTTCTTCTTTCAGCCTCTCTAGTTGTCGAACCCTATCAGCAAGCTAGGCCATATCTCTAAGATATTGGGTATCTAATTTCTTCCTAATGGAATAATCAAGACCCCCAGCAACTATTTCGACCAACTCATGTTTTGGCACTTGTGTAAAGCACCTGGCTTTAAGAAGTCGAAACCTATTCAGGTAATCATCAATTGGCTCAGTGACCTTGCGCTTAATGCTAGCCAATTCTTTCAAACTAATTTTAGTTTGCCCCATGTAGAACTGTTCATGAAACAAACGTTCTAATTGGGTCCAATTGTATATGGAATTTGGAGGCAACGTAGTAAACCATGTGAAGGCATTCTTAGTAAGGGAACTTGGGAAGTATTTGATCCTAAGGCTTTCGTCAGCAGCAATCTCGCCCGCTTCGATCAAATATCTAGCCACATGTTCGACAGTAGACTCCGTAGTATCTCCTGAAAATTTACTGAACTTTGGAACCTTCATCCTAGGGGGAAGTTCTGCTTGAAGAATGTAGTCCACTACAGGTGATGTATAATTTGGCCTGGTGAAGCCAAAATTCATCCCATTCCTAGTCATTATCCTTTCGACCATGGCTGCAAGATTATTTTCTTCTGCTTGATTCTGGTGTCAAACCTGCCTAAGTAGTTGGTCTGCATTTTGGTTCCTGTTCACCATCACTACTGGTTCTACCTCCATCTGGTATGGCATCTGGTTTCTTGGTGGTTCGACTCTGAAATGGTCAACCATCTCTTGATCCTCCAGGTTAGCATCAGGTATCTGACGTTGATGACGCCTTGGGATATCTTCGACCACCGTCGCTCTCTGATCTACTGCTGGCACTCCCATGAAATCAGCCATGCGTGCCACTTATGCAGCCAGTTGTTGGTTAGTTTGAGTTGTATTTTGAATCAAAGGTTGAAAAAATTCTCCCATTGTCTGAGACAACGTATGTACCATTTGCATGTTACTTTCATCCATATGTTGTCTCAAACAATTTATGGATGTATTTGTAAGGCTAGGGGTTTGAACAGAGTAACGAACGCCTATACTCTGATTGTTTCGTCCCCCTGATCCTGACCCCTGTAGTGGCAAAGACACAACAGTTTTTGAAAATACAGGTGGAGCACTCTGCAGGTTTTGCATCATTGATGTAGGCATACCATAGGGTTGACTCCTTGACCCTGGATGTGGGAAACCTGGTGGAGGAGCGTGCCTGTACATTGTATTTCCTCCTGGTGAATTAGAACTTTGTGGCCCTACATATTCCAACACAGGTTGAGTATATGATTTTGTATATGTTGATCCTGGTTCAGACACCACTAACGGAAGTGACGCCGGTCCTCCTGTCGAAGATACTGGTGATGGAGTGCTTTGAGTCCCAATACTGCTACTGGACTGAGTGTTTGAAATACTCCCTTGAGGATCAACTTGTTGATTGGCATTAGTTGTCATCTTCTTAGTATATCTTCTCTGTGGTGTCTCTTCGTTTGCTGTGGCTAACTTCCCACTTCTCAATAACATGCAACGAAAACACTTCTTCACCAAGAGAGATAAGGCTGACAAAAAGGTTTGACTTAGCACTGGGTCCCACCAGGTGTGCCAATTTGTTTACTGTGAATTTTGGTAAACAACCTCTGATCTATCAATCTAAACGCAAATTGATTTAACTTGCAGGATCGATCACACAAATCCTAGGACATGTGCTAAGTTTGAGAGACAAGTGTAACTTAAAGAAAATGTAAACTGAACTCCACGTTCGACAATGCTGAAAATAAAATATAACTGAACTCCACGTTCGACTACAGGCAATAAAGTCAAGTGAGAACTTGAAATTTAAAGCAATGCAAGTAAAGGGTGCGAAAATTAAAGGCGTCAAATAGGTAAAAGCTTTGAAAGTAAAATGCAACGAACTCCACGTTCTTGGAAAGTAAAGGCTGGGAAAGTAAAAGTGTTGTCGAAGGTAAGGTGCTGGAAAGTAAAAGACTTCGAAAATAAATGCAGTCGATTTAAAGGGGAACTTCACATTCTTGAAAATGAAAGGCTTTGAAAAGTAAAGGTTTGAAGATTAAATGCTTGAACATAAAATGCGGTCGAAAATAAAACGCAGAAAACTTAAATGACTTTGAACATAAATTTGGCATGGAAGATAAATTTCAAGAAACTGTAAAGACATGGAAAGTAAACATGCTGAAGATAAATTAGATTAGTGAAGACAATGGTGTTACATTACGTACATTCTCACGAACTCGTTTCTCTACACGCGGGAACTTTGAGTTTCTTAGAGTAACTTGTACAAAAATATGAACACACCATTTACATAGAACCAACTCCTATTTATAGTGCTAGGAAATAACTACTCAGTGGTGGTTACTGCTTCGAACGTGTGGATTTTGGCGCCTTCACCTTAATCTCAACTGTTCCCACGTCCATAAATGTTCTTATTTAAATTTCAAATATTGGAAATTCCCTCCAATCTTAACATAACCGCTGCAGCGCTACATTCTCCCGGTCGAAGAACCCTTTCCATACTTAGCCATTTTTTAAGACTTCTCCACACTTATTCGACTCAGGCCTCCCAAAAGTTAGGTCGAAGCCTTTTTTATATTAAAAATAACTTTTTTTTAACATTAATATAACTTTGATTTTGTCTGGCGTCGAAATTGAGGGTTAACACTGTCATGCTGTCTTGACTATGGCTACTCCTTACCATGTTTAAACTGCTGTAATAGACACTGTTAAATGTTGCATCTCACACCTCACTTGCTTTATACTTATTGATGCTTAATTTATGAGTTCAACTTATGGCATGTATGCTTATTTTGAGTATTTGTACCCACATATGCTAAGATCTGTTTTCAAACTTTCAAGCCAGTTCTCCAAAGTGTGAAAACTGATCATTGCCTCTCTATGTGCTATTACCTTAATTGAACCACCATCTATGCTGATGTTTATAAGGTTTCTATATGTTTGTGTACACATCGTTTTTTTAGCTGTTTACTTTGTATGTCCTTAATTGATAAAAAACACATGATCTGTTCAAAACTGTTGTACTGTCTATGTGTGCAAATTCTGACTAGTATGCAAATCTTGTTTTAATGTGAGTAACCATTGCTGTCTTAAGCTGTTGATCTGCCAAGTATTATGTATGTGTATAGCTTGTCCTGCCAATACCATCATTGACTTACTTTCAAGTGTTCATACATGTCTCACACCATGTTAATTGTTCCCCTGCTATGTCAAATTGATGAAGTATACATAACCTGTTAAAGTCTGTACTTCAGTCTATACTTACTAGCTGCATATCTTGATGAATTCTGTTTGTTTGAAAATTATGAACCAAATGTCTTCAAGCAGTATATGCACATGTTTTCTTTAAAGTTTTATGGACTATTCACCTTATCCCATGAGTTTCGACTATCTTCTAGCAAAGCATCTGTTATAGATACATCAGTATTATGTTTATTTTGCAAATTAATTGATTAACTTTTGACTTGTTATTGGTCTTGTGCCCACTTGATATCATGCCTTGTATTGTCTATTCTATGTCTTCTATCTTACCACTTGATACCATGCCTTTGCTTAAATTGTCTTGAACTTAGGTCTGCATTAACTGAACTGATGGTATGTTTGTTTCTTAAGTTCAGAAATCTGTCATAAGGACTGAAAACTGTTGAATTTTTACTTTAAGCCATGATATTTATAATCTTGGTCTGTACTCACAATCCACATGTTGCTTTGCTGTTGCCTGCTAATTTGCGACAAGATTGATTTATTCACTATGCTACCAACATGATTCCATGCTTATCTTGCTTGCCTATGTTTGTTTCTTTTGATTTGTAAATCCTAACTGTCTGTCCAATACTAGTAAACGACTTGTCTTTTGATCTATCATCACTTACTTGAGGTTGTCATGCTTTGATTATATGCCCTGCTTTGTTTTGATTCACTAGTTTGTTAGATTAAATTCCTTGAATGTTTAAGTTCCCTTGATGTTATAACCATTTGCTTAGACAATTGTTGGTTTGGTATGGCTGATGTATTTGTTACTGGTGAGAAGTTAGGGCGTGCACATGTTTTGTTATTTGGGAATTCAGGAAGCGGGTTGCCTTATATATTTATTGAATCATATAATAACTGGATGAGGGCGTAGCACCGCTGGTCTAGGAGGAGAGTTATAAGAGTTGTTTATGCTGAGGACGGGGGTTCGATCCCCTCGCCCAACCTTTTTTTTTATTTTCCTGATTTGCGCTTGTTTTAAATATATGTGTATTCTACCCTTCCTTTGTCAAGGCGCGCACGTAGTCCAGATGGCTGAGGTTTGGTTGTTTGATTCAAAGGGCGTGGGTTCAATCCCCACGGCTGCAACTTTCTTCTTTTATCACTTAGTTATTTATTTCACTATTTTATACTTAATTTCTAAAATATCATAACTTGTTTATTTCTTATCATTTTTCTTCCCTTCTTTTTGCTTCATTTCCTTTATTAAGCCTATTTTCTATATAAAGAAAATTATCAAAAATATGTAATTTTGAGACTTTATTCTTGATTAAGTTTAAAAATACTCATTATTGCACTTTCTTATTCATCATGCCATGTTATACCTATTGTGTTTGACCATTATGTGTTTAATTCTCACTTTGCTTTGACATCTTGATCTTAATCTCATATTTGTATTCATGTCTTTTATATCATTTTATTATCTCTTTAATATTTTATCAACTTTTCCCCCCATTCCAAAGGAAGGTGAATAGTGTTGACTCTTAAAGTCATTTCCCCCATCTTAACCTAAGTAACCTCTTAGGAAGAAACCTTATTTCTTGGCCTCATCAGAGCCATAGAAATTATAACTAGCTTTAGGAGAGAGTTCCTCAACTCTTAGTGATATTCATCATAATGAATTTATCACTTTCCCCTCCTAACTAAACTTCAACATAGGTCCATTTCAACTAGATTTTGAGAGTTCCTAAACTCTACAATGAGCTTGTACTCATTTCCCCTCTGAATATTGACCACAGTCAATCATTCAGTAGAAGCAGAACTACGTATACTCTGATTCTATTCCCGAGGATACGTAGGCGTAAAGTGCGATGCTTTATCGAGTATACTTAGATACTAACCCCTAGGGTTTCAACCTTTAGCATAGAACCCTTAGCAAACATAAGATAACATTAACAAGAGGTTGCCGTAGAGTACTACGGATGTTTAGGGTGATAATACCTTCCCTAGGCGTAACCAACCCCCGAACCTTAGATCTCCCCCCTTTAGGTTTTTCTCGATCTTGAACCTTTCCTTTGGATAAATCAAAGTCGGTTGTAAAAGAAAATGATGCAAGTTAATTAATAGCTTGTTATCTGATTTTCACCGCAACAGAAATGGCGACTTCACTGGGGAAAGTTAGACCTATTGCTGGTCCATTCCTAAGAGGGTTGAGCCTATCTTGCTTTTATGTTATTTATGTTTGCTTAGTTGCTTGTATGTTCTTATGTATGCAATGTTTGCTTATATATCTGTATATTTTGCTCTTGCTTGATCTTTTAGGTTGACATGGTATCTATGAGTGAGATAGGTCCTAACCCGGACTTGAGAGCACATTATTATAGGATCGTGGTGTAATCAATAGTCGGTTGTTGGCAGTAGTACCAACAATTTATGGCATATGATGACCACACTCAGATGAGGCCCTTTGGGATTGTTGATGTCTGATGTGAGAAGTCACATTGATATTACTTTTTCAATTGGGAGCCGTAGATTCTGAGGATCGTAGTTACCTTTACCCCACTTGGCCTTTTAGGATGTAGTGCGGTGACTATGAGGGAGCCAATCCCGAGTAGTTGTCACGCGATACTACACTCAGACGAGTTTATCTTGAGAATATTATTAACTCGTGTAAGTAGTTACATGGGCCAATAATATCCGAAAGATTTACGTAGACTCTGGGAACCTTTTAGAACCCTGTTCTGCGAATGAAAAACCTGTAGTCCGCACCTTGTTGGGATGGGTAGACCTTGACTCCATTCAAGAGTCCTCAAACCTAGGTTTTGTTTGTTGTGTGTTTATATTTGTGTTTGCCTGTGTTTGCGCATAGCATACATCTCATTGCATCCTTCTTTGGTTTTAAGGAACTCAGTCATATTTTTCTTTGAAAACTTAGGTATCATGGATATTGAAAAGAGAAACACTAAGAAGTTCAATTTCAAGAGGCCCAAATTGGCAAAGCTGAAGAAGTTAGCAACCTTGGTACGAGGACATGAGAGTTTCCGTAAGAGATATGGAAGATTGGTTTGCCTTCTTGGAACTAAAATGGAGGAAGGAATCCTTGACACCTTGGTCCAATTTTATGATCCTCTCTATCATTGTTTTACTTTCCCGGATTACCAACTGGTTCCAACTTTAGAAGAGTACTCTCATTGGATTGGCTTATCTGTGAAGAAACAGAGACCTTTCAGCGGTCAAGAGAAGATTCTGACTCCAAAAGAGATTGGCGAGTGTATTCATTTGGACGCATAAGAGGTCAAACCCCACATCACCACCAAGGATGGCATCAAGGGATTACCATCCAAGTTCTTGTATGAAAAAGCTTGTCAGTTTTTCAACGCCAACAGTATTGCAGCCTTTGAGGCAACCTTTTCTTTATTGGTCTATGGTCTGTTCTTATTTGCTAATGTAGAGGATTTTGTCGACGTCAATGCAATCAGGATCTTCATCAGTAGAAACCCCATGCCTACACTACTGGGTGACGCTCTCCATTCTATTCACCACAGGACTCTTCGAGGAAAAGGAGCTATTTTGTGTTGTGCACCTTTGCTTTACAAGTGGTACATCACCCATCTACCTCGGATGTCAGAATTCCGAGACAACCCTGACAAGCTCCGTTGGTCTCAAAGAATCAGTTCTCTTACCCATAGTGATATCTTTTGGTATGACCCGGTTTATGACAGGAATGTATACTTTAACAGTTGTGGACCATTTCCTAATATAACACTTCTTGGTATTCATGGTGGGATTAGCTACAGTCCTGTTCTTGCTAGACGCCAGTTCAGATTTGCAATGAAGGAAAAGCCTAAGAGTATCCATGTGTCTGAAAACTCTTCCAAAGTTAGTGCCAACCTTGGAAGAGTTTTCAGCCATGATATGGATCCCAATCAGGGAGGCCCCTGTCTTTTCCAGAATTGAAGAAGAACCTTCTGCCAGGGACATAGCCAGACTAACCAAAATTAGGTTATCTGATGTCCAAGCTAACTTAACCAATAAGGGAGGAAAGCGTGGGTTGCCAGCACAGTTCTTGTTGGAGAAAGCTCTGTACTTTAAGAACAGGGGAAATGAAGTTTTATTTGAATCAACTTTAGCATTGATGATATATGGTTTGTTCCTGTTCCCGAACGCCAAGGATTTTGTAGACACCCAGGCCATTCAGCTGTTTACAGTCAACAATCCAGTCCTGACACTGTTGGCTGATGTTTACCATTCCATACAGACCAGATACATGAGAGGCAGTGGGCTAATTGTTTGTTGTGTGGCCCTCTTCTACAAGTGGTTTGTTTCTTATTTGCCGAAGACCCCAACTTTCTGGGAGATTGAAGACTGTAAGGTGTGGTCTAAGAAGTTGATGGAACTGAAGCATACCGACATTGAATGGTATGATTCAACGGACGAGGGAATCACCATAATCGTTAGCTGTAGGGACTGCCCCAATATGCCTCTCATGGGAAGGAATGGTTCTATCAATTACAACCCTGTCCTCGCTCGCCGTCAGCTGGGTCATTTGAAGGAAGGAATCCCAGATAATGAAGACATGCAGATGATGTTTTACGATGAAAGGGAAGGTTTTGAGATGAAGATGCGCTTGAGTCGCACTTGGCGCCATATCAACAGACAGTTGTGGAGATCTGAATGCCCGGTCACGGAGGCTCATTTGCAATGGTCTCGTGACATCGCCCGAGTAATGATGAAACCACGTCCTCGTCACGAGTCCTCTACCAAAACAAAGCAGAGGATGATGGAGGAGTTAGGAGAGCTGGTTCTCGCAAAGGAAGAAACCAAGGAGCGCATCATTAAGATAATGAGGGTCATTAATGGAGGGGAAGGATCGTCAGTCGGCGGATTCAATTTCTAGTGTTGTTGTTGACATTTGTGCTGTTGTTGTATCTTTCCATTTTGTTGTATCTCTACTTATGTACTTGGAGTATGAGAATACCCTGCTCCAGATGTAATGTTTGCCAAACTCTTAATGAAGAAGTTGTTTTATCAAGAATCTATTTTCTATATTATTTGTAAGATGTCTTTGGTTTCTTGATAGTTTAGCTTGCATTTGCGTCTGCGTCTCATTTGCATCTTTGCATATGCATGCGCATTCTTCTGTGTCTCATCGCCGTTTTGTCTTCTTCAAAACCATCACCCTGATCTATCTACATTTGTTGCAACATCCGGACCAGGCTTGAAGAGGAAAGATGTCTGATAATTATGAGAATTTGGATCAAGTCAACGAAGAGCTCAATGAGTTGAGAGTAGGCATGGGGCAGATTATGGAAGTTTTGCATGTTATACGAGCAAAAATGGATACTCAGGCTACTGTAGTCTCAGAAATCGTCACTACAACTATTGAGCCGCCAGTCATACCTGTTGTGGACACTACTTTAGGGATACCGTTTGAGTTTATACGGGCCACAGCTCCTCAGTCCACCCAACAAACTACACCTTTGATTGGTGAAAACATACAAGTTATCCCAACTTATACTCCACCTGTGATTCAGACCCAGTTTCAGCCCGTCTTCCAGAATCAGCATCATTTTACTAATGATAACGTATCCATGGAAGGAGACGACAGCAATAAGAAATTGAGGGTCAGTATGGAGATTATGCAGAGAAAGCTAAAGGCCATGGAAGGAGATAATGTCTTCAGTTCTGACCTAAGGGACATGTGTTTGGTCACTGACTTAGTAATTCCACCAAAGTTCAAATTACCAAGCTTCGAATTGTACTCTGGCGCCACATGTCCTAAAGCACACTTGGTCATGTATCTCTGAAGAATGGCGGCATATATGGACAATGATAAGTTGATGATCCATTGTTTCCAAGACAACCTGAAGGGCGCTGCCGCGAAGTGGTATTTAAGCTTAGACCAGTCTCAGATAAAATGTTTCCAAGATGTTATGGATGTCTTCATAAAGCACTATAAGTATAATTTGGACATGGCACTTGATCGTAGGCAACTTTTGACCATGACTCAGAAGAACACTTAATCATTCAAAGAATATGCTCAGAGGTGGAGAGAGACTGCATCACAGGTTGAACCGCCATTAACTAAGAAGGAACTAGCTGATTGGTTTGTAGACACTGTGAAACCTGAATTCTACGAGAAAATGATTAGCAACCCTGGCGCCAATTTCTCTGACATCATTGCAATTGGTATGAAAGTGGAGGCAGGTCTGAAAAGTGGAAAGGTGGCTAGTTCACCTAACAGTGCCACCAGCGCCGGTGCCAAGAGGTCTTCAGGCAATTTTCATAAGAAGAAGGAAGGCGAGACTAACGCTGTCATGACAGGGAAGAAACAGAGTCCTAGTTGGAAGTGAGCTCTTTTCCAACCACAGCCAGGTCCCAGTTTTCCCCAACAGCCAGTTTACGCTATGCAATTCCCACAGTAACCATACGTGGCATCCGTTATGCCCACCTTTAATCATCCGGTAATGCAACAGGCTTCTGTTTCCCAGCCACAAAATCAGCAACAGTGGCCAAAGAATCAGAACCAAAATTACCAGCAGCAGCGGCGGCCAGCGCCACAACAAAATACCCCGCCAAGAAAATAGGCAGTAACACCAAATTTCCCACCCATACCGATGACATACACAACGTTGTATCCTTCGTTGGTGGAGCAAGGGTTAATTGTTACTAGGCCATTGGGACCACCCTCTGAGAAGTCTATGCAGTTTTACAACCCTAATGCAACCTGTGCCTTCCATCAAGGAGGGGTAGGTCATGACTTAGAAGGATGTTTGGCATTGAAGAACCTAGTGAAGGGTCTGATAGAGAAGAACATTCTGTCTTTTGTTAATAGCCAACCAAATGTGAAAAGCAACCTTTTGCCAACCCATGGGTCAGCTAATGCTATTGAAGATGAGAATGAGGAAGTATTAATCTCAGACGCAACATAGATTAAAACTCCCTTGAGAGTGTTTCACGCCAAGTTGTTCAGCGCCGGTTTGGTCGAGGTTTGCCATGATGTTTGTGAAGAGTGTGATGGTGCTAGTGAAGGGTGTCCGTTAGTCCAAGGTGATATTCAGCGTTTGATTAATGAAGGTTTCTTACAGGTTTTCAGGAAGGAAAAAAGAATAGCAGTGATTGAGCCAGTGTTCAACTTGCCAAAACAAGTGTCGTCGTTTGACGAAAAAGAGTACATATCAGTAGTTCCTGTGTTCAACAATCCAGGGGCAAATACTGTGAGTCCTGTTTTTAGACAATCAGTTCCAAGATTTAACAGGCCTGAAGCTGCTGCTCCTGTTAATCGTGCTAGGAAAAATAACTTCCCAAAACCAGTCCCATTCAGGTTCAGAGGAACCAAAGCAGTGCCATGGATTTATGAAGACATTACAGGTGAAAGGAAGAAAGAAGAAATAATCCCAAGGAAAGAGGTGGGGGTCGTGATAGAAGAACCGGTCCCAAGGAAAGAGGTGGGGGCTGATGAGAAGAACGTGTCTAATATAGTAGGAACAGGGAGAATGATGAGGAGTGGAAGGATTTGTCCCCCTGTGAACACAGAAACATCCAGAAAGGAAAGTGTTAGTCATGTACCTACCAACGATAAAGGAAAAGAAGTAATTTCCAAAGAAGATGACGAAGAGTTCCTTAGAATAATAAAAAGAAGTGACTACAGGATTGTGGATCAGCTCCATCAAACCCCGTCAAAGATTTCTGTTTTATCCCTGCTAATTAATTCACCAGCCCACCGATCTGCACTGCAGAAGGTTTTGGCTCAGGCCCATGTAGCTCAAGATATCACCACTAGGCAGTTTGATCACATTGTTGCTAACATTACCGCTTGCAATACCCTCAGTTTCAGTGAGGAAGAGTTAACCCAAGCAGGTCGGAAGCACAATCTTGCTCTTCATATATCCATGACATGTCAAGAGGACACGTTGGCTAGAGTCCTCGTAGATACCGGGTCTTCTTTGAATGTCTTACCAAAGAGAACTCTTGATAAATTGGCGTACAAAGGAGGAGTCATGAGACCCACATCGTTAAAGCTTTTGATGGTTCGCGAAGATCTGTTATGGGGGAAATTGAGCTCCCAGTGTTGATTGGACCTCAGGAGTTTAATATTCTGTTTCAAATTCTGGACATCAACCCTGCCTATAGTTGTTTGCTCGGAATACCTTGGATCCACGAAGCCGGTGCTGTGACCTCTACCTTACATCAGAAGATGAAGTTTGTAGCTGATGATAGGTTAGTTATCATACATGGTGAGAAGGATTTGATGGTCAGTAACCTGTCCTCATTTCGCTACATTGAGGCTGACGAAGATGCATTAGAAACTTCTTTCCAAGCTTTGGAAATAGCTAATGCAGTTATGATCGACAATGAGAAGCCAGTAGTGTAACACCCCCAATCTAAACCCCAATTAATAAAAATCAGTAAAAGAAAATTCAAAATTTCATCAGAGTATATTTAAATTATCATGGCATAGACCGAGGGGTCACATCAAAAGAAAATAATTCATACAACACCTGCTCATAAAGATATGCAACAGTGGGATAGCAATCAACAGAGGAACTCAGTTCCTTACACCCACATTTCAGATTTTAGAATAAAAGCGGAAAATCTAAAACTGAATAACATACATATATATCACATGAAAAGTTTGTCATACATCAAGTTGCACATGCACAAGCCAAAAGATATATATACAGAATACACAATAATCACTAACGGCCTCCCTAACTACCCGGTGTCACATATCAGAGCCGACCGACAAAAGAATGAAGATGCAAAGCTTCACAAAAATACCTCCAGCAACTCTAATCTGCAATGCCTCATAGAGCATTATAAAACAGCAGAAGGGTGAGAAAAACAACCATAATACAGTTGCATACAATTATGTATAACACGAAAATACACACATGTATACGTTTCTCACCATAACTCACGCCATAAATCATACACCAGGCATTACAATACATAATACATATTCCATCACCAACACATATCCATATATCCATTTATCCACAAATCCACACATAAACAACCATAAATGATTTATGAAAATGCAAGAGACCGACACAACGACTCTATGCATATGCACATGCGATACCGACTTCCATTGTTTCTCATCACTAGTTCACTCAGGAACTCTGCTGGAATCATCGCTCGTTACATCACTGTAACTCCCTATCGGGCCTACGATGTTCTCCACCGCTCACACCCCACACGGGCACACGGTGTTTATGGATCGCTCACACCCCACACGGGCACACGACCAGATCGCTCACACCCCACATGGGCACACGATCGTCTGTAATCATCGCTCACACCCCACATGGGCACACGAAGTTATAGCGAATCCCCTCTGGAATCCAAACCGTCACTCAGGACGTCTCAACAATGAATATCATGATGCTTGGCATACAAAGACCCATGACATTCAATATGCACACATAAACACATTCATTTACATCAACAAAATCACACTTTGCACTTATGCCCAAAACAATATATTTAATTTCCATACAGCCACAAATCATCACATCCCCATCTAAACACATACATTTACCTCATACAACAGCACCTTGCATAATACACATCAATTACGCACAGTTATAATGACAAAAGTCGACAACCGACACTATTCCCGATTTTCTGACATAATTAAATCGGCTAACAATTCCAAAATCATCATAACAAGAAAGTACAGCTCAATAGCTACGCAATGATACCAAGAATGTAAAAATCGGACAAACGGAACTCAAGTTACGAAAGAAAACGAAAAACGATATTTTGAAAAGTCCCATTTTGCAAAAGTCCTATTCATACGCGTATCACCATGATCCATACGCGTATGAGCAGAGACTCATTTTTTCCCCAATTCCACGTTAAAGTATCCGTACGCTTAATGACCAAAACCATACGCGTAATGCCCTGAAATGCTACACGTATCATACGCAAATGGGCAGATGGCCGAGAAAAATGAAGACCCATACGCGTATTGGCCCATGGCTCGCCCACCCATACGCGTATTGGCAAGGTCCATACGCGTATGAACATGCCCCATACGCGTATGACCTGGAAAAACCAGAAATTTTTCTGCAGAACATGGTTCTGCATTTTCTCCCCCAAATTCATCCAAATTTCACCTACACCCAGAAAATTACCAATACAATGCATAACAACATGTATCTATCATATACCAACATTAAGAAACACTAAAAACATGATTTCCAACACATTTGATCAATTCCTAATCAATTTTACCAAAAATGGGTTTTACTAAATTTATTCATTTCAATCCAACAAACATCACAAATACACATACATAATCATACACCAGTATACAATAATTGAGTTTCGCTCCCTTACCCGATTAAATCGATTCTAGAAGTTGATTTCTCTTGATTTCGCAAGCTTTTCTCACTATTTCTCTTCTTCTCCTCTTTTCTCCTCTTTTTCTTTCTTTCCCTTTTCTTTCTTTATATTTTTCTCCCTTTCTATTTTCTATTTTCTTACTTAATGAAAAATATCCTAAAATGACCAAAATACCCCCACACTCAAATATCTCGCAAACGATCCCAAAACCCGATAAAATATCACAACATTGAAAAATAACATATTTTCAGATAAAAGTCGAAAATAAAATAAAATAATAATAAAATAATCAAACGACTCGATTAAATAAAATGCACACAAAAACTGGGTCGTTACAACTCTCCCCCACTTAGAAATTTTCATCCTCGAAAATATTACCTGAGACGAACAACTCTGGATATGACTCCCGCATCCGACTCTCCAACTCCCAAGTCAAATTGCCCTCAGCAGCGCCTCCCCACGCCACTTTCACAAGTGCAATGTCCTTGCCTCTCAACCTCTTCACCTCGCGATCCAAAACCCTAACTGGTAATGCCTCAACTGTAAGGTTCTCCCTTACCTCGACCTCTTCCATCGGAATCACATGCGACGGATCTGGAACATACTTACGAAGCTGTGAAACATGAAACACATCGTGTAAATTCGACAGATTCGGCGGCAACGCCACCCTATAAGCCACAGCACCCACTCTCGCGGATATCTGGTAAGGACCAATAAACCGAGAAGTAAGTTTCTTCGATTTCAATGCACGACCCACACCCGTTACCGGCGTAACCCTCAGAAATACATGATTGCCCTCCTGAAACTCAAGATCTTTCCGTCTCCGATCATGATAACTCTTTTTTCTACTCTGAGAAGCTTTCATTTTCTCACGAATAAACTTCACTTTCTTCGTCGTCTGTTGTACCAACTCCGGTCCAACTACCGTTCGCTCACCAAATTCGTGCCAACATAACGGCGTCCGACATCTTCGTCCATACAATGCTTCAAACGATGCCATTCCAATACTAGAATGAAAACTGTTATTATACGTAAACTCAATCAATGCAAGATAACTATCCCACGCACCACCTTGTTCCAAAACACACGCTCTCAACAAATCCTCCAAAGACTGAATCGTCCTCTCCGTCTGACCATCCGTCTGCGGATGATAAGCCGAACTCAATCTCAATTTAGAACCCAAAGCCTTCTGTAAACTTTCCCAGAATCTCGATGTAAATCTAGGATCTCGATCAGAAACAATACTCAATGGAACCCCATGCAACTTCACAATCACACTAATGTAAATCTCCGCCAACCGCTCCAAAGAAAAATTGATGTCAATCGGAATAAAATGAGCCGATTTAGTCAGCCTATCAACAACCACCCAAATAGCGTTATGCCCTCGCTGAGTATTCGGTAACCCTGTCACAAAATCCATGGAAATGCTAGTTTCGAAAAACCTTCAATGAATCTGCGATAATAACCAGCCAAACCCAAAAAGCTTCGAATTTCAGTAACAGATCTCGGAGCCTCCCATTGTAGAACTTCTTCTACTTTAGATGGATCCACAGCAATACCATTACCTGAAATTACGTGTCCAAGAAAACTTACTTTCGATAACCAGAATTCACACTTGGATAGTTTAGCAAAAAGCTTCCTCTCCTTCAAAACCTGCAAAACAATACGCAAATGTTCTGCATGCTCCTCCCGAGACTTAGAATAAATTAAGATATCATCAATAAACACCACCACAAAACGATCCAGATGCTCGTGAAAGATACGATTCATGTATTCCATAAACACACCTGGCGCATTAGAAACCCCGAACGGCATCACAGAATATTCATAATGACCATATCGTGTCCTAAAAGCTGTCTTCTGAATTTCTTCCTCCTTCACCCTTATCTGATGATACCCTGACCTCAAGTCAATCTTACTGAACACATACGCACCAACTAACTGATCCATCAGATCATCAATCCTTGGAAGAGGATACTTATTCTTGATCGTCACCTTATTCAACTGGCGATAATCAATACATAACCTCATACTTCCATCCTTCTTTTTCACCAATAAAACTGGAGCACCCCAAGGAGAAACACTTGGTCTCACGAACCTCTTTTCCAACAACTCATTCAACTGTTTCTTTAACTCCACAAACTCAGATGCCGACATACGATAAGGTGCCATAGAAACATGTCTAGTACCAGGAACTAGATCTATAGAAAACTCCACCTCTCTCTCTGGTGGCAAGTCTGAAATATCCTCAGGAAACACTTCTGGAAATTCACACACAACAGGAAACACCTCAAGTGAAACTTGACTATCCACAGTTAAAGATGCAAACAAACTAAACAACTGAGCTTCCTCCGCCAAAATTTTCTTCAACTCTTTGGTAGATAAGAAACTCGAGTCTTCGTCTTCCTCAAGAGAAGGAAACCTTACTAGCTTATGATAAAAATCAATATAAACTCGATTGAATTGCAACCAATTCATACCCAAAACCACATCTAATCCCTCCAACGGTAAACACACCAAATCCATCGCAAAGTCTTTACCATAAATGGTCAAAGGACATCTTAGACAAACCAAAGAAGTAGTTACTGACCCTATTGCTGGAGTATCAATAACCATCTCACCACCCATCACAGACAACACAAGATTCAAACGCTTCGCACACTCAGACGAAATAAACGAATGAGTCGCTCCAGTACCAATAATAGCAATCAAAGGAGTACTATTAATAAAACAAGTACCTCAAATCAGACGATCTGCACTTAAAGTCTGAGTTCCCGATAATGCAAACACTTTCCCACCAGCTGGAGCTTGTTTCGGTTTCGGACACTTGGTACTAATATGACCAGGTTCCCCACAGTTGTAGCATTTCACCACATTCTTCCTTGCACAATCAGCTGCAACATGTCCAACACCTCCACAATTAGTACACTTCCTCAAATCTTTCCTGCACTCAAATTGACGATGCCCCAACTCACCACATTTATAACACCTCAAAGGACCAGACATTCCTCCTCCACTTGACCTTTTCTCAAAATTCCCTCTTTGTTTACCTTTATCAGCTGGTGTCACATACGGACCACCACGAAACTGTTGCTTCCCTTTCCTCTCGCTCACACTCTTGTAATGAGTAGAACGAGCCTTACTGTCCTCTTCATAAATCCTACAACAATCTACCAAATCAGAAAACCTCTGAATCCTCTGATATCCAATTGCCTGCTTTATCTCAGGACGCAAGCCATTCTCATACTTCACACACTTAGAGAATTCAGCAGTCGCTTCAGCATAATGAGGATAAAACTGGACAAGTTCCACAAACTTAGCAGTATAATCGACAACAGACATATTACCTTGCTTTAGCTCCAAGAACTCAATCTCCTTCTTTCCTCTCACATCTTCCGAAAAATACCTCCTCAGAAACTCCATACTAAACACAGCCCAAGTAATCTCCTCCTCTGCAGCTTCTAACACACGACGAGTACTAACCCACGAGTCATCAGCTTCTTCCAATAACATGTGAGTACCTAGTCTCACCTTCTGATCCTCCTCACAATCCAGCACTCGGAAAGTCCTTTCAATCTTTTTCAGCCAAATCTGTGCGCCATCCGAATCATATCTTCCTTTGAAGACAGGCGGTTTGTTCTTCCTGAACTCATCATTACCCGCAGCATTAGGTGCACCCTGCACAGCACGAGCCATAGCTTGCATAGCCGCAGCCAAAGCAGCATCGTTCCTACCAGCCATATTCTGTTCATTTCCAATAACAGAAACTATGGTTAAACAAACAACTCATCCAAACACAGCGACCAACAAGGACAGACACAACTGACACGGACTGACACAAACTGGCTTTGATACCACTTGATGTAACACCCCCAATCTAAACCCCAATTAATAAAAATCAGTAAAAGAAAATTCAAAATTTTGTCAGAGTATATTTAAATTATCATGGCATAGACCGAGGGGTCACATCAAAAGAAAACAATTTATACAACACCTGCTCATAAAGATATGCAACAGTGGGGTAGCAATCAGCAGAGGAACTCAGTTCCTTACACCCACATTTCAGATTTTAGAATAAAAGCGGAAAATCTAAAACTGAATAACATACATATATATCACATGAAAAGTTTGTCATACATCAAGTTGCACATGCACAAGCCAAAAGATATATATACAGAATACACAATAATCACTAACGGCCTCCCTAACTACCCGGTGTCACATATCAGAGCCGACCGACAAAAGAATGAAGACGCAAAGCTTCACAAAAATACCTCCAGCAGCTCTAATCTGCAATGCCTCATAGAGCATTATAAAACAGCAGAAGGGTGAGAAAAACAACCATAATACAGTTGCATACAATTATGTATAACACGAAAATACTCACATGTATACGTTTCTCACCACAACTCACGCCATAAATCATACACCAGGCATTACAATACACAATACATATTTCCATCACCAACACATATCCATATATCCATTTATCCACAAATCCGACACAACGACTCTATGCATATGCACATGCAGTACCGACTTCCATTGTTTCTCATCACTAGTTCACTCAGGAACTCTGCTGGAATCATCGCTCGTTACATCACTGTAACTCCCCGTCGGGCCTACGATGTTCCCCACCGCTCACACCCCACACGGGCACACGGTGTTTATGGATCGCTCACACCCTACACGGGCACACGACCCAATCGCTCACACCCCACATAGGCACACGATCGTCTGTAATCATCGCTCACACCCCACATGGGCACACGAAGTTATAGCGAATCCCCTCTGGAATCCAAACCGTCACTCAGGACGTCTCAACAATGAATATCATGATGCTTGGCATACAAAGACCCATGACATTCAATATGCACACATAAACACATTCATTTACATCAACAAAATCACACTTTGCACTTATGCCCAAAACAATGCATTTAATTTCCATACGGCCACAAATCATCACATCCCCATCTAAACACATACATTTACCTCATACAACAGCACCTTGCATAATACACATCAATTACACACAGTTATAATGACAAAAGTCGACAATCGACACTATTCCCGATTTTCCGACATAATTAAATTGGCTAACAATTCCAAAATCATCATAACAAGAAAGTACAGCTCAATAGCTACGCAACGATACCAAGAATGTAAAAATCGGACAAACGGAACTCAAGTTACGAAAGAAAACGAAAAACGATATTTTGAAAAGTCCCATTTTGCAAAAGTCCTGTTCATACGCGTATCACCATGATCCATACGCGTATGAGCAGAGACTCATTTTTTCCCCAATTCCACGTTAAAGTGTCCGTACGCGTAATGACCAAAACCATACGCGTAATGCCCATGGCTCGCCCACCCATACGCGTATTGCCAAGGTCCATACGCGTATGAACATGCCCCATACCCGTATGACCTGGAAAAACCAGAAAAATTTCTGCAGAACATGATTCTGCATTTTCTCCCCCAAATTCATCCAAATTTCACCTACACCCAGAAAATTACCAATACAATGCATAGCAACATGTATATATCATATACCAACATTAAGAAACACTAAAAACATGATTTCCAACACATTTGATCAATTCCTAATCAATTTTACCAAAAATGGGTTTTACTAAATTTATTCTTTTCAATCCAACAAACATCACAAATACACATACATAATCATACACCAGTATACAATAATTGAGTTTCGCACCCTTACCCGATTAAATCGATTCTAGAAGTTGATTTCTCTTGATTTCCCAAGCTTTTCTCACTATTTCTCTTCTTCCCCTCTTTTCTCCTCTTTTTCTTTCTTTCCCTTTTCTTTCTTTCTATTTTTCTCCCTTTCTATTTTCTATTTTCTTACTTAATGAAAAATATCCTAAAATGACCAAAATACCCCCACACTCAAATATCTCGCAAACGATCCCAAAACCCGATAAAATATCACAACATTGAAAAATAACATATTTTCAGATAAAAGTCGAAAATAAAATAAAATAATAATAAAATAATCAAACGACTCTATTAAATAAAACGCACACAAAAACTGGGTCGTTACAAGTAGTACCAGAGTATCCATCGTTTGCTTCGTATAAGAGTATCCAGTCTGCCCTTCAGGAAGGCGTGCCCGCAGGATGGGGTGAAGTCATTGAGATTGAGAAGAGGGACCGACACCAGGGGTTAGGTTACAAACCAACTCCAGAAGATGAGGCTGCTTCAAGAATGAGAAGAAGGACGAAGACGAAGACTGTGTAGGAGATATTTGTCAAAGGTGGACATCAGGTCCACGCAATCATTGGAAGTGTTGAAGAGGAAGAAGATATTGATCATCTGGTTTTTCGCCAAGAGGGTGCTTTGAGCAATTGGGAGGCTATAGAGATCCCAACTGTGTACCCGAAACCAGAGTAACTTGTTTTGATTTGTTGTTTTCATTTCCCTAGTCTTACCCAAAGCTAGTGGATTATTTTGTACGGGCCTCCGTTTTTAATATTAATCAATGAAATGACTTTTTTTGTAATTCTTGTTGTCTTCGCTTTACTGCATTCTGTTTCTAAAAATGGCAATCTTTTCAAACAAAACATCTTCATCTTGCATGTTTGTAAACTGTTGTGCACTTTTAATAATACAAGTCATTCTATTATGCAGAATGAATCGTAAACCCATTGTATTCAATGACCTTGCTATTACCATTGACTTTGACTCCCCTGTCTATCAAGCTGAGGAGGAGGAGGATTTTGAGGTACCCAAAGAGCTAGCAGGTATGTGTGATTACCAGTATACAGATCTCCAGCCACACGAAGAGCAAGTGGATGTCATCAATCTTGGTTCTGAGGAAGAGAAGAAAGAAGTTAAGATTGGGGCATCCTTGAAGCCAGAAATTAGACAGCGGTTGATTTCACTACTTAAAGAGTATGTGGATGTGTTTGCTTGGTCTTACCAAGATATGCCCGGTCTAGATACAGATATTGTGGTTCATAAATTACCGCTCAAGCCCGAGTTCCCGCCGATAAAACAAAAGCTTCGCAGAAGTCATCCTGACATGGCCCTCAAAATCCGAGATGAAGTTAAGAGACAATTGGATGCCGGATTTTTAGCAGTCTCCAAGTACCCAGAGTGGGTAGCTAATATTGTTCCTGTTATGAAGAAGAATGGAAAAGTACGAATGTGTGTGGACTACAGGGATCTCAACAAAGCTAGTCCCAAGGATGATTTCCCTCTACCACATATCGTCACGCTGGTAGATAACACTGCCCGTTTCGCCATGTTCTCATTTATGGATGGTTTTTCGAGCTACAATCAAATTAAAATGGATCCATCTGATATGGATAAAACCACCTTCATTACCCCGTGGGGCACCTATTGTTATAAGGTTATGCCTTTTGGACTAAAGAACGCAGGGGCAACGTACAAAAGAGCTATGGTGACTTTGTTTCACGATATGATCCACAAAGAGATAGAGGTGTACGTGGACGATATGATAGCCAAATCACAGAATGAGGAGGAACATGTAGATCACTTGCTGAAATTGTTCAAGAGACTTTGGAAGTATCAGTTGAGGCTGAACCCTGCAAAGTGTACCTTTGGGGTCAGATCTAGGAAATTATTAGGTTTCATTGTTAGTCAGAAGGGTATTGAAGTGGATCCAGACAAAGTGCGAGTAATTCAAGAAATGCCATCTCCGCAAACTGAGTCTCAAGTCAGAGGATTTTTGGGCCGTTTGAATTACATCTCCCGGTTCATCTCCAACATGACTCCGATATGTGCACCAATTTTCAAGTTACTCCGTAAGAATCAGCCAGTTGAATGGAATGCAGAATGTCAACAGGCTTTCGAGAAACTCAAAGGTTATCTCCAAGAACCTCCTGTTCTAATTCCTCCGGTCCCTAGAAGACCTCTCATTATGTACTTGACTATTTTGGAAGAGTCTATGGGCTGTGTTTTGGGATAGCATGACAAGACTGGCCGGAAAGAACATGCAGTTTATTATCTGAGTAAGAAGTTTACAGATAGTGAAAGTCACTACTCATTGCTGGAAAAGACTTGTTGCGCTTTGGCTTGGGCCGCCAAACGTCTGAGGCAGTACCTGATTTGTTATACTACCCTTTTGATTTCCAAGATGGATCTGATAAAATACATTTTTGAGAAGCCTGCTCAATCAGGCAGACTTTCCCGTTGGCACATGTTATTATCTGAATATGATATTCAATATGTCACTCAAAAGGCCATTAAAGGGAGTATTCTCTCAGAATATCTTGCTGATCAACCAGTTGAAGACTATGAACCACTCAAATTTGACTTCCTTGACGAAGACATTATGGCAATGAAGGATGAGGAAGAGTCGAGTTCTGAAGAAGATCCCAGGGCTGAATATAGATGGAAGATGATGTTCGACGGTTCGTCCAATTGCAAGGGGCATGGAGTAGGTGTTGTTATAATTAATCCTGAAGGTGGCTACACCCCTTTTACAGCTAGGTTGGATTTTGGATGTACGAATAATATTGCTGAGTATGAAGCGTGCATTTTGGGTTTGGAAGCTGCAATCGATCTTGGAATCTGTTTTCTTGAAGTTATGGGTGACTCCGCTCTGGTCATTTATCAGATCAGAGGCGAGTGGGAGACAAAAGATGAGAAGCTTATCCCTTATCAGGCATATGCTCTGGAGTTTATTAAGTGTTTTGATGAGATAACGTTTTACCATGTGCCACGTACGGAGAATCATGTGGCCGATGCTTTAGCGACACTGGCTTCAATGTGGCAAGTCAGATTTATCAATGAAGATCCAGTAATCAGTATTAGAATAAGGACTGAGCCGGCCTACTGCCAGGTCATTGAAGAAGAATCAGACAGCAAACCTTGGTTTCATGACATTTTGAACTTCCTGAAGAATCAAGAATATCCGGCCAACGCCTCCGCTCTTGATAAGAAGACTCTGCGAAGATTGTCAGCCAAGTTCTTCATCAGCAACGGTGTACTGTACAAAAGGAATCATGATATGGTTTTGTTAAGATGTGTCGATAAGAGAAAAGTAGACTTGTTGATCCATGATATTCATGAAGGAGCTTTTGGCACCCAAGCCAATGGGCATGCCATGGTTAAGAAAATCTTGAGGGCTGGATACTATTAGTTGACCATGGAGACTGATTGCATCCAGTATGCTAGGAAATGCCATAAATGTCAGATTTATGCAGACAAAATGCATGTCCCTCCTACTTTGTTGAATGTGCTATCATTGCCCTGGCCGTTCTCTATGTGGGGCATTGATATGATTGGGGCAATTGAGCCTAAAGCATCTAATGGGCATCACTTCATTCTGGTGGCTATAGATTACTTTACCAAGTGGGTGGAAGCCGCCTCTTATGCAAACGTAAATAAGCAAGTAGTTGCTCGTTTCATTAAGAACAATATCATTTGTCGCTATGGGATTCCGAGCAGAATCATAACTGAAAACGGAACCAATTTGAATAATAGAACCATGAAGGAGTTGTGTGATAATTTCAAGATTGAGCACCATAACTCTTCACCGTATCGTCCGAAGATGAATGGAGCGGTCGAAGCTGCGAATAAGAATATCAAGAAAATCCTTCAGAAAATGGTCAAAACATACAAGGATTGGCATGAGATGTTGCCATACGCACTACATGGATATAGAACGTCCGTCAGAACATCAACAGGGGCGACCCCTTTTTTGTTGGTATATGGAATGGATGTTGTCATCCCTATAGAGGTGGAAATACCTTCGCTGAGGATATTGATGGAAACAAAGCTTGATGAAGCTGAGTGGATTCAAGAGAGATATGATCAGTTGAATTTAATTGATGAGAAGCGCCTGACAGCTATGTGCCATGGTCAGTTGTATCAGAAGAAGATGAAGAGAGCATTTGATAAAAAGGTCCGCACTCGGGAATTCCGAGTAGGCGAGTTGGTACTTAAGAAGATCTTGCCGTCGCAAAGAGACGCCCGTGGAAAGTGGGCGCCTAATTATGAAGGTCCATACATAGTTAAGACAGTGTTTTCAGGAGGATCTCTCTTCCTCGCGACTATGGACGGTGAACAGCTTGCACATCCTGTGAATGCTGATTCGGTACGAAAGTATTATGCTTGAGATGAGGACACCTCTGTGATATCCAGGAATCCCCAGAGAAGATCCAGTTTGCTACAGCTAGAGTCCTTAGTCATTAGGGTTATTGGTCATTGAATGTAACCTATGATAAATTGCCATTTTGTTGCATTTGTAATATTTCATGGGACTCTGCTATTTGGCAAGTCACCATTTTTCAATGAATATCAGCTATTGAATCATCTCTTGTTTAATACGCTTTCATTTCTTTATTTCTGCAAAGTTTCTTAGTCATTTTCATTTGATTTTTGAAAATGGAAACTTCTAAGAAAACACAAAGATAAACCGAGTTCTATCCTGGAATTAAGTTTGTTTTGGAATCAATTTGTGCAAGAAGAGTTTAGTTCATGGCATGGATCTGCCATCTCCGGTGAAAGAAGATTGCCCGGTTATCCTTGATGTTTTGGTTTCAGGGTGTTGGCTTATCCTTGCTTCTTTCCTGTTTGCGTCGTTCGCGTCGTTTCTAGCATATAGCTAAGAATATGCATCATACCCCAGCATCTTTGCATTTCTTTATGCTCTGTTTTGCTTGCGGTCTTTTGTGGTGCCTGTCTTTATTTCCCAGTGAAGTAAAGACATTCCCGGTTTGATTTGCGTCGTGCTTGTTCGGTCTTAACCTCTGCGCGCCAGATTTGAATCTTTAAAATCTTTTCTGTTCCCCAAGAAGTTTAACTTTAAAGGATTTTTAGAGTTGTTCTTGTTTGAATCACGTCAAACTTGAACCTGTTCTCGTTTGAATCGCGTCAAACTTGAACCTGTTCTCGTTTGAATCACGTCAAACTTGAACTTAGACATTGTTTGAATCATGTCAAGCATTGTCTTCTGTGTTCTCGTTTGAATCGCGTCAAACTTGAACTTAGACTTTGTTTGAATTGTGTCAAGCATTGTCTTCTGTGTTCTCGTTTGAATCATGTCTAACTTGAACTTAGACTTTGTTTGAATTATGTCAAGCATTGTCTTCTGTGTTCTTGTTTGAATCATGTTAAACTTGAACTTAGACTTTGTTTGAATCGTGTCAAGCATTGTCTTCTGTGTTCGTGTTTGAATCATGTCAAACTTGAACTTAGACTTTGTTTGAATCGTGTCAAATATTGTCTTTTGCGTTCTCGTTTGAATCGCGTCAAACCTGAACTTGGACTTTGTTTGAATCGTGTCAAGCATTGTCTTTTTTTTGTTCTTGTTTGAATCGTGTCAAACCTGAACAGAGTCTTTGTTCGAATCGTGTTGGACACTGACCCCCTTTGTTTTAAAACCGTTCTTGTTCGAATCGTGTCGAACTTGAATTGGGACCTTGCTTGAATCGTGTCAAGCATCGTCTTTTATTTTAAAACTGTTCTTGTTCGAATCGTGTCGGACATTGAACACCTCCTTATCGTGTTACTTTTCTAAAAATGCTTTAAGCTAAGTTTCTTGGAATAATTTTTATTCAACTTTAAGACTCCTATCTGGTGCGCAGGGTTAGTCTCTGCTTTCCTGGCTCTTCTTGAAGATCCCATCTTGAACTCTTCAGTATAAGAATCCCCAGGAAGTCTTTGCCTGGTTGTCTGTCTTTTTGGTCGATCCCTAGTGATCAGGTTTTTCTACCTGATTTCATGCCCAGGAAGAGCGTGGGTTTGTTTTTGTCCCCAGTAGTCTATCTCCCTGGATCTTTCCCCAGTCGAGTTTTGTTTGTTGTTCTTTTCCCTAGTGTTTCTTGAAGTCTCCCCAGTGAGTCTCTTTCGTTGGTTAGCATGTATCCCCAGTGAGTTTTTCCTCGTGGATACTAACCTTCGCCTTTCCCCGGTGAAGTTCTCTGGTCTTTTGCTTCCTGTTTGCTCCTTGGTGTCTTGTTGTGTCTGCATTTTCTTGCATCCTCTTGGCATCCTGCTTGTTGCATTGCATATGTGTGCATCTGAGGGTAAAATTTTCGGTTATCTGTATTTAAATATCTTTCACAATTGATTACATGAGGATCTTCATCTCTTATGTCATCAGGTGAAGATATTTAAATAGGGGCAACTGTTGCACCCCAAATTTTACCCTCATCTTTCTTGCTATTTGTTTTTTATTATTTATTATTTATTACCTTTCTCTTTATTTTAATTTGATATTTATCTTAGCACTTATTTGCTCTGTGACTAGGTTAATTTCAATTTGGCACCATTTTATTTTATTTGAGTTGTTTTAATTTCATTTAATTTAAATCAATTTTATTTAATTCAAATTCTAATTAATTAGGCTAATTATCCTTTTAGCTTCTTTTAAATTAGTTTTTTTAATTTAAATGGTAGTATTCTATTTTATTAACTTTGCTATGTATTTTGGTGAGAACATTTCCACGTTGCTTGTTGGTTTCTCATTCTATCATTTTGGACCAATGAGAATTAAGTTTGTGGGTTTGACTTTTCAACATTTCTTCCAACCATTGAGAGCTTGACATATGGCATCCAAGAGGCCAAAGCAGACCAAATCCTTTCTCCTTCTTTCGTTCTTGCTGAAGAATTGTAAACAAGGAAGAAATTTCAGTTGTAGCTTGTATCAATCCATTCATCTAACCATTCAAATTGCAAGACCGTTGGCGCGGATTCTCCAATTTTAAATCTCCTAACATATTCCTCTTCGAGCTCATCCCTGTATTGTGCAGAAAATGGTTCAGAGAGGACATACCGTTTCCAGCATACAACTGTTTCGCCTGCAAACCTGTCCACACTACCTCCAATCTTTGCTCCATTTGGTATCTCTCTCAACAGCATCAATGGGAGAGTTCTGAATTCATTCACCAAGTGGTGACTACGTCCCTGCACGTCTGAGATGTCACAACGCATTTTTCTCCCAGAATTAGACCAAGCTTGGAATTCAAACGAAAACCCTAGATGATTCAGCTTATGCCCACCAGCTGCTTGAGAATTTGACCCAGCCCATATGTCTCTCAACAACCCAACACTTTGCCTATTTAAAGAGTCTCGTTTCAGTTCTGAAGACACCAACAACCATTCACAAAAACACTCAGAAAATTCTCTACAATTCCATAAGTCTGGGCAAGCAAGTTGAAGGAGTCTCTTGGCGTGCTTGAGAGGAGAAGGCAGCTACCATCTTTGAAGATAGTGGGATTGATTCCATTTGGTATCGTGTTCTTGTTCCTACTTTGATAATGCTCATATGAAACACTGCCATATTGCATTTCATTTTCTTACATGCTCATCTGTTTGGTATATGTGTGATCATATGGTTTATGTACTCGTGCCTTGAATCTTTTCTGGAAATAATGTTGTTACATTATGATGCACATGAATGCCTTTGAGTAATGCTACATCTGACTTTTGTTCTTTAAATGGCTGCTATTAGGAATTTTTCATTGTGATGTGGTTTAATGCTGCTAAAACGCTTGGTTATCATGGACCTCTGCTTGTAATTCTGATGTATTCTTAGGTTTTAGCTATCTTTGTTATTGGTTTGATGACTGTCTATATTGACAAGTGATCTTTGTTCTGTTATGTATTCAGTTATGGTGTTTGCCTTGTTATTATGAATGTTTGTACACACCACTGCCTCTACATTTGTTGTTGTATGACCATGTGTCGTGTTTAGCCTGTTAGCATGTGTAGGTCATTGACTTGTATCACATCCTGTTGGTTTGAGTTTATTGCAATACTTGAATAATTGAATCCTAATATGTGTTGCCTTGAGTTGTTCTATCATATATCTAGATGTACAGCCAAGCCCTGTCTTATTGATTGTACTATGCTCATGATGTGTATACTAGCATTGTTAAGTCTGACATGTTTTCCAAGCTTTATCTCTGTGATACAATAAGGTTTAACTTTATGAATGTGCTTGCCCTATCCTTGCTTACATGTGTTTAAGTGTCGTTATGGTTTGAACTTATGGAGTAAATAATGTTTTTCATTGGTGTGCATATATGCTTGATGATGTTCCTATTTTGTTCAAAGTTAGAACTATGATATTATGCCCCTGTCTACCTCTAAATGTTATCATTTAAATAGGTTTGTCTGTCATACTGTCTTGACTATGGCTACTCCTCACCATGTTTAAACTGCTGTAATAGACACTGTTAAATGTTGCGTCTCACACCTCACTTGCTTTATACTTATTGATGCTTAATTTATGAGTTTAACTTATGGCATGTATGCTTATTTTGAGTATTTGTACCCACATCTGCTAAGATCTGTTTTCAAACTTTCAAGCCAGTTCTCCAAAGTGTGAAAACTGATCATTGCCTCTCTATGTGCTATCACCTTAATTGAACCACCATCTATGCTGATGTTTATAAGGTTTCTATATGTTTGTGTACACATCGTTTTTTTAGCTGTTTACTTTGTATGTCCTTAATTAATAAAAAACACATGATATGTTCAAAACTGTTGTACTGTCTATGTGTGCAAATTCTGACTAGTATGCAAATCTTGTTTTAATGTGAGTAACCATTACTGTCTTAAGCTGTTGATCTGCCAAGTATTATGTATGTGTATAGCTTGTCCTGCCAATACCATCATTGACTTACTTTCAAGTGTTCATACATGTCTCACACCATGTTAATTGTTCCCTTGCTATGTCAAATTGATGAAGTATGCATAACCTGTTAAAGTCTGTACTTCAGTCTATACTTACGAGCTGCATATCTTGATGAATTCTGTTTGTTTGAAAATTATGAACCAAATGTCTTCAAGCAGTATATGCATATGTTTTCTTTAAAGTTTTATGGACTATTCACCTTGTCCCATGAGTTTCGACTATCTTCTAGCAAAGCATCTGTTATAGATACATCAGTATTATGTTTATTTTGCAAATTGATTGATTAACTTTTGACTTGTTGTTGGTCTTGTGCCCACTTGATATCATGCCTTGTATTGTCTATTCTATGTCTTCTATCTTACCACTTGATACCATGCCTTTGCTTAAATTGTCTTGAACTTAGGTCTGCATTAACTGAACTGATGGTATGTTTGTTTCTTAAGTTCAGAAATCTGTCATAAGGACTGAAAACTGTTGAATTTTTGCTTTAAGCCATGATATTTATAATCTTGGTCTGTACTCACAATCCACATGTTGCTTTGCTGCTGCCTGCTAATTTACGACAAGATTGATTTATTCACTATGCTACCAACATGATTCCATGCTTATCTTGCTTGCCTATGTTTGTTTCTTTTGATTTGTATATCCTAACTGCCTGTCCAATACTAGTAAACGGCTTGTCTTTTGATCTATCATCGCTTACTTGAGGTTGTCATGCTTTGATTATATGCCCTGCTTTGTTTTGATTCACTAGTTTGTTAGATTAAATTCCTTGAATGTTTAAGTTCCCTTGATGTTATAACCATTTGCTTAGACAATTGTTGGTTTGGTATGGCTGCTGTATTTGTTGCTGGTGAGAAGTTAGGGCGTGTGCATGTTTTTTTATTTGGGAATTCAGGAAGCGGGTTGCCTTATATATTTATTGAATCATATAATAACTGGATGAGGGCGTAGCACCGCTGGTCCAGGAGGAGAGTTATAAGAGTTGTTTATGCTGAGGACGGGGGTTCGATCCCCTCGCCCAACCTTTTTTTTTATTTTCCTGATTTGCGCTTGTTTTAAATATATGTGTATTCTACCCTTCCTTTGTCAAGGCGCGCACGTAGTCCAGTTGGCTGAGGTTTGGTTGTTTGATTCAAAGGGCGTGGGTTCAATCCCCACGGTTGCAACTTTCTTCTTTTATCACTTAGTTATTTATTTCACTATTTTATACTTAATTTCTAAAATATCATAACTTGTTTATTTCTTATCATTTTTCTTCCCTTCTTTTTGCTTCATTTCCTTTATTAAGCCTATTTTCTATATAAAGAAAATTATCAAAAATATGTAATTTTGAGACTTTATTCTTGATTAAGTTTAAAAATACTCATTAAGGTTTTATTGCACATTCTTATTCATCATGCCATGTTATACCTATTGTGTTTGACCATTATGTGTTTAATTCTCACTTTGCTTTGACATCTTGATCTTAATCTCATATTTGTATTCATGTCTTTTATATCATTTTATTATCTCTTTAATATTTTATCAACTTTTCCCCCCATTCCAAAGGAAGGTGAATAGTGTTGACTCTTAAAGTCATTTCCCCCCATCTTAACCTAAGTAACCTCTTAGGAAGAAACCTTATTTCTTGGCCTCATCAGAGCTATAGAAATTATAACTAGCTTTAGGAGAGAGTTCCTCAACTCTTAGTGATATTCATCATAATGAATTTATCACTTTCCCCTCCTAACTAAACTTTAACATAGGTCCAATTCAACTAGATTTAGGGTCCGTTTGGTATGAAAGAAATAAAGACGAGAGAGGTTGAGAAGAAAGAGTAAGCTGAAAAATAGCCAAATTCTTTTGCTTGGTATGCACAGAAGTTGCAGAGAGAGAAATATAACACGTGGGTCCTACAAGCTTTTTAAATCTTCGCTCAACAGCGAAGAAATAGAGAAGAAACATCCAAGATTCCTTTTAAACCCTTTGTTGTAATAAATTAAAAGTCAGATAATTTAAAATAATAATTTTTAATTAAGGGTATTTTAGTAATTTTAAAAATAATTCATATTTCTTTCTTCTCTATTTCTTCTATCTTTCATCTATATCAATCAACTTATCAAATCAACTCTATTTCTCACTTATTTCTCTCTCTTCATACTCTTTCTCACATCTTTCTCTCTTCACACTTTCTTCTCACAACCAAACACACCCTTAGAGAGTTCCTAAACTCTACAATGAGCTTGTACTCATTTCCCCTCTGAATATTGACCACAGTCAATCATTCAGTAGAAGCAGAACTACGCATACTCTGATTCTATTCCCGAGGATACGTAGGCGTAAAGTGCGATGCTTTATCGAGTATACCTAGATACTAACCCCTAGGGTTTCAACCTTTAGCATAGAACCCTTAGCAAACATAAGATAACATTAACAAGAGGTTCCCGTAGAGTACTACGGATGTTTAGGGTGCTAATACCTTCCCTGGGCGTAACTAACCCCCGAACCTTAGATCTCCGCCCTTTAGGTTTTTCTCGATCTTGAACCTTTCCTTTGGATAAATCAAAGTCGGTTGTAAAAGAAAATGATGCAAGTTAATTAATAGCTTGTTATCCGATTTTCACCGCAACACCTGTTAATTAGTTAAATCAAATTAAATTTCGGAAAATGATCACACTACACAAATGAGCACAACCCTTGTGTCAACATGAACCCTAATGCAACAATTTCATATCGTCAAAACGCCATGATCAATAATTCAGTATGATTGATCCATATGCCACTGCTTCACCATACTAAAGTCGGTTTCTGAAGCAAATGAATACGGATCGCTCAAAGGAATAATGATCATTACGCAATTTAAATGAACGAAATAGAAACAGTATATCCAATATACCATCTTTGCATCAGAGTTAACTATATCACATATAAAATTTTGGTCGATCATATTTGTGTAACTTAAGGACGATCAATATATCGCTGCTTCACCATACAATTGTCGGTTCCGAAGCATAGTTAATATCAATCATCCAAATCGTACACAGCCTTATGCTAAAATTTAATTTCTTGATTTAATTTAATTTGTTATGTGTTTTAATTGAATTAAAACAAAAAAACAGAAAATAAGCACTTATCTGATGCATGGTTTCGTAAGTGGCTCTGATACCACTGAAGGGAAATCGCGATTAAAAACGCAGCGGAAATTAAAATTTCTCTTTAGTGATCTTTACGAATGATCATGATCAGTGATAAAAACCGTTACCTCTTGTGGTGATAAACAATTTTATGCAGATCCGGATGAATGATCACGAGCGTTGTACGATGAATAACTCCTCTACTCAATCCACACGAACAGCTTCCTTCAGTCACAGTGCTAGCTGATTACGATTGAAGGTTTCGAGTGAGGGAGAGGAAAAATAGAATACAGCCAGGGTTTCAACAACAACAACCTTTGAGCTTCTGCACAAGGGTTCTATTTATAGAACTACTTATGTGGGCTACAAGCTAAAAAGCCCAACTCAATAATAATAATATTATATTAGAATAATAACTATTATTATAATAAATATAATTTTATTATTATTATATTTTATAACTATTATAAAATTAATAATAACTATCATTATATTACATGGTACCTTACCATATTCCGTATTCCATTCAAGTGCACTGTACCTTACGGTGTTCCTTATTTACTCTATCTCTTCTCCAACTGTCCTTATGTGTGTGACCTTGTAGGATTTCGCGACGTTGGCAATTATATTAAACCATGTATTTAACATAATAAATAGTGAGCAATATCTAGCAACACATCACTACTACCCAAGTCACAAAATTGTCATGTGATCTGACAAAACCTTTTGTGATAGTACTTGTGTGTACAATTACCCTTTTGCCCCTATGTCTATATTGAACACAAGGCATATACCGTGTCATCCTTGTCCAGTTCAATATTGGGCCCTTAGACATTTATCCTCTTATGCAGGATGGGCAAATTCCATCTAGGCTACTCATGTCCCTCAGCATGCTTTGTGAAGTACCCATCAACTGTCTTTATGATCATCCAGTTACGGACAATGTTTGATCAACAATAAAGTACTTGACTCTACATCTAGGGTACATAGTAGTTTCAGGTCGAGTGGTGGTATACACCACTATCACCATGAGAGTAACTTATGACACTTTGCATAACATTCTATGTAGTACTCTCATAGTGGGTCAATCCAGTATAAATATTACTCCTAATATTCATACCTATGTCAAGACTTGATAACTCCTTATCCATGATCCATGAGATGTGATCATCAGTCTATCTACATAATAGTCTTAATGCTTTAAGGCTATCCCATTTCACATTAAAGCTCGACTATGGATGCTTTAAGAATAGTGTCCTTATGTTTAATGGAATCTCATGATTAAGTCATACTTAATGTTTCATTAAACGAACTAGCTATTCTAGGGACTTTATCATTTTGGAAAAACAAACATAATAAAGAAATGCCTTTTATTATTAATAAATAATTCGATACAAGTACCAAAAGTATTGGCCTCTAGGGCTTACACCAACATTTCACCCTTTCACCGCTTATCTTTTTTATCAATGACAAAAAGGGGGAGAAGTAATATATGAATGTGATATTTTGATTCCATAGTCAATCTCTGAAAAACATTGTTTACATGCTAACAGATAAAATGTTATTTCTATTAGAGTGTTTTTCTTTTTCAGGAATTCTGATCCAAATCAAGCTTTATTAAGAAAAGAGAATCAGAACTCTATTGAAAAGAGAATCAAGACTACGAGCTCATGATCTAGTAAAATCAGGGGGAGCCCCAAGCTCAGAAATTCATCAAGTCTAAGACTCAGGGGGAGTACTTCATACGAAGGATAAGCTATCTTTAGAATCTGTTATTTTCCTGCACTATATATATATATATATATATATATATATATATCAAAATTGTGTCATCAAAATACATAGTTTTGTCATCATCAAAAAGGGGGAGATTGTGAGAACAAGATTTGGTTCTGCAATTTTATCTCTAAGTTTTGATGATATTAAATGAGTATTTCTGTATGAAAATTTTTTGTACAACTAATGTTTGTTATTTGTGAGAACTTAACAAACAGGTTATGCTTCCGTAAATTGGCGCGAACACAATGCTTAAAAGAAAATACTCCGCATATACACTTGAAAAGCTCACAAGACTCTGATACAAAAAGAGAAAGAGAACGAGTTCTGAAGATCTAAAGACATAGGTTCTGATAGAACGAAGTCCAGATGCTAAAGACTTATGCTCTCTGATCAAGGTTCTGAAGACCTAATCAAATTTATACTCATGCTTCAAACAGATTCTATCAGAAGCCTCTGAAGATATGAAGACAACGCACCAAGTGATAAAGGTTCTGAAAACCAAGTACTGAAGACTCTGAAGATTCGAAGACTTGAGAATCTCAAGAACCTAGCTAAGTTTTCCCTTCTTACTCATGCTCGTAAAAAGCCTCTGAAGTTGAGAAGCCAAGAAGACAAAGCTACATAGTACAGCTGTACCTTAATTCAAGCGAAAATATCTTGGTAACAGTGAAACGGTATAAACGATGATATTCTGACAAAGCAGGACGTGCAGCACACAAAAGTTTTTATCTGTCCTCACGCTTCTAGCTGCCAGCCTAGCTAGCTATAATGATTACACTTCAACGGCTCTTTCTACATGGCTATAAAAGAAGCAAAAGACTTAAAGAAAGATACACACGAACGCTACTACAATACTCTTTTCTATCTGAAATCTTTCTTAAGTCAGTCTGGTCAAAACGTGTTTACATTTTCAGCTTGTATAGAAGCATTTTTCTGTAAACAAAATTTATTCAAACTTAGGTTTGTGTTCCTTGAGAAAGACCTTGTGGTGGTATTTCTTGAGAAGTCTAAGTCGTGTGTCTTAGAGGTTGTTCCTTGAGTAAGACCTGTGAGGTTGTATTACTTGAGAAGTCTAAAACTTGTGAGTTTTAGAGGTTGTGTTAGTCACCAGCAGTTTGGCTCGTGCATTGTACTGATTTGATTGAATAGTGGATTAAGACCTCATTGAGAGAGGCAAAATCACCTTGGCGGGTGGACTAGACTAGCTTGAGTGTTTCTCAAGTGAACTAGTAAAAACATAACGTGTTATTGTGTTGTGATTCAAAAAGAGTTTTTATTGATAAAAGAAAGAGTCTAATAAAAAGTAAGTTTTAATAAAAGAAACAATTTTATTTTGAAAAAGAAATTCAAACCCCCCTTTCTTGAGTTTTTCACACCTTCACGGTGCACTTAAGTAGAATATGGAATGTGGTAAGGTACCATGTGTTTAAATGATATATGGTACACCATAAGATATGGTGTGTGTGCACTTAAGTGTGCTTTTTAGCTTGCAATCCACACAAATAGTTCTATAAATAGAACTCTTGTGCAAAAGCATTCACCCTTGATGAAAATTTGGACTGTGAATCCCTAACTGTATTTTCCTTCTCTCTCTCACTCAATTCCTTCAATCGTAGCAGCTAGCACTGAGGCTGGAGGAATATGTTTGTGTGGACTGAGTAAAGGGGTTGTTCATCATTCAAAGCTCGTGATCACTCCTTCGATTCAACATCAAAGGTTTTATCGTCACAAGAGGTAACAATTTCTATCACTGATTATGCCCATTCGTAAGGCTCACTTAAGTGAAAAATTTAATTTTCGTTGTGTTTGGATCGCGATTTCCCTTCAGAAATAATCAGAATTTAAGCGGTAGCTAGGATATGCAACAAAACCAACAAGCTATGCAACAAAACCAACTAGGCTATGCAACAAAACCAACACGATGATAACGCTACCACTGATTCCTTTCTCGAACTTCATGCGATTGGCGCACTACCTAATATGAACATGTATCATGCTATCGATTTTCTATCGTCAGCATCACCACACCAACTAGAGTCAATGTAGCCCACAAGGTTGCATTCTTTTCCTTCATCGACTAAAGGAACAAAATACCATAGTCAAGTGTTCCTTTAAGAGTCATGTTTGAAATCTTCAATCTCCTTCTTACAACTGCTTGTTATCAATAGGTCATCGACATAGAGACATACTATAAGCAACTCACTCCCTCTTATCATAGAGTCTAATAGTGACTATCATAGTCACCTTGATCTTTGCGCTTTGAGTGGCTTCAGATTCTGATCTTCAGAAGCAGTCTTCTTCAAAGTTTGGTCTTCAGAGGCTGACTTCTTTAAAGTCTAGGTTCCCAAAGTTTGGATCTTCAGATGTTAAAGTCACTCAGAGTCTGATCTTCAGAAGTAGACTTCTTCAGAGTCTGGCCTTCAGCTTCTGATCCTTCAGATTCAGTCTTTAAGCTTCTCTTTAGATGTTCATTAACATAACCAATACTTAGATGTTCATTTACCAAACCACCGAGACACGAAGCTCCACCCCATTTGCACACTCCATATCGTACGCACTCCGCCCTGGCTCACCGCAAAACCACTAGAGTCAACTTGGAAAACCTTCAATCGCCACCGTCGTTCCTTGATTCCACCACCACTTTCTTGATCGGTAACTCATTCTTTGCCAATTAATCTTCGTGAGTTGTTGGTTATTTTGTAGTAAAGGTTTATTTCTTGTTTGCCAATTAATCTTCAACTTGAAGTCTCGCTTAAGGTACTTAACTTAAATCTCGCCTAAAGAACCTCGAACTTATAAATCACTTTGATAATTACAAGTCCCCGTGCTTAAGGGACTGTGTATTCGAATGATTCTGTTTTGCTTAAGAAAAGATAGATCTAATAGAGGAAAGATAAGCCAATTTGGGACGAGTACGTAGACACTAATGATAAATAATCTTAATCAAAGGAGAAGTGGCGTTCTCTGAGAAAATAAGGGAGTTGTTATCATCTAAATACAATAAGTAAAAAAGATTAACAAAAACAACTAAATAAAAACTACATCTCTCATTAAAAAAAATACACATATAAGTATTGATTTTATTTATTAAAATTGATTTTGATGTTAAATATTTATTGATTTCTTGTAAAAAAAAATTATCTTACTAGTAAAAATTGGTTTGATATCCTCGAAAGACATGATTTAAATCATATATTATATTTATAAAAAAATAATTAATACAAGAATTATTAATATAAATCTACTTTTTTCTAATTTTTATTTAAAAATATTTGTCGATCCTTATATTAACCTCTTTTAAGTTCCGTTCTAACATTATTTACTTTCTATTTAGTAAAAAGGTTTCATTCATAATATTTTGTTTTAAAACAATTTAAACTTTATGATATCATTAAGTTTTTTCTCAATAATATAATTTTATTTATTGAACCACAATTCACCTAATTACTTCATTAATTATAACTCATAAAATATTTTAATAAATAAAATTAATTTTATTTAAATGTTTATTTTTTAAAAACTACGCAATTTAAATAAAATATTTTTTATGGTCATCCAACATATTTTGATTAAATATATCATATATCTTTTATAAAATAAATTTCAAATCATATTAGTTTAATGAATAGTTTTATTTAAATATTTATTTTTTAAAAAGTACACAATTTAAATAAAATACTTTTTATGAAAGAAGAGTAGTCATCCAACATATTTTGATTGGAAGCAAATATTTTAAAAAAAATAAAAATTATCAAAATATTAAAACTAAACAAAATGGAATGGCTTTGTCTGTATATGAATTTACAAGTCAGTTGGTGTTGAAATTTCCTTGTGGTTTTTTTGTGATCTTTCTGGTTCGGATGGTTTTGTCTGTATATGAATGGCTTTTAGAAAAAGAAATGGATGTGCTGAGTCAGAAAATTCCGACAGTAACACAGTCGACCTTCCAATTCTTTTATTATTTTTGTCCAATCATAAATCATTTCAAAGCTATAAATATGGGATGCTTTTTCCTCTTCTTCAATTCAAAGCTGCACCAAACTCTCTCTATCATCTTTGCAACTTGTTTTTTATTTTTAATTTTTCTCTCTTCACAGTCACAAACTCGAAGCTGCAGAGAATCCAATTCCCTCAAAGCAATATTGAAATTTCCGTTGAACTTATCAAATCAAAGGTTGGGTTAGAAGAATGCCGGTTGAAGGTGCTCCACCTGCAAATACAACTTCATCAGATTCAACAAGGTACAACAAACTTATCTCCATTCATTCATTCAACCTACAATATATGTTGTTATCATTTCCATGCATGTCTATCATTTCATTATCCTTTGTAGATTGGAAGAAGTTGGAAAATTACTTGGCCAATATTTTGGGCTATTGTTTGCAATAATCAGTTTTGGGTCAAGGAATGCAGCAAGCAACGAAACGTGTCTACTTACGATGGCTTTGGCTTTCATGGTTACTCTTTTCTACATGGTTTTGGTGATTGTCCCAGCGTTGCAGCTTCATGTTCCATTCAGGATCGTGCTTAATATTAGTCTTTTTCTTGGAGCTCTTGTTTCAGTTTTAGGTTTGATGATTCTTTCAAAGGGTACTATAATTGGTTGGATTCTTTTGGGCTTGTGGATCTTCTTGGTCGTTGGTTTGGTGTGCTATAACAATGGAAAAGAGATCTATCAAATGATTTCAACAAGGATCAAAAATTTGTTTCACACAGGTAATGTTGAGATTTCAGATCACAATTTGGAGTTATCCGGAGATAAGAGGCTTCCTATCTAGAGAAATTTATTTGTAGCTTCATGTTTTTATTTTGTGTGTCGAGACTTTATATGTGTGTCATATTAATAGGGAGCCTTTGGTGATTGTCAAAGCGTTGCAGCTTCCTGTTCCATTCAGTTTCTATTTTGATATATTGTTATGTTGTAATTTTGTCATGTTGTTATCCTGTTTGTTAAATCAGTTTCTATTTTGATATATTGTTATGCTGTTTGTTAAATCAGTTTCTATTTTTCGTAAGGTGACTAATGTTCAAGATTATTGCTATAAGTGTCTGCAAGATATTCAAATGTGTTGATTTACTAAGCTTTCTGTCATTCATCTTGATAGTTCAAACCCTAAAATGAAATACAAAACTTCTGCATGTTATTTGAAGTCACGTGTGAACACAAAATCCAGGTTTAGGTTTTTCATCAACAGATTAGCTACAAAGGCTCCGTTGGTGAAGAGAAGTATTTGTCTAGGAGGCCTAGATCCCATGTGCGTTCTGTGCAGTACTGCCGGAGAATTCACGTCTCATCTTTTTTTTTTTTCTTTTGCTGAGAATGTGTGGAAGGATATTGTGAAGTGGATGGGTATAGAGGTGAAGTTAGATGATAGTTGAATAGTTGTATTGTTTCTTTTTTCTTGTTATGGCAGACTTTTAAGGAAGGAGATAGGTAGTAAAATTGGAAATTTCTTTTGGGCGACCTTATTTTTAGAGACAAGATCATATCGGTAGATGATACAATCAACTCGGTTAAATTTACTTTTAGAAATGATTGTTTGTAGATTTTAGCTTGTTCAATACTTGTGATTTTTTCGATTGATTTTGTTCTCCCCTTAACTGTTTAAAAGGTAAGTAATATTTCCGTTTTTTTTTAATTATCTAAAGATTTGAGTACCTCTTATACTATAATTCCATCGCCTATTTAAAAAAAAAACAAAAATATAGGTTTCATTGATAATTTTATTTGCGTATCTAAAAGATCCATGTGTGTGTAGATGTACTAAAAGATTGATGCAAGAAGGTAAGTAGATTAGTTAGATTACGTAATAGTAAAAAACGAAGCATTTATCTTTAAATAGTGGTGGTGATTTTCTCATCTTCATGGATGAAAATGGAGAATTAGTTGATTAATCAACCAAATATTAATTACCATTTCACAAGTGTGTTAAATCTTGGGGTAATAAAATAATTATATACTATTAGGTCTATTAAAATTAGAGAAATGTTAATTATCACAAAACGGTTCCTAGAGATTTAGTGGTCTTACTCCTCCTTTTGTTTGACTTGACTTGTAATTTGTTGGTATATATGGTGGGGAAGGAATCAAGTTATTTTTAAAGATTTAGTGGTTTTTTTAAAAGATATATTTCCAAGAGTTATTCATTTTTCCTAGAGATGATAGGAATTAGATAGAAAAAAAAAAAAAAAAGCTAAATGTAATTTGACAGTGCTGTACTTTGTACTTTTGGTTTTGGGACTCCATTTCTTGTCCCAGCTTTATTGAATTAATTGATTATAGAAAAATAAAAAAAATTAATTTATGTACTCACTTCTTTTTCATTCTCCTTTCACTTGTTTTAAAGAATTGTCAATTGTATGATGATGGTCGGCTATAGAAGAGATGAAAAACTTGAATAAATTAAAGCTTATAAGTTTTCTTGTAATTGGTAGTTCTTACTCTTCTTTTATTCAATATACTTTTACTAATGGAACTCAAACTTTGAAGTAGTTCTTACTCTTCTTTTATGTATGTGTACTAAATATATTTTATTCAGTATATTTTTACTTTTGCAATTTTAATAGTTTTGTATTGTTGGGTTAGTGTATTCTTAATATACCCTTAATGATATTTGGTTGTGTTGCTTATAAAAAAAAGTTTGCACTAAACTTGATTTTCACTTATATTTGAATCTTGAAAATAAATGATTATTTTCTGGTATTATTAATTTTAGAGACATTCCAATTCTGTTTACAATCAACATGTGACAGTTTTTGTTTTTTACGGTCGTGATATTCCTGAAAAAAATCATTCACGATGTTTTAAAATTATTAAACTGTTTAGACTTTTCAAAAACATAAGTTTATCACGTATGCATTTCTCCACCCAATCTTGTTCTTTATTTCCATCAAAACCTTATATTTAGTACACATACATTAAATAGGGAATTGTTTTTCCCACCTTATCTATTGTTCCTCCACTTTAGTAAAAAATAAAAAATATTCATAAAATTTGAAAATGTGTATTCACATTTTTTTAGTCATATCCTAAGGCTATATAAAAAATAATACATAAATGTGTTTTTGTATAACTTACGAAGATGAATCATCAGACGTTTCTTTTACTCAAATATGTGAGAGTCTCTTCTCCTTCTTCACTTCTCTTGTACTCTCTCAACTCACAAATGTGAAATCTCATTTTAAAGGTGATATGTATTCAACAAGAACAACAAATTTTGACGATGACAACTAATGATTAATATTGACAACTAAATGTCTAACAAAAATTGAAGTCACGCATAAACGGTTAAAGATGCAAACTAAATTATTAGAGTTTCATAAAAGACTTGACCATATGATGATGTCAAACAAACTAAATGCAACTCAATCCTCATCCTAAAGTAAAATCAAGCAAGTGTTTATATGAATGAAGCATCTGACAAAGACTTAAAATTTACGATGCGTTTGATTGAACATATTGTAAAGCAACAAGGAATTCTTGTAAAAGTACATGGCTAAAACACACACTCACACACACAAACTTATTTTCAAACTTATTTTTCTTAAGAATATATTTTGAAAAATACTTTAAAGTTGTTCCGGTGAGTTAGGAGTTGTCAGAATAGCTCTGGGTAAAGTTTTTTCTTGCTAATTGATCGGCATATTAGCCTAATCGATGGACTAAGTTTAAAATTGATCCCCAAGCGATTAGGAAAACATCTTAATGATATGTAATAGGTAAATATCTTTTCTTTCCATTTTGAGCTTGATAATCGATTTACTTAAGGTAACTAATCGATTAGAAAGTCATAAAATGCCTTAAAAGGAATTTCTTTATTGTGTCAGCCTCTAGCCTATAAATAGAGGTCCCTTTCCACTCTTTTTCACATCCAGAATCGAGTTCTCATTTCACACTTCTTGTTAAATTAATTTATTAATCCAATAATTATGACTCATGTAATTAAAAGTTTGGCGTAAATGAAGGATACTCTAATGCGATGATTATTTGGATGGATGCATAATTAAGCCAATGGGGTTTTATTTTGAAATTCAAAATTTAAATTCCTCTTCTCTCTCTTCATGGATGTTGGGACATGACTTTTGGGATGAAATATGTTTGTTGGAGTAAGAGCCTATAAATAGGGACCTTTAGAAAAACAACAACACCTTTTCTCTTTACTTCTCATTTTTCTCACTCCCACCAAACTGAGCACTTGGTTATTAACAAATTTATGACTCAAATAATTCTAAATTATACGGTACACTTTTCACTTCAAAATTAAATAATTTGTATAATTTGAAATTACAAACTTTAACAGATTTGACTAATTTGATAATTAATAAATTCATACTTTAAAATTTTCAAATTTTCATTTTAGTATACCCCGAATCCATGACGTCGATTCTTGTCCAGTTCTTAATTCTTGATCTGAATTTTTCAATTTGTTCTCTCCTCTTTGCCTTCTTCGTTTTGTGTATCTTTGATGATGAAGATACTTTTGTGTATTTGTGAGAAAAATAAGATAGAGATTAGTATCATGTACAATACCGTTTGTATATCTCAAATTCACAGAGTAATTACTTATTAACAAATTGAATATACATTACACCGATAACATAAAGAATAGACGAACATTTGTACTATGTATATATGGTTAACGTTACTTTTGTTCGTAGAACGTTGGTCGAGAATAAAATTTTATTCACTACAATTAACAGTTTTGAAAATGATGGTACTGCTATACTCCCTCCGTCCCAAAATATAAGAGAAAAACTCAAAAACACACTTATTAAGAAAAGTAAAAAAACATAATAGTTTGACTAAGATTTTGTTGAAAATTTATTTTGAAAGATGTAAAAACAATTCTAATTGGTTGTTGTTCATAGAAAAGATGAGAGAGATAACAAATTAAATGCAACTTGCATTTAATTTTATCTTGAAAATGATGAAAGTTGATTTTTTCTCTTATATTTTGGGACAAGAAAAATGCACTTTTTTCTCTTATATTTTTGGACGGAGGGAGTATATATCCATCCTTCAACCCTTCAAATATAACATAGTACATTTCAAATCATAAAATAAATATTTTAATAGTATGCAATACAGTAACGTGTGTAATCCCTAATTTTTTCCCCTAAGATTCTTTGCTTTTCTTGTGCATTCATACTACAAACAAGATCACACATTGGTTCCCTCTTCTTTAGGATTGTGCCTTGCAAGGATCTTTGGGTTTTGTGTGTGTTTGTTAGTTGTTTTATTGTTTAATTGTTTATGTTTACTAATCAAAATCCAAAAATATTTTGTTTTCTTTCGCTAACATTTTCAGGGGAAGAACAGGTTAAAAATACCAAAAATCATTCCTACAGCTCGAATAAATTTCATCTGAACAAAGTCAAAGTTGATCTGCAATCAATTCAAAAATTATCTGATCAAGAGTTTCCAAGATTTAATTGATTATTATTCAAGGGACTCCAAGGTGCATGTGTTTATTTCCATGCCTTCTTTGACAAGCAAGAAAATCGACCCAGAGCCAAGACAACACATCAAAAAGCCATTTTTTTCTCATTTTTCACTGTGTTAATCGATTAACCTAATTGCACTGTGAAGTGGTTAATCGATTAACACGTGCAATTTTTGAAAAAATGTGCCAAATTCAAATTCTGCAGCAATTGGCACCAATTTTCACCATTTTGATCACATGTGGAATATTCTAGACCATCTCATTTTAATTCCCTACATCATCATAATTAATTCCCACCATGTACCATCACTAATCACCACTCTTTTGTGATTTCCCTCTTAATTTGAATTCCAATCCTAATTTTGATCTTCCAATCCTAATTCCAAACCACCAAATTTTCAAGCCTAAACTCTATAAATAGAGCCTTCATTTCATTCATTTAAGCTTTTGATAGCCAATAAACCTCTTGCAAATTCTATTCCCAACCACAAATTTTCACCAAAGCTCACATTTCTTTCTTTGAAAGTTAACAAGAATTCACATTGAATCTTGTTCAACTTTGAGATAAACCTTCATCCATTCTTGTTTTTGTTCATCAATTATAGTAGATCAAGGCTTTGGAGTGTAGATCTTGAAGCAATTTGAAGGAATTTTCAGATTTGAAGTGGTAATTCATCTCTCGCCATTGTTGAAGCTTCATCTTCATCTTCCATAATGTAGATCCTTGGTGAATTCTTGTTACTTGATCCTTTGGATCTTGTAATTGTGTTTGATTGTTGGTTTTTACTGCTGTTTTACTAAAAAATTCGTGCACAATTGAATCCTTGATCCTAAGATGTTTGAAGAAATGATTGATCAAGGATTTGGCAATTTTCAAACTGATTTTATGTTGTTTTTACAGTGTTAATCGATTAACCAAAACCTGTACAGTTAGGTTAATCGATTAACAGCTTGTTTCTGCGCAAAAAGTGGAAGTTTGCACTGGTTAATCGATTAACATAATTACACTGTGAGTTGGTTAATCGATTAACCAGCCTCCAGAATGTGTTTTTTGCTTGTTTTTGAGGCTGTTTTGGTTTTTCTTCCTTCTTCTTCCCCTTTCTTCTTATTTTAGCCTAGAAACACATTGTTGAGATTAATTTCTCTTCAATTTCAATGGACTTTGGATATGGTTAAAGTAATTAAACATTCATTAGTTCAAATCTATCTTTTAATGAATTGTTGAATTCATTTGAGGTGCTTTGAATTAGTGATATGTTTTCACACTTAAATATATCAATTAAAGGTGATTGAACTTGAAAATGAAAGGTTCTTGACTTGTTAATTTAATTTGGCTTTCTTTTCATCTATTTCCTTTTTTATTTTGATCGATGAAAGTCTTATGGATCTTAGAATTTCTTTGTTGAATTCTTGATCAAGACTAGATCGTTACCTATTTTCTTTTCGCGCGGTATTGCTTTCGGATGACGATCTACATATCGTTCATCTAGCATGCATTAGTACAAAGATCTATTGACCGGCCTCATTGTAGGGTAATTACTCCGTAAATTACTCGGTGATTGCTTAACATAGCGCAACATTTGTCCCTCTTTATCCAATTCGAAATTTGAACTTTCGTGGTCCGGACCTTGATTGGTCGCGTCAACCCAATGTTGGTTAAACTCTTGTATTAGGTCCATAATCTTTAAAACTTGGCGTTGTAGAGGCTTTGGTTCTACCAATTTTCTGTCAAGTTCATTAACTTTGGCCTAAGTGCATTGTTTAATCACTATAGTTCATAACGCGAAACGAAATAATCGGTGAAGGCTTATGGCACTAGAGCCTTGTGCTACTAACCACTAACTTCTAACTTCTTTACTTTTCCTTCTTGCTCCCTATCTCTTTATTTTTTTATGCTTTATGCCATTTATCATATCATGTTTATGTTTATGTCATTTTTCTTTTGTCCACTTGGACCATTTTATCTTGTGCTTTATTTTTCTTTTGTCCATTTTGGACTCAAAAACATTAATAAAGGATTAAACCACTAAAAGACTTGTGCTCTTAATTGTTGGACTATGGCCACTATCCCTTGCTTTGGAGGACCTATACTCTTGATTATGGACTTTTGGACTTAGAGTTAGGATCTTAACCTATGCTTGGGAGTTTGTGATGGAAAACCTTGGATTTTGGATACTTGGAGTCTTTTTTTTAAAGACTTATTTTGAATCAAGACCAAATCAAAAAGGGAAAAATGCTTATGTTGTGGAGCTTGTCCATGTGGTTAGATCTTTCTTATCCTTAGCTTTTATTTTATGCACTAGGATAGTCACTTCTTCTCCACCCCTTCTTAAATTTTCAAAACCTTCTCCCTTTTTCAAAACCTTCTTGATTTCAAACTATCACCTCTTTCATAATAAAACCTTGACTTCAGTCAAGTGATTTTTAAGCTTTGTTTTCTTTAATAAATGTCAATCAATATTAACCATATTTTGACCATTTCATAAAAACATAAAAAATACAAAAACTCATCAAACTCTCTTTTTGTGCTTTGTGCACTTTTTTCCCTTTAAAACTTTTTCATAAGTTTAGACATGATTCGTTTCTTTAAGCGGAATTATTCGCTTGGAAATGACGACTTGTCTTTACACTTAAAATCAACCAAAACAAACAATTTTTTGTTCTTTGTACCACGAACTACGGGGTTTTGATCCTACATTGTGTAACACCCCCTTTCTATACCCCCAAATAATCACATAATCATTTAGGCACATATTAAAAATTTCGTCAGAGTATAATTATAAACATGGTATAAAAGAGGCATGTCACATTATACATAAAATTAAAACATTCAACACCTGCTCAACAATTGATATGCAACAGTGGGGTAACTTTGCAACAGAGGAACTTAGTCCTTACACCCACATCTCAATTTAGAATAAAAGCGGAAAATCTAAACATTGAATAATATATAACATATATATATATATATATATACATCATCAAGTATTATCCACCAACATAATTCATGTTTACATAAACATTCATCAACAAGATACATGTACAATGTATCACAAAAGAATCATATATATCCTAGCTACCCGGTGCTACATATCAGAGTCGACCGACCAAAAGAATGAAGACACGCTTCACAAAAAGACCACCAGCATACCTACTCTGCAATGCCTCATAGAGCATCATAAAACAGCAGAAGGGTGAGAAATATTATCATAATAACAATGCATATAATTATATATCTTAGCATAAAAATATACATATTTCACATTCTCACCACAATTCATCACAATTCACTCACATACATTACAATGCATATATATACTAAACCAAGCATATTCATCATGAATACTTTCCCAATTCTCATCATTCCATATAAACATACATATTCATATTTATTCATCAATGCACCATTATAAAGATGATAAATGCAAATCATAGAGACCGACTCACGACTCTATGCAAATGCAATGCGGTACCGACTCAATCATCTCAAGTTCACTCAGGAACTTATTGGAACCATCGCTCGTTACCAATGTAACTCCCCGTCGGGCATACGATGTTCTCCGTCGCTCACACCCGACACGGGCACACGACATTTATGGATCGCTCACACCCCACACGGGCACACGACCCGATCGCTCACACCCCACATGGGCACACGATCGTCTATAATCATCGCTCACACCCCACACGGGCACACGACGTTATAGCGGATTCTCTCTGGAACCAAACCGTCGCTCACACCCCACATAGGCACACGACGTGACGACGGATTCTCATTAGAATCACACAACACAAGAATGTACATCATTATGCTTCACATACAAAATGACTCAAGACATTCTTGAAATGCATACATATTCACAATATATTCATGCATTCATCTCATACTATCACATACAATCTATATACATTCACACCAATGCACTATTGTATGATTCACATCCAGACACACATTCAAAATGGGAAAAAGTCACTAAAAAAACACTATTCCCGACTTTCCAACATAATTAAATCGGCTAACAATTTCCAAATCATCATAATAAGAAAGAACATTTCATAAGCTTTCCAACGATATAAAGAACGTCCCGATCCGAGTTACGGATCAAAAGTTATGCATTTTTAAAGAAAAGAATTTATTGAGAAACAACCAGATTCGTCTGGCGAATTAGGAATTCACCTGGCGGATTCCATTCGCCAGCACTTCGCCTGGCGAACTAGTGGCGAGTCACCAATTTAGAAAACCCCAAGAGTTACAGAAGCTACCCCATTTCTGTCATTCCAAATTCGCCTGGCGACTTACGATTTCGCCTGGCGAATCACCCTTCGCCAGCACTTCGCCTGGCGAACGAGTGGCAAGACCTAATCCGCCTGGCGAATTCCCAATTCGCCTGGCAAATCGCACCAGGACCAGAAAAATTATGTTACGGGTTACACTATTCCAAAACTCCCAAAAACCTCATTTTTCATTCCAAATCAATTCCAATAGCAAAACAATTATCAACAAATGTTCATATGCACATTAGGATCATACAACGCAAATTATATCAATTTCCGACCACGAAAACATCGATTTCTACCCGTTTAATCGTTTTCGACCAAAACCGAAAACTATGGAAAAAGGGCAAGACAACACGCACACACACATACATAATCATACACAATGATAAGATAATAAGATTTCACACCCTTACCCGGATAAATCGATTCCTAGAAGTTGATTTGAAGATTTCCCAAACTTTTCCTCTTTTCCTTCTCTTTTCTCTTCTTCCCCTTTCTTTCTCTCCTTTTTCTCTCTATTTTTCCTTTCTATCTCTTTCTCTCCTATTTCCTCTTCTTATCTCTTTTTCTTTTCTATTTTCTTTTCTACACAACTTAAATTAATTCATTTTCTCACACAATTCTATTTCTACTAAATTTCTAACTTATCATTAATTGAGAAATGTCTAAAATACCCTTCATTCTAATTTTCCCGAAAACTCTCAAAAACGGTAAAATATCATAACATGTCTGTAGCGGCAAAATCGTGAGTGTAAGCTATTAATTAACTTAACTCGAAAAGCAAGAGTCGCCACCGCACTTTTATTTTTATCCATAAAGGAATGGAAAAAAGAGCGAACAAAACCTAAAGAGATAAGGGTAAGGGGGTTGGTTACGCAATGGGAAGGTGTTAGCACCCAAAACGTCTATAGTACTCTATAGGAGCCCTTTGAAATATCTACCGCTTTTGGTCTGAAAAAGTTTGCTTGAAAAGTGATTGAAGAGATGAGAAGAGAAATTGTTTTTATGTTTTTTGTGTTTGGAGAGACTTGTCGTCTCATGCCTACGTACCCACGATGTGCAATGTAGGATCAAAACCCCGTAGTTCATGGTACAAAGAGTGAAAATTGTTTGTTTTGGTTGTTTTTAAATGTAAAGACAAGTCGTCATTTCTAAGCGAATAATTCCGCTTAAAGAAATGAATCATGTCTAAACTTATGAAAAAGATAAAGTAAAAAGTGCACGAGGGCACAAAAAGAGAGTAAGTGAGTTTGGTGTTTTTTAAGGTTTTTTGAAAAAGGTGTGAATATGCTTATGTAGTTTAGCATTTGATTAAGAAATGAAAAGAAAAGAGTAAAATCACTTGACAAAGTCAAGGTTTGTTTATGAAAGCGGTGAAAGTTTGAAATCAAGAAGGTTTTGAAAAAGAGAGAGAGTTTTGAAAATTGAAGAATGGGGTGGAGAAGAAGAGACTATCCTAAAGCATAAAGTAAAAGCTAAGGAAGAGAATAGCCTAACCACACAAGTAAGCTTCCAAGTCTTCGAACCATAATTCCAAAGCAAAGGGAGGAATGTCCTAAGTTCTAAGTCCAAGGTTCCAAGAATTGCATTGGATGTCTAAGGTCAAAGTATGAAACTCCATGTCCATTTGCATAGGATAGTAACCATAGTCCAAGATTAGAATCACAAGTTTTTAGAGGTTTTGGCCTTTATTAATGTTTTAGGTCCAAGTGGACAAAGTGAAAAAGGCATATGCATAAACATGATATGATATGATAATAATGAAGCATAAAAGTAAAAGAGAGATAAGGGATAAGAAGGAAACAAGATATAATAAATGATTAGTACAATAGAAATGTTAGTGAATAATGGTATGGTGAACTTAATCATCCAAAATCAAAGACAAAGCAAATAGTGTCAAAGAGAATGAAAAAGTAACCGGTTCCGCTTCACATCTTGCACTACGGTGATTAATTAATGCAATTAGTCCAAATTTAGTGAAGACTTGAAAGAAGATTGGGATACCCAAAACAGCTACGCATCAAGCTTCAAAGTTTATGGAACTAACACAAACAAATAATCAACCTTGGGATGACGCGACTAATCAAAGTCCGGTCCACGAAAGTACAAGTGTTGAATTGGATTTATTCCGAGTAGGGACAAATTTTGGTCTATGTTAAGCGCACGCCGAGTAATTTGTTCGAGCAATTACCCTACGAATGAGGCCGGCCATGAGATATATGTGTTAATGCACGCGAGATAAACGATATAGGGATCGTTATCCTAAAGCGGTGCCACACGAAAAGAAAAGGTGGAAATGATCTCGTCTCGATCGAAATTCAACAAAAGAAATTTCACGATCACTTCGACTTTCATCGATCAAAAAGAAAATAGATGAAGAAAAGTGGATCTAAAAAATTATGATCCACACACAATAAAAAATAAGAAGTAAATGAGAAACTCAAAAATAAAAAAAACAAGAATTAAAGGATAATCCATGATAGAATTTTTTTGTGACTTTTTTTCAAGAAAATTTTTTATAACAAAAATTCAAAAGTATATCAAAATCTAACTAAAAAAAGAAATAAAGAAAGAAATTAGAAAGAAAAATTGATTCAAGAAATTAAAAGAAATTAAAAAAAAAAAACAAAAGGAAAAGGAGGGAGGTTCAGAAAAGGAAAGGTGATGTGATTAGCAAGTCCGGCCCGGCCCAAATTGAAGACACTCTACATTTTTATTAAAAGAAGAAGAAAACAAAGGTCACGCTTCAGAACCTTCTTCTTCTACAAACCGCGACACTGTTCCTCGCCGTATTTCCTTCTTCAAATCGCGGCGACAACTTCTTCTTCGTATGCTTCAAAACCGCAACGGTAAAGCTCCGTCTCTCTTTTGATTTGCTTATCGATTTCACACGGTTCTTCTTCTACTTCTCGCAGTCTCCGATTCCGTTCTTCCTTTCCTCAGTTTTGCGCGATTCTGAAGTGGTGTATGATGTGTTGTTGTTACGATCTGTTTTTGTTATTGATGTTGAAAGAGGTTGGAGACGGATGAATGGTTTGTGTATGGTTGTGGCGTGGTGTTTATGAGTTTCAGATTGAAGAAGGTTTATAGAATTGGAGTGTGAAATGGTTTGTTAAGAGTTGTTGAATCTATGGTATGAGTTTGCTGCAGATTTGGAATTGAGAAGAAGAAATGGAAGGAGTTGATCGAAGAAGAAGGTTAGAGTTGCGATTATGGATGAAGGTGAATGAAGCTTTGAGTTTTGATTTTGGCAGGGTGTTTAGGGGCTGTCAAAGCTTGGAGAATTGAAGGAAGAAAGGCTCTTATTTATAGAACAAGTGAGGTGAGAATTGAAATGAGAATTTGAGTTGTCGTTTTTGCTTTTCATGCTGCCGTTTTCGCTTTGCTCTGCGTTTTGATTCTCACCAATTGTGACTTATTTGCTGTCGTTTTGTGTGCAGTTTGTGTTGCCGTGTTTACTTGTGAATTGTTGCGTTTCGTTCACTACAGATGCGTTTTATTCATGTTGTGCTTTGGTTTGCTCACGTGTTTTCAGACGCTTGTGTTAAAGTATCAGCTGCAGTTTTTTAGCTAAAAAAATCCATGGCTGGGGCGGCTTGACTCGCATACGGTTTGTGCGACGTTTTGGCTTGTGAAGACGGTAGCTGGAATTGCGTATACGGCTGGGATTGTATGGATAATAGTAGCAGCTTGGGATAACATTGCAGCGTGTAGGCTTTATGGGCTGCATCTTAATTTTCCTTTATTTTCATTTTGCAATGTAATGAGCTTGTTGTACTGACTTATGATGGCTAAAAAAATGTGTTGTGGCTACAGATTATCACGGTTTGTGGAATGGGTTTCATTGGATGATATTGAATTATGGTTGGTTTTGAAAAATGGATAATGGAAATATTTATAGATAATTGGATTTTAGAAAGTGGATAAATGGATTAAAAAAATGAATAACTAAAGTGGAGAATGGAAATGGCTAAAATTGGTTATTTAAAAATATGGACTTGAAAATTGCAAAAAAATGGATATGGTTTTAGGAATTGAAAAGAAAATGGATAGAAATGGATATTGGATAAGATGAATTTTGGAATATGGATATTGATAATGAAAGGAATTTTGCAACATGGATAATTGGTATGGTTTAGAATGGAAAATGGTTTATAAAGGGATCATCGATAGCAAGTCTTTTATTTTTTTAGCCCAAACCAATCTTGACCCTTTTTTTTCGCAAGCCTCTGACAAACTGAACATAGCCGATGAAACCAATCCTGAACCACTGAACAAACCACAACTGAACGACAGCCATTTGAACTGGACCATGAACGAACAACCACATTTGACCTGAAATTACTTCATTGCCTTTGACACACCTGCAAACACACAGAAAGAAACAGGCAAACGACAGCATATTTTTTTGGTATTTTTGGTTAGAGGTTAGATAAACAGAAGCAAGTAAGACACAGAGAATCACACAGGTGCTCAGGAGGAACACAAACCGTGATCTTGTTTGTGATTATGGAATGCAAATGCAATGTGCGAAATATTAGGGGTAAAAATTAGGGTCTTACAGCTGCCCCTATTTAAGTTTCTTCAATCAGGAGATATGAAAGTTGGAAACTTCATCTCGACAAGATTGAAGATACTTAAATACAGAAAACTAAATTTTTAGCCATAAGATGTCACAAGATGATATGAATGCAAAGGATGAAACAGACTGCGGAGAAAATTTGAAACAAGGGATATACGGTAAATTAAGGGAGATGACGTGAAAAGAGACGTCGGGGAACACAAGCTATTTATGGATATCTGTCAAGGTGACAAGGAGTATCCATCAATAGTTGGAAAAAGAGGGACAAGACCCTAGGAAGACAAGTAGTAACATCCAAGAATAACATTGGATGGAAACTACAAACGAGACAAAAGGTATGTCAAAAGATGTCCAAGAATGACATTGGACAATAACAGGAAAGTTTATGGTGAAAACAACAGCATCATCCAAGAATAGCATGGGATGGAGGTGAAAAAACACTATATTGGGTAAGATATCCAAGAATGGCATTGGATAAAGGCACTGCAACATTCAAGAATGGCATTGAATGAGGCAACAACAAGCATCAGAGACATCCAAGAATAGCATTGGACTCAGCTGAGGAAAAGATATCCAAGAATGGCATTGGACTTAGCTGGGGAAAAGGTGTCCAAGAATGGCATTGGACTCTGTTGAGGAAATCATATCCAAGAATGGCATTGGACAGAAGAAATCACAACATCTAAGAATGGCATTGAATGTAGTGAGAAAAGTTCTGGAAAATATATCAGAATTATCCAAGAATGGCATTGGATAAAAGGTTCATAATATCCAAGAATGGCATTGAATAAAGTGAGCAAGGACCTTCAGGAATGGCACTGGAAGGTAAAGATAAACTCATTCAGGAATGGCACTGAATGAACAGATAAAACTTTCAGGAATGGCACTGAAAGTAAAGGTAAAAACTCATTCAGGAATGGCACTGAATGAACAGATAAAACTTTCAGGAATGGCACTGAAAGATATCCAAGCAGATCTGTTGGGGATTATAGAGGATAGAAAAGACTTCCAGGAATAGCACTGGGAGAAACAAGAGGAACAAGATATCCAGGAATGGCACTAGAGATCAAAAGAGACAGACATCCAGGAATGGCACTGGAGTGAAAGAATACAAAGATCCAGGAAAGCACTGAAGTGAAAGAAGACAAACATCTAACAACAGGACAAGATACACAGGGAAACGACAACATCCAGGAATGGCACTGGAAAGAAAGAAGATAAACAAGACATCCAGGAATAACACTGGGATGAAAGAAGACAGGCAAACGACAACATTCAGGAATGACACTGAATGAAAAGGCAAGTAAAAGTTTTGGTCGGTGCCAAGTAAGTTGGACTTTAGTCACAAGGTAAGATGTTGAAAGCAACAGGACCTCGGAAAAATGCATATGAGCACGAAGCACACTTCGAGCTATGAAAATGTTTATATGCAATGATATGTGAATGATTTATGTAATGCAATGCATATGATAGAGACAACTGAGATAGACTCTTTTGTGAGGGTAGAAAGGAACTCTGATTCCTCAACACAGGGAACGCTGGCCACTCTGCTTGGATAGAAGATGTTGAGCACATCTCTGTCACACTTGTGAATTGTATCGGGCTGATGGTCTTTTGAGGAAAGACATCTTGAGGATTCTTGAAGAAGATTGCCCCAGATTGATTGACTGATGAAAATAAACTGATCATGGCTTCAGTTTGACTGCTGCAGGGGAAGAATGAACTGATCATGGCTTCAATTCTTGAAATGATTGCTGAGGATAAACTGATCATGGCTTCAGGTTGACTATTGTTGGGGATGAACTGATCATGGCTTCAGTTCTTGAAATGACTGTTGAGAAGGCTAAACTCAGCATGGGTCTTGAAAGAGATCTTCTGGTTAACCAATTCTGAGAATAACTTGCACTGAGCAACAAATCTTGAATTAATCCACAACAAGATCTGGAAGTAATGTGCCCCTGATAAGATCACTGACCAGGTTTCTCAACTGTTTGAAAAATTCTTGACGAGGAAATTTTGTCTGCAAATAGAATTATTCAAACAAACATGGTAATTTTAATGCAAAAGCTCATGCAATTTTGAAATCAAAAATCATTTTTGAAATGATGTTATTGATGTAAAGCAAAATGAAATACTTGTCAAAACACGGCGGTTAAGACATGCAAAGTGAAAGAGAAAGCAAAGGCAAAACATCAAAGCAAATGATTGGCAACAAACATAGGAGTCAATTTACGCAACCTTGTTGTAGTATGCTTTCAAAAGAAACCTGGCTTCAATTAGGTCTTTTTGAAGGTTGTAACGTGGTCTGGTTCACGGTTTTTGAAACAAAGGATATAGGCTTAAAGTTTTTTGTACCCAACCCATTCTTCATGATGATCTCCAGTCCTATGCTCAGTTAATTCAAACTATGCATTCAGGTTCCAAGAGATTTTGGAATTGCAACACAGTTATGATGATGGTTCAAGGACCAAGGGATTTTTGAGATGGCAGTCACTCTTTCTTACAACATTTTGTTGTTTTTGATGAGGACCTTAGTCAACTTGTTTTGTCTTTGAGGATTTTGGTCACCTCTTGATTTTTCTTTTGTTATCCCTAAATTTTGCCTGAACTGTGTCATTTGGGTTTATAGTCAGCGGGATGCCCCAATTTTTGCCTAAGTCTCCTTCACAGATTTTGACTTAGCGGGCTCTTCTTTTGATTTTTTTCATCATTTTTTTTTGAAAGATAGTGACTGCCTGGCTTAATGATTACGGTGAACCATCATTGGCTTTTGACTTGAAAGACATCTTCGACACTTCTTTGATGTGTGCGAAGGAAAGCTTGTGATTGCAACCTTTATTGGAAGGCATCTTGCATGCACAGTCAAATTAACTGAGAACTACCCATCCCCAGGTTAAGATTGCGGGTTTTTTCGTACAGAAAGAAACTCCAACTTCCAGACTCGAAGGGGTTAACAAGGGATTAACTTCCTTATTTCTCCGGTGTTTGGGAGTTAAAACAATGCCTGTACATCCTCAGCCAAGTTTTAATTGAAAGCATACCGTTTAGCAATTTCGGGTATTTCGCTTTCATCATCCTCCCTCCAATCTTTGCATAAACAAAAGCTTAATGAAGAAAGTGAACATGAGATATATTTTTTTTTTTGTGAAAATGAAAACATAAAGATGCACACAGTGAATATAAATGAATTTGAATCAAATATTGCATTGCTCATTTCATTGAAATTACCATGAAAGTACAAATAAAAATTCAAAAGCAAACAGTCAATACAATCAAAGGAAAATGCAAACAGAAAGAAACAAGGCCTAGTGACTAATCAGCAACAAGGATGAGCTGTCCTGTCTGAAACACTGACTTTAGGAGATGATCCGTCTAAACTCACTCAAACTTCACTTGGCATGCTCTGGCAAAGGGTTGTTGACAACATTGGGATTATTATCAACAAAGTCCAGAATCTTTAAGTTCACCAACTCTTGCACTCTAGCTTTTAATGCAAAGCACCTTCCAGGTTATGACCTGCCCCACCTTGATGGAACTCACAGTGAAGATCATCCCTGTAGCCGACTGGGAGAGGATTTGGAGGAGGAGGTAGAGTCCTTGTTGTAATCAAACCTTTCTTTACAAGACATGGATACAGCTCAGTATAGGACATCGGGATAGGATCAAAGTTAACCCTATTGCGATTCTGATTCTGTCTAGCAGGCTGGCGAGGAGCTTGAACTGGTTGAGCATTGACAACAGGAGCGACTGTAGCTACATATTGTTGTCTCTGACGAGGTTTCCCTTCAACTGAAACAGTGTGGGTATCACCATCCTTTTTCTTTTGAAAATTCCCAGAATATTTTTTAGCACCACTTGTAGCGAGCGATTTTGGACGCGGTTCTTAAGCGCTGGTCGCTCTTTGCGGTTGAGCTTAAAACTACAGGTCGATTCATTTTTTATCCTATTGTGAGCTGAATAAGGAAGGGAAATAGATGTCTCCAATTAATCCTGCTTTGCATACTGAGTTTAAACAGCGGTCTGTTAGGTTACGGATGCTATCAATGTGGGGGGCCTTTGTACTGGTTATTTGTATTTTCGCCAATACGGTTTTCTTTCTTTCTAGGACTTTCTTGCGGGGAACAAGGGTTAGGATGTTAGGACGGAGCTTTTGAATTACTGCTTTTGATTGATGGAGATATGGGATTTGGGTTTTTTGTTGATTGCGCTCGCTAAGATTTTTCTTTCAATCGTATGCCTACGTATTCCCGTTTACCAAAACAGGGAAATCAGAGCGTTCGTAGTTCCTCCTATTCTATGGGAGGAAATTGGTTTTTGGTGTCTTGTTCAAAGCCCAAGACGTGAAGCGAAAGGTGGTTTGTATCTTGTTCAAAGCCCAAGATGTGAAGCTAAAAGGTCTATTTGTGTCTTGTTCAAAGCCCAAGATGTGAAGCTGAAGGACCTATTTGTGTCTTGTTCAAAGCCCAAGACGTGAAGCTGAAGGTCCTCGACTTTAGAGAGAATTTGTCATCTCTAAAGAGGGGAGAAGGAGAATTACTTTAACTGGGATACGCGGATCCGAGCAATGCCATAATTTCGAAGAAAGGGTTTTAACCTGAAGGAGAAGACTTTAACTCAGTGTAGAGCAATGCCATCTTTCCTTAGGAATTTCTCATGCTAAAAGAGGGACAGTGGCATGGATGTAAATAATCCAGAGGCTTACCGCTTACAGCGATTAGATGAAAGGGAAGGAGTTGTTGATGTTTGTATACTGTGAACGAGGCACAACTTTGATGCTAAAAGGTTAATTGGGTTAACCAGTGGTTTTTCTTTATACAAAGCCTAAGAGGAGGCTAATTTCCGCTAGGAAAATCATTATACAAAGCCTAAGAGGAGGCTATTTTGTGTCCCGTACAAAGCCCGAGAGAGAGGCTAAAAGTTTTTGACCCGACGATAGAGTCTTTTGGTATCTCGTATAAAGCCCGAGATGGAGGCTATTTGACTCAACAAGGGAGTTTTTTTGTATCTCGTATGAAGCCCGAGATGGAGGCGATGGTTTGTTTGGCTCAAGAAGAACCTTTTTATATCTCGTACAAAGCCCGAGATGGAGGCGAAAGGGGGATTGACTCAACAAGGGAGTCTTTGTGTGTCTCGTAAAAAGCCCGAGAGAGAGGCTAAAATGTTGTTTGACTCCGCTGGGGAGAATTTTGGTATCTCGTACGAAGCCCGAGATGGAGGCTATGATTACTGTTTCAGTTGAGTGACATATCCAATATACTGATTTTGAAAGAGAAAATCAGTTCTTATATGAGCAACACTGTACTCATGGATTTGATTCAAGGATCCGGGTTATTTCCTTTTCTTTGAGGAAACGGGAAATCCAAAGGGTATTGAGACTGTCCGAGTCTGCGGGGTTCCTTCCTATTTAACGAAGGGATCACTTGAGAATGTCTTTGAGACTCAAGGAGATTAGACTGTCCAAGTCTAGAGTTTTATCTTTTGTACTATTCTTTGAGAAACAGTAGTAGACTCTTTGAAAGGACTGTTCTATGAGGATGACTAGGTTCTGTTCCTATACCTCTAGGAGGTCGTCGGGACAATTTGTACGAAGCCCAAGAGGAGGCTGGAAACTTTTTAAGAAGCCGACGGGTCCTTGTACGAAGCCCAAGAGGAGGCTATCATTCCCGGAGGAAGAGATCATTATACGAAGCCTAAGAGGAGGCTGTGAATACTTCTAAGAAGCCGTAGGGTCCTTGAATAATGCCCAAGAGGAGGCCGATGCTTTTAAGAAGCCCGTGGGTCTATCATCTCCTTTCCATTAGGAGAGATAACTCTTTTAAAGATAAAAACCACTGGTAAACGTGCGAGGTTTACTATCCAGCGACTTTTAGCTTTTAAAGAGGGTTCCTTAGTTAAGGTCCAAGATTATGACCGTAGTGGGTACCCAAACCCCGAGACATTCAAGGCAAGCTATCCACAAGGAATAGATCAAGTCAGGAAAGTTCGAGAATTTGGAAGAAACTCAAAGATGCCATTCACAGAGAATACATTCATCTTGGGGAGTAGAGCTTCTTGACGATTCCTAAGGAGGACAGCCGAAGAGAAGACTGTATCTGGTTTTCTTATTGGGGATCTAGTTGTCTATTTCTACGAATAACGAAACGGCGTCACCTAGTTCTAGACGTAGCAGCCGGGGAAACTCGAAATATCTATACTATTATTACACAGTAGATATGAGTTTATGAAAGGAGACTTACAGTGAGCAGCCCCAGAATACAGTTTATAATATGAAAGCAGTAAACGAAAGCGATAACCACTTACTCGGTTGGAGTGCTTCCTTGCTGTTGGGTTAGTTGTTCAACAAAGAAAGATTGAAAACAACAGTATATTCAAAATCAAAGGAGAAAGTGCTTTGAAAAAGAAAGATTTGGGGCTTACAGCTCAAGGAGAGGCCCAGGGTTTTATCAGTGAGCGCACTGTTGAATTTGTACAGAGGGACTTATACAAGTGACTGGGGCCCGAAATGTTTTCTGTACAAAGGGATGGGTCTTACACTCTCTCAAGAGGTCCAAAAAGGTTTAAAGAAAAAGAGTGGGGCTTATAACACGAGGGTAGGCCCAAATGATTTTTCGTTTAAAAATGGCGATCGCGCCGAGGTTTTCTTTTAACGCAGAGGGACTTATACAATAAGTGAGGCCCAAGATGTTTTGGTTAAAAGGGGATTGGGTCTTACACTCTAATAGAGGCCCAAAGTGTTTTTGAATGGGTCTTATAGCTCAAGGAGAGGCCCAGATGATTTTTTTATTTTTAAACGGGCGACGATCGCGCCGTTTACTTGCACAGAGGGACTTATATAATGAGTGAGGCCCAAAAAGTTTTTGTACAAGGGGGGATGGGTCTTACACTCTCTCAAGAGGCCCAAGTGAGTTTTGAAAATGACTTATGAGGGTTGAATTAATCCAAAACCCTAATTTGTTTTCAAAATGTATTTAATTGAATAAAAATTCAATTAAAATGATCAAAAATTGTTTAACACATGGAAAACAAATTGTGATCTTGGATTAATGCTTCAAAAATTAAGTATTGACCTACAAAATAATTAGAAAGCATTAAAAGTTGCAAAATCAATGTAGAAAAAATATTTAAAATGTCAAAAACAATTAAAATATTAATTCTTTACAAAAATATCAATTATATGAAATAAATAATATTTTTGGGATTTTTTGTGAAAATAAAATATTTTAACATTTTTGTGAATTATAAAAAAAAGAATCAACTCAAAATCATTAAAACTCAGAGAGAAATTAATTTTTGAATCAATTAAATAAAATCACAAAATTCAAATATTTGAATTATTCAAAAATGGCGCCAAGAACACAAGCAAGAACACGCGCGTGTTCTTGGTTTCTCAGATTTGCATTTTCTATCCAATCTCCATGAATACGTAATCATATCATGCAATCCACATATCATTATGCTCGTCTCAACCTCACGATCATGTCTATGTACTTTAATTTCATTTAAATTAAACATACAACAAGAAATCACGAAGAGACCTCAAGAACCCTAATTTCTGCATGAAGGCTAGGATTTTTTATACACGATTCAAACAATGCAATTAATTGAGGGAAAACATTCCATGCATGATTATGAACATATGGCCAAATTATTCTGCGAGGAAATATGCATAGATTGAGAGATGACCAAGTATGTGCTTACCTCCAAGTCGTGACAACAAGTTCAAAGTGATTTTCGATTTGGAGGTGTTACAGATGAGTGGTGATGATCTGAACAGCTTCCCTACACCCTATAGATTGTGTTTGGATGGTTGGACTTGATTGAAATTGGCTGGATCATTTTGTGGCACCTCAGCTGTACTTTGGTTAAAACCTTGAGCAACCAGCTGGTGATTTTGTGAAATTGATGTTTCAGAAGTAATCTAAGTGTTTGATCAGCTTATATGTGATCTATGTGAGGTGTGTGAGTGATTGGTTTGATTGGAATTGCTCTCAAACTCAAAACCTGATAGTGACTTGCCTTAGAAGGCAAAATTGGAGTGAAAGAAGAGATTTTGAGGAAAGCATCTGTTTGATGGCTTTGGTGTACTCAAACTGATCACAATTGAGCTCTATTTATAGTAGAGCAAGTTTCTTTTGGGATCCACAGTGAATGGCAACTGCAGCAGGTGTTTCCTCAATGTTGGCCAATGGAAATGCAAGTCTCCTCTAGCCATTGACTAGAGGTTAGGGCACAGAGCTATGGTCCCCTTGGTCTTGGATAAGTCTTTACTGATTTCAGATGAGAATGGCTCAGTCCATGCCACCTTGATGGTTCCATTGAATGCCTCATTCCAAATTTGAAGTCTTGTCCCTATTTTGGCCATTCTAGGTTCAACATGCTATTTCTTGTTCCATGGACTTTGGAGGCTTGGCTCAGTGATTGTCCCCTTTAGATTCAATCCTCTGAGGTGTCCAAGTGGATAGGAGCAATTGAATTTGGCTGATTTTGGCAAATCGACCAAAGTTGCAAATTCTGCCTTGCCTTGACAGATTTCAGCAAGGCAACTTGGCAATGTTGTATCTCATGGTGTAGGTTGAATTTGGCAATGTTCTTGGCCATTTTGGAAAGCTCTTACATGATACAACAACTGTTTGAACAAGTTTGGTTTTGATATCTTTTGATTCCAAGTGAAAAATCCCCCTACATTTGGCAAAAAGTGAGGCAGAATCTGACTTAGTGAAAATTTCGCTAAGTGTTGGAAAAAGTGACATTTTCACTTTTCACCCACTTTGATCACTCCATAACTGAAAATCCTTAATGAATTGGAATGACTTGTAGTTGAAGTTTTTGTAGGTGATAATGAGGGCTACAAATCCATCTTTGGATGAGAAAAAATGGCCTTGTGGTTTAGGAGTTATGGTCCTCCAAAGTTGGTACCTTTGCCACTTTATTTTTAACTTAGAAAATTTTTTAAGTTTTATGGTTACCCCTTTTACAAGTTATCTCACTTTTCTTGATTTTTCTTGATGAATGATGATTCAAATCATACATTAACATCATTTTAGGGTTAAAAATCAATTTTGGTGAAAAATCTCAAAAAGTCAAAGTTGACTTTTGTGCACAGTTGACTTTTTATCAAATGAATTCCAAACTGTGCAATTCTTCAGAAAATCATGTCCTTGACCTAAATCAAACTTGATGGACATGTTCCATGGGTGTCATAGGGTATATTTAATCATGTATTAGGGTTTGGGAGCATATCCTGGTCAAAAGTCAAAGTTACAGTTGACTTTTCCCTTAAAACCCTAATTGTGGTGCAGATGAAATTGAAACTTGTTGCTCAAACTTCTTGGATTAATCCATTGTCCCAATTGGATCAATATGGTATATTGGAGACCCTCAAACCATGTCTTGAGGTCTTGGCTCATGGTTTGTCCCAAAAGTCAACTTAGGGGTGAATTAGGTCAAGAAACCCTAATTCCTGATTTTTGATGAATGCATCCCCTGAGGCAAAATTGACTTGATGCATGGGTTCATGAGGTTCCATGAAGTATATTAGGTTATGTTTTGGATCATTGCCTTGTGCCCAGATGAAAATTTCCATCTGGAGGCCCTGGTCGACCAAAACCCTAATTTGGTGACACTGTCGATCTTGAGACTTGATCCACCTAGAAGGGAGCAACCTTGTGCTTAATCCTTGAAGTGGGAGTCCTTTTTATCCTTTGAGGATGTTTGAGAGATTAGACAAGTTGAAGATCATGTCATTTCTTGATTGATCCTTTGTCTAAGCATTCAGAGAGGGCTTGAAACCCTAATTTTGATTGTAGTGGATGCTCACCCATCTTTGGGGAGACTGATGATTTGCCCAATGATGGGAAATCTTAGTGGTCAAAATTTGGGGTATGACAGATGCCCCTATTTAATCTTCTTGGACCCGAAGGTGTGAACGACGAAGGTGTTCGGGCATTCGGGGTGCAAGGGGATTAAATATCGGAATATCTGAAATTTTGATGGTGGTTATGAATGGTAGCTTACGCATTCATCTTCTTTAGCTAAGCAATGATGCTTAGAAAAGGTAAACTTCCCCTTGATCCTGGTCTTCAGCCAAGGAACTGGTCTCAGTTTCTTAAGCAAACTTCCCCTCGATTCTGGTTTCCTACCAAGAACTGGTCTCAGTCTCTGAAATGAACTTCCCCTCGTTCTTGGTTTCCTACCAAGGAACTGGTCTTAGTTTCTGATTTAAACTTTCCCTCGATCCTAGTTTCCTACCAAGGAACTGGTCTTAGTTTCTGATTTAAACTTCCCCTCGATCCTGGTTTCCTACCAAGGAACTGGTCTTAGTTTCTGATTTAAACTTCCCCTCGATCCTGGTTTCCTACCAAGGAACTGGTCTTAGTTTCTTTTGTCAATAAACTTTACTGACAAGGGACGCTATTCGTAGCGGCTTTCCTTCAAACTTCTCGCCGAATTTTCCTGGGGAGATGCCATTTGTCGATTCTACTGGGGAAAACGAGTCTCTTGAGACACTGTTTTCACTTGGGATCTTTCATCATACTTTTCTCGGGATCTTCCCGGAGAAACGCCATATGATGGGGTCCAATTTTGAGGTGCCTATGACCTCTTCATCAGCGATCTTTCGGAGCAAAACTGGCGTGCTGCCGAATCTCTGATCACGAGGCTTTCTCTGTGGATTTTCCTTAATCCGGGAAAGCAAGGACATCATCTTCAATGGCGAAGAGTGATGTTTATTGAAAGTTTTCTCTGGCTTTTCAGAGGTTCAAGTTATCAAAGTGGCCAAGTGCCGACTCTGATCTAAAGATATACTGGAAACGAGATTGTGCAGACGCAACACTTCCTGACGAGGAAAGAATTGACAAACTCAATTGAGAAAACTGTTTATCACTAGGGGACAAGACCGGCTAGAGTGATAATGATGCAATATGAAATGTAAATGCAAATCAAACATGCATGAAGTACGTATGTATATGCTGACAAAACAGACGCGACATACAGACTAATGGATGAACACAATTGGATACTCGGCCATCGCGGGGCGGAGAAGTACCGTTGGTTCAAAATAGCAATTCCACCTTGCTTAGGAGAGATAGTCCCGTTGGGAGCTATGTTGATCGGGCTTAGGAGATGAGAACTCGGCCGAGGTGTGTCAGACGAAACAAGGTCTCTGACATTATTGATCCTTCATTCAGGAGTACTGGTCTAGAAGGAGTACTTTGATTCTGCACTTTGAAGTTCGCTTACTTCGGGAGAAGCGATCGATGTTCTTCTGATGTTCAACAGTCAAAAGAAATGCCATCTTTAATTTAAAAGCAGAAAAAGTTTAATAAGTAAATTTATTTTTGTTTTATTTCAAGAATCGCTGATTAAGTTTAAACAACGTCGTTCTGTAAAGCTAAAACAAGTAAAGAATTACAAACAAAAGCACAAGGGCTCAAATTTTATTGATAAGATGGAGATCAGCCAAACGCGTGATTCCAAAGAGTATATACAAAGTTAGAAAATGGTAATTTACAGGGAAAAGGGCTACGTTGAAACATAACGACCACTATCCTTCTACCAACTTTGAGTTTGGGACATCCTGAGCTTCCGTCGAAGATGACCTTTGACTGGAGATTTCCTCCGATAGATGATGCAACTGCTGCTGAGGGACTTGCCTCTGTTGAACATAGTTACTTGCCATTATCCCTAACTTTTGCCTGGATTGTACTATGAGATTTCCAATCCATCGGGATATTTTTTTCATGTCTCTAACTTTTGCCTGGACCGTCCTGTCGGGTTTTCAATCCACCGAGACGTGTTTTTTTTAGTTTTAGGCGAAGTATTTCTTGACTACATCAACATTCGTGGGGTAGGCAAATTCCTCTCTGTCCAAGGTTGCAAGTCTCAAGGCGCCTCCTGAGAAAGCTTTCGTGACCACATAGGGGCCATCATAATTTGGGGTCCATTTGCCCCGAGAATCAGTGAAAAATAATTGTATCTTTTTGAGAACAAGGTCTCCTTTTCTGAAAACATGAGGTCGGACCTTTTTGTCGAACGCCCTTTTCATTCTCTGTTGATACAACTGACCGTGGCATAGTACCGTGATTCTCTTCTCTTCTATCAGGTTCAGTTCGTCGTGTCGACTTTGACACCATTCAGCTTCGGTAAGCTTAGCTTCCATCAATACCCGGATTAATGGGATCTCTACTTCTATAACCGTGAAGAGCAAAGGGTAGCATTTCGTGCCAATCTTTATAGGTTACAACCATCTTTTGAACGATCTTCTTGATGTTCTTGTTAGCCGCTTCTACCGCTCCGTTCATCTTGGGTCGGTAGGGAGATGAGTTATGGTGTTCGATCTTGAACTCTGCACACAACTCTTTCATCATCTTATTGTTCAAGTTAGATCCATTATCAGTAATGATCTCGCTTGGAACACCATAACGGCAGATGATATTGTTTTTGATAAATCGGACCACCACTTGTCGGGTTACATTGGCGAATGACGCTGCTTCGACCCACTTGGTGAAATAGTCAATGGCTACCAGGATGAACTGATGTCCGTTTGAAGCCTTGGGTTTAATCAAGCAAATCATGTCGATTCCCCATATGGAAAAAGGCCACGGGGAAGAGAGAACTTTGAGATGTGATGGCGGTACATGAATTTTGTCGGAGTATATCTGACACTTGTGACACCTCCTCATGTACTTGTAGCAGTCGGATTCCATGGTCAACCAATAATACCCGGCCCTGAGAATTTTTCTCGCCATTGTGTGTCCGTTGGCATGAGTGCCAAAGGATCCTTCATGAATTTCTTTCATGAGCATGTCTACTTCTGGTCTGTCGACGCATCGGAGCAAGACCATGTCAAAATTTCTCTTATAAAGAGTGTCACCGCTCAGGAAGAAGTTTCCAGCCAATCTTCTGAGGGTTTTCCTGTCTTTTCTGAGTGCCCCAGATGGGTACTCTTGTTTCTGAAGGAAGCATTTGATATCGTGATACCAAGGTCTGTCGTCTATGACTGCTTCAATCGCAAAGATGTAAGCGGGCCGTTCAAGGCGCATGATGTCGATCTTAGGTATGTCATTCCATCGACCTACACTAATCATGGAAGAGAGAGTGGCTAATGCATCAGCCATGTGATTCTCATCACGAGGGATGTGATGAAAGTCGACTCTGTTGAAGAAGGGTAACAACCTCCTTGCATAGTCTTTGTAAGGAATCAATCCTGATTGGTATGTGTTCCAATCTCCTTTTATCTGGTTAATAACCAGGGCTGAATCACCGTATACATCCAAGGTTTTTATCCTTAAATCAATCGCTTCTTCGAGACCCATGATACATGCTTCGTATTCGGCCTCGTTGTTCGTACATTTGAACGTAAGTCTGGCAGTGAAAGGAATGTGGGAACCCTGAGGGGTAACAATGATTGCCCCAATTCTGTTTCCATAATGATTGACTGCTCCGTCAAAGATAAGTCCCCACTGGGAACCTGGTTCTGGCCCTTCACTAGGTAGCGGTTCATCGCAATCTTTCATCTTTAGATACATGACATCTTCGTCTGGGAAGTCAAACCCGATTGATTCTTGATCGTCAATCGGTTGATGAGCCAAATGATCGGCTAAAATACTTCCTTTAACGGCTTTCTGAGCATGGTACTCTATGTCATATTCTGATAGTAACATCTGCCAACGGGCAATCCTTCCCGTGAGAGCAGGTTTTTCGAAAACGTACTTGATTGGATCCATTTCGGAGACCAACCAAGTAGTATGACAAATCATGTACTGGCGAAGACGTTTGGCTGCCCAAGCCAAAGCGCAACAAGTTTTCTTAAGCATTGTGTACCGAGTCTCGCAGTCGGTGAATTTCTTGCTTAGATAGTAAATGGAAGACTCTTTCCGTTTAGTTTCGTCTTGTTGGCCAAGTACACATCCCATTGAGTCCTCTAGGACTGTGAGGTAAATGATCAGTGGTCTCCCTTCCACTGGAGGTGATAGAATCGGAGGATTCAACAGATATTCGTTGATACTGTCGAAGGCGGTTTGGCAATCTTCTGACCAAACGCAATCCTGGTTCTTTTTGAGTAATTTGTAAATCGGCGCACACGTCGCGGTCATAAGGAATATGAATCTGGAGATGTAGTTCAAACGTCCCAGGAATCCTCTGACTTGTTTTTCAGTTTTCGGAGAAGGCATTTCTTGAATGGCCTTGACCTTGTCAGGATCAACTTCAATTCCTTTCTGGCTGACGATGAACCCTAGTAGTTTCCCTGAACGGACACCGAAGGTGCACTTGTTGGGATTCAAGCGGAGCTTGAATTTTCTTAGACGTTCGAATAATTTTGACAGATGTTCAACGTGCTCATCCTCTGTTTTTGATTTTGCAATCAAATCATCGACATATACCTCAATTTCTTTGTGTATCATGTCATGAAACAGAGTAGTCATGGCCCTTTGATAGGTTGCCCCGACATTCTTCAAACCGAACGGCATTACCTTGTAACAAAAGGTACCCCATGGGGTAATGAACGAAGTTTTCTCCATGTCTTTCGGTGCCATTTTGATCTGGTTATAGCCCGAGAATCCATCCATGAAGGAGAAAACTTTGAACTTTGCTGTGCTGTCAACCAACATGTCAATGTGTGGTAAAGGAAAGTCGTCCTTTGGACTTGCCTTGTTCAGATCTCTATAATCAACACACATTCTGACCTTTCCGTCCTTTTTGGGAATGGGTACGATGTTGGCTAACCATTGAGGATATTCAGATGTAGCGAGGAAACCCGCGTCGATCTGTTTCTGTACCTCCTCTTTAATTTTGATAGCCATGTCCGGGTGAGTCCGTCTCAACCTTTGCTTTACTGGCGGACATTCCGATCTTAACGGTAAGTGATGTTCCACGATGCTGGTATCCAACCCTGGCATATCCTGATAGGACCAAGCAAATACATCGGGAAATTTTCTGAGAAGCTTTATCAAACCCTCTCTGGCAGTTGGACTAAGCAGTGCTCCGATCCTGATTTCTTTTCTCTCTTTTTCTGAACCCAAGTTTACCGTTTCCAACGGCTCTTTGTGAGGTTCAATGGACCTTTCCTCTTGTCTGAGTAGTCGGGAGATCTCTTCTGGAATTTGGTCGTCATTTTCTTCTTCAGCCTCGAATAACGGGAACTCAAAGTTGGGAGAAGGCATCGGATCGTATGTTTCAACGGGGTATAAAACAAGCAATCTGCATGACGTGATGATTCGTGTTTAGAAGAGATAGAGAAAATGCAAGTGTGTGCAGTGTATTTATTTTACTGCTTGTTTTTATTTTTGAATTGTTTTTTAGGATTACCATTTTCTGAAAAAGCAAAAAGAGAAAATAGCAATTAATGCGGAAATTACAGAACGACGTTATTTTATTAATGAACAAGTCGATCCTTGAAACTACAGCCCTATAAAACAAAACTCACTCGCTTTGGGCAAAGCGAAGAGGGAAATTTAAAAAGCGAGCCATATCAAAACATCTGTTTCACCTGGGTAGGGTGAAAGGTTAAAGATGGCAATTACTTTGACTGACGAACGATCTTCGGAACCTCGACGGCAACCCATTGGCGGCGAACTCCTCGGTGAATCACAAAGTCTGGCACCTTCCTTGATTTGTCTTCAGAAATGACGCTGATTTCTGGTGGAGCAGGATCATTGGAATCTGTCTCCCAGGCAGAGTTGTCGTAGGAGAATTCCTCTGTTGCATTTTACATAGCATTTGTGCTCTCAGCTGTATCTCCCCATCCAGTAGGCTGGATATCTTCGAGCCTGATACGAGAGCTTTCGGGAGCGGTGTACTTGACCATATAGTCGTATTTTCCACTTGGTTGTCCCAGAATGTCCCAAACTTCTTTGGAACTGGAGAAGTCATCCCTCTCGATGACGTTGACCTCGGGAAAAGCATAGTTGATGAATTCAAGTCCTGTAAACGTTGCGAATTCATCTTCATGTTGAGTAGTTTCAGGATGACCTGAGTGTTGATCCCATGACATGGTGGGGACACAGGTATTCTGTTCAATGACGCTCAGCTGAGTTTCATCGTTCGGCTGACTTTCTTGCCCCAAATTTCCTGGGTAAGGCTGCCACATTGGCAGACCATCCATTGGGCCATAGTAATTATGGTCAAAGTTGTCTTTCATCAGAGTGCCTTCCTCTAATGAGTTTGGCGGAGCACGACATCCTTCTGGATCACAACCTCCGTATATCAGTTCGACGTCTGACCTGGGTATAAATCTCAGACTTTCTGTAGGAAATAAAAAAGGCGTAGGCACCTCTTCCTGAGACATATAGCCGTCCTTGTTAAGGTAGGACTTCCATTCTTCATCTGTGTCAGAGGGATCTTCCTCATTGATAGCATGAACTATCTGAGACACTGGGTGGAGAAAACCTCCACTGTGGAAGAAGTTTTGAAGGGGATGAAGACTTTCATCGTTGGCAACTGTCTGGGTACAGGTCGCAGAAAAACCAAGACCCTTCTTTGTTTTATTGTCAGTGGGAATGACAAGCCATCCCCATCCTGTCGTATCGATACTCTCGACTGCTTTGATAGCATCTTTGTATGAAGAAATTGAAGTTCCTTCTTTGAACTGATTGTTCTTGCTCACCGATAGTGCTTGGAACTGAGTTCCAATAACCTCTTCGGGTTCTATACCAGTAGATGATGATAGGTTACTCACAAGCAAGGCTTGTTCCCTACAAACCGTGACAAGTTGATCGTTCTTGACGAACTTTAGCTTTTGGTGGAGGGTTGAAGTAACCACTCCAGCCTGATGTATCCAAGGTCTTCCTAATAAACAACTGTATGTTGCCCGGATGTCCATGACCTGGAAAGCGATTTGGAAAGTGTGAGGACCAATAGTTATGGGAAGATCAACTTCGCCGATAACTATTTTTCTGGATCCGTCGAATGCTTTGACGACGACCCCACTGGTTCTCATCGGAGGGCCCTTGAATGATAATTGCATCAAAGTGGACTTCGGCATAACATTCAGGGCTGACCCTGTGTCTACCAGTACGTTGGCTAAAGCATCGCCCTGGCAGTTAACTGTGATATTGAGCGCCATGTTATGACGGCGACCCTCTTCAGGTAATTCCTCATCACTAAATCCCAAATTATTGCAGGAAGTGATGTTAGAGACAATGCTATCGAATTGTCTGATTGTTACATCCTGTTCCACAAAGGCTTGCTCCAAGACTTTCTGTAGAGCCTCTCTGTGTGCTTCTGAACTGAGTAACAGTGATAATACTGAGATCTTTGAAGGAGTCTGTAACAGTTGATCAACAATGTTATATTCACTCCTTTGGATGAGCTTTAGCATCTCATCTTTGTCTTTTGAAAAGTCGGGATTACTAGATTGACCGACTGGTGGATCAGAAATTTCTGCCTGAAGTTCCTTTTCTTTGTTGGATTCTCCAACCCCTCGGTTGAAGATTCGACCGCTCCGTGTTACACGACTGATGTCTACAATATTTACGACGGAGGGTAATGGAATTTCCTTTCCATTTTCGATTATTGTTGCACCGTATTTGTAAGGGATTGCCTTAGCTGATTCATACGGTAGTGGTCCCAGTAGATAGATGACTATGGGAACCTTCTGATTTTTCTGACCATCATAAGTAACCTTGATCCGTTCCCGGTTGGGAACTCTAGATTCGTCAAGTAGAGGGATGATGGCAAAAACATCCCTGGTCCTGTGATGACCAGAGATCGTGACAACATCCTCAACTTGCTCGGCAAGGTAGTTCGGCGACTAAATGATGGGTCCTGAACCTGGATATGGACGAATTTCTCCATGATCGACCTGACCCTGAAGAGCTGCTCTCACAAGGTAACACCCTTGGTTACTTTCCGAACAGACGCTGCATCTGTCATAGTTGTGTGGTGGCACCTGGCCACGGCCACTTTGAATACAATGTAACCTCACTAGGTTACCTTCCATTGATCGGACATCCTGACTTTGACGACGAGTAGGATTCCTGTTATTGATACTAATCTGCTGAGTATCTTCGTCCATATAGATTGGCATCCACCAGTGATTTAACAAGTGCTGAAGTGCCTCCTGGACAAGGGTACAACCTCGATCGTTTTCGCAACCCGCTTTACAGCTTTGATAGTCATGTGATATTAAGAATCCGAGTCGGACCTGCTCAGCATGTAACTCTACCAGGTTGGTATTCATCACGCGAATGTCAAAGATCTGAACCATATTGATCTGATAAGGATTCCTATCATGGTAATATTGGATCCATCCAAGATCCATCTGACGCTGGAGGGCCTCTTGTATGAAAGATCATCCCTGTTTATTTACTGAGCAAATCAGACAGCAACTGTAATCGTGCCACGGCAGATTATGATACTGGCTTTGCCTTAAGTGCATTGCCACCAAATTGACATTCATCGCACGGATGTCGTGGTTTTGAATGACGTTGGAATTCGTATAGACCATGTTAACTCCACGAACTCGGTGCTCTTGGATCCATCCAAGATCCATTTGTTCCTGTAGAGCCGCTTGCACTACAGAACATCCCTGGTTGTCTTTAGAGCAGATATCACACTGGTGATAATTATGAGGTGGCACATGGCCATATCCACTCTGTCTACAATGCATCTTGACCAGATTGGTTTTCAACAAGAGTAGATCATGAATTTGATAGACATTGTTAGTCTCTTTCTCAATCAGATTGACTGCAGTTTTCTCATGTTGAGGCAGCGGGTTCTTAAGAACATTAGGATTCGTATCTTTGAAAGATAAGAGCCCCTCCTAACAAGCTTTTGCACGTCAGATTTGAAATTGAGACAAGTCTCAATGTTATGCCCTGAACCTCCTTGATGATAAGGGCATGTTTGATCCGCTTTAAACCAAAAAGGCGGATTTTCCGGAACTGAAAGGGGAGACTTAGTCTGAATGTGCCCCTTAGCCAGCAGTAACGGAAATAATTCTGCGTACAACATGGGTATAGGATCAAACCCTGGTGGTCGTGTTGTACGGTTGTTATTATATGGAGGACGAGCCTGCTGAAGAGGCTGTTGTGTCCTTTGTTGGTCAGGTTGGCTCTGCGCAACCTGAGGTTGATACATAGGAACAGGCGCGGGACCGATAGCAGGAGTAACAGCTGCTACTGGCTGATAACGTTGCCTTTGCTTTCCGAGAGAGATATTCCCAATATCTTGCTCTTTTTTCTTAGGGAGAGCACTACCGTATTTTTTAGTACCGCTCGTTGATCCAGTGTCTTTTACCAAACGTCCTTCTCGGACGGCTTCCTCAAGACGTACACCCATGCCGACCATCTCGGTGAAATCACTGGGCGCACTGGCAACCATTCGGTCATAGTAAAATGAGCTTAAGGTCTTTAAGAAGATTTTTATCATCTCTTTTTCCTCAAGAGGTGGACAAATTTGAGCGGCAATTTCACGCCACCTTTGAGAATACTCCTTAAAGGTTTCTTTGTCCTTTTGCGACATTGATCTGAGTTGATCTCTGTCGGGTGCCATGTCCAAATTGTACTTGTATTGTTGGACGAAGGCAGTACCAAGATCTCTGAATGTGCTGATCGTGGTACAGTTTAAACCCATGTACCATTTTAGTACGGCGCCGATTAAACTATCCTGGAAGTAGTGAATCAGCAGGTCCTGATTCTCCGTCTGAGCTGACATCCGCCGAGCGTACATCACCAGATGGCTCTGAGGGCAAGAGTTACCCTTGTATTTTTCAAAGTCGGGCACTTGGAACTTGTGCGGGACTTTCACATTTGGGACCAAGCAGAGGTCTGCGGCGTCCTTTCCAAATAGATCCTGACCGCGAATGGCTTGCAGCTCTTTCTGCATTTCCAAGAATTGCTCCTGGAATTCATCCATTCTGTCAAACATAGTTTCCTTCTTACCAGAAGGTGTCTGTGGAATCTGTCCTTCCGGGACAGTATGCACCACAGGGGGTGGTATCGTGACTACGACAGTAAGTCCTGGCGCCTCCCGAAGTTTGTAACCTTCAGGAGTCTTGAGTATGCCCCTGGCATCTTCGCTTTCCCGAAGTTTGTAACCTTCAGGCCCAGCGGCTTCTGTTGCGATTCCCTGATCTCTAGTGATCGGCGGAACATATCCTTCCGGGATATAGTTAACAGGCATGCCCCAAGGACGATCTTTCGGCATTTGATACCTAGGATCATACTTTTCTATGATGGGCGTTGAGGTGATCTCTGAGATCACAGTTCTTTGTAGCTGAGCTTCTGCCATGGCTTGCATGTCGTTACGAAGCTTTCTCATATCCTCTCTCAGAGCGTCAATCTCTTCTTTCAACTCTCTGTTTTCTTCCTCAAGATCATCCATCTTTTTCTGACGATTGGCCCGAGTATTATACGAATGAGACAGTTTGACTCTAGAATCGAGACACAAACGTGAGATTCGTAGGTAAGGAGAATACACGATGTGAGAATGATGAATGCAATGATTATATTAATTGTTTTTTTTAATCAAAATAAACTTCGACAATTAGATTACAAATATCAAACACTGGGGAAACCCCTTTTTATTGAATTCCAAAGGATTACAGAAATGGAAATACAGTAGATTACAAAGTGCAGAAACAGAAACCTAAACTAATGGGTCCCGAGTCCTCTTCTTTGACCGGGGCGCTTGGGCCGTTGTCGGGTTGTCATTCCTTCGCCAGGTGAAAGGAGCGAGCAAATTCCTTTGGTCATCTTGATTCTCTATAGCATGCTGCTCCAAAATTTCAATCAGAGCATCTTTCTCTTTTAGTAGTTGCTGTATTTAGATACACTCTACGTCGAGGGTGCGGTACTTGTTCTTCCAAGATCTTCTTTCCTTTTGAACTTTGTTGAGAGTAACCTGAAGCTTTTCAGTTTCCGTCATGAAGTACATGACAGTTTCCCTTGGTGGAAGAATTCCGTAACGAGGATAAGGCATCTTTAGCTTGAGAGCTCTAGTTTGTACCCAGTGGAGATAAGGCTCCACCGAGACACAGTCCGATTTTCCCAGAGACTCTCGTCCTTTCTTATGAACCTGTTTCCAAGCTTGCACTATTTCCATCTTTAGTGCTCTGTCATTTTCTCCTTCCTTGAAGAAAAGACCTTCCAGATGAACACCCAGTGGGATGTGTCTCATCGGGTATCCAAATTGACGAAGAACCAATATCAGATGATAGTTGATTCCTCCTTTAGTTCCTATGAGGGGTACGCTGGGGAAGTTTCCACAACGGTCAATGATTCTGATTCCCTCATAAATCCTATTACACCAATCTATATCGGAATTGGTGAGAGACATGATCTTCTGCGACCAGCGTAAGACACTCTTGCAATCCCAAAAAGCAGCAGACTTGGGAAAGTGAGAGATAAACCATTTGTAGAGCAAAGGTACACAGCATGTGATCTCCCCTCCGTTGTACAAATTTCCCAAGTGTACAGAATGATACGCATCTGCAAGCAAAGTCGGCACAGGGTTTCCAATGAGAAAAACCTTAATGGCGTTGATATCGACGAAGTCATTGATGTTGGGAAACAAAAATAACCCGTAGGTGAGCAAGACAAAGATGCTTTCAAAAGCAGTCCCGTTCCCTATACTAGCGAAGTATAGAGCTTTCTTTGTTAAGAACTGGGCTGGCAAACCTTGGATGCCACCCTTAGTGGTCATGTGAGTCCTGACCTCAGACTCGTCTAAATGAATTGCTATTGCAATAGTCTGATTCTTTGGAATTTCTTCCAGTCCAAAAAATGGAGCTCGATCAGTGATATGTAAATCAGTCAGATGAGAATACTCCTCCAGCGTTGGTGATAGCTGGTAATCCGGGAATGTGAAACAGTAATAAACCGGATCGTAGAACTGAATGAGCGCGTCCATGATTCCCTTAATCACATGGACTCTTAACAGTGGTAGCAAACCACCGTGCTTGGCTCTGAAAGCCTCTGGGTTAACAATCATCCTTGCTAACTTTCTCAAATCCCCTAGTTTTGGAACCTTGAAGGTATACTGGTGAGTTCTCCTTCTACCGAAATCCATTAGCGTAATCTTTTTCTCTGATATTTGCAATCACAGTCTTAGTTTAATTTAAAAAATAGAGAGACTAGAAGAGAAGTTTCTTGAGTGTTTTAATGTTTTATTAAATGGATGCATGAATGCAGCACACAAAAACATAGAAAAACATGGGGTCAAAGGGTCGTTGTCATGAAGTCAAGGCTCTACCCATCACCAAAGGTTTATACTAGGGTGATTTTTGTACCTGTACTCATTATCATCAGCTCCTCCCAGGAAAGCAAAACAACAAGAGGATCGCCAGCGAGTTGTAGAGCAATCTTAGAGTAAGTGCCATTCACCGAGAATAGATCACCAGCCTCAAATGAGGGTAGTATCGCGTAACAACTATTTCCGATAGTTTCCGCACTACAAAAGGGTTTGGCTCCTCAGCTTCTCAGACTTAACAACCGGCCCATTGGCTAGAAGAGTGAATGGGTTGCGTTAGTCAGCCTCCACTGAGGTTGATGGTCGACCCCGTCGCCATCACTTATCTTAAGTGTATACTCATTCTCACCACATGCGGCATCACACGCATTCCCATTAGCAGAAAAATAAACACGTATAGCAATTAGGAAAAGTAGTATATATATTTGTCCTAACCATCCTAGACCTTTAAAACTATGAATCCTAAGTTCCTGATAGAAAATGGGTTCCCCGGCGGAAGCCCCAATCTCTGGTATTCACACAAGAGGTAAAAAGGAAGAAAAAGTTTGACAAAGACCGGCCCCACGGTGGGCGCCACTTTTCTGTAGCGAGCGATTTTGGACGTGGTTCTTAAGCGCTGGTCGCTCTCTGCAGTTGAGCTTAAAACTACAGGTCGATTCATTTTTTATCCTATTGTGAGCTAAATAAGGAAGGGAAATAGATGTCTCCAATTAACCCTGCTTTGCATACTGAGTTTAAACAGCGGTCTGTTAGGTTACGGATGCTATCAATGTGGGGGGCCTTTGTACTGGTTATTTGTATTTTCGCCAATACGACTTTCTTTCTTTTTAGGACTTTCTAGCGGGGAACAAGGGTTAGGATGTTAGGACGGATGCTTTTGAATTACTGCTTTTGATTGATGGAGATATGGGATTTGGATTTTTTGTTGATTGCGCTCGCTAAGATTTTTCTTTCAATCTTATGCCTACGTATTCCCGTTTACCAAAACAGGGAAATCAGAGCATTCGTAGTTCCTCCTATTCTATGGGAGGAAATTGGTTTTTGGTGTCTTGTTCAAAGCCCAAGACGTGAAGCGAAAGGTGGTTTGTATCTTGTTCAAAGCCCAAGATGTGAAGCTAAAAGGTCTATTTGTGTCTTGTTCAAAGCCCAAGATATGAACCTGAAGGACCTATTTGTGTCTTGTTCAAAGCCCAAGACGTGAAGCTGAAGGTCCTCGACTTTAGAGAGAATTTGTCATCTCTAAAGAGGGGAGAAGGAGAATTACTTTAACTGGGATACGCGGATCCGAGCAATGCCATAATTTCCGAAGAAAGGGTTTTAACCTGAAGGAGAAGACTTTAACTCAGTGTAGAGCAATGCCATCTTTCCTTAGGAATTTCTCATGCTAAAAGAGGGACAGTGGCATGGATGTAAATAATCCAGAGGCTTGCCCCTTACAGCGATTAGATGAAAGGGAAGGAGTTGTTGATGTTTGTATACTGTGAACGAGGCACAACTTTGATGCTAAAAGGTTAATTGGGTTAACCAGTGGTTTTTCTTTATACAAAGCCTAAGAGGAGGCTAATTTCCGCTAGGAAAATCATTATACAAAGCCTAAGAGGAGGCTATTTTGTGTCCCGTACAAAGCCCGAGAGAGAGGCTAAAAGTTTTTGACCGGACGATAGAGTCTTTTGGTATCTCGTATAAAGCCCGAGATGGAGGCTATTTGACTCAACAAGGGATTTTTTTGTATCTCGTATGAAGCCTGAGATGGAGGCGATGGTTTGTTTGGCTCAATAAGAACCTTTTTGTATCTCGTACAAAGCCCGAGATGGAGGCGAAAGGGGGATTGACTCAACGAGAGAGTCTTTGTGTGTCTCGTACAAAGCCCGAGAGAGAGGCTAAAACGTTGTTTGACTCCGCTGGGGAGAATTTTGGTATCTCGTACGAAGCCCGAGATGGAGTCTATGATTACTGTTTCAGTTGAGTGACAGATCCAATATACTGATTTTGAAAGAGAAAATCAGTTCTTATATGAGCAACACTGTACTCATGGATTTGATTCAAGGATCCGGATTATTTCCTTTTCTTTGAGGAAACGGGAAATCCAAAGGGTATTGAGACTGTCCGAGTCTGCGGGTTTCCTTCCTATTTAACGAAGGGGTCACTTGAGAATGTCTTTGAGACTCAAGGAGATTAGACTGTCCAAGTCTAGAGTTTTATCTTTTGTACTATTCTTTGAGAAACAGTAGTAGACTCTTTGAAAGGACTGTTCTATGAGGATGACTAGGTTCTGTTCCTATACCTCTAGGAGGTCGTCGGGACAATTTGTATGAAGCCCAAGAGGAGGCTGGAAACTTTTTAAGAAGCCGACGGGTCCTTGTACGAAGCCCAAGAGGAGACTATCATTCTCGGAGGAAGAGATCATTATACGAAGCCTAAGAGGAGGCTGTGAATACTTCTAAGAAGCCGTAGGGTCCTTGAATAATGCCCAAGAGAAGGCCGATGCTTTTAAGAAGCCCGTGGGTCTATCATCTCCTTTCCATTAGGAGAGATAACTCTTTTAAAGATAAAAACCACTGGTAAACGTGCGAGGTTTACTATCCAGCGACTTTTAGCTTTTAAAGAGGGTTCCTTAGTTAAGGTCCAAGATTATGACCGTAGTGGGTACCCAAACCCCGAGACATTCAAGGCAAGCTATCCACAAGGAATAGATCAAGTCAGGAAAGTTCGAGAATTTGGAAGAAACTCAAAGATGCCATTCACGGAGAATACATTCATCTTGGGGAGTAGAGCTTCTTGACGATTCCTAAAGAGGACAGCCGAAGAGAAGACTGTATCTGGTATTCCTATTGGGGATCTAGTTGTCTATTTCTATGAATAACGAAACGGCGTCACCTAGTTTTAGACGTAGCAGCCGGGGAAACTCAAAATATCTATACTATTATTACACAGTAGATATGAGTTTATGAAAGGAGACTTACAGTGAGCAGCCCCACAATACAGTTTATAATATGAAAGCAGTAAACGAAAGCGATAACCACTTACTCGGTTGGAGTGCTTCCATGCTATTGGGTTAGTTGTTCAACAAAGAAAGATTGAAAACAATAGTATATTCAAAATCAAAGGAGAAAGTGCTTTGAAAAAGAAAGATTTGGGGCTTACAGCTCAAGGAGAGGCCCAGGGTTTTATCAGTGAGCGCACTGTTGAATTTGTACAGAGGGACTTATACAAGTGACTGGGGCCCGAAATGTTTTCTGTACAAAGGGATGGGTCTTACACTCTCTCAAGAGGCCCAAAAAGGTTTAAAGAAAAAGAGTGGGGCTTATAACACGAGGGTAGGCCCAAATGATTTTTCGTTTAAAAATGGCGATCGCGCCGAGGTTTTCTTTTAACGCTGAGGGACTTATACAATAAGTGAGGCCCAAGATGTTTTGGTTAAAAGGGGATTGGGTCTTACACTCTAATAGAGGCCCAAAGTAATTTTGAATGGGTCTTATAGCTCAAGGAGAGGCCCAGATGATTTTTTTATTTTTAAACGGGCCACGATCGCGCCGTTTACTTGCACAGAGGGACTTATACAATGAGTGAGGCCCAAAAAGTTTTTGTACATGGGAGGATGGGTCTTACACTCTCTCAAGAGGCCCAAGTGAGTTTTGAAAATGACTTATGAGGGTTGAATTAATCCAAAACCCTAATTTGTTTTCAAAATGTATTTAATTGAATAAAAATTCAATTAAAATGATCAAAAATTGTTTAACACATGGAAAACAAATTGTGATCTTGGATTAATGCTTCAAAAATTAAGTATTGACCTACAAAATAATTAGAAAGCATTAAAAGTTGCAAAATCAATGTAGAAAAAATATTTAAAATGTCAAAAACAATTAAAATATTAATTCTTTACAAAAATATCAATTATATGAAATAAATAATATTTTTGGGATTTTTTGTGAAAATAAAATATTTTAACATTTTTGTGAATTATAAAAAAAAGAATCAACTCAAAATCATTAAAACTCAGAGAGAAATTAATTTTTGAATCAATTAAATAAAATCACAAAATTCAAATATTTGAATTATTCAAAAATGGCGCCAAGAACACAAGCAAGAACACGCGCGTGTTCTTGGTTTCTCAGATTTGCATTTTCTATCCAATCTCCATGAATACGTAATCATATCATGCAATCCACATATCATTATGCTCGTCTCAACCTCACGATCATGTCTATGTACTTTAATTTCATTTAAATTAAACATACAACAAGAAATCACGAAGAGACCTCAAGAACCCTAATTTCTGCACGAAGGCTAGGATTTTTGATACACGATTCAAACAATGCAATTAATTGAGGGAAAACATTCCATGCATGATTATGAACATATGGCCAAATTATTGTGCGAGGAAATATGCATAGATTGAGAGATGACCAAGTATGTGCTTACCTCCAAGTTGTGACAGCAAGTTCAAAGTGATTTTCGATTTGGAGGTGTTACATATGAGTGGTGATGATCTGAACAGCTTCCCTACACCATATAGATTGTGTTTGGATGGTTGGACTTGATTGAAATTGGCTGGATCATTTTGTGGCACCTCAGCTGCACTTTGGTTAAAACCTTGAGCAACCAGCTGGTGATTTTGTGAAATTGATGTTTCAGAAGTAATCTAAGTGTTTGATCAGCTCATATGTGATGTATGTGAGGTGTGTGAGTGATTGGTTTGATTGGAATTGCTCTCAAACTCAAAACCTGATAGTGACTTGCCTTAGAAGGCAAAATTGGAGTGAAAGAAGAGATTTTGAGGAAAGCATCTGTTTGATGGCTTTGGTGTACTCAAACTGATCACAATTGAGCTCTATTTATAGTAGAGCAAGTTTGTTTTGGGATCCACAGTGAATGGTAACTGCAGCAGGTGTTTCCTCAATGTTGGCCAATGGAAATGCAAGTCTCCTCTAGCCATTGACTAGAGGTTAGGGCACAGAGCTATGGTCCCCTTGGTCTTGGATAAGTCTTGACTGATTTCAGATGAGAATGGCTCAGTCCATGCCACCTTGATGGTTCCATTGAATGCCTCATTCCAAATTTGAAGTCTTGTCCCTATTTTGGCCATTCTAGGTTCAACATGTTATTTCTTGTTCCATGGACTTTGGAGGCTTGGCTCAGTGATTGTCCCCTTTAGATTCAATCCTCTGAGGTGTCCAAGTGGATAGGAGCAATTGAATTTGGCTGATTTTGGCAAATCGACCAAAGTTGCAAATTCTGCCTTGCCTTGACAGATTTCAGCAAGGCAACTTGGCAATGTTGTATCTCATGGTGTAGGTTGAATTTGGCAATGTTCTTGGCCATTTTGGAAAGCTCTTACATGATACAACAACTGTTTGAACAAGTTTGGTTTTGATCTCTTTTGATTCCAAGTGAAAAATCCCCCTACATTTGGCAAAAAGTGAGGCAGAATCTGACTTAGTGAAAATTTCACTAAGTGTTGGAAAAAGTGACATTTTCACTTTTCACCCACTTTGATCACTCCATAACTCAAAATCCTTAATGAATTGGAATGACTTGTAGTTGAAGTTTTTGTAGGTGATAATGAGGGCTACAAATCCATCTTTGGATGAGAAAAAATGGCCTTGTGGTTTAGGAGTTATGGTCCTCCAAAGTTGGTACCTTTGCCACTTTATTTTTAACTTAGAAAAATTTCTAAGTTTTATGATTACCCCTTTTACAAGTTATCTCACTTTTCTTGATTTTTCTTGATGAATGATGATTCAAATCATACATTAACATCATTTTAGGGTTAAAAATCCATTTTGGTGAAAAATCTCAAAAAGTCAAAGTTGACTTTTGTGCACAGTTGACTTTTTATCAGATGAATTCCAAACTGTGCAATTCTTCAGGAAATCATGTCCTTGACCTAAATCAAACTTGATGGACATGTTCCATGGGTGTCATACGGTATATTTAATCATGTATTAGGGTTTGGGAGCATATCCTGGTCAAAAGTCAAAGTTACAGTTGACTTTTCCCTTAAAACCCTAATTGTGGTGCAGATGAAATTGAAACTTGTTGCTCAAACTTCTTGGATTAATCCATTGTCCCAATTGGATCAATATGGTATATTGGAGACCCTCAAACCATGTCTTGAGGTCTTGGCTCATGGTTTGTCCCAAAAGTCAACTTAGGGGTGAATTAGGTCAAGAAACCCTAATTCCTGATTTTTGATGAATGCATCCCCTGAGGCAAAATTGACTTGATGCATGGGTTCATGAGGTTCCATGAAGTATATTAGGTTATGTTTTGGATCATTGCCTTGTGCCCAGATGAAAATTTCCATCTGGAGGCCCTAGTCGACCAAAACCCTAATTTGGTGACACTGTCGATCTTGAGACTTGATCCACCTAGAAGGGAGCAACCTTGTGCTTAATCCTTGAAGTGGGAGTCATTTTTATCCTTTGAGGATGTTTGAGAGATTAGACAAGTTGAAGATCATGTCATTTCTTGATTGATCCTTTGTATAAGCACTCAGAGAGGGCTTGAAACCCTAATTTTGATTGTAGTGGATGCTCACCCATCTTTGGGGAGAGTGATGATTTGCCCAATGATGGGAAATCTTAGTGGTCAAAATTTGGGGTATGACACCACTGAAGGCCTCAGCATTAGCAATCCTTCCTTTCTTGATACCTTCTTCTAGTCTCTCTCCAATAGTGACTAGGTCAGCAAAACCAGATGATACACTGCCTATCATCTTTTCCCAATAGAGTGGCTGAAGAGTGTCCATGAACAATCCAGTTAATTCTTTTTCAGCCAAGGGTGGCTCTACTTGAGCAGCTAGCTCTCTCCAACGCTGAGCGTACTCCTTAAAGGATTCTTTTTCTTTCTGACCCATATTTTGCAATTGACGGCGGTCAGGTGCCATATCCAGATTGTACTTATACTGCTTTAAGAAAGCATCAGACAAGTCCATCCAGCTTTGAATACGGTTCTTATCAAGTCCCATATACCATTTCATTGAACCCCACTCAAGCTGTCTTGGAAACAATGAATGAGCAGTTTGTCATCTTTTGCATGAGCAGCCATCTTGCGGCAGTACATTACCAAGTGGGTTCTGGGACAGGTGTGCCCCTGGTATTTTTCAAAATTAGGAGTTTTGAATTTTGGAGGAATAACCAAGTCAGAAACCAAGCACATGTCCATTGCGGCAGCATTAAAGACATCACTTCCTTCCACGGCTCTTATCCTTTTGTCTAGAGTTTGCCATTGCTCTCTGACTTCTTCAATGTATCCAGGTTCTCCCCGACTTTTAGATTGTGGACCAGCAGCATGGTACACGAAAGGATTCTCAGGAATAGCTTGAGCAACAGAATGCACAACAGGCTGAGGTTCAGTGAACAAAGGAGCTGAAGATACTGGTGAGACAAACACAGGAGTAGTTGCAAAGGGTGGCGAGTAATTCGGAGGCAACCTAAATTCTGGCCAAGTAGAAGCTGGTCGCTGAGTCAGTGGAGGGTCAACAGTAGCAGATGAAGTTTTAACAATCGCAGTCCTCTGAGGTGGTTCACCTCTGGCGATCAAAACTTGCAGCATTTCTGTGAGCTTGGTCATACTGGCCTTCAACTCATCAATTTCCATTCTGACTTCGGCGTTGTGTTGTTCTTGGTTTTCCATTCTCAATCTGACAGCAGCTCTAGTTCTGTAGTTGTGTTGAGGATACAGCTTGACGGTGAACAGCTAACTGAAGAAGAAGACAGTTGAAGTGAGTTTCTGAGACAACTGGGAAGAAATGCATATGTATGCTCATGGATGCAAGAATGCATAAATGCAACAACCACAAACAAGATCACTCGAAGCACACAGGTTCAAAGGTCCGCTCTGAAGAGAACACCGGAATACCAGGTTGATAAGTTCACACTGATAAGAAATCCAAAGTACCGGGCATGTTGGAAGTTAGGGTTTCCTGCAAACCTGTAAACACCCGCCCATTCTCACATGTGGGTACTAAAAAGTTGGGATCCTCAGTTTCAGATTCTCGATTTGAGAAGCAATAGTACATTCATCCCTCGGGGTACAATACTATAGCCAAACAAAGAGGTCGTCCACTGATTCCTCCAAAAAGGATATCCTATAGCAAGTTCCCAGCATTGGGTCCTCGGATCGACAAGTGTAATGGGTTTGCCATTTCTGGTCTGCCATTAGCACATGTCGGGAGGAGAGGCGTTGCTGAGTTCTCGGGAGACGGTCGCCAGAGTCGACAGTTTTCCAGGTCATATTCCATCGTCTGCCCCAAATGCGCAGGATAGAATATTACCAAAGAAACCTCGTCTGGATGTGGAGTTTTCATGTATACTAAGTCTGGCCAAATGCCACACAAGTCACACTACTTTCCACGCTAATCATAGGTGTATGCTCAAGCCTGGGTATTGGGCTTATCTCTCAGAACATCCCGACCTGTCAAACAGAAAATCCAGCCAGTACAGCACAGAAAAAAAGCAGTAAATAAATCAAAGTAGGTTAAACCCCTTAAGGGATGGACCAGCAAGAGGTCAATCTATCCCCAGCAGAGTCGCCACTTTTCTGTAGCGGCAAAATCGTGAGTGTAAGCTATTAATTAACTTAACTCGAAAAGCAAGAGTCGCCACCGCACTTTTATTTTTATCCATAAAGGAAAGGAAAAAAGAGCGAACAAAACCTAAAGAGATAAGGGTAAGGGGGTTGGTTACGCAATGGGAAGGTGTTAGCACCCAAAACGTCTATAGTACTCTATAGGAGCCCTTTGAAATATCTACCGCTTTTGGTCTGAAAAAGTTTTCTTGAAAAGTGATTGAAGAGATGAGAAAAGAAATTGTTTTTATGTTTTTTGTGTTTGGAGAGACTTGTCGTCTCATGCCTACGTACCCACGATGTGCAATGTAGGATCAAAACCCCGTAGTTCGTGGTACAAAGAGTGAAAATTGTTTGTTTTGGTTGTTTTTAAATGTAAAGACAAGTCGTCATTTCTAAGCGAATAATTCCGCTTAAAGAAATGAATCATGTCTAAACTTATGAAAAAGTTAAAGTAAAAAGTGCACGAGGGCACAAAAAGAGAGTAAGTGAGTTTGGTGTTTTTTAAGGTTTTTTGAAAAAGGTGTGAATATGCTTATGTAGTTTAGCATTTGATTAAGAAATGAAAAGAAAAGAGTAAAATCACTTGACAAAGTCAAGGTTTGTTTATGAAAGCGGTGAAAGTTTGAAATCAAGAAGGTTTTGAAAAAGAGAGAGAGTTTTGAAAATTGAAGAATGGGGTGGAGAAGAAGAGACTATCCTAAAGCATAAAGTAAAAGCTAAGGAAGAGAATAGCCTAACCACACAAGTAAGCTTCCAAGTCTTCGAACCATAATTCCAAAGCAAAGGGAGGAATGTCCTAAGTTCTAAGTCCAAGGTTCCAAGAATTGCATTGGATGTCCAAGGTCAAAGTATGAAACTCCATGTCCATTTGCATAGGATAGTAACCATAGTCCAAGATTAGAATCACAATTTTTTAGAGGTTTTGGCCTTTATTAATGTTTTAGGTCCAAGTGGACAAAGTGAAAAAGGCATAAGCATAAACATCATATGATATGATAATAATGAAGCATAAAAGTAAAAGAGAGATAAGGGATAAGAAGGAAACAAGATATAATAAATGATTAGTACAATAGAAATGTTAGTGAATAATGGTATGGTGAACTTAATCATCCACAATCAAAGACAAAGCAAATAGTGTCAAAGAGAATGAAAAAGTAACCGGTTCCGCTTCACATCTTGCACTACGGTGATTAATTAATGCAATTAGTCCAAATTTAGTGAAGACTTGAAAGAAGATTGGGATACCCAAAACAACTACGCATCAAGCTTCAAAGTTTATGGAACTAACACAAACAAATAATCAACCTTGGGATGACGCGACTAATCAAAGTCCGGTCCACGAAAGTACAAGTGTTGAATTGGATTTATTCCGAGTAGGGACAAATTTTGGTCTATGTTAAGCGCACGCCGAGTAATTTGTTCGAGCAATTACCCTATGAATGAGGTCGGCCATGAGATATATGTGTTAATGCACGCGAGATAAACGATATAGGGATCGTTATCCTAAAGCGGTGCCACACGAAAAGAAAAGGTGGAAATGATCTCGTCTCGATCGAAATTCAACAAAAGAAATTTCACGATCACTTCGACTTTCATCGATCAAAAAGAAAATAGATGAAGAAAAGTGGATCTAAAAAATTATGATCCACACACAATCAAAAATAAGAAGTAAAATGAGAAACTCAAAAATAAAAAAAAAACAAGAATTAAAGGATAATCCATGATAGAATTTTTTTGTGACTTTTTTTCAAGAAAATTTTTTATAACAAAAATTCAAAAGTATATCAAAATCTAACTAAAAAAAGAAATAAAGAAAGAAATTAGAAAGAAAAATTGATTCAAGAAATTAAAAGAAATTAAAAAAAAAACAAAAGGAAAAGGAGGGAGGTTCAGAAAAGGAAAGGTGATGTGATTAGCAAGTCCGGCCCGGCCCAAATTGAAGACACTCTACATTTTTATTAAAAGAAGAAGAAAACAAAGGTCACGCTTCAGAACCTTCTTCTTCTACAAACCGCGACACTGTTCCTCGCCGTATTTCCTTCTTCAAATCGCGGCGACAACTTCTTCTTCTTCGTATGCTTCAAAACCGCAACGGTAAAGCTCTGTCTCTCTTTTGATTTGCTTATCGGTTTCACACGGTTTTTCTTCTACTTCTCGCAGTCTCCGATTCCGTTCTTCCTTTCCTCGGTTTTGCGCAATTTTGAAGTGGTGTATGATGTGTTGTTGTTACGATCTATTTTTGTTGTTGATGTTGAAAGAGGTTGGAGACGGATGAATGGTTTGTGTATGGTTGTGGCGTGGTGTTTATGAGTTTTAGATTGAAGAAGGTTTATGGAATTAGAGTGTGAAATGGTTTGTTAAGAGTTGTTGAATCTATGGTATGAGTTTGCTGCAGATTTGGAATTGAGAAGAAGAAATGGAAGGAGTTGATCGAAGAAGAAGGTTAGAGTTGCGATTATGGATGAAGGTGAATGAAGCTTTGAGTTTTGATTTTGGCAGGGTGTTTAGGGGCTGTCAAAGCTTGGAGAATTGAAGGAAGAAAGGCTCTTATTTATAGAACAAGTGAGGTGAGAATTGAAATGAGAATTTGAGTTGTCGTTTTTTCTTTTCATGCTGCCGTTTTCGCTTTGCTCTGCGTTTTGATTCTCACCAATTGTGACTTATTTGCTGCCGTTTTGTGTGCAGTTTGTGTTGCCGTGTTTACTTGTGAATTATTGCGTTTCGTTCACTACAGATGCGTTTTATTCATGTTGTGCTTTGGTTTGCTCACGTGTTTTCACACGCTTGTGTTAAAGTATCAGCTGCAGTTTTTTAGCTAAAAAAATCCATGGCTGGGGCGGCTTGACTCGCATACGGCTTGTGCGACGTTTTGGCTTGTGAAGACGGTAGCTGGAATTGCGTATACGGCTGGGATTGTATGGATGATAGTAGCAGCTTGGGATAACATTGCAGCGTGTAGGCTTTATGGGCTGCATCTTAATTTTCCTTTATTTTCATTTTGCAATGTAATGAGCTTGTTGTACTGACTTATGATGGATAAAAAAATGTGTTGTGGCTACAGATTATCACGGTTTGTGGAATGGGTTTCATTGGATGATATTGAATTATGGTTGGTTTTGAAAAATGGATAATGGAAATATTTATAGATAATTGGATTTTAGAAAGTGGATAAATGGATTAAAAAAATGAATAACTAAAGTGGAGAATGGAAATGGCTAAAATTGGTTATTTAAAAATATGGACTTGAAAATTGCAAAAAAATGGATATGGTTTTAGGAATTGAAAAGAAAATGGATAGAAATGGATATTGGATAAGATGAATTTTGGAATATGGATATTGATAATGAAAGGAATTTTGCAACATGGATAATTGGTATGGTTTAGAATGGAAAATGGTTTATAAAGGGATCATCGATAGCAAGTCTTTTATTTTTTTAGCCCAAACCAATCTTGACCCTTTTTTTTCGCAAGCCTCTGACAAACTGAACATAGCCGATGAAACCAATCCTAAACCACTGAACAAACCACAACTGAACGACAGCCATTTGAACTGGATCATGAACGAACAACCACATTTGACCTGAAATTACTTCATTGCCTTTGACACACCTGCAAACACACAGAAAGAAACAGGCAAACGGCAGCATATTTTTTTGGTATTTTTGGTTAGAGGTTAGATAAACAGAAGCAAGTAAGACACAGAGAATCACACAGGTGCTCAGGAGGAACACAAACCGTGATCTTGTTTGTGATTATGGAATGCAAATGCAATGTGCGAAATCTTAGGGGTAAAAATTAGGGTCTTACAATGTCAACATAGCATATTAACACACCAATTTCACAAATAAAATAATTTATCACTCAATTTAAATAAAAGACTCAACAAAATGGGAAAAATCGGAATCGGGGCGTTACAACTCTCCCCCACTTTAGAAATTTTCGTCCTCGAAAATATTACCTGATTCAAACAACTCCGGATACGACTCTCGCATCCTACTCTCTAGTTCCCAAGTCATATTGCCTTCCGCAGCGCCTCCCCACGCTACTTTCACAAGCGCAATATCCTTACCTCTTAGCTTCTTAACTTCACGGTCCAAAATCCTAATCGGTAAAGCTTCAACCGTAAGGTTATCTCTCACTTCAACCTCGTCCATAGGAATAACATGTGACGGATTCGGAACATACTTTCGAAGTTGCGAAACATGGAATACATTATGCAAATTTGAAAGATTCGGAGGCAACGCCACACGATAAGCCACAGCACCAACTCGTGCAGAAATCTGATACGGACCAATAAAACGACAAGTCAACTTCTTCGACTTCAAAGCACGACCCACACCCGTAACCGGCGTAACTCTCAAAAACACATGGTCTCCTTCTTGAAACTCAAGATCTTTCCTTCTCTTGTCATGATAGCTCTTTTGTCTACTTTGAGAAGCTTTCATCTTCTCATGAATAAACTTCACTTTCTCCGTCGTTTGTTGTACCATCTCCGGTCCAACTAACGTCCTCTCTCTGGTTTCATGTCAACACAAAGGTGTTCGACATCTCCGACCATACAAAGCCTCAAATGGTGCCATACTTATACTTGAATGAAAACTGTTATTGTAGGTGAACTCAATCAACGCCAAATAACTATCCCAAGCACCACCTTGCTCGAGCACACAAGCACGCAACAAATCCTCCAACGATTGAATTGTCCTCTCGGTTTGACCATCCGTTTGCGAATGATAAGCCGAACTCAATCTTAGCTTAGAACCCAAAGCCTTTTGTAAACTCTCCCAAAACCTCGATGTGAATCTAGGATCTCTATCCGATACAATACTCTTAGGAACTCCATGTAACTTCACAACCACAAGAATATAAATCTCGGCTAACTTCTCCAAAAGATAACTAATATCAATTGGAATGAAGTGAGTAGATTTAGTAAGCCTATCAACGATTACCCAAATAGCATTATGACCTTTTTGCGTATTCGGCAATCCCGTAATAAAATCCATCGATATACTATCCCATTTCCACTCCGGAATGTCCAACGGTTGCATCAATCTACTAGGCTTTTGATGTTCCACCTTAGACTTTTGACAAGTTAAGCACGCATACACAAATTGAGCCACATCCCTCTTTAATCCGGACCACCAAAAGATTTTCTTCAAATCTTGATACATTTTATTTGCTCCCGGATGAATACTTAAGTTACTTCGGTGTCCTTCTTCCAATATCATCTTTTTCAACTCCGCATCATCGAGAATACAAATACGACCACAGAATCTCAAAACTCCAAAATTATCAACCTTGAAATCCTCATTCTCATTCATCATCAAATCAACGAACTTCAAATCCAACTTTTGCTTTTCACATACGGTTGCAAGAAAATCATTCGTAACATGTAGCATACCAAGTCGCACACTTCTCGACGTCATTTCACAAACCAAACTCAAGTCTCTAAAATCCTCCAAAAGTTCCTATTCTCTCATCATCAATGCAGACATATGTAATGATTTCCGACTCAAAGCATCGGCCACCACGTTTGCCTTACCCGGATGGTAATTCAAACCAAAATCATAATCCTTCAAAAGCTCTAACCACCTTCTTTGTCTCATGTTCAATTCTTTTTTATCAAATAAATATTTCAAGCTCTTGTGATCACTAAAAACTTCAAATCTTGCACCATAAAGATAGTGCCTCCAAATTTTCAAAACAAACACCACGGCCGCTAACTCCAAGTCATGTGTAGGATAATTCTTTTCATGCACTCTCAATTGTCTTGAAGCATAAGCCACAACTTTTCCATCTTGCATCTAAACACCACCTAAACCAACCAATGAAGCATCACACTACACAACAAATGGTTCCGTCGGATTTGGCAAAATCAAGATCGGAGCCGTTGTCAACCTTCTTTTTAGCTCATTAAAACTCTCTTCACAATGAATATCCCAAATGAAAGCCTTTTCTTTACAAGTCAATTGCGTTAACGGAAGTGCCAACTTCGAAAATCCCTCAATAAACCTCTGATAATAACCCGCCAAGCCTAAAAAGCTTCAAATCTTCGTAACCGATCTAGGAGCCTCCCATTGCATCACTGCATCAATCTTGGATAGATCAACACTAATACCACTATCGGAAATAACATGTCCAAGAAAACTTACTTCCGACAACCAAAATTCACATTTCGACAACTTAACATACAATTGCTTCTCTTTCAAAATTTGTAACACAATCCTCAAATGCTCTTCATGCTCCTCTTGAGACTTAGAGTAAATCAAAATATCATCGATGAACACAACCACAAAACGATCTAACTGTTCATGAAAAATACGATTCATGTATTCCATAAACACACCCGCCGCATTAGAAACCCCGAATGGCATCACAGAATATTCGTAATGACAATACCGTGTCCTAAAGGTCATTTTTTGAATATCCTATTCTTTCACACGAATTTGGTGATATCCCGATCTCAAGTTAATCTTGCTAAAAACACGCGCACCAACCAATTGGTCCATCAAATCATCGATCCTTGGAAGCGGATACTTGTTCTTAATTGTCACCTTATTCAATTGTCGATAATCAATGCATAACCGCATACTTCCATCCTTCTTCTTTACCAACAATACCGGAGCACCCCAAGGAGAAACACTTGGTTTTACAAATCTCTTGTCCAATAAGTCATTCAATTGCTTCTTCAATTCTACCAACTCCGATGCCGACATACGATACGGTGCCATCGAAATCGGTCTAGTACCCGGAACTAGATCAATAGAAAACTCAACTTCTCTTTCCGGCGGTACATCCGTAATATCCTCCGGAAACACTTCTGGAAAATCACACACCACTGGAAACACATCGAGCTCAACTTTACTCTCCACCGACAATGATGCAAACAAACCGAACAATTGAGCTTCGTCCGCTAAAAGTTTCTTCAACTCTTTAGTGGATAGGAAACTCTCATCTTCGTCATCTTCCAAAGAAGGAAACCTCACTAACGTGTGATAGCAATCTATATGAACTCGATTAAATTGCAACCAGTTCATACCCAAGATTACGTCCAACCCCTCCAACGGCAAACACACTAAATCCATAATGAAGTCTTTACCATACATGGTCAAAGGACAACTTACACACACCAAAGACGTAGTTACCGACCCTGAAGCAAGAGTCTCAATAACCATCTCACCACCCCAAGAAGTCATAAACAAATTCAAACGCTTAGCGCACTCATGAGAAATGAATGAATGAGTCGCTCCCGTATCAATAATAGCAACTAAAGGTGTACTATTAATAAAGCATGTACCTTTAATCAAACGGTCTGCACTAGTAGTGTCCATCCCCGCTAATGCAAACACCTTTCCGCCCGATTGAGCTTGTTTCGGCTTAGTACACTTTGTACTAATGTGACCCACTTCTCCACAATTATAGCACTTCACTATATTCCTTCTACAATCAGTAGTAGCATGCCCAAGGCCTCCACAGTTAGAACATTTCACCACAGTCTTCCCACACTCAAATGATTTATGACCCATTCCACCACACTTGTAACACTTAACGGAACCAGAACCTCCTCCTCCAGATCTCCTCTCAAAGTTTCCCCTATGCTTGCCCTTATCAACGGGTGTCAGATAAGGTCCACTTCTAGCTTGTTGCTTTCCCTTCCTCTCATTCAAACTTTTGTAATGTGTAGAACGAGCCTTGCTATCTTCCTCGAAGATTCTACCACATTCCGTCAAATCCGTAAACCTTCTTATCCTTTGATATCCCACAGCTTGCTTAATCTCGGGACGCAAACCATTCTCATACTTAATACACTTAGAGAACTCTGCAGTAATTGCAGCATAGTGAGGATGAAATTGAACTAACTCCACAAACTTAGCAGTATAGTCCACCACGGACATACTACCTTGTTTCAGTTCAAGGAACTCCATCTCCTTCTTCCCTTTCACACTTTCAGGGTAATACTTCCTCAAGAACTCGGTACGAAATAAATTCCCAGTTATCTCTTCATCATCCACCTCAAGAACTTGACACATACCGACCCACCAATCGTCGGCTTCTTTCTTCAGCATGTGAGACCCAAGCCTCACCTTATTCTCCTCCGCACAGCCCATGACTCTGAAGATCCTTTCAATCTCTTTCAACCATATTTGAGTTCCATCTGGATCAAATCTTCCTTTGAAGACCGGTGGTTGATTCTTCCTGAGCTCGTCATTAGCATTCACATTTGGCGCACCTTGCACCGCCCTAGCCATTGCTTCCAAAGCAGCAGCCATCGCATTGTCGTTTCTACCAGCCATATTCTGATCATTCCCAAAAATGACAACAAGGTTAAACAACAGTTCAACCATCACAACAACAAGACAGACACAACTGACTCAACACTGGCTCTGATACCACTTAATGTAACACCCCCTTTCTATACCCCCAAATAATCACATAATCATTTAGGCACATATTAAAAATTTCGTCAGAGTATAATTATAAACATGGTATAAAAGAGGCATGTCACATTATACATAAAATTAAAACATTCAACACCTGCTCAACAATTGATATGCAACAGTGGGGTAACTTTGCAACAGAGGAACTTAGTCCTTACACCCTGTCATACCCCAAATTTGTCCTACCCTTTCATTTTTCTTATACTAAGCATGTTGTTGCTTCATGGACTTCTCTCAAGATCATCATATGGTTTTTGGCCATAATCCTCTGAAGTTTAGGCTATGGAAATTTGATTTGTACTCTTTGTAATTAGAAGCTCTTGCAAGAATGTTAGATTCAGGTGAAGAAACAAGAAAGATGTACCCTCATTCTTATGACCAATCAGTCAAGACATGATCAATTGGCTTCAAGCTAATTTTAGGTTATTCTAGTACAATGATTAGAGTCTATTTCCTCAAGACCAGGCTTAAGATTACTTGAAGTTTTAAGTCATGTATCTCAAGATGATTTTTAACCATATTCTAAGTGTGACACTGAGGCTATATGGTTAAACAAGCTAAGGAATGGTCGTTCTCGATTCAAGGAAAAGATGATTCATCTTTAGGATGTGTTCGCTTTTAATCCAAGCTTGAATTGGTTCAAAATTGGTGAATGGTTTTAGAGCATATGCAGGTAAAGTTTCTAAGATCCCATGTCATAAGAAATATATGATCAACGTACATGCTCAATTTAGGTTATGGTTACGAATTATATCAAAGCATAATTGGAGTGTGTTACAAGTGGCTGTTAAACTCCCAAAATTCTTCCAAGATCATGACTAAATGGTTAAGTGGTTTTAAGACATGGACAGTTCCTTGGTAACTCATATTTTTAAAGGCCATGATTGGAGTTCGTTACTTCAAGCCACACTAGAGTCTGATTCAAATTACAAGTTTTAAGGCCATGATCTTAATATGTTTTGGAAATAATCTAAAGAGATGCTAAGCTCGTTTTGAATTACTTTGTGGAGCTTTGGTTCACATATACTAGCATCATGATTGCAAAAGACAAGTTAATCATCATTGAACCCATTCAAAGCACAAGTCAAGCTTCATAGCCAACGTGTTTCAAAACGTGAAGAACTTTTTCATAGTTTGCAAAGCGTGAAAGGATTGTTAGGAAGGCATACACACCTAAGGATCATGGTGTGTCTTTTTATTATTCTTTAAGTAAGTATTATCAAGACATACAAGCCTTTCATCATAGTACATAAACAAGTTTCACTCATTCTAAACATATACAAGAAGCCCATGGATTCGGATGAATTCCAAAAATACACAACTCATGCCACAAGGTTACAATGTTTCAAAATACATAAACTATAATTTTTTCAGTTTCAACATAAGCAAGGTAACAAGGCAAAAAATACAAAATTGGTTACAAAGGTACTTTATATAGGAATACACAAGGTTACAATGTTTAAGGTTCTAAGCTCTGCACTACAGAAACTTAAACCTCGAACTAAATAATGTAAAACAACCCCTATTGCTATAACTATGCCAAGACTTGGAAACCGTACAGCTTTCGTGACCATACTCACCAAGCCATGAAATGCGCAACATCACCACCAAACCGTACCATTTTCACTGCTCCAAACCTGTAACCTGCGAAAGCAGTACTAACCACAAACCAACGTACCTGCTAGCATCAGTACAACAATGACTTGTGCATAAACAAGACCAACAAATTCTACACCAACAAACCGTACTACTGCTAAAGCCAAAAACTCGATTCTCACCAAGACCACTCCAAACAACAACCGTCCAAAGTTTCTGCACAAGCCTGTAGCACAACAAAACCACATCCACATTTGAGAGCAACAATACAACAGAAATTGAAAGAGTGAGAAAATCATTGCAAAAGCAAGAAGAAAATAACAAAAGAAACACCATATAATACTCACCCCTGTATCTTGATTCACAACACTCCCTCGGCCGTGAACAACAACATCAAACCTTCTTCTCCAAAACACACAAGAAATCTGTATCTCTTCTTCTCTCAAACTAAAACTTTCACTATCCACAAGACCACAACGATTATTTTTCCTCTCTGTAAACACATCCCTCGACCTTCCTCAACCTTTTTTTTTCATTTCTCCATTTCCAACCTAACTCATTTTCAACCTTCTATACTCCTTCCAAGCCTTCTCAGACCCACCACCGTAACCACTCTACAACTTTCAAACCCTCAAAATCAACCTTTCCTTAAGACACTATTCTCGCCGCCATAACCACATCAACAAACCTCCAACAACTCAACATCACTTTCAGCTCACCTTAACACGAACCATTCACAAATCATACACTTCCTCTGTTATCCTTCAAAAACCAACCTTTCCGACTTTCAACCCTAAATCAGTTTCCAACCCAGATCGCAAAAAATAGAGAATAAGAAGAGAGTTTGTCCACCACAAAACAAAACCAAGAAAATCGAAAACCAAACCTGAGCAATGTACAAGCCAAGGTATTAAATTGAGCGAGACTCGGCGTACGAATTTGAGAGAGAGCGTCTGAGAGAGAAATAGTACGAGATCGAGAGAGATTCGCGAACAGAGAAAGAAGCCACCGTGAGGGAGAGAATCGATTTGAAGTGGAGAGGGCGAGGGATTTGCGAATGGGAAGGATGTTTGGTATGCGCTGAACGTGTTCTTCCCTTGAGCGTATTTTTTCTTCCTGGTCCAATCTTTTTTGGGAACAATTTGAACGGATTTGGATTCCCTGCAGTCACTGTGTGTGACTGCAGGACCCTGCATTTAGTGCAAATTAATATAAATGATTAAAACATGATTTGGAGAGACATAAAATTAAATGGATCAATGACTAAAATAACCTTAAAATTACACTAACTGCAGGTGAATGTGGGATATGTGAATGCAGGGGATTCAAATCCCAATTTGAACATTGCTTATGAATTTAGGGTTTTCTTAACCCTCTTATGATTATACCGGGTCGGGTCAAGGGTCTTCTGACCCGTTTTTATTTCATATGAGACGCCCCCATGGGGCTGTAAGTTTAAGGTACGGGCTTCACGCCCAGTTCTTTTTTTTTTTACCACAACTTTTTTTAGTTATTTTATTTTTCTAATATTTGATTTAGTTTTTTTTTTAATTTTAGATTGAGTGTTTAGATTTTAAGTTTAATAATTTTAATTTTTTAGATTTGATATTTTAATTTTTAGGGTTAATAATTTAAATTTTAGAAAAATATTTATAACCTTAGGATTAGTATTATAATTTTAGGATTATTAATTTAATTTTAAAATTTTGTTAATTATTTCTTTCAACTTTCATTAATCTCTTCTTTAAAATTATTTTGTTAAAAAAATCTGTTAATTATTATTTTTTTAGTACTATTTTGAAAATATCTTAATAATTATTATGTTATTTATTTTGGGTTAATCTTTGTTAGTGTTATTTTGTTATAAACTTTGTCAAAAAAGAAATTTCTTTAATATTTTTGTTAATTATTCTTAAATAGCTTTGTTAATATTTTTTCTTTTTTTAATTACATTTTTGGTTATCATTTGGTTTATATTTATTTCTTGATTTATATTCACTTTTCATTTCTACCTCGATCTTCAACTTCAACTTATTTTCGATTCTTATTTTTTATGTTTTGTGGCCGGTGATATAAAAAAGTCTTGATTAAGTTGATTTATTGAAATCGATTCAAAATCTTGATTTATATGAGGCCGCTTTTTTTTTATATTCTTTATCGATCAATGAAGGTCTTAAACGTCATGGAACCCTTTTTTTAGAGTTCTTGATTAAGACGAGATCATCACTTTTTATTTCTCGATTCACCCGATTAATCATTATCTTGTTTATTTTCCATCAAATATTATCTCGATAATTTTTTTTTCATACTATTCGAATTGGCCATATCATATTCATATTCATGTTTATCTAACAATTTTTCTTTGTTCATTGGAGACCTTTTATTGCATGTCACCCTTTTTTAATCAAACTTTCGAAAGGAGGAGATTCTTGGAATCTAGCATTCCTTGGGTCTTCGAATGGATGGCTCTCGAGGCACGCCCCTTGGGTTGTCATTCATTCAATCTTTCAACCTTTTTTAACTAAACCATTTCCAAACTAGTCCTCGATTCGCCATCGAGCCCAAACATAAGTCGAGCGCCTTTTGCCTCACCATCACACGCACACTTGCACATCTCGAGGTTTCGTTACTAGGAGCACCCCTAGGGACTAGTATCGATCCTCACTTCTTTTCGTAACCAATCTGATTCAACCTATTTCAAACACTTTCTTAATCAATTAACGAAAGGAGGAGATCTTTGGAGTCTAGCATTCCTTGGATCTTCGAATGAATGGCTCTTGAGGCACGCCCTTGGGTTGTTGTTCATTCAACCTTTCGTTTTAAAACACTTAATCATTATCAAACAATTTCATAATCAATAGAATGAAAAAGGTGACGTTGAGATCCAGCATCTCGGTAATGCCCCGATTAATTGGTTGCGAGGCCGACACCTCGTTTATCGAATAGTCGCCGTTCTTCCTCTAAAATACTTAACCAACCAAACACTTCCCTCGCAACCGAAACCCTAATACACTTAATCCACAACTAAAACACCTTTCCCAAAGAACATTGTTTAAGTCATTCTTTCGCGCATATGAACTCGTGCTTCAACCTCCCCTAGCGAGCAGACAAGCCAATGTTTAGCAGTCAGAATGCAACCTAAACTCTCGTTCGCCTAAAACATACGCAAATCAAACTTTTCTATAATCAAATCTCTAATCGACTTAATTCATATTCAAACAACTTTTCACAAAAAAAGAACATTGTTTAGTCCATTCTCTCGCGCATATGAACTAGTGCTTCAGCCTCCCTTGACGAGCAGACAAGCCAATGTTTAGCAGTTAGAATGTGAATTAAACTCTCGTTCGCTTAAAAAATGCAAACCAACCGTAGTCCCACGAACTACGAATGTTCTGACTTTCCCATTGCACGAGGGAATACGTAGGCCCAAGGGTTCTCAATCCTTGCTGAGCACACTAATAAAAAACCACCCATTTCCCCCTAGAAAACAAAATCCTTTTACCTTAGAAGACAAACAAACAAACCTAGCTAACATATCTCACGAATCGAATCAAGAGGTTCCCGTTGAGTACAACGGACGTAGAGGGTGCTAATACCTTCCCTCTTGCGTAACCGACTCCCGAACCCGAATTTGGTTACGACGACCATGTTCTTATTCTCCCTTTAAAGGTTTTATCGATATTTTCCTTTCCCTCATTTGGGATAAATAAAGTTCGGTGGCGACTCTGTTTCGAACAGTTTTTTTCGCGTCCATCGCGAGGATCGTATTTTTTGAGGTACGACACACCCACATCTCAATATTTAGAATAAAAGCAGAAAATCTAAACATTGAATAATATATAACATATATATACATCATCAAGTATTATCCACCAACATAATTCATGTTTACATAAACATTCATCAACAAGATACATGTACAATGTATCACAAAAGAATCATATATATCCTAGCTACCCGGTGCTACATATCAGAGCCGACCGACCAAACGAATGAAGACACGCTTCACAAAAAGACCACCAGCATACCTACTCTGCAATGCCTCATAGAGCATCATAAAACAGCAGAAGGGTGAGAAATATTATCATAATAACAATGCATGTAATTATATATCTCAGCATAAAAATATACATATTTCACATTCTCACCACAATTCATCACAATTCACTCATATACATTACAATGCATATGTATACTAAACCAAGCATATTCATCATGAATACTTTCCCAATTCTCATCATTCCACATAAACATACATATTCATGTTTATTCATCAATGCACCATTATAAAGATGATAAATGCAAATCATAGAGACCGACTCAGGACTCTATGCAAATGCAATGTGGTACCGACTCAATCATCTCAAGTTCACTCAAGAACTTATTGGAACCATCGCTCGTTACCAATGTAACTCCCCGTCGGGCATACGATGTTCCCCGTCGCTCACACCCCACACGGGCATACGACGTTTATGGATCGCTCACACACCACACGGGCACACGACCCGATCGCTCACACCCCACATGGGCACACGATCGTCTATAATCATCGCTCACACCCCACACGGGCACACAACGTTATAGCGGATTCTCTCTGGAACCAAACCGTCGCTCACACCCCACATGGGCACACGACGTTACGACAGATTCTCATTAGAATCACACAACACAAGAATGTACATCATTATGTTTCACATACAAATTGACTCAATACATTCTTGAAATGCATACATATTCACAATATATTCATGCATTCATCTCATACTATCACATACAATCTATATACATTCACACCAATGCACTATTGTATGATTCACATCCAGACACACATTCAAAACGGGAAAAAGTCACTAAAAAACACTATTCCCGACTTTCTGACATAATTAAATCGGTTAACAATTTCCAAATCATCATAATAAGAAAGAACATTTCATAAGCTTTCCAACGATATAAAGAACGTCCCGATCCGAGTTACGGATCAAAAGTTATGCATTTTTAAAGAAAATAATTTATTGAGAAACAGCCAGATTCGCCTGGCGAATTAGGAATTCGCCTGGCGGATTCCATTCGCCAGCACTTCACCTGGCGAACTAGTGGCGAGTCACCAATTTAGAAAACCCCAAGAGTTACAGAAGCTACCCCATTTCTGTCATTCCAAATTCGCCTAGCGACTTACGATTTCGCCTGGCGAATCACCCTTCGCTAGCACTTCGCTTGGCGAATGAGTGGCGAGACCTAATCCGCCTAGCGAATTCCCAATTCGCCTGGCGAATCGCACCAGGACCAGAAAAATTTTGTTACGGGTTACACTATTCCAAAACTCCCAAAAACCTCATTTTTCATTCCAAATCAATTCCAACGGCAAAACAATTATCAGCAAATGTTCATATGCACATTAGGATCATACAACGCAAATTTTATCAATTTTCGACCGCGAAAACATCGATTTCTACCCGTTTAATCGTTTTCGACCTAAACCGAAAACTATGGAGAAAGGGCAAGACAACACGCACACACACATACATAATCATACACAATGATAAGATAATAAGATTTCACACCCTTACCCGGATAAATCGATTCCTAGAAGTTGATTTGAATATTTCCCAATCTTTTCCTCTTTTCCTTCTCTTTTCTCTTCTTCCCCTTTCTTTCTCTCCTTTTTCTCTCTATTTTTCCTTTCTATCTCTTTCTCTCCTATTTCCTCTTCTTATCTCTTTTTCTTTTCTATTTTCTTTTCTACACAACTTAAATTAATTCATTTTCTCACACAATTCTATTTCTACTAAATTTCTAACTTATCATTAATTGAGAAATGTCTAAAATACCCTCCATTCTAATTTTTCCGAAAACTCTCAAAAATGGTAAAATATCATAACATGTCAACATAACATATTAACACACCAATTTCACAAATAAAATAATTTATCACTCAATTTAAATAAAAGACTCAACAAAATGGGAAAAATCGGAATCGGGGCGTTACACATTGCACATCGTGGGTACGTAGGCATGAGGCGATAAGTCTCTCCAAACACAAAAATCTTAAAAAATAATTCTCCTCTCATCTCCTCAATCTCTTTACAAGCAAACATTTTTCAGACCAAAAAGCATGAATACATCAAAGGGCTCCTATAGAGTACTATAGATGTATTGGATGCGTAAAACCTTCCCTTTACATAACCAACCCCCCTTACCCATTTCTCTTTGTCTTTTTTAGCTTTTCCTTTCTTTAGACTTCTTAGGATTTATCCGCTCTTTTTTCCTTTTCCTTTGTGGAATAAATAAAAGCGTGGTGGCGACTCTGTTTTCCTTGAGTTAAGTTAATCAATAGCTTACACTCACGATTCTTACCGCTAATGAAAAGTGGCGACTCTGCTGGGGAATAGCCTCCCTTGAGGGGTTTAGCTTACTTTGATTTATTTACTGCTTTTTGTCTGATTTACTTGTGGACCCTGGGATAACTACGATGCTACACTCATGTTAGATTCTCTTGAGGATAACTACCAACCTCCGAGCAAATCGGTGCGCTGGTGTGTCTGATAGTGGATTATGGACCCTGGGAACTTTGTTAGAACCACTATTTTCTGCAGGTACAATGAAGATAAAACCTTAGTACATACCTTTGTGGGATTGGTTCTTACCCTTGGCTTCATGCTCGTGACTTCAACCTTGACCCGTGTGCTTTGTGTGATCTTGTTTGTGGGTGTTGCATTCATGCACTCATGCATTCATGAGCATTCTTTTGGAAGGTTTCAAGGAACTTAAAGGTGTTATTGCAAACATTGTAGGTACTTTTGTTATGGATTTTGGAAGGAGAAGTACATGGAAGTATACTTTCAAGAGTCCTAAGTTATGGGGTTTGAGAGAGCTAGGATCTTTGGTTGTTGATACCAAGAAGTTCGAGTCCAGATATGGAAGGCTTTTATCTCTCTTGAAGGTTGATATGGCTGAAGGATTGCTTGCTACTTTGGTTCAGTTCTATGACCCTTTGCTTCATTGTTTCACCTTTCCTGATTATCAGTTGGTACCTACGCTAGAGGAGTATTGTCTCCTGCTTGGTTTGCCTGTTCATGGTCAGATTTTCTCCGGGTTGGATCCCGTTCCCGAGCATCATGTTATCGTCAAGGCTACTCACTTGAAGGTTTCCGAGATTAAGGCTCGCATGGATACCAAAGGAAAGATTCTTGGGTTACCCGATAAGTTCTTGATGGATAGAGCTCATCACTTTGCTAGTGTGAAGAACACAGTTGCTTTTGAGGCTATTCTTGCCTTGCTTATTTATGGACTGTTCCTCTTCCCGAATGTTGAGAACTTTTTTGACATCAACGCTATTCAGATTTTCTTGATTGGGAATCCAATTCCTACTTTGCTAACTGATGCTTACCATTCTATTCACCTCAGGAATTCCCATGGTGAAGGGATGATTATCTGTTGTGTGCCTTTGCTTTACAAGTGGTTTATTTCTCACTTGCTGAAGTCTGCAGCTTTCTGGAACCTCAAGGATGGTTTATATTGGTCGCGGAAAATCATGTCTCTCACTCATTTTGATATTGATTGGTGTAGCCGTGTTCCTTCTAGAGTGATGATTATTGATAGTTTTGGTGATTTTCCCAACGTGCCTCTTCTTAGTACAAAGGGAGGAATCAACTATAATCCCGTGTTGGCTCATCGTCAGTTGGGATATCCTTTGCGAGAGGTACCGAAGAACATTCATTTGGCTGGTCTCTTTTTCAAGGAAGAGGAATCTCAGGTTACTCTCAAGAGAAGCTTGGTGCAGCATTCGTTGAAAAGGAAAGGAAAGTTTGGGTAATCCGAATTGTGTCTCTTCGGAACCTTACCTCCAGTGGGTTAAAAATAGAGCTATTACTTTGAAGATGCCTTATGCGCGTCAGGAGCCTTTATCTCTAACTGATAAGAAGTCTATTCTCTACTTTATGGAAGACACAGAGAAGCTTCAGATTGCTTTGGCCGAGATACAACAAGAGAGAGATGCTTGGAAGAACAAGTATTAGGTTGTTGAGTTAGAGAATGCAAGACTTCAAGAGCACTTCAAGAAGAAGAATGAAGATGAAGTTTCCAACAAGAAAAGAAAGGCGCAATAGGATTTATTTTCCTATCGCATCCAACCAGTTTCTGATATTCCGAAGAGTTCAGAATCCCCTTGGAAGTTGATCGTTGATCAGTTGCTGATTGAGAAGACTCAGATGCAGGCCCACATTAAGAAGCTGGAAGATAGAGTTGGGACTTCTTCTCATGAAATTCTCTAGGGATCTAGTTTTCTTTATTCTCTTTTGTTTTACGATTCTTGAATTTGCACTTCCAAGATGTAATCTTTTCCATCATTAATGAATGAGATTTTGGTATTTCAAATAACAATGTTTGCAATATGCCTTATAATTCCTTGAAACTTTGCATTTGCATCTTGCACATCAAGCATCATTCTTCATTATTTCTTGCCTTTTCCAGGTGTCTTATTGTTTCCCTTTTGTCTTCATTCAGCCAAGCTGTCGTACCAGTATAATACTCGGGCTAATCTGAAGAAGAAGATGGATCAGTTGCAACAAGAGAACTGTGAACTTCATGAGGAAGTGACAAATTTGAAGGATAGTTTGGAGAGACTCGCTGCTATGATGGAAGCAATGGTTGCTACTCAGAATCGGCCTCCTCCTCCTCCACTTTCGACTCCTGTGCAAAGGACAGTCATTTCTGAGATTGTCTCTACGCCCATCTCTGTGGCGCCTGCTAGTGTTCGTTAGTACTCCATGCCTCCTGGTTTCCCCTGGGGCATGCCTCATAACTTTGTCCCTGAGGGTTATCAACCACCATTGCCTCCAGAAGTTCCAGTTGTTCCTACCGTTCAACCTGTGATGATTGTGCCACCGCCTATGGTTCGTACTGTTCCTTTTGGTGAAGAGCAGATTTTCCATACTGATCCAAGTGAAAATGCCAGTGCTTACGATAGAATGGAAGTAATTCAATACCATTTTGCTAAAATGCAGAAAGAGATCAAAGCTCCGAGAGGTAAAGAGCTGTTTGGAATGAATGCGCACGAGTTATGCTTGGTTCTTAATGTGAAGATCCCACATAAGTTCAAGGTCCCTGACTTTGAAAAGTATAAGGGTAACTCTTGTCCGATGAGTCATTTGACTATGTATGCTCGTAAGATGTCGGCTCAGAAGGATAATGATCAGCTTCTCATTCACTACTTTCAAGATAGTTTTTCTGGTGCAGCCTTGAAATGGTATATGGGGCTCGACGGTACTCGAATTAGCACTTTCGAAGACTTGGGTGAGGTTTTTGTAAATTAGTATAAGTATAATGTGGATATGGCTCCTGATCGTGACTAGCTTTGAGCGATGGCTCGGAAAGATAAGGAGACATTCAAAGAATACGCGCAGAGGTGGCACGAGATTGCTACTCAGATTAATCCTCCTTTGGAAGAAAAAGAGATGACTAAGATTTTTCTGAAAACTCTGAGTCCTTTCTATTATGAGCATATGATTGCTAGTGCCCCGAGTGATTTCACTGAGATGGTTAATATGGGGATGAGATTAGAAGAAGGTGTCCGTGAGGGACGCTTGTCAAAAGATGGTAATTCTGCTGGTAATTCCAAGAAGTATGGTGGAGGATTTGCCAAGAAGAAAGAGGGTGAGACCCATGTTATTTCCCATGGAGGACGCAAGAAGAGTTACAGTAAGAATAATTAGTGTCAGCAACATGTTGCATCTGTCACTCCTGTTATCAGTTCAACTCCTGTTGTTCAGGCAGCTCCTGCTCAGCAACAACGTTCTAATCAACAGAATAATCAGCGGGGCCATTTTCAGAAAGATTTTGATCTGATTCTGATGACATATACAGATTTGCTTCCATGATTAATTCAGAAGAATCTTGTTCAGACCCGTGCACCACCTGTTGTTCCAAAAGATTTGCCATGGTGGTATAAGCCTGAAGCTCATTGCGTTTTCCATCAGGGAGGAGCGGGACACGATATTGAGAACTGTTATCCATTGAAGATGGAGGTTCAAAGGTTGGGTAAGAGTGGTATTTTATCTTTCAAAGATTCCAACCCTAATGTCCAATCGAATCCGCTGCCTAATCATGGCAAGGCGTCTGTCAATATGGTTCAAGATTGCCCTAGTGAAGATCTTTCTACGGCTGCGATTCTTGAAGATGACCCTGCAGGCTACATCCCGTTTGGTTCTGAAGATGACGTCATTCCTGCTAAAGACTGGGAGCCTTATTTGGAAGACCCCGGGTATATGTCCCCAGAGGATGCATATGTGCCTTTTTATTCCCCTCGGAAGAAGTTTAAGGAACCTGGATATGAAGTCAGTGCCATCATTGAGGATGATGAAGAGGAAGAACTTCCCAACTTCGTGACACATGGACAAGTCTGCCAGAATTGGATAGCTGTTGATGTTCCCACTATTGTTCATATTTCAAAGTAATTTGTTTTTTGTTTCTTTCAAAAATCCTTTCACTCTGCCCAAGGTGAAAGTGAAATTGTGAGGGCTCTGTTTCAAATTTTATCATCATCAATAAAATGTTATTTTGTTTATCCATATTATGTTTTCCCTTTTTGCTTTATTTCTGAAAAATGGTAACATAAAAAACCAAAAATAATAATAATGTGATGATCACTTTTATCTGCATGATACTTGCACTTCATGTTCATATTCTAAAATCAAACATAAATCATTGTGCAGATTGATTGTTAAACCCATTGAAAACAATGACCATATGCCCTATCCCAACTTTGAGTTCCCTGTGTTTGGAGCTGAAGAAGAGGATATTGAGGAGATTCCAGATGAAATTTCTCGGTGGCTTGAGCACGAGGAAAAGGCCATTCAGCCTCATGAAGAGCCATTGGAATTGGTTAATTTGGGTTCAGATGATAAGGTAAAAGAAGTCAAGATTGGGGCACTGCTTCAGTCAGATGTTAAGAAGAGGATTGTGGAGCTTCTTAGAGAATATGTTGACGTGTTTGCTTGGTCCTATCAAGACATGCCTGGTCTTGATACTGATATTGTGGAGCACCATTTACCATTGAAGCCTGAATGTCCACATGTGAAACAGAAATTGAGGAGAACTCATCCTGACATGGCTGTGAAGATCAAGGAGGAGGTTCAAAAGCAGATTGATGCTGGTTTTCTTGTGACTTCTGAGTATCCTCAATGGGTGGCCAATATTGTACCTATTCCAAAGAAATACAGAAAAGTCCGAATGTGCGTTGACTACATAGATTTGAATAAAGCGAGTCCAAAAGATGATTTTCCACCACCACACATTGACATGTTGGTAGATAATGCTGCTAAATTCAGTATCTTCTCTTTTATGGATGGATTTTCTAGTTATAATCAAATAAAGATGGCACCTGAGGATATGGAAAAAACAACATTCATTACACCCTGGGGAACATTCTGCTACATAGTGATGCCCTTCGGTTTGAAAAATGCTGGTGCAACGTACCAGAAAGCTATGACTACTTTGTTCCATGATATGATGCATAAAGAAATTGAGGTCTATGTGGATGATATTATTTGTAAGTCGAAGACTGAAGAAGATCATATTGAGTACTTATTGAAGTTGCTTCAATGTTTGAGAAAGTTTAAGCTCCATTTGAATCCTAATAAATGCACTTTTGGTGTCCGTTCTGGAAAATTGTTGGGCTTTATTGTCAGCCAAAAAGGCATTGAAGTTGATCCTGGTAAAGTTAAAGCTATTCAGGAAATGCCTGCTCCCAAAACAGAAAAACAAGTAAGAGGATTCTTGGGACGTTTGAATTATATCTCCCGATTTATATCCAATATAACTGCCACATGTGCGCCGATCTTCAAGCTTCTTCGCAAAGATCAGGGTTGTGTCTGGACAGAAGATTGTCAGAAAGCTTTTGAAAGAATTAAAGAGTATCTGCTTAAACCTCCGATTTTGTCTCCTCCCGTGGAAGGAAGACCTTTGATCATGTATTTGACTGTGCTAGAAGAGTTTATGGGCTGTGTTCTGGGTCAACAAGATGAATCTGGTCGAAAAGAGTTTAGCATTTATTATTTGAGCAAGAAGTTCACCGATTGTGAGTCTCAATACTCAATGCTTGAAAAGACATGTTGTGCTTTAGCTTGGGCTGCCAAGCACCTCCACCAGTATATGTTGAATCATACAACTTGGTTGATATCCAAAATGGATCCGATCAAGTATATCTTTGAAAAGCTTGCTTTAACTGGGAGGATCGCTCGTTGGCAAATGTTGTTGTCAGAATATAATATCGAGTACCAAACTCAAATAGCGATAAAAGAAAATGTTTTGGCTGACCATTTGTCACACCAGCCAATTGATGATTATCAACCTATCAGGTTTGATTTTCCTGATGAGGATGTGATGTATCTAAAGGTTAAAGATTGTGAAGAACCTTTACCTGATGAAGGGCCTGAGCCTGGATCCCGTTGGGGTTTGATTTTTGATAGAGCTGTTAATGAGTATGGCAATGGTATTGAGGCAATAATTGTTACTCCTCATGGTTCTCACATTCCTTTCACTGCAAGGTTGATGTTCACTTGCACAAATAATGCGGCTGAGTATGAAGCATGTATTATGGGCTTGGAAGAAGCCATTGATTTAAGAATCAAGAGTCTTGATGTATACGAAGATTCAGCCCTAGTGATTAATCAGATTAAAGGAGAATGGGAGACACGTCAACCTGATTTGATTCCTTATCGAGATTATGCAAGAAGGTTGTTAACTTTCTTCAATAAGGTTGAGTTTCACCATGTACCCAGAGCAACAAATTGAATGACAAATGCTTTAGCCACTATATCCTCCATGATTGTGGTGAATTGGTGGAATGATGTTCCCAAAATCGATATTATGGGGCTTGATAGGCCAGCTCATGTGTTTGCCGTTGAAGAGGTTGTTGATGATAAACCATGGTATTATGATATTAAATGCTTTCTTCAAAATCAAGAGTACCCGCTTGGGGCATCTAAGAAAGATAAGAATACTTTAAGAAGATTGGCTGGTAGTTTCTTCTTGAATGATGATGTGTTGTACACCCTCCGGTCACTATTATAAGCAAAAAAAACACCTTAAATCTTGGTCACTATTATAAGCAAAAGTCATTAAATTTTAGACTAATTAATACTTGTATTACTATTATACCCTTAATTTAATTCCAAAGCATTTAATGTTGAAAGTTGATTCATCAAATAAACTAAGGATATTATTGTAAATTTTACTTTGATTATACATGAAATCAAGAAAATTAATTACACTTAACTAACTTTCTTAATACGTGTGAAAGTAGTTATTTTGGCTTATAATTGTGACCGGAGGGAGTATAAGAGAAATTATGACGTGGTTTTGCTCAGATGCATGGATAGACACGAAGCAGACATGTTGATGAAAGAAATTCATGAAGGATTTTTTGGTACCCATGCCAATAGGCATGCAATGACTAAGAAGATGTTGAGGGCATGTTACTATTGGCTGACAATGGAATTTGACTATTGCAAATTTGTGAAGAAGTGCCATAAGTGCCAGGTTTTTGCTGATAAAATTCATGTGCCTCCAACTCCTCTCAACGTTATCTCCTCTCCATGGCCTTTCTCCATGTGGGGCATTGATATGATTCGATTGATTGAGCCTAAAGCGTCGAACGGACACCGTTTCATATTGGTGGCTATTGACTATTTTACCAAGTGGGTTGAAGCGGCATCGTATGCTAATGTGACCAGGCAAGTAGTGGTCCGGTTTATCAAGAACCAAATCATCTGTTGGTATGGTGTTCCGAGCAAGATCAGCACTGATAATGGGTCAAATTTGAATAACAAGATGATGAAGGAATTATGTGATGAGTTTAAGATTGAGCATCATAATTCTTCTCCTTACTGACCTAAGATGAATGGGGTCGTTGAAGCTGCTAATAAGAATATTAAGAAGATTGTTCAGAAGATGGTTGTTACTTACAAAGATTGGCATGAGATGCTCCCTTTTGCTTTGCATGGGTATCGTACATCTGTTTGTACTTCAACAGGGGCAACCCCTTTCTCTCTTGTTTATGGTATGGAAGCAGTGCTCTCGATACAAGTTGAAATCACTTCTATGAGAGTTTTGATGAAAGCTAAATTGTCTGAGGCTGAATGGTGCCAAAGCAGATATGACCGGTTGAATTTGATTAAAGAGAAAAGAATGACGACCTTGTGTCATGGTCAATTATATCAACAGAGAATGAAGAAAGCTTTTGATAAGAAGGTTCGACCTCGTGTTTTCAGAGAAGGCAACCTCGTGCTCAAAAAGATCTCGACTTTTACCAATGATTCTAGGGGCAAGTGGACTCCTAATTATGAAGGCCCATATGTTGTTAAGAGAGCCTTCTCTGGCGGTGCATTACTTCTTGCAACTATGGATGGTGAAGAGTTCACTCATCCTGTGAATGTCGATACAGTTAAGAAATACATCGCCTAAAAAAATAAAAGAACAACTCGCTAAGTTGAAAACCCGAAAGGGCGACTTAGGCAAAAATGAGCGTCTCGGTGGGCTGAAAATCTGAAAGGGCGGTCCAGGAAAAAATTAGAGACAAAAACAGAAATAATCATCCCGGTAGATTGAAAACCCGAGAGGGCAATCTAGGCAAAAGTTAGGGATTATGGCAAGTAACTGCATCTGGCCAGTTTTGATAATTTGAAAGCAACATTGTCTATCAAGGTTTCTGCTTCAATAATCCTCAACTGAAGTTCTAAGCACAGCAGAATTTAAAGTTGTTAGGGAGAATAGTGGTCATTGTATTTCAATGTAACCCTTTTCGGTGTATTTACCATTTTTCAGACTTTGTAATGATCTATGGAGTTACGCCATTTACGGACTTCCATTCTATTAATAAAATTTGGGCCTTTTCCCTTTGTTTGCAATTCTTATTTTGTTTCTGTTCGCAAAATTGCATTTATTTTTTATGATGATTTTTGAAACAAAATGTAAATAATTGATTTAAATTTTTGAAAATTATAAAAACATTTTTCTTTGATTTATGAATATAAAAAGGAACATCAACGGTTATTCCAAGGATGGTAGGATCGATGTTTTCCTCAGCAGGGTCCGTTCTTACTCCTTTTGCAGAATTTATTGACAGCTCCCCAATAGAGTTTGTCGATATTTCCCCAGTAAAGTTTGTTGATTTTTCCTCGGTAGGGTTTTGTTCATATAACCAGTTGTCGACAAGATGTTGGGTTCCTTCAAAGTTGTGTTATGATGTGTTGAATTCATAAGGGTCAATCCTGTTTGGGTTTTTCCCCAGCTAGGTTTTGATCTGGATCTTCTCCAGCTGATTATGATATGGTCAGGAAGTCGAGTAGTTTTGACGGTCCACCTCTCCGGGATGGTAGTCCTCATACAGAAATTCATTTTTTTTGTCCCCCGGTGTGAATCATATGAGGAATTTCCATCAGAGTTTTACCTTCTAGGTGTGTTGTTGTTGCTTTGGATATTCCCAAGCGCAGAGCAGCGTTATCTTCCCCGGCAGGTCTAGGACGTATTTCTCTCCAGATTGTTTTTTTTCAGAGAAGATTGTGCATCACTATTTCGGGTGTTCCCTAGTGAACTTGCCGATAATATCTCTATTTGAGGAATACTGATATTGGTCACCTGTTGGGTTTTCTCTCATTCATGATGAATATCGATCTAAAATGCCCCATATTTTGACCTTGTTGCTACTTTCCTCAACAAGTCCAGGTTGTTTTGCTCAGAATTGGTTAATCCTCAGAGAGCTTTTCTCTTGTATCTCCAGCAGATCTGCCATGTATTCCCGGTGGATTTTGCGTAGACGTTTATATGTCTACTGCCCTCAGCGGATTCGTTATTTTTCCGCATGCAGATCTTTTCATCCTTCTGAAATGGAAGTTTCTGTGAATCTTTTTTATCCCCAGGAAGAATTAGAAAGTTTGGATTGTTGTGATTCCCCAACAGCTTTCCTTCCATCCCCGAAGCAGAGTTTATGTTATTATCCTCTTCATGGATCGTTAATCTTAGAAGATTGATATTTGGGTTTTTCCCCAAGGAGTATCTTCTTTTCTCCAGCAAGATTTGAGCCTTGTAGTAGGATTTATTTTCCTTTGATGGCTTTTGTTTATCTATTGTAGGATTCCGTCAGATGAATCTCTAGCAGAGCTGTTGATGATATCTCCATCTTGTTGAGATTAGCCGAGTATTAAGCGGTGTTGTGATGTGTTCCGCCCTCTGTTTTCCCTTATGTTTTGTCAGCATATTCATACTCATACGCATTGCATGCGCATTCTTTTGTTGTGCATAACATTTTGTTGTTGCATTGCGCATTTTGCATCTGTGTTGGTGCTTCTCTGCTCTCTGGTGTTGTTTTCCCCGCAGAGCGTGTGTGTCTTCTCTCTATTTAGAGTGTTGACCCGTAAGCAGAAATGCCTATCTTTGATAATTCCCCACTGAGTTTATGCCTCGTGGAAAATATTTTGTTTTAGCCTTCCTCCCCAGTTCATTTGTCTGGATGGAATTAATCCCCAATTGAGATATTTCCTCCTCGGGATGAGTCTTGTTTGACCGTTTCTCTCTGGTTTATTCCCGGATTGAATTTTGGTCCCTTGCTTTGGGCTTATCACCTTTGTCGTCCTACCCGTTTTGTTGGTAGTAGGTGATATAGCTGGCTTATTACCTTTGTCGTCCTGCCCTGTATTAGTAGTAGGTAATATAGCCGGGTTTGATTACCTTGTTGTAGCTATCACTTGTTTGATAGTTGGTAATCTCTCCCTTCTTTGTTCAATTTTATCACCTTTGTCGTCCTGCCCTGTGTTGGTAGTAGGTGATACTTCTCGATCCTTTTTTGGGATTATTACCTTTGTTGTCCTACCCTTTTGTTGGTAGTAGGTAATTGTTCTCACACCCTTGGTTGATTACCTCGTCGTAACTATCACTTGGTTGATAGTTGGTAATCTTTCTTTTGGCTTATCACATTTGTCGTCCTACCCGTTTTGTTGGTAGTAGGTGATATAGCCGGTTTATTACCTTTGTCGTCCTACCCGTTTTGTTGGTAGTAGGTAATATAGCCCGGTTTGGTTACCTCGTTGTAGCTATCACTTGTTTGATAGTTGATAATCTCTCCTTTCTTTGTTCGAGTTTTTTACCTTCTTCGTCCTGCCCTGTATTGGTAGTAGGTGATATTTCTCGACCCCTTTTGAGGTTATTACCTTTGTCGTTCTACCCTTTTGTGGGTAGTAGGTAATCTTTCTCGTACCCCTTGGTTGTTCACTTTGTTGTAACTGTCACTTGGTTGATGGTTGGTATTTCTTTCTTTAGCTGGCTTCTTACCTTTGTCGTCCTGCCCTTTGTTGGTAGTAGGTAATATAGCTCGGTTTGGTTGCCTTGTTATAGTTATCACTTGGTTAATAGCTGGTAACCTTATCCTCTTTGTGAGATCGTTACCTTTGTAGTCCTGCCCTTTGTTGGTAGTAGGTAATTCTTCTCATATCCTTTTATTGACTGCCTTGTTGTAGCTATCACTTGCTTGGTAGTTGGCAATCTTTCCTTTTGATCATGCTATTACCGGATGTCTGGTATTAGACGATCTGTTCCCCAGCGGAGATTTTTCTCTCCATGTTGGGACGGTGTTATCCCTCTTTTATTTCTGGTGTCGGTAATTTTCCATCAGTTGGAATCTTACTCTTTTCCCTTCCCCAATGGAGATTTGTTTCCTCCCCTGTTGGGATGTGTTTTCCCTCTTTTGTTTTCCCCCGGTGGAGCCTTTTCTCTTTGCTCCCCAGTTTTTGTTGGTCTCCTATGGCGTTTCTCACCCCACAAAGGTCTTGTGTCTGCATATCATTTGCATGATCATATCATTTTGTGGTCTCTTAGGGCCAAAAATTGGGTTGTTGTTATATTTAAGTCTCTTCTATCTCGTCGAGACAAAGATGCCAATCATCATATCTCCGAATAGAAGAAACTTAAATAGGGGCAGCTGTAATACCCTAATTTTTTCCCCTAAGATTCTTTGCTTTTCTTGTGCATTCATACTACAAACAAGATCACACATTGGTTCCCTCTTCTATAGGATTGTGCCTTGCAGGGATCTTTGGGGTTTATGTGTGTTTGTTAGTTGTTTTATTGTTTATTTGTTTATGTTTACTAATCAAAATCCAAAAATATTTTGTTTTCTTTCACTAACATTTTCAGGGGAAGAACAAGTTAAAAATACCAAAAATCAGTCCCACAGCTCGAATGAATTTCATCTGAACAAAGTCAAAGTTGATCTGCAATTAATTCAAAAATTATCTGATCAAGAGTTTCCAAGATTTAATTGATTATTATTCAAGGGACTCCAAGGTTCATGTGTTTATTTCCATGCCTTATTTGACAAGCAAGAAAATCGAGCCAGAGCCAAGACAGCACATCAAAAAGCCATTTTTTTCTCATTTTTCACTGTGTTAATCGATTAACCTAATTGCACTGTGAAGTGGTTAATCGATTAACACGTGCAATTTTTGAAAAAATGTGCCAAATTCAAATTCTGCAGCAATTGGCACCAAGTTTCACCATTTTGATCACATATGGAATATTCTAGACCATCTCATTTTAATTCCCTACATCATCATAATTAATTCCCACCATGTACCATCACTAATCACCACTCTTTTGTGATTTCCCTCTTAATTTGAATTCCAATCCTAATTTTGATCTTCCAATCCTAATTCCAAACCACCAAATTTTCAAGCCTAAACTCTATAAATAAAGCCTTCATTTCATTCATTTAAGCTTTTGATAGCCAACAAACCTCTTGCAAATTCTATTCCCAACCACAAATTTTCACCAAAGCTCACATTTCTTTCTTTGAAAGTTAACAAGAATTCACATTGAATCTTGTTCAACTTTGAGATAAACCTTCATTCATTCTTGTTTTTGTTCATCAATTATAGTAGATCAAGGCTTTGGAGTGTAGATCTTGAAGCAATTTGAAGGAATTTTCAGATTTGAAGTGGTAATTCATCTCTCACCATTGTTAAAGCTTCATCTTCATCTTCCATAATGTAGATCCTTGGTGAATTCTTGTTACTTGATTCTTTGGATCTTATAATTGTGTTTGATTGCTGGTTTTTGCTGCTGTTTTACTCAAAAAATCTTGCACAATTGAATCCTTGATCCTAAGATGTTTGAAGAAATGATTGATCAATGATTTGGCAATTTTCAAACTGATTTTCTGCTGTTTTTACAGTGTTAATCGATTAACCAAAACCTGTACAATTAGGTTAATCGATTAACAGCTTGTTTCTGCGCAAAAATTGGAAGTTTGCACTGGTTAATCGATTAACATAATTACACTGTGAGTTGGTTAATCGGTTAACCAGCCTCCAGAATGTGTTTTTTCCTTTAATTTTGGGGCTGTTTTGGTTTTTCTTCCTTCTTCTTCCCCTTTCTTCTTATTTTAGCCTTGAAACACATTGTTGAGATTAGTTTCTCTTCAATTTCAATGGACTTTGGATATGGTTAAAGTAATTAAACATTCATTAGTTAAAAATATCTTTTAATGAATTGTTGAATTCATTTGAGGTGCTTTGAATTAGTGATATGTTTTCACACTTAAAACTATCAATTAAAGATGATTGAACTTGAAGATGAAAGGTTCTTCACTTTGTAATTCAATTTGGCTTTCTCTTCATCTATTTCCTTTTTTATTTTGATCGATGAAAGTCTTATGGATCTTAGAATTTCTTTGTTGAATTCTTGATCAAGACTAGATCGTTACCTATTTTCTTTTCGTGCGGTATTACTTTCGGATGACGATCTACATATCGTTCATCTAGCATGCATTAGCACAAAGATCTATTGACCGGCCTCATTGGGGGGTAATTACTCCGTAAATTACTCGGCGATTGCTTAACATAGCGCAACATTTGTCCCTTTTTATCCAATTCGGAATTTGAACTTTTATGGTCCGGACCTTGATTGGTCGCGTCAACCCAATGTTGGTTAAACTCTTGTATTAGGTCCATAATCTTTGAAACTTGGCATTGTAGAGGCTTTGGTTCTACCAATCTTCTGTCAAGTTCATTAACTTTGGCCTAAGTGCATTGTTTAATCGCTATAGTTCATTACGCGAAACGGAATAATCGGTGAAGGCTTATGGCACTAGAGCCTTGTGCTACTAACCACTAACTTCTAACTTCTTTACTTTTCCTTCTCACTCCCTATCTCTTTATTTTTTATACTTTATGCCATTTATCATATCATGTTTATGTTTATGTCATTTTTCTTTTGTCCACTTGGACCATTTTATCTTGTGCTTTATTTTTCTTTTGTCCATTTTGGACTCAAAAACATTAATAAAGGATTAAACCACTAAAATACTTGTGCTCTTAATTGTTGGACTATGGCCACTATCCCTTGCTTTGGAGGACCTATACTCTTGATTATGGACTTTTGGACTTAGAGTTAGGATCTTAACCTATGCTTGGGAGTTTGTGATGGAAAACCTTGAATTTTGGATACTTGGAGTCTTTTTTTTTTTAAGACTTATTTTGAATCAAGACCAAATCAAAAAGGGAAAAATGCTTATGCTATGGAGCTTGTCCATGTGGTTAGATCTTTCTTATCCTTAGCTTTTATTTTATGCACTAGGATAGTCACTTCTTCTCCACCGCTTCTTAAATTTTCAAAACCTTCTCCCTTTTTCAAAACCTTCTTGATTTCAAACTATCACCTCTTTCATAATAAAACCTTGACTTCGGTCAAGTGATTTTTAAGCTTTGTTTTCTTTAATAAATATCAATCAATATTAACAATATTTTGACCATTTCATAAAAACATAAAAAATACAAAAACTCATCAAACTCTCTTTTTGTGCTTTGTGCACTTTTTTCCCTTTAAAACTTTTTCATAAGTTTAGACATGATTCATTTCTTTAAGCGGAATTATTCGTTTGGAAATGACGACTTGTCTTTACACTTAAAATCAACCAAAACAAACAATTTTTTATTCTTTGTACCACGAACTACGGTGGTTTTGATCCTACATTGCACATCGTGGGTACGTAGGCATGAGGCGATAAGTCTCTCCAAACACAAAAATCTTAAAAAATAATTCTCCTCAATCTCTTTACAAGCAAACATTTTTCAGACCAAAAAGCATGAATACATCAAAGGGCTCCTATAGAGTACTATAGATGTATTGGGTGCGTAAAACCTTCCCTTTACATAACCAACCCCCCTTACCTATTTCTCTTTGTCTTTTTTAGCTTTTGCTTTCTTTAGACTTCTTAGGATTTATTCGCTCTTTTTTCCTTTTCCTTTGTGGAATAAATAAAAGCGCGGTGGCGACTCTGTTTTCCTTGAGTTAAGTTAATCAATAGCTTACACTCACAATTTTTACCGCTACACATGCATGCTACCAATTTATTACAGTAATAATATAAACCAAGTATGTAAACCAACACCAAAACACTTTTCAAATGCATGCCATTAACTTCGATTCATAATGCATTCAACCGAAACACATATATAGTGTTTTAGGGATGCCAAGCTGAAGTAAGGGCGTATAATCCACATGAAAGAAGCTTGATGCGAGAACCATTTGTGTTTTTTTCATTGGGTATCCTGAAAAATCAAAAAGGTATAGATTTTATTGTCCTAATCATAGTACGAGAATAATTGAGTCAGGTAATGCTCGGTTTACCGCAAATGGTCAGTTCAGTGGGAATGAGAAATCACATAAAGTGGATATTATGGAGACTCGTGAAGAATCTTCTTCACCTAAAGAGTCTTCTCAAGTCGTTGTCCCTCTGGTTGTGGTACCGTCATACAACACACGTAAACAACAAATTAATACTTAAAACCCACAAAATGAACATATAGTTGATGAATCATTTGACAATGTACAAGTCACAAATGAGCAAGAACAAGTGAATGAAGAAACACAAGAAATAACAGTAAGAAGGTCTAAAAGGAAAAGAAGACCAGCTATATCGAAAGATTATGTTATTTATTCACTTGAACATGAATGTGACTTGAGCATTGATAGGGATCCATTCTCATTCACACAAGCCATGGAAAGTGACAATTCTGAAAATTGGATCAATGCTATGAAAGAAGATTTAAAATCAATGGATGACAATAATGTATGGGATCTAGTTGAGTTGCCTAAAGGTTCAAAATGAGTTGGTTGTAAGTGGGTCTTTAAGACCAAACGAGACTCCAAAGGCAATATTGAAAGATATAAAGCTAGACTTGTCACCAAAGGTTTCACTCAAAAGGATGATGCTGACTACAAAGAAACTTTCTCTCCTGTTTCAAATAAGGAATCTTTGAGAATTGTTTTCGCTTTGGTGGCTCATTATGACTTAGAGCTTCACCAAATGGATGTGAAGTCCGCCTTTCTAAATGGTTACTTAGAGGAAGAAGTGTATATGGCTCAACCTGAAGGGTTTGTTACTACGGGAAAAGAAATTTTAGTGTGTAAATTAAAGAAGTCAATATATGGACTAAAGCAAGCTTCCAGACAATGGTATCTTAAATTTAACAATACTGTTTTGTCATATGGTTTTGTAGAGAACACCATAGATCAGTGTATCTATATAATGGTCGATGGGAGAAAATTTATAATTTTGGTCTTATATGTTGATGACATTTTACATACTGCCAATGATTTTTCTTTGTTACATGACGTAAAGAAGTTTCTCTCCAGTAAATTTTAAATGAAGGATATGGGTGAGACATCATATGCGATAGGAATAAAAATATTTTGCAATAGATCATAAGGAATGTTGGGATTGTCTTAGAAAGGATATATAAATAAAATATTAAAGAGATTCAGAATGGATAAATGCTCTGCTGGGATAGTTCCTATTCAGAAAGGGGACAAGTTTAGAACAAAAATGAATTAGAACAAAAAGAAATGGAGTATATTCCCTATGCATCAGTAGTTGGGAGCATGATGTATGCCCAAACATGTACTCGACCAGATATCAGTTTTGTCTTGGTATATTGGGTCGATATAAAAGAAAATCCACATTCGGGTACGTTTTTACTATTAGAAATTGGAATAGTGTGAAAATCATGATGTCAAGATCCAAAACATGAAATTTTCTGACACTTCTCACCCTCTCTCTAAAATTTTTCTTTGCTTACTTTCTCTCACTAAAAGTTTTAGCCGAAGTGCTTTTTGAGAAAGTCCTTTTGTGAGTGAGAAAATTGTAATTTTGGAAGGGTAGTTTTGTAAGTTAACCAAGGAAGTTTTATTTATACCTTAGTTGAACATTTTATCCCTTTAGGAATTGTTTGTTTGGGTTTAAAGCTAAACCCATAAAAAGATTTGGTTTGGGGAATTATATGATCAAGTCTCCGTGTAGGTTCAACTTCGAGATCAGCCTGCTATTAAAATCTCTTAGATTCTTAGTTAGCCCGCATGTGAATCTTGACATTAATATTATTTGAGAACAATGAATATAAATTGAAATCACCATAAATATGTACTTATGTGTAACATAATTGTAGTATGGTTATGTCTACCCAACTAATACCCTGCATAATATAGAAAGTACAACTCTTTATAATTTTATAAAATTGACTTGGTTCATGTTTTAATGTTTTCACGTGGGTGTATTACATCTTATCTACCACCCTTTATAGTATTAAATGTTATCTTGGTGAGTTATTGTGTCAATATTGTGTTATGGGGGGAGAACAACTACCTTTCGTGCTTGTACCATCCAAATTATCAACTTCTCATCTAGGTTATCCTAAAAAAAGTGCATGAGCAACTTCTCATCCTCCGAGTATGCAGACATTTTCCGATAATAGGCCCTGATGTGTGTCTTTGGGCAAGTCGTCCCTCGATACTTGCCAAAGTCAGTAACCTTGAAATTTGGAGGTATAATCCCAGGTCAACCATATCCATGCCCAAAGTGTTTTAACCCTTGAGAGCCTTCATCCTTTCTTCTAACATTTAGAACTTCCTCTCAGCTTCGATAGGAAAACCGACTTCTGTGTCGTGCATGGAAAATACATCATCCAAATTATCAACTTCAAGATGATGAACAAGTATCCGAGCAGGGATAGTGACTAGTATTATCCCTTGGAGTATTTGCATGGCCACTTGTGGGAATAGCATCCCTTGTAGGAATGACACCACCGGCAGAAATATGAATAGCACCACCTGAATTACCTCCGCAGGGAGGAATACCACCATCAACATCAGCTGCAGAAGTGACAATAGTAGGCTGGACCAGTGCCCTCAACTCTTCTTGGCCTTACGCTAAAGCTTGCATTAAATCCATGAACTGCCCCATGCGGGTTCTGACTTAGAGTAATTCAGCTTGAATCTGATTCATAATTCTCTTCTGATTACCTCTGGTAGAATACCGATGAACACTTGAGTTTGCAATCATGCTAAGAAAACCAGATCAAGATAAGAAAGCCAGTCACGAACACCTGCTATGCATGTTATGTATGAATGCTTGAATGTATGAAAATGTCATGTTTAAATATTTCCAAGGGTAATCTACACTTTGATTTAAGTTTTAAAGTAATGAACAAGAGATAGATCATCGACAAAACTCATATCATAACTAACAGAGGAAAGATACAACGAGTTCAGATACACAGGGCTACAACTGACATATAGAGATAACAAATTCCAATCAACAGTCTTGACGGTGATCAAAAGAAAAAGAAAGCAAACTAAGGCATGTTCTCCATCTCAACAAGAGCAAGACCACCCGAGCCAAAGTGCTCCTTGCTCTAGTTTTGAACTTCCTTGAACAATTTCTTGGTCACATCATGCTTTGGCTTCTGAATCTGTTCTTGAATGAGAACATCCCTCCGATGGATAATTCTCTCCAAGTAACGACTTCGTTGCTCCCAAGAATCATCACACTCCTCAGAAGGACCTTCAACTCTAGGTTTCTTGACTTCTACTTTAATCTTGAAGTCTTCCATCTCGTCCAAGGCTTGATTCAAACGGAATTGGCAACCCACCAACTGATGATCACTCTCTTCCCTCTAATGACGCTTTTTTCTGATCTCTTCATCTTTGGCCTCTAGCTATTTCTTCAGGTCTTTGACTTGATCTTGATAATGATCCTCCCTCTTCTTATGAGAAGTCAAAAGATTGTCCCACTGCTTGTTTAATTTACAAATCTATGAATAAGCTTTGTTTAAATCTTCCTTCTTCTGCCTGAGGATACTGTTAGCACTCTTCAAGTCTGCACCAATTATTTCCTTCTGCTGGTTCAATAACGTGATCACCTTGTATTTCTCGGCTAGAAACTCTGTTCTCAGCTTAAACTCTTGCGTCATCTCATCATTTGCATGCCTAACTGTACTGATATGTCTTTTCAGCTCCTCATTCTCTGTAAGCAGGTCCTGATTAGCAACCCTGAGCTTGTCATATTCCTCCACCGGTATAGAAGTAGGTTGGTCAGGCTCTAAAGGATATAAATAAGCCTCCACAAAAAAAGGCAAATACACAACTTCAACCATTTTCTTTATCCATTCGACGTACGGAGGATAGGCGACACAATCACTTTTCCCTAGAAATGGTTTCCCTTTTCGATGAATCTTACTCCAAGTGCTCACATCCCTTCCCATCAGCTCGATCGGGACTACCAAATGCTTGATAGAACATAGATTCTTCCACTTACTTATCTGTTAGAGGAGACTTCAAGGCATATCCCAATTGTCTTCTAAATAGAGAGGGATTGTAATTGATACCACCCTTCACCCCCATGAGAGGAACATTAGGAAATTCTGCACAACTATAGATCATCTCCGTGCCAAGCAATCTTCAATCAAACCAAACGATGTCCTTAGCGGTCAAACCCATCAGTCTTTTGGACCACATCAAAGAATCCTTGGTATCTATGAATGCACCATGTCGCTCCCGGGATTTTCATCCTAGTACAAACGCGAAAGTGGCACCAAAACAGAGTCGCCAGCAATGTGTATTTATCCCAAGAGAGGGAAAAGGAACACTGCGTAAACCTGGGGGAAGGATAGAGCATGGTCTTGCGACCAAGAGAACAGGGTTCGGGAGTCGGTTACACGAGGGGAAGGTATTAACACCCCCACGCGTCCATCGTACCCGATGGGATCCACGCTTGCTTGTTTCGATCAAAGGGTGATAAAAAAGATACTGGAAAAAAGAACTATAAAAGGAATGGAAAGAGAAAGAGGACCAAATGTAGGGAAAATAAAAGAAGTGCTCGGATGGGCCCTACCCCACTGCCTACATATCTCATCGGGAACATGAGAATCAGAGCGACGTAGTTCCCCTCACCTAGGGAAAGTTGTTTGTGTTTTTAGGGAACGACTGACGTTCTAGCTCAGGTGTTGCAGGCTCGCTGGTCCGAGTGTGTTACCATCTTGCAAGAGAATGAGGGGAAGCACGTTCGTACGTTAAGAATGAATGAGGTGAGAAAAGAATTCCCGAAGGAAAGACGTTATTGTTTGTTTTTGTCTTTTAAGAAAGACGTGTTTTTTATTATGTGTATTTTGTAACATACATTGTATTTAAGTCCCTCATGTGAGATTGAATGCCTCGCACATCGTCCCCAGACGGTACGTATGCTAAAAATTCTCCCAAAGAAATGAGAGAAAACCCCTCACCTCCTTGTTCCCACATGAAAGGCCTAAATACAATATTTGTTATGCCTTTATTAAGTATTTTTTACATTTTATTATTCGATGAGAGAAAAGAGACTCAAGAGAGAGGTAAAGGTGAAAACTAAGGGGAGACTAAGACACACCCTAGTGTTAGCATGCTCGAAGATCCTATGGTCAATGTGGTTTAACAAACCTACTTCTAAAAGAGAGAAGAAGAAGAGCAAAAGAAACAACTTACTTCCAAAATGGAAGTTAAGTTGATCTTAAAGAGGGACGAAGACGAATTATTCAAGGAAAGCATATAAATGCTTATCAAACACAAATTGAATTCTTTAAAAGAGATAAGAAAAGATGAGGGAAAGAAGTGTATGTGGAACTATGTCCCCACACTTACTTACCATGCACCTACATGAAAAGGTTAGTTCACAATATTCACAAGTATGAAATAAAGGAAAAAACAACAAGTGATGATCAAATCAATTAAGAACCAAAGAAATAGGATCCTAAGAGATACAAACTAATCAAGGTCAGAATCTAAACAATAAGAGTACTCTCTAATATTAAGACATCAAACACACATCAACTATGTACAAGTAAGGTCCTAAATATCAAAGAAGTGAACCGTAGAAGAAATAGATAAAGAATGGATGGAAATGCAAAGTAATCATGCATAAATGGAACATACAATCCAAAGAATTGGAATTGAAACTAAACGAAAAATGTTTTATAAACATCTCAAAAGTGTTCATGAATCAACAATCAATACATTCAATAAGTAGTAGAAGAAGAAGTGAAATGAAAGGTCAAAAGGAAAGTGCAAACAATACATGCTAAGGATGCACAAAGTTCAAGTTGAAATGAACATGTAAAGATGACCTATAATGTGTACCAAAGACCTATAATATCACATGAATGGCTCATAAAATATGCAAATGCTCATACAAATATGCACAAAAGAAATCATGCAAACATACGCTAAAGTTAGAACGATATGACATGTATTAGGTTTCAATGTAATGCATCAAACAAAAATCAAATGGGCTTATGAAAATTATACAAGCATGGTATTTGAATGCCTAATTCAGAAGTAAATCATACATCAAGATAGCATGTCAAAATTTAAAGCAAAATGACTTCAAACAATGCATTAGGTCAAATTAAAACATCATGCAAAGTGGTGCAAAGATAAGCATCAAAACATGTCATAAAATGACCTAAAAAATCAGACAAAAGTCAATTAACATGCTTCAATGTATTAGTGAATCAATGCAAAAAGAATCAGGTCCAAAAAGTTTGTAATGAGCAAGAATAAAATTCTACAAATTCATGTATCATATTTGGAATCCATACAAATGGAAATTCAAAGAAAAATATGAAACAGTGGTAAAAACGTAATAAAATCATGAAATAAAAATATCAAAAATTTCCTAAATGTCTTGATATATTCACAAATTTTTTCAGAATTTTCTGACGTTTTTTTGTAATTCTAAAAATTAAAAATGAAACGTATATGAAATGAAAAAAATAAAATGCAAGAGAATTGGCAAGGGGATGTAACAATAGTAAATTTTTGGTTCAGAAATGGTTTGGGCTTCACTTGGGGGGTGCGAAAAAGAAATTTAATCCAATCCAATTAGCTTGCATAATCGTGTGTGGTAGTGTGCGTGATCGGTTCCGTGGACGTTCAATCATAGCCATGCGATTAATCATGATGCTTATCTCAATGGAATAGCATGCATGCCCACGGTAACTACTGCGCGCTCGCCCCCACATGAACCGCCTGAAGCCCCAAAGTTTGTCACGTGCTAGCCATACAATTTCATTAATGTGTTTCTTCAATTCCATTGGCCAGCCATAAAGCGCCTTCCATCCACCAATCAAAACGCGCTGTTTATCTTCTGTCTCCTCATTCATGCACTCATTATCACTTAATCATTGCCATGATTGTTATTTAATCATTAAAGTGGAAGAACACCACCAATAAAACGCTGCCATGTGGCAATCTTCATGCAAATTAATATTACACATACAGCAACACAAAACGTAAAGTTTTTCTTTCAATTTTCTACCTCACATAACTCCCTCATTTCTTAATGAAAATTAACAAAATAAAATACCAAACTGAAGCCCAAACTTCATAGATCATGAATATGCTAATTAAATCACCAAAAGATCATTCTAACATCAAGAAAAACGACATGAAACTGACGCATTCAAGCACAAATTTCACAAAAATCACAAAATCACATAAACTTCAAATTAACTAAACAGAGGTGTGCCATCATTTCAGGACTTCCAGATGCAATGCATGAGTACTAATTTCACATTGTAAATTTCTAAAATTATGATGAACTAAAGAAAAAGTCTCAAGATCTCTAACCTTGTGAGATGCACTTTTTTGTTTTAGAAATCCGAAAACTTCCTGCAAGATCTTCAAATCAACACTTTGTGCCAAATAAAGGCGAAAACCAGACCCAATACTTGCTTGGAGTAGAAATTGGAAGTGATGAGTGGAACTTGAGATTTTTCGATGGTGGATTCAATCGAATCTAATGCATATAGTAGAAAGAGGAGGTTATGGAGATGATTCTGCTTCAAAGATCTTCGAAAATGATGAAGAAACGAAAGAGAAATCTGGATCTGAATTCTTGAGAGTGAAAGAGAAATTGGAGATTTCTTGAGAAATTGTGATGAAAAGTGTGAGATTAGAGAGAAAGTGGAGAGAATGATTGAGAATGAGTTCTGAGAAATGTGGAAAAATGAGAGAGAGCCTGAAATTGTGAAGTGTATTTTTGATTTATATCTTGAGTTAAATGGTAACCATGGTGGTTAAATGAGTTGGAGTTGGGTTAACTGAGTCCATTCCAACTAATTGAGTCATGACAGTTAGAGGTGAGTTGGGAAAATTTATTATGGTGTGGGTGAGTTTATGAAGTATATGGTGGGGTTTAAAATGGATGGTAGTGATGTAAGGAAATTTTTAGTTTAATGAAATAGAAAGTGGACTGGTGTAGCATGTATGTGAAAATTTGAATTAACAACAACAACAATGTTATTTTTCTGGTTTTATAGCAGCTTAAAATCAATTAAAACAAGGAAGTTTGGTGATGAATTTCTCCCAATTTAATGAATGGAAATGTGTAATTTTTGTGGCAAATGAAAGAGTAGATATAGGAGAATAATTTTGATGTTGAAATGGAATTGAATAGAGGCTTGTAGAATGGTGTAAAATGACTCCAAACATCATGGTTTAGAACTGGTGCATGGGCTTGGCAGGATGGTATGTTTGCATGGCAATCTGACTTGGAAAATTCAGCATGAACGCGTCAACTTGGGACCATCATAACCCCATCATAACTTGCTCAAATGGAAAAATGTCCAACATCAAAGTTGAAGAGGACATTGAGATGAACAACTTTGATGTTCAACATTTTTTCGTTTGGAGCTTCCATCATTGAGAAAAGTGGCTGAACATTTGGCACACCAAGTGTTCGACAAAATTATGGCGCATGGGCCTGCACTTGCCTTGCCATGACTTGGTTTTTGACCTTGTTTTGTCAAACTTTGATCAATCATATCTCACTCAATTTTTATCCAATGGAGCTGTTCTTTATACGGATTTGAAGCTTGAAACAAGATCTTTTGTTTTGGTATGGTGGAATTTTTATTTGATGTCTCAATTTTGAATGGCCTTGGTTCAAAGTTTGGTGCAAAATGGCCCAAAATTACTATTTTTGGAAACTCCAAAATTTCTATTTTTGGCAGTTTTGTAATTTCTTGATTTTTCATGATCCTTTTGGAGTTTCTTGATCAAACTTTGTACATTGGTCACATATAACATAAATCTCATGAATTTGGCTTCAAAAAGTCAAGAGTTGACTTTTTCCTCTGATTATTTGACTTAGCACCAATATTCCTGATTTTTTATCTTTCTTCCAATTGAACCACTTCTAAAACCAATTGGGAGGAAATTTTCCACACACATACACTTAAGGACATGTAGAATACCATGACATCAAGTTTTGTCCAAAAAATCAGAGATGACCTGATTTAATTGGAAACCCTAGTTTTGAATCTCACCTCCTAAGGGAAAAATATGCAGTCTTCAATTTCAAATTCCTCAGAGTATGTTGTGTATTCTCTTAAAGGATGATGAGATGTGCCACTTGAGGGTGATTTTGAACCAATGAACCATCTCTTTTGAGGGTTTTCCTCCAGTTTTTTTTTTTGACCTCTTGCATAGTGAACGATGTAATGCTTCAATCTCCTATTAAATCTCACTTTCTTGAGGTTTTGGATGATCAATTGAGATAGTATAAGACATGAAAGACCTCTTGGCTTGCCTTGAGGCAACTTGTTTGACCTTTTGTACCTTGAATGATTCCTTGATTGTCCATCTTTCCTCTGATCACATGCCTTAATGGTAAGAGGGATGTTATGCTTCATTTTTCTATGATAAAGATGCAATACAATGCTAATGAGATGGATATGATATGATATATGATAATGCTATGCTAGGATGACAAAAGAGAGAGCAAATTTTGGGGTATTACAGCTGCCCCTATTCAAACGCTGTAGACCTGAATGCCTGAAAGCGATTGCTTTCAGACTTTCAAGGTATATAGTGATTGAATACCAAAGATAACCAAAAATTTGCTCGAGATGACGAAGAACAAAAGGGATATAAACCCAACGAGACTGCTGGATTTAATCTTCAATGAAACGTTGTTGGAGAGACCTATCTTTTGAACGACGCCAGGCGACTACTGGCTTGCCATACTCTGGATAGACTTTCAACAATGTCTTTTTGCACGACGCCAGATGACTACTGGCTTGCCACTCTGCGGGTGGACTTTAGCAATGTCTTTTTGAATGACGCCAGATGACTACTGGCTTGTCACTCTGCGTGTGGAATTTCAACAATGTCTTTTAGAACGACGCCAGACGACTACTGGCTTGCCACTCTACGGGTGGACTTTCAACAATGTCTTTTTGAACGACGCCAGACGACTACTGGCTTGCCACTCTACGAGTGGACTTTCAACAATTCGTGTTGGATTTCTGCCAATCTACTATTGGTCTTGGAGGATTCGCCGCCTGAAGATGGACTTTTGACCGGAGGTTTATAAAATTAACGGACCTACAAAGATGACTCCGTTGGGGATAAGAGGGTAGACCATCAACTCTAACGTTGAGGAAAAAGACGCCAGCTCTGAGACTGAGAAAATTTGAAGTAAACAATAACACTGAGGTTGAGGAAAAGGTAGACATCAACTCTGAAGTTGAGAAAAACCATAACTCCACCCTGGGGTCGGAAGAAGAATATACGTCAACTCTGAGATTGGAGACATGCCACAATACGTCTACTCTGAGGTCGGGGACGAAAGGCGTCAACTAGGAGTTTTAGGAAGAAAGGGACGTCCATCAACTCTGAGGTTGAGAAGAGGTACACGACAACTTTGAAGTTGGTAAGGTTGGCGTCAACCCTGAGGTTGGGGAAAAAGAAGGTATTCATCAACTCGGAGGTCGAGAAAAGAACCACGACAACTCTGAAGTTGGTAAAGTTGGTGTCAACCCTGGGGTTGGGGAAGAATAAGCATTTTCATCAACTCTGAGGTCGAGAAAAGGTATACAACAACTTTGAAGTTGGGGAAGAAAAGGATATTCATTAACTCTGAGGTTGAGAAAAAGAGGTGCGACAACTCTGAGGTTGGGGAAAGAAAAGGACATTCATCAACTCTGAGGTTGAGAAAAGGTATACAATAACTTTGAAGTTGGAGAAAGGCTATACGACAACTCTGAGGTTGGTAAAAAGGCTTCAACTCCAAGGTTGGAGAAGGAATGTACGACAACTTTGAAGTTGGTATAAAGGGCATCAACTCTGAGGTTGGGGAAGAAATACATACGGCAACTTTGAGGTTGGAAAGGGAATAAACGACAACTCTGAGGTTGGCAAAGAAGATATACGACAACTTTGAAGTTGGTAAAAAAAAGGCTTCAACCCTGAGGTTGGAGATCACTGTTTTGATTGAGGGTTGATTTGGGCTTTCGCACAAGGTACTAAATCTGGCTTATGCTTCGATGCATGTTTGAATTTTCTTTCTATGGCGTAATGCTCTATACGAAATGGAAATGCTACGCATTTTGAGGATGCAATGCAATGATGATTACTATATGCAAGAATGAGAGGACTCTCCACCGAGGAATGTGCAGAACAGAACAAGCAAACCTCACTGAGGAAGGGATCATCAATATCCGATCTTCTGTGGAGAGATAACCAATTGTACCACCAATAACCACTGGTGATGCCAACCCTGTCGAGGAACTGCAAGCTGAATTGCGAACTCTGTTGGGGAGATGCCAATAAAGATTGGACTTTGAACCGCTGAGAATGCCAATAATCGTTGGACTTTGACTTGTGGGGAAATACCAAATCTGACTGTTGAGGAAAAGAGTACTCTGACTTCTCACCATCTTCAAACTGCTTGAGAATATCCCATCGTCTTATCCTGCTGAGAATGAGGAATCCACCTACACTACTGGGGGCAAGGAATCTTCATAAAAAACCCCTTTCGATGTGAGAACAATTCTCTGCTTGGGGAAGAATATCAATTCCAACACCTTGCTGGAAAAGATACCTTCTGGCTCTTTGCTGGGGAAAAGACTTAGTACTTCAAGTTTCTGCTGATCGACTGCATACCGATTGTCAAGAGTGAACAACGGTTCCTTAATTCTCGAATAGCCCCAGACCACAGGGTCCATTGAAAAAAATCCTCTCAAGAGGATTTTACAGAAGACCGGGCGTTCACACTTCCCCAGGGTCTTCAAACTCTTAGAGAGATTCATCGGATCTCGACGTAAATGCCCCAGACTGTATGATCTGTGGAGAAATTTGCCCCGAGAGGACTTGTAGTGCCTTGAAATACTCTGCCTCAGTATTTTGAACCTTAAAAAAATGCTTCTGATTAACCGTCTTCTGGAGAGGATAACTTCTTATGCTTCGGAGGTGGCCTGCCTCGATACAAGCTTTAAAGTGACCTTGCCCCTGATCTTCGAATGAATGCCCCAGAATAACTGAACTTCAGAGAGATTTCTCGACGTGACTGCCCCAGATTGGCTACATCTCAACACGACTTACTAGGGAAAGCCCCCTCTGCACTGAGTCTCTTAGCAATATGCCCCTTAATATGTCTGTCCTTCAGAATTCTCAAGCATCCCAACTCGGCAGGATCAAGCTTCTCGACTGATGTTCATTGTGTAAGCCTCATTAATGCTTAGGCACATGTATGCAAGCAGAACAAATTTATTATGAGAATGATAATTCTACTGCAACACACATGTTAATCTTGAAGTTTTACTGAAAAGATGTCGCATACCCTGTGAACGAGTCACTAGCTACGACATTTATTTTTGAATGGAAAATAATACGCACATGCAATACCAACCAAAAATCCTAATAGCACAACTCATGGGAGTCAGGAACGCTATCTCGTTGAAGTACGCCTTCCGACTAAACCCTGTTTCAATTAGGACTTTTAAGGGTTGTAACGTGGCTTGGTTCACGGTTTTTTAGAAAAAGGATTTATGGCTCAAAATTTATTTGTACCCACCCATACTCCTTGATGTTCTACAGTCCTATGTTCAGCTAACTTGACACAAGCACTCATCTTTCAAAAAGGTTATGAACGGTATGAGGATGGTTAAGGAACCCATGAGGTCTTTGAAACGACAGTCACCCCTTTTGTCTTCAGTGTTTCGGTCACACGACTTGTTCTTTATCGAGGATTTTCTCTTTCGATCATTTCTTTTCCATTTTTCGTTTCTTTATTTCCCCGATTTTGCCTGGACTGATCTTTCTGAATTTTTCGATTTTGAAGTCCAGCGGGATGCCCTAACTTTTGCCTAAGTCACTTGTTTTCTAGTTTTGACTTAGCGGGCTTTTCTTTCTTTTTGATATTTTTCATTTTTTTTTGAACAAATCGTGTGACACTGGTTATCTGACTTGTTTGAAAGGGTCGTAACTGTCTCACACCTTGGACACTGATGGATAACCATTGTGGTTTCACATCTCTTGATCTCCTGATGTGCGAGGGAAGAAAGGTAAAGGATCCTCATATGCACATTCCTTTTGAAATTTGAACGCTCGGTCAAATTACTGACAACTACCCTGCCCCTGGTTAAATGTGAGGGTTTTTTCCGAATGAAAAGAAACTCCTACTTCAAGGCTTAAAGGGGTTGGCGAGGGTCTATCTCCCTTATATCTCCGGTGTTTGGGGATTTGAAGCAATGCCTGTACATCCTCAACAGGTTTTTATCCAAAAGCACACAACTGAAGATTTTGCGTTTTACCTCATCATCCTCCCTCCAAGAGTTTAAGCAAGAGAATTGGTATTACAATGCGCAGAAACATTATATGAATGCATAAAAATGAATTACTTTAAGAAAAAACATATTCATTGCATTAAAACATCATTCAGAACACAAACAAGTTTTTAGTGCATACAACGCTTTAACAAGAAATGAAAAACTACAAATGAAAATGCAGTAAAGAAGCTGAAGATTGCCATTGCTGAAGAGGCTTGATTCTGGCTGGACGCCCTTATAAACTGAGTGCTCACTTGAGACAGGAGGCTTCAATTGATGTACATGTCATCTTCAGTGAATGCAATGATCTCTGAGTCCACCAGGTCTTGCACCTTATGCTTGAACACGTTGCAATTTTCAATGGAATGACCCGGTGTGTCTGAGTGATACTCGCATCTAGCATCCAGATCATAATCAGGAGGAATGGGGTCAGGGACAGGCTTAGCACCCCTTAGTTCAACCAGAGAACTCTCAAGTAGACGGGCAAGAACATCACTGTGAGGAATAGGGAGTGGATTGAACCTTCTCGCAGGCCTTCGCGATCTTTGTTGTCTCTGTTGCTGAGGAGCATAAGGTCGCTGATACTGAACAGGCTGTTGAACAACAGGAGGAATATGCACAACACTAGTTTCTCCTTCCTTTCCTTTGGAGGACCTAGCATAAAGTTTCTTTGCATCTTCAGTAACAATTCGAATCTTTCCCGTCTTGATGCCATTTTCGACTCTTTCTCCTGCCAATACAAGACCTGAAAATCCAGCTGACAAACATCCAACCAATTTCTCATAATAATGCCCCTGAAACGTATCCATGAACAAATCAACGAGCTCTCTTTCTAGCATCGGAGGTTGAACTCGAGAAGCCAATTCGCGCCACCTCTGAGCATACTCTTTGAAGCTTTCGTTTTGTTTCTGGGAAAGATTCTGCAACTCCATTCTATTGGGCGCCATGTCCGTATTGTATTGATAGTGCTTAATGAAAGCTACTGCAAAATCTCTCCAGCTCTTAATATGCGTTCTCTCCAATCTCATGTACCAGTCTAAAGATGCCCCAGTTAGGTTGTCTTGAAAGAAATGCATCAACAGCTTCTCGTCGTCCGTATAGGCAGACATTTTTCCAGAATATGCCCTGATGTGAAACTTAGGGCAAGTGCTTCCATTGTACTTTTCGAAAACATGCGCCTTGAACTTCGGAGGAATTTTCACACCTTGCACGAGACCCATGTCCTCTACGTCAATTCCCAGAGGATTTTGGCTCTCAATAGCCTTGAGTCTTTCATCTAACCCTTCGTACTTCCGGTTTTCATTGTAGAAACCCATGTCGTTGTTGAATGCGGTAAACTGGTCATCTTGACCATCCTCTAAACCATCATTATCAAATCCCAGATGTACCCCACCAGTGGGGATGTTGCCAACAGGGGGAGTGCGCACATTGTGACTTGGGATTTCAGTCTCCAGCCTCTGAATAGTGGCTCTCATGGCATCTTGACCAACTCTCATGGTTTCCTGACCGGCCCTCAGCTCCTGCTGACCTAGAGCAATCCCCTGCATAAGGTTCATAAACTGCTCCATTCTCCCCTTCAAATCAGCTAATTCAGTCTGAACTTGTTCCATGACTCTGGCTTGATTGTGTCGAGTAGAATATCGGTGAACCGGGGTATCAGCTATCGTGCCTGTAAACCAAATAAAGGTTAGCAGGCGCCTGCAAAAAAGAAAACCTGTAAGGCAACAATGATATGCTATGCAAATGCAAATGCCATGTTTATCATTTCTGAGGTGGCTCACACCCTGATTCCAACCTTAACCACGGAAATCTGAAGACCAGAAATCGTGATATAAAGAGTTTTGCCTTGAAGAGATATTCATATACGCAAATCACAAATATCTGATGACCAGAAATAGTGATTTTGTAGTGTGCCAGTGTGCAGATATCATATCACATCACCTGTATCTGAAGACCAGAAATTGTGAACAGAAATAGCTCATTTCATACAAATTCCCAAAAGTTTTCAAGCACATTTGTCATAGTTTCAGCAGCAGAATAAGAAACAAGCAGTCAAATGGATCCATCAACAATTCTGATGGTAACCATTGCAAATTACAAAGAAATGACAAAAATCATTAATCTGATAGCTCTACGTCTTTCAGGTTCTGGCTGGAATACTTAATCTCTTCGAACAGGATGCGGGTACGCTGATGATATGGCTTTGAATCAGCTCTTTGATTACGACGTCCCTTTTTTCCAATGCATCAGATAATGAGCCCATGTGCATCAGCAAGGCTTCATCTTCATTGGCTCCTTTGTGCCTCTTAATTCCGGCTTAAATTTTAACCAGCTTCAAATCTGCCGTGACATCTTCAAGCTCTTTGTTGGCAATTTTCAGCTTATCTTCAGCATTCCTTGCCTGTTCTTTACTTTTGCCAAGATCCTCTCGATACCTTCTTCTTTCTACATGTGCTTTCTTCAGCTCTTCATCTTTATTCCGCAACTGTTCCTGTAACTCAGCATTCTCGAGCCTGACCTCATCCCAAGCTTGATGAAACTTGGCTAACTTCTCTTTGTTCTACACTAAGGCCTGTTTGGTTTGCTTGTGAGCTTGAGTAGCAGCATCAGCACCTTTACTAATCATTTGGAAATGTTGGGCTCTTCCAGCAAAGTCTTTCTCTTTTGCAGATAGGATTTGTTCAGCATCTTGGGCTTTCCGCTCCAGCTTCTTGTTGGCATGTAGAGCATTCTGAAGATGGCTACTCAACTCGGAATTCTCTCCTTGAAGCTTTTTCACCAAGGCTTGCAACTTGTCAACTTCTTCCACAGTAGCAGTGCTTCTTGCTTTCTCATTCTCCGGATACAAAAAGGGTGCCTTACTAAAAGGCAAGAGAAAATCTTCAACTCTTTTCTTCACCCACTCTTCATATGCTGGATAAGCCCGGTTGTTAGGCCTGCCTAGAGCAACTTTCCCCTTCTTCAGTATGCTAACCCAGCTTTCAGAAGCTCTTTGTGTTGTTTCCCAACCATCTGATGCATGAAAATATAGGGACTCCTCTACATCTCTCTTAATAGGCAGACCTGTTAGAGCGTACCCAAATTGCCGAACGGCCAAAGAAGGATTATAGTTAATTCCCCCCATTCTTCCTATCAGTGGAACATTAGGGAACCTACCACAGCTGTGGATAATATTCTTGCCAATTAGCCCATGATCTAGCCACGCGATGTCCTTGGCCACTAATCCCATTAAACGCTGACTCCACTCTAGAGAATCTTTGGAATCCACAAAAGCCCCTGATTGTGGTAAGCGACTTGAAAACTACTTATAGAACAAAGGTGCACAGCAACGAATTATCCCTCCTCTTTTCTTTTCGTTTCAATTGTACAAGGAATAGTGAAGATCTCCCAGTAGTGTTGGTACCGGATTTTTCATCATGAATATCCGTATGGCATCCGTATCAATGAAATCCGGCTCGTTGGGAAACAATACAATGCCGTATATACAAAGGGCTAGCAAAGCATTAAAAACAACCCAATTCTCGCCTTTAGCTGCTTCCTGAGCCTTCTTAATCAGATATTCCAGCTTGTAACCACGAATCTTTCCTTTGTTGGAGACATTGGCTTCTAACTCTGATTTGCTCAAATAAAGAGCACCAGCCACTTTTCCAAAGTCAAGATCTCCCACGGACCCAAAGAAAGGAGGCTCCTCCTTGATAGCGATCCCCAACATGTTGGAATATTCCTCCAAAGTAGGTACCAACAAAAAATCCGGAAATACAAAACACCTCAGCGGAGGGTCATAGAACTGCATCAAAGTATGGAGCCCCTTGTACTTGTACTCACTGACATTGTACACAAAAGATAAGATCCAACCATATTTCTCCTCGAAAGCTGCTCGCACTTCAGGGCTTGCCATTCCCTTCAGGATAATAATAGGGCCCGGAGTAGGCCTAAAGAACTTATAGCTGATGATATTCTTCCTCTCTTTAGTGTTCATCTTTGCGAGGACCTGACGACTGGAATCAAGGGTAAAATATGCACCTGGAAATGAATAAACATGTATGTTAGGATATGATAATGCAATGCAAAGGGCATGGTATCAGGGTGCCAAGTGTTTGTGCTGAACTGTGAATGGTGTCAGTGTAGCTCTGAGATTAATATAGAACCATAGATAAGAACCGTCTAAATACAATAGGATGAAACTTCCTTTTGTGCAATGATGATAGAAAACCGGGTATGTAGGAGGTCATGGTTACCTGCAAACCTGTAAACAACCCGCCCTTCTCACATGTGGGTACTAGGATGTTCAGTATCCTGGGCTCTCAAGTCGAGAAATGATGATACGTTCACCATTTCTGGTTTGGCATCATCATCAATCGAGGAGGCCTCAACTGATTTTCCAAAACGAAAGGTCCTCAGCTTCTGGCACTGAGGTCGAGAAGCAATAGTACATTCATCCCTCGGGGTACAGTACTATCGCCAATCGAGGAGTGCTTACACTGATTCTTTTTCCAAAAGGGACACCTATAGCAAGTTCCCAGCATTGGGTCCTCGGATCGAGAATATGCAATGGGTTTGCCACAGAACGTGGTCTGCCACTGTCACATCTCGGGAGGAGTGCCGCAACTGAGTCCTCGGGAATGGTCACCAGAGTCGACAGTTCCTCAAGAGAATAACTACTGGCCTGCATAACATGCAGTAGCAGAAAGCTCCTGATAGAACCTCGTCTGGTTGTGGGTCTTATGAACAACAATACGTGGTCACCACCACGCAAGCGTCATGAATATCCACTCTAAAACCTATGTGTATGCTCAAGCCTGGGTAGTGGGCTTATCTCTTAGAACACCCATCCCGCCAAACAGAAAACCAGCACAGTCCAGCATAATAATGATGAAATGAAAATGCTAAAATGCGGTAAATATGGTACAAGTAATAAAATACAGTAAATAGGAAATACAAGATAACAGTAAACACCCAATGAAATAAAAGCAAACAAGCGCTAGGATTGACTCGCTTAGGATGGACCAGCAATAGGTCAACCTGTCCCCAGCAGAATCGCCAACTGTCGCTAACGGAATTTTCATCCTAGTACAAACGCGAAAGTGGCACCGAAACAGAGTCGCCAACAATGTGTATTTATCCCAAGAGAGGGAAAGGGAACACTGCGTAAACCTGGGGGAAGGATAGAGCATGGTCTTGCGACCAAGAGAACTGGGTTCGGGAGTCGGTTACGCGAGGGGAAGGTATTAGCACCCCCACGCGTCCATCGTACCCGATGGGATCCACGCTTGCTTGTTTCGATCAAAGGGTGATAAAAAAGATACTGGAAAAAAGAACTGTAAAAGGAATGGAAAGAGAAAGAGGACCAAATGTAGGGAAAATAGAAGAAGTGCTCGGATGGGCCCTACCCCACTGCCTACGTATCTCATCGGGAACATGAGAATCAGAGCGACGTAGTTCCCCTCACCTAGGGAAAGTTGTTTGTGTTTTTAGGGAACGGATGACGTTCTAGCTCAGGTGTTGCAGGCTCGCTGGTCCGAGTGCGTTACCATCTTGCAAGAGAACGAGGGGAAGCACGTTCGTACGTTGAGAATGAATGAGGTGAGAAAAGAATTCCCGAAGGAAAGACGTTATTGTTTATTTTTGTCTTTTAAGAAAGAAGTGTTTTTGATTATGTGTATTTTGTAACATACATTGTATTTAAGTCCCTCATGTGAGATTGAATGCCTCGCACATCGTCCCCAGATGGTACATATGCTAAACATTCTCCCAAAGAAATGAGAGAATACCCCTCACCTCCTTGTTCCCACATGAAAGGCCTAAATACAATATTTGTTATGCCTTTATTAAGTATTTTTTACTTTTTATTATGAGATGAGAGAGAAGAGACTCAAGAGAGAGGTAAAGGTGAAAACTAAGGGGAGACTAAGACACACCCTAGTGTTAGCATGCTCGGAGATCCTATGGTCAATGTGGTTTAACAAACCTACTTCTAAAAGAGAGAAGAAGAAGAGCAAAAGAAACAACTTACTTCCAAAATGGAAGTTAAGTTGATCTTAAAGAGGGATGAAGAAGAATTATTCAAGGAAAGCATGTAAATGCTTATCAAACACAAATTGAATTCTTTAAAAGAGATAAGAAAAGATGAGGGAAAGAAGTGTATGTGGAACTATGTCCCCACACTTACTTACCATGCACCTACATGAAAAGGTTAGTTCACAATATTTACAAGTATGAAATAAAGGAAAAAACAACAAGTGATGATCAAATCAATTAAGAACCAAAGAAATAGGATCCTAAGAGATACAAACTAATCAAGGTCAGAATCTAAACAATAAGAGTAATCTCTAATATTAAGACATCAAACACACATCAACTATGTACAAGTAAGGTCCTAAATATCAAAGAAGTGAACCGTAGAAGAAATAGATGAAGAATGGATGGAAATGCAAAGTAATCATGCATAAATGGAACATGCAATCCAAAGAATCGGAATTGAAACTAAATGAAAAATGTTTTATAAACATCTCAAAAGTGTTCATGAATCAACAATCAAGACATTCAATAAGTAGTAGAAGAAGAAGTGAAATGAAAGTTCAAAAGGAAAGTGCAAACAATACATGCTAAGGATGCACAAAGTTCAAGTTGAAATGAACATGTAAAGATGACCTATAATGTGTACCAAAGACCTATAATATCACATGAATGGCTCATAAAATATGCAAATGCTCATACAAATATGCACAAAAGAAATCATGCAAACATACGCTAAAGTTAGAATGATATGACATGTATTAGGTTTCAAATGTAATGCATCAAACAAAAATCAAATGGGCTTATGAAAATTATACAAGCATGGTATTTGAATGCCTAATTCAGAAGTAAATCTTACATCAAGATAGCATGTCAAAATTTAAAGCAAAATGACTTCAAACAATGCATTAGGTCAAATTAAAACATCATGCAAAGTGGTGCAAAGATAAGCATCAAAAAATGTCATAAAATGACCTAAAAAATCAAACAAAAGTCAATTAACATACTTCAATGTATTAGTGAATCAATGCAAAAAGAATCAGGTCCAAACAGTTTGTAATGAGCAAGAACAAAATTCTACAAATTCATGTATCATATTTGGAATACATACAAATGGAAATTCAAAGAAAAATATGAAAAAGGGGTAAAAACGTAATAAAATCATGAAATAAAAATATCAAAAATTTACTAAATGTCTTGATAATATTCAAGAATTTTTCCAGAATTTTATGACGTTTTTTTATAATTTTAAAAATTAAAAATGAAACGTATATGAAATGAAAAAAATAAAATGCAAGAGAATTGGCAAGGGGGGTGTAACAATAGTAAGTTTTTGGTTCAGAAATGGTTTGGGCTTCACTTGGGGGGTGCGAAAAAGAAATTTAATCCAGTCCAATTAGCTTGCATAATCGTGTGTGGTAGTGTGCGTGATCGGTTCCGTGGACGTTCAATCATAGCCATGCGATTAATCATTATGCTTATCTCAATGGAATAGCACGCATGCCCACGGTAACTACAGCGCGCTCGCCCCTACATGAACCGCCTGAAGCCCCAAAGTTTTTCACATGCTAGCCATACAATTTCATTAATGTGTTTCTTCAATTCCATTGGCCAGCCGTAAAGTACCTTCCATCCACCAATCAAAACGCGCCGTTTGTCTTCTCTCTCCTCAATCATGCACTCATTATCACTTAATCATTGCCATGATTGTTATTTAATCATTAAAGTGGAAGAACACCACCAATAAAATGCTGCCACGTGGCAATCTTCATGCAAATTAATATTACACATACAGCAACACAAAACGCACAGTTTTTCTTTCAATTTTCTATCTCACATAACTCCCTCATTTATTAATGAAAATTAACAAAATAAAATACCAAACTGAAGCCCAAACTTCATAGATCATGAATATGCTAATTAAATCACCAAAAGATCATTCTAACATCAAGAAAAACGGCACGAAAGTGACGCATTCAAGCACAAATTTCACAAAAATCACAAAATCACATAAACTTCAAATTAACTAAACAGAGGTGTGCCATCATTTCAGGACTTCCAGATGCAATGCATGAGTACTAATTTCACATTGTAAATTTCTAAAATTATGATGAACTAAAGAAAAAGTTTCAAGATCTCTAACCTTGTGAGATGCACTTTTTTGTTTTAGAAATCCGAAAACTTCCTGCAAGATCTTCAAATCAACATTTTGTGCCAAATAAAGGCGAAAACCAGATCCAATACTTGCTTGGAGTAGAAATTGGAAGTGATGAGTGGAACTTGAGATTTTTCGATGGTGGATTCAATCTAATCTAATGCATACAGTAGAAAGAGGAGGTTATGGAGATGATTCTGCTTCAAAGATCTTCGAAAATGATGAAGAAACGAAAGAGAAATCTGGATCTGAATTCTTGAGAGTGAAAGAGAAATTGGAGATTTCTTGAGAAATTGTGATTAAAAGTGTGAGAAATGTGTGAGATTATAGAGAAAGTGGAGAGAATGATTGAGAATGAGTTCTGAGAAATGTGGAAAAATGAGAGAGAGCCTGAAATTGTGAAGTGTATTTTTGATTTATATCTTGAGTTAAATGGTAACCATGGTGGTTAAATGAGTTGGTTAAATGAGTTGGAGTTGGGTTAACTGAGTCCATTCCAACTAACTGAGTCATGACAGTTAGAGGTGAGTTGGGAAAATTTATTATGGTATGGGTGAGTTTATGAAGTATATGGTGGGGTTTAAAATGGATGGTAGTGATGTAAGGAAATTTTTAGTTTAATGAAATAGAAAGTGGACTGGTGTAGCATGTATGTGAAAATTTGAATTAACAACAACAACAATGTTATTTTTCTGGTTTTATAGCAGCTTAAAATCAATTAAAACAAAGAAGTTTGGTGATGAATTTCTCCCACTTTAATGAATGGAAATGTGTAATTTTTGTGGCAAATGAAAGAGTAGATATAGGAGAATAATTTTGATGTTGAAATGGAATTGAATAGAGGCTTGTAGAATGGTGTTAAATGACTCCAAACATCATGGTTCAGAACTGGTGCATGGGCTTGGCGGGTTGGTATGTTGGCATGGCAATCTGACTTGGAAAATTCAGCATGAATGCGTCAACTTGGGACCATCATAACCCCATCATAACTTGCTCAAATGGAAAAATTTCCAACATAAAAGTTGAAGAGGACATTGAGATGAACAACTTTAATGTTCAACATTTTTTCGTTTGGAGCTTTCATCATTGAGAAAAGTGGATCGACATTTGGCACACCAAGTGTTCGACAAAATTATGGCGCATGGGCCTGCACTTGCCTTGCCATGACTTGGTTTTTTACCTTGTTTTGTCAAACTTTGATCAATCATATCTCACTCAATTTTTATCCAATGGAGCTGTTCTTTATATGGATTTGAAGCTTGAAACAAGATCTTTTGTTGTGGCCTGGTGGGATTTTTATTTGATGTCTCAATTTTGAATGGTCTTGGTTCAAAGTTTGGTGCAAAATGGCCCAAAATTACTATTTTTGGAAACTCCAAAATTTCTATTTTTGGCAGTTTTGTAATTTCTTGATTTTTCATGATCCTTTTGGAGTTTCTTGATCAAACTTTGTACATTGGTCACATATAACATGAATCTCATGAATTTGGCTTCAAAAAGTCAAGAGTTGACTTTTTCCTCTGATTATTTGACTTAGCCCCAATTTTCCTGATTTTTTATCTTTCTTCCAATTGAACCACTTCTAAAACCAATTGGGAGGCAATTTTCCACACACATACACTTAAGGACATGTAGAATACCATGACATCAAGTTTTGTCCAAGAAATCAGAGATGACCTAATTTAATTGGAAACCCTAGTTTTGATACCCACCTCCTAAGGGAAAAATATGCAGTCTTCAATTTCAAATTCCTCAGAGTATGTTGTGTATTCTCTTAAAGGATGATGAGATGTGCCACTTGAGGGTGATTTTGAACCAATGAACCATCTCTTTTGAGGGTTTTCCTCCAAGTTTTTTTTTTTACCTCTTTAATAGTGAATGATGTAATGCTTCAATCTCCTATTGAATCTCACTCTCTTGAGGTTTTGGATGATCAATTGAGATAGTATGAGACATAAAAGACCTCTTGGCTTGCCTTGAGGCAACTTATTTGACCTTTTGTGCCTTGAATGATTCCTTGATTGTCCATCTTTTCTCTGATCACATGCCTTAATGGTAAGAGGGATGCTATGCTTCATTTTTCTATGTTAAAGATGCAATGCAATGCTAATGAGATGGATATGATATGATATATGATAATGCTATGCTAGGATGACAAAATAGAGAGCAAACTTTGGGGTATTACACACCAGTGTGGGGAAGGTGGCTCATGAACCATTTACAAAGCAGTGGAGCACAACAGACGACGAGCCCACCTCTTTTCTTCTCATTCTTAAAATGCACATAATGATAGAAATCACCTAAGATAGTAGGAACTAGGTTCTTCATCATGAAGATGTGGATGGCATTCATATCCACGAAATCTGCCACATTGGGAAACAAGACTATCCCATAGACACAAAAGGAAAGAATCACATTGAAAGTATCCCAAGTACCAGCACCAGCATATACCTTAGCCTGACCCAGCAAGAAGCTTAGATGAAAACTAGATAGCCCCCCTCAACTTTAAGGTTGGCTTCCACCACTGAATTGCTCAAATAAAGAGCAGCAACAATGTCACGAGGCTCAGGAATCCCCATAGCATTGTGGAACGACAGTTGATCCTCAATTGGTACTCCCAAATGAGAGAATACTCCTCCAATGTCGGAGCCAACAGATAGTCTGGGAATAGGAAACATCTCAGCGGAGGATCATAAAACTGTAGTAGAGTGTGAATGGCACTTCTCTCGTACTCGGTAACTGTGCGAAGAACATTAAGAATTTTCCGATAATCATTCTTAAAGTATTCCAAACTGCTCGGAGTGTCCAAAGCAACCAGGCTACGAAGTAAACTCACATCAGGCGAGGGAAATTTGTAAGCAATATTCTTCTTCCTGCCAGTGTCCATATAAAAGAACTCGGCAACCAGAATCAATGATAAGATAAACCCCTGGAAATAAAGAAACATGTGGGTTAAAATGCAGTAATGATATGATGCTATGAATGCAATGACATGGGATCACAGCTCCCAAATTCTGAATAATTGTTGTACTGCTGACGGAACAAGTCCAAAGGTCTACTCTAACAAGAATACCAGAAAACCAGGTTCAAAAGTTCACACCGACAAGAATACCAGAAAGGCGGGTACGATGAAGGTCAAAGTTTCCTGCAAAAACCCATTCCCTCTCACATGTGGGTTCTAGTCATGGACAAGGATCCTAACAGGTCATCAGCTTCTCTGGCTCTCAGGTCGAGAAGCAATAATACTTTCACCATTTCTGGTTTGGCATTATTACCCCTAAAGGAGGCCTCCACTGATTTCCCATGAACGATCTCCAAAGTCATAAGTTCCCTATGGGAATACCTTGTCATCTTCATGAGACACGCAAGACAGAACATCTCCCAAGAGAACCTCGTCTAAATATGGGTGTCATGCCAACTACATGGAACAAGATGCTACGCAAGTAAACCAACTATCCACTTAAATCATGTGTGTAAACTCAACCTGGGTAGTGGGCTTATCTCTCAGTAACAACTCCTCCCAACAGCACAACAATAATAAATAATAATGGGAACAATAATAAAATGCAATAAATGTTGATAAATAAAGCAAGTAAATCATATAGATAAACACCCCAAAGAGAAAGAAAACAAACAAGAGCTATGATTGACTCGCATAGTGAACCAGCGTCCCCAGCAGAGTCGTCAGCTGTCGCTACCGTGAAAAACCACCTGGCGAAGACACAGAGTCGCCATCAAACTTTATTTATCCCAAATGGGAAAGGAAAATATCGAGAAAACCTCAAAAGGTAAATAACATGGTCTCGCAACCAAATTCGGGGTTTGGAAGTCGATTATGCAAGAGGAAGGTATTAGCACCCCTCGCGTCTATTGTACTCAACGTGATCCACTCTTGTTGTTCTAATCAAATGGTGTGTATATCTAAAACCTACTTTCTAAGGGAACACGGAAACGAAAAGGGAGAAATAACAAAAGGAGACTCGATAGGATCTAGCAATCTTATGCCTATGTATTCCCTCGTGCAATGGGAAAGTCAGAGTCTTCGTAGTTCGAAGGACTACGGGTGAAAGGGAAGGTTGCTCGCCAAGTGATGAGTCCAAGGTTTTGAGGTTGACATTAATTTTGGTAAAACTAACTTGACAGCAAGATGTTGGACAAGATGTCCTAACATGAAGAACTAACTGAATATCAAGATGTTGGACAAGATGTCCTATCATGATGATTCGACATCTTTGTCTGTTACTTTTCAGTTTTAAGTATGCTATTTTTAATTCCCGATTTCAGATTATTCTGGGACTATTTGTTTTTCCTAGGTGGCGTCCAAGATTGAGGAATCAGTGATTCTGAGTATAATTCGAAGACGCGGTTTCTAAATGTGGAGACATTTTAGGAAACTTAGGATTGAAGAAACTATTCTAGAGGAGAATTAGTTGCAGATTCTGTGGAACAAAATTGCTGCGTTTTGAAGCCCCAAATCCAGTCATGTTTATGGTTATAAATAAGATGGATTTAACCTAAGAAATGTGTGGAAAAATACATTGTTGCCTAGTGAGTTTAGGGTTTGTATTTTGTGAGCCTCTCTTATGTCGTGTTGAAAGGGAATTGTAGAAGGGTCTCATATTAGAGCTGGACTGTTTACATTGAGTTGTAATTTCTATCACTGCTGTGATTGAAAGGGAATTGAGAAGGGTCTCATATGTAGGAAGTGTCTTAGGTAGAAATTAAGCATGGGTAGTGATTTAGTGATAAGTTGTAAATCGGAGGTGTTTAGCTTAGAATTAATACTATCGTAGATTTCATTCCTGGCTTGGTAGCCCCCAAACGTAGGTGTAGTTGTTCACCGAACTGGGTCAATAATCATTGTGTGTTTGTTTATTTTCTGCAGTTTGTATTATGTTCCTTATTATTATTGTGTTTGAAGTAGAGATTAAATTTCTCAACATCCCTCAGGAAATCTGAGATCTGCTACCAGAATTTCAATTAGTATCAGAGCAGGCATCCTGCTCTGTATCTGGGTGAGATTCGGGAATATTAAATAGACCACCCATTCTTGATGGTTCCAATTATGAATATTGGAGAGTGAGCATGGTGGCCTTCATCAAGTCTATGGATGGTAAAGTTTTGAAGTCTGTGGTCAAAGGGTGGGACCCACCAAAGGCCAAAGATAAGGATGGGAAGATTACTGATCACTGAGAAATCTGAGAAGAAGAAAAGTATAGCCTTGGTGTCTAATCAAGAAGAGTGTGACCCTAATTCCAATGAGGAATTGTCTAAGGCTGTAGGGCTTCTTGAAAAACAGTATAACCAACTGTTGAAAAAACTGGACGACAAGTCAAGATCTAATGTTAAGACTCAGTCATCTGACATCAACAGAAGGACGAGTTTTGGAAAAAGAACCAATAGCGATAAGAAGTTCAACAAATGTAAGGGAACCCAATGTTATGAGTGCAAAGGGTTTGGACACACAAGAGCTGAGTGTCCTACCTTTCTCAAGAAGGAGAAGAAAGGCTTGTCTACATCTTGGTCTGAAGATGACTCCTCAAGCGAAGAAGAAACTTCTAAACATGTTTCTGCACTTACTGAAGTATATGATTCTGACAAGGAATCAGATGTTGAAGAACTCACTTCTGATGAACTGGCTGCCTCTTATAAGGAGTTGTGCATCAGAAGTGCAGAAGTGCGTCAATTAGGGAAGGATCAACATGATCTCATTGCTCAACTCTGTGATGAAAGATTAAAGCTTCTAGAGACCATTTTTGATCTGGAGGATGAAGTTGTGTTGCTCAATTCTAAACTTGACAATATGACTAAGTATATAATAATGCTCAATAGCAGTTCAAGCGTGCTAGATAAAATTCTTCAATCAGGAAGAAATGCTGGAAATGTTAAAGGACTTGGTTACAATGATCAAGTTGTAAATAAAGAGAAAAGGCCTGGTGTGAACTCTGCCCAACAGAAAAGAAAGTTGGATCAAACGCTGTCGAGTAAGATGTCCCAACATTGACAAAGACCTCAGAAGAACTCATCAAGAAGAAAGAATTAAGACAGGAAATGTCATCACTGTGGGAAGGATGGTAACTTAAAGGCTTTCTGCTACAAGTTGCATGGTTATCCCAAATCAGCGACCCGACCCAGAAGTAGAAATGATGCTGCTAAAGCGAAGAATAAGTGGATTCCTAAGAATGAAAATGTTGCTCTCATAGCTCATACCTATCTAAGAGCCTCTGCTGGAGAAGAGTGGTATTTTGATAATGGTTGTTCTAGACGCATGACTGGTGTCAAGAAGTTTTTGGTTGATATTAAACCACATTCCACTAGCTATGTCACCTTTGGATATGGGTCTAAAGGTGAAATAAAAGGTGTTGGGAACATGGATTATGCTGGGCAGCCTAGCCTGGATAAAGTGCTATTTGTTAAAGGATTGACTGCTAATCTGATAAGTATTAGCCAATTATGTGACCAGGTTCTCAAGGTTAACTTCTCTAAATCTGAGTGTCTGGTATCAAATGATAAAGAGGAAGTTATCATGAAGGGTACCAGATCCAATGATAATTGTTACTTGTGGACTCCTCTTGAAACAAAGTGTCATTCCACCTGCTTGATGTCAAAAGAAGATGAGGTAAAGATGTGGCATCAGAAACTTGGAAACTTGCACTTGAAGGGAATGAAAGAAGTCTTGTCTAAGGAGGTTGTCAGAGGTATCCCTAATCTAAAAGTTGATGAACGAAGAGTATGTGGAGAATGTCAAATTGGAAAACAGACAAGGATGTCACATAAGAAGCTTCAACATCTGACCACTTCAAAAATCTTGGAGCTACTTCATATAGACTTGATGGGACCTATGCAGCTTGAAAGTCTTGGCTGAAAGAGGTATGCTTATGTTGTGGTCGATGACTTCTCTAGATACACTTGGGTGGATTTCATCAAGGAGAAGTCAGAAGTATTTGAAGTGTTCAAAGGACTATGTTAAAAACTTCAAAGGGATAAGGATTGTGGGATAGTTAGAATCAGAAGTGACCATGGGAAGGAATTTGAAAACAACAAGTGTAATGATTTCTGTTCATCTGAAGGAATTAGTCACGAGTTTTCTTCAGCCATCACTCCTCAACAGAATGGTGTGGTTGAGAGAAAGAATAGGACAATTTAAGAATGTGCAAGGGTCATGCTTCATGCCAAGAAACTTCCATGTCATTTTTGGGTTGAAGCCATGAACACTGCTTGTTACATTCTAAACAGAGTAACCATCGGGTCTGGCACATCTGCCACCTTATATGAGCTATGGAAAGGAAGGAAGCCAACTGTGAAATACTTCCATGTTTTTGGAAGCAAATGTTACATTTTGGTTGACCGTGAGAAAAGGAAGAAGATGGATCCCAAAAGTGATGAAGGAATCTTTCTGGGATATTCTACAAATAGCAGAGCCTACAAAGTTTTCAATTCAAGAACTAAGGTTGTGTTGGAATCCATAAATGTTGTGGTTGATGACTCAACTATAGAAGCTAGTATCACTGATAATATTGGAACATTCTTTCCCATGGGCGATAAAGATGTCACAGAGGATGTTGGAACGTCACATGATGCTCCTGAAGATGCTGCAGACTCAAATGATGTTAATCCTGAATCTGTAGAGACTGAAAAGGTTGACAAGGGACCCTCCACCAAAGTTCAGAAAGATCATCAAGGAACTTATAATAGGAGATCCAAATTGTGGAAGAATGACCAGGTCACGAGATGTTGTTGCTGGCGCTTGCTTTGTCTCAAAGTTGGAACCCAAGAATGTCAAGGAGGCCTTGACTGATGAATTCTAGATCAATGTTATGCAAGTGGAACTGGGGCAATTCAAAAGGCATGATGTCTGGGATCTTGTACCAAGACTTGAAGGGTCAAATGTTATTGGTACAAAATGGGTGTTTAAGAATAAGTCTGATGAGCAAGGGGTGATCACGAGAAACAAGGCTAGACTAGTTGCTCAAGGGTACACTCAAATTGAAGAAGTAGACTTTGATGAAACTTTTGCTCCTGTTGCTAGACTGGAGTCTATTAGATTGTTGCTTGGAGTGGCTTGCCTATTGAAATTCAAGCTATTTCAAATGGATGTTAAGAGTGCCTTTCTGAATGGATACTTGAATGAAGAAGTATATGTAGAATAACCTAAAGGATTTGTTGATCCTACATTTCCAAATTATGTGTTCAAATTGAATAAGGCCTTGTATGGGTTGAAACAGGCTCTAAGAGCTTGGTATGAGAGGTTAACTGAATTCCTCGTCAACCATGGATACAGAAAAGGTGGAATCAACAAAACTCTCTTTGTTAAAGAGAGGGGTGGAAAACCCATGATAGCTCAAATCTATGTTGATGATATTGTGTTTGAGGGGATGTTGGATGAGATGGTTCAACACTTTATCAAGCAAATGCAATCTAAGTTTTAGATGAGTTTAGTGGGTGAATTAACCTACTTTCTTGGTCTCCAAGTCAAACAGATGGAAGACTCCATATTCCTTTGTCAAGGGAAATATGCTAAGAGTATTGTGAAGAAGTTTGGTTTGGAGAATGTTAACCACAAAAGGACTCCTGCTCCTACACACTTGAAGTTGTCTAAGGATGAAAAAGGTATTAGTGTTTATCAGAGTTTGTATAGAAGTATGATTGGCAGTCTTCTATACCTTACTACAAGTAGACCTGACATAACTTTTGCGGTAGGAGTCTGTGCTAGATATCAGGTTGAACCTAAAGTTAGTCATATTAATCAAGTCAAAAAGGATTTTGAAGTATGTGAATGGTGCATGCAACTATGGTTTGTTATACTCTCATAGTTCTAATTCTATGCTAATAGGATATTGTGATGTTGATTGGGTCGGAAGTGCTGATGATAGGAAGAGCACCTCTGGTGGATGTTTCTTTCTGGGAAACAACTTGATTTCATGGTTTAGTAAGAAATAAAATTGTGTCTCTTTGTCTATTATTGAGGCTGAATACATAGCTACAGGTAGCAGTTGTTCTCAAATGATGTGGATGAAGCAGATGTTGACTGAGTACAATGTCACTCAAGATGTCATGACGCTTTTCTATGACAACTTAAGTGCCATTAATATTTCAAAGAATCTTATTCAGCACAGCATAACCAAACATATTGACATCAGGCATCACGTTATTAGAAATCTTGTGGAAGACAAAGTTATAACCTTGGAGCATGTTGCCACAGAGAATCAGTTAGCTGACGTCTTCACTAAAGCCTTGGATGCTAATCAATTTGAATTATTAAGGGGCAAGCTTGGAGTTTACCTGTCTGAAGATTTGTAGCAGTCAACTTGGTGTGGGAATGTTATTCAAGTAAGTGCATACGTGTTCCCACCAAATATAGAGGGGTCTTCAAGGACAACTCTCAGGTTTAGCATTACTTGTCAACTGTATCCTGGTATGAAGAAGAGGAAGAGGGTGATGAGGAAACTGAATATAACTGCTGAATATTGTCTTAATTTTATTTGTGTGGCTATGTAAGGGCTTAATGCCCAGGATATTTTTGCACTTTATGTGCTTGTTATGTACTTTAATACGTTATATTATTGCTTAGTTATTTAGTTAGTCTAACTGCCTTTGTCATATTATGGCTAAAAAGGAGGAGTAATACTAACTTTACTAACTACTGTTTGCTAAACATTGACTTTTGCTGCTGCCATTAAGGGGGAGTGTGCTAATCTATTGCTTGCAGAAGAAGGAACTGATTGAGGGGGAGGCTTTAGTTTTTCCACTGCTGATGTTCTGATGTTCTGATTTTTGGCCTCGGACTGTGTTTTTCTGTCTGCAAGTTTCATTTAGTTAGTTTTAGCCAAAATCTGTCAAAGGGGGAGATTGATGAGTCCAAGCCTTTGAGGTTGGCATTAATTTTGGTAAAACTAAATTGACAGCAAGATGTTAGACAAGATGTCCTAACATAAGAAATAACTGAAGATCAAGATGTTGGACAAGATGTCCTATCATGATGATTCAACATCTTTGTATGTTACTTTTCAGTTTTAAGTATGCTATTTTTAATTCAAGATTTCAGATTATTCTAGGACTATTTGTTTTTCCTAGGTGGCGTCCAAGATTGAGGAATCAGTGATTCTGAGTATAATTTGAAGATGTTGTTTCTAAATGTGGAGACATTTTAGGAAACTTAGGATTGAAGAAACTATTCTAGAGGAGAATTAGTTGTAGATTCTGTGGAACAAAGTTGTTGCATTTTGAAGCCCAAATCCAGTCATGTTTATGGTCATAAATAAGATGGATTTAACCTAGGAAATGTGTGGAAAAATACATTGTTTCCTAGTGAGTTTAGGGTTTGTATTTTGTGAGCCTCTCTTGTGTCGTGTTGATACTAGTGCTGGACAGTTTACATTGAGTTGTAATTTCTGTCACTGCTGTGATTGAAAGGGAATTGTGAAGGGTCTTATACCTTGGAAGTGTCTTAGGTAGAAATTAAGCACGGGTAGTGATTAAGTGATAAGTTGTAAACCGGAGGTGTTTTGCTTAGAATTAATACTATCTAATAGATTTCATTCCTTGCTTGGTAGCCCCCATACGTAGGTGTAGTTGTTCACCGAACTGGGTCAACAATCATTTTGTGTTTGTTTATTTTATGTAGTTTGTATTCTGTTCCTTATTGTAATTGTGATTGAAGCAGAGATCAAGTGTCTCGACATCTCTAAGGACATCTGAGATCTGCTACCAGAATTTCACCAAGGATTAGGGCCCTTGTGCCTACGTATCTTCATTCGAAAGAGAATGAAGAAATCAGAGCCTCTGTAGTTTGTGGGACCACGTGTTGCTTAGTGTTTTTTATGTACAATGCCAACGTTCACATTCCAACCACTAGGTTTTGGAGCTCGCACACAAGGAGACTTATGCTTTAGCCTATTTTGTGTTAGAACGAAAATAACATGCCCTTTCTGAAAATGATTTGTAGAGAAAATCCTGAAGGGTAAAAATGATTTAAGTTTGTTGGAGTGTTTTAAAGAAGTGAGTTGAATTGGTCTGTGATGTGTATCGTGCTAAAGTCTATGACGATAGGAGCGAGCACTTTATACGACCGACCCGAAATGGCTCACGCATAAATCTCTCTAGATAAGGTAAGGAGAGACTCCCGCTCATAATTTCCCATTGTGCTTAAGGCTCGTGATGCACTATACACATCGTATTTATTAAGTGCTTTGAATTGATTGAGAGAGAGAAAAAAGAGAAGGATGCAACGCTAGATCTAAGGGAGACTTGGCCCTAGATGTTATCATGCAAAATGGTCCTAAGGTTAGGATTAGAAGATGATTATATCCTAATGTTGTCATGAAAGATGGGCCTAAGGTTGGGATTAAGGAGAAACTACCTTAATATTGTCATGCGTGGATCAAAAACATAATGTCTATCCTGTAGCGAGCGATTTTTGTCGGTGACGCGACCACCTTATCGCTGGGTTTTCCTCACCGTAATGGTAGGAGGGGGTGCTACTTTCTGATTTCTTATTTATCCCGTGAAGCTCGAAGGGAAAGGGAAGCTATCTAAAATTAACCTTGCACGCGGATGTTTAACTGAACAAACGCTTTAAAGAGATTGGGGAGTCCGGGGTCAGGTTATACAATGGGGAGTTGTCAATTACCCATCCTATATATGGTTAACCACAGGATATTAGCTGTAGGTTTCGCTTTGTACTTGATAGTGTTTATCTGTTAATTGGTTGGGAAAGTTTCTTGGGAAATATGAGTGAGTGAGTGAGTTTTTGTTGATGTTCGGGTTTTCCCGATGTTTTTGGTAAGGTACTGGACCTAAGTTTGATTGATATGAAGGTACTGGACCTAGAGTTTTGATTGGTATGCTCGCTAAGATTTCGTAATCTTATGCCTACGTATTCCCGTTTAAATGAAACAGGGAAATCAGAGCAATCGTGGTTCCTCCTATTCTAAGGAAGGAAAAGATGTTTTGGTGTCTTGTTCAAAGCCCAAGATTGAAGCTTAAAGGTTTGACTGAGAGAGAATTTGTTATCTCTAAAGGGAGACTGTTGATTTTTGTGTGCCTTAATCAAAGCCCAAAGTTGAAGCTAAGAGGCTGATTGACTCCATTGGGGAAATCCTTACTCAAAGCCTAAGAGGAGGCTGGATAAGACCGACTCAACAAGAGAGTGTATATATTGGTGTTTTGTACAAAGCCCAAGATTGAGGCAAAAAAGAGGCTGACTCTTTGGGGATATCATTATACAAGCCTAAAGAGGAGGCTGAAAAAGGTTTTGACTCTGTCGGGGAGGTTTGTATGTGTCTTGTACAAAGCCCAAGATTGAGGCTGAAATGGGAAATTTAACTGACTCTGGTGAGGATACTTTTATGTGTCTTGTACAAAGCCCAAGATTGAGAATGAAATAAGTTTGACTCTGCTTGGGAAATCATTCCTCAAAGCCTAAAAGAAGGCTGGGAGAAAATGGTTCCGCTGAGGAAGATATTTGTCCCATGCTTAAGAGATGGAGATTTATGTCTTGTACAAAGCCCAAGATTGAGGCTAAAAGGGTTTGACTCAACAAGAGAGTGTTTTATCTGTCCTGTACAAAGCCCAGGATTGTGGTTGAACAAGCTGGAGAAATCATTCTACACAGCTTAAGAGGAGGCTACTGCTAGGGGAACTCATTATACAAAGCATAAGAGGAGGCTGGAAACAGATTGATTCAACAAGAGAGTATTTTTTATCTGTCTTGTGCAAAGCCCAAGATTGAGGCTAAAAAGGTTGACTCAACAAGAGAGTGCTGAAATGTGATTGACTCAACAAGAGAGTCTGAAAAAGTGATTGACTCAATAAGAGAGTCTGAAAAGTGATTGACTCAACAAGAGAGTTTGGAAAGTGATTGACTCAACAAGAGAGTCTGAAAAGGCTAGCTCCACTGGGGAGAATCATTGTACAAAGCCCAAGAGGAGGTTAACTTTGCTGAGGGAAGATCATTATACAAAGCCTAAGAGGAGGCTATCTTTGTGCTAGGGATTATTGAGATCCCTAGGCAGGTCTGTTGCACCCCAAAATTTGCCCTCTTTACTTTATTACTAACTGGCTTATGTTTCATTGCATTTCTTGCATTATCATGTATGCATATCATTAGCATGGGGTCAAGGTGCTTGAGGCAGTTCATGAAGGTCCTATCTGGTCTATCACATCATCAAGAGTTCACTAGTGGCAAGAGAGCTCAGGTGGATCATCCTCTCCTAACCAGTGCATAGATTAGGGTTTTGAGATTCTTGGGTTTATTGCTTCAATGGGCAAGCTCCTTGGGTTTTTATCATCATCAAATGGCATATCTTATCTTTGTTGGAGAGGATACACATCATATTCAGAGGAATTTGGATTTGGAGACTGTGTTATTTCCTCCTAGACTGAGGGTACCACAACTAGGGTTTGCTCTAAAGTCAGTTTATTTCTGATTTTTTGGGCAATACTTGATTCCATGGTACTCCTTGGGTCCCTAAATACCTAGGGATGGGAGGTTGTCCATCAGTTTGGTTCAGAAGAAGTTCAATTGGCCAATGGATTGAAAATCAGTTGAATTGGGTAAAAGTCAACAGTGAGAGGAGAAGTCAACTGTGGAATTTTGAGGTTCTCTCCAAGGTTTTCAAGGTCTCACATCCTCATATGGTCTTCAAGGGTCAAGTTTCATACTATTTATCAAGAATCAGGAGTTTGTACAGAAGTTTCTAAATTTGGAAAGTGACCTATAATAAAAGTTTCCTTTTTGGGCAAGTTCCTGCACTGTATTCAACTTGACTTTTCATCATCAATAAAGCTTCAAATTAATTTTTCTCCAACATGAAAGTTGAAGATATTTTTCTCCTCTTTCCAACAAGTACAGTGGGTCTCCATATCATTTGTGAAACTCCAGTTATGATCAAAAGAAGGCAAAGTGGTTTTTAGGGTTTCTCATGATCCCATTTTCACAACTTTGGGCATAATGACCTATAATCAATTCCATTGCTTCATGCCACATTCCAATATTAAAAGACATTCCTTGAGGATTATTTTGGGCCCAAGAATGAAGAAATTCCATGGTGTATTCTTCACTTATTCTCCATTGTTCAAAAATGCCTAATTATTCAAAAGTCATTAATCAAAAAGTTTCAAGGCCCAATTTAAATATGGTGTGATTAGCAATCCAAATGAAGGTGATCCATCTTGGAATTCTTAAATATATATGCATGGAGGAGGTGTACTTAACATAAGGTGTTTTTCCAAAATAAATCAAAAAATCATTAAACAAGTAATTACACAAGCCCAATTCCTCATCAGAAGAAAACCCTAGTCTATATAAGCTCAATCATGCACTGGTTAGGGTTAGAGGCACGTGATATATTGGAGTTTTCAAGTGAACCCTAAAAAAGGATTTTTCATTCAAACTAACGGCCAAGAGGAGCTCTCCCAAAAGTACTTCCACAAATCTCTTCCTGGTGATTTCTAGAACACAACCCAACCACCATTCGCAGCCAAAAGCAAGGATTAGAGGGGAACCATCTCAGGTTGGAAGGAATTTTAAGGATCCTAAAACTCCTTTTTTTATGTCTATATTGAAGTGTGATGAATGGTGATTATCCTGATATAATTATTTTTAATTTTGGACGTGTGAATTGGTTGTATTATGAGTTTAAAGCTTTGGACCCACTTGTTATTTCCTTCGATTCTCTTTATCCTTACATTGTTTGTGGTTTTTGAGATGATATTATTGATCCTCACATTTTTCTTGTTGGAATAGTGTATTCGCACGTGTATTTTGGGCAGGTTTGTGTTGCAGGTGGCCGGAGTAGGGGGTCGGAACCCTAACTCCGGTGGCGGCCGGAAAAACCAGTACGGCAAGAGGCCAAAGGAAGAAGAAGGAGTGTGGACCGTCCGATCCGTTCATCCAACGGCCACGATGCTGCCACCTCTTATTTGTTTTATTTTTTTTTCTGATTTTAATTTTGTAATCTCATGTTTATTCACCCACAGCACTTACCATGCACACCCAATTATGTTATTTCTTTTTGTTTACTTTCTATTGCATTGACTAACCATTGGCCGTTTGATGAATCATACGAACAGGATCAAGCCAGCACATTAAAAACGCATGTGACAGGCACATGGCACGTACACGCATATACCCTCTTTTATTTTTGTTTTTTCTGATCAATTAGTGGGCTGGGTTGCTATTCGCACCCCCCACTCTGCAGCCCACTCCAATTTTCACTTTGTTTCTTTACTAACGCAACCCCCCCCCCCCCCCCCCCCCCACACACATTGTATCTCATTTTTATTTTATTTCATTATCATTTTCATATCTTAATTTTAAAAATACCTAATTGCATTAAAAAAAATTCCCATAAAATTCATACTTCATTTATATTATTTTATAAAATTTTTACAAATTTTATTTTTTATTTTTATCATTTAAATTAATTATTTAGTCTATTTTCCTTTTGAATTACATATACCATGCATACTTAAATTTCTCCATTTTATTTCTCTGCATCCGTAAAATATTTTTGATCCGTTCTTTTTGCATCTGTTCACTAACATCCTAAATTACATAAAAATATTTTTCTTTCATTTTTAATTTTATTTCATATTGAATTTAGGTCCTCCCCTTTTGCACACTGAACCCCACTTCCCACCTGAACTTTGCCTAATTGTTTAGATAACTAATATCTTGATTTTTTTCAGGGATTTTTGATATTTGGTTTATCTCTGGTTGAATAATGTTGATGTTTAATTTGGGAATTTTAGGAGTTATTTTTATAATTATTTGATTGGCTTTCACTTGAGATCTTCTTGTATGCCTATTTCTGACCACATCTGATTATCTGTTTGAAAAGGCACTTGTGCCATTTGCTTTGGGGTTGTTCCTCTAACTTCTGAGTTCATGTTTGGATTATTATTATTATTGTTTGCCATTGCTTGATTTTCATTTGCTTTGATATTATTTATGTCCGTTTCGCACTAATCTTTTATGCAGGGACTAAGGTAAGTTCTTTAAGGGTGGAAAAGTATCCCTTCTCACCTTTGTTCTTTTTCCTTCCTTCATCTTCTTCCTTTAGGATTTAGGTCGTCGTCAAACCTCACTAACCGTAGGTCACCCATGCATGATAACTTTAGGACTCATAGTCCCCCCTTAGAGTTACCCTTGTGTCTTCTCTCTTCTCATCTCAAATTTCTTTAAAACACTTAATAATAATAAGATGTATTGCGCACGAGCCTTAAGCGTAGGGAATGAGGGATGAGGGGCTTCCTCTCATCTTTCTAGAGTGCTTAGTGAGCGTCCTGTCTTGGGACGATGCGTTAAGTGTTCGCCCCTGTGCCCTAGACTTTGGTGTAATGCAACTTATGAACTAACTTAAGCCACTTCTGTCCTAAAAAATACAAACAAACTTCAAACCTTTTTGTCCTTCGGGATTGTCAAACTAAAGGCTATTTTCAAAAAGGGCACGTTACCTTCCGTCTGAGTCGCAAACAGGCATCGACCCTAACTGCCGGACGCGAACTTAGCGTCGCTCATAAAAAACACAAAAAAGAACTTGGTCCGAACTACGTTGACTCTGAATTCCCCATTGCACAAAGGGGGTACGTAGGCCTAGGACGTCGACGTCCTACCGAGTCGGCCTTTTTCTTTCCCTTCCATCTTAGTACAGCCCTAGATGATAGTATAACTTACCCTTAGAATAGACAACAAGCGTGGATCCCATCGAGTACGATGGACGCGTGGGGTGCTAGCACCTTCCCCTCGCGTAACCGACTCCCGAACCCAGGTTATGGTTGCAACGACCATTCCTTTCCCTCTTCCTCAGGTTTATGCGGTGTTCCCTTTCCCTCTCTTGGGATAAATTTACATGGCTGGCGACTCTGTTTTCCGCGTCACTCTCGCGTTTGTACTTGGATGAAAATCCTGGGAGCGACAGCTGGCGACTCTGCTGGGGACTCTGGTTGACCTATGCTGGTCCATCCCTAAGCGAGTCAATCCTAGCGCTTGCTTGCCTTTGTTCTCTTTGGGTGTTTTTTTTTTGCTTTATATGTTGTATTTTATTTTTATTTTTACCGCATTTTCTGCATTTCATTTTTTATTACTATCATGCTGTTGTGTTGTGCTGGCTGTCTTTGTTTTGCAGGTTGGGTGGGTTCGAGAGATAAGCCCAATACCCAGGCTTGAGTATACCCTAGGACTAGAGTGGAAAGTAGTGGGACCTACGTGCCTGCTTGGTACGTTTGTGTGTTCACGAAATTCACAACCAGACGAGGCTATCTTGGGACGCATTCTAACGTGTGTGTCTTGCGCATGTTGGGGTGTTGATCTAGAGAGTTGTCGACTCTGGTGACCGATCATTGAGGACCTTAGTGGAAACATCTCTCTTTAGTGGTGACAGTGGCAGACCACATCCTGTGGCAAACCCATTCGCACCCGAGGGCCCGCTTTGGAACTCGCATACGTTTTGAAGAGAATCAGTGGAGGCACTCCTCGATTGACTTTAGTACTGTACCCCGAGGGATGAATGTACTATTGTTTCTCGACCTCAGTGCCAAAGCTGAGGACCTTCCGCTTTGGAGAATCAGTTGAGGCCTCCTCGATTGATGATGATGCCAAACCAGAAATGGTGAACGTATCATCATTTCTCGACCTGAGAGCCCGGGATACTGAACATCCTAGTACCCACATGTGAGAGGGGATGGGCATTTGTAGGTTTGCAGGTAACTGAGACCTTCAACCTACCCTATTTTTCTGGATTTCTCATCAATGTCTGATTATTTGGGTTCCTCAGTGGTTCAGAATTCTGGTTTTATAGGTTGTGGTTCTCGTCCAGCTAATAGCACAGCACATCCAGCAGTGTGCCTTGACCCCATGTTTGCATAAGCATATCATTTTTCTTGCATTCTGACATGTTTGACATTTTTCAGGGCTCGCATCCTACTCTTGATTTCGGTTTTCTAAGGTTACCTTAGCATGGAGGTCCAGAGAAAGAAGATTGTTGCCTATTCGTTCCCTGAGCCGACCTTGACATTGATTCACAAACTGATTAATATGGCTGGTCCTGGAGTTCGTACAGAGTTCAGTGGAGGGTATGGAAGACTTCTGAAATTCGTCCGCAACATCTCCAAGTATGAGAAGGATGTCGTTCACACACTTCTTCAGTTTTACGATCCGTCTCTGCGTTTCTTCACTTTCCCGGACTACATCTTGGCCCCAACATTGGAGGAGTTCTCATTTATTTTGGGAATCCCCATCAAGCATGATATAGTTTTCTTTTCTGAAGTACACCCTGGGGTAAAAGAAATGGTTGCTGCTCTTCATATTAGTAAATCTGTTCTGAGCAACAATGTTGAAGAAAAACAAGGAGTTAAAGGTTTCTTGTTGAAGTTCTTATTTGATCAGGCCTGCATACATGTCAAAGAGAAGAATTGGACTGCTTTCCAAGCTATTCTGGCTGTGTGTATCTATGGGATTGTTCTATTTCCGAATATTCCTGATCTGGTGGATATGCACGCCGTCAGGATATTTATTTCGAAGAATCCTATACCTACCTTGTTGGGTGATGTGTATCACTTGGTTCACTATAAGAATGAGAATAGCGTGGAAAAACTGTGAGTTGCTGTGCGCCGCTCTTAGCTACTTGGTTTCTGAGCCATCTCCCTAAATCTGGCGCTTTCGTTGATACGAAAGATTCTCTGAAGTGGTCGAAGAGGGTAATGGGCTTGACTGCTGACAACATTGTTTGGTTTAATCGTGACTTGCTAGGAATGGAGATTATTTGCAAATGCAGAGAATTCCCTAATGTACCCTTGATAGGGAGGAAAGGTGGAATTAACTATAATCCCTCCCTAGCTATCAGACAGTTTGGCTATCCTTTGAAAAATCCACCCGAAGAGCAAAATGTCTGCGAGTCCTTATTCTTCAATGGTATTGAGGATCAAGGGTTGATAAGGAAAGTTGTGAATGCTTGGAAACAGGTGACCAAGAAGGGCAAAATTCCATTCGGGAAAAGTAACAACCGGGCTTTCCCTTCCTATGTTGAGTGGATTAAGAAGAGAGCAGAAGCAGAGCTTCTTCCATTCCCGGTGGAACCACCTTTGTACTCTTTGGTGATCGAGCCTCCTACCACCGTTGAGTTGGAGAAGTATAACAAATTATGGGCTGAAAAGGAAAGGTTACAGGAAGACAATAGTGAGCTAAAGAGAGAGATTTATCAGTGGAAGCATGAGCGGGGTGAAGCTGTTCATGCCGCCAAGTTGAAAACAGAGCTCCTTGCTAAAGCAGAAAAAGAGCTTGCTGACATGATCGCATCCAGAGAAAGAATGAAACAAGCTTTGGATGGTATCAGTAACGTTCTCAGGTCCAAGGAGGAGGAGTTAGGCAAGGCTTTGTTGAAGATTCACAGGTTCAATGATCACCAAGAAACTTCCAAGGCTGAGAATAAGAGAAAGGAAGACGACTACCTAGCTAAGATTGATCAGTTGAAGTCAACACTCAAGAAGAAAGACGCTAAGATCTTGTCAGGGATATTCAAGAGACAAGCAGTCGAAGAACCACTTAATCGAGCCATAGCCTCCATAGAAGAACTAAAGGTCCAAGCTGAAGTAAAGAGATCTAGACATGAGGGACCTAGCATGGAGGGTGTTTCTGGAGAAGACGCTTGGGAATTACACTGCAGATACTTGGATGGGATCATACACAGGAGATACCTTCTCATTCAAGGACTAATTCAGAGACCCAAGCATCCCGACACCAGAAAGATGTTCGAAGAAATTCAAGACTGGTGCAGAAAGCATAGTGGATGGGGAGGATTGACACTTGTAAACTTTGATGATATGTCATAGTTTTCTGTTTTCTTTCATTGTATTCGGATCACCGCCAGGCTTGTTGGTTGGGACCTATGGGTTTTATATTCAGACTCGGTATCTTGGATTTGTGATTGTTGACATTTGGCTTTTCTCTGGTTTTCTTAATATATGAGCAGAAGTTCCATTATATCTTGTTATTAAACCGGAATCAAGGGGTGGATCGCCTTGTAAATTTTCAAACATGTCCATTTGCATTCGCATACTCATAATCATTTTGCATAATCATTTTGCATGACAGGTGTTTATCTCCAGTGTTCTTATCTTGTTCTAAATCTCAGGATTGCAGATCAGCACATTCACCGGTATCCCACCAGACAGAATCAGAAGAAGCTCATGGATCAGGTACAGAATGAAATCATTGAGATGCGAACTCGCATGAACCAATTCATGGAGTTAATGCAAGGTGTTGCTCAGGGCCAAGAGCAGTTGAGGACTCTCGTTCAGCCACTGATTGCGAGAATTGATGAAGATGGTGTGCTTCATGGACCAATTCAGACTGGTGTTACTAATGATGTTCAGAATGGCCCTACGGGCGGAGGTGTTCCTGCTACTGGTGTTGTGATTCCTCCGGGCGGAGGAGGAAGTGTTGTGATTCCCACTGCAGTGGAAGGTGGTATTGGCGCTGGTGCAGTTCATGGCCGTCAGTATGATGATGTTTAGGATGATGTATTTTCTTTGCCAGGTGGGGATGCTGGTCCCCAGACTGACCATGATCAGAGGATCCGGTTGCTTGAGGAACAGCTGAGAGGTGTTGTGAATCAGGATTCTGTGGGAATGGATCTAGAGGACTTGGGGCTGGTTCCAGGCGTTGTTATTCTGCATAAGTTTCAGACTCCCACTTTCGAGAAATATAATGGTATGACTTATCCGAGGACCCACGTCAGGGCATATGCAAGTAAGATGGCTGCATATGCGAAGAATGAAAAGCTAATGATGCATTGCTTCCAGGATAGCCTATCTGGGGCATCCCTGGAGTGGTACATGCAACTGGAAAGGAAGGATGTACGTAGTTGGAGAGACCTGGCAGGGGCGTTTATCAGACATTACCAATATAACACTGATATGGCTCCTAACAGAACACAGCTGCAGAATCTGTCACAGAAGAACAATGAGAGTTTCAAGGAGTATGCCCAGAGGTGGCGTGAACTGGTAGCAAGGGTTCAGCCTCCCATGTTGGAACGTGAAATGATAACTATGTTTATGGCCACCTTGCAGAGTCATTACTATGAAAAGCTGGTGCCATGTATGACTGGAAAGTTTGCTGACTTGATCTTAGTGGGGGAGATGGTGGAAAGCGGAATCAAGGCGGGGAAGATATCAGGTAGTGATGGGTCCTCATCTGGAGGAAGTAAGAAGCCTTATGCCAATGGTTATAAGAAGAAGGAGGGAGATACAAACTCTGTGTCATCATATCGTGGTAGAGATGGACCTCATCAGAACTACAATCAGCAGGTGGCTTCTGTAACTATCCCAGCGGCACCTCAGCAGCCAGCAGCGTCTCAACAACAAAATCAGGCTCCTTACCGATCACAGTCTCAGAATAGGCGGGATAGGCATTTTGACACTCCACCTATGTCCTACTCTCAATTATTCCAGCACTTGTTGAAACTGCAGTTAATTTAGACGAGAACATTGGCTCCGCCTACTGGCAATCCACCTCCCGGCTATGACGCCAACGCTCACTGTGAGTTTCATTCTGGGGCACCCGGACACCATACTGAGAACTGTAAAGCTTTTAAGCATAAGGTTCAAGATTTGGTGGATTCCAAAGCCATCAACTTCTCCAACGACGTCCCAAATGTGAATCAGAACCCGATGCTGAATCACGGTGGGCCGAAGATCAACACTATTATTGAAGAATGTGAAGACTTGAGTTTGATTTCAGATGTGAACGAAGTCCAAACTCCCTTGGGTGTGGTGAAGGAAAGACTGTTGAAAGGAGGGGTATTTCCCAGTTGTGATGAAGGTTGTATAGGATGTGTGTCGCAGCCAGGCGGTTGTGAGTTATTGAAAGCAGGTATTCAAAAAATGATCAACGAAGGGGTATTACAGTTTGATAGAGGTTGCAAGCAGAGTAATGTTACTGACAGAGAAATTGATGTTGCCACGATAACAATTCCATTCAAGACAATAACTATATCAGCGCCGGCGAGACCAGCGCCGGTCACTATCACTGTTCCTGGACCAGTCTCGTATGAGACTACCAAGGCCATCCCATGGAACTACGAGGCTGAGGTGTTTGTTAATGGTAAGAAGCATGAATTGGAAGACACATCAGTTGTGAATACAGGGGTTGGAAATCTTGTTGAAGCTGGGGCTATCACTAGGAGTGGTAGGGTCTTTATTCCGTCCGAGAATCAAGCTGGCAGTTCAAGACAAGACAAGGGTAAACAGATGATGGATGAGTCCATACAGAGGCAGGAAGCTAATAATTCTACGACGAAGCAAGGTGGGGATACTTTCTCAGAAGATGTAGAAGAGTTTATAAGGTTGATCAGAAAAAGTGATTACAAGATTGTCGACCAACTTCACCAAACTTCGTCGAAGATTTCCATTCTATCCTTACTGTTGTGCTCCGAGGCGCACCGAAATACGTTGCTGAAGATTCTGAATATGGCTTATGTACCGCAGGAGATATCTGTCAACCAGTTAGAAGGGGTTGTGGCTCATGTGAATACTGGTAATGGTTTGGGTTTCACCGATTTAGATCTGACTCCAGCTGGGAGGAATCACAACAATGCTCTGCATATTTTAGTGGAATGTCGTGGTTCTTTGATGTCGTATGTGTTAGTTGATACTGGGTCGTCTTTGAATGTGTTACCAAAGAAGGCTTTGATGAAACTGGATACTCGTGGGTTGATTTGTACACCAAGTGACTTGGTGGTACGTGCTTTTGATGGCTCCAAGAGGTCAGTTTTTGGAGAGTTAGTTCTGCCGATCAAGGTGGGTCCTGAGGTTTTCAACACCACCTTTTACATAATGGATATTCAGCCTGCCTATAGTTGTTTGTTGAGTCGCCCTTGGATCCATGGAGCTGGGGCAGTAACTTCTACACTGCACCAGAAGTTGAAGTACATGGTGGATGGCCACGTTGTGACTGTTTATGGTGAAGAAGATATTATGGTGAGTCACTTATCGACCTTCAAGTATGTAGAGGTAGATGGTGAAGTACAGGAGACTTTGTGCCAGGCCTTTGAAGCTATGAAGATTCCTGAGGGACCCCCAAAGGTAGTCAGTCAGCCTGAGGTGGTTGCCCAACCTGGAGTCGTCATACAACCAGAAGTTCCAATGTCCTCTTTCAAATAGGCACGTGCTATAGTTGAAGCGGGTGGTTCTCAAAAGTGGGGCAGTGTCATTGATGTTCAAAGGAAGCAAGATACTCATGGACTGGGTTACAGGCCACCTAGGCGTGCTGAAGAGCCTCCCAGGTTTTATGGTCCAGTCCGTTTCACCAGTGCCGGTGTTTTTTTCGACAGAGTCAATGCTATTGAGGATGAAGGAGATAATGATTGTGACATGGATGAATGGATCCGTCCCTGCATTCCTGGTCAGAGTTTAGGCAACTGGTCCTCCGAGAAAGTTATCCAAGTGACGCGCCCGGAGTAATTTACTTTTGTTTTTTGTTATGTTGAGTCCTACGTTCTGCCCAAGACATGGTGACATTTATTTGTAGGGCTTGGATGCTTATTTGCTATTTTTATCACCAATAAAGGACATTTTTTCATTCAAATATTTTGATCCCTGTCATTCTATTTTTTTACTTTTTGCATTAACCCACATCAAAATGGCAATGTGTTTTCTTGTTTGTTGCACTCATAATAAACATAAAACATCCATCATGCAGGTTCCTTTGTTCAGATTCCACCCATGACTTAGCTATGGCTCGATACGACTTCGACAATCCCATCTATCAGGCCGAAGAAGAGGCTGACGAAGACTGTGACTTGCCAGAAGAATTAGCCAGGCTACTGAAACAGGAGGAAAGGGTTATTTTACGTCATCAGGAGGAAGTTGAGACTGTTAATTTGGGAACCGAGGATGTTAAACGAGAAGTAAAGGTTGGGGCTGCCCTGGAAGACACTGTTAAGAGAAGATTGGTTGAGTTACTTCGAGAGTATGTGGATATCTTCGCCTGGTCTTACCAAGACATGCCCGGGCTTGACACTGACATTGTTTCACACAGACTGCCGCTTAAAGAGGGTTGTACTCCAGTCAAGCAGAAATTGAGAAGACGAAACCAGATATGGCTGTTAAGATCAAGGAAGAGGTTCAGAAACAGTTGGACGCTGGGTTTCTTACTGTGACAAATTATCCTCCGTGGGTTGCTAATATTGTACCTGTACCTAAGAAGGATGGAAATGTCAGGATGTGCGTGGATTACCGAGATTTGAATAGGGCGAGCCCGAAGGATGATTTCCCGCTCCCCCACATTGACGTGTTAGTGGACAATACTGCTCAATATTCTGTGTTTTCCTTCATGGATGGCTTCTCTGGGTATAACCAAATCAAAATGGCCCCAGAGGACATGGAGAAGACTACTTTCATAACACCTTGGGGAACATTTTGCTACAAGGTAATGCCCTTTGGATTGAAGAATGCTGGGGCAACCTATCAGCGGGCAATGGTGACTCTCTTTCATGATATGATTCACAAGGAGATCGAAGTCTATGTTGATGACATGATTGCGAAGTCACAGACAGAGGAAGAACACTTGGTAAACCTCCAGAAGTTGTTTGAAAGGTTGAGGAAGTTCAGATTGAGATTGAATCCGAACAAGTGCACTTTCGGCGTGAGGTCTGGTAAATTATTGGGATTCATTGTTAGTGAAAGGGGTATAGAGGTTGATCCCGCAAAGATAAGAGCCATACAAGAGATGCCTGAGCCAAGGACAGAGAAGGAGGTTCGCGGTTTCTTGGGGAGGTTGAATTACATTGCCAGGTTTATCTCTCATCTGACAGCTACATGTGAACCAATTTTCAAGTTGCTGAGAAAGGATCAAGAGGTCAGGTGGAATGAAAATTGTCGAGAGGCGTTCGAAAGGATAAAGACGTATTTGCAGGAACCTCCAGTCCTTATGCCACCGGTGTCTGGGAGACCGTTGATTATGTACCTTACGGTTCTTAAGAATTCGATGGGTTGTGTGCTCGATCAACACGACGAGACAGGTAAAAAAGAGCACGCCATTTACTACCTGAGTAAGAAGTTCATTGATTACGAATCGAGATACTCTATGCTGGAAAAGACATGTTGCGCACTTGCTTGGGCAGCCAAGCGCCTAAGGCAGTATATGTTAAATCACACAACCATGTTGATTTCGAAGATGGATCTGATTAAGTACGTGTTTGAGAAGCAAGCACTTTCTGGAAGGATAGCCCGTTGGCAGATGGTTTTGACAGAGTATGATATTCAGTATGTTTCTCAGAAGGCCATTAAGGGAAGTGTTCTGTCAGAATACCTTGCTGAACAGCCAGTCGAGGATTATCAGCCTATGAAGTTTGAGTTTCTAGACGAGCATGTTATGTTTCTGAAAATGAAGGATTGTGAAGAGCCTCTGCCTGACGAAGGACCAGAGATTGGGTCTCAGTGGAAGATGATCTTTGATGGGGCTGTCAACTCATATGGTAACGGAATTTGGGCAATCATTACAACTCCAAAGGGTTCTCATATACCTTTCACTGCCCGGTTAGCATTTATGTGTACCAACAACGAGGTGGAGTATGAAGCATGCATCATGGGGTTAGAAGAAGCAATTGATTTGAGAATTAAGAACCTCGATGTCTATGGTGATTCCGCGTTGGTGGTTAATCAGATTACAGGAGAATGGGAGACTCGTCAGGCAAATTTGGTACCTTATAACAACTATGCCAGAAGGTTGTTACCTTTCTTTGATAGGGTGGATTTTCATCATGTGCCCCGAGCTGAGAATCAGATGGCTGATGCGTTGGCAACTTTGGCATCCATGTATAAGGTGAACCGATGGAATGAAACACCTTCGACTAGAATCATGCGTCTGGACAGACCAGCTTTTGTGTTTGCAATTGAAGATGTGTCTGATGGTAAACCGTGGTATCATGATATTAAGGTTTTTCTGAAGAGGCAGGAGTATCCAGAGGGTGCCTCCACCAAGGATAAGAAGACTCTGAGAAGGTTGGCAGGAAACTTCTTCCTGAACAAGGATGATGTGTTATATAAGAGGAACTTCAATATGGTCTTGCTACGTTGTGTTGATGAACACGAGGCAAGCTCGTTGATGGAGGAAGTTCACGAGGGTTCTTTTGGTACTCATTCCAGTGGACACACCATGGCTAGGAAGTTATTGAGAGCAGGATATTATTGGATGACTATGGAGTCTGATTGTTTCAAGTATGCCCAGAAGTGCCATAAATGCCAGATTTACGCAGATAAAATGCACGTACCGCCTACGCCTTTAAATGTGTTGTCGTCTCCTTGGCCGTTTGCAATGTGGGGTATAGATATGATTGGAAATATTGAGCCTACTGCTTCCAATGGGCATCGTTTCATTTTGGTTGCCATTGACTATTTCACAAAGTGGATGGAGGCAGCCTCGTACGCCAACGTCACCAAGAAAGTGGTAGCCCGATTTATAAAGAAGGACATCATCTGTCGTTATGGGGTCCCTGAGAGAATCATTACTGATAATGGCTCGAATTTGAATAATAAGATGATGAAGGAACTATGTTAGAGTTTCAAGATCGAGCATCACAATTCTTCTCCATATCGTCCGAAGATGAATGGGGCTGTTGAGGCGGCAAATAAGAACATCAAGAAGATTGTACAGAAGATGGTGGTAACATATAAGGACTGGCATGAGATGTTACCTTACGCCCTACATGGTTACCGTACTTCGGTGCGTACGTCGACTGGGCCAACTCCTTTCTCATTGGTATATGGTATGGAAGCAGTTTTACCCTTAGAGGTCGAGATTCCATCTTTGAGAGTTCTGGCAGATGTGAAGCTTGATGAAGCTGAATGGGTACGCTCCAGGTTGGATCAGTTGAACCTTATTGAAGAAAAGAGATTAGCAGCCATCGCACATGGTCGTTTGTATCAGAGCAGGATGAAGCACGCCTTTGATCAGAAAGTGCGCCCTCGGAATTTTCAGACAGGTGAATTGGTTTTGAAAAGGATCCTTCCTCCTCAGACAGATCACAGGGGCAAATGGACTCCCAACTACGAAGGGCCGTATGTAGTCAGAAAGGTTTCTCTAGTGGAGCCTTACTACTTTCAACTATGGATGGCGAAGATTTTACCTCCCCTGTGAACGCAGACGTAGTCAAAAAATACTTCGCATAAAAGAGACCCGCTGGACATAAAAAGAAAGTCCAGGCAAAAAGGGGCATCCCGGCGAACCATAAAAAGGAAAAGGTTCGGGAAAAAATTAGGGATAAAATGTAAAAAGAAAATGTGTAAACCCGCAAAGTTGAAAACCTGAAAAGGCGACTTTGGAAAAAATGGGTATCTCGGTGGATTGAAAACCCGAAAAGGGCGATCCAGGCAAAAGTTAGGGATTTATAAGCGAAAGGCTATGGTCTGCGTTCGATCTGTGAACACTCTCAATACCTGGAAGTTCTGAAAGAAAGGAATCAGTACAGTTAGTCTCTTCAAAGGCCAAGACATTTGTGGATAAGCAAGTCATATGGGTCATAGCTGAGTCGAATCATGATGGATATCTGTTCCCACATTGCCGACATGTGTATTTTCTTTTTTACTTTTGCGCAATTACCTCTTTTTAGGAATTGCTTCCTATCGTAAATGCCTATTTACAGGCCACTCTTCAATAAAATATTCATTTCACTCAAAGAGCTTTCCATTGTTTGTTTTACTTTTACTTTAAATGTTTTGTTTGCAAAAAACGTCCGATATTTTTTATAAACATTGCATATAAAATTTCGAGCTTTGCAGAGCGTAACGAAAAGCAGTAGAAGTTACTTAGGCGTTAACGAGGATAGCCAGGTTGTGGCATATTGTTTTGTTGTTATTTGACTTGCAGGGCAACAAGATTGTACTTCCCAGCAGGTTGCTCTCCCCAACATTGAGACTGCTCCTTCCCCAGCAGGACAAGCTTTCCTCAGTAGAGCAAACTTCCCCCAGCAGGAGACGTGGGAGGTATTCTCTCCGGATCGAGGCGTTATTTCCCCACAGAATCAGGGTGTTCACCTTCCCCATCCAGTCAGGAAGCGTGCTCTCACCGACGATGTCACATTCTAATCCCCAGCAAGGTGGGAGTAAAGTCATTCTCCCCAGTAGGCTAAGTTCAGCAGTATCCCCAATCAGGATGGTATTATGGACTGTTTTCCCCAGTAGGTTCTGAGCCAGTTGTTATCGGAAATCTTCAGTAACAAACTTCCGGTTCCGTTATTGGTACTCATTCTCGACTCCCCCGGCAGAGGAGAAATCTCAGGTTTTCGATGTTACTTTCAGTAAAAGACAGGTGTGGCCACCAGTAGTTCTTTCGGGATTTCATCCCCAGCAGATGTTGTTGATCCAAAGAGTCGATCAGTATGACCCCTCTCAACAGAGTTCCTGGATTCAGAGGACAATTTATTTTTGTCATTCCCAACTGAATGGATCTTTTCTCTCCGGCATTTATTTTGCTAGAGAGACCCTTTTTGCATATCATAAGCATTCGCATTGCATCTTCAACGCGTAGCATTTCCATCTCATCTGGAGCATCACACCATTATTCAAACATTTGCATTCGAAGCATAAGCCAGGTTTGATACTTTCTTGGCCAATTCTCTTTCTCAGCAGAGATGGCATAGCTCAAGAGATTTTGGAGGGATGCATTCCTCATACTTGTGCTCCCCGACAGAGTCTTTTATTTAGACTTCTCCTTTCCCCAGCGGAGTCATCTTATCTATGGATCATGTGCCCGTCAGAAGTTTGTCTGGCCTTTCTCTTTTGTGAAACCCCATTCTTGCTTGACCAGAATTTTAATTCACATTATCCCTAGTGAAGTTTGCATTGGTATTGCTAGTTTCTCTTTGTCAGCAGAGATAGCAATATTTCGGATAATTCTTCGTCAGTTTCCCTTTATCAGCAAGGATGACATTTATTTTGCTAGTTTCCCTTTATCAGCAGGGATGGCATCAGTTTGCTAGTTTCTCTTTATCAGCAGAGATAGCGATCTTTTGGATAATTCTTCGTCAGTTTCCCTTTATCAGCAGGGATGGCATTTATTTTGCTAGTTTCCCTTTATCAGCAGGGATGGCATCAGTTTGCTAGTTTCTCTTTATCAGCAAAGATAGCGATCTTTTGGATAATTCTTCGTCAGTTTCCCTTTATCAGCAGGGATGGCATTTATATTGCTAGTTTTCCTTTATCAGCAGGGATGGCATCAGTTTGCTAGTTTCTCTTTATCAGCAGAGATAGCGATCTTTTGGATAATTCTTCGTCAGTTTCCCTTTATCAGCAGGGATGGCATTTATTTTGCTAGTTTCCCTTTATCAGCAGGGATGGCATCAGTTTGCTAGTTTCTCTTTATCAGCAGAGATAGTGATCTTTTAGATAATTCTTCGTCAGTTTCCCTTTATCAGTAGGGATGGCATTTATTTTGCTAGTTTCCCTTTATCAGCAGGGATGGCATCAGTTTACTAGTTTCTCTTTATCAGCAGAGATAGCGATCTTTTGGATAGTTCTTCGTCAGTTTCCCTTTATCAGCAGGGATGGCATTTCTTTTGCTAGTTTCCCTTTATCAGCAGGGATGGCAATCTTTTGGATATTCTCTTCGTCAGTTTCCCTTTATCAGCAGGGATGGCATTGGTATTGCTAGTTTCTCTTTATCAGCAGAGATAGCAATCTTTCGGATATTTCTTTTGCTAGTTTCCCTTCATCAGCAGGGATGGCAGTTTATTTTGTTAGTTCTCTTTGTCAGCAGGGATAGTGATCTTTTGGAGATTCTTTTTGTCGGTTCCCTTTATCAGCAGGGATGGCATATTTCGAGATTCCTTTGTCAGTTCTCTTTATCAGCAGAGATGACGTAACTTGGGGGAGTTTGTTTCATTACAACATTTATGGCTAATTTCTCCAACGGAGGATTGCAAATTTCTGGGTTCTTTGGTATTCAATCTCCCTGCATCCTGATTGTCTGAAAACCGTCGCTATCATACCTTCAGGACCAAGTTGATTGAATAGGGGCAGCTGTTGCACCCCAAAATTTGCCCTCTTTACTTTATTACTAACTGGCTTATGTTTCATTGCATTTCTTGCATTATCATGTATGCATATCATTAGCATGGGGTCAAGGTGCTTGAGGCAGTTCATAAAGGTCCTATCTGGTCTATCACATCATCAAGAGTTCACAAGTGGCAAGAGAGCTCAGGTGGATCATCCTCTCCTAACCAGTGCATAGATTAGGGTTTTGAGATTCTTGGGTTTATTGCTTCAATGGGAAAGCTCCTTGGGTTTTTATCATCATTAAATGGCATATCTTATCTTTGTTGGAGAGGATACACATCATATTCAGAGGAATTTGGATTTGGAGACTGTGATATTTCCTCCTAGACTGAGGGTACCACAACTAGGGTTTGCTATAAAGTCAGTTTATTTCTGATTTTTTGGACAAGACTTGATTCCATGGTACTCCTTGGGTCCCTAAATGCCTAGGGATGGGAGGTTGTCCATCATTTTGGTTCAGAAGAAGTTCAATTGGCCAATGGATTGAAAATCAGTTGAATTGGGTAAAAGTCAACAGTGAGAGGAGAAGTCAACTGTGGAATTTTGAGGTTCTCTCCAAGGTTTTCAAGGTCTCACATCCTCATATGGTCTTCAAGGGTCAAGTTTCATACTATTTATCAAGAATCAGAAGTTTGTACAGAAGTTTCTAAATTTGGAAAGTGACCTATAATAAAAGTTTCCTTTTTGGGCAAGTTCCTGCACTGCATTCAACTTGACTTTTCATCATCAATAAAGCTTCAAATGAATTTTTCTCCAACGTGAAAGTTGAAGATCTTTTTCTCCTATTTCCAACAAGTACTAGTGGGTCTCCATATCATTTGTGAAACTCCAGTTATGATCAAAAGAAGGCAAAGTGGTTTTTAGGGTTTCTCATGATCCCATTTCCACAACTTTGGGCATAATGACCTATAATCAATTCCATTGCTTCATGCCAAATTCCAATATTAAAAGACATTCCTTGAGGATTATTTTGGGCCCAAGAATGAAGAAATTCCATGGTGTGTTCTTCACTTATTCTCCATTGTTCAAAAATGCCTAATTATTCAAAAGTCATGAATCAAAAAGTTTCAAGGCCCAATTTAAATATGGTGTGATTAGCAATCCAAATGAAGGTGATCCATCTTGGAATTCTTAAATATATATGCATGGAGGAGGTGTACTTAACATAAGGTGTTTTTCCAAAATAAATCAAAAAATCATTAAACAAGTAATTACCCAAGCCCAATTCCTCATCAGAAGAAAACCCTAGTCTATATAAGCTCAATCATGCACTGGTTAGGGTTAGAGGCACGTGATATATTGGAGTTTTCAAGTGAACCCTAAAAAAGGATTTTTCATTCAAACTCACAGCCAAGAGGAGCTCTCCCAAAAGTACTTCCACAAATCTCTTCCTGGTGATTTCTAGAACACAACCCAACCACCATTCGCAGCCAAAAGCAAGGATTAGAGGGGAACCATCTCAGGTTGGAAGGATTTTTAAGGATCCTAAAACTTCTTTTTTTTATGTCTATATTGAAGTGTGATGAATGGTGATTATCCTGATATAATTATTTTTAATTTTGGACGTGTGAATTGGTTGTATTATGAGTTTAAAGCTTTGGACCCACTTGTCATTTCCTTCGATTCTCTTTATCCTTACATTGTTTGTGGTTTTTGAGATGATATTATTGATCCTCACATTTTTCTGGTTGGAATAGTGTATTCACACGTGTATTTTGGGCAGGTTTGTGTTGCAGGTGGCCGGAGTAGGGGGCCGAAACTCTAACTCTGGTGGCGGCCGGAAAAACCAGTACGGCGAGAGGCCAAAGGAAGAAGAAGGAGTGTGGACCGTCCGATCCGTTCATCCAACGGCCACGATGCTGCCACCTCTTATTTGTTTTATTTTTTTTTCTGATTTTAATTTTGTAATCTCATGTTTATTCACCCACAGCAGTTACCCAATTATGTTATTTCTTTTTGTTTACTTTCTATTGCATTGACTAACCATTGGCCGTTTGATGAATCATACGAACAGGATCAAGCCAGCACATTAAAAACGCATGTGACAGGCACATGGCACGTACACGCATACACCCTCTTTTATTTTTGTTTTTTCTGATCAATTAGTGGGCTGAGTTGCTATTCGCACCCCCCACTCTGCAGCCCACTCCAATTTTCACTTTGTTTCTTTACTAACGCACCCCCCCCCCCCCCCCCCACCACCACATTGTGTCTCATTTTTATTTTATTTCATTATCATTTTCATATCTTAATTTTAAAAATACCTAATTGCATTAAAAAATTCCCATAAAATTCATACTTCATTTTTAATATTTTATAAAATTTTTACAAATTTTATTTTTTATTTTTATTTTATTTTTATCATTTAAATTAATTATTTAGTCTATTTTCCTTTTGAATTACATATACCATGCATACTTAAATTTCTCCATTTTATTTCTCTGTATCCGTAAAATATTTTTGATCCGTTCTTTTTGCATCTGTTCACTAACATCCTAAATTGCATAAAAATATTTTTCTTTCATTTTTAATTTTATTTCATATTGCATTTAGGTCCTCCCCTTTTGCACACTGAACCCCACTTCCCACCTGAACTTTTCCTAATTGTTTAGATGACTAATATCTTGATTTTTTGCAGGGATTTTTGATATTTGGTTTATCTCTGGTTAAATAATGTTGATGTTTAATTTGGGAATTTTAGGAGTTATTTTTATAATTATTTGATTGGCTTTCACTTGAGATCTTCTTGTATGCCTATTTCTGACCACATCTGATTATCTGTTTGAAAAGGCACTTGTGCCATTTGCTTTGGGGTTGTTCCTCTAACTTCTGAGTTCATGTTTGGATTATTATTATTATTGTTTGCCATTGCTTGATTTTCATTTGCTTTGATATTATTTATGTCTGTTTCGCACTAATCTTTTATGCAGGGGTTAAGGTAAGTTCTTTAAGGGTGGAAAAGTATCCCTTCTCACCTTTGTTCTTTTTCCTTCCTTCATCTTCTTCCTTTAGGATTTAGGTCGTCGTCAAATCTCACTAACCGTAGGTCACCCATGCATGATAACTTTAGGACTCATAGTCCCCCCTTAGAGTTACCCTTGTGTCTTCTCTCTTCTCATCTCAAATTTCTTTAAAACACTTAATAATAATAAGATGTATTGCGCACGAGCCTTAAGCGTAGGGAATGAGGGATGAGGGGCTTCCTCTCATCTTTCTAGAGTGCTTAGCGAGCATCCTGTCTTGGGACGATGCGTTAAGTGTTCGCCCCTGTGCCCTAGACTTTGGTGCAATGCAACTTATGAACTAACTTAAGCCACTTCTGTCCTAAAAAATACAAACAAACTTCAAACCTTTTTGTCCTTCGGGATTGTCAAACTAAAGCCTATTTTCAAAAAGGGCACGTTACCTTCCGTCTGAGTCGCAAACAGGCATCGACCCTAACTGCCGGACGCGAACTTAGCGTCGCTCATAAAAAACACAAAAAAGAACTTGGTCCGAACTACGTTGACTCTGAATTCCCCATTGCACAAAGGGGGTACGTAGGCCTAGGACGTCGACGTCCTACCGAGTCGGTCTTTGTCTTTCCCTACCGTCTTAGTACAGCCCTAGATGATAGTATAACTTACCCTTAGAATAGACAACAAGCGTGGATCCCATCGAGTACGATGGACGCGTGGGGTGCTAGCACCTTCCCCTCGCGTAACCGACTCCCGAACCCAGGTTATGGTTGCGACGACCATTCCTTTACCTCTTCCTCAGGTTTATGCGGTGTTCCCTTTCCCTCTCTTGGGATAAATTTACATGGCTGGCGACTCTTTTTTCCGCGCCACTCTCGTGTTTGTACCTGGATGAAAATCCTGGGAGCGACAAGCTCCAAATGGGGAATCAACTCTTACTGAGGATTATAGAAGAGTTGTGATATCAGATACCTTGAGGTTCTGATTTGGGATAGTGTTATACATATGATAGACTAACCCTGGCTTGGGATTTTTTAGAAGAGAGACTGGGTTTTAGAACCCATGGGTTTTTACTCTACTAGAGATCGATCCAGAATGATCGGGGTTTCTTTCTATGTTTGTAGGGAACTTGAGAATGTCTTTGAGACTCAAGGGGATTAGACTGTCCAAGTCTACTGGTGTGGAAGAGTTTTATCTTTTGTATGATGCCCAAGAGGAGGCAAGTGTTTTAAGGGATGAGAATCAACCCTAAGTCTGAGATTTGACACTGGAAAGACCGCTCTAGCAAAGGATGATTAAGTTCTGTCTTATACCTTTAAGAGGTCATCCGGGTCCTTGTATTAAGCCCAAGAGAAGGCATGAGAACTTCTAAGAAGCCGGAGGGTCCTTGTACAAAGCCCAAGAGGAGGCGGGGATGCTTTTAGGAAGCTCGCGGGTCCCAAACCGAGAAAAGTTCAAGAAATGCTATTCACCGAGAATAGATCATTTAGTGAAAGTTCTGAGGTTTGAAGAAACTCAAGAGATGCTACTCACCGAGAATAGATCAACTCTGGGGAGTAGAATTTCTTTGACAATTTCTAGGGGTGACAGCCTGAGAAAAGGTTCACGAAGAATACTGCCTTTCTCTTTGTTCCATATTGTTTAAGCCTAAGAGAAGGCAAGACTGTATCTGTAAATCCTATGGGGATCTAGTTTTGACTGTATTTAAGAGTGACCAACATGGCTTTACTTAGTTCTAGACCTAGTTGCCGGGGAAAACTCTAAATAACTATACTAGTATATATACAGTTTATATATGACAAGTATTTAAAGGGATATGAAAGAAGACTTACCGTGCGCAGCTTCCCACAACACAGTTATATATATATATATATATATATATATATATGACATGAATTTAAAAGAGGTGAAAGAAGACTTACAGTGCCCAGCTTCCCACAATATAGTTATATATATATATATTAAAGCAATTAAATGAAAGCTGTTGAAACTTACAGGTGAGCAAGCTTCCATGTTGTATTGTTAGTTGTTCAACGAAATTAAAGAAAGTTTTGATAACAACATGTATATATTTGAACCTAAATCAAAAGGGGAGTTGTTTTGAAAAGATTGTTGGGGCTTATACTCAAGGAGAGGCCCAAGGTTTAACAGTGATCGCACCGCTGTTTTGAATATCATATCGGAACTTATACAACGACTGAGGCCCAAAGAGGTTTCTATACAAAGGGATGGGTCTTACAACTCAAGTAGAGGGCCAAGGTTATTTTGAAAAAAAGAAAGATGGGACTTACAACACGAGGGGAGGCCCAGATGATTTTTGTTTTGAAATGGCGATCGCGCCGAGATTCTTTTAACGCAGAGGGACTTATACAAGGACTGAGGCCCAAAATGGTTTTGGTTAAAAGGGGATTGGGTCTTACACTCTATTAGAGGCCCATGGATGTTTTGAAATATTTGATAAGGATCAAAAATCAAAGAAACCCTAATTTCATTTTCTTTTTAAAGTAATCCTTTTAATAAAATGACAAAAGTACCAAATAAATCTAAATAAACTACTTGTGATTTTTTATTAAGGTTTGAAAATGAGATTTTAATCACAAGATGATTTAGGAATCATTTGATTTTGATTTTCAAGATGAGTATTCATTTTTAAAAGGTTTAAAAACAATAAAAATAAATTTATTTACAAAAATATCAACTATGTTGGTTCTTGGATTGGCTAGAATTTTGGTAAAACAAAGTTGTTCAATGTTGATGTCACATGGGTGATGTCTTAACAATGAGTCTTAACATTGAATAATGTTATTTGTTTAAGTTGTTGAAGTTTTGAAGTCTGATGTCACATGCGATGTCATGACATCAGATATGCAGATCAGTAAAACATCAGGTTTGAGATGTTTTTAGGGTTACACGTTTTAGCTGGAATTTGGGAGAGTTGGTAGAGTAATTGGATGCGAATATCTTGGAGGAGATATTTTCTGTTACAAACAGATTTGATGCAGATTTGTAGGAGTGTTTAAAGGCTGAAGATTTAAGAAGATTTTGAGAGAGAAAATATGTCACAGATTCAGTTTTAAATAACAAATCAGGTCAGATATTGTAGCAGGTCCAAGACCAGATCAAATAGATATATAAAGCGAATCAATCCTTTGAAGAATAAACAGAAGAGAGAGAGAGAGCATAGACTGAGTGTCAATCATTGTCTTTGTACGAGTATTTTGTAAACCAATCTAGGTTGAATTGGTGAATTGTAAGATGTACTCTCTTAGAGTTGTGAAGCAAGAGAGTGTTGGAACTTGATCAAAGCTTGTAAGCAGGATCAAAGTGTTTCTCAAAGTGTGATCTTTGAGGTGTTTTAGGAAGTGAGTAGTGGTCTCATACCTAAGTGGTCTCTTAGGTAGAAAGTTCATTAGGTAGAGATTAAGTTTAGGAGATGTCAACTGGGTTGTTGAGTCTGTAAATTAATTCTACTGATAGTGAAATTCCTTCCTGGCTTGGTAGCCTCCAGAGTAAGTTGTTTAACTGAACTGGGTGAACAATTCTTTGTGTTCTCTTTTGTTGTTTTTACTTTGTCCATTGCAGAGTGTGTTGTTGTGACATCACATGTAACATCACATATCTAGTACCAGAATTTCAATTGGTATCAGAGCAGGCATCCTGCTCTAAATCTGGGTGAGATCTAGGGCTGATACTTTCTAGTAAAGATGGACAAGGAAGTTGGTGGATTTGTGAATAGACTCCCTATTTTGGATGGCTCTAATTATGATTATTGGAAGCCAAGGATGATTACCTTTTTGAAATCCTTGGATAGCAGGGCTTGGAAGGCTACCATAAAAGAATGGAAAACACCTGTTGTTGTTGAGAAAGATGATGCTGGGAAAGAAAAAGAAGGCAGCTCAAAACTGAAACCTGAAGAAGAATGGACCAAGGAAGAAGATGAGCTTGCCCTTGGTAATTCCAAAGCTTTAAATTCTATTTTTAATGGAGTTGATAAGAACATATTTAGGTTGATCAATACCTGTGAAGTTGCCAAGGAAGGTTGGGACATCTTAAAGACTACTCATGAAGGAACTTCAAAGGTTAAGATGTCAAGACTTCAACTTTTGACATCAAAGTTTGAAAGTCTAAAAATGAAGGAAGATGAAACTATTCATGACTTTCATATGAGTATTCTTGAGCTGTCCAATGCCTCTAGTGCTCTTGGAGAAAAGATGACTGAAGAAAAGCTGGTGAGGAAAATCCTTAGGTCCCTTCCCAAGAGATATAAGATGAAGGTGACTACAATTGAGGAAGCTCAAGACATCAGCAAAATGAGAGTTGATGAGCTAATTGGATCTCTTCAAACCTTTGAGTTAGGGTTGAATGAAGAAGAACCTGAAAAGAAGACCAAGAGCATAGCCTTGGTATCTAATACTCAAGAAGAAAAGAAAGGGAATGGTGTTGAATCTCAGGCTATTGTTATGCTGGGAAGACAGTTCAACAAAGTGTTCAAGAGAATGAATAGAAACTACAAACCCAATGTTAAGAACATCTCCTCTGACCTCAGCAAATCAAAAGAGAAAGATGAAGAGAAGATTGCTCAAGACAAAGGGATTCAATGCTTTGAGTGTGAAGGTTATGGACATGTCAAGAAAGAATGTCCTACATTCCTTAAGAAGCAGAAGAAGGGCATGACAGTTTCCTGGTCTGATACTGATAGTGAAAGTGAAGAAGAGTCAGCCAAGCATGTCAGAGCTTTGACAGGGACATGTGTGTCTGATGGAGAATCAAGTGATGACGAACTGACTTTTGAGGAGTTAGCAGCCTTCTATCATGAGTTATGTCTGAAGAGTGCAGAGGTATGTCAAGAAAATGAGAAACAAAAGAAACAAATTGTTCAGCTTGAGACTGTCAAAGCTGATCTTGAAAATGAAGTCTTGTTGGTTAAATCTCAACTTGATCAAATGACAAAATCTGTTAGAATGTTGAATAGTGGATCTGATACTCTTGATAAGATCCTTCAGGCAAAAAAGGTAGCAGAAGACAAATCTGGCTTAGGATTTGTTGAGGAGAAGGTTTCGGCTGAAGCTAGTTCTTCAGGAACCAAAAAGGACATGTCTCAACCTATGTCTCAACATAATAAAAAGAGACATAATCCTAAACCCAAGCAGGTTGCTCACCAACAACCCCAAAATGTTGCGAAAAGGTATGCTCATGGTCCTCATCAAGGGAAGGTACATACTTATGGAGCTAGGCAGTATATGCCTCCTCAATACCACAGGGGTATGCAGGCTCCTAGGTTCAACATGTTCCATCAGATGTCTCAACATCAGGGGAACATGTATGGCTTTGAATATAATAATGTTGTACCTCATTATTATGGAAGAAGGAAGCCACATCACCATAGAAGACAGCCTAAGAGACAGAATCCTCACTACAGGAGACAAGCAAACTATGGAAGAAAACAACACCAGTACTATGGATGGCAGCCACAGCAGTTTCATCATCAAGGTGGCAGGAAGGTTAACAACTTCAGAGAAGAAAGAGTAAGGTGCTTCTATTGTGGAAGATTTGGGCACATACAATTTTCTTGCTTCAAGCTTCATGGCTATCCCAAGTCTATCCCTCAACCTAGACAGAAGGATAGCAGGCCCAAGGTTGTTAAACAGTGGGTTCCTAAGGCTGAGGTTACATGTCTATTGGCTCACTTTTCAGATAGACACTCTGCTAAGGATGGATGGTACTTTGACAGTGGCTATTCAAAGCACATGACTGGATTCAAAAACCAATTGGTGGAAGTTAATTCTTGCTCCTCAATTGATGTTACCTTTGAAAATGGAGAGAAAGGGGTGGTGAAAGGTGTTGGAAAAGTGAAGCGTCATGATGGACCAGATCTTGACGATGTGCTTCTTGTCAAAGGTTTAAGTGCTAACCTGATTAACATAAGTCAGCTCTGTGATGATGGATATAAGGTCAGCTACACTAAAGATGAGTGTTTGATAACTAATGAAGAAAATGAGATAGTTATGAAAGGAGTCAGATCCAGAGATAATTGTTATCAATGGGTACCTCAAGAGATCAGCTCATCTGGTGATGTTCAGGTTGTTGTTGTGACATCAGACTGTAAAATTAAATGTGATAGTCTGAGCATGTTGAGAGTTCAATTAGGGTCAATAAATTGTGGTGTGAATCCTTTTAAAAATTTAAAAGGAAAGTTATTTTGGAGGGAGAAGATCATTGATTGGTGTTTAAGTGACCCACAAAATCAGGCTCCATACTTTAGGCAATCATTTTCGATTATAGCCATCTCACGCTTCATCAAAATTTATATCCCTAATCGGTTCATCTCCTACTCCTTCAACAGAAATCGCCATCTAAAGTGCTTCACAGGAACAATGTCAAAACATATATCATCTCCATCTAAGAAATCTGCCTCTCAAAGTTCCTCGCGAGATAAAGCTAGGGTTTCTACAGAAGAGGGGTCTGCAGAAGAAGCTTTGAATGTATAACCCATCTCCATGATGGTTCCTGAATCTAGTAAGTCAAGACCTTCCAAACTTCAACCCAAAAGGGCTGGAACTAAATTTAATAGTCACTAGTGTACTTTTTAGCGATAAATCTGCATCTAGGTCTTCCACCTCTCAAGCTGTTGAGGAGAGGTTTGATGTTGATCGCAGTCTTAATTAGATTGCCACCAAGATTTTGGATAAGGGTTTATCTATAAAAGGAATTTCTATTCCCCTTAGACAAATGCCTGCTAAAAAGGAGGACATACAAAGTGCTACTACAAATCTTCACAGACTGGATATGTCTGTCATAGAAGATGCTGAAGTAGGTGGTGAAGAAGAAGGTGTTCATGAGGAAGATGATGTTGGAACAAATGTCAGAACATCGCCTGATAGGGATGATGAAACTAGCCCTAGTGAAAAGAAGAATACTAATAAGGTGGATGTAATTGATCTGTCTGATAATGAAGTGATTGGAAGAGTTATCCCTGGGATTGCCAATAGATTGAAAACAAGGAAAGGAAAGAATGTGGAAGCTTCTCCTAAGAAGTCAGCTGAAGGGAAGAAGAAAAAGGCTTCTGTGGTTGGTCCAACTAAGTCATGGAGCAAAGTGGCTGTGAAATCCAAAAAGAGAAAGGTGAGGGAGGATTCAGAGTCTAAATTTGATGTTGAGGATGATGTTCAAGACATCACACCTGTGAGAAGGTCTATATTAAAGAGAATTGCTGATAAGATCCCTGATATCCCTGTTGACAATATTTCATTCCACTATGCTAGCAGTGCATCCATGTGGAAATTTGTCTGTCAGAGGAGACTAGCACTGGAGAGAGAACTTGGTGGAGATGCCTTGGATCTTAAGGAAGTCATTGAATTTATTAGATTTGCTGGGTTAATGAAGACTGTGTCTGGACTGTCCAAGTGCTATGATGGATTAGTCAAGGAATTTATTGTCAACATTCCTATGGCTATTAATAATAGCAGAAATATGGATTTTAAAAAGGTTTATGTGAGAGGTCAATGTGTAAACTTTTCTCCAGAGGTAATTAACACTTACCTAGGAAGGGATGAGCAGTAGTATAGAGAGTTAGAAGAAACAGACAATGTTGTGTGCAAGGAAATCACAGCAGGGCAAGTGAAAGTCTGGCCTCTGAAAAAAAAATTATCTGCCAGTTTGTTAAGTGTCAAATATACTATTCTGCACAGAATAGGAGTAGCTAATTGGGTCCCTACCAATCACAAGACAACTATCTCTGTTGGATTGGGAAAATTTATTTATGTTGTTGGGACAAAGAGGTTATTTGATTATGGGGCTTATATGTATGATCAGACTATCAAGCATGCTGCTACAAATACAGTGAAGATGCCTATTGTCTTTCCCTCTCTCATTTATGGGATCATCTTGTCACAACATCCTGAGATTCTTCATCAATCTAATGTGGTGTGTAAGAGAGAATCTGCCTTGTCAATCCACTATAAGTTGTTTGAAGGGAAGCATGTCCCTGACATTGTCAAGACATCAGCTTCAACATCACAATAGCCACCTGCCAAAACTGGGTTGATTTCAGAATTGGAGGAGGCTTGCAAGGAGTTGGATGAAGTCATCAGAGTGAGTACTGAAAGAAAGCTAAAATTTGAAAAACTTCTCATGACTCTGAGATTGGAAGAAAAAGAAGATGAAGCAGTCAATGCTAGCCAAAATGATGATGATGTTGAAGGACCAGGTTCTGAAGAAGGTGGCCCTAGCACTGGTGATGAAGATGCGTCTAGCTCTAATGAAGATTAAGTTTCTTTTGTTGTTTCTGCTAGACAATAGTTTCTTTTTGTTGTTTTGTTCTGCACTTGATGTGCTTAATTATGTAATTTGAATATTGTGGCTTTTTAAGCACTTTTTATGTTCTATGATTTGTCTTGTCTTGTATGTTGACTTTAGACTGACAATGAGAGCTAGCTTAGGACTAACTGGTAGTTAGTAGGTGTTTGTCCAATTATGGCTAAAAAGGAGGAGAGGTAACCAAGCCAAGGTGTGGTTATGAATCCTGTTTCTGATGTGTGCAGAGGTTGAGGGGGAGAGTGTTTGTGCAGCTGTATGCTGGTTCTGATTTTGAGGGGGAGCTTGATCCTTTGCTAAGCTGATGAAGTATGTGTAGCATTTTGAAGTAGGAGTTGTTTTGAAGGAGTACTGCTAACTGCTAACTACTACTGTTTTGAAGGAGTACTGCTAACTGCTAACTGCTAGGAGATTTTAACTGTTTTAAAATTTTTATCCGCTGCTGTAGTCTCTGATGTTACAGAGATTGTTTTAGCCAAAATTAGCCAAAGGGGGAGATTGTTGGTTCTTGGATTGGCTAGAATTTTGGTAAAACAAAGTTGTTCAATGTTGATGTCACATGGGTGATGTCTTAACAATGAATCTTAACATTGAATAATGTTATTTGTTTAAGTTGTTGAAGTTTTGAAGTCTGATGTCATATGCGATGTCATGACATCAGATATGCAGATCAGTAAAACATCAGGTTTGAGATGTTTTTAGAGTTAAGCGTTTTAGCTGGAATTTGGGAGAGCTGGTAGAGTAATTGGATGCGAATATCTTGGAGGAGATATTTTCTGTTACAAACAGATTTGATGCAGATTTGTAGGAGTGTTTAAAGGCTGAAGATTTAAGAAGATTTTGAGAGAGAAAATCTGTCGCAGATTCAGTTTTAAATAACAAATCAGGTCAGATATTGTAGTAGGTCCAAGACCAGATCAAATAGCAATATAAAGTGCATCAATCCTTTAAAGAATGGACAGAAGAGAGAGAGAGCATAGACTGAGTGTCAATCATTGTCTTTGTACGAGTATTTTGTAAACCAGTCTAGGTTGAATTGGTGAATTGTAAGCTGTACTCTCTTAGAGCTGTGAAGCAAGAGAGTGTTGGAACTTGATCAAAGCTTGTAAGCAGGATCAAAGTGTTTCTCAAAGTGTGGTCTTTGAGGTGTTTTAGGAAGTGAGTAGTGGTCTCATACCTAAGTGGTCTCTTAGGTAGAAAGTTCATTAGGTAGAGATTAAGTTTAGGAGATGTCAACTGGGTTGTTGAGTCTGTAAATTAATTCTACTGATAGTGAAATTCCTTCCTGGCTTGGTAGCCCCCAGAGTAAGTTGTTTAACTGAACTGGGTGAACAATTCTTTGTGTTCTCTTCTTTTGTTTTTACTTTGTCCATTACAGAGTGTGTTGTTGTGACATCACACGTAACATCACATATCTGGTACCAGAATTTCAAACTATATTAAACAATTAATATAAATTTTATTTTTTTGTGGAATAAAATATTTTAACATTTTTGTGATTTTTTTCAAAAACAACCAATAAAAATTAATTAAAATTGAGAGAGTTATTAATTTCCCAAATCATTTATAAATAATATGAAAAATAGTAAAAAAAAAAGTGGAAAAAGTGTAAAAAAAAGGGGTCTGGGCGAGGGGGATTCGAACCCCAGACCTCTAAGTTGCAGCGCGCGCCTTCTACCACTGGGGTGGTGATACATCCATGTATCAAAACCACCCCATGAATACATAAGGGATGTCTTGTTTTAGGCCTGGGCAATGCAAGGCAAGGCAAGGCAAGGCCAGCTTTTGGGGTAAAAACGTAAAGGTTGTAACTTTCTCATTTCTCCATGGATTGGGACAAAATTTAGGTCTATCCTGCCTAGAATTTCACAAGGAATCCAATGGTGCCCTTGGTTTTTTCAGATGAGGTCCCCATTTTAAAACTCGATGGTGTCTTTGAAATAGGCCTATAATTGTATTTTCTATGCTACCTCATGTTACAGGCAAGAATTACATGGCAAATTAGTTCAAACACAACATATATAACATGTATGAGATGTTTATGATTAGTGGACTTCAAAGCAATGCATAATTCAAAGAGTTGAAGTTGTGATGCTTACCTCTTTGGGAGCTTTTTTGTGCTATCTGCAAAGTTTCTTGTGCCAGAAGTAATTTGATGCTTTAGACACTCTCAATTAATCCCTTAGGAGCTTTTAGAATGGTCACCACCAATATGGCAACTATTTGGGACAGTTCAAGGATGATATTTGGAGTGTGTTTGATGTTTTATCTGGTTTTGAAAGTGACTGAATCAAGACATGGCTTGAAAAATGCAAAAAAAGTCCAATTTTGAGGTTTTGATAGGGGACTTTGTGATTTTGGTGTTACAGGTCACATATGAGAGTTTGGACAGCTTAGATATGACATATTGGATGTGTTTGGAACATGAGTTGTGATGGAATTGCTCTCTAACTCAAAAACTCAAAGGTACCTTGCAAAAGAAGGCATTTTGGCCTAAAGAGAGGGATTTTGAGGAAAGCATCAGTTTGCGTGCTTTGGTGTACTCAAATTGATCACAATTGAGGCCTATTTATAGTGTGTCAAGTTTATTTTGGCATCAATAGTGAATAGAGGTTGCAGCAGGCCTTTGGCCAATGTTATGCAAAAGGAATCTCAAGTCTCCTCTAGCCATTGACTTGAGATTAGAGCACAGGCCTATGGCTTTGGTTTAGAGATAAAACTTGACTGAATTCAGTTGGAATAGACTCAGTTCATGCCACCTTGGTGCATCCATTGAATGCTTGGAAACAAAATTGGAGTCTTGTCACTTTTTAGCTCTTTTAGGTTTGGCATGGCTACTTATAGATTCTTGGACTTTGGAGGCTTGGAGATCAGACCATCCCCCTTGGATTTGATCCTCTAATGTGTCCAAATTGATGAAAATGCTTGGATTTATCAGATTTGGACAAATCGAGCAAAATGCATAAATTCTGCCTTGTAAAAACCAGTTCAGGATGTCATGTTCCATGGGTTGTATCTCCTTGCTCAAATGGAATTTGGAGATGATCTGGTACTTGTTGGAAAGCCCTCATGGCATACTTTAACTTTGATGTTTACCCCTAGACCTGGTTTGACTTGGATCAAGGTGAAAACTTCCCCTACATTTTGGAAAAAGTAAGGCAGATTCTGACTTAGTGAAAATTTCAATGAGTGTTGGAAAAATGTCATTTTCATGTTTTTTGCCATTTTGATCACTCCATAACTTAAAATCCATGAAGAATTGGAATGAGATGTAGTTGACACTTTTGAAGTGTGTAATGAGAGCTACAAATCCAGCTTTAGACCATCTAAAATGGTTTCCTGGATCTCAAGTTATGGTCCTTGGAAGTTGGTACCCTTGCCACTTTGTTCCATAACTTAGAAAAATTCTAAGTTTTTTTATGGTTACCCCTTTTACAAGTTAACTCACTTTCTTTGATTTTTCTTGATGAATGATGATTCAAATCACATATTAACATTGTTTTAGGGTCAAAGAACCATAATTTTGAAAAATTCCAAAAAGTCAAACTTGATTTTGTGCACAATTGACTTTTTATCGGATGAAATCCAAACTGTGCGATCCTTTGTGAAATCAAGTCCTTGACCTAAATCCAACCTAATAGACATATTCCATAGGTATTATAGGGTGTATTGAATCATGTACCAAGGTTTGGGAGCATGTCTTGGTCAAAAGTCAAAGGTACAGTTGACTTTTTCCTCGAAACCCTAATTGTGGTCCTGATGAAATTGAAACTTGTAGATCAAGGTTCTTGGATCAATCCATTGTTGCAAATGGATAAATGTAGTGTATTGGAGACCCTAAAATCATGTCTTGAGGTCTTGGCTCATGTTTTGTCCCAAAAGTCAACTTAGGGATGAATTAGGTCAAGAAACCCTAATTCCTAGCTTTTTGGGTTAATGCATCCCCTGAGGTCAAATTGACTTGATGATTGGGTCCATGAGGTCCCTTGGAGTATCTTGGGTTGTGCCTTGAAGCCTTGGCTCATGCCTAGAGGAAAATTTCCATCTGGAGGCCCCAGTCGACCAAAACCCTAATTTGGTGACACTGGCGATCTTGAGGCTTGATCCACTTGGAATGTTGCAATCTTGTGCTTGATTCTTGATGTGGGAGTCCTCTTAATCCTTTATGGAGGTTGAGAGGTTTAGACAAGTTGAAGATCATGTCATTCCTTGATTGATCCTTTGTCTAAGTGCTCTGGGAGGGTTCAAAACCCTAATTCTTGATGTAGCGCGGTTTTTGTGGTTTCGAATCACTATCACTTTGGTACTACAGTTCGATTCATTTTTTATCTTGTGAAGCTGATTAAGGAAGGGAAATAGATGTCTCCAATTAACCCTGCTTGCATACTGAGTTTAAATAGATGACTGTTGGTTTACAGATGCTATAAAAAAAAGAGGGTATGTCTTAGGTTATTTTGCTTAAGAATATAGTGCATTGACAGTTCATGAGGCTTTTGGTAAGGTACTAGATCTGATGTTTTTTATTGAGGTATAAAGGTACTGGACTTAGGGTTTTTGATTAGTATGCTCGCTAAGGGAAATCAGAGCAATCATAGTTCCTCCTATTCTAAGGGAGGAAAAAGATGTTTTGGTGTCTTGTTCAAAGCCCAAGATTGAAGCTAAAAGGTGATTTGTATCTTGTTCAAGGCCCAAGATATGAAGCTAAAAAGGTTTAACTGAGAGGGAATTTGTCATCTCTAAAGAGGGATTGTTGATTTTTTTTGTGCCTTGATCAAAGCACAAGGTTGATGCTAAGAGGTTGATTGACCCGGCTGGGGGATTTCTTTATACGAAGCCTAAGAGGAGGCTAGAAAAGACTGACTCAACAAGAGAGTGTATATGTCTTGTACAAGGCCCAAGATTGAGGCAAAAAAGAGACTAACACTTTAGGGATGTCATTATATAAAGCCTAAGAGGAGGCTGAAAGTTTGACTTTTTCGGGGAAAATGTTCTTTCTGTCTTGTACAAAGCCCAAGATTGAGGCTAAAAAGGGATTTTTGACTCCGTTGGGGAGGTTTATATGTATCTTGCATAAAGCCCAAGATGGAGGCTGAAATGAGTTTGACTCAACAAGAGAGCGCTTTTATATGTCTTGTACAAAGCCCAAGACGGAGGCTAAAGAGTTGACTCAACAAGAGAGTCTTGAAAAGGTGATTGAATCAACAAGAGAGTCTAAAAGTTAATTGACTTAACAAGAGAGTCTTTTATACTCAACAAGAGAGTGATTTGTTGTCTCGTACGAAGCCCGAGATTAAGGCTAAAAGGAGATTGACTCAACAAGAGAGTCTTGGAAAGTGATGGACTCAACAAGAGAGTCTGAAAAGGTTAGCTCCGCTAGGGAGAATCATTTGTACAAAGCCCAACAGGAGGCTGACTGTGCTGAGGGTTAGATCCATAGGCAGGCCCAAGGGTGGGGAACTCTCATGAGAGAGATCGGTTTTCTGCAAGAGATTGATCCAGAGTGATCGGTGTTTTTTCCTATGTTTGAAAAGGAACTTGAGAATGTCTTTGAGACTCAAGAGGCTTAGACTGTCCAATTCTACTGGTGTGAAAAAGTTTTATCTTCTATATGATGCCCAAGAGGAGGCACGGGCATTACGGGATGAGAATCAACCCTAAAATAGCCGGAGTTTTGACACTGGAAATACTGCTCTAGCAAAGGATGACTAAGTTCTGTCTTATACCTTTAAGAGGTCATCAGGGTCCTTGTATTAAGCCCAAGAGAAGGCATGAGAACTTCTAAGAAGTCGAAGGGTCCTTGTACAACGCCCAAGAGGAGGCAGGGATGCTTTTAGGAAGCCTGTGGGTCCCCAAACCAAGAGAAGTTCAAGAAATGCAACTCACAGAGAAGAGATCATTCCAGGAAAGTTCGAGGGTTTGGAAGAAACTCAAGAGATGCCATTCACGGAGAAAAGATCATCTCTGGGGAGTAGAGTTTCTTTTACAATTTCTAAAGGTGACAGTCTGAGAAAAGGTTCACCGAGAATACTGTCTTTCTCTTTGTTCCACATTTTTTAACCCTAAAAGGAGGGAAAACTGTATCTGGAATCCTAGGGGGGGTCTAGTTTTGTTTGTATTTAAGAGTGACCAACAGGGCTTTACCTAGTCCTAGACGTAGTTGCCGGGGAAAACTCTAAATAACTATACTAGTATATACACAATTGATATATGACAAGTATATTAAAAGAGGTATGAAAGAAGACTAACCATGCGCAGCTTCCCATAATACAATTATATATATGAAAGCAGTAAAGGAAAACGGATAACCACTTACCCGTTGTAGAGCTTCCATGCTGTTTTGTTAGTTGTTCAACAAAGAAATTAAAGAAAGTTTTGATGACAACTATATAGTCAAAATCAAAGGAGAAAGTATTTTGAACAGAGATTGTTGGGGCTTACAGCTCAAGGAGAGGCCCAGTGAAAAACAATGATCGCACCGTTATTTTGAAAACTGTACAGGGACTTATACAATGACTGAGGCCCAAAATATTTATGTACAAAGGGGGTTGATTCTTACACTCTATTAGAGGCCCAAAGTTGTTCTAAGAAAAAGAATGGGGCTTACAACTCTAGGAGAGGCCCAATTGGTTTGTTTGAAAACGGCGATCGCGCCGAGGTTTTTGAAAACACAGTGGTCTTATACATTGACAGAGGCCCAAAAAGGCTTTGGTTTTCAAAAGTGGTTGGATCTTACACTCTATTAGAGGCCCAAAGCTTGAAAAAGATTTGTTTAGGGTGATTAAGATCAAAACCTTAAATTAGTTTCAAAATGTATTTTAATTAAATAAAAAATTTAATTAAAATGATCAAAATCATCAAACATGTGTAAAAAACAAGTTGTGATATTGGATTAATGTTTGGAAAATCATGTTTTTATCTACAAAATGATTGGAAACTATTTAAGTTTGGAAAATCAAGAAAGAAAAAATACTTTAAATGTCAAAAAACAAATAAAAATTAATTCTTTATAAAAAATATCAAGTATATGAAATAAATAATATTTTTGGGAAATTATTGTAAAATAAAATATTTTACCATTTTTTTAAATTATTAAAAAAAGAATCAACTCAAAGTCATTAAAATCCAGAGAGAAATTAATTTTTGAATCAATTAAATAAAATCACAAAATTCAAATATTTGAATTTTCAAAAAAGGGCGCCAAGAACACTCAAGAACACGCGCGTGTTCTGAATTTTGCCCAGATTTGTATTTTCTCACCAATCTCACTAAATACTTGATAAATCACACAATCCACATATCAATCTGCTCGTTTTCACCTCACGGTCATGTTTATGGTCTTTAATTTCATTTATTTTAAGCATGGAATAAGAAATCAAAACAAAACCTCAAGAACCCTAAATTCTGCATGAAGGCTCAGAAATTCCATACACGACTCAGGCAAAGCAATTAATTAAGGGGAATCCCTCCATACATGATTATGAATATATGGCAAAAGTATTGTGCGAGGAAATATGCATGAATCATGAGATAACCAAGTTTAGGCTTACTTGAAGGTCGTGGCAGCAATAGCAATTTGATTTTTGAGTTGGAGGTGTTACAGATGAGTTGTGATGATCTGAACAGCTTCCCTACACCATATGGAATGTGTTTGAATGCTTGGAGTGATTGGAATTGGACTGGAACAGGTTATGGTACCTCAACTGCAACTTGGTTAAAACCTTGAGCAATTGGCTGGTGATTTTTTGAAATTGGTATTCCATATGTGGTTTAGGTGTTTGGATCACTTCTATATGATGTTTATGAGGTGTATATGATTGGTTTGGTTGGAATTGCTCTAAAACTCAAAACCCGATAGTGACTTGCTTTAGAAGGCAATTTTGGAAGTGAGAAGGTGATTTTGAGGAAAGCAACAGTTGTAGTGCTTTGGTGTACTCAAACTGATCACAAATGAGCTCTATTTATAGTAGAGAAAGTTTGTTTTGCAAGGAATAGTGAATGGTAACTGGTACAGGAAAAATGGCCTTGTGGTTTAGGAGTTATGATCCTCCAAAGTTGGTACCCTAGCCACTTTGTTCCATAACTTAGAAAATTTCTAAGTTTTTTATGGTTACCCCTTTTACAAGTTATCCCACTTTCTTTGATTTTTCTTGATGAATGATGATTCAAATCACACATTAACATCATTTTAGGGTTAAAGAACCATAATTATGAAAAATCTCAAAAAGTCAAACTTTGACTTTTATGCACAGTTGACTTTTTACCAGATGAATTCCAAACTGTGTGATCCTCTATGAAATCAAGTCCTTGACCCAAATCAAACTTGATGGACATGTTCCATGGGTGTTATAAGGTGTATTGAATCATGTCCCAAGGTTTGGAAGCATTCCTGGGTCAAAAGTCAAAGGTACAGTTGACTTTTTCCTCAAAACCCTAATTGTGGTCCTGATGAAATTGAAACTTGTAGATCAAGCTTCTTGGATCAATCCATTGTTGTAAATGGATAAATATGGTGTGTTAGAGACCCTCAAATCATGTATTGAGGTCTTGGCCCATGTTTTGTCCCAAAAGTCAACTTAGGGGTGAATTAGGTCAATAAACTCTAATTCCTGATTTTTATTATATGCATCCACTGGGGTTAGATTGACTTGATGATTGGGTTTATGATGTCCCTTGGAATATCTAAGGTTGTGCTTTGAAGAATTGGCTCATGGCCAGCTGAAATTTTCCATCTGGAGGCCCTGGTCGACCAAAACCCTAAATTGGTGACACTTGCGATCTTGAGGCTTGATCCACTTGGAATGCTGCAACTTTGTGCTTGATTCTTGATGTGGGAGTCCTCTTGATCCATTATGGGTGTTTGAGAGGCTAGGCAAGTTAAAGATCATGTCATTCCTTGATTGATCCTTTGTCTAAAAGCTCTGAGAGGGATTGAAACCCTAATCTTTGATTGTAGTGAATGCTCAACAATCCTTGAGGAGATTGATGAGGCATAAAGGTACATCCCTATTGTGATGATGATTTGCACAATGATGGGAAATCTATGTGGTCAAAATTTGGGGTATGCCAATGCCCCTATTTAATCTTCTTGGACCCGAAGGTGTGAATGGCGAAGGTATTCGGGAATTCGGGGTACAAGATGATTAAATATCGGAATACCTGAAATTTTGATGGTGGATATGTGTAGCGCGATTTTTGTGGTCCTTAGTCACGATCGCTTGGGTACTACAGTCCGATTCAATTTTAACCTCTTGAGTTAATTAAGGAAGGGAAATAGATGTCTCCAATTAACCCTGCTTGCATACTGAGTTTGAACAACGGCTTGTTAGGTTACAAATGCGATTAAGATATGGGTCCCTCTTCGGTTTATTTTGTTAAATTACAATGTCTGGATCATTTGCGAGGTTTTTGGTAGGATGTTAGGATTTGGTGCTTTTGGGTTGATATATGGGGGGGTACTGGATTTGGGTCTTTGATTAGTATGCTCGCTAAGATTTTTGTAATCTTATGCCTACGTATTCCCGTTTAGCGAAACAGGGAAATCAGAGTGATCGTAGTACCTCCTATTCTACGGGAGGAAATGGGTGTTTTGGTGTCTTGTTCAAAGCCCAAGACGTGAAGCTAAAGGTGATTGGTATCTTGTTCAAAGCCCAAGATGTGAAGCTAAAGGGTTAAAGAGAGTTTGTCATCTCTAAAGAGGAGTTATTAGAGGCCCAAAGAGTTTGAAAAAGATTTGTGAGGGTGAAAATCAAAGAAACCCTAATTTTGTTTTTCTTTAAAAGTAAATATTTAAAGAAAATCAATAAAAATGATATAAATACCAAATAGATTTCAATAAACCACTTGTGATTTTTGTTTAAGGTTTGAAAAATGAGATTTTAATCACAAGATGATTTAGAACTCATTTGGTTTTGATTTTCAAAATAAATATTCACTTTTAAATGTTTAAAAACAATTAAAAATGAATTTATTCACAAAAATACTAACTATATTAAATAAATAATATAAATTTGATTTTTTTGTGGAATAAAATATTTCAACATTTTTGTGATTTTTTGCAAAAAGAACCAATAAAAAATAATTAAAATTGAGGAAGTTATTAATTTTTCAAATCATTAAAAATAATATGAAAAATAGTAAAAAGTGGGAAAAATAACAAAAAGAGGGTCTGGGGCGAGGGGGATTCGAACCCCAGACCTCTTGTGTACGGCATGCGTGCCTTACCACTGGGGTGGTGATACATCCATATATTGAAACACAACCACAAATATACAAGGCTTGCCTTGTTTTTGGCCTGACCCAAGGCAAGGCAAGGCAAGATTTTTGCTAGAAACGTGAAGGCCATAACTTTCACATTTCTCCATGGATGGAGACAAAATTTATATGCATCTGGCCTAGAATTTCTCCAGGAATCCAATGGTGGTGGTGGTTTTTCCAGAAAATAAATCCTCCTCAAAACCCGATAGTGGTTTTGAAATAGGCCATGGTTTGCATTTTCTGTGCTACCTCTTGGTCAGGTATGAATTACATGATAAATTGGTGCAAACACAACACATATAACATGTATAAGAGATGCATGATCATTGGACTTCAAAGCAAGGCATATTTCTGAGAGTTCAAATTGTGATGCTTACCTCTTTTTGGAGCTTTTAGGCTATCTACCAAGGGCTTTGTTCCAGAAATTATTTGATGCTTTGGACACCCTCAAATGATCCCTTAGAAGCTTTTAGAGTGGTTGGAACCAGTTGGAAACCTCAGGAATGGAAATTGGCCCTTTCTTGCAAAAGGGGCAAAAATGGCCAAAATAGCAACTCTCTCAAATGGTGTTCCAGATGTAGGGAACCATTTAGGATAGTTCAAGGATGATATTTGGAGTGTGTTTGAGGTTTTATCTGGTTTGGAAAGTGACTGAATCAAGACATGGCTTGAAAAATGCACAAAAGTCCTATTTTGAGGTTTTGAGGAGGGACTTTGAGATTTTGGTGTTACAGGTCACTTGTGAGAGTTTGAACAGCTTAGATATGACATATTGGATGTGTTTGGATCATGAACTATGGTGAAATTGCTTCCTAACTCAAAAACTCAGAGTTACCTTGCTAAAGAAGGCATATTTGCCTAGAGAAAGAGATTTTGAGGAAAACAAGTGTTGTAGTACTTTGGTGTACTCAAACTGAGCACAAATGAGCTCTATTTATAGTAGGGCAAGTTTTTTTTTTACTGCAATAGTGAATGGCAACTGCTGCAGAAGTTTGACCAATGTTGATCAATGGGAATCCAAGTCTCCTCTAGCCATTGACTAGAGGTTAGGGCACAGGCTGCTGGTTCCCTAGTTCTTGGATCATCCTTGACTGAATTCAGTTGGAAAGGACTCAGTCCATGCCGCCTTGGTGCATCCATTAAATGCTCCAAACCAAAATTGGAGTCTTGTCCCCTCTTTAGGCATTTCTAGGTTTGGCATGCTACTTTTGGTTCCAAAGACTTAGGAGGCTGGTGGATAAGTGTTTGTCCCTCCTTGGTCCCCCCTTGAGGTGTTCAGATGGATAGATTTGCTTGCCCTTTGCAAAATTTGAGCAAATCGAGCAAAATCCCCAAATCGGCCTTGCCATGACAGTTTGCAGCAAGGCATATTGGCATGGCCATATCTCATGGCTTAAGTGGAGTTTCATGGAGTTCTTGGCCATTTTGGAAAGCTCTCATATGATACAACATATGTGTGATTATAGTTTTTCTTGATACTTTTTGGATCCAAGTGAAAAATCCCCCTACTTTTGGAAAAAAAGCAAGACAGATTCTGACTTAGTGAAAATTTCACTAAGTGTTGGAAAAAGTTACATTTTCACTTTTTGTGATTTTGGTCATTCCATAACTCAAAATCCATGATGAATTGGAATGAGGTGTAGTTGAAGCTTTTGTAGAGGTCCATGAGAGCTACAAATCCAGCTTTGAATGGAGAAAAATGGCCTTGTGGTTTAGGAGTTATGATCCTCCAAAGTTGGTAGCCACTTTGTTCCATAACTTAGAAAATTTCTAAGTTTTTTATGGTTACCCCTTTTATAAGTTATCCCACTTTTCTTGATTTTTCTTGATGAATGATGATTCCAATCACACATTAACATCATTTTAGGGTCAAATAACCATAATTGTGAAAAATCTCAAAAAGTCAAAGTTGACTTTTGTTTAGATGAATTCCAAACTGTGCGATCCTCTATGAAATCAAGTCCTTGACCTAAATCAAACTTGATGGACATGTTCCATGGATGTTATAGGGTGTATTGAATCATATCCCAAGGTTTGGGAGCATGCCTGGGTAAAAATTCAAAGGTACAGTTGACTTTTTTCCTCAAAACCCTAATTGTGGTTCTGATGAATTAAAAACTTGTTGATCAAGCTTCTTATATTAATCCATTGTTTCAAATGGATCAATGTAGTGTATTAGGGACCCTCAAATCATCTCTTGAGGTCTTGGCTCATTTTTTGTCCCAAAAGTCAACTTAGGGGTGAATTAGGTCAAGAAACCCTAATTCCTGATTTTTATTGTATGCATCCCCTGGGGTTCGATTGACTTGATGATTGGGTTTATGATTTCCCTTGGAACATCTTAGGTTGTGCTTTGAAGCATTGGCTCATGCCCAGATGAAAATTTCCATCTGGAGGCTCTGGTCGACCAAAACCCTAATTTGGTGACACTGGCGATCTTGAAGCTTGATCCACTTGGAATGCTGCAAATTTGTGCTTGATTCTTGATGTGGGAGTCCTCTTGATCCTTTATGGGTGTTTGAGAGGCTAGGAAAGTTGAAGATCATTTCATTCCTTAATTGATCCTTTGTCTAAAAGCTTTGAGATGGCTTGAAACCCTAATCTTTAATTGTAGTGAATGCTCAACAATCCTTGAGGATATTAATAAAGGCATAAAGGTACATCCCTATTGTGATGATGATTTGCACAATGATGGGAAATCTATGTGGTCAAAATTTGGGGTATGACACTTGATTGTAGTGAAGGCTCAACATCTTTGAGGAGATTAATGAGGCGTGAAAGTACATCCATATTATGATGATTTGCACAATGATGGGAAATCTTGGTGGTCAAAATTTAGGGTATGACAGATGCCCCTATTTAATTTTCTTGGATCCGAAGGTGTGAATGGCGAACGTATTCGAGCATTCGGGGTACGAGAGGATTAAATATCGGAATACCCGAAATTTTGATAATGGTTGTTATGAATGGAAGTTTGCTCATCCACCTTCTTTTGCTAAGCAATGATGCTTAGAAAAGGTAAAAATAAACTTCCCCTCGATCCTTATCTTTAGCCACGGAACTGGTCCTTGTTTTTGAAATAAACTTCCCCTCGATCCTGGTTTTCAGCCAAGGAACTGGTCTCAGTTTCTGAAATAAACTTCCCCTCGATCCTGGTTTTTAGCCACGGAACTGGTCTCAGTTTCTGAAATAAACTTCCCCTCGATCCTGGTTTTTAGCCACGGAACTGGTCTCAGTTTCTTTTGTCAATAAGCTTTCCTGACAAGAAACGCTATTTGTAGCAGTTTTCCTCTAACTTCTCGCCAAATTTTCCTGGGGAGATGCCATTTGATGGGAAAAAGTTTTGATGTTAGACTTACTGGGGAAACCCATTCGTCTGAGCTGTAGAGGTGTACAAACTTCTCTGTTGGAGACGCCATTTGTTGACTCTACTGGGGAAAACGAGTCTCTTGAGAGACTACTTTTTGCTTGGGGATATTACATCATACTTTTCCTCGAGATCTTCTTGGGGAAATGCCATGTGATGCAATCCAATTTTGAGGTGCCGATGACCTTTTTGTCAGCAAATTCTCCGAAGAAGAGTTACTGTATTGCCAGATCTTTGATTAAGAGGCTTTCTATGGGGATTTTCCTTAATCCTGGAAAGCAAAAATATCATCTTCAATGGCGAAAAGTGACGTTTGTCAAAATTTTTCTTGCTTTTTAAAGGTTCAAGTTATCAAAGTGGTCGAAGACCGTCTCCATCCCAGAAATAAACTGGAGGAGATATTATTCAGACAAAACATTTCCTGACAAGGAAAGCAATGACAACTCGATTGAGAGGACTTTTATCACTAGGGGATAAGACCGACCAGAGTGATAGTGATGCAATATGAATATGAATGTAAATTAATAATGCATGATGTATGTATGTTTATGCTGACAAAATTGATGCGATATACAGACTAGTGGATGAACATGACTAGATACTCGGCCACTACAGGGGACGAAGAAATACCATTTGTTCAAGATAGCAATTCTGCCTTGCTTAGGAGAGATACTCCCTGTGGGGAAAACTGTTGGTCGGGCTTAGGAGGTAAAAACTCGGCCGGAGATGTCGGACGGAATATTCGCATCTAACACAGTTGATCATTCATTCAAGCGCACTGGCTTAGAAGGAGTACTTTGATTCAGCACTTTGAGGTTCGATTACTTCTGGAGAAGCGGTCGATGTTCTTTCAATTTTCAACAGCCAAAAGAAATTGCCATCTTTATTTTAAAAGCAGAAAAATGTTTGACAAGCAAATTCGTTTTTGTTTTATTTCAAGAATCGTTAATCATGTTAAATTGTCATTCTGTAAGGCTAAAACAAATAAGAATTGCAAACAAAAGTACTAGGGCTCAAATTTTATTGATAAGACAGAAATCAACCAAGCGCGTGATTCCATAGAGTATTTACAAAGAGAAAATGGTAATTTTAAGGGAAAAGGACTATATTGAAACATTGTCGCTCCCGGGATTTTCATCCAAGTACAAACGCGAAAGTGGCACCGAAACAGAGTCGCCAGCAATGTGTATTTATCCCAAGAGAGGGAAAGGAAACACCGCGTAAACCTGAGAGAACGGAAAAGCATGGTCTTACGACCAAGAGAACTGGGTTCGGGAGTCGGTTACGCGAGAGGAAGGTATTAGCACCCCCTCACGTCCATCGTACCCGATGGGATCCACGCTTGCTGCTCGATCAAAGGGTGTAAAGAAAGGATACTAGAAAAGGAACTGAAAGAAAGAAAGGAGAAAGAAAAGAAAAGGAACGGGAAACAAATGTAGGGAAAATAAAAGAAGTGCTCGCATGGGCCCTACCCCACTGCCTACGTATCTCACCGGGAGCATGAGAATCAGAGCGACGTAGTTCCCCTCACCTAAGGGAAAGATTGTTCGTGTTTTTTAGGGAACGACTAACGTTCTAGCTCAGGTGTTGTAGGCTCGCTGGTCCGAGTGCGTTACCATCTTGCAAGAGAACGAGTAAAAGCGCGTTCATACGCTGAGAGTGAGTGAGGTGAGAAAAGAATTCCCGAAGGAAAGACGTTATTGTTGGTTTTTGTCTTTTAAGAGTCTTTTCATTTGTTTGCATATGACAGTGTATCTGGATCTTAGTCATTGGAATGTGTACATTCTCACATTCCAAGATGGAATGGGTAAGAATGCACACTAAGAGTGAAGAAGACCCCCACACTTAGTTCCAATTGTCAAGGTTCAAACACACTAGCATACTTGTGTTTATTAAGTGTTTTGTTGATTATGAAGTGAAGAAGTGTTTTTTATTATTTGCACCTTCAACAAGTATTGCATTTAAGTCCCTCATACAAGATCAAATGTTTAACACATCGACCCAAGATGGGCTATATGCTATACATTCTAAGATTATAAGAGAAGACCCCTTATAATCTTTTCTTTATATGAAGGCCTAAATGCAATAAATGCCTACCTTTATTATATGTTTTGAATTTTCTTTGAGATGAGAAAAGAGACTCAAGGGAGGATAAAGGTAAAAATCTATATGGACTAAGACTCAATCCTAATTGATTAGTTAAGGGAGTGATCCTAAAGTTTGTGAGGTTTCAACCTAAAGTCTAAAGAAAGAATGAATTAAACAATTCACTTCTAAAGTAGAAGATGAATTGTAATTCACAAAGGGAAAGTGATGAGTTATTAAAAGAAAGCACATAAGTGCTTAACAAAACACAAAATGGAATTGTAAAAGAGAAAGGATAGAAGTTGAATGTGGATTCCTTATCCACACTCAATTGAAACTTACCAAAGCCCCTACATGGTTAGTAAACATGTATAAGAAGTATAAGAAGTAAAAGAACATGTAATGCATCATAAAACTCAAAAGAATTGAATGAGAAACCAAATACTAGAGCCACAACCAGAATGGGCATCATATGGACAACAAGTGAATATCATCATACAATTGCAAGTGAATAAGCAATAATCATCACCCATTAGCATTTAAACATGTTACAAGAAGAAGGGGTAGATGAAAGATGGAAAGAAATGAAGAGGACATGCATAAATGGAACATGTAAATCAACAACCAGAATTGAAACTAAATGGAAAATGGTTTATAAACATCTCAAAAATATTTATGAATCAACTTCAAGACATTCAAGAAGTAATATAAGAAGAATTGAAATGAAAGTTCAAAAAGAAAGTGCAAACAATACATGTTAATGATGCACAAAGTTCAAATTGAAATGAACATGTAAAGATGACCTATAATATGTATCAAAGACCTATAATATCATATGAATGGCTCATAACATATGCAAATGCTCATACAAATGTGCACAAAAGAATTCATGTAAACATGCACTAAAGTTGTAATGACATGCCATGGATTATACTTCCAATGTAATGCATCAAACAAAGACCAAATGGATTCATGAAAATTATGCCAGCATATTATTGGAATGCCTAGGTCAGAAATACATCATACATCAAGATAGCATGTAAAAATTCAGAGCAACATGACTTCAAACAAAGCAATTAGGTCAAATTGAAACATCATGCAAAGTGGTGCAAATATAGGCATCAAAACATGTCATAAAGTGACCTAAAAAATCAAACAAAAATCATCTAACATGCTTCAATGTATTAGTGAATCAATGCAAAAAGAATCATGTCAAAACAGTTGGTAATGAGCAAGAACAAAATTAAACAAATTCATGTATCATGCTTAGAATGCATCTAAATAGAAATTCAAAGAAAATTATGGACCAGGGGTAAAAAGGTCATAAAATCAAGAAATAAAATCATGAAAAATTTCCTAAATGTTTTAAGAAGGCTCATGAATTTTTGTGGAATTTTATGATGCTATTTAGTATTTTTAAAAATTAAAAAGAAAACGTGTAGAAAAATAGAAAAATTAAAATGAAATGAAAAGCAAGTGTGGGGTGCATGCCTAGTAAAAATGAGTTCAAAAATCATTGGGCCTTAAGCAAGGGGGTGTGAATATCAATTTAATCCAAGGTCCAAATCTGCGCTGAACACACTAATTAACATGTACACTCAGTCAACAAAATTGACTCGCTCATGGCCATTGGATCAAGTCAAGGTCAATCAAAAGTCCAAGTAAGCAACATCAACGCACACACGTGAACGACCACACAACATACAATGCACCACACCACATAATGTTTAAATGAAATCAGAAAAACGCACGTGAGGATCACATGACTTTTAATGTGCTGGCATCATACAAACCTCACGATCATAAAAAATGGACGGACACGATTAAAACAGGACAAAACCCTAGCAAATACAGTCACCTGCCGGAGATGACTTCCGGTCACCTTCTCCGGCTATATCACCACCGTCTGCAACTTCAAGTTTTCCAGAATCTCACAAACAAAACATCAAAATGAAGAGGAAGTAATGGAGAGCACGAATCCAAAGACAAAATGCACAAGATGTTCATGAGATGAGAGAATCGTCCAGAGGAAGATTTGCCCTAACTTTTCAACTATGCCTCAAAAGGCCTATCAACTAGCCAGACAAGTTCTTGAGCTTATAAGAAGCTTCAAGTACCTGAAAACAACTTATCATTAAGTCTATAATAGTGGATATTCGTACCTGAAGTTTTGAAACCTTGAAGTGTTCTTCAGAAAACCAGAGGTCTTGTCTCTTCTACAATCTTCACTTGGCCAAATAAAGGCTGAGATGTAGAAATTGATGATGATTTAATGGAGAAAAGGTTGAAACCAATCTTCAAAACAAGTTGCAGTGTTGAGAAATTGAGAGAGAATCAGATAGATTCTGAACTGAGAGGACCAAAGTGAAGCTCGAGGATCAGTTCAATGGTGAGATTGAGAGAGAAGAAGAGAGTGTTTTGGAGTGAAATGAGAAGAATCCAAACTGAAAATGAAATTGGAGTGTGTGTTTTCTATTTATGGTGAGCTCTAATCATGGTTTAGTGAGTTGAGTTAGGGTGAGTCAAGTTGGTTAACTGAGTCATCCCTAACTAACTGAGTCAAGTTAGTTAGGGAGAGCAGTGCTATGGTGAAGAGGGCTCATGACAGGCTATGGTGTGGGAAAAATAAATGGCACGGTTTGTGAAATAGAAGCTTGTTCATCAAAAACTTGCTAAGCAAGTTTTGCCCCTTCTATTCTCATGCAATGCACGTGCCACTGTGCTTAGTGTAAGTAGTGTATGCTTGGTCAAAAGAGGAAATTGAAGTGAAGAAGTGTTTGGTGTGTGAGTGAACCAAATTATGAACTGAACTGTCAATGTACCAGTGCCAACATAGGGTAGTTTGTTGAAGTTTTTCTCCTTATTCAATGAATGGTTTGGTATGCTTTTGGAGTCAATTGAAAGAGGAGATATTGAAGAACAATGTTGGTTTGAAAATTGAAGTGAAATGAGGTCTCTAACATGCCTAAAAATGACCATAAACAGATGGAAAAAGAGACTGGTACATGGGCGCGCAGACTTGTGGCATGACCTGGTTGTGACCTGGTCAAATTTCAGTTGCAATGACCATTCTTTGAGCCATCATAACTCCTTAACCTTTGATCAGATGAAAAATTGATAAACACCAACTTTGAAGATCTCACATAGAGGAACAACTTTGATGTTGAAAAGTTTTCCATTTGAAGCTTCTAATCATGAGTAATTGATCAATACATTTGGCCCACCAAGTGTTTGAGAAAATGACTGCGCGCGTGCCCTGAAAATCTTGGTCATGACCTAGTTTTGGACCTACTTTGCTCAAACTTTGATCAATCATATCTCACTCAATTTTTATCCAATGGAGATGTTCCACATATGGATGTGAAGCTTAAAACAAGATCTTTTGTTGTGGCTGAGTGGAATTTTCATTTGGTGCTTCAATTTTAAATGGCCTTGGTTCAAACTCTGATGCAAAATGGCCAAAACTTGCTATTTTTAGTAACCCTTCATCTTCCAAAAATGGCAACTTTCCACCTCTTGATTTTTTTATGATTCCTTTGGAGTTTCTTGACCAAATTTTGTACATTGGACATATGTAACATGAATTTCATGATTTTGGGCTCAAAAAGTCAAGAGTTGACTTTTTCCTCTGATTATTTGACTTGGCCCCAATTTTCCTGATTTCTGATCTTTCTTCCAATTGAAACACTTCCAAAACCAATTGAGAGGCAATTTTCCATACACATACACTTAAGAACATGTAGAATACCATGACATCAAGTTTTGTCCAAAAAATCAAAGATTCCCTGATTTAATGGGAAACCCTAGTTTTGGTGCCCACCTCCTAGGAGAAAAATGTGCAGTCTTCAATTTCAAATTCCTCAGAGTATGTTGTGTACCTTCTTAAAGGATGATGATATATGCCATTTGAGGATGATTTTGGATCAATGAGCTATCTCTTTTGAGGGTTTTCCTTCAGTTTTTGAACCTCTTGCATAGTGAAAGATGTAATGCTTCAATCTCCCATTGTATCTCTTATCCTTGAGGTTGTGGATGATCAATTGAGATGGTATGAGACATGAAAGACCTCTTGGCTTACCTTGAGGGCACTTGATTGACCTTTTTGTGCTTTGAATGATCTCTTGATTGTCCATCTCCCACCTGATCACATGCCCTGATGGTAAGAAGGATGCCATGCTTCATTTTTCTATGTTAAATGCAATGTAATGTTAATGAGGTGGATATGATATGATAAATGATAATGCCATGCTATGATGCCAAAAGGGGAGAGCAAATTTTGGGGTATTACAGCTGCCCCTATTCAAGAGCTGTAGACCTGAATGCCTGAAAGCAATTGCTTTCGGACTTTCAAGGTATATAGTGATTGAATACCAAATATAACCAAAAATTTGCTCTGGATGATGAGGAAGAAACTTCCACGACATTGCTGGCTTGAATCTTCAATGAAACATTGTCGGAGAAAACTGTCTTTTGAACGATGCCAGACGACTACTGGCTTGCCACACTGCTGGTGGACTCTAATAATGTCTTTTATGCAATTCCAGACGACTACTGGCCTGCCACGCTACTGGTGGACTTTAGAAATGTCTTTTTGAACGACGCCAGACGACTACTGGCTTGCCACACTGCTGGTGGACTTTAATAATGTCTTTTATGCAATTCCAGACGACTACTGGCCTGCCACACTACTGGTGGACTTTGCAGCTTCGTGCCACCCGAAGACGGACTTTTGCCAATCCACTGTTGGACTTTTGGAATATGCCACCCTTAGATGGACCTTTCGCCAATCCACTGTTGGACTTTTGCCACCCGAAGACGGACTTTTGCCAATCCACTGTTGGACTTTTAGCTGCTTTGCCACCCGAAGATGGACTTTTGCCAATCCACTGTTGGACTTTTAGAATATGCCACCCTTAGATGGACCTTTCGCCAATCCACTGTTGGACTTTTGCCACCCGAAGACGGACTTTTGCCAATCCACTGTTGGACTTTTAGAATATGCCACCCTTAGATGGACCTTTCGCCAATCCACTGTTGGACTTTTAGAATATGCCACCCTTAGATGGACCTTTCGCCAATCCACTGTTGGACTTTTGCCACCCGAAGACGGACTTTTGCCAATCCACTGTTGGACTTTTAGAATATGCCACCCTTAGATGGACCTTTCGCCAATCCACTGTTGGACTTTTGCCACCCGAAGACGGACTTTTGCCAATCCACTGTTGGACTTTTAGAATATGCCACCCTTAGATGGACCTTTCGCCAATCCACTGTTGGACTTTTGCCACCCGAAGACGGACTTTTGCCAATCCACTGTTGGACTTTTAGAATTTGCAAAATTGTATTACTCTCTACATCCGTGTCAGACATCTCTGCCGACTTTGCTGAGGAACAATGATCAATGACTTGACTTTAGAGGTTCCTGAGAGGATAGCATCTCTGCTGGATAATGAATGAACAATCCGTCTGCTCCGAATTGTCAAGTTTGCCAAAAATAAATTGGACTTGAAGAATAATAGATCTGCCAGTAATCACTTTATCTGCTGGGGGAATGAATTCTGGTCACAGCGACTCCGTTGGGGATGAGAATTTCTTTGCATGGCGTCTTGCTAAGGAAGAAAAGTCATAAAAAAAACTCTGCTTGGGGATCTATCCAATCCAAGACCCTTTGTAGGGGTTATCCACCTTTTGACCCGGCTGGGGAAAGACTGTGCCATCCTTGTTGAGGAATAGATTCTGCCGATCTTATAAACCTCTGCGGGGAGAACAACAACTCAGCTGGGAGTTGCTGACAAGATTCGATGCTGACCTCTGTGGGGGATCATTACCAGAGACACAATCTTGCTGGGGATCCGGGCTACTCTTCCAGGGATATGCAAATCCTGGTTAGAACATTCCACTACAACTTGCTAGGAAAGAGCCCTTAGAGATCTGTTGGGGAAACCCAAAGCAAATCCACAGTAGTCTGCTGAAGAATATGACTGTCGAGCTTAGGATAAGTACCACAATGCCCCATGTTAGGCGAGCTTCCCTTTAGACAATTCCGTTAGGGATGACGAGTTTATAACAAACTCTGCTGGAGGAAACTGCTTTAAAACGTCTCATGCTGGGGAATGCCTTTTGAGAGGATTTTACAGAAGACCAACTGTCCTCGAACTCTACTGGGGATGATCAACACTTCATGATGGGGAAACAAACATGCCCCATGCTTGGACAAAACAACAATTCGTCCCCGAAGAGGATGTCATAAGAGGATTTTACAGAAGATCTAGCCTCTTCAAACTCTTGTGACTTCGCTGGGGATAATGACCATCAGTTTCGGTGTCGACGAGACCACTCTTTTGGGGAACCTGTGACCATTATCGACACAAAAAAGCTTGTAGCTGTTGGAAGTACTGTATGAGAGAATCGACTTAATAAGATGCAACGGTACCCAGTTGAACTTAATTCACTGATATCGACCCGTTATGAACAATCGTCGACCGAACGATGAACGCCGATCTCCTTACCCATAATTGCCCCAGTCTTTTGCGTGGGGGTGATTTATTGCTGGTCTTGCGCTTAAAATCATCTGCACCTGCTACCTGCAACAAAAGAATATGCCCACATGCCCCGAATATTACGTGGCTAGAATCCACCATCCGGGAGTATTCAACATTCGAAGTAATTTCAAATGTTTTTTCTGCGCATGTTATTGCAAGGCTGCCATGTTTTCAAATGCAATGTTTTATCAAAAATTAGGACGTTTTTGTAAACAAAGCAATAAAACAAAAATAGAAAGCTTTTTATTGAAATTCAATTTATTGACTGAGAGCCCAGAATAGGCAATTACATCCGGAAGCAATCCCTGGAAAGAGGTGATCGCTGAAAATTGAGAAAAGAAACTATCCTAATGGCAATGTGAAAACGGAATTCCACTGAGTTTCCATTCTGTTATGACCAGTATGTCTTCAAAACTCCCCGACCTTGCCTTCTGAGGAATGATCGGACCGATTCCTATCTTTCAGAACGTCAGTTGTTCAAACGATAATGGGGGATAGATAACTCAGACCATAGTCATTCGCTTAAATCCCTCTTTTGTGTGGACCGCCCTTTCAGGTTTTCGATCCACCAGGATACCCTTTTTTGCCTAAGTTGCCCTTTCGGGTTTTCAACTTACCGGGTGTACAAATCTTTTTTTCAATTATATCCCTAATTTTTGCCCGAACCTTATTCTGTTTTTGGTTCGCCGGGATGCCCTTTTTTGCCTGGATTTTTTTATTCTTATTATCCAGCGGGTCTATTCATGCGAAGTATTTTTTGACTACGTCCGAGTTGACAGGGGATGAAAAGTCTTCGCCATCCATGGTTGTAAGCAATAAAGCTCCGCCCGAAAAGACCTTTTTAACCACGAATGGACCTTCATAATTAGGAGTCCATTTGCCCCTGTGATCCGTATTGGGAGGAAGGATCCTTTTGAGTACCACATCTCCGACTTTATAAACCCGAGGACGCACCTTCTGGTCAAATGCCTGTTTCATTCTGCGCTGATATAGTTGCCCATGACATACAGCCGCCAATCGCTTTTCCTCAATAAGGCTCAGCTGATCAAATCTGGCTCGTACCCATTCAGCTTCATCTAGCTTAACATCCATCATGACTCTGAGGGACGGAATCTCTACTTCAACCGGTAGCACTGCCTCCATACCATATACAAGTGAGAAGGGGGTTGCCCCAGTGGACGTGCGTACCGACGTTCGATACCCATGCAAAGCAAATGGTAACATCTCATGCCAATCTTTGTACGTGACAACCATCTTCTGCACAATCTTCTTGATATTTTTGTTGGCCGCTTCGACCGCGCCATTCATCTTTGGGCGGTACGGAGAAGAATTGTGATGTTCGATTTTGAAGTCCCGACATAACTCAGCCATCATCTTATTATTCAAATTAGAACCATTATCAGTAATGATTCTTTCGGGAACTCCATATCTGCAAATGATATCCCGTTTTAAGAAACGAGCGACCACTTGTTTTGTAACATTGGCATAGGATGCGGCTTCAACCCATTTGGTGAAGTAATCAATTGCCACCAAGATGAAACGATGACCATTGGAAGCTGTAGGCTCAATCTTTCCGATCATATCAATGCCCCACATGGCAAACGGCCAAGGCGACGACATGATACTCAACGGATTTGGAGGCACATGCACCTTGTCTGCATAGATCTGGCATTTATGGCATTTGCGGGCATATTTGCAACAATCTGACTCCATAGTCAACCAATAATATCCCGACCTTAACAACTTTTTAGCCATTGCCTGCCCTCCGGCATGGGTACCGAAAGAGCCTTCGTGCACTTCAATCATCAACAAGTCCGCTTCATGTCTATCCACACATCTAAGCAGGACCGTGTCAAAATTTCTTTTATACAGCACGCCATCTTTGTTCAAGAAGAAACTACCGGCTAACCTTCTCAACGTCTTCCTGTCTTTGGACGATGCCCCGGGCGGGTACTCTTGACTTTTCAAAAAACACTTAATGTCATGAAACCATGGCTTGTCATCAGACGCTGCATCGACCGCAAACACAAATGCTGGTCTGTCAAGGCGGGATACCTCAATCTTAGGTACATGGTTCCATCCTTGCACTTTGATCATGGAAGACAAAGTGGCCAAGGCATCTGCGAACCTATTCTCATCTCGAGGAATATGGTACAGTTTCACTGTTGTGAAAAATGTCAGCAATCTCCTCGTATAATCTCTATACGGCACTAGATTTGCTTGGTGCGTGTACCAACTCCCTTTCACTTGATTGATTACCAAAGCTGAATCACCGAATATATCAAGGGTTTTAATCCGTAGATTAATCGCCTCCTCGATCCCCATTATACAAGCTTCGTACTCTGCTTCATTGTTGGTGCATCCGAAAGTTATTCGTGCAGTGAAAGGCATATGAACACCTTCCGGCGTGATAAGAACTGCTCCAACTCCGCACCCATTCATATTGACAGCCCCATCAAACATCAGACTCCATTTGGATTCAGGGTCTGGCCCCTCCTCCGGAAGTGGTTCCTCGCAGTCTTTAGCTTTGAGAAACATGATGTCCTCATCAGGGAAGTCAAACTTCATGGGTTGGTAATCATTAATTGGCTGTTGCGCAAGATAGTCGGACAAGATACTTCCTTTGATGGCCTTTTGTGAAGTGTACTGAATGTCATACTCTGTCAAGACCATTTGCCACCGTGCAACTCTGCCTGTCAATGCTGGTTTCTCGAAAATGTACTTGATAGGATCCATTTTTGAAATCAACAAGGTTGTGTGCCTAACCATATATTGCCTCAATCGCTTAGCGGCCCATGCAAGCGCACAGCATGTCTTTTCAAGCATTGAGTATCGGGACTCACAATCATTGAACTTTTTGCTCAGGTAGTAAATAGCATGCTCCTTCCTACCTGTCTCGTCATGTTGACCGAGAACACAACCCATGGAACCTTCAAGCACTGTCAGATACATTATCAGCGGTCTCCCTTCAACTGGAGGCATTAGAATCGGAGGTTCCTGCAAGTATTCTTTTATCTTATCGAATGCCAATTGGCAATCGTCATTCCACCTGACCGTTTGATCTTTCCTTAACAATTTAAATATTGGTTCACACGTGGCTGTTAGGTGAGATATGAACCTTGCAATGTAGTTCAATCTACCCAAGAAACCACGAACCTCTTTTTCTGTTCTCGGTTCAGGCATTTCTTGTATTGCTTTCACCTTGGCAGGATCAACCTCGATTCCTCTTTCGCTCACAATGAAACCTAACAACTTTCCAGAACGCACCCCAAACGTGCACTTGTTTGGATTTAATCTCAGACAGAACTTTCTCAACCTTTCAAACAGCTTTTTCAGGTTAACCAGATGTTCCTCTTCTGTTCTCGACTTGGCAATCATATCATCTACATAACATTCGATCTCCTTATGAATCAAGTCATGAAACAATGTCACCATCGCCCGCTGGTACGTTGCCCCTGCGTTTTTCAACCCAAAAGGCATTACTTTATAACAATATGTACCCCACGGAGTAATGAACGTGGTCTTCTCCATATCTTCAGGTGCCATCTTGATCTGGTTGTACCCGGAGAACCCGTCCATAAAGGAGAACACTGAAAATTGAGCTGTATTATCGACCAGCACATCAATATGAGGTAGTGGAAAATCATCTTTCGGGCTAGCTTTATTAAGATCTCGATAATCCACACACATTCTCACTTTTCCATCTTTCTTCGGTACTGGCACGATGTTGGCTACCCACGGAGGATACTTTGTCACAGCAAGAAAACCAGCATCCCACTGCTTCTGGACTTCCTCCTTAATCTTTAAAGCCATGTCGGGGTGAGTCCGACGAAGTTTCTGCTTGACTGGCGGACATTCTTCTCTTAATGGCAGCCTGTGCACGACAATATCCGTATCCAACCCCGGCATGTCTTGATACGACCAGGCGAAAATGTCAACATACTCGCGCAACATTTCCGTCAAAGTTTGCTTCACATCTGCTTGCAAGCTGGCACCAATCCTGATCTCTTTCTTGGCGTCCTTGGTACCAATATTGATGATTTCTACAGTCTCCTGATGAGGCTGGATGACCTTTTCCTCTTGTTTCAACAATCTGGCCAATTCTTCAGGGAGTTCACAATCTTTCTCATCCCCTTCTTCGGCTTGATAAATCGGATTGTCAAAGTCATACATAGTCATATCAAAATCGTTATCAGTGGTATCCGGAGGATCAAGTCTGCATGAACGGGTTCATGCCTTATTTTAGAATTTATTTTTAAGCAAAACAAAAGAAAATGAAACATTGCCATTTTATTTTTTTTTGTGCAAAAATAAAAACTGAAAGACAGAGAACAAAATTTGATTGCAAAACGTCCTTTATTAATGATTAAACATTGCAAATGCAACCATGGTGGCCCTACAAATGAATCTATACGCCTTGGGCAAAGCGCAAGATTTTGACATGCATTATGGTTAGAAAAAACAAAGAAAAATTACTCTGTCTGAAGAGTAACCCGGATGACTTCTTCAACGAACCAGTTCTGCACTTGTTGTCCCGGAACATGAGGGCGTACCCAGTTGTCCAGGTCACAATCACTGTCAACACTATCCTCTGTGGCTGCACAAGACTGGTCCGTGTAGATAATTCCCCCACTATTGAAAGTAATGGGTCCCCTGCTCCCCGCATCTGAAGTTGTAGAGGGATGATAACCAATACCAAATTTGTCTTCCTTCATTGGGGTCTCTATCAACCTGCCCCAACCTTGGGCGTTGCCTGCCCTGACGACTTCGACAGCTTGTTTGTAAGATGAAATGGAGGTACCAGCCCCAACTGGTACAGAAGAAGACTCAGGTGCATCGTCAATGTTGACTGCTTCAAATGATTGGCACAGCATCTCATGAATTTCCCCATCCATTTCAATGTACTTGAACGTGGACAAGTGACTCACAAAGATGTCTTCTTCCCCACACACTGTCACAACCTGCCCTTCAAACTCATACTTCAGCTTTTGATGTAGAGTAGAAGTAACAGCTCCGGCTCCGTGAATCCAAGGGCGTCCCAATAGGCAGCTATATGCAGGTTGTATGTCCATTACATGGAACGTGGATTTGAATACCTGTGGTCCAATTTGTACGGGCAATTCCACCTCACCAAACACAGATCGTCTGGTCCCATCGAATGCTCTGACCACCAATTCACTAGGCCTTAAGATCAAACCATCAACTTCCAGCTTCATTAATGCCTTCTTGGGCAAGACATTGAGTGATGAACCAGTGTCTACCAGTACATGAGATAACACTGCGCCCTTACACTCCATCGTGATATGCAAAGCCTTATTATGGTTTCTTCCTTCAACCGTCAAATCTCTACTTGTAAAGCCCAAGCCATGGCTAACCTTAACATTGGAGATTACGCCCTCGAGCTGATTAACAGTAATTTCTTGTGGCACGTACGCACTCTTCAACACTTTCAACAACGCCTGCCGGTGCGCATCAGAGCACATCAATAGTGACAAGATTGAAATCTTTGAAGGGGTCTGATTCAGTTGGTCCACAATCTTATAATCGCTTTTCTTGATTATCTTCATAAATTCTTCCATTTCCTTATCAAAAGTAATCTTTGTCTCTGCTTCAGGTGTAGGCGCACTTTCAACCACCTGTTTACCCTTAGCCTTTGCTGCAGCTTCTACCTCCTTATCACTTCTCAAGGTTTGGGGAGCGAACAACCTTCCACTCCTTGTAAAGCCCCCTACACCCCCTACATTATCAATATTTGGGCTGACTGACGACTCAACTTCTTGCTTTTTACCTTCGTAATATACATCTGCCCCATAGTGCCATGGGATAGCCTTCGTAGATGTGAACGGAATTGGTCCTGGCACCGTGATAGTGACAGGACTGGGCCCTTCTGGCGCAACACTCGCCACGGGAACTGCATTGACCGGCATTTGAATCTCAGCGGGAGTGTAATAGATGGTCACGGTTGATATCTCATCAGTGTCTTTCACGACTCTGTCGAACTGTAGACATCCTTCTTCGATCAGATTCTGTAAACCCATCTTCAACTTATCACAGCCGTTCTCCTGATTCATACACTCAGAGCAATCTTGATTACAGCCCGGGAACACCTGTCCCTTCAATAAACGATCTTTTACAACCAACAAAGAAGTTTTCACTTGATGAACGTCTAACACCAAATTCAATCTCCTCCCATCTTCAATAGCGTACACATTTGCTGCACTATGATCAGGCATGGGATGCTGAGTAATATTAGGAGCGGGAGAGAAATTGATGGCTTTAGCATCAATCAAATCTTGTACTTTATGATGGAAAGCCCAGCATTTTTCGATGGAGTGCCCCTGAGCACCTGAGTGGAACTCACAACGAGCATTAGCATCGAAGTTAGGTGGCAGGTTTCCAGCAACCGGAGCTTTCATAGTACGGAGTTCTACCAACTTTAACTCGAGTAGCCGGGGCAACAGCGCGGCATAAGTCATAGGGAGAGGATCCATCTTACGATCCCTCTATCTAGACCTTTACTGGAAAAAAGGTTGTTGCTGTTGAACTTGTTGTTGGGGTTGTTGTTTCTGAACAGACGATGTGGGGATTGTTACAGCATCTACCTGATAATAAGCTTGAGAACGCCCTCTGCCTCGTCCTCTAAACACAGCATTCGTATCACCTTCTCTTCTTTTCTGGTTACTAGCAAATGGTTTCTTCGTCCCCGAAGAGCCAGCCCCACTCACATCCTGGATCTTTCCAAGCTTTAACAGACTTTCTATTCTTTCTCCCGCAATCACAATATCAGCAAATCCAGCTGACGGACAAGCAGCTAATCTGTCAAGATAGGCCCCTTGCAAGGTGCCCATGAACATATCTGCCATTTCTCTGTCTGACAAGGGAGGTTGGACTTGGGCAGCCATTTCCCTCCACCTCTGTGCATATTCTTTGAAACTCTCATTGGCATTTTGTGACAACCCCTGCAATTGAGTGCGGTTGGGCGCCATGTCAATATTATACTGGTATTGCTTCAGGAACGCTTCTGCCAGATCTTTCCAATTCTTCACAGCAGCTCTATTCAACTTCATATACCAGGTCAAGGACGCCCCAGCCAGACTGTCCTGAAAATAGTGCATCCATAGCTTCTCGTCATCCGTATGGGCTGAAATCTTCCCAAAGTAAGCTTGAAGATGCGTTTGGGGACACGCATTGCCGTGATACTTATCAAAAGTAGGAGGTTTGAATTTAGGGGGAATTCTGACTCCTGAGACCAGCCCCAAGCTGGTAACATCAATACCCATAGAGTTCTTGCATTCGATGGCCCTGATCTTCTCTGCTAACTCATCATACCTTCGATCCCCTTGATTACCCACATCAGCATCCAGCAGAGTAAATTGGTCTTCTAGAGTATCTTCAAGAGTAACACCAGCATGCCTACCATTTCCATTACCCCTATTGTTACCACCAGGAGGAGGGTTGCCACCGGGAGGAGGAATGCCATGTCCCTGTGAATTGTCATGCTGATCACCTTCGGGCCCATTGTCTGGACGCTCTACCAGAAGCCTCAATCTCTCCTGATTTTGCGCCATGCCAGTCATGAGGGTCATGAACTGGTCCATACGCGCCCTCATTTCAGCCAAATCACTTTGCACTTGATCCATGATTCTTACTTGATTCCTTCGCGTCGAATATCGGTGAATATGACTCTCCGCTATACTGCCTGAAACCAAATAAAGGTTAGAGTCCCTGCAACGAGTACCTGAAAAGCAAGTAACAAAAATGCAAAATGATATGCAATGCCATGCAATGCCATGTTTGTCATTTCCGAGGTGCTTTATACCCTGATTCCAATCCAAACCACAGAAATCTGAAGACCAGAAATTGTGATATAAAGAGACGTGTCGTGGTCATGTGCTTGTGTGCAGCTATCTGATAAGGAATAATTCTGAATAAAACTGCTCATACTCATTCAACGAAGTATTCAAGTACATTTAAGAAAGGTTCAACCGCAAATGCAATACAAGGAAAAATGGATCCATCAACAAGCCTGATGGTAACCATTAACAACAAAATATAAGGAAAAGAACATCAGTCTGACAATTCCACACCCTTCAGCTTATCACTTGAGTATTTGATCTCCTCAAAAAGTATACGGGTACGCTGGTGATTCGGCTTTTCAATCATCTCTTTGATCAAGACATCCCTTTTCTCAAGAGCTTCATTTAAAGAACCCATATGCAGCATCAGAGCCTCGTCATCACACACTCCTTTGTGTCTCTTTATGCCAGCTTGCGTCTTGAGTATCTCCCTTTCTATCATGACTTCTTCAAGCTCTTTCTTGGTGTTCCTCAGCTCACCTCTAGCTTCTTCTAGCTGTTCTTGACTCTTACCGAGGCTTTCCCGATACTTTCTCCTCTGCTCATGCGCCTTTTCAAGCTCTTCGTCCTTAATCTGCAATTGTTCCTGTAATTCAGCATTCTCTATCCTAACTTCGTCCCAAGCGTGCTGAAACTTTGTTAACTTTTCTTTGGTCTGTGCTAACGCCTGTTTGGTTTGCTTGTGGGCTTGAGTAGCATCATCAGCACCTTTACTAATCTTCCGGAAATGTTGGGCTCTTCCAGCAAAGTCTTTTTCTTTTGCAGTTAGGATTTGTTCAGCATCTTGGGCTTTCCGCTCCATCTCTTTGTTGACATGTAGAGCATTCTGAAGACGGCTACTCAACTCGGAATTCTCTCCTTGAAGTTTTTTCACCAAGGCTTGCAACTTGTCAACTTCTTCCACAGTAGCAGTGCTTCTTGCTTTCTCATTCTCCGGATACAAAAGGGGTGCCTTACCAAAAGGCAAGAGAAAATCTTCAACTCTTTTCTTCACCCACTCTTCATATGCTGGATAAACCCGGTTGTTGGGCTTTCCTAGAGTAACTTTCCCCTTTTTCAGTATGCTACCCCAGCTTTCAGAAGCTTTCTGTGCTGCTTCCCAACCATCTGATGTATGAAAATAGAGGGACTCCTCCACATCTCTCTTAATAGGCGGACCTGTCAGGGCATACCCAAATTGTCGAATGGCCAAAGAAGGATTGTAGTTAATTCCACCCAGTCTTCCTATCAGTGGAACGTTAGGGAACTTACCACAGCTGTGGATAATATTCTTGCCAATCAGCCCATGATCTACCCATACGATGTCCTTGGCCACCAATCCCATTAAACGCTGTTTCCACTCTAGAGAATCTTTGGAATCCACAAAAGCCCCTGATTGTGGTAAACGGCCTGCAAACCACTTATAGAACAAAGGTGCACAACAACGAATTATCCCTCCTCTTTTCTTTTCGTTTCGGTTGTACAACGAGTAGTGAAGATCTCCCAGTAGCGTTGGCACCGGGTTCTTCATCATGAATATTCGTATAGCGTCCGTATCAATAAAATCCAGCTCGTTGGGAAACAACACTATGCCGTATATACAAAGGGCTAGCAAAGCATTAAAAACAAGCCAATTCTCGCCTTTAGCTGCTTCCTGGGCCTTCTTAATCAGATATTCCAGCTTGTAACCACGAATCTTTCCTTTGTTGGAGACATTGTCACTTAACTCTGATTTGCTCAAATAAAGAGCACTAGCCACCTTTCCAAAGTCAAGATCCCCCACCGATCCAAAGAAAGGGGGCTCCTCCTTGACAGCAATCCCCAACATGTTGGAATACTCCTCCAAGGTAGGAACCAACACATAGTCTGGAAATACAAAACACCTCAGAGGCGGATCATAGAACTGCATCAACGTATGGAGACCTCTGGCTTCATAATCACTGACATTACGGACCATAGATAAAATCCACCCATATTTCTCTTCAAAAGCTTCTCGTACTGCAGGGCTCGCCATTCCCTTCAGCATAACAATAGGGCCTAAAGTAGGCGTAAGGAACTTATAGCTGATGATATTCTTCCTCTCTTTAGTGTTCATCTTTGCAGGGACCTGATGACTGGAATCAAGGGTAATATATGCACCTGGAAATGAATAAACATGTATGTTAGGATATGATAATGCAATGCAAAGGGCAATGTGATCAGGTAATCAGGTGTCTGTGCTGAACTGTGAACGGTGTCAGTGTAGCTCTGAGACTAATATAGAACCATAGATAAGAACCATCTGAATACAATAGGATGAAATTTCCTTTTTGTGCAATGATGATAGAAAACCGGGTATGTAGGAGGTCATGGTTACCTGCAAACCTGTAAACAACCCGCCCTTCTCACATGTGGGTACTAGGATGTTCAGTATCCTGGGCTCTCAGGTCGAGAAATGATGATACGTTCACCATTTCTGGTTTGGCATCATCATCAATCGAGGAGGCCTCAACTGATTCTCCAAAACAAAAAGGTCCTCAGCTTCTGGCACTGAGGTCGAGAAGCAATAGTACATTCATCCCTCAGGGTACAGTACTATCGCCAATCGAGGAGTGCCTCCGCTGATTCTCTTTCAAAAAGGGATGTCCTATAGCAAGTTCCCAGCATTGGGTCCTCGGATCGAGAATGTGCAATGGGTTTGCCACGGAATGTGGTCTGCCACTGTCACAACTCGGGAGGAGTGCCGCAACTGAGTCCTCGGGAATGGTCACCAGAGTCGACAGTTCCTCAAGAGAATAACCACTGGCCTGCATAACATGCAGTAGCAGAAAGCTCCTGATAGAACCTCGTCTGGTTGTGGGTCTCATGAACAACAATACGTGGTCACCACCACGCAAGCGTCACGACTATCCACTCTAATACCTATGTATGTACTCAAGCCTTGGTAGTGAGCTTATCTCTCAGAACACCCATCCCGCCAAACAGACAAAACAGTGCAACACAATATAATATATGATATGTAATGCTAAAATGCGGTAAATACAGTAAAATAAATAAACAACAACATATAGCACAACAGTAAACACCCAATGAAAGAAAAGCAGACAAGCGCTAGGATTGACTCGCTAAGGAAACCAGAGATTCTGGGTTCTGTCCCCAGCAGAGTCGCCAGCTGTCGCTCCCGGGATTTTCATCCAAGTACAAACGCGAAAGTGGCACCGAAACAGAGTCGCCAACAATGTGTATTTATCCCAAGAGAGGGAAAGGAAACACCGCGTAAACCTGAGAGAACGAAAAAGCATGGTCTTACGACCAAGAGAACTGGGTTCGGGAGTCGGTTACGCGAGAGGAAGGTATTAGCACCCCCTCACGTCCATCGTACCCGATGGGATCCACGCTTGCTGCTCGATCAAAGGGTGTAAAGAAAGGATACTGGAAAAGGAACTGAAAGAAAGAAAGGAGAAAGAAAAGAAAAGGAACGGGAAACAAATGTAGGGAAAATAAAAGAAGTGCTCGCATGGGCCCTACCCCACTGCCTACGTATCTCACCGGGAGCATGAGAATCAGAGCGACGTAGTTCCCCTCACCTAAGGGAAAGATTGTTCGTGTTTTTTAGGGAACGACTAACGTTCTAGCTCAGGTGTTGCAGGCTCGCTGGTCCGAGTGCGTTACCATCTTGCAAGAGAACGAGTAGAAGCGCGTTCATACGCTGAGAGTGAGTGAGGTGAGAAAAGAATTCCCGAAGGAAAGACGTTATTGTTGGTTTTTGTCTTTTAAGAGTCTTTTCATTTGTTTGCATATGACAGTGTATCTGGATCTTAGTCATTGGAATGTGTACATTCTCACATTCCAAGATGGAATGGGTAAGAATGCACACTAAGAGTGAAGAAGACCCCCACACTTAGTTCCAATTGTCAAGGTTCAAACACACTAGCATACTTGTGTTTATTAAGTGTTTTGTTTATTATGAAGTGAAGAAGTGTTTTTTATTATTTGCACCTTCAACAAGTATTGCATTTAAGTCCCTCATACAAGATCAAATGTTTAACACATCGACCCAAGATGGGCTATATGCTATACATTCTAAGATTATAAGAGAAGACCCCTTATAATCTTTTCTTTATATGAAGGCCTAAATGCAATAAATGCCTACCTTTATTATATGTTTTGAATTTTCTTTGAGATGAGAAAAGAGACTCAAGGGAGGATAAAGGTAAAAATCTATATGGACTAAGACTCAATCCTAATTTATTAGTTAAGGGAGTGATCCTAAAGTTTGTGAGGTTTCAACCTAAAGTCTAAAGAAAGAATGAATTAAACAATTCACTTCTAAAGTAGAAGATGAATTGTAATTCACAAAGGGAAAGTGATGAGTTATTAAAAGAAAGCACATAAGTGCTTAACAAAACACAAAATGGAATTGTAAAAGAGAAAGGATAGAAGTTGAATGTGGATTCCTTATCCACACTCAATTGAAACTTACCAAAGCCCCTACATGGTTAGTAAACATGTATAAGAAGTATAAGAAGTAAAAGAACATGTAATGCATCATAAAACTCAAAAGAATTGAATGAGAAACCAAATCCTAGAGCCACAACCAGAATGGGCATCATATGGACAACAAGTGAATATCATCATACAATTGCAAGTGAATAAGCAATAATCATCACCCATTAGCATTTAAACATGTTACAAGAAGAAGGGGTAGATGAAAGATGGAAAGAAATGAAGAGGACATGCATAAATGGAACATGTAAATCAACAACCAGAATTGAAACTAAATGGAAAATGGTTTATAAACATCTCAAAAATATTTATGAATCAACTTCAAGACATTCAAGAAGTAATATAAGAAGAATTGAAATGAAAGTTCAAAAAGAAAGTGCAAACAATACATGTTAATGATGCACAAAGTTCAAATTGAAATGAACATGTAAAGATGACCTATAATATGTATCAAAGACCTATAATATCATATGAATGGCTCATAACATATGCAAATGCTCATACAAATGTGCACAAAAGAATTCATGTAAACATGCACTAAAGTTGTAATGACATGCCATGGATTATACTTCCAATGTAATGCATCAAACAAAGACCAAATGGATTCATGAAAATTATGCCAGCATATTATTGGAATGCCTAGGTCAGAAATACATCATACATCAAGATAGCATGTAAAAATTCAGAGCAACATGACTTCAAACAAAGCAATTAGGTCAAATTGAAACATCATGCAAAGTGGTGCAAATATAGGCATCAAAACATGTCATAAAGTGACCTAAAAAATCAAACAAAAATCATCTAACATGCTTCAATGTATTAGTGAATCAATGCAAAAAGAATCATGTCAAAACAGTTGGTAATGAGCAAGAACAAAATTAAACAAATTCATGTATCATGCTTAGAATGCATCTAAATGGAAATTCAAAGAAAATTATGGACCAGGGGTAAAAAGGTCATAAAATCAAGAAATAAAATCATGGAAAATTTCCTAAATGTTTTAAGAAGGCTCATGAATTTTTGTGGAATTTTATGATGCTATTTAGTATTTTTAAAAATTAAAAAGAAAACGTGTAGAAAAATAGAAAAATTAAAATGAAATGAAAAGCAAGTGTGGGGTGCATGCCTAGTAAAAATGAGTTCAAAAATCATTGGGCCTTAAGCAAGGGGGTGTGAATATCAATTTAATCCAAGGTCCAAATCTGCGCTGAACACACTAATTAACATGTACACTCAGTCAACAAAATTGACTCGCTCATGGCCATTGGATCAAGTCAAGGTCAATCAAAAATCCAAGTAAGCAACATCAACGCACACACGTGAACGACCACACAACATACAATGCACCACACCACATAATGTTTAAATGAAATCAGAAAAACGCACGTGAGGATCACATGACTTTTAATGTGCTGGCATCATACAAACCTCACGATCATAAAAAATGGACGGACACGATTAAAACAGGACAAAACCCTAGCAAATACAGTCACCTGCCGGAGATGACTTCCGGTCACCTTCTCCGGCTATATCACCACCGTCTGCAACTTCAAGTTTTCCAGAATCTCACAAACAAAACATCAAAATGAAGAGGAAGTAATGGAGAGCACGAATCCAAAGACAAAATGCACAAGATGTTCATGAGATGAGAGAATCGTCCAGAGGAAGATTTGCCCTAACTTTTCAACTATGCCTCAAAAGGCCTATCAACTAGCCAGACAAGTTCTTGAGCTTATAAGAAGCTTCAAGTACCTGAAAACAACTTCACATTAAGTCTATAATAGTGGATATTCGTACCTGAAGTTTTGAAACCTTGAAGTGTTCTTCAGAAAACCAGAGGTCTTGTCTCTTCTACAATCTTCACTTGGCCAAATAAAGGCTGAGATGTAGAAATTGATGATGATTTAATGGAGAAAAGGTTGAAACCAATCTTCAAAACAAGTTGCAGTGTTGAGAAATTGAGAGAGAATCAGGTAGATTCTGAACTGAGAGGACCAAAGTGAAGCTCGAGGATCAGTTCAATGGTGAGATTGAGAGAGAAGAAGAGAGTGTTTTGGAGTGAAATGAGAAGAATCCAAACTGAAAATGAAATTGGAGTGTGTGTTTTCTATTTATGGTGAGCTCTAATCATGGTTTAGTGAGTTGAGTTAGGGTGAGTCAAGTTGGTTAACTGAGTCATCCCTAACTAACTGAGTCAAGTTAGTTAGGGAGAGCAGTGCTATGGTGAAGAGGGCTCATGACAGGCTATGGTGTGGGAAAAATAAATGGCACGGTTTGTGAAATAGAAGCTTGTTCATCAAAAACTTGCTAAGCAAGTTTTGCCCCTTCTATTCTCATGCAATGCACGTGCCACTGTGCTTAGTGTAAGTAGTGTATGCTTGGTCAAAAGAGGAAATTGAAGTGAAGAAGTGTTTGGTGTGTGAGTGAACCAAATTATGAACTGAACTGTCAATGTACCAGTGCCAACATAGGGTAGTTTGTTGAAGTTTTTCTCCTTATTCAATGAATGGTTTGGTATGCTTTTGGAGTCAATTGAAAGAGGAGATATTGAAGAACAATGTTGGTTTGAAAATTGAAGTGAAATGAGGTCTCTAACATGCCTAAAAATGACCATAAACAGATGGAAAAAGAGACTGGTACATGGGCGCGCAGACTTGTGGCATGACCTGGTTGTGACCTGGTCAAATTTCAGTTGCAATGACCATTCTTTGAGCCATCATAACTCCTTAACCTTTGATCAGATGAAAAATTGATAAACACCAACTTTGAAGATCTCACATAGAGGAACAACTTTGATGTTGAAAAGTTTTCCATTTGAAGCTTCTAATCATGAGTAATTGATCAATACATTTGGCCCACCAAGTGTTTGAGAAAATGACTGCGCGCGTGCCCTGAAAATCTTGGTCATGACCTAGTTTTGGACCTACTTTGCTCAAACTTTGATCAATCATATCTCACTCAATTTTTATCCAATGGAGATGTTCCACATATGGATGTGAAGCTTAAAACAAGATATTTTGTTGTGGCTGAGTGGAATTTTCATTTGGTGCTTCAATTTTAAATGGCCTTGGTTCAAACTCTGATGCAAAATGGCCAAAACTTGCTATTTTTAGTAACCCTTCATCTTCCAAAAATGGCAACTTTCCACCTCTTGATTTTTTTATGATTCCTTTGGAGTTTCTTGACCAAATTTTGTACATTGGACATATGTAACATGAATTTCATGATTTTGGGCTCAAAAAGTCAAGAGTTGACTTTTTCCTCTGATTATTTGACTTGGCCCCAATTTTCCTGATTTCTGATCTTTCTTCCAATTGAAACACTTCCAAAACCAATTGAGAGGCAATTTTCCATACACATACACTTAAGAACATGTAGAATACCATGACATCAAGTTTTGTCCAAAAAATCAAAGATTCCCTGATTTAATGGGAAACCCTAGTTTTGGTGCCCACCTCCTAGGAGAAAAATGTGCAGTCTTCAATTTCAAATTCCTCAGAGTATGTTGTGTACCTTCTTAAAGGATGATGATATATGCCATTTGAGGATGATTTTGGATCAATGAGCTATCTCTTTTGAGGGTTTTCCTTCAGTTTTTGAACCTCTTGCATAGTGAAAGATGTAATGCTTCAATCTCCCATTGTATCTCTTATCCTTGAGGTTGTGGATGATCAATTGAGATGGTATGAGACATGAAAGACCTCTTGGCTTGCCTTGAGGGCACTTGATTGACCTTTTTGTGCTTTGAATGATCTCTTGATTGTCCATCTCCCACCTGATCACATGCCCTGATGGTAAGAAGGATGCCATGCTTCATTTTTCTATGTTAAATGCAATGTAATGTTAATGAGGTGGATATGATATGATAAATGATAATGCCATGCTATGATGCCAAAAGGGGAGAGCAAATTTTGGGGTATTACAAACATAACGACCGTTATCCTTCTACCAATTTTGAATTCTAGACATCCTGAGCTTTCGTCGAAGATGACCTTGACTGGAGTTTTCTTGGCAGATGTATGACTGCTGAGGAATTTACCCCTTTGTTGGACGTAGTTACTTGCCATGAATCCCTAACTTTTGCCTAGATTGTACTTTGAGATTTCCAATCCATCGGGATAATTTTCGCTTATGTCTCTAATTTTTGCCTGGACCGCCCTTTCGGGTTTTCAATCCACCGAGACATTTTTTTTAATTTATTTAGGCGAAGTATTTCTTGACTACATCAACATTCGTGGGGTAGGAAAATTCCTCCCCATCCATGGTTGCGAGTCTCAAGGCGCCGCCTGAGAAAGCTTTCTTGACCACATAGGGGCCATCATAATTTGGAGTCCATTTTCCCCGAGAATCAATGAGAAATGATTGTATCTTTTTTAGCACAAGTTTTCCTTTCCTGAAGACGCGAGGTCGGACCTTTTTTTCAAACGTCTTCTTCATTCTTTGCTGATACAACTGATCGTGGCATAGAGTCGTTATTCTCTTTTCTTTGATCAGATTCAGTTCGTCGTGTCGACTTTGACACCATTCAACCTCTGTTAGCTTAGCTTCCATCAATACACGGATTGATGGGATCTCTACTTCAATGGGAAGCACTGCTTCCATGCCATATACTAGAGAGAAATGGGTTGCCCATGTTGCAAAGCGGACAAATGTGCAATAACCGTGAAGGGAAAAGGGTAGCATCTCGTGCCAGTCTTTGTAGGTTACAACCATCTTTTAAACGATCTTCTTGATGTTCTTGTTAGCCGCTTCTACCGCTCTGTTCATCTTGGGTCGGTAGGGAGATGAGTTATGGTGTTCGATCTTGAACTCAGGGCACAACTCTTTCATCATCTTGTTGTTCAAGTTAGATCCATTATCAGTAATGATCTGGCTTGGAATACTGTAACGGAAGATGATATTGTTTTTGATAAATCGGACCACCACTTGTCGGGTTACATTGGCGTATGACACTGCTTTGACCCACTTGGTGAAGTAATCAATGGCTACCAGGATGAACCGATGTCCGTTTGAAGCCTTGGGTTTAATCATGTCGATTCCCCATATGGAAAAAGGCCATGGGGAAGAAAGAACTTTGAGATGCGTTACCGTTACATGGATTTTATCTGAGTATATTTGACACTTGTGATATCTCCTCTTGTACTTGTAGCAATCGGATTCCATGGTCAACCAGTAGTACTCTGCTCTCGGAATTTTTCTCGCCATTGTGTGTCCGTTGGCATGAGTGCCAAAGGATCCTTCGTGAATTTCTTTCCTTAACATGTTTGCATCTGGTCTGTCTACGCATCAGAGCAAGACCATGTTGAAATTTCTCTTATAGAGTGTATCGCCGTTCAGAAAGAAGCTGCCTACCAATCTTCTGAGAGTCTTCTTGTCTTTTCTTGATGCCCCAGGTGGGTACTCTTGTTTTTGAAGGAAGCGTTTGATATCGTGATACCAAGGTTTGTCATCTACGACTGCTTCAATCGTGAAGATGTAAGCGGGCCGCCCAAGGCGCATTATGTCAATCTTAGGTATGTCGTTCCATTGACCTACACTAATCATGGAAGAGAGAGTGGCTAATGCATCAGCCATGTGATTCTTCTCACGAGGGATATGATGAAACTCGATTCTGTTGAAGAATGGCAACAACCTTCTCGCGTAGTCTTTGTAAGGAATCAGTCCTGATTGGTATGTGTTTTAATCTCCTTTGATCTGATTGATAACCAGGGCTGAGTCGCCATATACATCCAAGTGCTTGATCCTTAAGTCGATCGCTTCTTCGAGACCCATGATACAAGCTTCGTATTTGGCCTCGTTGTTTGTACACTTGAATTTCAGTCTGGAAGTGAAAGGAATGTGGGTACCCTGAGGTGTTATGATGATTTCCCCAATTCCATTTCCGTAATGATTGACAGCTCCGTCAAAGATTAGTCCCCATTGGGAACCTGGTTCTGGCCCTTCACTGGGTAGCGGTTCATCGCAATCTTTCATTTTCAAGTACATGACATCTTCGTCTGGGAAGTCAAATCCGACTGATTCCTGATTATCAATCGGTTGGTGATCCAAATGATCGGCTAAAATACTTCCTTTGACGGCTTTCTGAGCATGGTACTCGATGTCGTATTCTGATAACAACATCTTCCAACGGGAAATCCTTCCCGTGAGAGCAGGTTTTTCAAAGACGTACTTGATTGGATCCATTTTGGAGATTAACCAAGTAGTGTGACAAATCATATACTGGAAAAGACGTTTGGCTGCCCAAGCCAGAGCACAACAAGTTTTCTCAAGCATAGTGTACCGAGTCTCATAGTCGATGAATTTCTTGCTCAAATAGTAAATGGCAGACTCTTTCCTTTTTGCTTCGTCTTGTTGGCCAAGTACACAACCCATGGAGTCTTCCAAGACTGTTAGGTAGATGATCAGAGGTCTCCCTTCAACTGGAGGTGATAGAATCGGTGGGTTCAACAGGTATTCCTTGATACTGTCGAAGGCAGTTAGGCAGTCTTCTATCCAAATGCAGTCCTGATTCTTTTTTAGTAATATAAATCTGGAAATGTAATTCAAATGTCCCAGGAATCCCTTGACTTGTTTTTCAGTCTTTGGAGAAGGCATTTCTTGAATGGCCTTGACCTTGTCAGGATCAACCTCAATTCCTTTTTGGCTGACAATGAACCCTAACAGTTTTCCTGAGCGGACACCGAATGTGCACTTGTTGGGATTCAAGCGGAGTTTGTACTTTCTCAGATGCTCGAATAGTTTTGATAGGTGGGTCACATGCTCCTCTTCCGTCTTAGATTTGGCAATCATATCATCGACATATACCTCTATTTCGTTGTGTATCATGTCATGGAACAGAGTAGTCATGGCCCTTTGATAAGTCGCCCCGACGTTCTTCAAACCGAACGACATTACCTTGTAACAAAAAGTACCCCATAGGGTGATGAACGAATTTTTCTCCATATCTTTTGGAGCCATTTTGATTTGAATATAGCCCGAGAATCCATCCATGAAGGAGAATACTTTGAACTTTGTTGTACTGTCTACCAGCATGTCAATGTGTGGTAAGGGAAAGTCATCCTTTGGACTTGCTTTGTTCAGATCCCTGTAGTCCACACACATTCTGACATTTCCATCCTTTTTCAGAACTGGTACTATGTTGGCTAACCATTGAGGATATTCTGATGTGGCGAGGAAACCCGCGTCAATCTGTTTATGTACTTCCTCTTTGATTTTGATGGCCATGTCTAGGTGAGTCTGTCTTAGCCTATGTTTTACCGGCGGACATTTTGATCTTAATGGTAGATGATGTTCCACGATGCTGGTATCCAACCCTGGCATGTCCTGATATGACCAAGCGAATACATCGGGAAACTCTTTGAGAAGCTATGTCAAACTTTCTTTGACAGTCGGACTGAGCAATGCTCCAATCTTGACTTCTTTTCTCTATTCTTCTGAACCCAAGTTGACCTTTTCCAATGGCTCTTTGTGAGGTTCAATGGACCTTTCCTCTTGTCTGAGTAATCGGGAGATCTCTTCTGAAATTTCTTCGTCATTTTCTTCTTCAGCCTCAAATACCGGGAATTCAAAGTTGGGAGATGGCATTGGATCGTATGTTTCAATGGGGTTTAAAACAAGCAATCTGCATGACGTGATGATTGTTTTTAGAAGAGATAGAGAGAATGCAAGAGTGTGTGCTGTGTAATTTCTGAAAAATGCTCGTTTTTATTATTTGAGTTGTTTTTAGGATTACCATTTTCTGAAAAAGCGAAAAGAGAAAACAACAATAAAATGTGGAAATTATAGAACGACGTTATTTTATTTATGATCTTGTTGATTCTTGAAACTACAGCCCTATAAAACAAAACTCTGTCACTTCGGGCAAAGCGAAGAGGTACATTTACAGAAGGTGAGCCCTATAAAAACATCTGTTTCACCTGGGCAGGATGAAAGGTTAAGATAAAGACGACAATTACTTAGACTTATGAACAACTTTAGGAACGTTGACTGTGACCCATTGGCGGCGAACTCCTCGGTGAATCACAAAGTCTGGCACCTTCTTTCTTGGCTTGTCTTCATAAATGACACTGATTTTTGGCAGAGCAGGATCTTTGGAATCTGTCTCCTAGGTAGAGTTATCGTAGGAGGATTCTTCTGCAGTATTTTGTACAGTGTTTGTACTCTCAGGTATATCTCCCCATCCAGTTGGCTGGATGTCTTCGAGCCTAATACGAGAGCTTTCAGGAGTGATGTACTTAACCTGAGTAATGATCATATGATTTGGTGGGGACGCAGGTATTCTTTTCGATGATGCTCAGCTGATATGCATCATTTGGCTGACTCTCTTACCCCGAGTCTCCTGGGTATGGCTGCCACATAGGCAGGCCGTCCATTGGGTCATCGTAGTTGTGGTCAAAGTTGTCTTTCATCAGGGTGTCTTCCTCTAATGAATTTGGTGGAGCACGACATCCTCCCGGATCACAATCTTCGTATATCATCTTGACATTTGACCTCGGTATATATCTCGGACTCTATGCAGGATAGCAAAATGGCGTAGGCACCTCTCCCTGAGACATATAACCGTCCTCGTCAAGATGGGACTTCCATTCTTCATCTGTATCGGAGGAGTCACCCTCGTTGATGGTATGTACTTCTTGAGATACTGGGTGAAGGAAACCTCCACTATGGAAGAAGTTCTAAATGGGATTAAGACTTTCATCGTTAGTAGCAGTTTGGGCACAGTTTAAAGAAAAACCAAGACCTTTCTTCGTCCGTTATTCGTAGGAATGACAAGCTATCCCCATCCTTTCGCATTGTTACTTTTGATCACTTCGAGATCATCTTTGTATGAGGAAATCGACGTTCCTTTTTCTGATTGGTTGTCATTGCTCATCGAAAGTGCTTGGAACTGGGTTCCTACAACCTCCTCTGGTTCTACACAAGTGGATGACGATAAGTTACTCATGATCAAGGCTTGCTCTCCGCAGACTGTGACTAGTTGGTCGTTCTTGACGAACTTCAGCTTCTGGTGAAGTGTCGAAGTGACTGCCCCAGCCTCGTGTATCCAAGGTCTTCCTAACAAACAGATGTATGGTGCCTGGATGTCCATGACCTGGAAAGTGACTTGGAAAGTGTGAGGACCAATAGTTATGGGAAGATCGATTTCGCTGATAACTATTTTTTGGGACCCGTCAAATGCTTTGACGGTGACCTCACTGCCTCTCATCGGAGATCCTTTAAATGATAGTCGCATTAGAGTGGACTTCGGCATAACATTCAGAGCCGATCCGGTGTCTACCAGTATGATGGCTAATGCATCTTCCTGGGAGTTAACTGTGATATTGAGTGCCATATTGTGATTTTGGCCCTCTTCCGGCAGTTCCTCGTCACTGAATCCCAAGTTATTGCAGGAAGTGATGTTGGAGATGATGTTATCAAATTTCTTTATTGTTACATCTTGTTCCACAAAGGCTTGCTCTAAGACTTTCTGTAGAGCATCCCTGTAAGCTTCAGAACTTAGTAAAAGAGATATCACTGATATTTTTGAAGGAGTTTGCAACAGCTGATCAACAATGTTGTATTCACTCTTCTGGATGAGCTTCAGCATCTCATCGTTGTTTTTTGAAAGGTCGGGATCATTGGATTGGCTGACTGGTTGATTAGGAACTTCTGTTTGAGGTTCCTTTTCTTTGCTAGGGTCTCCAACTCCTCGGTTGAAGATTCGACCGCTCCGTGTTACCCGACTGATGTCTGCAATATTCACGACAGAGGGTAATGGAGTTTCCTTTCCATTCTCAATTATTGTTGCGCCGTATTTGTAAGAGATAGCTTTATCGGACTTGTACAGTACTGGTCCTGGCAGTTAGATAACTACATGAGCCTTCTGATTTTTCTGACCATCATAGTCGGCCTCAATTGGTTCGAGGTTAAGAATCCTTCCACCATCCAGAGGAACTCTTGATTCATGGAGTAAAGGGATTATGGCGCACACATCTTTGGCCACTTCTCATTTAGGGATTAAGACAACATCTTTGCCTCGATTAGGATAATAGTCTAACATTATGTTAATTGAACCAGAGCCTGAACACAGGTGAATCTCTTTATGGTCCAACTGACTTTGAAGGGCTGCTCCCACGAGGTAGCATCCTTGGTTATTCTCTGAGTAAACTCTACAGCGCTCATAGTTGTGTGGTGGCACCCGGCCACGTCCGCTTTGTATGCAGTGTAACCTCACTAGATCTATTTCCATTGATCGAACATCCTGATTTTGATGTCTAGTAGGGTTCCCATCAGTCATACTGACTTGTTTGTGTCTTCATCTAGATAGACTGGACCTGCTGAAGAGGTTGTTGTGTCCTTTGCTGATATTGTTGATTCGGTTGGCTCTGAGCAACCTGAGGTTGATACGTAGGAACAGGCGCAGGGTTGATAGCAGGAGTTACAGCTGCTACTGGTTGGTACCATTGCCTTTGCTTTCCGAGAGAGATATTGCTAATATCTTGCTCTTTTTTATTAGGGAGAGCACTACCGTATCTTTTGGTACTGATTGATGGTCCAGCGTCTTTAAATAAACGTCCTTCTCGGACTGCTTCCTCAAGACGAACTCCCATGCTCACCATCTCAGTGAAGTCACTGGGCGCACTGGCGACTATTCTGTCGTAGAGCTCAAGGTTTTCAAGAAGATCTTTGTCATCTCTTTTTCCTCAAGAGGTGGACAAATCTGGACGGCAATTTCACGCCATCTCTGAGCATATTCGTTGAAGGTTTCCTTGTGCTTCTGCGACATGGCTCTGAGTTGATCTATGTCTGGTGCCATGTCTAGGTTATACTTCTATTGTTAAATGAAGGGAGCGCCAAGATCTCTGAAAGTGACGATCTTAGTGCGGTTTAAACCCATGTACCATTTAAGTGCGGCATCGGTTAAACTTTCTTGGAAATAGTGGATCAGTAGTTGTTGGTTCTCTGTCTGAGTCGACATCCATCGAACGTACATCACTAAATAACTTTGAGGGCAAGAGTTACCCTTGTACTTTTCAAATTCGGACACCTTGAATTTGTGCAGAATTTTCACATTGGGGACCAAACAAAGGTCTGCGGTGTCTTTTCCGAATAGATCCTGACCACGAATGGCATGCAGTTCCTTCTGCATCTCCAGGAATTGCTCCTGGAACTCATTCATTCTGTCATTCATACTTTCATTTCCACCAGAAGGTATCTGTGGAATCTGTCCTTCCAGGACAGTGTGTACCACGGGTGGTGGTATAGTCATTACGGCAGTGACTCTTGGTACTTCCCTTTCCCGAAGTTTGTAACCATCAGGAGTTGCTGTCATGCCCCTTGTATCTTTGCTTTCTCGAAGTTTGTAACCTTCAGGCCCAGCGGCTCCTGCTGCAGTTTCCGGATCTTCCGTAATTGGCGGAATATATCCTTCCAGGATATAGTTAAGTGGCATGCCCCAGGGACGATCTTTAGGCATGTTATACCGAGGATCATACTTTTTCACTATGGGCGTCGATGTGATATCTGAGATCACATTCCTTTGTATCTGAGCTGCTGCCAGAGCTTGCATGTCATTGTGAAGTTTCCTCAGATCTTCTTTTAGAGCGTCGAGTTCTTCTCTCAACTATCTGTTCTCTTCCTCGAGAGTATCCATCTTTTTCTGTCGATTGGCCCGAGTATTGTACGAATGAGACAGTTTGACTCTAGAATCAAGACACAAATGTGAGATTCGTAGGGAAGAAGAATGCGTTATGTGAGAATGATGAATGATATGCAATGATTATATTAATTAAAAAAAATTGTTTAATCAAAAGACTCTTCAATAATTGGATTGCAAATATCATACAGTGGGGAAACCCCATTTTATTGAATTCAAAGATTGCGAAAATGGAAATACAGTAATTTACAAAGTGATGTAAAAGGAAATGTCTAGACTTATGGATCCCGAGTCCTCTCTGAGGAAGGCTCAGGTGCTGGTTCTGGTACTTTCCTTTTCTTGGACCGGGGCTCTTGAGCCGTTGTCAGGTTGTCATTCCTTTTCCAAGTGAAAGGAGCGAGCAAATTCCTTTGGTCTTCTTGATTCTCTACAGCATGTTGCTCTAAAATCTCGATCAGAGCATCTTTTTCTTTTAACAGTTGATGTATTTTGTTACGCTCCACATTGAGAATACAATACTTGTTCTTCCAAGACTTCTTCTCCTGTTGAACTTTGTTGAGAGTAACCTGAAGCTTTTCCGTATCAGACATAAAATAAAGGACGAATTCCTTTAACGGAATAACTTCTTGACGAGGGTAAGGCATCCTCAACTTGAGAGCTCTAGTTTGTACCCAGTGGAGATAAGGTTCCACGGAGACACAGTCCGATTTTCCTTGAGACTCTTTTCCTTTCTTGTGAACATGTTTCCAGGCATGCACTATTTCTGTCTTTAGTGCCCTGTCATTTTCTTTTTCCTTGAAGAAAAGACCTTCCAGATGAACATTACGCGGGACATGTCTCATCGGGTATCCAAATTGACGACGAACTAAAATTGAATGATACTTGATTCCTCCTTTAGTTCCTATGAGAGGTACATTAAGGAAACTTCAACAATGGTCAATGATTCTTATCCCGTCATAGATTCGATTGTACCAATCTATGTCAGAGTTAGTAAGAGACATTATTCTCTGTGACCAACGTAGAGCACTCTTATGATCCCAAAAAGCAGCTGACTTAGGTAAATGGGAAGTGAACCATTTGTATAGCAGGGGTACACAGCATGTTATCATTCCTCTGCAGTACAAATTCCTTTAATGTATAGAATGATAAGCATCTGCGAGCAAGGTCGGTACAGGGTTTCCAATTAGAAAAATCTTAATGGCATTGATATCAACGAAGTTATCAATGTTAGGAAACAGAAATAACCCGTAGGTGAGCAGAACAAAGACGCTCTCGAAAGCAGTCACGTTCCCTATACTAGCAAAGTACAGAGCCTTCTTTATCAAAAACTTGGCTGGTAAACCTTGGATTCCACCCTTAGTGGTCATGTGATTCTTGACTTCTGACTCATCCAAATAGATTGCTTTTGCAATGGTTTGATCCTTTGGAATTTCTTCTAGTCCAAAAAAGGGAGCTTGGTCAGTGATGGGTAAATCAGACAGGTGAGAGTACTCTTCCAGTATTGGTGCTAGTTGATAATCCAGGAATGTGAAACAGTGATAGACCGTATCGTAGAACTGAATGAGCGTGGCCAGGATTCCTTCAATTGCATGAACCCTTAACAGAGACAACAGTCCTCCGTACTTAGCTCTAAATGCATCAGGGTTAGTGATCATCCTTGCCAACCCTCTCAAATCCTCTAGTTTTGGAACCTTGAAGGTGTACTTGTGAGTCTTCCTTATACCGAAATCCATAATGCAATCTTTCTCTCTGACATTTACAATCATTGTCTCAGTTTAATTTGAAAAAGAGAGAGACTAGAAGAGAAATTTTTCTTTGTTTAAAGTTTTTTAATGAAATGAATGCATGAATGTAGCACACAAAAACATAGAAAAAACATGGGGTCAAAGGTTCGGTGTCATGAAGTCATGGCTCTACCCATCCCCAAAGGTTGTACTAGTGTTTTTTTGTACCTGTCCTCAAAATCATTGACCCCTCTTGGGATAACAACAGTAGGCTGGTTCACCCCGAGCGAGCTGCAGTATCTTAGAGTAATCTCAAATGAGAGTAGTATCGCGTGACAACTATTTCCGATAGCTTCCTTACTACAAAATATTAACATGGTCTCATCCTACTAAATCCTCAGTTTCATGGATCCCACAATCGAACAATCTGCTTTCAACAACCGAAGTCGTTTAGACATTGAATCCGCAAAGGGTATCTCCACTGATTTGATGGTCTACCAGGGTCTTTTATTTGGGAGTCACTCCCTATAAGATTACCCGTCTCATGCCATCACTTATCTTAGGTGTCACTCAAACTTTCCAGATGTGGCATCACCCGTAGTCCCATTAGCAGAAAAATAAACACGGATATCAATTAGGAAAAGCGAGATATATATTTATTCCTAAAACTAACATCCTAGACCTCTTAAGAGCCATAATCCTAATCCTATACAGACAATGACTCCCCAGCAGAGTCACCATTTTTCTGTTGGAAAATGGGGACGATGATGACTAAGGTAAAATAGATCATACAGTGACTCCCCAACAGAGTCGCCATTTTTCTGTAGCGAGCGATTTTTGTCGGTGACGCGACCACCTTATTGCTGGGTTTTCCTCACCGCAATGGTAGGAGGGGTGCTACTTTCTAATTTCTTATTTATCCTGTGAAGTTGGAAGGGAAAGGGAAGATATCTAAAACTAACCTTGCACGCGGATGTTTAACTGAACAAACGCTTTAAAGAGATTGGGGAGTCCGGGATCAGGTTATACAATGGGGAGTTGTCAATTACCCATCCTATATGTGGTTATCCACATGATATTAGCTTTAGGTTTCGCTTTGTACTTGATAGTGTTTATCTGTTAATGGGTTGGGAAAGTTTCTTGGGAAATATGAGTGAGTGAGTGAGTGAGTTTTTGTTGATGTTCGGGTTTTCCCGATGTTTTTGGTAAGGTATTGGACCTAAGTTTGATTGATATGAAGGTACTGGACCTAGAGTTTTGATTGGTATGCTCGCTAAGATTTCGCAATCTTATGCCTACGTATTCCCGTTTAAATGAAATAGGGAAATCAGAGCAATCGTAGTTCCTCCTATTCTAAGGGAGGAAAAAGATGTTTTGGTGTCTTGTTCAAAGCCCAAGATTGAAGCTAAAAGGTTTGACTGAGAGAGAATTTGTCATCTCTAAAGGGAGACTGTTGATTTTTTTGTGCCTTGATCAAAGCCCAAGGTTGAAGCTAAGAGGCTGATTGACTCCACTGGGGAAATCCTTACTCAAAGCCTAAGAGGAGGCTGGATAAGACCGACTCAACAAGAGAGTGTATATATTGGTGTTTTGTACAAATCCCGAGATTGAGGCAAAAAAGAGACTGACTCTTTGGGGATATCATTATACAAAGCCTAAGAGGAGGCTTAAAAGGTTTTGACTCTGTCGGGGAGGTTTGTATGTGTCTTGTACAAAGCCCAAGATTGAGGCTAAAATGGGGAATTTAACTGACTCTGGTGAGGATACTTTTATGTGTCTTGTACAAAGCTCAAGATTGAGAATGAAATGAGTTTGACTCTGCTTAGGAAATCATTCCTCAAAGCCTAAAAGAAGGCTGGGAGGAAATGGCTCTACTGGGGAAGATATATGTCCCAAGCTTAAGAGATGGAGATTTATGTCTTGTACAAAGCCCAAGATTGAGGCTAAAAGGGTTTGACTCAATAAGAGAGTGCTTTTATCTGTCCTATACAAAGCCCAGGATTGTGGCTGAACAAGCTGGAGAAATCGTTCTACACAGCTTAAGAGGAGGCTACCTCCTGCTAGGGGAACTCATTATACAAAGCCTAAGAGGAGGCTGGAAACATATTGACTCAACAAGAGAGTATTATTTATCTGTCTTGTACAAAGTCCAAGATTGAGGCTAAAAAGGTTGACTCAACAAGAGAGTGCTGAAATGCGATTGACTCAACAAGAGAGTCTGAAAAAGTGATTGACTCAACAAGAGAGTCTGAAAAGTGATTGACTCAACAAGAGAGTTTGGAAAGTGATTGACTCAACAAGAGAGCCTGAAAAGGTTAGCTCCGCTGGGGAGAATCATTGTACAAAGCCCAAAAGGAGGCTAACTTTGCTGAGGGAAGGTCATTATACAAAGCCTAAGAGGAGGCTATCTTTCTGCTGGGGATTATTGAGATCCCAAGGCAGGTCCAAATGGGGAATCAACTCTTGCTGAGGATTATAGAAGAGTTGAGATATCAGATGCCTTGAGGTTCTAATTTGGGATAGTGTTATACTGATGATAAACTAACCCTGGCTTGGGATTTTTAACTCTATTGGAGATCGATCCAGAACGATCGGGGTTTCTTCCTATGTTTATAGGGAACTTGAGAATATCTTTGAGACTCAAGGGGATTAGACTGTCCAAGTCTACTGGTGTGGAAGAGTTTTATCTTTTGTATGATGCCCAAGAGGAGGCAAGTGTTTTAAGGGATGAGAATCAACCCTAAGTCCGAAATTTGACACTGGAAAGACCGCTCTAGAAAAGGATGACTAAGTTCTGTCTTATACCATTAAGAGGTCGTTCGGGTCCTTGTATTAAGCCCAAGAGAATGCATGAGAACTTCTAAGAAGCCGGAGGGTCCTTGTACAAAGCCCAAGAGGAGGCGGGGATGCTTTTAGGAAGCCCGTGGGTCCCAAACTGAGAAAAGTTCTAGAAATGCTATTCACTGAGAATAGATCATTTAGTGAAAGTTCTGAGGTTTGAAGAAACTCAAGAGATGTTATTCACCAAGAATAGATCAACTCTGGGGAGTAGAATTTCTTTGACAATTTCTAGGGGTGACAACCTGAGAAAAGGTTCACGAAGAATACTGCCTTTCTCTTTGTTCCATATTGTTTAAGCCCAAGAGAAGGCAAGACTGTATCTGGAAATCCTATGGGGATCTAGTTTTGACTATATTTAAGAGTGACCAACATGACTTTACCTAGTTCTAGACCTAGTTGCCGGGGAAAACTCTAAATAATTATACTAGTATATATACAGTTGATATATGACAAGTATTTAAAGGGATATGAAAGAAGACTTACTGTGCGCAGCTTCCCACAATACAGTTATATATATGACATGTATTTAAAAGAGGTGAAAGAAGACTTACAATGCACAGCTTCCCACAATACAGTTATATATATATATATTAAAGAGGTAAATGAAAGTTGTTGAAACTTACAGGTGAGCAAGCTTCCATGCTGTATTGTTAGTTATTCAAAGAAATTAAAGAAAGTTTTGATAACAACATGTATATATTTGAACCTAAATCAAAAGGGAAGTTGTTTTGAAAAGATTTTTGGGGCTTATACTCAAGGAGAGGCCCAAGGTTTAACAGTGATCGCACAGTTGTTTTGAATATCATATCGGGACTTATACAACGACTAAGGCCCAAAGAGGTTTCTATACAAAGGGATTGGTCTTACAACTCAAGGAGAGGCTCAAGGTTATTTTGAAAAAAAAGAAAGATGGGACTTACAACACGAGGGGAGGCCTAGATGATTTTTGTTTTGAAATGGTAATCGTGTCGAGATTCTTTTAACGCAGAGGGGCTTATACAAGGACTGAGACCCAAAATGGTTTTGGTTAAAAGGGGATTGGGTCTTACACTCTATTAGAGTCCCATGGATGTTTTGAAATATTTGATAAGGATAAAAAATCAAAGAAATTTTCTTTTAAAAGTAATCCTTTTAATAAAATGAATAAAATGACAAAAATACCAAATAAGTCTAAATAAACTACTTGTGATTTTTTATTAAGGTTTTAAAAATGAGGTTTTAATCACAAGATGATTTATGACTCATTTGATTTTGATTTTCAAGATGAATATTCATTTTTAAAAGGTTTAAAAATAATAAAAATGAATTATTTACACAAATATCAACTATATTAAATAATTAATATAAATTTGATTTTTTTTATGGAATAAAATATTTTAACATTTTTGTGATTTTTTTCAAAAAGAACCAATAAAAAATAATTAAAATTGAGAGAGGTATTAATTTCCCAAATCATTTAAAAATAATATGAAAAATAGTAAAAAAAAAAGTGGAAAAAGTGTAAAAAAAAAAAGGGGTCTGGGGCGAGGGGGATTCGAACCCCAGACCTCCAAGTTGCAGCGCGCGCCTTCTACCACTGGGGTGGTGATACATCCGTGTATCAAAACCACCCCAAGAATACATAAGGGATGCCTTGTTTTAGGCTTGGGCAAGGCAATGCCAGCTTTTGGGCCAAAAACGTAAAGGTTGTAACTTTCTCATTTCTCCATGGATTGGGACAAAATTTAGGTCTATCCTGCCTAGAATTTCACAAGGAATCCAATGGTGCCCTAGGTTTTTTCAGATGAGGTTCCCATTTTAAAACCCGATGGTGTTTTTGAAATAGACCTATAATTGCATTTTATATGCTACCTCATGTTACAGGGAAGAATTACATGGCAAATTGGTTCAAACACAACATATATAGCATGTATGAGATGTTTATGATCAGTGGACTCCAAAGCAATGCATAATTCAAAGAGTTCAAGTTGTGATGCTTACCTCTTTCGGAGCTTTTTGTGCTATCTGCCAAGTTTCTTGTGCCAGAAGTAATTTGATGCTTTAGACACTCTCAATTGATCCCTTAGGAGCTTTTAGAATGGTCACCACCAGCTGGAATCCTCAGGAACAAGTTTGAGCTCTTTCTTGCAAAAGGGGCAAAAGTGACCAATATGGAAACTCTCTCAAATGGTGTTCCAGATGTGGGGAACCATTTGGGACAGTTCAAGGATGATATTTGGAGTGTGTTTGAGGTTTTATCTGGTTTTGAAAGTGATTGAATCAAGACATGGCTTGAAAAATGCAAAAAAGTCCAATTTTGAGGTTTTGAGAGGGGACTTTGTGATTTTGGTGTTACATGTCACATATGAGAGTTTGGACAGCTTAGATATGACATATTGGATGTGTTTGGATCATGAGCTGTGATGGAATTTCTCTCTAATTCAAAAACTCATAGGTACCTTGCAAAAGAAGGCATTTTGGCCTAAAGAGAGGGATTTTGAGGAAAGCATCAGTTTAGGTGCTTTGGTGTACTCAAACTGATCATAATTGAGGCCTATTTATAGTGTGTCAAGTTTGTTTTGGCATCAATAGTGAATGGAGGCTGCAGCAGGCCTTTGGCCAATGTTATGCAAAAGGAATCTCAAGTCTCCTCTAGCCGTTGACTTGAGATTAGAGCACAGGCCTATGGCTTTGGTTCAGAGATAAAACTTGGACTGAATTCAGTTGGAATAGGCTCAGTTCATGCCACCTTGGTGCATCCATTGAATGCTTGGAAACAAAATTGGAGTCTTGGCACTTTTTAGTTCTTTTAGGTTTGGCATGGCTACTTGTAGATTCTTGGACTTTGGAGGCTTGGAGATCAGATCATCCCCCTTGGATTTGATCCTCTAATGAGTCCAAATTGATGACAAGGCTTGGATTTATCAGATTTGGACAAATCGAGCAAAATGCACAAATTCTGCCTTGTAAAAACCAGTTCAGGATGCCATGTTCCAAGGGTTGTATCTCCTTGCTCAAATGGAATTTGGAGATTATCTGGTACTTGTTGGAAAGCCCTCATGGCATACTTTAACTTTGATGTTACCCCTAGACCTGGTTTGACTTGGATCAAGGTGAAAACTGCCCCTACATTTTGGAAAAAGTAAGGCAGATTCTGGCTTAGTGAAAATTTCACTAAGTGTTGGAAAAATGTAATTTTCATGTTTTTTGTCATTTTGATCACTCCATAACTTAAAATTCATGAAGAATTGGAATGAGATGTAATTGACACTTTTGAAGTGTGTAATGAGAGCTACAAATCCAGCTTTAGACCATCCAAAATGGTTGCCTGGATCTCAAGTTATGGTCCTTGGAAGTTGGTACCCTAGCCACTTTGTTCCATAACTTAGAAAAATTCTAAGTTTTTTATGGTTACCCCTTTTACAAGTTAACTCACTTTCTTTGATTTTTCTTGATGAATGATGATTCAAATCGCATATTAACATTGTTTTAGGGTCAAAGAACCATAATTGTGAAAAATTCCAAAAAGTCAAACTTGATTTTGTGCACAGTTGACATTTTATCGGATGAAATCCAAACAGTGCGATCCTTTATGAAATCAAGTCCTTGACCTAAATCAAACCTAATGGACATATTCCATAGGTGTTATAGGGTGTATTGAATCATGCCCCAAGGTTTGGGAGCATGTCTTGGTCAAAAGTCAAAGGTACAGTTGACTTTTTCCTCGAAACCCTAATTGTGGTCCTGATGAAATTGAAACTTGTAGATCAAGCTTCGTAGATTAATCCATTGTTGCAAATGGATCAATGTAGTGTATTGGAGACCCTCAAATCATGTCTTGAGGTCTTGGCTCATGTTTTGTCCCAAAAGTTAACTTAGGGATGAATTAGGTCAAGAAACCCTAATTCCTTATTTTTGGGTAAATGCATCCCCTGAGGTCAAATTGACTTGATGATTGGGTCCATGAGGTCCCTTGGAGTATCTTAGGTTGTGCCTTAAAGCCTTGGCTCATGCCCAGCGGAAAATTTCCATTTGGAGGCCCCAGTCGACCAAAATCCTAATTTGGTGACACTGGCGATCTTGAGGCTTGATCCACTTGGAATGTTGCAATCTTATGCTTGATTCTTGATGTGGAAGTCCTCTTGATCCTTTATGGAGGTTGAGAGGTTTATACAAGTTGAAGATCATGTCATTCCTTGATTGATCTTTTGTCTAAGTGCTTTGGGAGGGTTCAAAACCCTAATTCTTGATTGTAGTGAAGGCTCAACATCTTTGGGGAGATTGATGAGGCATGAAAGTACATCCATATTGTGATGATGATTTGTACAATGATGGGAAATCTTGGTGGTCAAATTTTGGGGTATGACATATCCTACTCCAATCTTAATCAAAAATTAAGTTGGACTAGGAAACCCTAAGGGAACATGCAGGAACAAGCAACACAAGCTAAGAAAAAACACCAACAATAACATACGACAACGCTTTAAATAGAACAACAGTGCATTTCTAGCAACAGCACAACAACATTCAACAGCACTTATTTTCCAGGACAGGCATGTATGCAGCAACAACAGAATGACAACATCTAACAACATGTATGAACATGACATCAGTGTATGCAAAACAACATTAACATGAACATGCATCATGTAATTCAACAATCAACAATGCATACGATCATGTATCAATATTTAAACGTGGGATGCAGACTTGCAATTGACAATCAAGCATCATGAACATGCAACATCAACAAGCAAGTGTTATCATGTAAACAAGTATGCATCATGAACATGCTTCAAGAATGCAAACAATCACATAATCAACAAATCGTGCATCAAAGATTTGCATACGTACTGCAAATGGAGGCTAAACAACTCTAGAAAATTCCATAAATATCATATGTATCAAGCCATGGAAGTTACATGTGGAAAGGAATCAAGATAAGCTCAACGACAAGCAAAAGTCACACCTTGTAATAGGTGTAATCAATTAACATATATGTGTTAATCGATTACACAGTGTAGAATCAGCATTCTGGCGTAGAAAACAGGGTGTAATCGATTGCACCAGATGTGTTAATCGATTACACCTGTAGAAACAGCAGAAAATCACTTTTTAGAAGCATTTTTATATCATCATTTCAATGATCAAATGCAACATGTAATAGCATGCAATTGTACACGAAAATTACATCATTTAACAACAAGCAAACACCTATTGAATCGCTCAAGCATCAACAATAGAATCAATGGATCAATTCACACAAAAACCACAAGGACCTACATTGTGAAAGTTGTAAAATAAGCTAAAATGTGTTTGGATATAAGAATTACCAACCTACAAAGCTGAGATTTGCTTTGGTAATTGTTGCAAACAGAATTTGATAGTTCAAGCAAAGAAAACCAGAGATCCAATGAATTCCTCACAAGAAAAGTTGAAAAGCAATGCAATAAGCTATAATTGCTTCAAAATCACTTCAAGAAATTGATTCCGAAATTCAGATCTAGATCCAAATCCACTTCTACTGCAAAATTTGATGTTGATGAAAGGAATTGATGAAGTTTTAACTCAAGGATTAACAAATTCCAATGAAGAATTTGTTAACTCTAATGGTAGAGTTTTGATGAGGTTAGGGATTAAGATGAAAATAGAGAGTGAAAATTTGAGAGAGAATTTGAGAGAATTTGAGTGTGAAGTGTAGAAAAATCAGAAAAAATGAATCAATCCCCTCTTGGAATGGAACAATTTTGTTTAAATATGGTCTAGGTATGGAATGAGAATGAGGTTTGGAGATTGGGTTTGAATAAGGATTGAATTTTTTGGTTTGGAATTAGGAGTGGAAATTATTTGAATTATGGAGGGAAAATGAAATTAATTTGGAAATAAACCAATATTTTGGAAGCATTGTAGATCCTTATACTGATCCAAGTGTGAATCCAAGTGATTGAAATGAATTTGAAACTGCTACAGTGTCGAAATTTTGTTCTAGGCAAAAATCAACTGCTGTAATCGATTAACATGATCTGGTTAAGCGATTACACATCCAAAAATTTGAAAATTGACGCCTTCTGGAGGGGTGTAATCAATTACCATGATTTGGTTAATCGATTACATCAAGGCAAAACTGCAAAGATCACCATGTTGCAACCTGTTCTGAGTTCGACTTCGTATTTGAACCTTAGCCACTGATAAAGCCCTTGAATAATGCCTTAAACATGATGTATAACCCGTCTGAAACCAAAATCATATGAACTTCGTGCTTTCTGCTTTTGATTCAGAAATAATCAAATCATCCGTTGAGCAAAATAAATGCTCGAAGACCTTGATGACTGTGAATTTAGTTCAGAATGCTACTGAAACACTCTCTGAAATGAAGAAAGTTCTGAACTGCCAGAAACACACTGTGATCCCATGTCTTAGAAGACCAATGCAATGCATGACGAATGCGTATGGAGTCGAACACAAGCCAACTAAGGTTAGAAAACCAAGGGTAAATTTTGGGGTGTAACACTTGGGCGTGAAGATAACAAACACCGATCAACGACTTTGTAACAATCTTGCTACCGTTGGTTCAAGAAAATCATGATCCCAACGTTCGATCCACTGTGTCGCATCAACGTAGTGCATCGAAAACTCTGTTTCTGCCGTAGTTTCCGCAATCATCACCATTTCTAATTCCACAACGAATATATATATATATATATATATATATATATATATATATATATATATGTGTGTGTGTGTGTGTGTGTGTGTGTAAATGTCATGTAACACATTTGGCTAGAATTTCATTAGAAATATACAGTAGAGTTTAAAACTAAAGACACTAAAATAGAAAAAACAAAAACATAAACAAAATAAAAGCTACTATTGGACAAGATGATGTTGTCTTAAAATTGACATTTTATTTCAATTCCAAGGGGTACTATAATGGTGGGCCACAGCTGCAATCGTTGCTTTTTTTTTCTTTCCGATTCTTATTTTTATGGGTGTACTATAACGGTGTGTTTGTTTGAGAAGAAAAACATAAGAGAGAAGTTGAATAGAGAGAGTAAGGTGAGAAATGTCACATCAAAGTTGTTTGGAGAAGAAAGAAATAGAAAAGAGAGATTAGAATATGGTGGGACCCACAAAATTTTCATTTCTTCTCAAAACAGCGAAGAAAGAGCTGAGAAATGAGTAATTTTTCCAACTTTCCATATTTGCCCATTCTTCATTCTTATATTTGTTTCTAATTGAAAATTAAACTTAAAACATCTTTATACCTTCATTGCATTTATGAGTTTTGAGTGATAAAGAATATTATATAAACATAAATTTTTACTATTAATTGTTAAAAAATTATTTGTTATATAAAATTTGAATGTAAAGAATAATGCAGTTTAAAAAAAAAAATTTTGTATTAGTTTAGAAACAATTTTTTATTTATTCTTTTATATGATGGTTGCATAAGTTTTTTTTTTTATAATAAACGTTAAAGTTTGACTCTACTCTTTGAAATAAAATAATTTCTATATTTTGATAAAAAAAGTATTATTGTATTTTACTATTTCTAAAATAATATATATATTAATATAAACATAATTATATATTAATATTTATTATAAAATATTAAAATTTAACTTAAGGACATTTTTGTCTTTTTCAAAACTAAACATAACTCTTTCTCTTCTATTTCTTTTATACCAATCAATACCTTAAATCTACTCTATTTCTCATCTATTTCTCTCTTCTTATATCCTTTCTCACATCTTTCTCTCTTCTCAATTTCTTCTTTCAACCAATCACACCCTAAGAGTGTATTTAGATGAAAAATTTGAGAATTTTTAGGAAATTTAAAATTTTAAGTAATATAAATGATTCAATTGAAATTCATTTATTTTTAAATTTTTTTGTTTAAATGGAATATTAAAATGATTTAATGTAAAAAAATTGGGATCATTTTCATAATTTTTAAAGTTTTTACGTCAAATTTAAAATATGAAAAATATGGATCAATTTATAATTTTTAAAAATTTGAAGGGACCAATTTGTAACATTTGAAAATTATTAGAGACTAATTTGCAATTTTTTAAAATATTGAGGTGAATTCGAAATTTTCATAAAATATGAAGAGCATCTTGCAAATTTTGAAAAATTAATAATAAATAATTTAACATTTATATTATATAGAGTTAAAAAGTAATTTGAAATTCTTTATTTTTTTAGTGTCATTTTAAATTTCTTAAATTTAACATGAATAAAATACTCTATAAATTTACATCATTTTAACAATTCTCCATATTTTTTATCCAAACAATAGATTTTGATCAAATGATTTTAAATTTCTTCAAAAAATTATTTTTTCTCATTAAAATCCTTCATCCAAACACACTCTAATATTTTGACGGAAACAAAAGAACAGGGATTTGGTGGGGGACAGGCAGACGTGATAAGTTTTTGTGTTTCAAAAATCTAATGATATATTAAGGATATTAATTGTTCCCTCACATTACATGTAACCACTTTTATTTGTTATTTTATTACTCGCAAGATTCAATACACTTGTGAAATGTTTAAATATAAAGCGATTTGTTGCACTATTATGTAATCCTTTTTCTTTTTTTCTTTTTTCTTTTGTTTTTTTAATTTTTTTTTTTATATTACGTTTCGATCATTATTCTATTGAGCTATGTTCCACCATTTGAATCTACAGACACATGGGTTTTTTATCCTACAGACACACGGTCTTTTAACTTTACACACATCGCACGGGTCTTTTAGATACGCAACGAACATTTTAGGGTTCGAACTATCAAGGTCAATGACACAAAACTTAGTGAATCAATGTCATTTGAACTACACTAACCATCAAAACACAATAATAATATCTTGCAGATTATTTATGATTTTTATTCAAATTTTACTCTAGTTTTATGATCATGGCTAGTTTTTAACTTCATATTTTGAATTCGATATATCAAATTGAAATTGTGTTCATTCAACTTCAATTTAATGTATATTCATTGTTCATGGATTCTAGACTTTTGCTTTTAGGTTTTTAACTTCTTTTAGGATCATAGAATTATTCTATAAGCTGCAAAACTGTATTCAAAAGATAAAATCTTAACTTCAAGTTAAAATTAAGTTAAAGACAAAAATCATTTGTAGTTTTCTTAAAATAATCAATACTATACTTCTTGGAACCAAACATATACTAATTTGTTACAAGTGTTATATGATTTTTTGAATGAACATTATTCATCTTACCAAATATAGAAAATATTTTAACAAACACGATAACAACATAACAAAATTATAACATACAAATACAAATAAATTTCGCTAGACCGGAAGCGACTTAACTCCGGATAACTCCAAATTGTGATCTGAAATCTCAACATTTCCTCTGTGAAACAAATTTTTGATCCTTGTTGAAATCATTTGATAGATCTCTTTTCCATTGTTATAGCACACCAAACCAACGACCAAGAAGATCCACAAGCCCAAAAGAATCCAACCAGTTATAGGCGAAAGAATCATCAAACCTAAAACTGAAACAAGAGCTCCAAGAAAAAGACTAATATTAAGCATGATCCTGAATGGAACATGAAGCTGCAACGCTGGGACAATCACCCAAACCATGTAGTAAAGAGTAACCATGAAAGCCAAAGCCATCGTAAGTAGACACGTTTCGTTGCTTGCTGCATTCCTTGACCCAAAACCGATTATTGCAAACAATAGCCCAAAATATTGGCCAAGTAATTTTCCAACTTCTTCCAATCTACAAAGGGTAATGAAATGTTAGACATGCATGGAAATGATAACAACATATATTGTAGGTTGAATGAATGAATGGAGATAAGTTTGTTGTACTTTGTTGAATCTGATGAAGTTGTATTTGCAGGTGGAGCACCTTCAACCGGCATTCTTCTAACCCGACCTTTGGTATGAGGGAATTGGATCCTGTGCAGCTTCAAGTTTGTGACTGTGAAGAGAGACAAATTAAAAACAAAAAACAAGTGGCAAAGATGATAGAGAGAGTTAGGTGTGCAGCTTTGAATTGAAGAAGAGAAAAAAGCGTCCTTATATAGGGGCAGCTTTGAATTGAAATGATTTATGATTGGACAAAAATAATAAAAGAATTGGAAGGCCGACTGCTGTATCCCACATAAAGGCGAGAGAATTGGCTACCTTTGAGTCAAATACTTTGATGCCTTTCAGTCTGTCTCTCTCTAATGATTCCCTCTCAATAAAAACAATTATTTTATCATTTGTTTATACACACATGGCATTGTATTTACTACTTAAGGGTACCAAAGTTACTGAATTGGAAAGATAGCTAATCCTTTCCCCACATAAAGATTGGTCATAAATAAAGACACCAAAAACTCCGACATGAAGGTCATTTTTAGGAAGTGAAATGCTAAAAGAGTTATGCTAGTAACATTTCTCATGCTAAAATCACATAGGAAAGAGGACAGAAAGGATCCTCTTGCAATAATAATTAAAAATAATTTTATAAAATGATCCTCTTGCTAAAACCACATAGGAAAGAGGATAGAAAGTGATCGATTTCAGGGATAAGATCAAAAAGGGTTGGCATCACAATTCTTAGTGTTGTTATCATAAAAAGCATCTCAAAAGTCATGGCTCAAAAAGAGCCTTGTCTCAAAATAAAAATATTTTAAGATAGATTAAAAAAAATAATTATTGAATAATTAAACGATGTCCTTAATTACTATTAGATGTTATAAAGGTATAGTATATTTTAATACTTTATAATTAGTGTAAATAATATTTATTAGAGATAAAATTGATAAAAATTAATTAATATTTTATTGAAAAAATAAAAAATTCTTATTTTCAAACAAATGAATTTTGATTTAAGAAACTCTTATTTTAAAATAAATTAACAATTTTCCTCAAAGTAATTCGGGACGGACCCATAATAACACAAATACAAAATTTTATTTTTTAACATAATAAATAAAATTATAATAGTAAGAAATATAAAAAATAAATACTTGAAGGCAATTTTAAAAGAAAAATTATTTTAAAATGAAAGAAAAAATATCAATAAAAAATTTTTATGTGTCAAATGCAGTCATTTTTGTTTTTTAATCTCAATAATTTGATACCTTCTTAAGCAAATAATTTAATACTAAAAACACACAGTTTTAAATAATTTAACACTTTAATTTTATAAAATGATTTTATAAAATAATTTATAAAATGATCCTCTTGCTAAAACCACATAGGAAAGAGGACAGAAAGGATGCTCATGCTAAAATGATTAATTTTATAAAATGATCGATTTCAGGAATAAGAACAAAAAGGGTTGGTATTGCAATTCTTAGTGTTGTTATCATAAAAGCATCTCAAACGTCTTGGCTCAAAAAGGGCCTTGTCTCAAATTAAAAATATTTTAAGATAGATTAAAAAAAAATATTGAATAATTAAACGCTGCCCTTTATTACTATTAGATGTTATAAAAGTATAGTATGTTTTAATAGTTTATAATTAGTGTAAATAATATTTATTAGAGATAAAATTGATAAAAATTAATTAATATTTTATTGAAAAAATAAAAAATTCTTATTTTCAAACAAATGAATTTGGATTTAAAAAACTCTTATTTTAAGATAAATAAAAGATTTTCCTCAAAGTAATTCGGGACAGATCCATAATAACAAAAATACAAAATTTTATTTTTTAACATAATAAATAAAATTATAATAGTAAGAAATATAAAAAATAAATACTTGAAGGCTATTTTAAAAGAAAAATTATTTTAAAATGAGAGAAAAAAATATCAATCAAATATTTTTATGTGTCAAATGCAGTCATTTTTGTTTTTTAATCTTAATAATTTGATACCTTCTTAAGCAAATAATTTTGTTCTGGACTGGGCCGAGGCTGCCCAACAGTCGAGCAGGCCCAACCCATATAGCATGGGGAGGCCCACTAAGACCTCTCCGCGGGGCCCTTGACTGCCGCAAGCAGACCAACGTTCCCCCCGAGCACTTTGCAGTGTCGGGCATCTAGGTCAACAGGACATGAGGACCTCGCATCCCGGCGGAGAGGTACCTCCCGTACATACCAGCTTCTCCCCCCGCGAGAATGCCACATACCACTCCTCGGCAGACATGGTCCCTCCCCGCAAGGCCATGTCCGTCGTACGGCTGGTTGGTCCTCGACACAGAAGACTCCTCCCCCACGAGGAGTGTCTAACGGTCCGTACCACGTGGACACGTTCCAAGTAACCTCCCGCTTCCGCAGGATTCGGTCTGCCCTAATCCCGGAAATCTAGGGACGGTTGCCCCAGGGCGAAGACCACGTGCTGGTCTTCACTACGCCACGTAAGCCCTGGCAGTTACTTGGATTGGGCCTGACAAGCCAGCCCAATACAAGTAACCGTTGGCCCCGCGCTGGGGGCTCTCTATAAATACCCTCTCACTTGAGAGGGTCAGGTTAAGTCACTTTTTTCACTCTTTGTATTTGCTGTTACTCTGTGCACTCCCTAACTTGAGCGTCGGAGTACCTTGCAGGTACACCCCCCCGCCGTACTTCAACCTCACCGGAGCCGGAGCTCAACGGACGTCGTTGGCCACCTGTAACTGTCTGATCCAGGTACGATCAGTGGCGCCGTCTGTGGAAACTTTATAAGCTTCCCCGTTTTCTCCTCGATAAACCAAAGCTTCCTCTATTCATCACCAACATGGCCAATCCGACCGTCAACCAGGCTCTGGACACCGTGCTCGCGCAACTGGAGAACGGGAACCACCGTGAGGACGCCGTCATCCTCCACGGCGACGAAGGCGACATAAGGGACGGACGAACCGCCTCCCCGGACTCACAGGATGCGACTATCAACGTCGTCCGCACGGACGACCAGCAAACCCCTCTCCAGCCAGTGGCTCCGCCGCCCAACGCGGACCCAAGCACCGTGGCCCTATTTGCGTTGATCAACCAGACCAATCAGCTGATCGCGCAGCAGAACACCAGAATTGAAGCCTTGGAGCATGGACGTGCACGACGATCTTCCCCGCGAAGACATCGTCGCCCCCAGTCACCTCGCCTCTCTCCTTCCCCGCGAAGGACCCCTTCCGAAGATTCTCGGACACCGTCGCCCATACGCCATGGTCGTCGACCGCGTCTCGAGCGCCCCCAGCCGGCAATCACCCAGAAACGCCCTCGTTCCCCGCCCCGGAAGGAACCCAGGGCCTCCGCCACCTCCAAGAAGTCCAAGCAGACCGAAGAGAGGCCAAAGAACCGGTCGAGGAACTCTCCTCCACGGCACCATCGATCACCTTCGAGATCCCCGGCTGATAGCAACGACGAGGACCAAAGGACCCCCTTGTCGTGGGAAATCATGGACGCCCCAATCCCTCCAGGCATGGAGAAACCTCCACACTTGGGGACCTATGACGGGCTGACCGACCCCGACGATCACGTGGAGAATTTCGAAGCGATGCTCGACTTTCGAAACGTCAGGGGAGCCATCAGGTGCCGGCTGTTCCCCACTACCTTACGGAAGGGAGCCATGACGTGGTACAAGGGCCTGGAACCTGGTTCGATCACGTCGTGGAAGCAGCTGAAACAACGCTTCACCAAACACTTCACCGCATCTCGTCGACACCCAAAGACAGAGGCTGCCCTAGAGAAAATCTTCCAAGGGAGGAACGAATCCCTCCGAAATTACATTGAGAGGTTTAACAAGGAAGCCGTCGAGGTCCACACGACTGATGACATGAAGAAATACTTAATTATTCACGGACTACGCGCCGGGTCGGACTTTGCCAAATCCATTGGCCTCCGAAGACCCAGGCGTCTCGAGGACCTTCTCGCTCGAGCCCAGAAGTACATCGAGCTCGAAGAGACGGAAGCAGCCTAGATCGCTCTTGAGACAAGACGCAGAGAAGGCCCCCGCGGCCACAAAGACGATGACGCTTCTCCCTGGCGGGGAAGAGAAAAGAGGAAGGAAAATCGCAATCGAGATCCCCGGGAACAGCGCGGGCCAGCTGGCCGATTCACGGAGTACACGCCGCTCAACACTTCCCGGTCTCGGATCCCCTCAGACTGCCAGAATTCCGAGTTTGTGAAAGGAGGAGTTCGCTTCTCGAAGCCCGTGGCTCCCAAACCAAACGTTGACAAATCTAAGTACTGCAGGTTCCACAGAAGCCACGGGCATATCACCGAGGATTGCATCCACCTCAAGGATGCCATTGAGATTCTCATCAAAGAAGGGCACTTGAAGAAATATGCCCAGCAGAATGATCCTCCTCGTACCAGCTCAAAGGAATCACAGAACGTCGAGGAGACAACACCCCCTCCCGCCGACAGCCAGCTTCAGGTCGCCCTCAGCGTCACTCGGCCCGAGGACTTCTTCGTCCCCCCAATCATCAAGGGCGAAGAGGCAATCCGCAACATGTGGGCGACCTTCCCCGACGAAGGCCCCTTCACGGCCCGTAGTACCTGGGAAGGCTTCCCCAAAGCAATGGTTATCTCCGGAGGAGACCCCGGGAAAATATCGGTTGGGTCGATCAAACGAAAGTTTGACGAACTGGAATCCGCGACATCGTCAAAGGCGACCACCCTCGAGAAAGTGCGAGGAAACTCCAATCCCATCACCTTCTACCTCGAAGAACTCCCCGGGGGAGCACCAAACGCCATTATTCCCCTCCTGGTCAGGGCCCAAATGGCGAACTTTGACGTCCGAAGAATCCTAGTCGACCAGGGGAGCTCGGTCGACATCATGTATTCTCATCTGTTCGGGACCCTTCAGCTGGACGAGAGGCATTTGACCCCGTACGTCGGGTCAGACCTACAGGGGTTCAATGGATCCACCACCAGACCATGGGGTTACGTGGAGCTGATGGTTACGTTCGGGGCCGAAGACACGGCCCGACAGGTGAAGATCCGTTTCCTGGTGGTGGAATGCCCATCCCTCTACAACTGCATCCTCGGAAGGACCACCCTTGCTGAACTCACGGCGGTCCCGTCAACGGTCCACCTCAAAATGAAGTACTACACGAGGAGAGGACGGGTAGTGACGATGCACGGGGACATCGACGCGGCTAGGAGATGCTTCGATGCCGCCGTCAAGGGCCTAAGTTCCATTGGTCCCAAACCTAAGGCCGTGGCCAAACCACCCCAGGACGTCGGACAGATACCTCTCCCGCGCGTCAACGCGGTCGACCTCGACAGCATGTTCTCCGGCGAGCCCAATGAAGACAGAGTCAAAGACCACGACCACCGGGCGGAAAACAACGGGCAGCCTCTCCACCCAATACGCCCCATCCCAGATGGAGAGTTCGAGCTCGTGGCCGTCGGAGGCAGTCCAGATTGCAACGTGAAGATCGGCACCGGGATCCCCGACCTAGCCAAAGAGCAGCTTAAAGCATGTCTGAGGGAGAACGCTGACCTCTTCCCGTGGAGCGCATCCGAGATGCCTGGCCTCGACCCCGAGGTGGCTTGCCATCAGCTCGCAGTAGATCCGGCCGCTAGGGCCGTAGCACAGCGTAGGCGCAAGCAGTCTCCCGAGAAAGCGGAGGCTACTGAGAAAGCTGTAAAAGACCTCCTAGAGGCAAATTTTATTTCGGAAGCCAAATACACGACATGGCTGTCCAACGTTGTACTTGTTAAGAAAAATAATGGAAAATGGAGAATGTGCGTTGATTATACTGATCTTAACCGGGCTTGCCCGAAAGACTGTTACCCCTTGCCTAACATCGACCAACTGGTCGACAATTCTGCAGGTTACAAACTACTGTCTTTCATGGACGCCTATTTAGGATACAACCAAATTCCCATGGACAAGGTCGACAAGCAACACACGGCCTTCATGACCGCGTCGGGCAACTACTACTACAATGTAATGCCTTTCGGTCTGAAGAATGCCGGTGCGACCTACCAGCGGATGATGAACAAGGTCTTTCGGACTAAAATAGGAGACATGCTCAAAGTCTACATGGACGACATGATCGTCAAGTCTGCAGAAGAAGTCAACCACGCCGCGCACCTCAAGAAGGTGTTCGACACGGCGAGAAGATGCCGTATGAGGTTTAATCCCGACAAATGCACATTCGGTGTCCGGGCAGGAAAGTTCCTCGGATTTTACCTCACGGAACGAGGAATCGAGGCAAACCCCGACAAGTGTAGAGCCTTTTCCGAGCTCCCTACTCCGGGCTCGAAGAAGTCAATACAATCATTGAACGGAATGCTCACCGCCCTTTCCCGGTTCGTCGCCAAATCCGCACAGTACGCACTCCCCTTTTTCAAACTCCTCCGGCAAAAAGCAGAGTTTGAGTGGAGCGAGGAATGCGAACAAGCGCTCGCACATTTGAAACAAGTCCTATCGCAACCCCCGGTCCTCTCGCGACCCGAGAACGGGGAAACACTCTTCTTATATCTTGCGATCACGAGCGAAGCGGTCAGCGCCGTCCTCATTCGGGAAACACCAGACGGACAGAAGCCAGTTTACTTCACGAGCAAAGCTCTCCAAGGCCCCGAGCTCAGGTATCAACAGATCGAGAAAGTCACACTGGGCCTCGTCACCGCGGCCAGAAGACTCCGCCACTACTTCCTCGCCCATACCGTCGTCGTGAGGACCAACCAGCCGATCAGGCAACTCCTCGGACGACCAGATATGGCGGGGATGATGCTCAGGTGGTCGCTCGAGCTGGCCGAATTCGACATCCAATACAAAGGGAGGAAAGCCTTGAAGGCACAAGTGCTGGCCGACTTTGTAGCAGAGATGACCGTCCCAGAACCCTCAGCCAACGGGTCGCAGAAATGGACAATATATGTCGACGGAGCATCCAGCCCGAAAGGAAGCGGAGCGGGAATCATCCTCGAAAACGAGGAAGGCATCCTCATCGAGGTGTCCCTCGAACTGGCTTTCCCGACTTCGAATAACCAAGCCGAATACGAGGCCTTCCTTGCGGGACTCAGGCTGGCTGAGGACCTTGGCGCCAAGGAGGTCAAGCTATTCACCGATTCCCAGCTCGTAGCCTCGCAAGTCCGAGGAGAGTACCAAGCCAAGAACGACAGTCTCATAGAATACTTGGCCTTGGTAAAAGAGAAGATGAAGAAGTTCACCTCGGCAGAAGTGACTCACATTCCCCGGGAGCATAATGCCCGGGCAGACGTCCTGTCAAAATTAGCAAGCACGAAAAAGAAAGGCGGAAACAAGTCCGTCATACAAGAGGTCCTTTCCCACCCGAGCGTCGATAAACCTGGTATGGTTTCGAATATCAACGCCATCGGGGACAGCGGCTGCTGGATGACCCCGGTATACGAATACCTCACGACGGGCAAACTGCCCGAAGACCCCAAAGAAGCTAGAATGGTCAAGAGACGGGCATGCTCGTACACTATAGTCGAGGATAAGCTATACCGGCGAGGATTCTCTATTCCCCTCCTCAGATGTATCGAAGATACCAAGGTCCCCGGCATACTCCAGGAGATCCACGAGGGAATCAATGCGCAGCACCTAGGCGGACGATCGCTAGCTCGGAAAGCACTCCGGGCAGGATATTACTGGCCGACCATGCAACAAGACGCCAAGGAGCACGTCAAGAAGTGCGATAAATGCCAGCGGCACGGGGACATGCACCTCGCTCCCCCTAGCAAACTCATGACGCTATCCTCCCCGTGGCCGTTCGCATGGTGGGGGATGGATATCCTCGGGCCTTTCGTCCGGGGGTCGTATCAAAACAAATACCTCATCGTCGGGGTAGATTACTTCACAAAGTGGATTGAAGCAGAAGCATTGGCCAAAATCACTGCTTTCAACATACTTCGTTTCTACAAAAGAAATATCCTCGCCCGGTTCGGAGTGCCTCAAGCCATCGTCACAGACAACGGAACCCAGTTCACCGACAGGAACTTCCAAGACTTCGTCACAAAACTAGGCACGAAGCAGCACTTCACGTCGGTCGAGCACCCTCAAACGAACGGGCAGGCTGAGGCCGCTAACAGAGTGATCCTTCGAGGATTAAGACGGAGACTGGGCGACGCCAAACAACGGTGGGTCGAAGAGCTACACAGCGTTCTCTGGGCCTACCGAACAACCCCACACTCCACGACCGGGGAGACCCCCTTCCGTTTGACTTATGGAACGGAGGCAGTGATCCCCGTGGAGATCAGAGAACCCTCGAGGAGGACGGAAGCCCCCCTCGACGGGAACACGAACGACGAAGCCTTGAGGGAAGAACTCGACTTCGTGGAGGAAACACGCTCGGGAGCTTCTCTCCGAGAGGCGTCACTTAAACAAAAAATAACACTACGTTATAATGACAGTGTCATTAAACGTGATTTTCAGGTGGGCACCCTCGTCCTACGAAGGAACCAGAAAGACTCGCGAGAAGGCAAACTCGCCGCGAACTGGGGGGGCCCGTACCGCGTCCGCGCGAAAACGGGGACAGGAGCCTATTTCCTCAAAAATCTGCACGGGGAAGAACTTGCTCGACCATGGAACGCTGAAAAGCTAAAACAATATTACAGTTAAACACTGCCCGCGGATGACTAGCACCGCGATACGGGGACGCGCTGGGGTACAAGCGTGACACCCCTATAAGAACACGATGATCAGAGACCGCGTTGTGTGTACGCGAGGACATTTGATCCGGCGGGGATACCTCGATCGAGGCCCACCGTCGTCGTGCCAACCGGGCATAACACCCAGCTCGCGATGGGAAGTTCATGCCACGAGACTAGGACCTCGACCGAGCTCTTAGCCTCGTTGAAGGTCGGAGTACTCCTCCGGCCGCCCGACCAGCTCTCCACGCGGTCAGGGACGATCAAGGTCGAGCAAATCCCGAAGCCTTATTACTTGGGCAAAAATAAAGTATAACAAACAATAAAGTATAACAAACACCACATCACACACAAGGAAAATTAACAAAGAGATATTATAAAGTACGAATAGCGGGCAAAACACTTGGTCCAAAAAGTTACAAATATGAGCCCACAAGCCGGGCGAAAATAACCATTGTGCAAAAAGTACATCAGCTAAGCCCACAAGGCGGGCGAAATAAAACGGTTCGCAGGCCGACCAAAACAAAGATAAAAACCTACTCAGCTGCGGTCCCGTCGGGCTCCTCGTGCGCATGAATGTCATTCTCCCGCAGAGGATACACGATCTGGCCACCCACCACCTCAGCGTCGGGGTCGATCCCTTCGATGACAAGGTCGGGGTTGAGAACCCGAAGCTGCGCCACGGAACTGCGGAACCCTATACCCGCGGTTTCGATAGAATCATCCTCGGATGCTCGGAGATCCTGCTCAAGCTTCCGGAGCTGCGCCACAAACGCCGCACGAGTGGTCAGGAGTTTGTCCTCCTCAGTCTCCCATTCGGCTGGCCGCACCGCATCTTCTAGCTCGGCAATTCTTACCTTAAGCCGCTTCTCCTCCAACTTCAGCTCAGCGATTCGGGCAAGGTGGCTCTTCTTTGTCTCCTCGGCTTCCTTAAGCTTGGCCTCGACCAATTGTTGCTGCTTTCCTTGCTCTTTGTTCAGATCTCGGCACTCTTTTAGCTCCTTGCGCATGCCGAGCATCACAGCGCCCAAGGTATCCAGCGCCTCCTGCAGGCGGGCCAGTTCAGCAGCAGGGCGGGTCTCGTCATTTAGAATGAGGGCAGTCGAGCAGATACGCATGACGGCCGACAGGTCCTCAAAAAGCATCTTCCTCCTCACTTCAGGTGCGGTCCCCAGCACGGTTTGGATCTCGGAGGGAAGGGAGCGAGGATAAGTGACCTCGGAGAAGAAGTAAGGTTTTTGATGGCAGGGGGGAAGGTCAAAGCTGGAAGGAACCGGGGGACTATCTTCACCACCCAGGTCGACGACCTCCGCAACGCGCTGCCTCTTCGGAGTCCCTTGGGTAGCCGGGGATTGGCTTCCCGCAGGAGTTGTGCGGTCACCCGCGGTCCCCGATACAGAGGCAGCAGGCTGGGACAGAGTGGATCCTTCGGGGGCAGCGGCCGTGGAAACACCCTCGTGCGGGGCCCCAGAGGGGCAACTTCCTGATCTTTGGAGCGCGACGCTTCTTCCCGGGCCCTCTTCGCTTTCAGTTTCTTCAACCTCTCCTCGGCTCCGGCCATTGTTCCTGCAAAAGAAAGCTTTAGTAAAGCGAGAAACACAGATACGAGGAAGAAATAAAACCAGGGCGTTTCACCACCTAACAATTCGATGGCCTCCTCGTCGGAGAAGGTCTCGAGCAGAACGCGGCTGTTTATCAGGCGACGTTCTTTCTTCACCTGCCCATCTGCACCTATTATAGGCTGGCCGTCCAGCGTCTCATGTCGAGCCTCTGAAAAGCTGTCGACGAAAGCTACGATTTTATCGTAGGCTTCCCGCTCGTAGGCCTCCATCTGAACAGGTTTCGTTTTATACTTGTCAACTCCCTTCTTAAAGTGTTCCTCCGTCCAGTACAGAGGAAACTTCGGCACCAGCACCTCCTCGGAACGGCCGTCGACCTCGCGGGTGACTTTCCGGTACAATGAATATATCGCCTCGAGGGTGACCGGCTTCACATAGAAATAGCGGAACTTGAAATCCCGGATGGAATCCAAGTAAGTGTGGAACAACGCCTTGCTCTGCTTGAAGGACACCCAGCCGTGTCGACCTCCTACCGACGACCGTTGGAGGTGGAATATGCGGAAGAAAAGGCGAACGGTCGGCACGATCTCCAAATATTTGCATACGAGCTCGAAAGCCCGGATGAAGGCCAGCGAGTTCGGATGAATCTGCGAAGGGGCCAACTTCAACCAGTCAAAGATCCCCTCCTGAAAATCCGTGAAAGGCAGCCTCCACCCCGCCATCTCGAACATAAACTCGTACAAGGGGACCCGCATTCCCCGGTAAGGGGAGCATATCCGGTGATGCTCCTCGGGACGAAACACCTTCCAGGATTGACCACTTCCGATTAGTCTGTGCTCGACGGTGCAAAAAGCATCGCCCACATCTGGGTACACGAAGATGGACGACATCTCAAGGGCTTCGCTACAGACCCAGTCCTCAAGCGGCCTCTCCTGCGCAAAGGCCATGTGAGCCATGGGGGAGTCAGGCTGGTCGTCGTCATTTTCCTCGAAATATCCTGCGGCCACCTCTGCAGCCAAATCGTCCATTTACCTGAAAAGCAGAAGGAAACGGTGAATTCGATTGGTCGTATCAAATTCACCCCTCCACCGCTGTTCAAGCGAACGGGCGAAGAAGAGGCAAGGCTTTCTCAACTCCCCGACGAGATCGACCAAGGATCAACTTGCCCACCGGGGAACTCATCGTCTCCCCGGAAGGTTCTGCCCCGTGTCCCCGCGGCACTAACAAATACACTGATTATCAAGGACCCCGAGACATTCAACGGATCCCCGACGTGTTCGTCCCTGTTCCCCGAGGTATTCATCAAAAGCGAGCAAGAATCTTCGCACTCTCCCTCTCCACAACTAAAGATTCCCGCCGTAATCGCCGGGAATCCCTTCGTTTCTCATGGGAATGTCATCAATTCACCAAGGAAACGTCCTACACTAGTTAAAATCGAAGAAAAACGCAAAATAAAGGTCCGGTTTGAAGCAAATACCTGGTAAGCGGCGGTGTAGGGTTCCGGCACGGAGGTTTCCGGCTCTGGTACGGCGGCGAACGGTGGTCCTAGCGGAGGAAATGCGTCCGGCAGAGAGTGCCCGGCGATTGACGACGGCGAGCTACGACGGAAGAGGTTAGAGAGAGAGGGAGAAAGTTTCTTGAGAGAGAAGCGGAAAAGTGAAGAATGAGCGAGGGGAGCGGCTTTTATAAGCGATTCTCGCGAGACCCGAGGGGCGTAGGGCACTCGAGTGCGCTACCCTAGCCAGCCGCCCTAGCCCCCTAGGTAATGATGGCAGGCAACACGTGGCACGCATGCAGCCACCCGTCTCCCCAAGCGTGTCGTTTCGGGTTTCCCCAGCGCTTTGAATCCGAAACCCTTCATCCCCCCGACCATACGACCGGACACATCTGTCCGACGCCCGACACTCATCCGGCCGAATGAATTTCGCATAGGATATCGACCTCCTCGGTTCCTCTCTTAGCGGATCCTCGACATATAATAACCCTTAAGTCATCACTCTGCTACCTCAGAGCAACGACTTGGGGGGCTCCTGTTCTGGACTGGGCCGAGGCTGCCCAACAGTCGAGCAGGCCCAACCCATATAGCATGGGGAGGCCCACTAAGACCTCTCCGCGGGGCCCTTGACTGCCGCAAGCAGACCAACGTTCCCCCCGAGCACTTTGCAGTGTCGGGCATCTAGGTCAACAGGACAGGAGGACCTCGCATCCCGGCGGAGAGGTACCTCCCCGACATACCAGCTTCTCCCCCCCGCGAGAATGCCACATACCACTCCTCGGCAGACATGGTCCCTCCCCGCAAGGCCATGTCCGTCGTACGGCTGGTTGGTCCTCGACACAGAAGACTCCTCCCCCGCGAGGAGTGTCTAACGGTCCATACCACGTGGACACGTTCCAAGTAACCTCCCGCTTCCGCAGGATTCGGTCTGCCCTAATCCCGGAAATCTAGGGACGGTTGCCCCAGGGCGAAGACCACGTGCTGGTCTTCACTACGCCACGTAAGCCCTGGCAGTTACTTGGATTGGGCCTGACAAGCCAGCCCAATACAAGTAACCGTTGGCCCCGCGCTGGGGGCTCTCTATAAATACCCTCTCACTTGAGAGGGTCAGGTTAAGTCACTTTTTTCACTCTTTGTATTTGCTGTTACTCTGTGCACTCCCTAACTTGAGCGTCGGAGTACCTTGCAGGTACACCCCCCCCCGCCGTACTTCAACCTCACCGGAGCCGGAGCTCAACGGACGTCGTTGGCCACCTGTAACTGTCTGATCCAGGTACGATCAAATTTAATACTACAAACACACAGTTTTAAATAATTTAACACTTTAATTTTATAAAATGATTTTATAAAATGATTTTATAAAATAATTTTATAAAATGATCCTCTTGCTAAAACCACATAGGAAAGAGGACAGAAAGGATCCTCTTGCTAAAACCACATAGGAAAGAGGACAAAAAGGATCCTCTTGCAATAATAATTAAAAATAATTTTATAAAATGATCCTCTCGCTAAAACCACATAGGAAAGAGGACAGAAAGGATGCTCATGCTAAAATGATTAATTTTATAAAGTGATCGATTTCAGGAATAAGAACAAAAAGGGTCGGTATCACATTTCTTAGTGTTGTTACCATAAAAAGCATCTCAAAAGTCTTGGCTCAAAAAGGGCCTTGTCTCAAAATAAAAATATTTTAACATAGATTAAAAAAAATAATTATTGAATAATTAAACGCTGTCCTTAATTACTATTCCTTCCGTACCACAATGAGTGACCTAGTTGATTTTTCACACAGGTTAAGAAAAAGAAATAAATGAAGGAGAGAGAATGATATTTTTACTAAAGTACCCTTATGATGTATTGGAAATGATAAAAGTAATATTAATTAAAGGGTAAAATAAGAAAAATTGTATTGAAAATTGAAATGGGTCATATATTTTGGGAGACCATTTTATTCCAAATGAGTCACTCATTGTGAGACGGAGGGAGTATTAGATGTTATAAAGGTATAGCATGTTTTAATAGTTTATAATTAGTGTAAATAATATTTATTAGAGATAAAATTGATAAAAATTAATTACTATTTTATTGAAAAAATAAAAAATTCTTATTTTCAAACAAATGAATTTTGATTTAAAAAACTCTTATTTTAAGATAAATAAACAATTTTACTCAATAATTCGGGATGGACCCATAATAACACAAATACAAAATTTTATTCTTTTAACATAATAAATAAAATTATAATAGTAAGAAATATAAAAAAATAAATACTTTAAGGCAATTTTAAAAGAAAAATTATTTTAAAATGAAAGAAAAAATATCAATCAAATATTTTTATGTGTCAAATGCAGTCATTTTTGTTTTTTAATCTTAATAATTTGATACCTTCTTAAGCAAATAATTTAATACTACAAACACACGGTTTTAAATAATTTAACACTTTAATTTTATAAAATGATCCTCTTGCTAAAACCACATAGGAAAGAGGACAGAAAGGATGCTCATGCTAAAATGATCAATTTTATGAAATGATCGATTTCAGGAATAAGTACAAAAAGGGTTGGTATCACAATTCTTAGTGTTGTTATCATAAAAAGCATCTCAAAAATCTTGGCTCAAAAAGGGCCTTGTCTCAAAATAAAAATATTTTAAGATAGATTAAAAAAAATAATTATTGAATAATTAAACGCTGTCCTTAATTACTATTAGATGTTATAAAGGTATAGTATGTTTTAATAGTTTATAATTAGTGTAAATAATATTTATTAGAGATAAAATTGATAAAAATTAATTAATATTTTATTGAAAACAGCAAAATCTGGGGAAATTTGTTCAGGGTAACCGGTTACCTTATATTGAGTAACCGGTTACTCAGTTGAAAAAAGGCAGCGCTGGTGCAGAATTGTGAAGAGTAACCGGTTACCCTATATTGAGTAACCGGTTACCACTGTAACAGTGATAAAAACATCTTTTGAAAAAGCACTTAAAGCAACCAAATCACTTGTTCAAATTACCACATGCTAAGGTATGAATTGGTGCATGAAAATTAAGCTTAAAAACATCAAATAAGCAGTGATGAAATCAATTAACACATCAATATCATGGATCAAGCAATGGCATAACCAATTCACACAAAAAACAAGTATCGAACTACATCGTGAATGATACGAAAACGTTCGAAACAAAAGATGAGTGAGATCTACCAACCTACAAGCCGGAGAATTGGCTTGGTGATTGTTGCAAAGGATTCTTGATTAAGATAATCAAAGAAAACCAGAGGAATCTTCAATTATAGCCGAATCGTACCGAAATCGAGCAAATTGCGACGAAGCTCCGAAATACGAATTCGAACCGTAGAATCTTGAATGAACACTTGAGATGAATCCAAAGGCTGATAAAACTCCAGAAAACCAAATATAATTGCAAGATGATGAAGGTAAAGCTCAAGAAATTATCACTTCCAATGTGAAAAGTGATTATTCTTCAATTATGAAGAGCTATGGTGAGGTTTGGGAAGAAAATGTAGATGAAGATGAAGAAGTTGCAGAAAAATTCAGAGAGAATATGAGAGAATTGAGATTGAAGTGTGAGAAATTTGTGTGAAAATGGTTGAATGTTCAAGGGTCCTTGAAAAATGATTGAAGGTTTGTTTATATTAAGTTTTGGTTCGGAGTGTGAAAGGTTTGGAATTAGGCTAAGAGTTAGCTTTGGAGCTAGCTTGGGAGTTAGTTACACTTGACTCGCCGAGTCAAGCGATTAACTCGGTTAGTTAGGAAGTTAACTCGGTAGCAATCCCAATGTAAGCTTCAAATCCAAATGTGGACATGCTTGGAAATCAAGGAACATGGTGCACTTAAATTATAGTGAAGCATTGGAATGAAAGCAAGTGAAGTGTCTTGAATGGTCTTGAACTGTCTAGAATGTTCCACACAATGCTAGACCATGTAGAAACCAAGAACCAAGAGAGTGCAGGGTTGATGTCCCAAAAATGCAGTAGAATCTGCAAATTTGTACTGAGTAACCGGTTACCCTATATTGAGTAACCGATTACTCTAGGCAAAAATTGCCCAGATCACTCAAAAACAAGTGCTGAGGTCCCGATTTCGATTTTCCACCTCTTGTTTTGATGAATAGGCATAGAAACCCTTATCTTGTCCTTATTTTGATGATGGGATGACCTCGTGAAGATGCGATTAATGGGGCTAAAGAAACCTGAATATTCCTGCAACCAAAAACACAGAGAAAAATGCGAATGTGTATGCCAGCGATGCAAATGCACATGCTTATGCAAAAGGCAACAGGGGATGTCAAATTTTGGGTTACGACAGCTGCCCCTATTTAATCCTCTTGGACCTGAATGTACGAATTGCGCTTGCTTTTCAATGATTCGAGGTAAAAGGGGATTAAATAAAAGAGTAGCTCGAAAATTTGGTCGACGGCGACTAAAAGAGAGGTGCAAGTGTAGAGAATTGGATAGGTGCGAAGCTTGGCTAAATATCTGCTGGAGAGATGAATCAGGCCAAAAGAAAGGGAGTATGCTTGATGCATATTGTCGCTCCCGAGGATTGGCATCCATGGTACAAACGCGAAAGTGGCGCTGAAAACAGAGTCGCCAGCAATGTGTATTTATCCCAAGAGAGGGAAAGGAAACACTGCGTAAACCTGAGGGAAGGAAAAGAGCATGGTCTCGCGACCAAGAGAAACGGGTAAGGGAGTCGGTTACGCGAGGGGAAGGTGTTAGCACCCAATACGTCCATCGTACTCGACGGGATCCACGCTTGTTGTCTCGATCAAAGGGTGTCGTCATCTGGAGCTCCACTGCTACTGGAAAGGAGAACGAACGGGAACGGAAAAGAACGAAGAAACGAAGAAGAAAAGAAAAAGAAGTGACTTGATTAGGACATTAACGTTGTCCTAGGCCTACGTATTCCCTCGTGCAATGGGAAAGTCAGAGTCAACGTAGTTCGGACAAGAACTAGGGGGGAAGGTTGCTTGCCAAGACATCGTCGTCTTGTGCCTACGTATCCTCAATCGGACGAGAAAGAGGAAATCAGAGCAGTCGTAGTTCAACTTACGAGTCGGTGAAAAGGTCTCGATCGCGCTGGGGCGAGAGAAAGGGTTCGATCAGTAAGTCTCGATCACACGAAGGCGAGAGACAACTGAGAGGGAAGTTACTTATTAGTGTGCTCGCCAAGGATATGAATCCTCGTGCCTACGTATCCTCAATCTATCCAGAGAGAGGAAGTCAGAGCGACCGTAGTTCGTGGAACTACGGGAAAACGGGATCTCGATCACACTGAGGCGAGAGAAAAGGGGGAGACGCACGGAAGGTCTAAGGGAAACGAATCCTACAAGTTATCATACAAAATGGTCCTAAGGTCAGGATCAGGAGGGAAGCCTACCTAATGTTGTCATGCTTGGATTGAGAGCCTAATGTCTATCCTACTCCGAGCTTAATCAGAAATTAAGTCGGACTAGGAGCCTTAAGGGAGCATGTGAAAACAGAGTAATCAACAAGTAAACATAAAGCATCGCAATCACAAAAAGAAAGTTAAGCAAGAGACAGTAAAGTATTTGATCAGGAATTAATCAGAATAAGCATCAAAAATCAAAATTAACAATTAAGCAAGAATATCCAAATTAGAATTAAAATGGAAATTAAAACCATGGTTAAATTCTAAGTAAAAAGTTAATCTAAGATTAAAAACTAATTCTAAAATTAAACCTAAAATTAATATTCTAAAAAAAAATCCAATTAAAATATAATTCTAATAAAAATATAATATCAAAAGATAAGAACAAATTCTAAAACCAAATAAAATCTATTATTAAAGGTTAATCAAAATTAAAACTAGAATCAAAATCTAAATTAAAATTCTAATTAAAACCTAAATCTAAGATTAAATCAAGTGCTAAAAATCTAATATTAAAATCTAGGATAAAAGTTAATTATCTAAAACAATTAGCAAAACAAAAAGAAATAAAAATCTAAAAACAAGGGTGTAAACAGTAAACAGGAGGTGGGAATAAAGGTCCAGGTGCATGGGCTTTAAGGCTGAGGCCCAAGGGTTTTGTTCACAGTCCCATGGGGGTACGAATAGCATGTCTGGGTGTGTGGACAATTCAGGCGAGCGGGCCTGAGGCTGATTAGGCCCAATAATCTTTGAATATAAGCCATGGAGGGTGCGAGAAGAGAAATGCGGGTGTGGAACTGAAAAGCAGCATGGGCCTTCTGACCCCGCCCAATGTCACAACAACATAACCTAATTACTAATTAAGACTCAGCTGACCTAATTCTCTAGAATCTCTCCTTCCCCGCGCCGTAAACCTCTCAAATTCACCACAGCTTCAATAATCATCCTCTCCGATTCACTCACACTCTTCTTCCGCGCTCAAATCTCGCCGAAAACATTTACTCTTCCTCTTTCATCTGTGCCATATTCAAAAGCTTTCATCTCCCTCTTCAATCGCTCAACCGTAATCCCCTCTCCGTTACGACATCATCATAACCTCTTGACATTCCTTGATATTCCGCCGGCGACTCACTTTTCTCCTCTCTCAAATTATGCTCGCCGGAGACTACCTCTACGACAACAACTTCTTTCGCGTCTTCTTCGCAACATCTCCGGCGACACATCGCTTCTCCCTCTACTTCGCACAATACAGTTTCCGTTCACTTATTTCCTCGCTCTCAATGAACACAACGACGACCTAGCTTTTGAACTTACTTGCGCCGCAGCGGTACAACTCGCGATGGCAAACATTCAAGGCAAGGATCTTAGATTACAAGCAATAAGGTACCATAAATCAACTAACAGACACCAAAATCGGAAGCTACAAAGATCACATCGCAAATTGAGATCGGATCGAAATCGACGTACCTACTGGAGAGAGTCCGGTGCTTCTTCACACGTGAGCAATCTAATGGAAACCGAAGAAGACTCCAGGTATGTGCGATTCTCCAACTCTTTGCCTTCAAAATCGATTCCTCACACTTCCTCTTCAATTCTCGATCTTATTCTTCTCTGCATAACTTCAGTTGTTGTTCATTTTGCTTCCGCAGTTGTGAATTGATGTTGCTGTGTTATTATTGATGAGAGGAATATGAGTTTATTGGTTTTTAGGTTTGAAGGTTGGATGAGGATGGAAGAGGAGCTGAAGGTTAAGCTTGTTCAACACTGGTGATGAAATCATGACATGATGGCGGTGTTTTGGTAATCAAAGGTGTAGGTTGATTTGAGGTGAAAGGTTTTGTGGTGCTGTTGTTAGGGAAGAAAAGAAAACGGAGTTGAAGATTAAAGGATATTGTTGGATTGCTGAAAGTAGGTTTCCATGGTGAGAAATGATTTGGTTGATGAAGGTTTCTGGGCGACAGATCCAAAAGAAAGAGGGTTCTTATTTTTAGTGTGTTGGGAGGAAGTTTTAGTTGGTTAAGGAAGGAGATGAAGGAATTGAAGGGTGAGATTTTGAAGGGTTGTGATGAAGAAGGGATGATTAACGTGTTGTTTTTATTGTTCACAGTGTGAGGGTTATGGCATGATGGAGTTTATCTTTGTGAAGGTGTATCAAGAGGAAAATGGTTTTGTTGTCACGATGAGAAGGTCCTGATCCTGAAAGGAAGTGTTATAGTTTTTTTTTTTGGCTTCGGGTATGCTCTCTCACTTTCTTTCTCTACATAATTTTCTCCCCCCTATTTGCCGTGACTTCTTCTTCCCTTTAAACCAAAATCAAAACTTGTGTATTAAGTTATTGAATTGTACAATTGCAGCAAGATGGCAGAGGTTTTAGTCTGGTGTGCTGAAGTCGTACGTTGCGTTGTGCTGCCAAAGGTTTGCGTAGCAGGCGGCGTGGAGACACGGGTTGTGTAGTGAGACCTTGCGGAAAGTGTTGCGTGCTGTTTTTTTGTTTGGCCTGTTGTGAGTAGTGTAGCAGGGTACGGTTTGTGTTGGTGAGGTACACAGAGTTGGTTTTGTGTTGTGGGGTAGCAATTTGTTTTTGGCATTTGTTCTCTGTTATTTTTCTTCAAATTGTTGTAACAATGTAAATGGCAAAAGTGGATTGAAATTAAGGAAAATGAAAAATGGACTTAAAAGTGATTTTTTGGATTAAAAATATATAAAATATATAATGAAAATATAGAAATGAATATGTATAAAATGAATTGAAAATGGGTATGGAAGTGGTTCAAAATGGACATTAGTAGAAATATTGGAAGTGGATTATGGTTAATGGGTTTAGATATTTGTGGATAACTAAAAATGAAATGGTTAAAAGAAAAAATGGATAAAGAAACAAGGTTTTAAAAAAAAATGGACAACCACCTTACACCAATCCCAAACTTTTCACAACATCACAACAACCCTCAACTTAGCTTTTAATTCCAACACCTTGAATAATCACTATTGAAATCCACTGATGCATAAACTGAATGACAACCAGTTTTGACTTGAAAACAGATTTCTAAATCTCCGATCTCCTGGACCAAATCTCACATGAACCACTGCTTGATGACCTGATGAGTTCCACACATAACAGTTTGACCTTGAATACACATTGTCTGAGAAACAGCCACTGATACTGATAACTTGTGATTGAAGCAAGCTCTTGATAATTTGACCAAGATAAAGTCAACCTTCCATCTGATCCTGGCTATGACTGAATAAACGACACCTAACTTGAAATTGAACACCTTAACCTGGGATCAATCCTCTTGAGGTGTTGAGAAGGATTCAAACCCTAATTCACACCAATGAAACCCTGACTCAATACTTTTGATGCCTCCTCTGAAAATGAGAAACCCTGGGAGAACCATGATCCCACGTCTTAAGAACCAATGCGGATGATTAATTATGAACCATGACCTAATGATGCAAAATGAGAAAGAAACATAAGCCAGAAAAAGGTAGGGCAAATTTTGGGGTGTTACACATATGCCACGATGTGTTCTACATGATGCTTGATATTATGCAATGCAAAGGTGCGGGTCGAGGTATTGCGCGGTGGTTAGGTGGGGATTGTAGCAAACGAACTCGACACCCTCAGTTGGGGAGAGAATCCACAGATGAAGACGACCTGCTGGGAAAAAAGTCCACGATGGGTGACAACTTTGCCGGGGAAGAAACCGAGAAATATCAGATTTCTTAGATCATCACCGTTGACATTACCGGGGATGGGAGGATCAACCCTTCATCATGACTGCCTCTGTCGGGAGAATGAACCCAGAAAACCACCACTGACTCTGCTATAGGGAATTACCAGGGTCCGGAGGATCTTCTCTGCTTGGGGAAGTCGAGGAACCAAGTCGTACCGCTGCTGGTGCGTTACAGTTTTGATATGCTGGGAATGATGCACGACTCGTGTTGGGGAAAAGAACAATCGTCTCCTCTCGGGGTACATCATGACAACTTTGCTGGAGACCTTATGGATCTGTTGGGGAAATGGAAGATAACCAACCCTTTCGAGGAACCATAATGGCGCTTGCTGGGGAAATGATGGCTCTACTGAGAAAACAACAACCCCTCCACCAGAACATCACAGTGTTGGTCGGGCACTAGGCTTGCCAAGGGATATTACCAATTATCTTGCATGAGTCACCAGTAAAATATGCAATGTATAATGCTTTCTTGATTGATTTAGCTTTTTAATGTTCTCAACGCTTTATAGTATTATGTGATCATAAATAATCGTTCATTTTGCAAACAAAATACTGAAAGGAAAACAATTGAGAAATCGAATGATGCATTTTATTGAATATGAAAATATTTATACATAAGATGTGTACAAGGATGCAAAAATCCTTGATGAGGAAATTTGCAATAAAATTGAAAAGCAAATGTAAATGGAAATGGGAAATCATGTTTTGCATTGATTACAACATTGGCTACCATCCACTGTAAGTCTAGGTTCCAACGCCTTGCACCAGTTGATGATGATTTGACTACTCTGTTACCGTCTGAGGTCCAGCTATGATGAAGAGAGGGTCAAGTGTTCTCAGTCAAATGCCTTTATCCCTAATTTTTGCATATTTTTTTATTTTTTTGTCCAACGGGATACCCATTTTTGCCTAAGTCTCCCTTTCGGGTTTTCAACTTAGCGGGCTATGTTTGTTGTTTTTTTCCATTGTCCCTAACTTTTGCATGGACATTTCTTTTTCTTGGTCCATCGGGACGCCCATTTTTGCCTAGATTATCCTTGCGGATATCAATCTAGTGGGCTCTTTATCCTTTTTTTTCCAGGCATAATATTTTTTGACTGCATCAGAATTCACAGGCAATTACAACTCCTCCCCATCCATGGTGGTGAGGATCAGGGCTCTGCCTGAGAAGGCCTTCTTGATGACGAAAGGTCCCTCGTAATTGAGAGTCCACTTGCCAATTGGATCCGAATGAATAGGTGAATATATCTTGAGCACGAGTTCGCCTTCACGGAACGTTCGAGGGAGAACTTTCTTGTCAAAAGCTCGCTTAAGGCGTCTCTGATACAATTGACCCTGACAAACGGCTGTAAGGCATTTCTCTTCGATGAGATTCAACTGATCATATCTGGATTGGACCCATTCAGCTTCATCAAGCTTTGCTTCCATGATGACTCTGAGCAAAGGAATCTCGACTTCAATGGGTAGAACAACCTCCATACCATACATAAGCGAATACGGAGTTGCCCTAGTAGAAGTGCGAACTGACGTCCTGTAGCCATGTAATGCAAAGGGAAGCATCTCATGCCAATCCTTGTAAGTCTTAACCATTTTCTGGATAATCCTCTTGACGTTTTTATTTGCTGCTTCAACGGCACCATTAATCTTAGGCCGATATGGTGAAGAGTTGTGGTGCTCGATCTTGAATTCTTGACACAACTCCTTCATCATCTTGTTGTTCAGGTTGTTTGTATTGTCAGTGATAATGTTGCTAGGAATGCCATAGCAACAGATTATCCCCTTCTTGATAAATCTAGCAACCACTTGGCGTGTAACGTTTGCGTAAGAAGCAGCTTCAACCCATTTGGTGAAGTAGTCGATAGCAACTAGAATGAATCGATGGCCGTTGGAAGCCTTCGGTTCGATCATTCCAATCATATCAATACCCCACATAGAGAATGGCCAAGGCGAAGTCAAAACGTTCAATGGAGTAGGAGACACATGGATCTTGTCTCCGTAGATTTGGCATTTATGACATCTTTTGGCAAAGTTGTAACAATCTACCTCCATTGTTGTCCAGTAATACCCAGCTCGAAGGATCTTTTTAGCCATGGCAAGCCCTTTAGCATGTACGCCCTCGCATCCCTCATGTATGGACCTTATGATCGTGTTTGCTTCGTGTCTATCCCCGCATCTGAGCAACACGAAATCATAATTCCTCTTGTACAGTACACCACCACTTATGAAAATTTTGGCGCAAAGCCGCCTTAGAGCTTTCTTGTCAGTGATAGTAATACCCTCAGGATATTCCTGCTTTTCCAGATACCTCTTGATATCGTAGAACCAAGGTTTGTCATCAGACTCATCCTCGATTGCTAAACAGTGAGCTGGTTAGTTCAATTGATCAATGTAGATAGAAGGAGCTTCATTCTTCCACTTGACTTTGAACATGGATGCTAGAGTGGCAAGAGCATCAACTAGTTGATTTTCCTCTCTGGGAATATGATGAAAAGAGATCTCATTAAAGTAAGGAATCAATTTCGCTATGTGTTGTTGGTACGGAACCAGTTTGGAATCCCGAGTCATAAAGTTCCCTCTGACTTGGCCAATAACCAAAGCAGAATCTCCGTAGACCTCAAGAATCTTGATTCTCATGTCAATTGCCGCTTCAATACCGTAGATACGTGCTTCATATTCAACCATATTATTGGTACATGCAAAGCATAATCTGGAAGTGAAGGGAAGATGAAAACCTGTTGGAGAGATGAGGATAGCACCAATTCCACAACCTTTAGCATTAAAGGCACCATCGAAAACGAGCGTCCATTGCGCCTCTGGTTCGGGTCCTATGTCAGGGTCTAGAGTCTCATAATCTCTGATAAACAGAACATCCTTATCGGGAAATTCAAACTTCATTTGTTGATAACCCTCTACAGGTTGATGAGCAACGTAGTCAGACAAGACGCTCCCTTTTATTACTTTCTGGGTAACATGTTGGATATCATACTCAGTTAGCAGCATCTGCCACCGAGCAATCCTTCCAGAGACAGCATGCTTTTCAAATATGTACTTTATCAGATCCATTTTGGATATCAATAAAGTAGTATGTCAAATAATGTATTGTCTTAGGCGTCGAGCAGCCCAAACCAGAGCACAACAAGTTTTCTCCAAGAGTGAGTATCTGGTCTCACAATCAGTGAACTTCTTGCTCAGATAATAAATTGCATGTTCCTTTCTGCCAGTGTCGTCATGTTGACCCAATACACATCCCATTGATTCATCTAGAACCGTGAGATACATGATTAAAGACCTACCAGGAACCGGCGGTACCAAGATTTGTGGTTCTTGCAAGTATTGTTTTATTTTGTCAAATGCTTCTTGACAATCATGATTCCATTCAACCGATTGATTTTTTCTTAGCAATTTGAACATCGGTTACCAGGTAGCCGTCAAATGAGAAATGAACCTTGAGATGTAATTAAGTCTGCCCAGAAAACCACGAACTTCTTTTTCTGTTTTGGGAGGCGGCATGTTCTTAATTGCCCTAACCTTGTCAGGATCAACTTCAATGCCCTTCTGACACACAATAAAACCCAACAGTTTACCAGATCGAACTCTGAAGGTACACTTTGCAGGATTCAACCGCAGTATAAACTTCTAGAGTCTGTCAAACAGTTTCTTCAGAGGAACCAAATGATCATCTTCAGTTTTGGACTTGGCAATCATATCGTCCACGTAAACCTCAATCTCTCTATGGATCATATTATGAAAGAGGGTTGTCATGGCACGTTGGTATGTTTCCCCTACATTCTTCAAACCGAATGGCATGACTTTGTAGCAATATGTACCTCATGGCGTGATAAAAGTAGTATTCTCCATATCAGCTAAGGACATCTTTATCTGATTGTATCCTGAGAAACCGTCCATAAACGAAAAGACAGAGAACTGCTCTATGTTATCTACCAAGACATCGATATGATGCAGAGGAAAATCATCTTTCGGGCTTGCCTTGTTGGATCTCGATAATCCACACACATTCTGACTTTCCCGTCTTTCTTTGGAACCGAGACAGTGTTTGCAATCCATTCAGGATATTCAGAAGTGACCAGAACCCAGCGTCAAGCTGTTTCTTCACCTCTTCTCTGATTTTGAGTGCCATGTCGGGTCTAGTCTTCCTTAATTTCTGCTTGACAGGAGGATATCTGGGCTTGAGTGGCAAGTGATGTTCAACGATGTTGGTATCCAACCCAGGCATATCTTGATAGGACCAGGAAAAGATATCAACATACTCTTTTAATAACTTGACCAACTCGGAGTGTACATGCTCAGCGAAGGACGCGCCAACCTTGACTTCTCTTCTGACCTCATCAGTACCAAGATTGACAACTTTCACTGGCTCTTTGTGTGGCTAAATCTCCTTATGCTCGTACTCAAGGAGCCTTGCTAGTTCAGCTGGTAATTCACAATCTTCCTCACCATCTTCTTCGGCTTAGTTAACTGGAATCCCAGAATTACAATGGATGTTTGCCATGTTGTTAGCAATGTGTTTATTAGTTCTGCATGTTTATGAATATGTTTAGAATGAGCTATTTTAAAAGTGAAAATAAAAGAAATTTTTACCATTTGTTTGTGAGAAAAGTAAAAAATAAGGAAATAAAATAGAGCATGATTTTGAATGCAAAAAAAATTTATTTATTGATCACATAATATTGCAAAAGCGTGAGGCCCATTACAAGCTATCCACTCGTCTCGGGCGAGGATGAGGGAATGAGAAATAAAAATGCATTACATGTTTGTTGGGAAAACCACAGGAATCATGGTAGATGTCCAGTTGTTGAGCTTGAAACCCGGCGGACACTTGCGCACAAAGGTTGAAATCTAATTACTAGGACCAGCATCATCAATGGCGGCCACGATGTCACCCATCTGAAAACCCGCGCTACTGAACTTGATCAAGTTGCACTGTTTCTGACCATGTTAACTAGATTGTTGACCAGGATGGTAACCCAATCCAAAACTATTATGCTTCTCAACCACATCGATCACATGCCCCTAGCCAGACAATGCACCTTTCTTGATGATTTCTTTAGCACTCTTGGCAGATACCAAAGTCACTTGCGGTGATCTACTTTGACTAGTTGAAGCAGAGCTGACATCTTCGAACTCAAGACACTGCAATGGCACCTTAGCTATGACTTCCTCGGTCTTGACGTATCGAAAAGACGATAACTCACTTACAATCAGATCCTCTTCACCACAGACGATGACCAGCTGATCGTCGAACATAAATTTCAATTTTTGATGTAAAATGGATGTAACCGCGCCTGCGGCATGAATCCACAGGCGACCCAATAGGCAACTGTACACGGGATTGATATCCATCACTTGGAAAGTAATGGTGAACAGATGCGGTCCAACTTTGATGGGTAAATCCACTTCTCCAATAACTTGCCTTCGAGAACCATCAAATTCTCTGACAACTAAGGCGCTCGGCCTCATCTCGCTTCCTTCTACCAATAATTGACTCAATGTCCCCTTAGGCATCGCATTGAGGGAAGAACCAGTGTCCACAAGAACACGAGATAATAAGACATCTATGCAGGTTACAGATATGTGCAGTGCTTTGTTGTGGGCAGCTCCTTCAGGTGGTAATTCTGATTCATTAAAGCCTAAGTACCGACTTGCAGTTATGTTAGCCACTACATCATCGAACTCGGCGACGGATATATCATGTATAACATGAGCAGTGTTCAAAACTTTCAACAAAGCTGATCTATGTGCAGGCGAGCTCATGAGTAAGGACAAGATTGAGATCCTTGAGGGAGTCTGTCTCAGTTGATCCACAATTTTAAAGTCACTTTTCTTGATTATCTTTAGGAACTCTTGATCATCAATTGTCTCCTTGTTCTTGGCAACATCCTCAAACGGAATCGTTGGCACTGGTATTGTAGTAGATGCCCCTTGTTGAATAATAGGGGTTGCAGATGTAGGCGTCTCCTTGGGAGGAACAACGGTTGGAACTTGTACATGCTTGGTAGTTACCTTTGGAGAAAACACACGTTCACTACGAGTCATACCTCCAACGGCTGTAACATTCATAATCTCAGACTCAACAAACCTTATCTCTTGACCTCCAGAAAACACAGTTGATCCAAACCTCCAAGGTACCTCCTTGGAATTCTGATACGGAAACGGCTTTGGCGAGCAAACAACAATAGGTTGCACCTTTTTTTAGGAGATTCAACGGGAACCTTCCTATAGACGATGGTGAACGGCTCGATAGTAAAAACTTCTTCAACAGGCTTAGATCTGGAAAATTGAATTTCACCTTGGTTTATCAAAATTTGGACACAACCCTCCAGCCTTCGACACTGGTTGGGATTATCATTGCAAATCTGACACTTACCATGCAGTCCTTTCAACAGCCCATGCTCATTCAATTTCTTGAAACCCACAGCCATCGGGGTCTTTACCTCGTCAACATCCATGATCAATTCAGCCTTTGGATTATCCTCAATCATGTTAACCGCATGTCCACCGTGATTGGGCAATGGATTATGCTGAATATTAGGACCTTCCTCAGTAAAAGTCAAAATCTTCTGATCAATGAGTTCCTGAACCTTGGTTTTGAAAACAAAACAGTCCTCTGTCGCATGTCCTATGTATCCAGCTTGATAAACATAAGACGCATTTAGATTATGCGTCGGGTTAAATGAAGGAATTGCAGGTGCGATCTCCTTGGGAACAATTACCCCTTGGTGAACCAAGTAAGGAAACAATTCAGTGTATGACACCAGAATTTTGTCAAAATTCCGTCGTTTACGGTTCCCTTGATTGTTATTGTTTTGTCGATTTTGATTTTGCTAATTTTTATTGTTCTGTTGAGTTTGTTGCTGACGTTATGGTTGCTGCTGATTCTGAGCATTCTGAATCGGTTGTTGCGGATGATACTGATATGGAGGCTGTTCATATTGTGCAGCAGCAATGTACGGATATGGATAGTATGGCATGGGAGCCATAGGTGCTTGATACTGAGGAGAAACTTGAGTTGTCACAGCATTGGCTTCACCCTCCTTTTTCTTTGACTGGCTGTTATGATATTTTCTGTTGGCCAACTGCTGGGAAGCAGCTCCAGGAATCTTTCTAGTTTTCAAATCATTCTCAATCCGTTCACTAATGGTTACAATGTCAACAAAGTTTGATGAAGAACTACCTACCATTTTCTCGTAGTAGGATCATTACAATGTACCCATAAAGATGTCAACCAACTCGTTGTTAGAGAGAGCAGGTCGCACACGAGATGCCATCTCACGCCATCTTTGTGCATACTCTTTGAATGTTTTAGCAGAGCGCTGAGACTGGTTCTGCAACTGTAATCTGGTAGGCGCTAGATCGGGATTATATTTGTATTTTTTCAAGAACACTTCAGATAGATCCCTCCAAGTACATATTTTGCTGCGTTCTAAGCCCATGTACCAATCCAATGAAGCGCCGGACAAGCTATCTTGAAAATAATGAACTAGCAATTCATCATTATCAATATAGGATGCCATCTTTCTGCAGTACATAGTGATGTGACTACGCGGGCAACTCAAACCTTTATACTTTGGAAGCTCAAGTATCTTGAATTTCTGCGGCAATACGACATTCGAAACCAAACATAAGTCCTTGGCCTCCAAGCCAAAAGCAGAAAACCCTTCAATAGCTCTGATACGGTCTTCCAACAACTTGTAACCAGCAGGTCTACCTTGATTAGCAGGCCTGACAAGGATCTGAGGATTTGGCTGCTGAGATGCGGCCAGAGCGTGCACTTGCAGAGTAGCAAACTGAGAAGGATACACCAAACCCAGGTTAACTATCTGACCAGCATTCTGACCCATCTGAACACCAAACAGGTAATTTAGAGGAGGTACCACAGCGGTTGAGGATTCCCCAGGGTAGTACATTCCAGGATGAACATTCTGAACGGCAGTCTGAGCAGCTTGAGATGAAATCGAAACATGAATAGGAGGACCTCTATACACATGCTCTTCTTCATTAGGAGTTTCAATGTTAGCCAACCCAGGAGTCTGACGAGTGTGAACCTAAAGATTCTCATGATCATTACTCACCGCTGGCAGCGGAACCGAAGTAGACATACCCCACGGATATACAACAACATTTCCATTAGGCATGGGCACAACAAAAGGCTGATATGGCACAAAGGCACCATTATTTGCAATCTGAGGAGTGTAATTCGGAGGCATGCCCCAAGGAAAAGCAGCAGGCATCTTGTTTAAACTAGGCTGAGAATTCGATGGATGAACAACAGTCTGATTCACAGGCTCAACTGGCACTTCAATAGTAGTAGGAGAAGGATAGCAGGAATAAGAGTGACAATAGAAGAAGCAGTCACAACGGGAGTGACAATGGTCGCATCAGTAGCAGTTGCAACAACAGTGGCAGCAGCAGCGACATCTTTCTGAGCACGAAGGAATTCCATAATAACATCCATGTTTGTCCGAAACTGATCCATCCGACCTTGAAATTAAGCCAGAGTTTCATTATAAGCAGCGTTCTCAGCTTCGAAGTCAGCCATGATCTTGGATTTTCTTGAGCGAGATATCGATGTCGAGTCGTCGTCTTGCTACAAGCGGAAGATGGACAAGGATAAACAACGGTTCCCCGGATGAAAGGACGTACATATGTGTTCAAATGAATGTATGATATGAATGCAAAAATAAAGTTTTAAATTCCAGGAATTCTTAAACTTATCTTTGTTGACAATAAACATACAAGTAAAGGTGTAAACGATAAAGCTGGCAAGAAACTGCATCCATCCATTCAGCAATAAAGGAAAGAAGTACAAGTCAAGTACAAATCAAATATCTGCCTTTTGGGTTACAACAATATCTGGTGTGGCAATACATCAGCATATGCATCCCTCAACAACCCATGTAAGTCCTCAAGTGCGTGCTCAACAAATCTGGCTAGACGGTCATGCCTCTCACTCCAATACTTCACATCCTTCATAAGGTTGCGCAGTAAAGAATGGTTGGGTCCCTGAAGCATATCCTGAATAAAGGCTTCTTTTTGATCTAAGAGAACTTGCAGATGACGACTTTGTTGCTCCCAATGAGTACTCTCTGTGTTGAGCTGACTGATCTGCTCTCGGCTCTGATGTGCTTGATCCTGTAGCTTTTGAATCTCACCGAAGACTTTGTCGAGCTTAGCTTGACACTGAGAAAAGTCCTTTGCCAACTGGTTAGCACGGTCTTGCTCACTTTGCCACTTTGCTTTGAACTATGATAACTTCCCTCGAAGCTCTTCAAGTTTTTTCTTGTAGCTCAACTCATCCTTGTAGGCCTGATACTGGGTATGAGCGAGTTGTCTCTTCTTTGAAGCAATTCCATCATAGGTACTCTTCAATGTAGAAGCAAGCTTCACTCACATTGAGTTTTGATGAAGACAACACAACAAGCTCTCTATAAAGATAATGTGCAAAAAGAAAGAGAATCAAGCTACATGAAGTACAAGAAGTTCAAGTTCAAGAAGATATCCTAAGTACTATCAAGTTGAATCAATTAGCTTCAAGTGTTCAAGTATCATGAAGATCAAAGGTTGAACAAAGGTATATCAATGTCATTTAAATGATTATACAAGTGTTCACATGTCTTGCATCTTGCATATCTTTGATCTAGTGCATTGCAAATCTTTTATGGAAAGTTCACATTATTTTCTAAACTTTTTCTTGAAAAATCAGCATTGTTAATCGATTAACCTGTGGGGTTAACCGATTAACCAGTTCAAAATTTGAATATTTTCTAACGTTAAAGGGGTGTTAACCAATTAACCTATATGGTTAACCGATTAACACTGTTACTGTGTGCGAAAAATGGTGACTTTTCATGGAAATATGCATTACTTTCTCATCTCTTTTCATTCCTTTGCTGCATATTTCTCACACCTTTTTGTAGGGGTGTTCTACACATATTTAAACACTTCATTTTCAGATTTAACACTGACCTCCTAACAATTTCATAATCATAAATTCACTCATCCTTTCATATTTCAAAATATTATTCAAGTGTTCATTCAAACATTTTTCTTGAGAGAAACTTTTGCATATCTTTCACAAAATATCATTGTTTCATCTCATTCTTGTCAAGAACACTTATATACATTGTTTGAGTGATATTGTCTCAAATGAGAAGATCGAATATCAAGATTGATATCAACATACTATCAAGACATAATCTTATTATCAAGAATATTTTTCTGTTTTACCTTGTTGTCCAGGATTGTTGGAAACAAGTGAGTGTTTTGAAGAGGATTGTTCTTCATACACTTAGTTACCTATAGGTTAGATAGTAAGCATCACCATTGGTGTGATTAGGCTGTACAATAATTCTAAACTATAGTGAAATCTCTTTCGTGTTGAAGGAGGAGTGGAGTACTCTCGGGCTGTGAGGGGAACCACTATAATTCTCTTGTGTCATTTTTCCTTTCCGTACTTTACTTTCAAGCACTTATCATCAAACGGAAAAATAACCAAAAACCGGTAAAAAGATCGAAGAAATTTTTAAGAGCCTAATTCACCCCCCTTAGGCGCATTTACAACTTACAATTGGCATCAGAGCAGGTGATAGGTAACCTGTTCCTATTCGATTCATATGGCTTCCGCAAACAATGATCTTGTATTCAAAGACGGTGGTAGTAGCAACAAGCCTCCTTTGTTTTCTGGCCAATACTTCGACTTCTGGAAAATCCGTATGAAGGCACATTTAGAAGCACAAGGAAGTGATATATGGGAGGCTGTTCAAAATGGTCCTTTTATTCCTACAACGGTTGTCAACGGAGTTGGTTCGGCAAAGCCACAAGGATCATGTGATGATGATGATAAGAAAAAGGTTCTCTATGACAAAAAGGCAATAAATATTTTACAAAGTGCACTTGGAATGGATGAATTCTTCCGCGTCTCAACATGTACAACGACCAAGCAAATATGGGACACTCTTGTAGAAACTCACGAAGGAACCTCCGAAGTCAAAAGATCCAGATTGAATACTTTAAGTCAAGAATACGAGTTATTCAGAATGCAACTAGGAGAATCAATTCTCGACTTGCAGAAAAGATTCGTGCATTTGACAAATCACTTGAATGCACTTGGTAAGACACTAACAAATGATGAACTTAATCTTAAAGTGCTTAGGTCTTTAACAAGAGAGTGGCAACCCAAAGATACGGCGATTTCCGAGAAGAAAAGTTTATCAACGATGACATCCGCTACTCTATTCGGAAAGCTTCAAGAATATGAGACGGAACTTGGACTATTGGAGAAACGTGAGATCCAAGAAAATAAATCCAAGAGCATTGCCTTAAAAGTTGAGTCCAAAGTTGTGAAGAAAGAAGACAATCCCGAAGAGGACGAAAACTTTATGCTCCTTGTAAAAAGACTAGGAAAATACTTTAGTGAAAAAAATAATATTGGAAACTCTAGTTTCACAAGAAGAAAGAAGTCCTCAAAGAACAAAGAAAAAGAAGCATCAACATCCAATGGAGACATTATATGCTATGAATGTGGAAAGCAAGGCCACATCAAACCGGAATGTCCCAAACTCGTAAAGAATCGTGACAACAAAGGAAAGAAGGATTACAAAAGAAGGCCTACATTGCTTGGGATGACAACGAAATAAGTTCTTCATCGGACTCCGATAGTGATCAAAGCGCAAATCTAGCATTGATGGCATCACATCATTCCGATGATGAAGACGATGAGGTTAGTAGTAACTTTTCAATTTTTGATAATAATGCTCAAGGAGCAATTGATGAACTTTTAAGTGAATGCAAAATTCTATATAAAACCATCTCATCTCAAAAGAAACAAATATCAATCTTGGAAGAAAATATTGAGAAGATGGAAAATAAGTTCAAAGATGAAAAAGAAGAATTAGTCAAGAATTTTGCATGCACTAAATGTGAGTCACTTGCTTTTCAAATAGTTCAATTGAAAAGAGTCCTAGAAAGATATGAGAAAGGACAAATTGGTTTGGAACATGTTCTTAGTAGTCAAAGATACTCAAATGATAAAAGTGGTCTAGGTTACTCAAGATTCTCTAAACAAACTTCTAACAAGACCATTTTTGTAAAAGCTAAAGAACAAATTCCTTTAGAGAAAAGTGACAAGCCTAAAATGGTTCAACAATATAACAAAAGGAAAAGAAATAATAAGAAGAAGTCTTATAATAAGAAGAAATCTTATCCCCCTAGATATAAAAGCAACTTTGAGCCTACTTGTTTCTATTGTGGTATTAAAGGTCATACTCCTAATGCATGTTATATTAGAAACTTTAGTGTTGCTCAAGGCCATTATGTATGGGTCAAGAAAGGAACTAACTTTGAAGGACCCAAGGCAATTTGGGTACCTAATAAAACGTAACTCTTTTTTGTAGGTATGCTTGAAGACCTCTTCAAATCAATGGTATCTTGATAGTGGATGTTCGAGGCACATGACGGGTGATATAAGCAAATTTTCACATATAACGCTTAAGGCCAAAGGATATGTTACTTATGGTGACAACAACAAAGGAAGAATCCTTGGCGTAGGCATCATTGGTTCACCACCTTCAACAACTATAGAAGATGCCCTATATGTGGAAGGTCTAAAGCATAGTCTCCTTAGCATTAGCCAATTGTGTGACCGAGGTTTTAAAGTCAACTTCACTAAAGATGAATGTTTGATTAAAAACAAAGTTACTCATGAAGTTATGCTAAAAGGTAAAAGAGTTAATAGCATATTTTTAATTTCCTTAGATAACAACTTGTCTTTGAATGTTAGGTGTCTCTTGGCAAACAACAATGAATCATGGTTATGGCATAAGAGGTTTGCTCATATTCATATGGAGGAGCACTTGAATAAGTTGATCAAGCATGACTTAGTCATTGGATTGCCGAAGATCAAATTCATCAAAGATGGGTTGTGTGGCGCTTGCCAAAAAGGAAAGCAAACCAAAGCAACTTTCACATCCAAGAATGTGGTGTCCACAACTAGGCCACTACAATTGTTGTACATGGATCTCTTTGGTCCATCGAGAACAAAAAGCTTCGGAGGTAATTTCTATGCATTAGTTATTGTTGATGATTTCTCTAGATATACTTGGACATTGTTTTTAGTGCAGAAAAGTGATGCTTTCAAAGCCTTCAAGAAGTATGCAAAAGAAATACAAAATGAGAAGTCTCTTACAATTGCCTCCATTAGAAGCGACCATGGTGGAGAATTCCAAAATGCCTCATTTGAAGAATTTTGTGAAGAACATGGAATCTCGCACAATTTCTCCGCACCAAGAACTCCACAACAAAATGGTGTCGTAGAAAGGAAGAATAGATCATTGGTGGAACTTGCAAGGACAATGCTAAGTGATTCAAATCTTCCTAAGTATTTTTGGGCGGATGCGGTGAGCACGACATGTTTTGTAAGTAACCGTGTCAATATTAGGCCTATTCTCAAGAAAACCCCTTATGAACTTTTCAAAGGGAGAAAACCAAATATTTCTTTCTTTCATGTTTTCGGGTGCAAGTGCTTTGTCTTAAACAACGACAAAGACAACCTTGGTAAGTTTGATGAAAAATCCGATGAAGGTATTTTTCTCGGCTACTCTCTCTCTAGTAAGGCATTTAGAATTTATAATAAAAGAACTTTAACTATAGAAGAATCTATGCATGTCAAATTTGATGAATCTAACCCCTAGAAAGAGGATATTATTGTTTGTGATAATGATGATGATCTTGTAGAAATTCACAAAGAAGATACTTCTAAAGACTTCATTGAAAATCTAGAAGAAAAACAAGAAGAACATCATGATGAACCGATTCAACAAAAGTCTATCAACAATGATCTACCAAAAGAATGGAGAACACATAGGGATCACCCAATCGACAAAGTCATCGGAGACATAAGTCAAGGTGTAGCAACAAGACTAAATCTCAAAGATGCATGCTTGAATATGGCGTTTGTTTCTCAAATAGAACCCTCCAAAGTTAATGAAGCTCTTGAAGATGATCAATGGATCATTGCCATGCAAGAAGAGTTAAACCAATTTGAAAGAAATCAAGTTTGGGAACTTGTCCCTAAACCAAGCGATAAACATATCATCGGAACAAGATGGGTATTTAAGAACAAACTTGACGAAAATGGAATTATTGTTCATAACAAAGCAAGATTAGTGGCTCAAGGGTACAATCAAGAAGAAGGAATTGACTTTGAAGAAACATTCGCTCCGGTTGCAAGCTATGTCAACACCAATGGGATCCGGAACCTACATTGATCAAGACGAATCGGGAACATCGGTTGATATTACGAAGTATCGAGGTATGATTGGTTCTTTATTATATTTGACGGCAAGCCGTCCTGACATAATGTTTAGTGTGTGTTTATGTGCTCGCTTCCAAGCAAATCCAAAGGAGTCACATCTCACGGCGGTCAAAAGAATCATGAAGTATCTCAAGGGAACGACAACTGTTGGCTTATGGTATCCTAAAGGTAGTGTTTGTACTTTAATCGGTTATTCTGACACGGATTATGCAGGTTGTAAAACAGATAGAAAAAGCACAAGTGGAACATGTCACATCCTCGAAAATGCACTAGTTTCGTGGTCTTGTAAGAAACAAGCATGCGTTGCACTTTGTACGGCCGAAGCGGAGTACATAGCAGCTGGTAGTTGCTGTGCACAAAACCTTTGGTTAAAGCAACAATTAAGCGACTACGGAATTGATCTTGGTTGCATTCCTCTCCGGTGCGACAACACAAGTGCAATCAACATTACAAAGAATCCCGTCATGCACTCAAGGACCAAACACATTGACATTCAAAATCATTTTCTTCGTGATCATGTGCTTAATGGCGATGTCGAAGTGACGTTTATTAATACTCATAACCAACTAGCAGATATCTTCACCAAACCGCTCGCAAAAGAATCATTCTACAAAATTAGGCGAGAACTTGGTATCTTGGATGAAGGTGATATCTAAACACATCTTTAAATTATTATTCATCAAGTTATTTTCATAAAAAATTTGGCTAAATATATATGTTCCCATGATATAATTTTAGTATATTTGTGTTGCACATGTTTTCCTTAAGTTTCATACTTGTTACCTTTTGTTATTGTGCAATTTTTGATCCTGTTAATCGGTTAACCCAGGGAGTTAATCGATTAACACCTATAGCCTTTAAATTTGTGGAAATTTTGATTCTGTTAATCGATTAACCCAGGGTGTTAACTGATTAACCTGAGCTCACGTGGAATTTTTTTTAAAAAATTAAATCGTATCTGTTTTTGTTTTAAGTGTGTGGCTTAAATGTGTTGGGTGCATGTACATTCAGTCAACACTTCCCCTTACTCTTCTTCCTCACCTTAAACTCACCATTAAAGCTCTCTTGGAACTCATCTCTTCTACCCACTCCAGTTTTGGTTCAAACTTCACATTAAAAACCCACTACAATCATTCTCCTATAAAACATTCTCATTCTCAACTCTATTTCAACCACTCCTCACCCAAATCCGAAAATCCCCCCCCCCCCTCTCAAAACCTAAAAGCTTCAAACTTCATCCATGGCTCCTTTGAAGAAGGGAAAGGGAAAAATGCCAGCAAGCAGCTCAGCAGAACATGAGGAGGATACTAAAATGGAAACAACCAAGAAAAGAAGAATGGATTTCAAAGTCTGGGTTCGTCAACTTCTTACGGTAAAATATGTCAATCTCTTTGATTTTAAGGCTCCTTCTTTTGGTTTTCCAAATCTGTTGAAAGTTCAGAAAATAGACAAGTTTGTTTCTGATAAGGGTAAATGTTATACTGATTTGGTTAAGGCTTTTATGAACACCATGTCTATTAATTTGAATGAGAATGAACAACATGTGCTGAGAGCGGTTGTTAGAAACTATGAGATTGTTGAGGATTTGGCAGGAATAGCTGCGTCGTTGAAAATTCCGTATTCCGGATATTTTCTTCGCAAAGGTGTTACCTTCACGGATGGTCCTTGGGCTGGATTTAGCAAGATGGAATACTACTACAGCATCTGTAGATTTCCAAGAGAAGTTATTGTTGCTGGACAACGTACAACCCGTACACTTCGTTATGCTTCGAATTTGTCGGTAAATGATCGGATGTTACACTATGTTATCTGCTACATATTAATTCCAAAGGACTCCAACCATGCTCAAATCAATGATCTTGAGATGCAGAGGCTGTTTGCAATCAAGAATAAGATCAAGATCAATTGGATCTTAACCATGATGTATCATCTGAAGCAACAAATCTCATTGTTCACCCGACTCCCGTATGGTCGCCTCATTTCAAGGATTTTAGAAAACACGGATTTGGACCTCAATAGGGAACCGACTACTATTCCAAAGCAATTCGTGAATGAAATCAATGCGACAACAATTGTGAGGAACACCGGTATTGTGAAAACTAGTCCTGGAAGTGAAACATACAAGTATGCTGACGAAGAATCTACCCCTTCCTCCTATCCTATTCCCGAAGGTGGCGTTACAAATGAGTTTCTCTACATAACTATGATGAATCAACATAGAGAAACCACCCGGGCAATTACTTCTCTTCGCAAGCTTGTGTTGGATTCACAAAATCAACATGAAGATGAAGATGGTGATGATGATGAAGAAGGAAGTGAAGAAGGTGAAGAAGGAAGTGAGGAGGTGTCTGATGAAGAATGAAGTATTTGCACCATGTTTTGATGTTTTTATGTCTTTTAAAAATTCTGTTTTATGTCTTGTGTTCGTTTATGTTGAATATTGTGTACCGTACTTCAGATTCTGGTTTTTTAATGTATGTGTGTTTGTGGTTTTAGATGTGTATGGTTTTTTATGTATGTATGTATGTTATAATTATGAACTGTCATTGTTTTGGAATCCTCTTCCTTTTTGCTAATGACAAAGGAGGAGAAGGATTGGTTTCTCTAACATTTTTGTGCAGAAAATTATTACCCTCATGAATTTAGGGGGAGCTCCACTTTAGGGGGAGAATCAAACTTAGAGAAACATCAAGTCTAAAGATTCAATCTTTCAATGGATTGGTTGTCATCATCAAAAAGGGGGAGATTGTAGAAGCAAGCTTCACTCACATTGAGTTTTGATGAAGACAACACAACAAGCTCTCTACAAATATAATGTGCAAAAAGAAAGAGAATCAAGCTACATGAAGTACAAGAAGTTCAAGTTCAAGAAGATATCCTAAGTACTATCAAGTTGAATCAATTAGCTTCAAGTGTTCAAGTATCATGAAGATCAAAGGTTGAACAAAGGTATATCAATGTCATTTAAATTATTATACAAGTGTTCACATGTCTTGCATCTTGCATATCTTTGATCTAGTGCATTGCAAATCTTTTATGGAAAGTTCACATTGTTTTCTAAACTTTTTCTTGAAAAATCAGCACTGTTAATCGATTAACCTGTGGGGTTAACCGATTAACCAGTTCAAAATTTGAATATTTTCTAACGTTAAAGGGGTGTTAACCGATTAACCTATATGGTTAACCGATTAACACTGTTACTGTGTGCGAAAAATGGTGACTTTTCATGGAAATATGCATTGCTTTCTCATCTCTTTTCATTCCTTTGCTGCATATTTCTCATACATTTTTGTAGGGGTGTTCTACACATATTTAAACACTTCATTTTCAGATTTAACACTGACCTCCTAACAATTTCATAATCATAAATTCACTCATCCTTTCATATTTCAAAATATTATTCAAGTGTTCATTCAAACATTTTTCTTGAGAGAAACTTCTGCATATCTTTCACAAAATATCATTGTTTCATCTCATTCTTGTCAAGAACACTTGTATACATTGTTTGAGTGATATTGTCTCAAAGGAGAAGATCGAATATCAAGATTGATATCAACATACTATCAAGACATAATCTTATTATCAAGAATATTTTTCTGTTTTACCTTGTTGTCCAGGATTGTTGGAAACAAGTGAGTGTTTTGAAGAGGATTGTTCTTCATACACTTAGTTACCTATAGGTTAGATAGTAAGCATCACCATTGGTGTGATTAGGCTGTACAATGATTCTAAACTATAGTGAAATCTCTTTCGTGTTGAAGGAGGAATGGAGTACTCTCTGGCTGTGAGGGGAACCACTATAATTCTCTTGTGTCATTTTTCCTTTCCGCACTTTACTTTCAAGCACTTATCATCAAATGGAAAAATAACCAAGAACCGGTAAAAAGATCGAAGAAATTTTTAAGAGCCTAATTCACCCCCCCTTAGGCGCATTTACAACTTACATTCAAAGCATCACCCATTTTCCTACGCTTGTTTTGTTCAACCTCCACCTCCTTGAGCATGCGCTCACGCTTCTGGTGGAGTTCAATTTGTAGGCTATCCTTCTCAAAAGTGACTCTATCAAGGTTGAGACGAAGATCATCATTCTCCTTCTTCAATGTTTCAATAGTCAGCTTGAGTTGGTCGACCTCAGATGGAGGAACGATGGCAAGTTCAGGAAGCTTGGCATTCATGGAAGGCTCGGGAGAGAATGGCAACAAGATCTCTTTGACGCGCTCTTTGACCCAAAGTGTGTAAGCTTCCTTGGCTACGCAATTCTTCTTACCCAAATCGGCTCTTTCCTCAAGATGAATCAGGGTCCAAGCGGCACTAAACCTCTTCAACAATCCCATGTCATCAACCCCTTCATGAAAGATGAACTCTTCCACTACCTCAGGATCTGGCTTGGCAACCATAGGATATCCCAACTGTCAGAAGGCGAGTCTCAGATTGTAGTTAATTCCACCCTTTGTACCCAAGAGAGGCACATTAGAGAATTTCCCACAATGAAGAATGATCTTAGTATCGTCGAAGACTCGAGAATACCAAGAGATGTCATCAGCAGTAAGAGACATGATTCGTTGAGACTACTTGAGATTACCCTTATTCTCGACAAATGGACCCTTCTGTGGAAGATACGACATGAACCATCGATACAGCAGAGGAGCACAATAGACAATGGTTCCCTTCTTCTTTTCATTCCTCGAATGAATAGAATGATAGGTATCCACAAGGAGTGTCAGAACAGGGTTCTTGGACAAGAAAATACTGATGGCAGCCTGATCTACAAAATCCTCCATGTTCAAAAACAAGACAATCCCATATATCAGCAAAGCAAGAACGGAGTTGAAAGCCTTCCAGTTTCCATCCTTAGCAAAAGAAGTGGCCTTGTCAACCAGAAACTTCGAAGAAAACCCTCGAATACCATTCCCTTGAGTCTTGAGATTATCTTCTACATCCTTTTTACTAATGCAAAGAGCATCAGCAATATGGGGAAACTTCGGACAACCGCTATTGTAGACAAAAGGAACATGCCTCTTGATCTCAACCCCCAAAATATAAGCATACTCCTCGAGTGTAGGTGCTAATTGATAATCCTGAAATGTGAAGCACCTAAGTGGCGGGTCATAGAACTGAACCAGTGTATAAATGGCGGTGATGTTGACTTCCGTATTGAGGATGGACAACAGATTGCCATAAGTATCCTTGAAACCCCTTTGTTATCTTCAACCACACGGGATGCCAAACCTCTCAAAGTACCCAGTTTAGGCTCCACAATCTTGTAGCTAAATATGCCTCGACAACCAGTACTCATCTCTATGATAATGTCAACAAAGAATAAGTCTTCGAAAACCTGGAAATGCACATGCAAAAAATTAATTTTCATGATGAAATGATATGCAACATAAGAACAAGAAGCCAACACTGTCTGAATAATCAAATCTGAACAATCTGGATATCTGCATATAATTTTGTGTCGGTGCAAAATATGATGTGCGTGAGAGAACAAGGGTATGAAGTGGCTTGGTTTCTGGAAAAAACCTATCCCCCTCACAGGTGTGATCTAGACACAACAAGGTGGTCCCTAGAAAAGGTCGCCCAAACCATAAGACTCAGAATGAAAACCCCCCGCCGTAGTGAATTCTCACAGGACAGAAGTATTCTCAAGCGAATCATGATCTGGGATGTGGCTCTCGTGGTCACCCAATTCGCAAAACGCAGGCCTCACCACTATCCACATTCTAGCCTATGTGTATGCTAAGCCCGGTGTTAGGACTTTTCTCTCCAATAATATCTACCCATCCCAACAACTGCAGAATAACAGTAGATATCCAGAATATACATCATATGAATATTCAAAGCAGTAAAGAAATGCAGTAAATAATCATAAAGCAAGTAAAGCAGTAAAGATAAAGCGAGTAAAGTGCAAATGATAAAGACCGAAGCAAGCAAGGAAGCAAACAAAACTAGGCGATACCTCAACCTGCAAGAGAAAGATTTCCCCAGCAGAGTCGCTAGCTGAAGATGGCTGGTTTATACCTGAGTGAATCCCACACTCAAAGATACAACAGAGTCGCCACCGAAATTTATTTAGTCCCAAAGGACAGGGAAAATATCGATAAAACCCAAGGGGAAGAGAAACGGAAATGGGGGTCGGTTATGCGAAAGGAAGGTACTAGCACCTAATGATAACACTATTTTAGTGTGTTACTTTGGCCCATTTTATGTGACATTTTTAGTTCATGATTTACTGATTTGATATGAGTTTAACTTATTTCAGTATGTTTTAAGCTTTAAGCACACTAGGTGCTTCTTTTATGTTTTCAATGTGTTTGTGCTCTAAAAGGAAGCTAGATGATGGTGAGAGGAGGCATGACCCCGGATGACAGATTCAGGAGTAGAACGAGGAGCTTTTGGAAAGAAATTAGTTGATAGTTTAATCAACTATTCACCAAGAGAGTTGGAGATTGGTGATGGAAGCCAAGGGTTACTAGGGCTCACGTGGCAGCATTTTGAAGAGCATTGGAGCAAAAGAAATGGATAAGATCAAGGAAGCTAGAAGACAAAAGGTAGTACTACGGTGGGGACCATGCTATAAAAGAGCACCCAACACCAAAACCACCAGCCGTCTGCGCTGCTCCACCACTCTGCCGCAGCCGCCTGCAAAAAGAAGATTTGTCTCCCACCAACGTCTGTACCAGATTGCTTGCAACGGAAGGATTGAGGAACAGCTGGTCCACATGAGGATTTGATTTGGGCCTAACCTTATTTTTATCAAGAGACCCACGATCCAAGAAAGGAGCAACTACCACTTCCACTCATCACTATATAAAGAGAGCTTGTGCATTGAAGAAAGAGAGACGTGGAGATTTACACAACACAAACAGTTTATTTCAGTTTTAAGTTTTAATTTTATTTTTATTCCAAGAGTTGGAAGCATTAGTAGAGGGTATTCTATTCTCATCCAGACCTGTACACTCAGCTGAGAGTTGTCGTGACTGAAGAGAGCTGTTGCTGTTTACTCAACGCAAAAGATCTCCAAGTTATTACTAGGTTGCATTTCTTTACTACACTTTGTAAGACAATGTTTCCTATTAGTTTCACTCTAGTAGTTTGTACTCAGCTCACTATGAGCTAAACCTTTGTTTGATGAGACTAATGAAGTTAGTATAAAAGTTGTTTTTATGTTGATATGATGTGTTGACTAGTGTTTTATTTTGTTATGTGTTTTTATGCTATAAACTTGGTTCTTAGAGTGATCAACTAGGAAAAAGGTAAAAGCTTGTTGTTGAGAAAGATCCAATAAACAAGCGAATTTCATAACAAAAGTGGTTAATAAAGTAGGATAGAGATATTCACTTAATTCAACTTGCTTAGAGATAAGAAGTTGAGACCATAAGATTTTCAGAATTAAAACCAGACGTATTTTAGGGTTACAAGTGAGACTTAAAGATTTGTTCCCTTGCCCTAGTTATGCATGTTTTTGATGTTGTAGAGATACACCACTAGATCACGTTCTGACCTTTTGAGGCACGAAACTTCACATCATAAAAGCATTTTAACAACAACTATACTAATGGATTTAGCTCATCAACTACTCTCTCTGATATTTTAACTCCTTTTTAGTTATAAATCTTGTCTTAGTTATTTGTGTGTTGTTCCTGTTCTTTACTATTATTATTTTGTTACCTTGCTCATACTTTATCTTAAACAAAGAGATTAATATTAGTATTTCAACTCCTTTACCACTTCCTTGTGGGTTCAACCTTTACTTTATCACTTGCTACATTATCAAGCATGTATACTTGCATGTGACACTATTGCTCTAAACAATCATAAGAAAAGCATTATATAAAGTAGAGAACAAGTTTTTGGCGCCGTTATCGGGGAAGTGTTTAAAGTTTGAAAAATTGTATTTAATTTTTCTTTTGTTTAAGATTGCATTTGAGCCTTTAACGTTTGCTGTGATTTGGTGATACGACAGGCTTAAGCTATTGCATGCGCAGGTCGTTACAACCAGTTTACAGTGGTTATCCTAAACCTGAAAGAATTCTCAGCGCACGAAGGAGATTTTTACGTGCTCAGCCAATATCTGGAGATTCCTCAACCTCACATGTGGATGAACCTGAAGGAGTAATGAACGAGGTGGACACGGACGAAGAAAGTTCATCGTCTTCTTCAGACGAGTCATTGCATGAGACAAACATGGCAAAGCCAGATATCATTGGCATTGCCAATGACCGAGCACGCAGCATAAGGGACTACGCTGTCTTTGATCCTAATGCTATGAATACTGGCATTGCTAGGTCAGCCATCACAGCACCACAGTTCGAGTTCAAGCCTAAGATGTTCCAGATGTTGCAAGCTGATGGTCAATATTCAGGCTCTCCTCATGAAGATCCACATTTGCATCTAAAACAATTTCTGGATGTTGCTGACAACTTCAAGATCCTTGACGTGCCAGTGGATACCTTTAGGTTAAGGCTGTTTCCATACTCTCTAAGGGATAGAGCCAAGAGCTGGCTTATTTATTTGGAACCAAATTCCATTACTACATGGAATGCCTTGGCAGAAAAGCTTATGGCCAAGTATTTTCCTCCTTCCAAGAATGCAAAAATGAGAAACGAAATTACATCATTTAGGCAAGGAGATGACGAAATGTTTGACGCATGGGAAAGATTTAAGGAGCTGTTGAGACAATGTCCTCATCACGGTATCCCCATCTGCATACAACTTGAGACTTTCTACAATGGATTAATTCCATCCTCAAGGAATATGTTAGATGCATCCAGTGGTGGAGCTCTTTTGTCTAAATCCTATGATGATGGTTACAAGTTGATTGAGAGCATTACGGCCAACACTTATCAATGGCCAGTCACGAGGGCCACTGCTAGTTCAACTCAAAAGAAGCCTGCTGCAGTTCATGAAGTCACTGAGACCACAACTCTTGCTACTCAAGTGGCTCAGATCCACAAAATGATGAAGAATCTGATGAGTCTTGAAGTGACAAAGCCTGACCCTGTTAAGGTGGTTACTGACGCTTCTGAGGTTGCCTGTGTTTACTGTGGAGGACCACATCTATTTGAAGAATGCTCTGTAAATCCTGTTTTAGTTAACTATGTTGGCAATCCCAACAACAATAGCAGATACAACAATCCTTATAGAAACACTTACAACCCAGGATGGCGTAACCATCCTAATTTTTCTTGGAGTAACAATCAAAGTCAACCTAAACCACAAGCAACTACACCACAAGTTCCACCTGGTTTTTCTAACCCTAACTATGCTGGGGTCAATCAAGGAAACAACCATTTGGAAAATGTTCTTAAGTCCTATATTCAAGAAGCAAAGAATCAATTCTAAGCACAAGGAGTGAGCATCAAGAACTTGGAGAACCAAGTAGGCCAAATTGCCACGGCTCTAAGTTCAAGAAACTTGGGAAATCTTCCCAGCTCCACTGAGACTCCCAATACACAAGCTGGAGTGAAGAATGTTGAAACTTGCCAAGCTCTTAAACTCAGTAGTGGCAAGGAAATTGAAGAGATTGTTACAAAGAGCAAGGAGTCAAGTACTGATTTGTCTAAGCCTGATAGTTCTGGAGCGAAAGACAATGATGGAGAACCGTCTTCATCAAAACAGCAGAAGCACAAAAATGATATACCTATGAAGACTACATCCCTCCAGAAATTCCAGAGGTCATTACTGAAGCCAACAAGAAGCAAAAGTTTGTGCAAGAAAGACCACCACGTCCTTTTACACAAAGAATAAAAAAGGCAAAGGAAGAGCAACAATTTTCGAAGTTCATGGAGATCTTGAAGTAGCTTCACATCAACATACAATTTATTGAAGCCGTTCAAAAAATGCTAAACTACTCAAAATTCATGAAGGATGTGCTTACCAAGCGAAAAAGGGTGGGAGAATTTGCCACAGTTGCACTCACTCAAGAGTGTAGTCAATTGGCTCAAGGCAAACTTCCCCCCAAATTCAAGGATCCTGAAAGTTTTACTATTCCATGCACCATTGGAGATTCCTTTTGTGGAAAGGCACTATGTGATTTAGGAGCCAGCATAAATCTCATGCCCCTATCCATTTTCAAGAAGCTAGGGATAGGTGCTGCCAGGCCTACAACCATCACCTTGCAGCTGGAAGATAGAAGTATTTGCTGCCCACAAGGAAAGATAGAAGATGTACTGGTAAGGGTTGACAAATTTGTCTTCCCTGCTGATTTCATCATCATGGATTTTGAAGCTGATGAAGAGACACCCATTTTGTTGGGAAGGCCTTTCCTAGCAACGGGTAAAACCTTAATTGATGTAGAAAGGGGAGAACTCACTATGAGAGTGAATGGGCAGCAAGTAGTGTTCAACATACTTAATGCCTTGCAATACCCAGAAGAAGAGGTGGCTGAGTGTTCTATGATATCTAGCTGGGAATGTTTAATTTATAAAAACCTTATAAGGGCTAATGATGAGTTGAAAATTGAGTTGGGAAAAGTGGAAGATGAAGGACTAAAAGATGGAATCATCTAGGGTTCAATACAAAAGCAAGAGGAAGAATCTGTGGAAGTGATAGAATCCACCACTGTTGCTCATAAGCAGCAGCTACCTTCCATAGAAGAACCCCCTGAATTGGAGCTCAAGCAACTGTCGGAGTATTTACAGTATGCATATTTGGAGGTAGGACAGAAGCTTCCAGTTATCATTGCTACAAATCTACAAGAGCAGAAAGATCAATTGATTTCATTACTGAAGAGACATAAGAAGGCAATTGCGTGGCAGATTTCTGACATCAAGGGAATCAGCCCAGCAATTTGCATGCACAAAATTCTGTTGGAAGAAAATGCTAAGAATAACATTGAGAGTCAACGAAGGTTGAACCCCATCATGAAGGAGGTTGTAAAAAAAGAAATTATCAAGTGGCTGGACGCAGGAATTATCTACCCTATCTCTGATAGTGTGTGGGTAAGTCCAATCCAGTGTGTACCGAAGAAAGGGGGCATGACAGTGATAATCAATGAGAAGAATAAGCTTATCCCCACTAGAACTATTTCTGGTTGGAGGATTTGCATGGATTATAGGAAGTTGAACAAGGCAACTAGGAATGATCATTTTCCTTTGCCTTTCATTGATCAGATGTTGGATAGACTAGCTGGAAAGGAGTATTATTGCTTCTTAGATGGATATTCGGGCTACAACCAAATTGCAATAGCCCCGGAAGATCAAGAGAAAACAACATTCACATGCCCTTATGGTACCTTTGCCTTTAGAAGGATGCCGTTTGGACTGTGCAATGCACCAGCCACCTTTCAACGTTGCATGATGGCTATCTTCTCGGATATCATAGAGAATTCCATGGAAGTCTTCATGGATGATTTTTCAGTTTTTGGAGAGTCATTCAAGGATTGTCTAAAGAATCTAGAGTTGGTGTTAGCCAGGTGTAAAGAGAACAACTTAGTCCTTAATTGGGAGAAATGCCATTTTATGGTAAAAGAAGGAATTGTTCTTGGTCATAGAATTTCAAAAGAAGGATTAGAGGTAGATCAAGCAAAGGTAGAGGTAATTGAAAAGTTACCTCCACCAGTCAACATCAAGGGAATTAGGAGTTTCTTGGGGCATGCTGGGTTTTATAGGAGGTTTATAAAAGATTTCTCAAAAATAACTAAACCCCTATGCCAACTGCTGCAACATGACACGCCTTTTGTCTTCAGTAAAGAGTGCCTTGAATCTTTCAACCTTTTGAAAAAAGCTCTAATTTCTGCACCTGTAGTCAAAACTCCAGATTGGTCCAAGCCATTTGAATTAATGTGTGATGCCAGTGATTTTGCCATTGGTGTTGTGTTGGGCCAAATACATAACAAAGTTTTTCACACCATCTACTACGCAAGCAAGACTTTGATAGAAGCACAAAACAATTACACAACCACAGAAAAGGAGCTATTGGCAGTAGTGTTTGCTTTTGATAACTTTAGACCTTACTTGGTAGGAACTAAAGTCATTGTATACACAGATCATGCAGCAATCAAATATTTGATTGCCAAAAAAGATGCAAAGCCACGGCTCATACGATTGGTGCTTCTCCTACAAGAGTTTGACCTAGAGATAAGAGACAAGAAAGGAGTAGAAAACTCAGTTGCTGATCATCTCTCAAGACTACCTGAAGAAGTTCAATCTCACAACAGTGGAGATATTAAAGAAAGTTTTCCGGATGAGAAGCTGCTGGTGATTACTGATGGCACGACTCCTTGGTACGCTGACATTGTTAACTACTTGGTCAGCAGAGTTGTGCCACCTGAATTCAACTTCCAACAAAGAAAGAGGTTCTTCCATAATGTCAAGAGTTATTTTTGGGATGAGCCTTATATATATAAGAAGTGTGCTGATTATTTATTGAGGAGATGTGTTGACTATGAGGAGGCACGACAGATCTTATTAGCCTGCCACAAAGCCCCATATGGGGGACATTTTAGAGGGGTTAGAACTGCAGTAAAAGTGCTGCAATCAGGTTATTTCTGGCCTTCTATTTTCAAGGATGCTCATGAATTAACAAAAAGGTGTGATAGATGCCAGAGGGTTGGAAATGTGTCCATGAGACAAGAGATGCCACTCACGAGTATTCTTAAAGTGGAAATTTTTTATGTGTGGGGCATTGACTTCATGGGACCATTCCCTTCATCCTTTGGCAATCTTTACATTCTTGTAGCTGTGGACTACGTGTCCAAATGGATTGAAGCAGTAGCAACACCATCCAATGATGCTAAGGTAGTAACCAAGTTCTTGCTCAAGAACATCTTGACAAGACATGGCACGCCTAGAGCTATCATCAGTGATGGGGGATCCCATTTTTGCAACAAACTTTTTGAAAACTTAATGGCAAAATATGGGATTAAACACAAGGTTGCTACAGCTTATCATCCACAAACTAGCGGACAAGTGGAGCTTTCCAATAGAGAAATCAAGAGAATCTTGGAAAAAGTGGTTAACCCCACGAGAAAAGGATTGGTCCAAGCATTTGGACAAGGCACTATGGGCATATAGGACTGCCTATAAAACTCCCTTAGACATGTCTCCTTATTGACTTGTCTATGGAAAGGGTTGTCACCTACCTATTGAGTTGGAGCATAAGGCATTTTGGGCTGTGAAGCAACTAAATTTTAATATTAAAAATGCTGGCCAAGCTAGAATGCTCCATTGAATGAGTTAGATGAACATAGGTTGTTCTCATACGAGAATGCTGAGTTATACAAAGAAAAGACGAAAAGGTGGCACGACAGGAAATGTCAGAAAAGGGAATTAGTGAAAGGCCAAAAAGTTTTACTCTTTAACTCAAGGCTGAAGATATTCCCTAGGAAATTAAAATCAAGATGTTCTGGCCCCTTTATTTTGGAAGAAATTTACCCCCATGGTGCTGTGGAATTGTTTAATGAGAAAAATGGAGAAAAATTTAAGGTTAATGGCCAAAGGGTCAAAACTTATTTTGGAGAACCCTCAAATAACACAAGGGATTCTCTCCATTTCATTAATTGATGGACACTTGTTTTGGTCAGGCGATAAGACCTTAAAATAGCTTTACTGGAAGGCAGCCTAGCTTTATGCATTTTTCTTTTGTTTTTATTTTTGTACAGGATCATGATAGTTTTTGTGGCATCAGCTCATGACAAGATATGACACGCCAGCTAGAGACACGAAAAAAGTGGAATTGGAATATTGGAAGAGTTGAAGGAATTAATTTTGCTAAGTCCAAAGAGAATAATATTAATGCTGAGCTGGCATTAAATATTTTCTTTTGGAATTCAGAAAGACAATTGACCGTTGTGTTTAAAGAGGAAGAGAGAGAATCAAAGTGTGGCATGGGGATTGAGCATTTTGGGTCGTGTACAGTACAGAGTCATGATGGCCACGTCAGACTGATCAGCCACCTAAACACGCAAAACCACTAAAAGAGTATTTTCAGCTGTCAGACCTAAGTCATTTCACTCTTTGTACTAATAATCACAGAAACGAAAATTTTCTCTCTCCATCTCCAAGGACGTTTTTTTATTATTATTTTCTAAACTTTTCCAAACACCTTTCCAACTTCCCTCCACATCTCTCTATACCCAAACATTCAAACAAAACCTTTCACTTTTCATTTTCGATCATCCTCTCCATAACCCTAAATCTCCCAAACCCTATTTCCTCCATTAACCAAGAAAAAATGACAAGAGACCCAACCACCGGCCGCCGTTACAAGACTACAGGAAAGAAAACTGTCACCCCTACAATCGACATCTCGAGTCAAGATGAAGATGACATTTTTGTCAACGTGGAAGCCCATAGAAGGTTTGTGGAACACTTCAGTAAAATGAACGTGTTTGCTGAACGTGGATTCATCATGGATGTGGAAGATGAGAAACTGGGACTACCAGGCGATATAGGCACAACCATCTCACACTGGAAATGGGAAAGTTTTTGCAAGCAACCTGGTGTGTATAATGCTACTCTGGTCAAGGAATTTTATTCCAATCTGAATGATCCTGGACACAAGAGGTTAGAGGTTTTAGTCAGAGGAACCAAAGTGATTTACAATGAGTCCAACATTAACTTCTATTTTAAGCTGGAAAATATGGAAGACGAGTACCGAAATTTGGTGCTCAGTTCTTAAGAAGACGAATACGACGCCTATATGGAGTCTTTGTGTGTTGCTGGTACAAAATGGTTTGACAAAGCTGTGAAAAGGATGGATCTGAGGCCAGAAGTTAAGGTGTGGTATCAATTCCTTAAGCATTTAATCAAGCCCACTGCTCATAACGAGACAGTCTCTAGGGCTAGCTTGGTGCTTCTTCATTGTATCACTGGTTTGAGGGCTATCAATATTGGGAAATAATCGTGCAAGAGATGCATGCCTGCTCGAAGAAGAAAGAGGGAATGCTATATTTTCCTTGTTTGATAACAACACTTTGTAGGAGACATGGTGTGCCTGAGTACGACTCAGACAACTTTGGGTCTCCACAGCAACCCTTGGACAAAACCTTGATCATGACTCTGATGAAACCAAAAGGATCTAGGAAAAGAACAGCAGCAGCAAGTCAAACTTCTTCTGGGACAGCTGAACAGCAAGACCCAGCCATGGAAATTTTAATGCAAATGCAAAAAGATAAACAAGAGTACTTTGCCTATCAAAAAGCTAGGGAGACTTGGCTATAAAAGATGTGGGCTATGTAAGCCCTATCCAACTCGCTGGAGGGCCCAAAGTTCCCTGTTCACATTCTAGGAAGTATTGAACCAACTGCTGCTGATGAAGGAAAGGAGAAGAAGCCCACCAAAAAGAGAAAGCAAAGAAGAAGAAGAAGGATAAGGAGTTGAAAAAGAAAGAGATAGAAGAGACCAATAAGGGCGTGTCAATAGAGACCAGCCAGAGCCAGGTGAAGAAGAAAAAGAAGCTAAGAAAGACATACTCTTCTCCACCTCCAGAATTGGAAGGCAGCCCAAAACAGAAGAAATTGAAGGCAGAATGGAGAAAGAAGGAGACCTCTGCAGCCACGACACCACCTGTCAGTCATGCAAACAAGTTTGATCTTAACAAGTCTGATCAAGAGGACGGAGGCTCTGGCAAAGACGAGGTCTTGGAAACCTTCTTAGCAGAGGTAGACAAAGATGCTAAAGATTTGGAAATGAATAAGGAAGATGTAGCTGAAAAGGAAGAAGGGAGTGAGGAGAAGAAGAATCCAGTGGAAGAAAAGGTCCGGTCAGAGGGAACTGAAGAAGACAAGGAAGGAGAACAGTTGAGGAAGTATTATTCCTCTACAGAGACAGAAAAGGAAGAAATTGTCAAAGGAGATGATGAGGCTGACAGCGAAGAGACGGAAAAGATCACAGCTGACCCAGAACCCCAACCTGTCAAGGAACCTACCGTGAATGAAGAAGATATTGTTGCGGAGGAACAGCTAGAAAAAGTTGATGAGCAGCCTAAAAAGAAGGCTAAAAGTCCAAGTAAAGCTGCTGAGAAGGAGGTTACTGGAATCACAGCTGAAGAGGGCACTGAGAAAAAGGAGCTAGGAGCGCAAGAGGCAAAGAAAAAGAAGAAGAAACAAGCCATGCCAACACCTAGGAAGAGCTCCAGGCTTAGGGCCTAATTGGTAAAGTGAAATAGGCAAGCGCTGACTCGTCTTCTCTCATCGCTGAGCAGTGAGAACACTGTCCTTACTTTAAGTTTGGGGGAGGGCACCAACGCTTAGCCTATTCTCACTACTCTAACCCTCTAAAATCACAAGGTGAATATTCTGTCTGTTGTCTTGCTTATTTCTGCTTTTGGATAATATTTTGGATTTGTGTTTGGAATGGCCATGTTTTGAGCCATAGGTTTTTAAATCTTTTGTGGGGAAGTTCTGATGCCCCTAGAACATGATGATCTGGTTGTTTTATGTTTGTTTTTCTTAAATGTCATGTGTGTTTCATTCAATTAGCATCTGTTTGGCTGTTATTCTTTTGCTGAATTTGAGTTATTTAGTTGCATGTCATAGTTTAGAGTGAGGAAATCGAGAAAATGGTTGGATTAAACTGCACTAGGTCAGGAGCATTAATTTTCAAAAAAATTGGGATTAAGGATAAAAAAGGCGAATGACGCTTTTATGAGTGAGCAGAGCGAAGTGTAGGAATTATGCCAAATGAGTTTCACAAAGGAGACTGATGCTCTCTGTCACGACAGCACTAGTCTATTAAACCAGCCAGAATTTTTTTCAAAAAGATAACTGAATTGTGGGAATCAAGAGAAAGTTTGAAACCTTAGGAATCACAAAGGGAAGGACAAAAATATTTAAATAATGATTGAGATGATCACAGAAGGGCCACACTCCACACAAAAACACACAAAAGTGTGCAAAAAAGTGGCAAAGTCCACCAATAAAGTTCATGTGCCTGAAACTGGAGGAACATCAAGCGTTTCATCATAATATGAAGTCGAACTCATTATATGTGAGATTCTTCTGAGATGAGACGTTTTGCTAATATATATATATATATATATATATATATATATATATATATATATATATATATAAGTGGAGATGTGTGGTCCCAAGTGTGCAAATCAAAAATATCATTTGAGAATCAGCACAGAATTCCCTAGTGAAACCAAAGGAAGAGACCCCACTCACGAAAGTACACGAAACGGGGATCAAAAAGAGAGAATTTTGGCTTGTTTCCTAGAAGAGTAGGGTCGTGACAGGAGACGTCGGTCCTCCCTTGGGCTAGCAACACTTTGGCCAATTGCAAAGTTGAGCAACTTTCGCTAGTTATCGCTTTATGACCCTTCCAATTCTAAAAGCCACATTACCCTGCTGACCTGACTGAAGCTGTTGAAACCCAATTTCACTTTCCTATGTCTTTCACTGTCACATCACCTGAGGACAGGTGATCATTCAGGTTTGGGGGAGTGATAACACTATTTTAGTGTGTTACTTTGGCCCATTTTATGTGACATTTTTAGTTCATGATTTACAGATTTGATATGAGTTTAACTTATTTCAGCATGTTTTAAGCTTTAAGCACACTAGGTGCTTCTTTTATGTTTTCAATGTGTTTGTGCTCTAAAAGGAAGCTAGATGATGGTGAGAGGAGGCATGACCCCGAATAACAGATTCTGGAGTAGAACGAGGAGCTTTTGGAAAGAAAGTAGTTGATAGTTAAATCAATTATTTCACCAAGAGAGTTGGAGATTGGTGATGGAAGCCAAGGATTACTAGGGCTCACGTGGCAGCATTTTGAAGAGCATTGAGCAAAAGAAATGGATAAGATCAAGGAAGCTAGAAGACAAAAGGTAGTATGGTGGGGACCATGCTGCAAAAGAGCGCCCAACACCAAAACCACCAGCCGTCTGCGCTGCTCCACCACTCTACCGCAGCCGCCTGTAAAAAGAAGATTTGTCTCCCACCAATGTCTGTACCAGATTGCTTGCAACGGAAGGATTGAGGGACAGCTGGTCCACATAAGGATTTAATTTGGGCCTAACCTTATTTTTATCAAGAGACCCACAATCCAAGAAAGGAGCAACTACCACTTCCACTCATCACTATATAAAGAGAGCTTGTGCATTGAAGAAAGAGAGACGGGGAGATTTACACACAACAAACAGTTTATTTCAGTTTTAAGTTTTAATTTTATTTTTATTCCAAGAGTTGGAAGCATTAGTAGAGGGTATTCTATTCTCATCCAGACCTATACACTCTGCTGAGAGCTGTCGTGACAGAAGAGAGTTGTTGCTGTTTACTCAAGGCAAGAGATCTCCAAGTTATTACTAGGTTACATTTCTTTACTAGACTTTGTAAGACAATGTTTCCTATTAGTTTCACTCCAGTAGTTTGTACTCAGCTCACTATGAGCTAAACCTTTGTTTGATGAGACTAATGAAGTTAGTATAAAAGTTATTTTTATGTTGATATGATGTGTTGACTAGTGTCTTATTTTGTTATGTGTTTTTATGCTATAAACTTGGTTCTTAGAGTGATCAACTAGGAAAAAGGTAAAAGCTTGTTGTTGAGAGAGATCCAATAAACAAGCGGATTTCATAACAAAAGTGGTTAATAAAGTAGGATAGAGATATTCACTTAATTTAACTTGCTTAGAGATAAGAAGTTGAGACCATAAGATTTTTAGAATTAAAACCAGACGTATTTTAGTGGTTACAAGTGAGACTTAGAGTTTTGTTCCCTTGTCCTAGTTATGCATGTTTTTGATGTTGTAGAGATACACCACTAGATCACGTTATGACCTTTTGACGCACGACACTTCACATCATAAAAGCATTCTAACAAGTATACTAATGGATTTAGCTCATCAACTACTCTCTCTGATATTTTAACTCCTTTTTAGTTATAAATCTTGTCTTAGTTATTTGTGTGTTGTTCTTGTTCTTTACTATTATTATTTTGTTACCTTGCTCATACTTTATCTTAAACAAAGAGATTAATATTAGTATTTCAACTCCTTTATCACTTCCTTATGGGTTCGACCTTTACTTTATCACTTGCTACATTATCAAGCATGTATACTTGCATGTGACACTATTGCTCTAAACAATCATAAGAAAAGCATTATATAAAGTAGAGAACACCTAATGCATCCGTCGTACTCGACGGGAACCATTTCGCTTGCTTCCAGGCTTGGATGGGTATCTATCTAAAGGCTTCTTGGTAAAAAGAAGAGGAGAGAGAGAGAAGAGAAAAATAAAGAAAGAAAGATAGAAAGTAATAAAGAGGAGTGCTCGCGGAGGATTGGGGCCCTTATGCCTACGTACCCTCATAGTGCCATGAGGAAATCAGAGCGCCGTAGTTCATGGAACAAGGGAAAGGAAGAAGAAAGGAGGTGGACGGGTGGAAGGTGTGCTCGCCAAGATCATCGCGATCTCGTGCCTATGTATCATACATTCGAATGAATGCAGAATCAGAGCTTCCATAGTTCGGGGAACTAAGACGAAAAAGGAAAAGGAAAGAAAAAAGCAGTGTCAAAACCAAGAGCAAAAGAAATAAGGAAATTCTTTTGGGGATTCCAAAGGAATGGTGTCAAAACCAAGAAAGAAATGTAAAAGGAAAGACAAATAGTTGTACTGAGAATAACGTGCAAGAGTGGTGTAGAAACCAAGGACAGGCAAAGAGCAAAAGGATAATAGGGACTCCACTGGGGAGGTAAAAGAACAAAGAATATGCTATGGACCAGAGGATAAGCGACCCTACTGGGGAACAAACAAAGGTATGATTTTAAAACCAAGAGAAAAAGGAAACTTGGTATGTTAACTGACTGGCAGTGGTTAACTGAAGGGAAAGAGATAAAGACGCTGGTGGGGATAAAGGTTTTAACAGATAGAATGTGATTAACCAGAAAGGAGAATACTGAACCAAAAGAAGGTATTTGACTCTGAAGGGATTTTGGTATATTAACTAATAAACAATGGTCAACCAAAGGAAAGGGTGTGGAACCAAGCAAAGGTTGTAACCCAAAGGGGATGTTGGTACTGACCAAACAAATAGTGCTCGACCAACAAAAAGGCATTGAACCAAAAGAGGTTGCTAACCGCCGAGGATTCAGTATTAACAGGGAAACTGTGATTAACTGAAAAGAAAATGAGTGATTAACCAAGAGAAGGTAATTAACTCGAAAAGGCTCAGTATTTTAACAGACAGGTTGTGGTTAACTGAAAAAAAATGGGTGATTAACCAAGAGAAGGTGATTAACCCAAGAGGAAACTCAGTGTGTTAATAGATAGACTGTGGTTAACTGAGAAAATGGGTGCAAAATGGTGTTTTAACTGACAAGCAGTGGTTAACCAAACAAAGGGAGAAGAACCAATAGAAGGTTGCGAACTCCGCAAGGGTTTCGGTGTTTAACAAGAAAAATGTGTTTAACCGAAGAAAAGGGGTTGAGACTCTTCTGGGGAACCAACAAACAATGATTAACCTCAAGAACAAGAGTGTAGGGTATTGAAACAAGGAGAGTTTGCTAGCCCAAGACAATGATCTTAACTGAGAATGATGGTGATTGATCAAAAGAGAGATAGAAAGAGGCAAGAAAGCCAAGAATGATCAAGGATCGACCCGATTAGGGAAAGCGGTACACTACCGCCTAGGGATAGAGGTGACTAAGCCAGGCATAGGGTCATTCGTCCCCTACCTGAAGTAGTCAGAATGAGAGTAGGAATTCTCCCTTCTCATTCCTTCTCTAACACACAGGGTGTAGTGCAGAAGTTGAAACGGACAGCGTAACAGCTCCAAGTTGTACAGTGCTCCCGTGTCGCGCAAAACTCCAACTCCGCGGGGAAAGAGAGAGGAAACTCTAAAGGAAGCCTAAAGAGAAGCGCCAAAGGGAGGACCAATAATCGAAACAAAGTTTTGATTAATTAATCAAAAGGGAGGAGTATGCTAATAATTTTCCAAAATGAATTGAAAAATTATTAAAGCAAAGGGTGCATTATTGATTGTACAAGATTAAACTTGCTCAATGAAGAACAAATTTAATGTGACCAAAAATGAAATTGCAAAGGCATCACCGAATGTCAATTAGCATACATCACAACTCATGTTAACAAGTGAACACAAAGATGTGCAAGAAGGATCATGTTCATGCAATGTCAAGAACGAGCATAATTATGAAATCGAAAGATCAGAAAATCACAATCATGCTTTAAACTGAAGTGTAACAGTACCTAAAACATCCATAAAAATAAAATGTAATAATCCATGGAAGTTAGAGGAAGAAAGCATGGCAAACAAGCTTAAAAAACACCAAAAAATGGCCTTCTGTTACAGTGGTAACCGGTTACCTCAAAGTGAGTAACTGGTTACTTGCTTGAAAACAGCAAAATCTGGGGAAATTTGTTCAGGGTAACCGGTTACCTTATATTGAGTAATAGGTTACTCAGTTGAAAAAAGGCAGCGCTGGTGCAGAATTGTGAAGAGTAATCGGTTACCCTATATTGAGTAACCGGTTACCACTGTAACAGTGTCAAAAACAGCTTTTGAAAAAGCACTTAAAGCAACGAAATCACTTGTTCAAATTACCACATGCTAAGGTATGAATTGGTGCATGAAAATTAAGCTTAAAAACAACAAATAAGCAGTGATGATTAATTAACACATTAAGATCATGGATCAAGTAATGGCATAAATAATTCATACAAAAAACAAGTATCGAACTACATCGTGAATGATACAAAAACGTTCAAAACAGAAAGATGAGTGAGATCTACCAACCTACAAGCCGGAGAATTGGCTTGGTAATTGTTGCAAAAGATTCTTGATGAAGATAATCAAAGAAAACCAGAGGAATCTTCAATTATAGCGGAATCGTACCGAAACCGAGCAAATTGCGACGAACTCTGAAATACGAATTCGAACCGTAGAATCTTGAATCAACACTTGAGATGAATCCAAAAGCTGATAAAACTCCAGAAAACCAAATATAATTGCAAGATGATGAAGGTAAAGCTCAAGAAATAATCACTTCCAATGTGAAAAGTAATTATTCTTAAATGATGAAGAGCTATGGTAAGGTTTGGGAAGAAAATGTAGATGAAGATGAAGAAATTGCAGAAAAATTCAGAGAGAATGTGAGATAATTGAGATTGAAGTGTGAGAAATTTGTGTGAAAATGGTTGAATGTTCAAGGGTCCTTGAAAAATGATTGAAGGTTTGTTTATATAGAGTTTTGGTTCAGAGTGTGAGAGGCTTGGAATTAGGCTAGGAGTTAGCTTTGGAGCTGGCTTGGGAGTTAGTTACACTTGACTCACCGAGTCAAGCGGTTAACTTGGTTAGTTAGGAAGTTAACTTGGTAGCAATCCCAATGTAAGCTTCAAATCCAAAGGCGGACATGCTTGGAAATCAAGGAACATGGTGCACTTAAATTATAGTGAATCATTGGAATGAAAGCAAGTGGAGTGTCTTGAATGGTCTTGAACTGTCTAGAATGTTCCATACAATGCTAGAACCATGTAGAAACCAAGAACCAAGAGAGTGCAGGGTTGATGTCCCAAAAACGCAGCAGAATCTGCAAATTTGTACTGAGTAACCGATTACCCTATATTGAGTAACCGGTTACTCTAGGCAAAAATTGCCCAGATCACTCAAAAACAAGTACTGAGGTCCCGGTTTCGATTTTCCACCTCTTGTTTTGATGAATAGGCATAGAAACCCTTATCTTGTGCTTATTTTGATGATGGGATGACCTCGTGAAGATGTGATTAATCGGGCTAAAGAAACTTGAATATTCATGCAACCAAAAACACAGAGAAAAATGCGAATGCGTATGCCAGCGATGCGAATGCACATGCTTATGCAAAAGGCAACAGGGGAGGTCAAATTTCGGGTTATGACAGGGATGAATCAGTTACTAGTGGCAGTAACTGTTAGATATCACATGTTGTGATTAGGGGAATTGAGAATGGGTCTTATATCTAGGAGAGTCTTAGATAGAAATTACACGAATAGTGATTAAGTGAGAAGATTCAAATTGCGGGAGTTTGACTTCAAATTAATACTATTGATAGTGGATTTCATTCCTAGATTGGTATCCCCCAAAGTAGGTGAATTGCACCGAACTGGGTTAACATATCGTGTGTTGTTTATCATTGTACAGTTTTTAAAGTTCTGTATCTATTCTTGATAAACATGTCGTGGCAGATGTTGTAACATCTGTTGTGACTTTATGTTGATATTCAGAGTATCAACTGTTGTGTTATGCCCTTTTTTATAAGATCTAGAGATCAATGTATTGACATGTTGTTAGGACATATGAGTATCTGTATACCAGAATTTCAATTGGTATCAGAGTAGGCATCTTGTCTGTTTCTGGATGAGATCTTTGCGAGATATTTTCTGGCATTTAAACAAGGAGGAGTTTTGGAGATCAGTTCTTCAACTCAGACATACTCAAGGGTAGTAATGGATGGGATAGATGTTCTGGATCGAAGGTAGCAACCCAGTGGTTGTTCATGTTGCTGAGGAGGTTCTACAACAACTGCAGTAGAAGTGGCTAGTTCTCTTGTTGGGATGTCTTATAAGATGTTCTGACATCTTATTAGGGCAGGTTGAATTTGTTCCTTGGTGGTTCTGCTGCATATGTTTCTGATGGAAGAGCTCGGGAATTTATGGGAATCTGGAGTTGTTACTAAAGACAGATGGTGGAAGATCTCAATCGTCGACCTCTATATTTGAAGATATCTGCATCCTTTTATTCCAAAGTTGGGAGCGAAGGAATGGAGAGAGTTGTTGGTAGATGTCTGTTATGGTGACTTGGTACTTGGAAGCTTGGTTCCATTGTGTAGTTTGAAGTCAGTTGAAGAGAAGGGCAGTTGAGATTAGGGTTATCAAGTTCTTGCTCTAGGAATTTGATAAACTATTGATCGACTAAGTTGTCAAAGATACTTGAGAACTTTCTCAAGTCCACTCATAAAGGCATATCAGTCGTGCATCTGGAGTCTTCTAGTTATTCTTCTAACTAGAGGGTGTTTCTATGAAGCATAAACCTGAAGAAAGTGAAGGTGATTTATTTTCACCGTCCAAAAGTACAAGGAAGGATTCATCTCTCTTAATCCTAAGGGTGGATCCAATCTGAATGGAGATTTCAGAACTGTTGAGGTAAATAGGGTTCGTTCAGAGAGAATCTTAGTTACTTGAGTAAAGGGTGGCAGCCTTGGTATCTCAACACTTTGTTTGACAATGAAGATACTTGCAAAGATTGAATACTTGATAAGTGTTCATGAAGTGATCTGTTGGAGTAGGGCTTCAATAGTGAAACAGGGTTATTGAACAAGGATTTAAGATCAATTGCTATTTTTGGAATGCACAAGTATTTAATTGATTATTCTTGTATTTAAAGTTCAAGATTGCTGATGTTTAACAGGATGTTGAAACATCTCATCATCAGAGTTTGTACAGAATCATAGGAGGGGTACTGCATACGCTTAGGCATTTTTTTCTTGGGTGTTGACCTAAGAATCTGCTTCAGTCGTATGTGACAGAAGCATCTGATCTCTAGAGAGTTTCCTGGCAAGAAACTGGTCTAGACAATTGTGTTGTTGAAGATGAAGATGAAGACATCATAATCTTGATGGATATCTCTTGGATCAGTTTATTTTTGGTCTAGGTGCATTGGAGCATATTGTGGTGCTCATCATGAAGGTCAAGGATAGGTGGAAATATTCTTGATATCGTGAAGATTGCTCTACTTAAGGAAAGTGGCATTCGTTTGGTATAACTATGGTGCAGTCTATGACTACTTCTTTCAGAAGAATCAGACTGTGGCGGGTTTGGATTCTTTGGAGTTATAAGGCAGATATTCATCAAGGTGTGAGCTTGAATTAAATAAATGTGGTTCAGCAGAATGGAGGTTGTCTACTCAAACTTGATTATTGAATCAAGTATATGAGAGCATGGAACTCTTATTCTACTAAAGGGAGGAGGTTCTTCTAAGTGGCAAAAGGAAGGACTAAATTCAGTAGCTGGATGTCGTATCAGAATGTTCTGACATCAAGCTTAACATCAGGATCTCATTTGGTGATGTGGCTCATTAGCTTAAGATAAGCTTATCTATAGAAAAATGGAAGATGTTGATGCTTCAAAAAGTCTATCTCATGTAGTTTGCAAGAGCTACTAGTAGGAGAAGATGTTACATGTCCAAGTCTTAGTGTATCTAAGGTGACTTGCTATGGAGCAAGTGGATTATGTGACTTGAAGATCAAAGTTTCATTAGTGGATCAGTGGATCTTTTGGGGATCTGGAGAAAGGTGAGATTAATCAAAAAGTGGCATTTGGTTAGTTTGATATTTGAATTCAAGGAATCTGAGTCAATCAAATAATGGCAATTGGTTGCTGTCAGAGGTGGATTCAAGAAATCAAGATAATCAGAAGGTGGCATTTGATTATTCTTGAGGAGTGTCTTGGAACAAATTACTATTGGGCAGAAGGGTAGTTGGTTGAAGACTTAAGGAGGTTCTGTTTCTATTCATATCTTGGAGCTTGTGGCAGAAGCCCTAAGTTGCTATGGATAATTACCTTCTTTTGGTGGATGAGAGTTTATTTCTATCTTAGGTTACTGGAGTTCTTATTCATCAAGCTGGTGGTGCAGTGTTGTCTGAAGATCTTCAGTTGGATTACTATGTAGTAGTAAGTCCAGTGGTGGAGCATATCAAGAACCATGGTGTGTGGTGTCTGTGATATGTGAAGGATGTCCTAACTGATGTTAGAACATCACCTGGGTTGAATATCCTTGGAGAAGGATTCTAAGTTCTGTGTGTGGAACTTGGTATTCACATCGTGTATAAGAAGTATTTATTTTGTCATACAGGAGAATGATGAAGTAGAAGGACTGTCTTGGAAGTCTGATGTGAAGGATTTTAGTAAGACTGAAGTGAATCATGGGTTGATTGCATGAAGGTCTAGATTTTGATGCATTCAGAATATAGAAGTGGATATTCACCAGTTGAATCAGAAGTATTCTAGTTTATCATAGGGGAGAATGATGAAGGAATGACTATCTTGGATTATGGGGTGTCTATTCAGTTGTTTGACTCATGTTGAGTTCAAAAACCTTGTGGAGGGGATACCGCCTCTACTACAAGTCATGCTAGAGAGAAGTGGATCAGTTTGGCAAGCTGAGAAGTTTTGAAGCATGTGTTCGATATCTGACATCGTGAAGAAGCTAACAAACTAAGAGGTATGGTATCTCTTTGAGGAATGTGGAGCATTCCATAGTCAATTGGATTTTATCTCAAGGAACATGGATATCTATGCATGAGAATTCAGGAGGAATTCATTTGGTGTATGGATGGGTTCAGGAAGAGAGGGATCCATGGCAATTTTGATCTTAATCCAAGAGTTTGTTGGTTATAGGATGGTGATCCTAGTGTGATCTCACAGTGAGCATGACGATGATCATGGGGAATCATGTGAGTGGATATTGTTTCTTGTCAGAAGAAGCAATGGTACAAAGGATGATTGTGTTTAGCAAGTGGGTTGGACTAAGAGTGAGCTCTTGAAGACATGAAGATGCGTCTTATGTTTTCCATTCATCAACAAGGTGTTCTACTTACAAAGGAGCATTAATTCTAAATGCAGGGAGAGTAGTATTTGTGGTTGCTTGCTGTATGCAACTACTTAGGGGGTGCATGATAGTTTGTCATGCTTGTGCTGCTTGTGTTGCTGCTGCTTCTGTTATTCTACTGTATGTGTTCTGATGTGTGAGGGTTTTCCCTTGAGGGGGAGGACTAATTGTGTATGACAATGGGAGTACTGCTACTGACATGCTTGCTTTTGGTTGTTTGCCCTTAAATGCGTAGTTGCTTGGTTTGGCATATTATGGCTAAAAAGGGATAGAAGTAAGTAGGTATAGTGTTCTTTGGTTGTTTCCATAAGGGGGGCTAGATGTGTTATCCAAAGGTTGTTTTAGCCAAAATTTTCCAAATGGGGAGATTGTTAGGTCTTTGATTAGCTACATTTTGGCTAAAATGAGTTTACAGCAAGATGTTGGGTAAGATGTCCTGACATGGTTGCTCAGACATTAGTACAACAGGTGTTACTGTTTTGCTGTCACGTGTCTCTTAATCAAGATGTCGAAGGAGATGTCACGACATCTTTGTCTGGTACAGCAGGCGCTGCTGTTGTATATCTTTTGACAGATTTGTTTTGTTTTGATGAGAATCTTTTGGATATGCCTCATCATTATATGCAGGTCAAGGAGATTTATTAGGAATAAAGTGCAGATTTAATTGGATTTCATAAAAAGAATCTTGGAGACTTTTTAGGAAACTATTTGGAGATTTGTTCCTATTTTTGTGGAGAAGATCTTGCAGCTGATTTAAAACGTGAAGATTGGATCTGATTGAAGAGTCCAAGCCCATACTGCAGGAGTCTATAAATAAGGATTTGCTAGACCTAAAATAAGATTTACAGATAACAACAAGTCATCGGTGCAACATAAGGGTTTAGGGTTTTGAGAGTCTCTTGTGTAGTTTGTAAGTCACCCATGTATCTTTTAATACTATGTGGTCTATATAGGTTGTGGTAAATTGTTCTCACTCGAAGCTTTTAAGCAATAGTTGAGTATTGTTCTTGGATGAAGCTTTTAAGTAAATCCAAGTTAACTTGGTTGTCAAGAATGCTTGGCGGAACTTTGTATTGAAGGAGGTGTCCTTCAAGTAGGATGAATCAATTACTAGTGGCAGTAACTGATAGATATCACATGTTGTGATTAGGGGAATTGAGAGTGGGTCTCATATCTAGGAGAGTCTTAGATAGAAGTTGCACGAATAGTGATTACGTGAGAAGATTCAAATTGCGGGAGTTTGAATTCGAATTAATACTATTGATAGTGGATTTCATTCCTGGATTGGTATCCCCCAGAGTAGGTGAATTGCACCGAACTGGGTTAACATATCGTGTGTTGTTTATCATTCTGCAGTTTTTAAAGTTCTGTATCTATTCTTGATAAACATGTCGTAGCAGATGTTGTAACATCTGTTGTGAATTTATGTTAATTTTCAGAGTATCAAGTGTTGTGTTCTTCCCTTGTTTATAAGATGCAGAGATCAATGTCTTAACATGTTATTAGGACATCTGAGTATCTGTATACCAAAATTTCAAATATGGTTAAAGCATGAATAGAAGAGTTAATCACTAGGTCTTCAGAGTCTTGAGTCATCAGAGTCTTCAGAACTTGTTCACCAGAACCTTGTCTTCAGAGTCTTTAACACTCAGTCTTCAGAACCCTTGGTTATCAGAAACTTAAGTCTTCAGAGTTGTCATACCCAAAATTTTGACCACCAAGATGTCCCATCATTGTGCAAATCATCATCACGATATGGATGTACTTACATGCCTCATCAATCTCCTCAAAGATGGTTGAGCATTCACTGCAAACAAGAATTAGGGTTATAAGCCCTCTCAGAGCACTTAGACAAGGGATCAATCAAGAAATGACATGATCTTCAACTTGTCTAGCCTCTCAAACACCCATAAAGGATCAAGAGGACTCCCACATCAAGAATCAAGCACAAGGTTGCAGCATTCCAAGTGGATCAAGCCTCAAGATCGCCAGTGTCACCAAATTAGGGTTTTGGTCGACTGAGGCCTCCAGATGAAAATTTCCATCTGGGCATGAGCCAATACCTCAATGTATGGTCCAATAAGCTCAAAAGGATCTCAAGATCCCATCCACAATGGAAAAATCACCTTGAAGGTCCATTTATAAAAAAAATCAGGAATTAGGGTTTTGACCTAATTCAACTCTTGGGTTAACTTGTGAAGTGAGGCATGGCTTGAAGCTTCAAAAATGAACTTCAAAGACCTCAAATACATCATATTGACATGTTTACAAGATTTGATTGACTCAAAGAGCTCAAATCATAAGCCACAAGAACTCAAAACCATCTGATCACAAATTAGGGTTTTTGATGGAAAAAGTCAACCCTACCCTGGACTGTTGGCCTACCCTTGATCTCAAACCTTGGGGAGGGGTCCAAGACATTCCTAAATACCCTTGGAGGCCATCCATGAAGTTTAATTGAGCCCAAGGATTGATTTCACAAAAGGATCGCAAAGTCAAAATTTCATCTGCTGAAAAAGTCAACCGTACAAAAATCCAAGTTTGATTTTTTGGATTTTTGGTCAACCAAGGTTCCTTAACCCTAAGACAATGTTAATATGTGATTTGAATCATCATTCATCAAGAAAAACCAAAGAAAGTGAGTTAACTTGTAAAAGGGGTAACCATAAAAAACTTAGAATTTTTCTAAGTTATGGAACAAAGTGGCAAGGGTACCAACTTCCAAGGACCATAACTTGAGATCCAAGCAACCATTTTGGGTGATCCAAAGCTGGATTTGTAGGTCTTGCTACACTCTACAAAAGCTTCAACTACATCAAGTTCCAATTCTTCATGGATTTTTAGTTATGGAGTGATCAAAGTGGGTGAAAACATGAAAATGACATTTTTCCAACACTTAGTGAAATTTTTAATAAGTCAAAATCTGCCTTACTTTTTCCAAAATGTATGGACATTTTTCACCTTGATCCAAGTCAAACCAGGTCTAGGGGTGAACATCAAAGTTAAAGTATGCCATAAGGGCTTTCCAACAAGTACCAGATCATCTCCAAATTCAATTTGATCAGGGAGATACAGCCTTTGAAACATGGCATCATGAACTGGTTTTACAAGGCAGAATTGTGCACATTTGCTCGATTTGTCCAAATCTGATAACTCCAAGCCTTGTCATCAATTTGGACACATCAGAGGATCAAATCCAAGGGGGATGATCTAATCTCCAAGCCTCCCAAGTCCAAGAATCTACATTAGGCTTGTCATCCCTAAAAAGGCTATAAAGATGCCAATACTCCAATTTTGTTTCCAAGCCTTTAATGAATGCATCAAGGTGGCATGAACTGAGCCTATTCCAACTGAATTTAGTCAAAACTTATCTCTGAACCAAAGCTATAAAGCCTGTGCTCTAATCTCAAGTTAATGGCTAGAGGAGACTTGAGATTCCATTTGATCACAATTGGCCAAAGGCCTGCTGCAGTTGACATTCCTTATTGCTTGCAAAACAAACTTGCTCAATTATAAATAAAGCTCATTTGTGCTCAGTTTGAGTACACCAAAGCACCCAAAGTGATGCTTTCCTCAAAATCACCACTTTCACTCCAATTTTGCCTTCTATCTCAAGTCACCACCGGGTTTTGAGTTTGAGAGCAATTCCAACCAAACCAATGGTTCACACACCTCACATACAACATATAGAAGTGATTCAAACTCTTACATAACATCTGGAACATCAATTTCATAAAATCACCAGCCAATTGCTCAAGTTCTTGACAGATTTGCAGTTGAGGTGCCAAATCAAGTTCCAGCTCAATTCAATCCACTCCAAGCATTCAGACACACTCCATGGCACCTAAGGAAGCTGTCAAGATCATTGGAACCTAGTTGTAACACCTCCATCACCAAACTCGATCACCAGCTGCAAGAGGTAAGCATGAACTCTTCAAACTCCATGATGCATGCATATTTTACTGCACAATAATTTTGCCACATGTTCATAATCATGTATGTAGTGATAACCCTCAATCAATTGCCATGAATCAATCGTGTATGGAATTTCATTGTGTTCATGCTGAAATTAGGGTTCTTGAGGTTTTCTTCTGATTTCTCACTCAATACTTAATATAAATACAATTAATCTATATGGTTGTGATCCTTGTTCAAAAACGAACAAGATTGGTGTTTGATCGTGCAAAACCATTGAGAAATCATGGAGAAAAGTGAGAAAATGCAAATCTGCAGAAACAGGGCACGCGGGCAAGAACTTGGTGTTCTTGGTGCCCTTTTTCAAATATTGAAATATTTGAATTTTTGTTATTTTTGTTAATTGATTCAAAAATTAATTTCTTTCTGAATATTTATGTTTTTGAATTGATTCTATTTCTCAAAATTCACAAAAATGTTTAAATATTTTATTTTACAAAAAAATCCAATTTATATTATTTATTTAATATAGTTAGAATTTTTGTAATTAATTTCATTTTAATTGTTTTAAAACATTTTTAAATGGAATTCCTACTTTGATCTTTCAAAACCAATTGAATTTCAAACTCTCATGTAATTAAACATGATTTTTCAAAATATTTTTCAAGGTGTACAACTTATTTTTGAATATATTTGGTATTTAATATCATTTTTTCATTTAATTTCCTTTGAAAAATAACATTTTTATTTAAAATTAGGGTTTCCTCTTGATTTCAAATTTTAAACACTTTGGGCCCCTAATAGAGTGTAAGACCCAACCCTTGTACATACCATTTTTGGGCCTCAGATATTGTATAAGTCCCGACACGATAAAAAATCTCGGCGCGATCGCCATTTTCAAACAGAAATCAAATGGGCCTCTCCTTGAGTTGTACGCCCCATCTTTTTGTACAAAAATATACTTTGGGCCTCTGATAGAGTGTAAGACCCAATCCTTTGTAAATACAAGCCATTTTGGGCCTCAGATGTTGTATAAGTCCCACTGTATTTTCAAAAATCACGGCGCGGTCGTCGCTTTTTAAACAAAATCCCCTGGGCCTCCCCTCGTGTTGTAAGTCCCATCTTTCTCTTTTAAAACATCTTTTGGGCCTCTTGAAAGCATGTAAGACCCAAGCCTTTTGTAAGTAAACCTTTTTGGGCCTCAGTCATTGTATAAGACCCAGTACAATTTTCAAAACAACGGTGCGACCACTATTAAACCTTGGCCCTCTCCTTGAGTATAAGCCCCAACAATCTTTTCAAAAACAAACTTCTCCTTTGATTTAGATTCAAATATACATGTTGTTATCAAAACTTTCTTTAATTTCTTCGAACAACTAACAATACAGCATGGAAGCTTGCACACCTGTAAGTTTTATCAGCTTTCATTTACATGCTTTAATATATATAACTGTATTGTGGGAAGCTACTCCCCTGTAAGTCTTCTTTCATATCCTTTTAGATACTTGTCATATATCAACTGTATATATACTAGTATAGTTATTTAGAGTTTTCCCCGGCAACTAGGTCTAGAACTAGGTAAAGCCAATTGGTCACTCTTTGATACAGTCAAAACTAGATCCCCATAGGACTTCCAGATACAGTCTTGCCTTCTCTTGGGCTTAAACAATATGGAACAAAGAGAAAGGCAGTATTCTTCGTGAACCTTTTCTTAGGCTGTCACTATTAGAAATTGTCAAAGAAATTCTACTCCCCAGAGTTGATCTATTCTCGGTGAATAACATCTCTTGAGTTTCTTCAAACCTCAGAAGTTTCACTAAATGATCTATTCTCGGTCAATAGCATTTCTTGAACTTTTCTTAGTTGGGGACCCACAGGCTTCCTAAAAGCATCCCCGCCTCCTCTTGGGCTTTGTACAAGGACCCTCCGGCTTCTTAGAAGTTCTCATGCCTTCTCTTGGTCTTAATACAAGGACCCTGACGACCTCCTAAATGTATAAGACAGAACTTAGTCATCCTTTGATAGAGCAGTCTTTCCAGTGTCAAATCTCAGGTTTAGGGTTGATTCTCATCCCTTAAAACGCTTGCCTCCTTTTAGGCATCATACAAAAGATAAAACTCTTCCACACCAGTAGACTTGGACAGTCTAAATCCTCTTGAGTCTCAAAGACATTCTCAAGTTCCCTACAAACATAGGAAGAAACCCCGGTCATTTTGGACCAATCAATACCCCTGGGTTCTAAAACCCAGTCTCTCTCCTAAAATTCCCCAACCAGGGTCAGTTTATCATCAGCATAACTATCATATCCCAAATTTTGACCACTAAGATTTCCCATCATTGTGAAAATCATCATCACAATATGGATGAACCATCATACCTCATTAGTCTCCCCAAAGATGGGTGATCATTCACTACAATCAAGCTTAGGGCTTCAAGCCCTCTCAGAGCTTTAGATAAATAATCAATCAAGGAAAGACATGATCTTCAACTTGTCTAACCTCTCAAACACCTATAAAGGATCAAGAGGACTCCCACATCAAGAATCAAGCACAAGGTTGCAACATTCCAAGTGGATTAAGCCTCAAGGTCGCCAGTGTCACCAAATTAGGGTTTTGGTCGACCAGGGGTTCCAGATGGAAATTTTCCTCTGGGAATAAGCGAATGCTTCAAAGCATACCTTAAGATGCTCCAAGGGACCTCATGGGCCCAATCATCCAGTCAATTTAGCCTCGGGGGATGCATTAACTAAAAATCAGGAATTAGGGTTTCTTGACCTAATTCACCCCTAAGTTAACTTTTGGGACAAAACATGAGCCAAGACCTCAAGACATGATTTGAGGGCCTCAAGTACACTACATTGATCCATTTGCAACAATGGATTGATCCAACAATCTTGATCAACAAGTCTCAATTTCATCTGGCCCACAATTAGGGTTTTGAGGAAAAAGTCAATTGTATCTTTGACTTTAGACCCAGGCATGCTCCCAGACCTTGGGACATGATTCAATACACCCTATAACACCCATGGAACATGTCCACCAAGTTTGATTTAGGTCAAGGACTTGATTTCATAGAGGATCGCACAATTTAGAATTCATCTGATAAAAAGTCAACTGTGCACAAAAGTCAAAGTTTGACTTTTTGAGATTTTTCACAATTATGGTTCCTTGACCCTAAAATTATGTTAATGTGTGATTTGAATCATCATTTATCAAGAAAAATCAAATAAAGTGGGATAACTTGTAAAAGGGATAACCATAAAAACTGAGAATTTTTTTAAGTTATGAAATAAAGTGGCTAGGGTACTAACTTTCAAGGATCATAACTTGAGATCCAAGCAACCATTTTGGCTGATCCAAAGATGGATTTGTAGCTCTCATGGCATACTTTAAAAGTGTCAACTACACCTCATTCCAATTCATCATGGATTTTGAGTTATGGGTGGATCAAAATGGCGGAAAACATGAAATGTCACTTTTTCCAACACTTAGTGAAATTTTCACTAAGTCAGAATCTGTTTCACTTTTTTCAAAATGTAAGGGAATTTTTCACTTGGATCCAAAAATTGTCAAAACAAACTATGATCACACATATGTTGTATCATATGAGGGCTTTCCAAAATGGCCAAGAACCCCATCAAACTCAACATGAGCTAAGAGTTGTGACAATGGCAACATGCCTTGCTGCAACTGTCATAACAAGGCAGATTTGTGCATTTTGCTTGATTTGGGCAATTTGTTCAAATGAAAAACAAGTTATCCATCTGAACACCTCAGAGGGAGACCAAGGAGGAACCAACTCTGATCCATAAGCCTCCCAAGTCTTTGGAACTAAAAGTAGCATGCCAAACGTAAAATGCCTAAAAGGGGGACAAGACTCCAATTTTGTTTTGGAGCATTCAATGGATGCACCAAGGTGGCATGAACTAAGCCATTTCCAACTGAATAAGTCAAGGATAAGCTCTGAACCAAAGACACATAGGCCTGTGCTCTAACCTCTAGTCAATGGCTAGAGGAGACTTGAGATTCCAAAATGATCCAATTAGCCACAGACCTGTACCAGTTGCCATTCACTATTGCTTGTAAAACAAACTTGCTCTACTATAAATAGAGCTCATTTGTGCTCAGTTTAAGTACACCAAAGGCCTACAACACTTGCCTTTCTCAAAATCAACTTCTCACTCTAAAAAATGCCTTTCTTAGCAAGTCACTATTGAATTTTTCATTAGAGAGCAATTCCATTCAAACCAATTGCTCTAACACCTCATAAACATCACATGTGAGCTGATCAAACACTAAACACACAACTGTAACACTGATTTTTCAGAATCACCAGCCAGTTGCTCATATTTTCAACCAAGTTGCAGTTGAGATGCTATGAAGTGATCCAGCCATTTCCAATCAAGTCCAAGCATTCAAACACACTCCATATGGTGTAGGGAAGCTGTTCAGATCATCATAACTCATCTGTAACACCACCAACTCAAAATTCACATTGCTCTTACTGTCACGACCTTCAAGTAAGCCTAAACTTGGTCATCTCTTAATCTATGCATATTTTCTAGCACAATACTTTTGCCAAATGTTCATAATCATGAATAGAATGTTTCCCCTCAATTACTTGCTTTGTTTGAACCGTGTATTAAAATTTTCAGCCTTCATGCAAATTTTAGGGTTCTTGAGGTTTTGTCTTGATTTCTTATTCCATGCTTAAAATAAATGAAATTAAAGACCATAGACATGATCGTGAGGTGAAAACGAGCAGATTGATATGTGGATTGTGTGATTTCATCAAGTATTCTGTGAGATTAGATGGAAAACTCAAATCTGGGCAAAACAGAGGGCGCGGGCAAGAACTTGGTGTTCTTGGCGCCCTTTTTTGAATTTTCAAATATTTGAATTTTTGTGATTTTATTTAATTGATTCAAAAATTAATTTCTCTCTGGTTTTTAATGATTTTGAGTTGATTCTTTTTTTAATAACTCAAAAAAATGTTAAAATATTTTATTTTACCAAAATTTCCCAAAAATATTATTTATTTCATATATTTGACATTTTTGCAAAGAATTAATCTTTTATTTGTTTTTTAACATTTAAAATAATTTTTCTCTCTTGATTTTCCAAAATTAATTGGTTTCCAATCATTTTGTGGATAAAAACATGATTTTTCAAACATTAATCCAAGGTCATAACTTGTTTTTCACACATGTTTGATAATTTTGACCATTTTAATTGAATTTTTATTTAATAAAATGCATTTTGAAATAAATTTAGGCTTTTGATCTTAATCACCCTAAACAAATCTTTTTCAAACACTTTTGGGCCTCTTGATAGAGTGTAAGTCCCACCCCTTTTGTAAATAAAAAATTTTCGGCCTCACACATTGTATAAATCCTTCTGTATATTTTCAAAAGTTCGGCGCGATCGTCGCCTTTTCAACAAAAAACACTGGGCTTCTCCTTGAGCTATAAGACCCATTCCTTTTTCTTTAAAACACTTTTGGGCCTCTTGAGAGAGTGTAAGACCCATCTCTTTGTACAGAAAACCTTTTTGGGCCTCAGTCACTTGTATAAGTCCCTGTACAAATTCAAAACCACGGTACGATCACTGTGGAAACTTGGGCCTCTCCTTGAGCTGTAAGCCCCAACCTTTTTTCAAAATACTTTCTCCTTTGATTTTGAAATATACTGTTGTTTTCAATTTTTCTTTGTTGAACAACTAAACAAATAGCATGGAAGCTCTACAACCGAGTAAGTGTTTATATGCTTTCTTTACCTGGTTTCATATACATATCTGTATTGTGGGGCTGTTTGACTATAAGTCTTCTTTCATAAACTCATATCAACTGTGTAATACTAGTATAGATATTTAGAGTTTCCCCGGCAACTACGTCTAGAACCAGACAAAATCCCGTCTCTTTACATCCGACGTTCTCCCGCATATTTCACCCTCATTTAAACATAGCTTAGGATTTTCTTTTATAACAATTTTAGACAACTAGATCTAAGAAATTTCCCCCTTGAACAGTTCATATACAGAAGGCCATTGTTCCAAGTGAAACCCTTCTGGAACTGTTCATCAGCCTCTTCTTGGGCTTAGTGCAAGGACCCACAAGCTTCATAAAAGCATCCCCGCCTCCTCTTGGGCGTTGTACAAGGACCCTTCGACTTCCTAGAAGTTTTCTCGCCTTCTCTTGGGCTTCGTACAAATTGTGCCTCGGCTTCTTAAAAGTTATTCTCGCCTTCTCTTGGGCTTTGTACAAATTGTCCCGACGACCTCTTAGAGGTATAGGAACAGAAATTAGTCATCTTACTAGAGCAGTCTTTCAAAGGAGTCTAGTTCTTCATACTAAAAGCGTACTTTCTCTTAGGCATAGTACAAAAGATAAAACTCTAGACTTAGACAGCCTAAACTTCTTGAGTCTCAAAGACATTCTCAAGTTCCCTACAAACATAGGAAGAAACCCATCTTCTCTCATGAGAGCTCTCTACTCGGACCTGCCTAAGGATCTCAAATCCTCAGCAATAAGATAACCTGCTCTTGGGCTTTGTACAATGATCCTTCCCAGCGGAGTTAACCTTTTCAGACTCTCTTGTTGAGTCAACACCCTTTAGCCTCCGTCTTGGGCTTTGTACAAGACACATAATAATCACTCTCTTGTTGAGTATAAAAGATTCTCTTGTTGAGTCAGCTTTTAGCCTCCGTCTTGGGCTTTGTACAAGACACAAATAATCACTCTCTTGTTGAGTATAAAAGATTCTCTTGTTGAGTCATACCTTTTGCCTCCATCTTGGGCTTTATACAAGACATAAATAAAAACTCTCTTGTTGAGTATAAAAGACTCTCTTGTTGAGTCAATCTCCCTTTAGCCTCAATCTCAGGCTTCGTACGAGACAGCAAAACACTCACTTGTTGAGTATAAAAGATTCTCTTGTTGAGTCAACCTTTAGCATCCATCTTGGGCTTTGTACAAGACACACATAAAACACTCTCTTATTGAGTATAAAAGATTCTCTTGTTGAGTCAAACCTTTCGCCTCCGTCTTGGGCTTCGTACAAGACACATACAAAACACTCTCTTGTTAAGTATAAAAGACTATCTTGTTGAGTTAGACCCTTCTAGCCTCCATCTTGGGCTTCATAGAAGATACATAAAAATTCTCCCCAGCGGAGTCAAAAATCATTTTCAGCTTCCTCTTAGGCTTTGTATAAAGATATCCCCTGTTGAGTCAATCAACCTTTTAGCATCAAAACATGTTAGGCTCATAGCATACAAACATCAACAACTCCTCTTTAGAGATGACAAATTCTCTTTGTCAGGACCCTTTTAGCTTCACATCTTGGGCTTTGAACAAGATACAAATCACCTTTAGCTTCATCTCTTGGGCTTTGAACAAGACACCAAAACACCTTTTTCTTCCCCTAGAATAGGAGGAACTACGATCACTCTGATTTCTCTGTTTCATTAAACGGGAATACGTAGGCATAAGATTGCAAAATCTTAGCGAGCACACCACATCAAAAACCTCAGGTCCCATACCCTCACATATCGATCAAAACATCTGAATCCGTATTCCCCACTAAAAGTCTAAACTTAAGCAAAATAACCTAAGAGAGGCCCCCCTACATTGATCGCATTTGTAAATTAACAGACAGCTGTTTAAACTCAGTATGCAAGCAGGGTTAATTAGAGACATCTATTTCCCTTCCTTAATCAGCTCACAATAGGATAAAAAATGAATCGAACTGTAGTACCAAGCGATAGTGACTCAAGACCACAAAAATCGCACTACATAAAAATGGCGCCCACTGTGGGGCTTTCTCTTCGTCTCTTAGGTGAAACCTTTAAGTTCATAAAAATGTCGACCACAGTGGGAGACATTCTTAGGTCAAAAACCTTAAAGTTCACAAAATACCACAGAATGGCAACTCTGTTGGGGGCCATTATCTGTTGATTCATAGCTCTTAAAAGGTCTAGGATATTAGGACAAATATATATAATGCTTTTCCTAATTGATATCTGTGTTTATTTTTTAGCTAATGGGAATGTGTGTGATGTCGCATGTGGAAATATTGAGTATACACCTAAGGTAGGTGATGGCTAAACGAGTAATCTTACTGGGAGTGAATCCCAAATAAGAGACCTTGACCATCGAATCAGTGGAGACACCCTTTGCGGATGCATTGCCTATACGACTTTGGTTGTTGAAAGTCGTGTTGTTCGATTGTGGCTGTTGTTGATGCTGATGTAGTAGACTAAAACCATTTTGTAGTGCGGAAGCTATCAGAAATAGTTGTCACGCGATACTACCCTCATCTGAGATTACTCTGAGATACATCACCTAGCACGGTTCCTGGCCCGCTGATGTTATCTCAAGAATCAATGATTTTGAGAGACAGGTACCAAAAAATCACCAGTATAAAACCTTTGGGGATGCGTAGAGCCTTGACTTCATGACACCGACCCTTTGACCCCATGTTTTTTCTATGTTTTTGTGTGCTGCATTCATGCATTCATTTAAAAAACATTAAACAAAGAAAAAAACTTTCTCTTCTAGTCTCTCTTTTTCAAATTAAACTAAGACAATGATTATAAATATCAGAGAGAAAGATTGCGCTAATGGATTTCGGTAGAAGGAAAACTCACAAGTACACCTTCAAGGTTCCAAAACTAGAGGATTTAAGAGGATTAGCGAGGATGATCACTAACCTAGATGCTTTTAGAGCTAAATACGAAGGTCTGCTGTCTCTGTTAAGGGTCCATGTAATTGAAGGAATTCTGGCTACGCTCATTCAGTTCTACGATCCGGTCTATCACTGTTTCACATTCCCGAATTATCAACTAGCACCAACACTGGAGGAGTATTTTCACCTGACTGACTTACCTATTACTGATCAAGCTCCCTTTTCTGGACTGGAAGAAATTCCAAAGGATTAAACCATAGCAAGAGCAATCTATTTGGACGAGTCAGAAGTCAGGACTCACATGACCACTAAGGGTGGAATCCTAGGTTTACCAGCCAAGTTTCTGGTGAAGAAGGCTCTATACTTCGCTAGTATAGGGAACGTTACTGCTTTTGAAAGTGTCTTCGTTCTGCTCACCTACGGGTTATTTCTGTTTCCCAACATTGATAACTTCGTTGATATCAATGCCATTAAGGTTTTTCTCATTGGAAACCCTGTGCCAACCTTGCTCGCAGATGCGTATCACTCTGTACATCTAAGGAATTTGTACAGCGGAGGAATGATCACATGTTGTGTACCCCTGCTATACAAATGGTTCACTTCCCATTTACCTAAGTCTGCTGCTTTTTGGGATCATAAGAGTGCTTTACGTTGGTCACAGAGAATCATGTCTCTTACCAACTCTGACATTGATTTGTACAACCGAATCTATGACGGAATCAGAATCGTCTACCGTTGTGGAAACTTCCCCAACGTACCCCTCATAGGAACTAAAGGAGGAATCAATTACCATCCAATCTTAGTTCGTCGTCAATTCGGATACCCGATGAGACATGTCCCACGTAATGTCCATCTGGAAGGTCTTTTCTTCAAAGAAGGAGAAAATGACAAAGCACTAAAGACGGAAATAGTGCATGCTTGGAAACATGTTCATAGGAAAGGACGAGAGTCTCTAGGAAAACCAGACTGCGTCTCGGTGGAAGCTTATCTCCACTGGGTACAAACTAGAGATCTCAAGCTGAGGATGCCTTATCCTCGTCACAGAGTTCTTCCTCTAAAGGAATATGTCATGCACTTTATGTCTGATATGGAAAAGCTTCAGGTTGCTCTCAACAAAGTTCAATAGGAGAGGAAGTCTTGGAAGAACAAATACCGCATTCTCAATGTGGAGTGTAACAAAATACAACAACTGCTAAAGGAAAAAGATGCTCTGATTGAGATTTTAGAGCAACATGATGTGGAGAATCAAGAAGACCAAAGGAATTTGCTCGCTCCTTTCACTTGGCAAAGGAATGACAACCCGATAACGGCCCAAGAGCCCCGGTCAAAGAAAAGGAAAGCACCAAAACCAGCACCTGAGCTCTCCTCAGAGAGGACTCAAGACCCATTAGCTTAGATTTCCTTTTTTTTCAGCACTTTTTAATCTACTGTATTTCCATTTCCGCAATCTTTGAATTCAATAAAATGGGGTTTCCCCACTGTTTGATATTTGCAATCCAATTGTCAAAGTTTATTTTGATTAAACAAAAAAAATACATAAATATCATTGCATATCATTCATCATTCTCACGTAAGCGCTTTCCTCTTATCTTCGAATCTCACGTTTGTATCTCAGTTTCTAGAGTCAAACTGTCTCATTCGTACCATACTCGGGCCAATCGACAAAAGAAAATAAGTGAACTCGAGTTAGAGAACAGAGAGCTGAGAGAAGAAATCGACGCTCTGAAGGAGGATTTAAGGAAACTTCAAGGTGACATGCAATCCCTGGCAACAGCTCATGGGCAACAACAGTAGACTGTGATCTCGAAAATCACATCTACACCTATTGTGGAGACATATGATCCTCGATACAACATGCCTAAGGGTCGGCCCTGGGGCATGCCTTTCAACTTTATCCCTGAAGGATACATTCCGCCGGTCATGGAAAACCCGGAAACCGCAGCAGGGACAGCCTCTGGGCCTGAAGGTTACAAACTTCGGGAAGGCGAAGAAGGAAGAGGAATGACAGCAACTCCTGAAGGTTACAAACTTCGGGAAGGCAAAGACGGAAGAGGGATGACATCGACTCCTGAAGGTTACAAACTTCGGGATAAGGGAGCACCGAGAGTCACTGCCGTGTTGACTATACCACTACCCATGGTACATACTGTCCCGGGAGGACACATTCCACAGATATCTTCTGTTGGAAACACAAGTGTGGATGGCAGATTGAAGGAATTCCCGGAGCAATTCCTAGAGATGCAGAAAGAACTGCAAGCTCTTCGTGGTCAGGATCTATTTGGAAAGGACGCCGCAGACCTTTGTTTGGTCCCCGATGTGCAAGTTCCGCCCAAGTTCAAAGCGCCCGAATTTGAAAAATACAAGGGTAACTCTTGCCCTCAAAGTCATTTGGTGATGTACGCTCGGAGAATGTCAGCACAGACAAAAAATCAACAGCTACTGATCCACTATTTTCAAGATAGTTTAACCGGTGCCGTGCTCAGATGGTACATGGGATTAAACCGCACTAAGATCGCCACTTTTAGAGATCTTGGCGCTGCCTTCGTTCAGCAATACAAATATAACTTGGACATGGCACCAGACAGAGATTAACTCAGATCAATGTCACAAAAGGACAAGGAAACCTTTAAAGAATACGCTCAGAGATGGCGTGAAATTGCCGCTCAGATTTGTCCACCTCTTGAGGAAAAAGAGATGACAAAGATCTTCTTAAAGACCTTGAGCTAATTTTACTACGACAGAATGGTCGCCAATGCGCCCAGTGACTTCACAGAAATGGTAGGCATGGGAGTTCGTCTCGAAGAAGCAGTTCGAGAAGGACGTCTAGTCAAAGAGGCTGGACCATCAAGCAGTAGAAAACGATATGGTAACACTTTCTCTAAGAAAAAAGAGCAAGATATTAGCAATATCACTCTCGGAAAGTTAAGGCGACGATACCAACCAGTACTAGCTATAACTCCTACTATTAATCCCGCGCCTGTTCCAACGTATCATCCTCAGGTTGCTCAAAGCCAACCGAATCAACATTTTAAGCAAAGGACTCAACAGCCTCTTCAGCAGGCTCGTCCTCCGTACAACAACAACCGTACAACACGACCACCAGGGTTTGACCCTATACCAATGTTGTACAAATAACTGTTTTCACTATTACTGGTCAAGGGGCACGTCCAAACCAGGGTTCCTCTCACAATACCGGAAAATCCGCCTTTTTGGTTCAAAGCGGATCAGACTTGCCCTTACCATCAAGGAGGACCAGGGAATAACATAGAAAACTGTCACAGTTTCAAATTCGATGTGAAAAAGCTCGTCAGGAGTGGGGTCTTATCCTTCAAGGATACAAATCCTAATTTTCTCACAAACCCGCTGCCTCAACACGAGAAAGCTGCAGTCAATTTGATAGAGGGAGAGTCTAACCACAGCTATCAAATTCATGATGTACTCTTATTGAGGGCCAACCTGGTCAAGATGCATTGCAGACAGAGCGGGTACGGCCATGTGCCGCCTCATAATTATCACCAGTGTGATATCTGCTCTAAAGACAATCAAGGATGTTCTGTGGTGCAATCAGCTCTGCAAGAACAATTAGATCTCGGATGGATCCAGGAGCACCGAGTTCGTGGAGTTAACATGACCTATACGAATTCCAACATCATTCAGAATCACAATATTCTAGCAATGAATGTCAACTTGGTTGCGATGCACTCGCGGCAAAGTCAACACTACGATCTACCACGACATGATTACAAGGCCTGTCCGATCTGCTTAACGAATAATCAGGGATGCTCTTTTGTACAAGAGGCCCTCCAGCGTCAGATGGATCTTGGATGGATTCAGGATTACCATGATAGGAATCATTATCAAATAAATATGATTCAGATCTTTGATGTTCGCCTAATGAATACCAGCTTGGTGGAGTTACACACTAAGCAGGTCCAGTTCGGCTTCCTGGCGTCGCATGATTATCAAACCTGTAAAGCGGGATGTGAAAACGATCAAGGCTGTTGTCCAGAGAACACCTCAACACTTGTTGAACCACTGGTGGCTTCCGATCTATATGGATGAAGACACACAATAAGTCAGCATTACTAACGGGAACCCTACTAGGTACCCAAGTCAGGATGTTCGACCAATGGAAACCGATCTGGTAAGGTTACACTGCATTCAAAGCAGACGTGGCCAGGTGCCACCACACAACTATGAGCGTTGTAGAGTTTGCTCAGAAGATAATCAAGGATGCTACCTCGTGCGAGCAAAAGTTAGTTCGCAAAGAGATTCAGCCATGGTCAAGTTCTGGGTCAATCAACTTGATGCCAGACTATTGCACTGATCAAATCAAAGACGTCGTCGTAATCTCTGATCATAAGAGGACTAAATATGTTTGTGCTTCATCCTTCTACTTGACGAATCGAGAGCTCCTAATTAGGAACAGATCAAAATTACTTACGATGGTCAGAAAAATCAGAAGGCTCCCATAGTTGTCTATCTACCGGGACCATTACCGTATGAATCAACTAAGGCTATCCCTTACAAGTATGGTGCAACAACAATTGAGAATGGAAAGGAAACTCCATTACCCTCCGTCGCGAATATTGCAGACATCAGTCGAGTGACACGGAGTGGTCGGATCTTCAACCGAGGAGTTAGAGAACCCAGCAAAGAAAAGGAACCTCAAACAGAAGTTCCTAATCCACCAGTCGGTCAATCCAGTGATCCCGATCTTTCAAAGAACCATGATGAGATGCTGAAGCTCATCCAAAAGAGTGAATACAACATTGTTTATCAACTGTTGCAAACTCCTTCAAAAATCTCAGTGTTATCTCTTTTACTCAGTTCCGAGGCTCACAGGGAAGCTCTACAGAAAGTCTTAGAGCAAGCCTTTGTGGAACAAGATGTTACAATAAGACAATTCGATAGCATCGTCTCCAACATCACTTCCTGCAATAACTTGGGATTCAGTGATGAAGAACAACCGAAAGAGGGCCACAGTCACAACATGGCACTCAATATTACAGTCAACTGCCAGGATGATGCTTTAGCCAGCGTACTGGTAGACACAAGGTCAACCCTGAATGTGATGCCAAAGTCTACATTGATGCAACTATCATACCAAGGATCTCCGATGAGAGCTAGTGAGATCGTCGTCAAAGCATTCGACGGATCCCGTAAAATGGATATCGGCGAAGTTGACCTTCCCATAACAATCGGTCCTCACACTTTCCAAGTCACTTTCCAGGTCATGGACATTCGGGTAACATATAGTTGTTTGTTAGGAAGACCTTGGATACACCAGGCTGGGGCAGTCACTTCGACGCTTCACCAGAAGCTGAAGTTCGTCAAGGATGACTAACTCGTCACAGTCTGTGGAGAGCGGGCCTTGCCCGTGAGTAACTTATCATCATCCACTATTTTAGAATCAAAAGGGGTAATAGAAACCAAGTTCCAAGCACTTTCGCTACACAATGACAATCAATCTGAAAGAGGAACATCGATTTCCTCGTACAAAGATGCTCTTAAAGCGGTCGAGAGTACCAATACAACAGGATGGGGGCAGCTTGTCATTCCTACTAATAGCAAGACAAAGAAGGGTCTTGGCTTCTCTTTAACCTGTACCCAAACTGCTACCAACAATGAAAGTCTTCATCCCCTTCAAAACTTCTTCCATAGTGGAGGTTTCCTTCACCCAGTGTCTCAAGAAGTACATACCATCAACGAGGGAGATTCCTCCGATACAGATGAAGAATGGAAGTCCTATCTTAATGAGGACCGTTATATGTCTCAGGAAGAGATGCCTATGCCATTTTTCTATTTGACACAGAGTCCGAGATATATACCAAGATCAGACGTCAAAATGATATACGGATTATGATCCGGAAGGATGCTGTACTCCACTAAACTCATTAGAGGAGGACACTCTGATGAAAGACAACTTTGACCATGACTATTATGACCCGATGGATGGCCTGCCTATCTGGCAGTTGTTCCCAGGAGACTCGGGGCAAGAGAGTCAGCCGAACGACGCTTATCAGCTGAGCATCATTGAAAAGAATACCTGCATCCCCATAGAAGCATGGGATCATCACTCAAGTCATTTAGAAAATATCCAGTACAACGATGAATTTGTAACGATCGCAGGACAAGAATTCATCAGCTATGCTTTTCCCGAGGTCAACGTCATTGAAAGGGATGACTCCTCCAGTTCCAAAGAAGTATGGGACACCCTGGGACAACCGAGTGGCAAATACGACTTTATGGTCAAGTACACCGCTCCCGAAAGCTCTCGTATCAGGCTCGAAGACATCCATCCAACTGGATGAGGAGATCTACCTGAGAGTACATATACTGTGCAAAATACAGCTGAAGAATCCTCCTACGACAACTCTGACTGGGAGACAAATTCCAACGATCCTGCTCCGCTAGAAATCAGCGTCATTTCTGAGGACAAACCAAGAAAAAAGGTACCAGACTTTGTGATTCACCGAGGGGTTCACCGCCAATGGGTTACAGTCAACGTTCCGAAAGTTGTTCATAAGTAGAAGTAATTGCCGTCTTTATCTTAACCTTTCATCTTGCCCAGGTGAAACGGATGTCTTTATAGGGCTCGCTTTCTGTAAATGTACCTCTTTGCTTTGCCCAAAGTGACAGAGCTTTGTTTTATAGGACTGTAGTTTCAAGAATCGACTGATCATAAATAAAATAACGTCGTTCTGTAATTTCCGCATTTATTGTTGTTTTCTCTTTTCGCTTTTTCAGAAAATAGTAATCCTAAAAAACAATTCAGAATAATGAAAAAACAACCATTGTTCAAAAACACTGCACACACTCTTGCACTCTCTCTATCTCTTCTAAAACAAATCATCACGTCTTGCAGACTGCTTGTTTTAAACCCCGTTGAAACACGCAATCAAATGCCTTCTCCCAACTTTGAATTCCCGGTATTCGAGGTTGAAGAAGAAAATGACAAAGAAATTCCAGAAGAAATCTCACGACTACTCAGACAAGAGGAAAGGTCCATTAAACCTCACAAAGAGCTCTTGGAAATGGTCAACTTGGGTTCAGAGGAAGAGAGAAAATAAGTCAAGATTGGGGCACTGCTCAGACCAACTGTCAAAGAAAGTTTGATAAAGCTTCTCAAAGAGTTTCTCGATGTATTTGCTTAGTCCTATCAGGATATGCCAGGGTTGGATACCAGCATCGTGGAACATCATCTACCATTGAAATCAGAATGTCCGCAGTAAAACAAAGGTTTAGACGAACTCATCCAGACATGGCCATCAAAATCAAAGAGGAAGTACAGAAACATATCAACGCTGGTTTTCTCGCTACATCAGAATATCCTCAATGGCTAGCCAACATAGTGCCAGTTCCGAAGAAGGACGGAAAGGTTAGAATGTGTGTAGACTACAGAGATCTGAACAAGGCAAGTCCAAAGGATAACTCTCCTTTACCACACATTGACATGCTGGTAGACAATACAGTATAGTTTAAAGTCTTCTCCTTCATGGATGGATTCTCGGGCTATAATCAAATCAAAATGGCGCCGAAATACATGGAGAAAACTTCATTTATCACCCCACGGAGCACCTTTTGCTACAAGGTGATGTCGTTCGGTTTGAAGAATGTTAGGGCAACCTATCAAAGGGCCATGACAACTCTGTTTCATGACATGATACACAAGGAAATTGAGGTATATGTCGATGATATGATTGCCAAATCAAGAACAGAGAATGAGCACGTTGAACATCTGTCAAAATTGTTCGAACGTCTAAGAAAATTCAAACTCCGTTTGAATCCTAACAAGTGTACATTCGGTGTTTGTTCAGGGAAACTTTTAGGGTTCATCGTCAGCCATAAAGGAATTGAGGTTGATCCTGACAAAGCCAAGGCCATTCAAGAAATACCTTCTTCCAAAGACTGAAAAACAAGTCAGATGATTTTTGGGACGTCTAAACTACATTTCCAGATTTATATTCCTCATGACCGCGACATGCGCGCTGATCTTCAAATTATTAAAAAGAATCAGGACTGTATTTGGACAGAAGACTTCCAAACCGCCTTCGACAGTATCAATGAATACCTGTTGAACCCACCTATTTTATCACCTCCAGTGGAAGGAAGACCACTGATCACTTACCTAACAGTCTTGGAAGACTCCATGGGTTGTTTGCTTGGCTAACAAGACAAAACAAAAAGGAAAGAGTCTGCCATTTACTATTTGAGCAAGAAGTTCATCGAATGTGATACTCGATACACTATGCTTGAGAAAACTTGCTGTGCTTTGGCTTGGGCAGCCAAACGTCTTCGCCAGTATATGATTCGTCACACTACTTGGTTAATCTCCGAAATGGATACAATCAAGTACGTCTTTGAAAAACCTGCTCTCACGGGAAGGATTGCCCGTTGGCAGATGTTGTTATCAGAATACGACATTGAGTACCATGCTCAGAAAGCCGTCAAAGGAAGTGTTTTAGCCGATCATTTGGCTTATCAACTGATTGATGATCAAGAATCCGTCGAATTTGACTTCCCAGACGAAGATGTCATGTATTTGAAAATGAAAGATTGCGATGAACCGCTACCTAGTGAAGGGCCAGAACCAGGTTCCCAATGGGGACTAATCTTTGACTGAGCTGTCAATCATTATGGAAACGGAATTGGGGCAATCATCATAACACCTCAGGGTACCCACATTCCTTTCACCGCCCGACTGACATTCAAGTGTACAAACAATGAGGCCGAATATGAAGCTTGTATCATGGGTCTCGAAGAAGCGATTGATTTAAGGATCAAGAACTTGGATGTATATGGCAATTAAGCCCTGGTTATCAATCAGATCAAAGGAGATTGGAACATATACCAATCAAGACTGATTCCTTACAAAGATTATGCGAGAAGGATGTTACCATTCTTTAACTGAGTCGAGTTTCATCACATCCCTCGTGAGGAGAATAACATGGCTGATGCATTAGCCATTCTCTCCTCCATGATTAGTGTAGGTCAATGGAATGACATACCTAAGATTGACATAATGCGCCTAGAACGGCACGCTTACATCTTCGCGATCGAAGCAGTCATAGACGACAAACCTTGGTATTACGATATCAAATGCTTCCTTCAGAAACAAGAGTACCCGCCTGGGGCATCCAGAAAGGACAGAAAGACCCTCAGACGATTGGCTGGAAACTTCTTCCTGAGCGGTGACACACTTTATAAGAGAAACTTTGACATGGTCTTGCTCCAATGTGTAGATAGACCAGAAGCAAACATGCTGATGAAAGAAATTCATGAAGGATCCTTTGGCTCTCATGTAAACGGACACACAATGGCGAGAAAAATTCTAAGAGCAGGGTACTATTGGTTGACAATGGAATCCGATTGCTACAAGTACATGAGGAGATGTCACAAGTGTCAGATATACTCAGACAAAATCCATGTACCGCCAATTCATCTCAAAGTTCTCTCTTCCCCATGGCCTTTTTCCATGTGGGAAATCGACATGATTGGCATAATTGAGCCCAAGGCTTCGAACGGACATCGGTTCATCTTGGTGGCCGTTGACTATTTCACCAAGTGGGTCGAAGCAGCATCATACGCCAATGTTACCGTACTAGTCATGGTCTGATTTATCAAAAACAATCTCATCTGCCGTTATGGTGTTCCAAGCCAGATCATTACTGACAATGGGTCCAACTTGAACAACAAGATGATGAAAGAGTTATGCGCTGAGTTCAAAATCGAACACCATAACTCATCTCCCTACCGACCCAAGATGAATGGAGCGGTAGAAGCGGCTAACAAGAACATCAAGAAGATCGTTCAAAAGATGGTTGTAACTTATAAAGACTAGCACGAAATGATACCCTTTGCTCTTCACGGTTATCGTACATCTGTCCGCACTTCAACAGGAGCAACCCCTTTCTCTCTAGTATATGGCATGGAAGCAGTGCTCCCCATAGAGGTAGAGATCCCATTAATACGGGTATTGATGGAAGCTAAGCTAACAGAAGCTGAATGGTGTCAAAGTCGACACGACGAACTAAATCTGATAGAAGAAAAATGAATAGCGGCTCTATGCCACGGTCAGTTGTATAAACAGAAAATGAAGCAAGCGTTCGGCAAAAAGGTCTGACCTCGCGTCTTCAGAAAAGGAGACCTCGTGCTCAAGAAGATATAATCATTCCTCACTGATTCCCGGGGTAAATGGACTCCGAATTATGACGGCCCCTATGTGGTCAAGAAAGATTTCTCGGGCGGCGCCTTGAAACTTGCAACCATGGACGGAGAAGAATTTGCCTACCCCACAAATGTTGCATAGTCAAGAAATACTTCGCCTAAAAAAAAAAAAACGTTTCGGTGGATTGAAAACCCGAAAGGGCGGTCCAGGCAAAAATTAGAGACATAATCAAAAATCATCCCGATGGATTGGAAACCTCAAAGTACAATCCAGGAAAAAGTTAGTGATTCATGGCAAGTAACTACGTCCAACAAAGGGGAAAGTCCCTCGGCAGCAGTTACACCATCCGTCAGAAATCTTGATCGCGGTCATCTTCGACAGAAGCTCAGGATACCAAAATTCAAAGTTGGTAGAAGGATAGTGGTCGTTATGTTTCAACGTAGCCCTTTTCCCTGTAAATTACTATTTTCTAACTTTGTATATACTCTTTGGAATTACGCGTTTGGCTGATTTCCATCCTATCAATAAAATTTGAGCCCTTGTGCTTTTGTTTGTAATTCTTGTTTTAGCTTTACAGAATGATGTTTTTAACATGATTAACGATTCTTGAAAATAAAACAAAAATGAATTTACTTGTCAAACTTTTTCTGCTTTTTAAAATAAAGATGGCAATTTATTTTGACTGTTGAACATCAGAAGAACATCGGTCGCTTCTCCAGAAGTAATCGTACCTCAAAGTGCAGAATCAAAGTACTCCTTTTAAACCAGGACACCTGAATGAAGGATCAGCAATGTCAGATGCGAATGTTCCGTCCGACATCACCGGCAGAGTTCTTATCTCCTGGGCCCGACCAACGGTATTCCCCGCAGGGATTATCTCTCCTAAGCAAGGCAGAATTGTTATCTTGAACCGAAGATACTTTTCGTCCCCTGTAGTGGCCGAGTATCCAGTCATGTTCATCTTCTAATCTGTATGTCGTGTCAGTTTTGTCAGCATATGCGTACATACATCATGCATTATAATTTTACATGCATATTCATATCACATCACTATCACTCTAGTTGGTCTTATCCCCTAGTGATAAAAGTCTTGTCAATCGAGTTGTCACATCTTTCCTCATCAGGAAGTGAATCATCCAAGTAATCTCTCTCCCGTTTATCTCTGGATTAGAGTCGGTCCTTGACTACTTTGATAACTTGAACCTCTGAGAAACAAGAAAACTTTCAACAAATATCACTCTTCGCCATTGAAGATGATATATTCGATTTTCCGGATTAAGGAAAATCCCCAAAGAAAGCCCCTCAAAATTGGGGTACATCGTATGGCATTTCTCTGAAAAGACCTCAGGAAAAGTATGATGTAACACCCCTAAACGGAAACAGTCTCTCAAAATACTCGCTTTCCCCAGTAGAGTCGACAAATGGCGTCTCCAAACAGAGAAGTTTGTGTACCTCTACAACTCAGACGAATGGGGTCCCCTGCAAGTCTAACATCAAAACTTTTTCCACTCAAATGGCATCTCCCCAAGAAAATTCGGCTAGAAGTTTGAAGGAATGCCGCTACAAATAGTGTCCCTTGTCAAGAAAGTTTATTGACAAAAGAAACTGAGACCAGTTCCTTGGTAGGAAACCAGGATCAAGGGGAAGTTTACTTCAGAAACTTAGACCAGTTCCCTGGTAGGAAACCAGGATCGAGGGGAAGTTTATCAGAAACTAAGACTAGTTCCTTGGTGGGAAACCAGGATCGAGGGGAGGTTTACAGCAGAAACTAAGACTAACTCCTTGGTAGGAAACCAGGATCGAGGGGAAGTTTATGGACAAAAGAAAACTTAGACCAGTTCCATGGCTAAAAACTAGGATCGAGGAGAAGTTTCTACCTTTTCTAAGCATCATTGCTTAGCAAAAGAAGATGGATGAGCGAACTACCATTCATAACCACCGTCAAAATTTCGGGTATTCCGATATTTAATCCTCTTGCACCCCAAATGCCCGAATACCTTCATCATTCACACCTTCGGGGCCAAGAAGATTAAATAGGGGCATCGTCATACCCCAAATTTTGATCCCTAATATTTCCCATCATTGTGAAAATCATCATCACAATATGGATGAACCATCATACCTCATTAGTCTCCCCAAAGATGGGTGATCATTCACTACAATCAAGCTTAGGGTTTCAAGCCCTCTCAGAGCTTTAGACAAAGGATCAATCAAAGAATGACATGATCTTCAACTTGTCTAACCTCTCAAACACCTATAAAGGATCAAGAGGACTCCCACATCAAGAATCAAGCACAAGGTTGCAACATTCCAAGTGGATTAAGCCTCAAGGTCGCCAGTGTCACCAAATTAGGGTTTTGGTCGACCAGGGGTTCCAGATGGAAATTTTCCTCTGGGAATGAGCCAATGCTTCAAAGCATACCTTAAGATGCTCCAAGGGACCTCATGGACCCAATCATCCAGTCAATTTAGCCTCGGGGGATGCATTAACTAAAAATCAGGAATTAGGGTTTCTTGACCTAATTCACCCCTAAGTTGACTTTTGGGACAAAACATGAGCCAAGACCTCAAGACATGATTTGAGGGCCTCAAGTACACTACATTGATCCATTTGCAACAATGGAATGATCCAACAATCTTGATCAACAAGTCTCAATTTCATCTGGCCCACAATTAGGGTTTTGAGGAAAAAGTCAACTGTATCTTTGACTTTTGACCCAGGCATGCTCCCAGACTTTGGGACATGATTCAATACACCCTATAACACCCATGGAACATGTCCACCAAGTTTGATTTAGGTCAAGGACTTGATTTCATAGAGGATCGCACAGTTTGGAATTCATCAGATAAAAAGTCAACTGTGCACAAAAGTCAAAGTTTGACTTTTTGAGATTTTTCACAATTATGGTTCCTTGACCCTAAAATGATGTTAATGTGTGATTTGAATCATCATTCATCAAGAAAAATCAAAGAAAGTGGGATAACTTGTAAAAGGGGTAACCATAAAAACTTAGAATTTTTCTAAGTTATGAAATAAAGTGGCTAAGGTACCTACTTTCAAGGATCATAGCTTGAGATCCAAGCAACCATTTTGGCTGATCCAAAGATGGATTTGTAGCTCTCATGGCATACTTTAAAAGTGTCAACTACACCTCATTCCAATTCATCATTGATTTTGAGTTATGGGTGGATCAAAATGGCTGAAAACATGAAATGACACTTTTTCCAACACTTAGTGAAATTTTCACTAAGTCAGAATCTGTTTCACTTTTTTCAAAATGTAAGGGAATTTTTCACTTGGATCCAAAAATTGTCAAAACAAACTATGATCACACATATGTTGCATCATATAAGGGCTTTCCAAAATGGCCAAGAACCCCATCAAACTCAACCTGAGCTAAGAGTTGTGACAATGGCAACATGCCTTGCTGCAACTGTCATAACAAGGCAGATTTGTGCATTTTGCTCTATTTGGGCAATTTGTGCAAATGACAAACAAGTTTATCCATCTGAACACCTCAGAGGGAGACCAAGGAGGAACCAACTCTGATCCATAAGCCTCCCAAGTCTTTGGAACTAAAAGTAGCATGCCAAACGTAAAATGCCTAAAAGGGGGACAAGACTCCAATTTTGTTTTGGAGCATTCAATGGATGCACCAAGGTGGCATGAACTGAGCCATTTCCAACTGAATAAGTCAAGGATAAGGTCTAAACCAAAGACACATAGGCATGTGCTCTAACCTCTAGTCAATGGCTAGAGGACACTTGAGATTCCAAAATGATCCAATTGGCCACAGACCTGTACCAGTTGCCATTCACTATTGCTTGTAAAACAAACTTGCTCTACTATAAATAGAGCTCATTTGTTCTCAGTTTAAGTACACCAAAGACCTACAACACTTGCCTTTCTCAAAATCATCTTCTCACTCTAAAAAATGCCTTTCTTAGCAAGTCACTATCGAATTTTTCAGCAGAGAGCAATTCCATTCAAACCAATTGCTCTAACACCTCATAAACATTATATGTGAGCTGATCAAACACTAAACACACAACTGTAACACTGATTTCTCAGAATCACCAGCCAGTGGCTGATTTTTTCAACCAAGTTGCATTTGAGATGCTACGAAGTGATCCAGCCATTTCCAATCAAGTCCAAGCATTCAAACACACTCCATATGGTGTAGGGAAGCTGTTCAAATCATCATAACTCATCTATAACACCTCCAACTCAAAAATCACATTGCTCTTGTTGTCACGACCTTCAAGTAAGCCTAAACTTGGTCATCTCTTAATCTATGCATATTTCCTCGCACAATACTTTTGCCAAATGTTCATAATCATGCATAGAATGTTTCCCCTGAATTACTTGCTTTGTTTGAATCGTGTATCAAAATTCTCAGCCATCATGCAAATTTTAGGAGTTCTTGAGGTTTTGTCTTGATTTCTTATTCCATGCTTAAAATAAATGAAATTAAAGACCATGGACATGATCGTGAGGTGAAAACGAGCAGATTGATATGTGGATTGTGTGATTTCATCAAGTATTCAGTGAGATTGGATGGAAAACGCAAATCTGGGCAAAACAGAGGGCGCGGGCAAGAACTTGGTGTTCTTGGCGCCCTTTTTTGAATTTTCAAATATTTGAATTTTTGTGATTTTATTTAATTGATTCAAAAATTAATTTCTCTCTGGTTTTTAATGATTTTGAGTTGATTCTTTTTTTAATTATTCAAAAAAATGTTAAAATATTTTATTTTACCAAAATTTCCGAAAAATATTATTTGTTTCATATATTTGATATTTTTGCAAAGAATTAATCTTTTATTTGTTTTTTAACATTTAAAATATTTGTTCTCTCTTGATTTTCCAAAATTAATTGGTTTCCAATCATTTTGTGGATAAAAACATGATTTTTCAAACATTAATCCAAGGTCATAACTTGTTTTTCACACATGTTTAATAATTTTGACCATTTTAATTGAATTTTTATTTAATTAAAATGCATTTTGGAATAAATTTAGGGTTTTGATCTTAATCACCCTAAACAAATCTTTTTCAAACACTTTTGGGCCTCTTGATAGAGTGTAAGTCCCACCCCTTTTGTAAATAAAAAATTTTGGGCCTCACACATTGTATAAATCCCTCTATATATTTTCAAAAGTTCGGCACGATCGTCGCCTTTTCAACAAAAAACACTGGGCTTCTCCTTGAGCTATAAGACCTATTCCTTTTTCATTAAAACACTTTTGGGCCTCTTGAGAGAGTGTAAGACCCATCTCTTTGTACAGAAAACCTTTTTGGACCTCAGTCACTTGTATAAGTCCCTGTACAAATTCAAAACCACGGTACGATCACTGTGGAAACTTGGGCCTCCCCTTGAGCTGTAAGCCCCAACCTTTTTTCAAAATAATTTCTCCTTTGATATTGAAATATACTGTTGTTTTCAGTTTTTCTTTGTTGAACAACTAACCAAACAGCATGGAAGCTCTACAACCGAGTAAGTGTTTATATGCTTTCTTTACCCGCTTTCATATACATATATGTATTGTGGGGCTGTTTCACTGTAAGTCTTCTTTCATAAATTCATATCAACTGTGTAATACTAGTATAGATATTTAGAGTTTCCCCGGCAACTACGTCTAGAACCAAACAAAATCCCGTCTCTTTACATCCGACGTTCTCCCGGATATTTCACCCTCCTTTAAACATAGCTTAGGATTTTCTTTTATAACAACTTTAGACAACTAGATCTAAGAAATCTCCCCCTTGAACAGTTCATATACAGAAGGCCATTGTTCCAAGTGAAACCCCTTCTAGAACTGTTCATCAGCCTCCTCTTGGGCTTAGTGCAAGGACCCACAGGCTTCCTAAAAGCATCCCCGCCCCCTCTTGGGCGTTGTACAAGGACCCTTCGACTTCCTAGAAGTTTTCTCGCCTTCTCTTGGGCTTCGTACAAATTGTCCCTCAGCTTCTTAAAAGTTATTCTCGCCTTCTCTTGGGCTTTGTACAAATTGTTCCGACGACCTCTTAGAGGTATAGGAACAGAAATTAGTCATCTTACTTGAGCATTCTTTCAAAGGAGTCTAGTTCTTCATATCGAAAGCGTACTTCCTCTTAGGCATAGTACAAAAGATAAAACTCTAGACTTGGACAGTCTAAACTTCTTGAGTCTCAAAGACATTCTCAAGTTCCCTAAAAATATAGGAAGAAACCCAGCTTCTCTCATGAGAGCTCTCTACTCGGACCTGCCTAAGGATCTCAAATCCTCAGCAGTAAGATAGCCTGCTCTTGGGCTTTGTACAATGATCTAGCCCAGCAGAGTTAACCTTTTCAGACTATCTTATTGAGTCAACACCCTTTAGCCTCCGTCTTGGGCTTTGTACAAGACATATAATAATCACTCTCTTGTTGAGTATAAAAGATTCTCTTGTTGAGTCAGCTTTTAGCCTCCGTCTTGGGCTTTGTAGATGTAATACCCCATATTATTGAAATGTTCAATTGGATATCAGATGAATATCTATGTGCTCTATCTTTGGATAATTGAATTAATGGAATCCTCTAAGTACTTTAAGTATTATCAATTGGGATCAATAGAGCAACTAATGAACTCTGAAGAGATCAATTATTTTAGTAAAGAGACGGATTAATATTTATTAGTTCAAGAGAGGATTTTATGGTAACTCTAATAATTGATCAAATTGGTTGAGACGACAAAATATCAATTGGAGATATTTTACCCGGTTGGATTATAATATATAATAAGTTTATATATATATATATATATATATATATATATATATATATATATATATATATATATATATATATATATATTTGTTATAAGAAAGAAAAAGAAGGAAAAATATAGAAAGAGGAAAATGGAGAGAAAGAAGAGAAGAAGCTCAAGGGAGAAGAAGAGAAAGTTGGATTATTGGATCATCATCTTCTTCAAACTCCTCTTCGGTTATCAGGTGGGTTCTAGTTAGACACTTTAAGTTCTAGAACTTAGGTTAGATTTGAGAGAAAATGATTAAACGGATTAATCAATGAAATCTAACGGATGAAATGTGTTATAAAATGTGTAGTATAGTCGTGTTATGTGTGGATTGAACCTACCATACTTGTTTTGATGTCCCAATATGTTTAGGTATGAGTTGGAATGGTTTAGAATGAAGAAAAATATGTATTTTTGGGTTATGTTACGCAGTAACCGGTTACAGCATATGTGCTAACCAGTTACCCTTTGAAAAATGACATTTCTGGGCTATTTTCTAGCCAGTAACCGGTTACAGCATATCTTCTAACCGGTTACCACTGCTGTTGGCAAAAAATGAAAATTAAAACGGCCGTATCTTTTGAATCGTAAGTCCGTTTTGGTCCCCGTTCGAAGAGTTGGGAAGCTAATTTTATGCTCCATGTGATAGTGAGGTTGAAACATGGTTATATGCTATAGATTTATAAGAAAAATATAGAAATGCAATGTATGTAGTTTTGTTTCCACCAAAACTCAAGAATCGGGAATCCGATTGATACGAGTCAAAAGCCTTTGGAAAGATGATCCAATAAGGCAGTGAATGGTATTGTGAGACCATGATATAACCAAGGATGCTTGGTAGAGAGTAGGGTTGGCTTATATGCCTTAAAATGTGTGTGAACTACTATGTGAAAAGTGATGTTTTATGTGTTGTGTGATTATATGTGTTTTACTTGTAATATTTGTGTTATGCCATATCTATCTAATTGTTATTAAAAATGAATGTAAGAAAATATGCATGCTTAAAATATGAATTAGGAAGAGTGAGGAAACTTTACCCCAAAACAAAATGATATAATTCTAGGTTGTGAATAGAATTGTGATAGAAACTCTGGATGGCGATGCTCGTGCATTCATTGACGAGTTCTGGCCTAGAGTAGATAACTTATGACGAACGCTCGTGCTTGAGGTACCGAGACGTGTGTATGACAATGCTCGTGCGTGCGGGGCCGAGGCGTGTGTCAGATACTAATGTCATAGAATGAGTAAACACTAGTATGGAACATGTGTGTTAACCTTTGTGGTTGTGATAAGGCATTATGGCCTTGTGATTGTCGAATATAATCCCGTTTGTGTGTGTGATCACGTAATCGTAACCGGTTCTTTGAGTTACAGTTTCATGTGTCTCGAGCTCCTCTGAAATAAGGCATGGTACTTGGCAGGTTTGATTCCCATGTGTAGTACGAATGGAACCTGAGGGTAGATATTTGTGATGGTTAACAGGCCATGTGAAGTGACGGTTCACGGCTAACAGGCCGATGTTCCCGAATCCATTTCGTATGCCAAGTAAATTGCAAGGATCCATGATCCGGGTCGACTTCTAGATGTAGAAGAGGACGGGAATAGGGGATGCCTTGGCATGGTTATAGATTAGTGATATTGTGAGTTGATGAACTAATGGCATGTTTCCATATAGTGTGAGAATTCATTTTGTTCACTCGAATGTCCATTCCCTTTCCCTTGGACTCGAGTTAGGATTGTTAGAACCTTGTAAAGCCTAGAGGACTTTAAGATAGAGAACTCACTGAGATTTGATGTATCTCACCCAACTATAGTTGCTATATTTCAGGTATTTGCAGGTTCGATTTACAAGTGGAGCGATGCTTGGATGTTTCAAGAGAAGCTTAGTTAAGCTTATTCCGCTGTGTACTATTTTATTGTTCTTGTACAATGAGGAATATTGTATAATGTTCTTAGATTTTTATTTTGGCTAGTTTCCATGACTTATGCTATATGTGTATTTATGTTTTAGAAATGGACAAGTATGTGAACTATGCCATTAGGAACTTTTGATGTGTCAGTACCAAATAAAAACACTTGTATGGTATTATTCTAGATAAATATTATACAAGGCGTTACAGTTGGTATCAGAGTAGGTCGTGTCCTCGACCTAGCCTTGAAACATCATAAGTAAATCTATTCCTGCCTCTTAAGTGTGTCTTGCCAGCATGACTCTTAATATCATACTATGTAGTGTTGGGCCTGATCAACCTAATACTATGTATGTGATAGATAGAATCATGGTTAAGCGACCACGAGGACTCCGAAGTGTTGTCGGAACTTGTGCTGTGAGGGAAGGCTCAAGCCAAGAATTAGTAGTGAGGAGTTTTGGTCAGCTCAGTTGAGATCTTGGTAGAAGTTGTGCTTGGGTAGCATGGAAATTAAAGAGTGGTGTGTTGTTCAAGCAATCCTTTGGAATGAATGGAGTCTGAAAGTTGAAGACCTCTATCGAACGATTGGTTAAGGTATCAAGGATTATGTAAAGTCGCTCGTAGAGCTGGATCGACCACTGATATGAATAAGAATTTCAAGTAATCTCATTCTGTGGAAAAGAATAGTTATTTTGTGGAATGTGTGAAGTAAGGTCTGGGAGTGAGATAAGTATTGGTGTTTCAGTTTCTAAGGTCGCTATGGTATCTTGAATGGACGAGAGTACCTTAAGGAATATGTTCGGAACAATATCTTTTGACTGGTTAAAAGTTGAGAGTTAAGGAATTTTGACTTCTATGGGAACCTAAAGTAGTAGAGAAGCGTGAAAAGGAACACAAGGATGTGTTACATGCTTCAAGTGAAACAAGTATACGCCGGGCGTAGAGTATGAGATAAAATGTGTACCTTCGGTTAGAAAGGGAGATCAGGTTCAGGAAAATACTTCAGGATTTTTGTTTTCGGTAAAAGACCAATTTGGGATTGTTAAATTACCTAAGGAACATTATAAGGGATTGTGTCGGAGAAAGCTTGAACTTTATTTAGTAACGGAAAGTATAGCGATACAGACCGGAAGAAGTGTGTGTTAAGGAACAGAGTAAGTATCTTGGATTTAAGGAAATTTTAGTATGATGATTTTATATTTGGACCTAAGAGGACTACAATGGAGAGCGAAGTAAACGCGATGTAGAAAACGGTATTAACGGTATGTTATGAGGAAGTGATAACGGGATGTATTTTTGGACGAAGGTGCAATAGAGCTATTGAGTAATTGTTGAGGCTCAAATTAAGGAAGTGTAATCAAGGATGGTTCACCCATGAGAACCCTATTAGTATGATGGGGAATGAGAAAGTTACACCTTGGAATCAAGAACAAGCGTACTAGTTGCACCGTGGTCACAAGTGTACATGTTGGATTCTTACTCTTGACACAAGTGTGAAGGGACGTACCTTGTGGAACAGTGAATATTGTATTTTAAGAAGTAAGATTACGGTAAAACAACGAGAAGCAAATTAAGGCTTATTATGGACTAAGTGTAAATCATGGAACGACTCTTCAAGAGGATGCATTACCCCGATTTGTTTTCAAGTATAGAGAAACTCCTGTAATTGTGAATGATTAGAATGAGTTTGAGATGGAAAGGTATAATTAAAAACAAGTTTTTATGGTTTTGAGCCCAGAGTAACCGGTTACAGCATATGTGCTAACTGGTTACCCTTTGGAAAAATGGACATCCTGTGCAGATTTTGAACGAAGTAACCGGTTACAGCACATGTGTTAACCGGTTAGCAGAATGTGTCTCTAACTCTCATTTTGATTCTGTGTGAATAGTGAAACTTAAAGTAACCGGTTACAGCATATGTGCTAACCGATTACCACTGTTATATTTTGGAAAATTATCTTTGGAAATTAATAACTTTCAAACTGTGTTTCCGATCGAGGTGTTCTTGGTACCGATGGAACGCTATGAGAATACTCTATATAAAGGAAATGAAAAATATCAATTTTATTGCCCGATTAAATGATAGGAGGAAACCGAAAAGTGGTATAATTATGTTTGAATTATCCCGCCGAAGATTTGTAGTGTGACCGCGTCAGAATTTGGAATTTTGCCTGTCAATTGGTTGGAGTGTGTTGTCTGCATGTTTTGATTTTGCCAGTTTTACCTTTAGTGGATCATGGTTAGTGAATGTAACACAAGTTAAGGAGCCACCAGTTGATAATGATACTCTAAGATAAGAACAAATCAGATTGATGGTTCGAGTAGGGGTGGCTTTGAATTATGAGAAATTGGTTTTCAGTTTCTGCAGCAGTGTTAACCGTTTGACACGTGCAATGATGGCATTTTGTGCTGAAGTTTGAGGAGTTAATCAATTAACCTCAGACGGGTAATCAATTGACATGTGGGTTAATTGTGAAATCCCTTAAGAACTCTCATCTGCGTTTTGTTACCTTATGTTGCTCTGAGTGGAGAGTATTGTGCGAATGTAAACGGGATTGCAAGTAAAATGAAAGACTGAATTGTGTTTTGAAAATTGAAACTTGTGGAAAGGCGTTGCGTAGTTGGCCATTTGTTCAGACGACAAGGGAGTTGACTTTGGGGAAATAATCTTGTGAACTGTGTTGAGTATGAGAAGGTCTTAGGTGTATTACCATTGCGAGTCTTAAGGACGAAGTTGGAAAATACTCACGAAGTATTGATATTACAAGGAATATTTTGGTGTGTAATTATGGTATTAGTAAGGTATGAAGGGTTGGTCAGAGTTTAGTAATTGTTAACTTCTGTGGGTTCATGGTATTGAATTTAAGCTCCGTGAAAGTAGTACCAATTGTGTGCGGTTGTGTTCTACTCAAAGAAGGAAATTTGAAAGTTATCCTCTAAGTACGAGTAAGAATTAGGCATTCCGAAATTAAGCATGTAACTTGGAATCGTTTATGAAATGGAACGAATGAGAGAAGTTGATTCAATTGAGAAGCGTGGCATGTCCTTTGGGGGTGTGTGTACGTGTGGAGTGTTGTATGTGGATTAGTGAGTAGTATGAAAACTCAAAATTGTACCTTGAATGGTTTAAGTTTGGATAAGCGATGACTCATATAAGGATGAAGTTTTGTGATGGTGTTACAAGTGATTGATTGTGATTTTGAAGTCATCAAGAAATCTTGAGTGAGTCGAAACCCTGTGAGAAGAATCGATTTGGACTGTAGTAACCAGAACCGGAGGTTGTTAATGTAACACCCCAATTCCCATCGCGAATAAATAATACATAAATAAAATCAGAGTAACTAAAAAGTTATTTTTCCGACAGAAACAAGGATGTCACATTTAAATAAACAAAATATCATCCCTGCTCATAAGTTTGATACATAGCATAAAATAGAATACCCTCAATTGGGAAACTTTTCCATAAAAAGGTAATACCAAATATATTCAACAATTATATACATAAATAACATAATCGTTTCCCCGACTCCCGTGCTACGTATCAGAGCAGACACCAAGACCGACAACAGAACGGAGGGCTAGTCTCCACAAAAGACCTCCAGCAACTCTAATCTGCAATGCCTCATAGAGCATTATAAAACAGCAGAAGGGTGAGAAATAACAACTAAATCAAGATTGTATAATAATATGCAAACACACATTCAAACACATGTATAAATCATCTCACCCATACCATCACATATACTAACACATATAGCATACCACAAATACAACATACCATACATAATAAATCAAATCATGATTTTTCCACACATAACGCATCCATTCACAATTCTCACCACAATTCATCACAACTCACTCATATACATCGCAATGTATATATGTACAAAACCAAGCATATTCATCATGCCCACTTCCACAATTCTTATCACTCCACATAAACATACATATTTATGTTTATTCACCAATGCACAAATATAGAGATGATAAACGCAAATCATAGAGACCGACTCACGACTCTATGCAAATGCAATGCGGGTACCGACTCAATCATCTCAAGTTCACTCAGGAACTTCTGCTGGAACCATCGCTCGTTACCAAAGTAACACCCCGTCGGGCCTATGATGTTCACCCACCGCTCACACCTCCACCAAGAGAGGCTCACGATGTTTATGGATCGCTCACACCTCCACCAAGAGAGGCTCACGACCCGATCGCTCACACCTCCACCAAGAGAGGCTCACGATCGTCTACAACCATCGCTCACACCTCCACCGAGAGAGGCTCACGACCCGATCGCTCACACCTCCACCAAGAGAGGCTCACGACGTTGTAACGGATTCTCATTAGAATCCCTCAACACAAGAATGCACATCATTATGCTACACATGATAATGACTCAAGACATTCTTGAAATGCATACATGTATACAAACATTGTCATGCATTCATCTCTTACAATCACATACAATTCATCAATATGAATTATTTCACCATCTTTATTCATGCATTAGAAATCAATCCAACAATGCATTTTCTTGCCATACGGCCACCAATTAGCATACATTGAACTTCACGTAAGCAATTGATTTTCACACATACATGTAATCATAAACATGCATATAAAACCAATTACAACATATCACATTCATTTGCCTTTCGGCCACACTTTATCATCACAACATGTCATCACATGCACTATCATTACACAACATCATACAAGGCATACACATGAATATCAATGCCACATTGTATGTTACCCAACCAATATACACATCCTCATATTCATGCATTGAAAACAATTCAAACAATGCATTTCATCACCTACCACAACGATCATACAAATCACAATCATTTCATCATGTATATTCACATCATGTAACGGTCTACAAGCTACACGTTACATGTCACAAGCATATATCATGCTAACACATCGATCGCACACATTATACGCGATAAAACCCGACAACCCAACACTTTTCCAAAATCACGACCTAAATAATTCATATACTTCCCTCCAAACCATGTTTAATAGAAAGAGCTTTTCATTAGCTTTCCAACGCTTCGAACGGCGACCAAAACGGACTTACGGTTTGAAAATTACGACGAAAACAAAATTGGAAAATATCCTGTTCACTCCAGTATTCGCTAGGCGAACCCTAGCGAACCAAGGCAGTGGAAAACAGACATAAAGTTTGCTAGGCGAACCTTCTAGCGAACATTCGCCAGTTCCTTTGCTGGGGTTCGCTAGGCGAACCCGCGAAACCCAGAATTCGCAGCAGCGTCAACCTAGGTCATATGGGACCAAAATACATCATTTTTACCACCCAAACCCTTCTAATTCATACCAGAACAACCAAAACATGTTTAGACATAATCAACGAGTATTCTACGCGGTTTATATCGAATTTCATCCGTGAAAACATCGATTTCTATCAATTGCTCCTAATTCCAATCGATACGAAAAGTTGCGAAACAACCAAAACAATTACAACAAACAACACATATACATACACAAGCAAGATATAATTGAAACTTCTCACCCTTACCCGATTATTCGCGCTCGAAACGGGGTTCCTGCGATTTTCCTCTTTTCTCCTCTTTTCTCTCCTCTTCCTTTCCTTCCCTTCTCTTTCTTTCGTTTTTCTTTTTCCTTCCCTCTTTTTCTTTCCACTTACCATTTATATAAAATATCTAAACCCCTAAAAGACTATTTTACCCCTCAACTCAATTATCTCGCAGACGCCCTCAAAATGCGATAAAACATAAACAGTGATGAAAAATAATATATTGCCAAATAAAAGTCAAGAATAAAATAATATAATAATAAAATAATCAAATAGACTCGATTAAATAAAACTGACAAAAACTGGGGCGTTACAATTCTCCCCCACTTAGAAATTTTCGTCCTCGAAAATATACCCGATACGAACAACTCCGGATACGACTCTCGCACTCGACCAACAAACTAACATGCCAACAAAAGACACACCACGAATAACACAACTGACAAACCACCTTGCTAACAACGACTACAACAACGCCACGACAACGACAACAACCACAACGACCAAATGCAATGCCCATACAATGCACTTGACCACCAACTCACAACTCAACGAAAACCAAGATACCAACACACAGGTTCACTCTAGAACCGAAACACAACAAGATCGTTACCCTACCCTAGGTAACACTCCCCTAATTCCCCACACAGGAATTAGCTACACACACTCGAACCATCACTATGGAAACGAGGCAACAACACAAACAAGAACATAAAGTCCCACGACACCACAAGGTCTCAACAACATCAACAAAACCAGAACACCAACAACAATGCTACGATTCACCAATCGAACATGCAACCAAACATCCATCTACATAGTAGCCCATGGATAACATTTGAACCTTTCACCTAACACTTCCATTCTAAAACATCCAATGGTCTCTTCACTCCTACATGTTCCCAATGTTCAACCTATGACCTCTTACAAGTCCCACACGCAAATACAAATTGTGCCACACCACGCATCCACTGCGCACTCTGATTACTCGTAACCATCAAAATTACCAATTTCACGTCCAAAGTCTAACTCTTTCTCATTTTCACCAAAAATCACTGTTCACTGTTAATATACCCAACCGCACACTATCAAACGTCAATTCACACACCAACCCAAATCTCTAAATCCTCCCAAAAGTTCCCACTTTTTAACCATCAAAGCAGACATAAGTAAAACTTTCGACTTAACTCATCACGCACGACATAAACTTTACCAATAGGATAATTCGAGCCAAAGTCATAACTAATCAGGAATTCCAATCATCCGACCGTGCCTCAATCCGAGTCACCAATCAAAAGTTATAAAGGAAACAAAATTGGAAAACCTGCCATGTTCGCTAGGCGAACCTTCTAGCGAACATTCGCCTTGCCGTTCGCTCCGCAAACCCCTTGGCGAACCAAGTCAGAACCAAACAGAGCCAAAAACACCCAAAGTTCGCTAGGCGAACAACTCAGCGAACCTTCGCTGACCTTCGCCAACTGGTTCGCTAGGCGAACCCACGAAAACTCAGAATTACAATAGTCTTGTTACTCATCCAAAACCGTCCATTCCTCCATCCAAACACCTTGAACCTAAAACCCTTAAAATAATACCTCCAGATTCTTCAACATAATACAATCGCACCCAATTCTAAATCCTGCATAGTATCGATCCTTTTATGAATTCTCAATTGTCGTAAAGCATAAGCCACGAGTTTACCCCCTTGCATTAACACACTGACTAAACTCATCAAAGACGCATCCCAATATCCTTACAAACGGTTCATCAGGATCACACAGAATCAAAACTGAAGCCGTAGACAAATCCTACTTCCGCTCTCTCCAACTTCCCCCACAATGAACATCCAAAACAAACGACTTACCCTTTGCAAGTCAACTGAGATAACCGAAGTACGAACTTAACAAAGTCTTCCATAGCCTGCAGTAACAATCAACTGAGCCCAAAAATTTCTAATCTCCTTAACCAACTTCGGAACCTCTCAATGTAGAACTGCATCTACTTCCGATGGATCCATTAACATAACCAAGAAAACTAACCTTTTTCAACCCAAATTCTCACACGAATAACTTAGAATAAAACTTCGTCTCTTTTTTACACTTGTAATTCAAATCCCAAACACTCTACCTATTCTTCCTCTGAGTTTATAACAGATCTGAATATCCTCAATCAAAGCCATTACGAACTTATCCACATAAATATGGAAGATACGATTCATCTACTCCACAAATATTACAGGCGCATTACTATCACCGAACAACATCACTGCACGTTGTAATTCCCAAACAAACCAAACCTCATTCAAACTTGTCCAGACTCACATTAAATCAATCAAAGCCTCAACTCACACCATTCACCACTCTTATCAAACATTCCATCCAATTGCAATTTCACTCAAACTCAACCAAACCATTCCAGTTATCTATTCATGAAAGTGGACACTTATTCTCAATCGTTACCTTAATCAACTGTTAGTAATCCATACACAATTTCTCCTCTTAACAGTCCAAATTCCATAAATCCCCACGTGTAGCAACAACTATCCCAAAAGAACTCTCAAATAGCACATTCACACTTAAGGTTTTCTCAAAATTTCCATTAACGCTTTATAATTCCAAAGACTCCAAACCTCTCCAGAACTTTAAGTTTCGCTTTCCATAGTCTCAATACCAATACCATCATAATGCTTGTTATTCCATTCAATCAACTCTCCATTTTGTTACTACCCATACTGGGGCTCTCCCAGACGACACACTTGGCCTCACAATTCTCCTTTCCAGTAAATCTTCCAACTACTCTATCAGCCCAATTTGAGTTCACACTCTACTCTCTGAGAACAACCTTTAACAATACCCAATCGTTCTCTCCCAATGACTTCCCAACTTGACCAATATACCAAAAAAAAACCTCTAATCCGTCTCATCTTCCAGTATAAGAGTCTTCATCAACTCATCAAAGCAATCCGTAATCATTTTCTCAATTCCAAATAATTCATGGCACACACTATCCAAGCTGGACAGACCCGTCTATTCCATCCAACATAATTCCCGTCTACTATCAACAAGAGATTAAGGGTGATCAGTTCCTCAATTTGTCAATAGACAGCCGATAATCATGATGGGGCATAAACCGTCTTCACCAAACTATAATAGCATTTCTTGTATCTTATGCTCAAAACTACCTAAGGCACCAATCCTTATCTGACATAAACCTTACCTCCGCATTCCCTCCGGAACCGGGAACAACACTGTTCAAACAACACTTACACTCTTGCAACCAACGGCACACTGAGCCAACGCTCCACAACTGAAACAACTTGGAGAAGCACCAGCTCCTCCCCCACTTATCTCATTCTAAATCCTACAGACAAAGGATTAGAAAGCCAGAAAGTACTGACAGTGCTCCACACACATATCACGTACTAAGGGACAAACAACAATGACAGTATTCAACTGTCACACCAACTAACTCAACAACTCGGCCGGGCGGACCGACCAGCTCTGATACCACTAATGTAACACCCCAATTCCCATCGCGAATAAATAATACATAAATAAAATCAAAGTAACTAAAAAGTTATTTTTTCGACAGAAACAAGGATGTCACATTTAAATAAACAAAATATCATCCCTGCTCATAAGTTTGATACATAGCATAAAATAGAATACCCTCAATTGGGAAACTTTTCCATAAAAAGGTAATACCAAATATATTCAACAATTATATACATAAATAACATAATCGTTTCCCCGACTCCCGTGCTACGTATCAGAGCAGACACCAAGACCGACAACAGAACGGAGGGCTAGTCTCCACAAAAGACCTCCAGCAACTCTAATCTGCAATGCCTCATAGAGCATTATAAAACAGCAGAAGGGTGAGAAATAACAACTAAATCAAGATTGTATAATAATATGCAAACACACATTCAAACACATGTATAAATCATCTCACCCATACCATCACATATACTAACACATATAGCATACCACAAATACAACATACCATACATAATAAATCAAATCATGATTTTTCCACACATAACGCATCCATTCACAATTCTCAACACAATTCATCACAACTCACTCATATACATCGCAATGTATATATGTACAAAACCAAGCATATTCATCATGCCCACTTCCACAATTCTTATCACTCCACATAAACATACATATTTATGTTTATTCACCAATGCACAAATATAGAGATGATAAACGCAAATCATAGAGACCGACTCACGACTCTATGCAAATGCAATGCGGTACCGACTCAATCATCTCAAGTTCACTCAGGAACTTCTGCTGGAACCATCGCTCGTTACCAAAGTAACACCCCGTCGGGCCTACGATGTTCACCCACCGCTCACACCTCCACCAAAAGAGGCTCACGATGTTTATGGATCGCTCACACCTCCACCAAGAGAGGCTCACGACCCGATCCCTCACACCTCCACCAAGAGAGGCTCACGATCGTCTACAACCATCGCTCACACCTCCACCGAGAGAGGCTCACGACCCGATCGCTCACACCTCCACCAAGAGAGGCTCACGACGTTGAGGCGGATTCTCATTAGAATCCCTGAACACAAGAATGCACATCATTATGCTACACATGATAATGACTCAAGACATTCTTGAAATGCATACACGTATACAAACATTGTCATGCATTCATCTCTTACAATCACATACAATTCATCAATATGAATTATTTCACCATCTTTATTCATGCATTAGAAATCAATCCAACAATGCATTTTCTTGCCATACGGCCACCAATTAACATACATTGAACTTCACGTAAGCAATTGATTTTCACACATACATGTAATCATAAACATGCATATAAAACCAATTACAACATATCACATTCATTTGCCTTTCGGCCACACTTTATCATCACAACATGTCATCACATGCACTATCATTACACAACATCATACAAGGCATACACATGAATATCAATGCCACATTGTATGTTACCCAACCAATATACACATCCTCATATTCATGCATTGAAAATAATTCAAACAATGCATTTCATCACCTACCACAACGATCATACAAATCACAATCATTTCATCATGTATATTCACATCATGTAACGGTCTACAAGCTACACGTTACATGTCACAAGCATATATCATGCTAACACATCGATCGCACACATTATACGCGATAAAACCCGACAACCCAACACTTTTCCAAAATCACGACCTAAATAATTCATATACTTCCCTCCAAACCATGTTTAATAGAAAGAGCTTTTCATTAGCTTTCCAACGCTTCGAACGGCGACCAAAACGGACTTACGGTTTGAAAATTACGACGAAAACAAAATTGGAAAATATCCTGTTCGCTCCAGTATTCGCTAGGCGAACCCTAGCGAACCAAGGCAGTGGAAAACAGACATAAAGTTCGCTAGTCGAACCTTCTAGCGAACATTCGCCAGTTCCTTCGCTGGGGTTCGCTAGGCGAACCCGCGAAACCCAGAATTCGCAGCAGCGTCAACCTAGGTCATATGGGATCAAAATACATCATTTTTACCACCCAAACCCTTCTAATTCATACCAGAACAACCAAAACATGTTTAAACATAATCAACGAGTATTCTACGCAGTTTATATCGAATTTCATCCATGAAAACATCGATTTCTATCAATTGCTCCTAATTCCAATCGATACGAAAAGTTGCGAAACAACCAAAACAATTACAACAAACAACACATATACATACACAAGCAAGATATAATTGAAACTTCTCACCCTTACCCGATTATTCGCGCTCGAAACGGGGTTCCCGCGATTTTCCTCTTTTCTCCTCTTTTCTCTCCTCTTCCTTTCCTTCCCTTCTCTTTCTTTCCTTTTTCTTTTTCCTTCCCTCTTTTTCTTTCCACTTACCATTTATATAAAATATCTAAACCCCTAAAAGACTATTTTACCCCTCAACTCAATTATCTCGCAGACGCCCTCAAAATGCGATAAAACATAAACAGTGATGAAAAATAATATATTGCCAAATAAAAGTCAAGAATAAAATAATATAATAATAAAATAATCAAATAGACTCGATTAAATAAAACTGACAAAAACTGGGGCGTTACAGTTAAACTATTTTGGATGAGTTGTTTCGAGCATAAAATGGATTTGGAATTGTATATGTTACGATTATAGCAATGTAACTCATGTACTTTTTTGTCTGGAGAGTGTTGGACGGATGTTACTGTATGTGTCGCCAAAGAAATTATTCTACCATAGGACGTCAGTAAGTTACTTGTACCATTGGTTAGTAAGGATCCCAGTGGATAAGTGTGTTTCTCCGTGAACTGTTAGCTAATTGGTAGTGCTTGAGAATCCGTGGTGTTCCACTGTTAGAAGTTGGGTTACACAGTGGAAGGTGACAGACGAAAGAGTTAAGTCAGAATAATAAGAATTTAGAAGGATTATTGCTTTTAAGTATGGAAGTAAGAAGATCTTGTTTTAAGTGTGTTACCTTTTGGTGTGGTACGAAAGAGATGAAATATCGGACGTAATGATTGCAATGTTTAGCATCATACCAGGTGGAACTGGTAAAGAAGTCGTTTGACTAATTGAGAAGGGGTGTCATACCCCAAATTTTGACCACTAAGATTTCCCATCATTGTGCAAATCATCATCACAATATGGATGAACCATCATGTCTCATCAAATGCCTCAAGGGTTGTTGAGCATTCATTACAATCAAAATTAGGGTTTCAAGCCCTCTCTGAGTGCTTAGACAAATGATCAATCAAGGAATGACATGATCTTCAACTTGTCTAACCTCTCAAACATTCACAATGGATCAAAAGGACTCCCACTTCAAGGATTAAGCACAAGGTTGCTCCCTTCTAGGTGGATCAAGCTTCAAGATCGCCAGTGTCACCAAATTAGGGTTTTGGTCGACCAGGGCCTCCAGATGGAAATTTTCCTCTGGGCATGAGCCAATGCTTCAAAACATAACCTAATATACTCCATGGAACCTCATGGACCCAATCATCAAGTCAATTTGGCCTCAAGGGATGCATACATCAAAAATCAGGAATTAGGGTTTCTTGACCTAATTCACCCCTAAGTTGACTTTTAGGGCAAATCATGAGCCAAGACCTCAAGACATGATTTGAGGGTCTCTAATGAACTATGTTGATCCATTTGGAACAATGGATTAATCCAAGAAGCTTGAGCAACAAGTCTCAATTTCATCTGCACCACAATTAGGGTTTTAAGGAAAAAGTCAACTGTAACTTTGACTTTTGACCAGGACATGCTCCCAAACCCTAAGACATGCCTCAATATACCCCATGACACCCATTGAACATGTCCATCAAGTTTGATTTAGGTCAAGGACATGATTTCCTAAGGAATTGCACAGTTTGGAATTCATCTGATAAAAAGTCAACTGTGCACAAAAGTTAACTTTGACTTTTTGAGATTTTTCACCAAAATGGATTTTTAACCCTAAAATGATGTTAATGTATGATTTGAATCATCATTCATCAAGAAAAATCAAGAAAAGTTGGATAACTTGTAAAAAGGGTAACCATAAAAACTCAGAAAATTTACTAAGTTAAAAATAAAGTGGCTAGGGTACCAACTTTGGAGGGTCATAACTCCTAAACCACAAGGCCATTTTTTCCCATCCAAAGCTTGATTTGTAGATCTCATTTCCCTCTACAAAAACTTCAACTAGACCTAACTCCAATTCATTGTGGATTTTGAGCTATGAGTGAGCCAAAGTGGCTGAAAATATGAAAGTACACCATTTTCCAACACTTAGAAAAATTCTGTCCAAGACAGATTTTGTTGAAACACCAAAACTTGTGAGATATTTTCACATAGATGCAAGCTGAATCAAGTCCAAAGTTAAACATCAATGTTGTTGCATATGTTGCCAAGAATTCAAAGAGCTTAACAGCATGAATTGATTCAACTTGAGCCAAGAAAAATCCATGCCCAAAGTCATGCTGCTGCAAGCTGTTTTGGAAAAATCAGTTTGCATGTTTGCTTGCCACACACGATTTTGAACCAAAAACTGAGGATCAGCATGCCACATGTATTCAAACCAATCACATTGCATCTGATCTAACTAATAAATCTGAGTTAAAAGGCCAAGGAATCTTCCAACTTGAAGTTCATCCACTTTGGCACATTTTGCCTTGAATTCAAAGTGCATTAATGTGGAATAGTGCATTGTCAAGGTAGCTACCCTACTCAGTCAATTTCTCTGATTAAACAACAATAAAAACATCTGAGGAATGTGATTTTGGTCAAGGCATAGCCCTGCTCTTGGGAATGGCTAGCTTGCCTTGCTTGAGAAGAAATCCTCCAAGCCAATCCATGCAAATGTGATCTGATCCAGCAGCCATTCACTATTCCTCCAAAACAAAAGTTGATCACCTATAAATAGAGGTCCCAATGGATCATTCAACTCACACCAAAGCCAGTTACAGCACTGCTTTCTTTCATTCTTCCTTAAACCTCAAGTTTTTTTGTTTTTGAGTAACCACTATCGGGTTTTGAGTTGCAGCCTTAGGCAATCAATTCCAATTGCTCAAACACATCATATATGATGTATTTGAGGTGTCCAAACACTTAAACGCTGACTGTAACACCTCAGGCTCAAAATCACTCTTCAACCAAGCCATTATGCCTCAATTATGCAGGTGGAGGTCTCCAGCTTGATCCAAAGAGTTTCAAAGTGTTCCAAAGCTTGTAACACACTCCATAACATCCATTGAAGCGGTAGGGATCATTAATTCACGTCTGGAACAAAGTTTGTGCATAGTTCCATTTCAGTTTGCATCAAGGTAAGCCTCAAAACTCAAACTCCATGATCCATGCATATTTCCTCGCATGATATTTTTGCCAATTGCTTGCCATCATATGTTGATTGTTTTCCCTCAGAAAATTTGATCATAGCACTCATAATCATGCCTACTCGATTGCTTTTGCAAAATTAGGGTTCATACGGCCACAATGATATAATTTGTTATACACTGAAAATGAATGAAATTGGGTATTGCCATCTTCTTCCTTGTGAAAAAACGCATGAGTTTGGTGTTTGAATCATGTCAAATGGTTGAGAGATGTGTGAGATAGAGGGCTTCATGCACGAGCTTGAGGAAGAAGATGGCCATGGCGCCATTTTCAGAAAATCCAACAAGTTCTCTATATATTTTTCCATTGCCATGTTATATTTGAATTGGCATTGCGCCCCAGCGGTTCATCAGCTGGTTTTGTGTGTATTGGCAAGCGAGAGGTCTGGGGTTCGAATCCCCCTCGCCCCAGACTTCTTTTTATCACTTGTTTATTTTGTTATTTTTTGTATTATTATTTTTAATGATTTGAAAAATTAATAACTCACTCAATTTTAATCATTTTTTACTGATTCTTTTTGTAAAAAATCATAAAAATGTAGAAATATTTTATTCCACCAAAAAATTAGATTTATATTATTTATTTAATATAATTAGTAATTTTGTGAATAAATTCATTTTTAATTGTTTTTAAACATTCTAAAAGTGAATATTTACTTTGAAAATCAAAACCTAATGAGTTTAAATATTCCTTGTGATTATCCCTCATTTTTTTCAAACCTTAAACAAAATCATAAATGGATTATTCAAATTTATTTTGTATTTTGTTTGATTTTCTTTAAATATTTACTTTTAAAGATTAAAATTAGGGTTTTTGATTAATTCAACTTTCACAATTGATTTTCAAATACACTTGGGCCTCTATTAGAGTGTAAGACCCAACCCCCTTGTACAGAAAACATTTTGGGCTTCATTCGTTGTATAAGTCCCTCTGTACATTTTCAAATAAACGGCGTGATCGTCGCCTTTTCAAAATAACCCTGGGCCTACCCTCGAGTAGTAAGACCCATCTCTTTTTCTTTAAACTTTTTTGGGCCTCTATTAGAGAGTAAGACCCAACCCACTTGTACAGAAAACATTTTGGGCCTCAGTTACTTGTATAAGTCCCTCTGTACAAAACAACAGTGCGCTCACTGATAAAACCCTGGGCCTCTCCTTGAGCTGTAAGCCCCAAATCTTTCTTTTTCAAAGCATTTTCTCCTTTGATTTTGAATATACTGTTGTTTTCAATATTTCTTTGTTGAACAACTAACCAAACAACATGGAAGCTCTACAATCGAGTAAGTGGTTATTGCTTTCGTTTACCGCTTTCATATACATATAACTGTATTGTGGGGCTGTTTCACTGTAAGTCTTCTTTCATAAACTCATATCAACTGTGTAATAATAGTATAGATGTTTAGAGTTTCCCCGACAACTACGTCTAGCATTAAGCCCATTGATCACTCTTAGAAATAGTCTAAACTAGATCCCCATAGGATTACCAGACACAGTCTTCCCTCCTCTTGGGGTTAAACAATATGGAGACATGAGAGGCAGCATTCTCTATGAACCCTTTCATAGAATGTCACTCATAGAAGTTGTCAAAGAAACTCTATTCCCCAGAGATGATCTTTTCTCCGTGAATGGCATCTCTTGAGTTTCTTCCAAATTCTCGAACTTTCCTGACTTAATCTATTCCTTGTGAATAGCTTGCCTTAAATTTCTCGGGGTTTGGGGACCCATCGGCTTCTTAAAAGCATCGGCCTCCTCTTGGGCATTATACAAGGACCCACAGGCTTCCTAAAAGCACCCTCGCCTCCTCTTAGGCTTCGTATAATGATCTCTTCCTCCGGGAATGATAACCTTCTCTTGGGCTTCGTACAAGGACCTCTCGGCTTCTTAAAAGTTTCCAGCCTCCTCTTGGGCTTCGTACAAATTGTCCCGACGACCTCCTAAAGGTATAGGAACAGAACTTAATCATCTCCATAGAGCAGTCCTTTCAAATAGTCTACTACTGTTTCTCAAAACATAGTACAAAAGATGAAACTCTAGACTTGGACGGTCTAATCTCCTTGAGTCTCAAAGACATTCTCAAGCACCCTTCAAGAATAGGAAGGAAACCCGTAGACTCAGACAGTCTCAATACCACTTGGATTTCCCGCTTCCTTAAAGAACAGGAATAACCCGGATCCTTGAATCAAATCCTTGAGTACAGTGTTTCTCATATAAGAACTGATTTTCTCTTTAAAAATTAGCATACTGGACCTGTCACTTAACTGAAACAGTAACCCTAGCCTCTCTCTTGGGCTTTGTACAATGATCCTCCCCAGCGGAGTCAAACAACGTTTAGCCTCTCTCTCGGGCTTTGTACGAGACACATAAGGGACTTCCTCGTTGAGTCAATCACCCTTTTGCCTCCATCTCGGGCTTTATATGAGATACAAAAAGGTTCTTATTGAGCCAAACAAGCAATAGCCTCTATCTTGGGCTTTATACGAGATACCAAAAGATTCCCTTGTTGATTCAAACCTTTTCGCCTCCATCTCGAGCTTTGTACGAGATACACAAACACTCTCTTGTTGAGTATAAAATATCCTCTTGTAGGATCAACCCCTTTTAGCCTCTCTCTCGAGCTTTGTACGAGACACATATTAGCCTCCTCTTAGGCTTTATATAAGAAAACCACTGGTTGATCCAATCAACCTTTTAGCATCAAAGTTGTGCCTCGTTCACAGTACACAAACATCAAGCAACTCCCTTCATCTAATCGCTGTAAGCGGCTAGCCTCTGGATCATCTACATCCATGCCACTGTCCCTCTTTTAGCATGAGAAATTCCTAAGGAAAGATGGCATTGCTCTACACTGAGTTAAATTCTTCTCCTAGGATCCGCGTATCCCGGTTAAAGTAATCCTCCTTTACAGTCAGTCACCCAACAGTTGAGACAAACAGACCCCTTTTAGAGATGACAAATTCTCTCTAAGGTAAACCCTTCAGCTTCATATCTTGGGCTTTGAACAAGATACAAACTACCTTTCGCTTCACGTCTTGGGCTTTGAACAAGACACCAAAAACACCCATTTCCTCCCATAGAATAGGAGGAACTACGAACGGTCTGATTTCCCTGTTTCGGTAAACGGGAATACGTAGGCATAAGATTGAAAGAAAAATCATAGCGAGCACACTAAACAAAAACCCAAAATCCCATACTCTCATATATCTATCAAAAAGCATCAGTCCTTACATCCTAACCATTGTTCCCCGCTAGAAAGTCCTAGAAAGAAAGAAAACCGTATTTGCGAAAATACAAATAACCAGTACAAAGGCCCCCCCACATTGATCGCATCCGTAACCTAACAGACCGCTGTTTAAACTCAGTATGCAAAGCATGGTTAATTGGAGACATCTATTTCCCTTCCTTCATCAGCTTTAATAGGATAAAAAATGAATCGACCTGTAGTAAACTCAACCGCAGAGAGCGACCAGCGCTTAAGAACCGCGTCCAAAATCGCTCGCTACAGAAAAATGGCACCCACCGTGGGGCCGTTCAAGGTTAGATCTAGGCACGGTCTCCCTTTGAATACCATAGATTGGGGCTTTCGCCGGGGAACCCATTTCTGTCAGGAACTTAGGATTCATAGCTTTAAAGGTCTAGGATGTTTAGGACAAATATATATACTGCTTTTCCTAATTGCTATACATGTTTATTTTTCTGCTAATGGGAATGCGTGTGATGCCGCATGTGGAAAGATTGAGTATACACTTAAGATAAGTGATGGCGACGAGGTCGACCATCAACCTCAGTGGAGGCTGACCAATGCAACCCATTCTCTCACCTAGACAATGGGCCGATTGTTAAGTCTGAGAAGCTGAGGAGCCAAACCCTTTTGTAGTGCGGAAACTATCGGGAATAGTTGTTACGCGATACTACCCTCATTTGAGGCTGGTGATCTATTCTTGATGAATGGCACTTACTCTAAGATTGCTCTACAACTCGCTGGCGATCCGCTTGTTGTTTTGCTTTCCTGGGAGGAGCTGATGATAATGAGTACAGGTACAAAAATCACCCTAGTATAAACCTTTGGGGATGGGTAGAGCCTTGACTTCATGACAACGACCCTTTGACCCCATGTTTTTTCTATGTTTTTGTGTGCTGCATTCATGCATTCATTTAAAAAAAACATTAAAACGTTCAAAAAATTTCCCTTCTAGTCTCTCTGTTTTTCAAATTAAACTAAGACTGTGATTGTAAATATCAGAGAAAAGGATTACACTAATGGATTTCGGTAGAAGGAGAACTCATACGTACACCTTCAAGGTTCCAAAACTAGAGGATTTGAGAAGGTTGGCGAGGATGATCACTAACCCTGAGGCTTTCAGAGCCAAGCACGGAGGTCTGCTACCACTATTAAGAGTCCATGTGATTGAAGGAATCATGGATGCGCTCATTCAGTTTTACGATCCGGTTTATCACTGTTTCACATTCCCGGATTACCAGCTAGCACCAACGCTGGAGGAGTATTCTCACCTGATTGATCTACACATTACAGATCGAGCTCCGTTTTCTGGACTGGAAGAAATTCCAAAGAATCAGACCATTGCAAGAGCAATTCATTTGGACGAGTCTGAGGTCAGGACTCACATAACCACTAAGGGTGGCATCCAAGGTTTGCCAGCCCAGTTCTTGACAAAGAAAGCCCTGTATTTTGCCAGTATAGGAAACGTGACTGCTTTTGAAAGAATCTTTGTCTTGCTCACCTACGGGTTATTTTTGTTTCCCAACATCAATAACTTTGTAGATATCAACTCCATTAAGGTTTTTCTCATTGGAAACCCTGTGCCGACTTTGCTCGCAGATGCGTATCATTCTATACACTTAGGAAATTTGTACAGTGGGGGAGAGATCACATGCTGTGTACCTTTGCTTTATAAATGGTTTATCTCCCACTTGCCCAAGTCTGCTGCTTTTTAGGATTGCAAGAGTGCCTTACGTTGGTCGCAGAAGATCATGTCTCTTACCAACTCTGATATAGATTGGTGCAATAGGATCTTTGATAGAATCAGAATCATTGATCGTTGTGGAAAATTCCCCAACGTACCCCTCATAGGAACTAAAGAAGGAATCAACTACCATCTGGTATTGGATCACCGTCAATTTGGATACTCAATGAGACACGTCCCACGGGGTGTTCATCTGGAAGGTCTTTTCTTCAAAGAAGGAGAAAATGACAGAGCACTAAAGATGGAAATAGTGCATGCTTGGAAACAGGTTCATAAGAAAGGACGAGAGTCTCTAGGAAAACTGGATTGTGTCTCGGTGGAGCCTTATCTCCATTGGGTATAAACTAGAGCTCTCAAGCTGAAGATGCCTTATCCTCGTTACAGAATTCTTCCGCCGAGGGAATCTGTCATGTACTTCATGACGGAAACAGAAAAGCTTCAGGTTACTCTCAACAAAGTTCAAAAGGAGAGAAGGTCTTGGAAGAACAAGTACCGCACCCTCGACGTAGAGTTCATCAAAATACAGCAATTATTGAAAGAGAAAGATGCTCTGATTGAAATTTTGGAGCAACATGCTGTAGAGAATCAAGATGACCAAAGGAATTTGCTCACTCCTTTCACCTGGCAAAGGAATGACAACCCGACAACGGCCCAAGAGCCCCGGTCAAAGAAAAGGAAAGTACCAGAGTCAGCACCCGATTTCTCTTCAGAGAGGACCCGGGACCCATTAGCTTAGGTTTCTGTTTCCGCAACTTATAATCTACTGTATTTCCATTTCTGTAATCCTTTGAATTTCAATAAAAAGGGGTTTCCCCACCGTTTGATATTTGCAATCTAATTGTCGAAGTTTATTTTGATTAAACCAAAAAAACAATTAATATAATCATTGCATTCATCATTCTCACATCGCGTATTCTTCTTCCCTACGAATCTCACGTTTGTGTCTCGATTCTAGAGTCAAACTGTCTCATTCATATAATACTGGGGCCAATCGTCAGAAAAAGATGGATGATCTTGAGGAAGAAAACAGAGAGTTGAAAGAAGAGATCGACGCTCTGAGAGAGGATATGAGAAAGCTTCGTAATGACATGCAAGCCATGGCAGAAGCTCAGCTACAACTAACTGTGATCTCAGAGATCACCTCAACGCCCACCGTGGAGAAGTATGATCCTAGGTATCAGATGCCGAAAGATCGTCCTTGGGGCATGCCTGTTAACTATATCCCGAAAGATCAGGGAATCACAACAGAAGCCGCTGGGCCTGAAGGTTACAAACTTCGGGAAAGCGAAGATGCCAGGGGCATACTGAAGACTCCTGAAGGTTACAAACTTCGGGAAACGCCAAGATTCACTGTCGTAGTCACGGTACCTCCCCCTGTGGTGCACACTGTCCCGGAAGGACAGGTTCCACCGATACCTTCTGGTAAAAAGGAAACTATGTTCGATAGAATGGATGAATTCTGGGAACAGTTCTTGGAAATGCAGAAAGAACTGCAAGCCATTCGTGGTCAGGATTTATTTGGAAAGGACGCCGCAGATCTCTGCTTGGTCCCCAATGTGAAAGTCCCGCACAAATTCCAAGCGCCCGTCTTTGAAAAATACAAGGGTGACTCTTGCCCTCAGAGCCATATGGTGATGTACGCTCGACGGATGTCAGCTCAGACGGAGAATCAGGACCTACTGATTCACTACTTTCAGGATAGTTTAACCGGTGCCGCATTAAAATGGTACATGGGTTTAAACCATACTACGATCAGTACATTCAGAGATCTTGGTACTACCTTCGTCCAACAATAAAAATACAATTTGGACATGGCACCCGACAGAGATCAACTCAGATCGATGTCGCAAAAGGACAAGGAAACCTTTAAGGAGTATGCTCAAAGGTGGCGTGAAATTTCCGCTCAAATTTGTCTGCCTCTTGAGGAAAAAGAGATGACAAAAATCTTCTTAAAGACCTTAAGCTCATTTTACTATGACCGAATGGTTGCTAGTGCGCCCAGTGATTTCACCGAAATGGTCGGCATGGGTGTACGTCTTGAGGAAGCCGTCCGAGAAGGGCGTTTGGTAAAAGACACTAGATCGACGAGCGATACTAAAAAATATGGTAGTGCTCTCCCTAATAAAAAAGAGCAAGATATTGGGAATATCTCTCTCGAAAAGCAAAGGCGTCGATATCAACCAGTAGTAGCTGTAACTTCTGCTATCAGCCTTGCGCCTATTCCTACGTATCAACCTCAGGTTGCTCAGAGCCAACCTGATCAGCAAAGGACACAACAGCCTCTTCAGCAGGCTCGTCCTCAATACAACAACAACCGTACAACACGGCCACCAGGATTTGATCCTATGCCCGTAACGTACGCAGAGCTGTTTCCATTACTGCTAGCCAAGGGGCATATTCAGACTAAGTCTCCTCTTACAGTATCGGAAAATCTGCCTTTTTGGTTTTAGGTGGATCAAACTTGCCCTTATCATTAAGGAGGTTCAGGGCATAACATTGAGAATTGTCTCAATTTCAAGTCCGACGTGCAAAAACTTGTTAGGAGTGGGGTCTTATCTTTCAAAGATACAAATCCTAATGTTCTCACAAACCCGCTGCCTCAACACGAGAAAGCTGCAGTCAATATGATTGAGAGAGAGACTAACAATGTCTATCAAATTCATGATGTACTCTTGTTGAAAGCCAATCTGGTCAAGATACATTGTAGACAGAGTAGATATGGCCATGTGCCACCTCATGACTATCACTAGTGTGATATCTGCTCTAAAGACAACTAGGGATGTTCTGTGGTGCAAGCAGCTCTACAGGAACAAATGGATCTCGGATGGATCCAAGAGCACTGAGTTCGTGGAGTAACATGGTCTACACGAATTCCAACGTCATTCAGAACCACGACATCTGTGCGATGAATGTCAACTTGGTGGTAATGCACTCAAGGCAAAGCCAGTATCATAATCTGCCGCGGCACGATTACAATTCCTATCTGACTTGCTCGATAAACATACAGGGATGCTCTTTCATACAGGAGGCCCTCCAGCGTCAGATGGATCTTGGATGGATCCAAGACTACCATGATAGGAATTCCTATCAGATCAACATGGTTCAGATCTTCGATATTCGCGTGATGAATACCAACCTGGTAGAGTTACATGCTGAGCAGGTCTGACTCGGATTTTTGATATCACATGACTATCAAAGCTGTAAAGCGGGTTGCGAAAATGATCGAGGTTGTGCCCTTGTCCAGGAGGCACTTTAGCACTTGTTAAATCACTGGTGGATGCCAATCTATATGGATGAAGATACTCAGCAAATTAGTATCAGTAACAGGAATCCCACTCGACGTCAAAGTCAGGATGTCCGATCAGTGGAAGCTAACCTAGTGAGGTTACATTGTATTCAAAGTGGGCGGGGCCAGGTGCCACTACACAATTATGATCGTTGCAGCGTCTGTTCGGAAAGTAACCAAGGGTGTTACCTTGTGCGAGCGGCTCTTCAGGGTCAGGTGGATCGTGGAGAAATTCGTCCATATCCGGGTTCTGGACCCATCAACTGGACGCCGAACTACCTTTCCGATCAAGTTGAGGATGTTGTCACAATCTCTGGTCATCATAGGACCAGGGATGTTTTTTCCATCATCCCTCTACTTGACGAATCTAAAGTTCCCAACCAAGAACGGATCGAGATTACTTACGATGGTCAGGAAAATCAGAGGGCTCCCGTAGTCATCTATCTGCCAGGACCATTACTGTATGAATCAACTAAGGTTATCCCTTACAAATACAGTGCAACAATAATTGAAAATGGAAAGGAAATTCCATTACCCTCCGTCGTGAATATTGCAGACATCAGTCGAGTAACACGGAGTGGTAGAATCTTCAACCGAGGGGTTGGGGAACCTAACAAAGAAAAGGAACTTCAGACAGAAGTTCTCGATCCACCAGTCGGTCAATCCAGTAATCCCGACCTTGAGAAAAACGATGATGAGATGCTGAAGCTCATCCAAAGGAGTGAATACAACATTGTTGATCAACTGTTACAAACTCCTTCAAAGATCTCGGTATTATCACTGTTACTCAGTTCAAAGGCCCACAGGGAGGCTCTATAGAAAGTCTTGGAGCAAGCCTTTGTGGAACAGGATGCGACAATCAGACAGTGTGATAGTATTGTGTCTAACATCACTTCCTGTAATAATTTGGGATTTAATGATGAGGAATTACCCGAAGAGGGTCGCGTCATAACATGGCACTCAACATTACAGTTAACTGCTAGGACAATGCTTTAGCCAGCGTACTGGTAGACACAGGGTTAGCCCTGAATGTTATACCGAAGTCTACTTTGATGCAATTATCATTCAAAGGCCCTCCGATGAGAATCAGCGAGGTCGTCGTCAAAGCATTCGACGGATCCAGAAAAATGGTTATCAGCGAAATTGATCTTCCCATAACTATTGGTCCTCACACTTTCCAAGTCACTTTCCAGGTCATGCACATCCGGGCAACGTACTGTTGTTTATTAGGAAGACCTTGGATACACCAGGCTGGAGCGGTTACGTCAACCCTCCACCAAAAGCTAAAGTTCGTCAAGAACGATCAACTTGTCACATTTTATGGGGAACAAGCCTTGCTTGTAAGCAACTTATCATCATCTACTGGTATAGAACCCGAGGAGGATATTGGAACGTAGTTTCAAGTATTGTCTTTGATCAAGGACAATCATTTCAAAGGAGGAACCTCGATTTCCACATACAAAGATGCTATCAAAGCGGTCGAGAGTACCGATACAACCGGATGGGGACAGCTTGCCATTCCTATTGACAATAAAACAAAGAAGGGTCTTGGTTTTTCTGCAACCTGTACCCAGACAGCTGCCAACGATGAAAGTCTTCATCCCCTTCAAAACATCTTCCACAGTGGAGGTTTCCTTCCCCCAGTGTCTCAGACAGTTCATGCTATCAATGAGGAAGATCCCTCTGACACAGATATGGAATGGAAGTCCTACATTAATGAGGACGGTTATATGTCTCAGGAAGAGGTGCCTATACCATTTTGCTATCCCGCATAGAGTTCGAGATTTATACCCAGGACAGATGTCGAAATGATATACGGAGATTATGATCCAGAAGGATGTCGTGCTCCGCCAAATTCATTAGAGGAGGACACTCTGATGAAAGACAACTTTGACTACAACTACTATGACCCAATGGATGGTCTGCCAATGTGGCAACCTTACCCAGGAAACTTGGGGCCGGAAAGTCAGCCGAGTAATGAAACTCAGCTGAGCATCATTGAACAGAACACCTGTGTCCCCACCATGTCATGGGATCAACACTCAGGTCATCCTGTAGCTACTCAACATGAAGATGAATTCGCAATGTTTGCAGGACTTGAATTCATCAACTATGCTTTTCTCGAGGTCAACATCATCGAGAGGGATGACTCCTCCAGTTCCAAAGAAGTTTGGGATACCTTGGGACAAGCTAGTGGAAAATACGACTTTATGGTCAAGTACACTGCTCCTGAAAACTCTCGTATCAGGTTCGAAGACATCCAGCCAACTGGATGGGGAGATATAGCTGAGAGCACAAATGCTATGTAAAATGCAACTGAGGAATTCTCCTACGACAACTCTGCCTGGGAGACAGATTCCAATGACCCTGCTCCACCAGAAATCAGCGTCATTTCTGAAGACAAATCAAGGAAGGTGCCAAACTTTGTGATTCACGAGGAGTTCGCCGCCAATGGATTGTCGTCGAGGTTCCGAAGGCCGTTCACCAGTCAAAGTAATTGCCATCTTTAACCTTTCACCCTGCCCAGGTGAAACGGATGTTTTGATAGGGCTCACTTTCTGTAAATTTCCCTCTTCGCTTTGCCTAAAGCGACAGAGTTTTGTTTTATAGGGCTGTAGTTTCAAGTATCGACTTGTTCATTCATAAAATAACGTCGTTCTGTAATTTCCGCATTAATTGTTGTTTTCTCTTTTTGCTTTTTCAGAAAATGGTAATCCTAAAAAATAATTCAATAATAAAAACAAGCAGTAATAAAAATAAAACACTGCACACACACTTGCATTTTCCTCTATCTCTTCTAAACACGAATCATCACGTCATGCAGATTGCTTGTTTTAAACCCAGTTGAAACATACGATCCGATGCCTTCTCCCAACTTTGAGTTCCCGATATTCGAGGCTGAAGAAGAAAATGACAACGAAATTCCAGAAGAGATCTCCCGATTACTCAGACAAGAGGAAAGGTCCATTGAACCTCACAAAGAGTCGTTGGAAACGGTAAACTTAGGTTCAGAGCAAGAGAGAAAAGAAATCAGGATTGGGGCACTGCTCAGTCCAACTGCCAGAGAGAGTTTGATAAAGCTTCTCAAAGAATTCCCCAATGTATTCGCTTGGTCCTATCAGGATATGCCAGGGTTGGATACCAGCATCGTGGAACATCACTTACCGTTGAGGTCGGAATGTCCGCCAGTAAAGCAAAGGTTGAGACGCACTCACCCGGACATGGCCATCAAAATCAAAGAGGAGGTACGGAAACAGATTGACGCAGGTTTCCTCGCCACATCAGAATATCCTCAATGGTTATCCAACATTGTACCCGTTCCCAAAAAGGACGGAAAGGTCAGAATGTGTGTCGATTACAGAGATCTGAACAAGGCTAGTCCAAAGGACGACTTTCCTTTATCACACATTGACATGCTGGTTGACAATACAACAAAGTTCAAAGTATTCTCCTTCATGGATGGATTCTCAGGCTATAACCAGATCAAAATGGTGCCGAAAGACATGGAGAAAACTTCGTTCATCACCCCATGGGGCACCTTTTGTTACAAGGTGATGCCGTTCGGTTTGAAGAATGTCGGGGCAACCTATCAAAGGGCCATGACTACTCTCTTTCATGACATGATACACAAGGAAATCGAGGTATATGTCGATGATATGATTACAAAATAAAAAATAGAGAGTGAGCACGTTGAACATCTGTCAAAATTATTCAAACATTTAAGAAAGTTTAAGCTCTGCTTGAATCCCAACAAGTGCACCTTCGGTGTCCGTTCAGGGAAACTATTAGGGTTCATCGTCAGCCAGAAAGGAATTGAGGTTGATCCTGGCAAGGTCAAGGCCATTCAAGAAATGCCTTCTCCGAAAGCTGAAAAACAAGTCAGAGGATTCTTGGGACGTTTGAACTACATCTCCAGATTCATATTCCTTATGACTGCCACTTGTGCGCCGATCTTCAAATTACTGAAAAAGAACCAGGATTGCGTTTGGTCAGAGGACTGCCAAACCGCCTTCAATAGTATTAAGGAATACTTGTTGAACCGACCAATTATATCACCTCCAGTGGAAGGAAGACCACTGATCATTTATGTCACAGTTCTAGAGGACTCAATGGGATGTGTACTTGGCCAACAAGACGAAACTAAAAGGAAAGAGTCTGCCATTTACTATCTAAGCAAGAAATTCACTGACTGTGAAACTCGGTACACGATGCTTGAGAAAACTTGTTATGCTTTGGCTTGGGTAGCCAAACGTCTTCGCCAATACATGATTCGTCATACTACTTGGTTGGTCTCCGAAATGGATCCAATCAAGTACATTTTCAAAAAGCCTGCTCTTACGGGAAGGATTACCCGTTGGCAGATGTTGTTATCAGAATATGACATAGAGTATCACGCTCAGAAAGCCGTTAAAGGAAGTATTTTAGCCGATCATTTGGCTCATCAACCGATTAACGATCAAGAATCAGTCGGGTTTGACTTCCCAGACGAAGATGTCATGTATTTGAAAATGAAAGATTGCGATGAACCGCTACCCAGTGAAGGGCCAGAACCAGGTTCCCAATGGGGACTTATTTTTTATGGAGCAGTTAATCATTATGGAAATGGAATTGGGGAAATCATTGTTACCCCTCAGGGTACCCACATTCCTTTCACCGCCAGACTTACGTTCAAATGTACGAACAACGAGGCCGAATACGAAGCTTGTATTATGGGTCTCGAGGAAGCAATTGATTTAAGGATCAAAAACTTGGACGTATATGGCGACTCAGCCCTGGTTATCAATCAGATTAAAGGAGATTGGAACACATACCAATCCGGGTTGATTCCTTACAAAGACTATGCAAGAAGGTTGCTACACTTCTTCAACAGAGTTGAGTTTCATCACATCCCTCGTGATGAGAATCACATGGCTGATGCATTAGCCACCATCTCTTCTATGATTAGTGTAGGTCAATGGAATAACATACCTAAGATTGACATCATACGCCTTGAAAGGCCCGCTTACATCTTCACGATTGAAGCAGTCATAGACGACAAACCTTGGTATCACGATATCAAATGCTTCCTTCAGAAACAAGAGTACCCACCTGGGGCACTAAGAAAAGATAGAAAGACCCTCAGAAGATTGGCTGGAAACTTCTTTCTGAGCAGTGACACTCTCTATAAGAGAAATTTTGACATGGTTTTGCTCCGATGCGTCGACAGACCAGAACCAGACATGCTTATGAAAGAAATTCTTGAAGGATCCTTTGGCACTCATGCCAACGGACACACAATGGCGAGAAAAATCTTAAGAGCAGGGTACTATTGGTTGACGATGGAATCCGATTGCTACAAGTACATGAGGAGGTGTCATAAGTGTCAGATATACTCCGACAAAATTCATGTACCGCCAACACATCTCAAAGTTCTCTCTTCCCCGTGGCCATTCTCGATATGGGGAATCGACATGATTGGCATGATTGAGCCCAAGGCTTCAAACGGACATCGGTTCATCCTGGTCGCCATTGACTACTTCACCAAGTGGGTCAAAGTAGCTTCATTCGCTAATGTAACCCGACAAGTGGTGGTCCGCTTTATCAAAAACAATATCATTTGCCGTTATGGTGTTCCAAGCAAGATCATTACTGATAATGGAGCTAACTTGAACAACAAGATGATGAAAGAGTTGTGCACAGAGTTCAAGATCGAACACCATAACTCATCCCCCTACCGACCAGAGATGAACGGAGCGGTAGAAGCGGCTAACAAGAACATCAAGAAGATCGTTCAAAAGATAGTTGTAACCTACAAACACTGGCACGAGATTTTACCCTTTGCTCTTCACGGTTATCGCACATCTGTCCGCACTTCAACAGGGGCTACCCCTTTCTCTCTAGTATATGGCATGGAAGCAGTGCTCCCCATAGAAGTAGAGATCCCATCAATCAGGGTATTGATGGAAGCTAAGCTCACCGAAGCTGAATGGTGTCAAAGTCGACACGACGAACTGAATCTGGTCGAAGAGAAGCGAATCACGGCACTATGCCATGGTCAGTTGTATCAACAGAAAATGAAGAAGGCGTTCGACAAAAAGGTCCGACCCCGAATCTTCAGGAAAGGAGACCTTGTGCTCAAAAAGATACAATCATTTCTCACTGATTTCCGGGGCAAGTGGACTCCGAATTATGATGGCCCATATGTGGTCACGAAAGGTTTCTCAGGCGGCGCCTTGAGACTCGCAACCATGGATAGAGAGGAATTTACCTACCCCACGAATGTTGATGTAGTTAAGAAATACTTCGCCTAAACTAAAAAAAAACGTCTCGGTGGATTGAAAACCCGAAAGGGCGGTCCAGGAAAAAATTAGAGACATAAAAAAAATATCATCCCGGTGGATTGGAAACATCAAAGAACAATCCAGGCAAAAATTAGGGATTCATGGCAAGTAACTATGTTCAACAGAGGCAAGTTCCTCAGCAACAGTTACATCATCTATCGGAGGAAAACTCCGGTCAAGGTCATCTTCGACAGAAGCTCAGGATGCCCCAAAGTCAAAGTTGGTAGAAGGATAATGGTCGTTATGTTTCAACGTAGCCCTTTTCACTGTAAATTACCATTTTCTAACTTTGTAATTACTCTTTGGAATCACGCATTTGGCTGATTTCCATCCTATCAATAAAATTTGAGCCTTTGTGCTTTTGTTTGTAATTCTCATTTGTTTTAGCTTTATAGAACGACGTTGTTAACATGATTAACGATTCTTGAAGTAAAACAAAAATGAATTTACTTGTTAAAACTTTTTCTGCTTTTAAAATAAAGTCGGAAATTTCTTTTGACTGTTGGACATCAGAAGAATCTCGGTCGCTTCTCCAGAAAGGATCAATCAAGGAATGACATGGGAAAAAAATGGCGTCTCCAACAGAGAAGTTTGTGCACCTCTACAACTCAGACGACTGGGTTCCCCAGCAACTCTGACATCAATTTTTTTTTCGTCAAATGGCATCTCCCCAGGAAAATTCGGCGAGAAGTTTGAGGAAAACCGCTACGAATAGCGTCCCTTGTCAATAATGTTTATTGACAAAAGAAACTAAGACCAGTTCCTTGGTAGGAAACCAGGATCGAGGGGAAGTTTATATCAGAAACTAAGACCAGTTCCTTGGCAGGAAACCAGGATCGAGGGGAAGTTAACAAGAGAAACTAAGACCAGTTCCTTGGTAGGAAACCAGGATCGAGGGGAGGTTTATTCCAAAAGGAAACTGAGACCAGCTCCTTGGCTGAAGACCAGGATCGAGGGGAAGTTTTTACCTTTTCTAAGCATCATTGCTTAGCAAAAGAAGATGAATGCGTAAGCTACCATTCATAACCACCATCAAAATTTTGGGTATTCCGATATTTAATCCTCTTGCACCCCGAATGCCCGAATACCTTCGTCATTCACACCTTCGGGTTCAAGAAGATTAAATAGGGGCATCTGTCATACCCCAAATTTTGACCACTAATATTTCCCATCATTGTGCAAATCATCATCACAATATGGATGAACCATCATGTCTCATCAAATGCCTCAAGGGTTGTTGAGCATTCATTATAATCAAAATTAGGGTTTCAAGCCCTCTCTGAGTGCTTAGACAAAGGATCAATCAAGGAATGACATGATCTTCAACTTGTCTAACCTCTCAAACATTCACAATGGATCAAGAGGACTCCCACTTCAAGGATTAAGCACAAGGTTGCTCCCTTCTAGGTGGATCAAGCTTCAAGATCGCCAGTGTCACCAAATTAGGGTTTTGGTCGACCAGGGCCTCCAGATGGAAATTTTCCTCTGGGCATGAGCCAATGCTTCAAAGCATAACCTAATATACTCCATGGAAACTCATGGACCCAATCATCAAGTCAATTTGGCCTCAAGGGATGCATACATCAAAAATCAGGAATTAGGGTTTCTTGACCTAATTCACCCCTAAGTTGAATTTTAGGGAAAATCATGAGCCAAGACCTCAAGACATGATTTGAGGGTCTCTAATGAACTATGTTGATCCATTTGGAACAATGGATTAATCCAAGAAGCTTGAGCAACAAGTCTCAATTTCATCTGCACCACAATTAGGGTTTTAAGGAAAAAGTCAACTGTAACTTTGACTTTTGACCAGGACATGCTCCCAAACCCTAAGACATGCCTCAATATACCCTATGACACCCATGGAACATGTCCATCAAGTTTGATTTAGGTCAAGGACATGCTTTCCTAAGGAATTGCACAGTTTGGAATTCATCTGATAAAAAGTCAACTGTGCACAAAAGTCAACTTTGACTTTTTGATATTTTTCACAAAAATGGATTTTTAACCCTAAAATGATGTTAATGTATGATTTGAATCATCATTCATCAAATAAATCAAGAAAAGTTGGATAACTTGTAAAAAGGGTAACCATAAAAACTTAGAAAATTTTCTAAGTTAAAAATAAAGTGGCTAGGGTACCAACTTTGGAGGGTCATAACTCCTAAACCACAAGGCCATTTTTTCCCATCCAAAGTTTAATTTGTAGATATCAATTCCCTCTACAAAAACTTCAACTAGACCTAACTCCAATTCATTGTGGATTTTGAGCTATGAGTGAGCCAAAGTGGCTGAAAATATGAAAGTACACCATTTTCCAACACTTAGAAAATTCTGTCTAAGACAGATTTTGTTGAAACACCAAAACTTGTGAGATCTTTTCACATAGTTGCAAGCTTAATCAAGTCCAAAGTTAAACATCAATGTTGTTGCATATGTTGCCAAGAATTCAAAGAGCTTAACAGCATGAATTGATTCAACTTGTGACAAGAAAAATCCATGCCCAAAGTCATGCTGCTGCAAGCTGTTTTGAAAAAATCAGTTTGCATGTTTGCTTGCCACACATGATTTTGAACGAAAAACTGAGGATCAGCATGCCACATGTATTCAAACCAATCACATTGCATCTGATCCAATTGATAAATCTGAGTCAAAAGGCCAAGGAATCTTCCAACTTGAAGTTCATCCACTTTGGCACATTTTGCCTTGAATTCAAAGTGCATTAATGTGGAATAGTGCATTGTCAAGGTAGCTACCCTACTCAGTCAATTTCTCTAATTAAACAACAATAAAAACATCTGAGGAATGTGATTTTGGTCAAGGCATAGCCCTGCTCTTGGGAATGGCTAGCTTGCCTTGCTTGAGAAGAAATCATCCAAGCCAATCCATGCAAATGTGATATGATCCAGCAGCCATTCACTATTCCTCCAAAACAAAAGTTGATCACCTATAAAAAGAGGTCCCAATGGATCATTCAACTCACACCAAAGCCAGTTACAGCACTGCTTTCTCTCACTCTTCCTTAAACCTCATGTTTTTTGTTTTTTGAGTAACCACTATCGGGTTCTGAGTTGCAGCCTTAGGCAATCAATTCTAATTGCTCAAACACATCATATATGATGTATTTGAGGTGTCCAAACACTTAAACACTGACTGTAACACGTCAGGCTCAAAATCACTCTTCAACCAAGCCATTATGCCTCAATTATGCAGGTGGAGGTCTCCAGCTTGATCCAAAGAGTTTCAAAGTGTTCCAAAGCTTGTAACACACTCCATAACATCCATTGAAGCTGTAGGGATCATTAATTCACGACTGGAACAAAGTTTGTGCAGAGTTCCATTTCATCTTGCATCAAGGTAAGCCTCAAAACTCAAACTCCATGATCCATGCATATTTCCTCGCATGATATTTTTGCCAATTGCTTGCCATCATATGTTGATTGTTTTCCCTCAAAAAATTTGATCATAGCACTCATAATCATGCCTACTCGATTGCTTTTGCAAAATTAGGGTTCATACGGCCACAATGATATAATTTGTTATACACTGAAAATGAATGAAATTGGGTATTTCCATCTTCTTCCTTGTGAAAAAATGCATGAGTTTAGTGTTTGAATCATGTCAAATGGTAGAGAGATGAGTGAGATAGAGGGCTTCATGCACGAGCTTTAGGAAGAAGATGGCCATGGCGCCATTTTCAGAAAATCCAACAAGTTCTCTATATATTTTTCCATTGCCATGTTATATTTGAATTGGCATTGCGCCCCAGCGGTTCATCAGCTGGTTTTGTGTGTATTGGCAAGCGAGAGGTCTGGGGTTCGAATCCCCCTCGCCCCAGACTTATTTTTATCACTTGTTTATTTTGTTATTTTTCATATTATTATTTTTAATGATTTGAAAAATTAATAACTCACTCAATTTTAATTATTTTTGACTGATTCTTTTTGTAAAAAATCATAAAAATTTTGAAATATTTTATTCCACCAAAAAATTAGATTTATATTATTTATTTAATATAATTAGTATTTTTGTGAATAAATTCATTTTTAATTGTTTTTAAACATTCTAAAAGTGAATATTTACTTTGAAAATCAAAACCTAATGAGTTTAAATATTCCTTGTGATTATCCCTCATTTTTTTCAAACCTTAAACAAAATCATAAATGGATTATTCAAATTTATTTTGTATTTTGTTTGATTTTCTTTAAATATTTACTTTTAAAGATTAAAATTAGGGTTTTTGATTAATTCAACTTTCACAATTGATTTTCAAATACACTTGGGCCTCTATTAGAGTGTAAGACCCAACCCCCTTGTACAGAAAACATTTTGGGCTTCATTCGTTGTATAAGTCCCTCTGTACATTTTCAAATAAACGGCGCGATCGTCGCCTTTTCAAAACAACCCTGGGCCTACCCTCGAGTAGTAAGAACCATCTCTTTTTCTTTAAACTTTTTTGCGCCTCTATTAGAGTGTAAGACCCAACCCCCTTGTACAGAAAACATTTTGGGCCTCAGTCACTTGTATAAGTCCCTCTGTACAAAACAACAGTGCGCTCACTGATAAAACCTTGGGCCTCTCCTTGAGCTGTAAGCCCCAAATCTTTCTTTTTCAAAGCACTTTCTCCTTTGATTTTGAATATACTGTTGTTTTCAATATTTCTTTGTTGAACAACTAACCAAACAACATGGAAGCTCTACAACCGAGTAAGTGGTTATTGCTTTCGTTTACCGCTTTCATATACATATAACTGTATTGTGGGGTTGTTTCACTATAAGTCTTCTTTCATAAACTCATATCAACTGTGTAATAATAGTATAGATGTTTAGAGTTTCCCCGGTAACTACGTCTAGCATTAAGCCCATTGATCACTCTTAGAAATAGTCTAAACTAGATCCCCATACGATTACCAGACACAGTCTTCCCTCCTCTTGGGGTTAAACAATATGGAGACATGAAAGGCAGCATTCTCTGTGAACCCGTTCATAGACTGTCACTCATAGAAGTTGTCAAAGAAACTCTATTCCCCAGAGATGATCTTTTCTCCGTGAATGGCATCTCTTGAGTTTTTTCCAAATTCTCAAACTTTCCTGACTTGATCTATTCCTTGTGAATAGCTTGCCTTGAATTTCTCAGGGTTTGGGGACCCATCGGCTTCATAAAAGCATCGGCCTCCTCTTGGGCATTATACAAGGACCCACAGGCTTCCTAAAAGCACCCTCGCCTCCTCTTAGGCTTCGTATAATGATCTCTTCCTCCGGGAATGATAGCCTTCTCTTGGGCTTCGTACAAGGACCTCTCGGCTTCTTGAAAGTTTCCAGCCTCCTCTTGGGCTTCGTACAAATTGTCCCGACGACCTCCTAAAGGTATAGGAACAGAACTTAATCATCTACATAGAGCAGTCCTTTCAAAGAGTCTACTACTGTTTCTTAAAACATAGTACAAAAGATGAAACTCTAGACTTGAACAGTCTAATCTCCTTGAGTCTCAAAGACATTCTCAAGCACCCTTCAAGAATAGGAAGGAAACCCGTAGACTCAGACAGTCTCAATACCACTTGGATTTCCCGCTTCGTTAAAGAACAAGAATAACCCAGATCCTTGAATCAAATCCTTGAGTACAGTGTTACTCATATAAGAACTGATTTTCTCTTTAAAAATAAGCATACTAGACATGTCACTTAACTGAAACAGTAACCCTAGCCTCTCTCTTGGGCTTTGTACAATGATCCTCCCCAGCGGAGTCAAACAATGTTTAGACTCTCTCTCGGGCTTTATACGAGACACATAAGGGACTTCCTCGTTGAGTCAATCACCCTTTTGCCTTTATCTCGGGCTTTATACGAGATACAAAAAGGTTCTTATTGAGCTAAACAAGCAATAGCCTCCATCTCGGGCTTTATACGAGATACCAAAAGATTCCCTTGTTGAGTCAAACCTTTTCGCCTCCATCTCGGGCTTTGTACGAGATACACAAATACTCTCTTGTTGAGTAAAAAAGATCCTCTTGTGGGATCAACCCCTTTTAGCCTCTCTCTCGGGCTTTGTACGAGACACATATTAGCCTCCTCTTAGGCTTTATATAAGAAAACCACTGGTTGATCCAATCAACCTTTTAGCATCAAAGTTGTGCCTCGTTCACAGTACACAAACATCAAGCAACTCCCTTCATCTAATCGCTATAAGCGGCAAGCCTCTAGATCATCTACATCCATGCCACTGTCCCTCTTTTAGCATGAGAAATTTCTAAGGAAAGATGGCATTGCTCTACACTGAGTTAAAGTCTTCTCCTTCAGGTTAAAATCCCCTATAAAGGAAATTATGGTATTGCTAGGATCCGCGTATCCCGGTTAAAGTAATCCTCCTTTACAGTCTGTCACCTAACAGTTGTGACAAACAGACCCCCTTTAGAGATGACAAATTCTCTCTAAGGTAAACCCTTCAGCTTCATATCTTGGGCTTTGAACAAGATACAAACTACCTTTCGCTTCACGTCTTGGGCTTTGAACAAGACACCAAAAACACCCATTTCCTCCAATAGAATAGGAGGAACTACGAACGCTCTGATTTCCCTGTTTCGGTAAACGGGAATACGTAGGCCTAAGATTGAAAGAAAAATCTTAGCGAGCACACTAAACAAAAACCCAAAATCCCATACTCTCATGTATCTATCAAAAAGCATCAGTCCTTACATCCTAACCCTTGTTCCCCGCTAGAAAGTCCTAGAAAGAAAGAAAATCGTATTGGCGAAAATACAAATAACCAGTACAAAGGCCCCCCCCACATTGATCGCATCCGTTACCTAACAGACCGCTGTTTAAACTCAGTATGCAAAGCAGGGTTAATTGGAGACATCTATTTCCCTTCCTTCATCAGCTTTAATAGGATAAAAAATGAATTGACCTATAGTAAACTCAACCGCAGAGAGCGACCAGCGCTTAAGAACCGCGTCCAAAATCGCTCGCTACAAGGGCCTTTGGACGTCGAAGGAATTATAAAGGATAGTTGTCGGTGATTGTATGAAGTTAAGGGATCACTGAATTACCTCATGGGGATTTGATGATTGTTTGTTATCCGAGACCAAGATAAGGTGTTACGATTTTGTTTGTGACTCAGTAGAGGAATGTAGAATGGTACATTCTTTCCGAAGTAAGATGCGACTAAGTGTGTTGTATGGAACCACAGATGAGTTATAGAAAAGTAAAGTTCGAAGTTAACCCAATATTGGAATAAGAGTATGACTAAGGACGTGGAGTTGATGAATTGTGAAAACAAGGATTTGGATTGTGAAGTCGAGTTGGAATTGGAATACGTCAGAAATTTTGACGGAGGTAAAGATTAAGTATGAATCTAAGACAATGATGCAAGTTGTGGTTATTGTTGAACAAAGGAAATTCGGGGGTGAATTTCAATTTAAGGGGGAGAGAGTGTAATACCCCATATTATTGAAATGCTCAATTGGATACCAGATGAATATCTATGTGCTCTATCTTTGGGTAATTGGATTAATGGAATCCACTAAGTACTTTAAGTATTATCAATTGGGATCAATAGAGTAACTAATGAACTCTGAAGAGATCAATTATTTTAGTAAAGAGACAGATTAATATTTATTAGTTCAAGAGAGGATTTTATGGTAACTCTAATAATTGATCAAATTGGTTGAGACGACAAAATATCAATTGGAGATATTTTACCCGGTTGGATTATAATATATAATAAGTTTATATATATATATATTTGTTATAAGAAAGAAAAAGAAGGAAAAAGATAGAAAGAGGAAAATGGAGAGAAAGAAGAGAAGAAGCTCAAGGGAGAAGAAGAGAAAGTTGGATCATTGGATCATCATCTTCTTCAAACTCCTCTTCAGTTATCAGGTGGGTTCTAGTTAGACACTTTAAGTTCTAGAACTTTAAGTTTAGAACTTAGGTTAGATTTGAGAGAAAATGATTAAACGGATTAATCAATGAAATCTAACGGATGAAATGTGTTATAAAATGTGTAGTATAGTCGTGTTATGTGTGGATTGAACCTACCATACTTGTTTTGATGTCCCAATATGTTTAGGTATGAGTTGGAATGGTTTAGAATGAAGAAAAATATGTATTTTTTGGGTTCTGTTACGCAGTAACCGGTTACAGCATATGTGCTAACCGGTTACCCTTTGAAAAATGACATTTCTGGGCTGTTTTCTAGCCAGTAACCGGTTACAGCATATCTGCTAACCGGTTACCACTGCTGTTGGTAGAAAAATGAAAATTAAAATGGTCGTATCTTTTGAATCGTAAGTCCGTTTTGGTCCCCGTTCGAAGCGTTGGGAAGCTAATTTTATGCTCTATGTGATAGTGAGGTAGAAGCATGGTTATATGCTATGGATTGATAAGAAAAATATAGAAATGCAATGTATGTAGTTTTGTTTCCACCAAAACTCAAGAATCGGGAATCCGATTGATACGAGTCCAAAGCCTTTGGAAAGATGATCCAATGAGGCAGTGAATGGTATTGTGAGACCATGATATAACCAAGGATGCTTGGTAGAGAATAGGGTTGGCTTATATGCCTTAAAATGTGTGTGAACTACTATGTGAAAAGTGATGTTTTATGTGTGGTGTGATTATATGTGTTTTACTTGTAATATTTGTGTTATGCCATATCTATCTAATTGTTATTAAAAATGAATGTAAGAAAATATGCATGCTTAAAATATGAATTAAGAAGAGTGAGGAAACTTTACCCCAAAACGAAATGGTATAATTCTAGGTTGTGAATAGAATTGTGATAGAAACTCTGAATGGCGATGCTCATGCATTCATTGACAAGTTCTGGCCTAGAGTAGATAACTTATGACGAACGCTCGTGCTTAAGGTGTCGAGACGTGTGTCTGACAACACTCGTGCGTGCGGGGCCGAGGCGTGTGTTAGATACTAATGTCATAAAATGAGTAAACACTAGTATGAAACATGTGTGTTAACCTTTGTGGTTGTGATAAGGCATTATGGCCTTGTGATTGTCGAATACAATCCCGTTTATGTGTGTGATCACGTAATCGTAACCGGTTCTTTGAGTTGCAGTTTCATGAGTCTCGAGCTCCTCTGAAACAAGGCATGGTACTTGGCAGGTTTGATTCCCGTGTGTAGTACGAATGGAACCTGAGGGTAGAGACTTGTGATGGTTAACAGGCCATGTGAAGTGACGGTTCACGTCTAACAGGTCGATGTTCCCGAATCCATTTCGTATGCCAAGTAAATTGCAAGGATCCATGACTCGGGTCGACTTCTAGACATAGAAGAGGACGGGAATAGGGGATGCCTTGGCATGGTTATCGATTAGTGATATTGTGAGTTGATGAACTCATGGCATGTTTCCATATAGTGTGAGAATTCATTTTATTCACTCGAATGTCCCTTCCCTTTCCCTTGGACTCGGGTTAGGATTGTTAGAACCTTGTAAAGCCTAGAGGACTTTAAGATAGAGAACTCACTGAGATTTGATGTATCTCACCCCACTATAGTTGCTATATTTTAGGTACTTGCAGGTTCGATTTACAAGTGGAGCGATGCTTGGATGTTTCAAGAGAAGCTTAGTTAAGCTTATACCGCTGTGTACTATTTTATTGTTCTTGTGCAATGAGGAATATTGTATAATGTTCTTAGATTTTTATTTTGGCTAGTTTCCATGACTTGTGCCATATGTGTATTTATGTTTTAGAAATGGACAAGTATGTGAACTATGCCATTAGGCACTTTTGATGTGTCAGTACCAAATAAAAACACTTGTATGGTATTATTCTAGATAAATATTATATAGGGCGTTACAGTACAAGACACAAATAATCACTCTCTTGTTGAGTATAAAAGATTCTCTTGTTGAGTCATACCTTTCGCCTCCGTCTTGGGCTTTGTACAAGACACAAATAAACACTCTCTTGTTGAGTATAAAAGACTCTCTTGTTGAGTCAATCTCCCTTTAGCCTCAATCTCGGGCTTCGTACGAGATAGTAAAACACTCTCTTGTTGAGTATAAAAGATTCTCTTGTTGAGTCAACCTTTAGCTTCTGTCTTGGGCTTTGTACAAGACACAAATAAAACACTCTCTTGTTGAGTATAAAAGATTCTCTTGTTGAGTCAACCTTTAGCCTCCGTCTTGGGCTTTGTACAAGACATACCTAAAACACTCTCTTGTTGAGTATAAAAGATTCTCTTGTTGAGTCAAACCTTTCGCCTCCGTCTTGGGCTTCGTACAAGACACATACAAACACTTTCTTGTTGAGTATAAAAGACTTTCTTTTTGAGTCAGACCCTTCTAGCCTCCATCTTGGGCTTCATACAAGATACATAAAAATTCTCCCCAGCGGAGTCAAAAATTATTTTCAGCCTCCTCTTAGGCTTTGTATAAAGATATCCCCTGTTGAGTCAATCAACCTTTTAGCATCAAAACATGCTTTGCTCACAGCATACAAACATCAACAACTCCTCTTTAGAGATGACAAATTCTCTCTGTCAGGACCCTTTTAGCTTCACATCTTGGGCTTTGAACAAGATACAAATCACCTTTAGCTTCATCTCTTGGGCTTTGAACAAGACACTAAAACACTTTTTCCTCCCCTAAAATAGGAGAAACTACGATCGCTCTGATTTCCCTGTTTCATTAAACGGGAATACGTAGGCATAAGATTGCAAAATCTTAGCGAGCACGCCACATCAAAAACCTCAGGTCTCATACCCTCACATATCGATCAAAACATCCAAATCCATATTCCCCACTAAAAGTTTAAACTTAAGCAAAATAACCTAAGAGAGGCCCCCCTACATCGATCGCATTTGTAAATTAACAGACAGCTGTTTAAACTCAGTATGCAAGCAGGGTTAATTGGAGACATCTATTTCCCTTCCTTAATTAGCTCACAATAGGATAAAAAATGAATCGAACTGTAGTACCAAGCAATAGTGGCTCAGGACCACAAAAATCGCACTACAATAACACTATCAGAACCTCAAGGCATCTGATATCTCAACTCTTCTGGAACCCTCAGCAAGAGTTGATTCCCCATTTGGATCTGCCTTGGGATCTCAATAATCCCCAGCAAAGATTGCCTCCTCTTAGGCTTTGTATAATGATCTTTCCTCAGCACAGTCAACCTCCTCTTGGGCTTTGTACAATGATTCTCCCCAGCGGAGCTAACCTTTTCAGACTCTTGTTGAGTCAGATAACCTTTTCAGACTCTCTTGTTGAGTCAATCACTTTTCAGACTCTCTTGTTGAGTCAATCAACTTTTAGACTCTCTTGTTGAGTCAATCACCTTTTAGCACTCTCTTGTTGAGTCAACCCTTTTAGCCTCAATCTTGGGCTTTGTACAAGACAGATAAAACCACTCTCTTGTTGAGTCAATCTTTTTTTTTATATAAAGATTTCCTCTAGCAGAAGTTAGCCTCCTCTTAGGCTTTGTATAATGATTTCTCCAGCTTGTTCAACCATAATCCTGGGCTTTGTACAGGACAGATAAAAGCACTCTCTTGTTAAGTCAAACCCTTTTAGCCTTAATCTTGGGCTTTGTACAAGACATAAATCTTCATAACCTTCTCTTAAGCTTTGGACAAACATCTTCCCCAGCAGAGCCAATTTCTCCTAGCCTCCTTTTAGGCTTTGAGAAATGATTTCCTCAGCAGAGTCAAACTCATTTCAGCCTCAATCTTGGGCTTCGTACAAGACACTTAAAATATCCTTAGCCGAGTCAGTAAAGTCTCGCATTTAGCCTCAATCTTGGGCTTTGTACAAGACAGATAAAGATTTCTTTCCCACAGAGTCAGTTTTCGTTTCAGCCTCAATCTTGGGCTTTGTACAAGACACATACAAACCTCCCCGGCGGAGTCAAAATCCCTTTTAGCCTCAATCCTGGGCTTTGTACAAGACAGACAAAACATATTCCCCGGAAAAGTTAAACTTTTAGCCTCCTCTTAGGCTTTGTATAATGCTATCCCCAAAAGAGTCAGTATATTTTAGCCTCAATCTTAGGCTTGGTACAAGACAAATAAACGCTCTCTTGTTGAGTCAGTCTTTCCTAGCCTCCTCTTAGGCTTTGTATAAGGACTTCCGCAGTGGAGTCAATCAACCTCTTAGCTTCAACCTTGGGCTTTGATCAAGGCACAAAAAAAAAATCAACAATCCCCTCAGAGGAAGTCCAATCCCCCCTTAGAGATGACAAATTCTCTCTCAGTCAAACCTTTTAGCTTCAATCTTGGGCTTTGATCAAGACACTAAAACATCTCTTTTCCTCCCTTAGAATAGGAGGAACTACGATTGCTCTGATTTCCCTGTTTCATTTAAATGGGAATACGTAGGCATAAGATTGCGAAATCTTAGCGAGCATACTAATCAAAAACTCTAGGTCCAGTACCTTCACACATTCGAAATCTTAGCAAATGTTCAACCAAAAACTTAGGTCCAGTACCTTACCAAAAACATCGGGAAAACCCAAACATCAACGAAAACTCACTCTCCCACTCATATTTCCCAAGAAACTTTCCCAACCAATTAACGGATAAACACCATCAAGTACAAAGCGAAACCTAAAGCTAACATCCTGTGGATAACCACATATAGGATGGGTAATTGACAACTTCCCATTGTTTAACCTGACCTCGGACCCCCAATCTCTTTAAAGCGTTTGTTCGGTAAAACATTCGCGTGCAAGGTTAGTTTTAGATAGCTTCCCTTTCCCTTCCAGCTTCATGGGATAAATAAGAAATCAGAAAGTAGCACCCCCTCCTCATTGTGAGGAGAAAACCCAATTTTCTGCGATAAGGTGGTCGCGTCACCAACAAAAATCGCGCGCTACAGTGAAATGGAGACTCTGCTGGGGAGTCATTGTTCGTATAGGACTAGGATTATAATTCTTAAGAGGTCTAGGGTGTTAGTTTTAGGAATGATTATATATATCGCTTTTCCTAATTGATATCCGTGTTTATTTTTCTGCTAATGGGACTGTGGGTGATGCCGCATCTGGAAAGTTTGAGTGATACCTAAGATAAGTGATGCCATAGACGGGTGGTCTTATAGGGAGTGATTCTCGAATAAGCGATCCTGGTAGACCATCGCCTCAGTGGAGATACCCTTTGCGGATTCAATGTCTAAACGACTTCAGTTATTGAAAGCAGATTGTTCGATTGTGGTATCCCTGAAATTGAGGATTTAGTAGACTGAGACCATGTGACTATTTTGTAGTGCGAAAGCTATCGGAAATAGTTGTCACGCGATACTACCCTCATTTGAGATTACTCTAAGATACTGCAGCTCGCTCGGGTGAACCAGCCTGATGTTGTTATCCCAATGGGGGTCAATGATTTTGAGGACAGATACAAAATTCACCATAGTACAACCTTTGGGAATGGGTAGAGCCATGACTCCATGCTCGTGACGCTGAACCTTTGACCCCATGTTTTTTCTATGTTTTTGTGTGCTGCATTCATGCATTCATTTAAAAAACTTTAAAACAAAAGAAAATTTTCTCTTCTAGTCTCTTTGTTTTTCAAATTAAACTAAGACAATGATTGTAAAGATCAGAGAGAAAGACCGCGTTATGGATTTCGGTAGAAGGAAGACGCATAAGTACACCTTCATGGTTCCAAAATTAGAGGATTTAAGAGGGTTGGCAAGGATGATCACCAACCCTGATGCTTTCAGAGCTAAGTACGGAGGAATGATGTCTCTGTTAAGGGTCCATGTAATTGAAGGAATCCTGGCTACGCTAATTCAGTTTTAAGATCCGGTCTATCACTATTTCACATTCCCGGATTATCAACTAGCACCAACACTGGAGGAGTACTCTCACCTGACTAATTTACCCATCACTGACCAAGCTCCCTTTTCTGGACTGGAAGAAATTCCAAAGGATCAAACCATTGCAAGAGCAATCTATTTGGACGAGTCAGAAGTCAGGACTCACATGACCGCTAAGAACGAAATCCCAGGTTTACCGGCCAAGTTTTTGGTAAAGAAAGCTTTGTACTATGCTAGTATAGGGAACGTAACTGCTTTCGAGAGCATCTTTGTTTTGCTCACCTACGGGTTATTTCTGTTTCCCAACATTGATAACTTCGTTGATATCAATGCCATTAAGATATTTCTGATTGGAAACCCCGTACTGACCTTCCTCGCAGATGCTTATCATTCTGTACACCTAAGGAATTTATACAGCGGAGGAATGATCACATGCTGTGTACCCCTGCTATACAAATGGTTCACTTCCCATTTACCCAAGTCTGCTGCTTTTTGGGATCATAAGAGTACTTTACGTTGGTTACAGAGAATCATGTATGTTACCAACTCTGACATAGATTGGTACAACCGGATCTATGATGGGATCAGAATCATTGACCGTTGTGGAAACTTCCCTAATGTACCCCTCATAGGAATTAAAGGAGGAATCAATTATCATCCAGTTTTAGTTCGTCGTCAATTCGGATACCCAATGAGACATGTCCCGCGTAATGTTCATCTGGAAGGTCTTTTCTTCAAGGAAGGAGAAAATGACAGGCCAATAAAGACAGAAATAGTGCATGCCTGGAAACATGTTCACAGGAAAGGAAGAGAGTCTCTAGGAAAACCAGACTGTGTTTCTGTGGAACCTTATCTCCACTGGGTACAAACTAGAGCTCTCAAGCTGAGGATGCCTTACCCTCATCAAGAAGTTCTTCCGCTAAAGGAATTTGTCCTTTATTTTATGTCTGATACGGAAAAACTCCAGGTCACTCTCAACAAAGTTCAACGGGAAAAATAAATCTTGGAAGAACAAGTACCGCATTCTCAATGTGGAGTGTACCAAAATACAGCACCTGTTAAAAGAAAAGGATGCTCTGATCGGGATTTTAGAGCAACATGCTGTAGAAAATCAAGAAGACTAAAGGAATTTTTTCGCTCCTTTCACTTGGCAAAGGAATGACAACCCGACAACGACTCAAGAGCCCCGGTCAAAGAAAAGGAAAATCCCAGAACCAGCACCTGAGCTCTCTTCAGAGAGGACTCGGGATCCATAAGTTTAGACGTTTCCTTTTACAGCACCTTGTAAATTACTGTATTTCCATTTCCGCAATTTTTGAATTCAATAAAACGGGGTTTCCCCCACTGTATAATATTTGCAATCCAATTGTTGAAGTTTCTTTTGATTAAATAAAATTAATTAAAATATAATTATTGCATATCATTCATCATTCTCACATAACGCATTCTTCTTACCTACGAATCTCACGTTTGTGTCTCAATTCTAGAGTCAAACTGTCTCATTCGTACAATACTCGGGCCAATCGACAAAAGAAAATGGATAATTTCGAGGAAGAGAACAGAGAGCTGAGAGAAGAAATCGACGCCCTGAAAGAAGACCTGAGAAAACTTCACAATGACATGCAACCTCTGGCAGCAGCTCAGATACAACAACAAAGGACTGTGATATCAGAGATCACATCTACGCCCATAGTGTAAAAGTATGATCCTCAGTATAACATGCCCAAAGATTGTCCCTGGGACATGCCACTCAACTATATCCCGGAAGGATATATTCCACCGATCACGGAAGATTCGAAAAATGCAGCAGGAACCGCTGGGCCTGAAGGTTACAAACTTCAGGAAAGCGAAGATGCAAGGGGCATGACAGCAACTCCTGAAGGTTACAAACTTCGGGATAAGGATACACCAAGAGTCACTTCCGTAATGACTATACCACCACTCATGGTACACACTTCCCGGAAGGACAGATTCCACAGATACCCTCTGGTGGAAACGAAAGTATGTACGACAGAATGAATGAGTTCCAGGAACAATTCCTGGAAATTCAGAAGGAACTGCATGCCATTCGCGGTCAGGATCTATTCGGAAAGGACGCCGCAGACCTTTGTTTGGTCCCCAATGTGAAAATTCCGCACAAATTCAAGGTGCCCGAGTTTGAAAAATACAGGGGCAACTCTTGACCTCAAATTCATTTGGTGATGTACGCTCGGAAGATGTCAACTCAGACGGAGAACCAACAGCTACTGATCCACTATTTCCAAGATAGTTTAACCGATACCGCACTCAAATGGTACATGGGTTTAAACCGCACTAAGATCGTCACTTTCAGAGATCTTGGCGCTGCCTTCGTTCAGCAGTATAAGTATAACCTGGACATGGCACCGGACAGAGATCAACTCAGAGCAATGTTGCAGAAGGACAAGGAAACCTTTAAGGAATATGCTCAGAGATGGCGTGAAATTGCCGCCCAGATTTCTCCACCTCTCGAGGAAAAAGAGATGACAAATATCTTCTTGAAAACCTTGAGCTCATTTTACTACGACCGAATGGTCGCCAGTGCGCCCAGCGACTTTACTGAAATGGTAGGCATGGGAGTTTGTCTTAAAGAAGCAGTCCGAGAAGGACGTCTGGTCAAAGACGCTGGACCATCAAGCAGTACCAAAAGATACGGTAGCACTTTCCCTAAGAAAAAAGAGCAAGATATTGGTAATATCTCTCTCGGAAAGCAAAGGCGACGGTACCAACCAGTAGCAGCTGTAACTCCTGCTATCAACCCTGCGCCTGTTCTAACGTATCAACCTCGGGTTGCTCAGAGCCAGCCGAATCAACAACAATATCAGCAAAGGACGCAACAGCCTCTTCAGCAGGCTCATCCTCAGTTTAATAACAACTGTACAATGCGACCACCAGGGTTTGACCCTATACCAATGTTGTACGCAGAACTGCTTCCACTACTACTGGTCAAGGGGCACGTCTAAACCAGGGCTCCTATTGCGATACCAGAGAATCCGCCTTTTTGGTTCAAAGCGGATCAGACTTCCCCTTACCATCAAGGAGGACCAGGGCATAACATAGAAAACTGTATCAGCTTCATATCTGATATGCAGAAGCTTATCAGGAACGGGGTCTTATCCTTCAAGTATACAAATCCAAATGTATAGACAAACCCGTTGCCTCAACATGAGAAAGCTGCGGTAAATTTGATAGAGGAAGAGTCTAAACACCGCTATCAAATTCACGATGTACTCTTATTAGGAGCCAACCTGGTCAAGATGCATTGTAGACAAAGTGGATACGATCATGTATCGTCTCATAACTATCACCAGTGTGATATTTGCTCTAAAGACAATCAAGGATGTTCTGTGGTGCAATCAGCTCTACAAGAATAGATGCATCTCGGATGGATCCAAGATCACCGAATCCGTGAAGTCAACATGACTTATACAAATTCCAACATCATCCAGAACCACAACATTCTGGCGATGAATGTCAACTTGGTGGCAATGCACTAAAGGCAAAGCCAACATCATGATCTTCCACGGCACAATTACGATTCCTGTCTGATCTGCTCGGTAAATAATCAGGGATGCTCTTTTGCACAAGAGGCCCTCCTGCGTCATATGGATCTTTGATGGATCCAGGATTACCGTGATAGAAGTCACTATCAAGTCAACATGATTCAAATCTTTGATATTCGCTTGATGAATACCAGCTTGGTGGAATTACACGCTAAGCAAGTCCAGCTCGGTTTTCTGACTTCACATGATTATCAGAACTGTAAAGTATGTCGTGGAGATGACCAAGGATGTGCACTTGTTCAGAGAACACTACAACACTTATTAAACCACTGGTGGCTTCCGATTTATCTAGATGAAGACACACAACAAGCCAGTATAATTAACGGGAACCCTAATGGGCATCAAAGTCAGGATGTTCGATCAATGGAAACAGATCTAGTGAGGTTACACTGCATATAAAGAGGATGTGGTCGGGTGCCACCACACTACTATGAGCGCTGTAGAGTTTGCTCAGAGGATAACCAAGGATGCTACCTCGTGCGAGCAGCCCTTCAAAGTCAGATGGACCACAAAGAGATTAAACCATGTTCAAGCTCTGGTCCAGTCAACATAATGTCAGACTATCATCCTAATCAAGGCAAAGAAGTCGTCTTAATCCCTAAACGAGAAGTGGCCAAAGATGTATGTGTCATAATCCCTTTACTCCATGAATCAATAGTTCCTCTTGATAGTGGAAAAATTCTCAACCTCGAACCAATTGAGGCCAGCTACGACGGTCAGAAAAGTCAAAAGGCTCCTGTAGTTATCTGTCTGCCGAGACCAGTACCGTATAAATCCGATAAGGCTATCCCTTACAAATACGGTGCAACAACATTTGAGAATGGGAATGAAACTCCATTACCCTCCGTCGTGAATATTGCAGACATCAGTTGAGTAACACGGAGCGGCCGGATCTTCAACAGAGGAGTTGGAGAACCCATCAAGGAAAAGGAACCTCAAGCAGAAGTTCCCCTTCAACCAGTCGGACAATCTGTACTCCCGACCTTTCGAAGAATAACGATGAGATGCTGAAGCTCATCCAGAAGAGTGAGTACAATATTGTTGACCAACTAATGCAAACTCCTTCAAAAATCTCAGTGTTATCTCTTTTACTCAGTTCCGAAGCTCACAGGGAGGCTCTACAGAAAGTCTTAGAGCAAGCCTTTATGGAACAAGATGTGACAATAAGACAATTCGACAGCATCATCTCCAACATCACTTCCTGCAACAACTTAAGGTTCAGTGATGAGGAACTGCCAGAAGAAGGCAAAAATCACTACATGACACTTAACATTACAGTCAACTGCCAGGACGATGCTTTAGCCAGCGTACTGGTAGACACCGGATCAGCTCTAAATGTTTTACCAAAATCTACTCTAATGCGATTATCATTTCAAGGGTCTCCGATGAGAGGCAGTGAGGTCATCGTCAAAGCGTTTGACGGATCCCAAAAAACAGTTATCGGCAAAGTCGAACTTTCCATAACTATCGGTCCTCACACTTTCCAAGTCAATTTCCAGGTCATGGACATCCGGGCAGCATACAGTTGTTTGTTAGAAAGATCTTGGATACACGAGGCTGGGGTAGTCACTTTGACACTTCACCAGAAGCTGAAGTTCGTCAAGAATGACCAACTAGTCACAGTCTGAAGTTCGTGAGTAACTTATCGTCGTCCACTTGTGTAGAACCAGAGGAGGAGGTTGGAACCCAGTTCCAGGAACTTTCGGTGAGCAATGACAACCAATTAGAAAGAGGAACGTCGATTTCCTCGTACAAAGATGCTCTCAAAGTAATCAAAAGTAACAATGCAAAAGGATTGGGACAGCTTGTCATTCCTACAGATAACAAGACAAAGAAAAGTCTTGGTTTTTTCTCAACCTGTACCCAGACTGCTACTAACGATGAAAGTTTTCATCCCATTCAAGACTTCTTCCACAGTGGAGGTTTCCTTTACCCAGTGTCTCAAGAAGTACATACCATCAACGAGGGAGATTCCTCCGATACAGATGAAGAGTGGAAGTCCTATCTTAACGAGGACTGTTATATGTCTCAGGGAGAGGTGCATATGCCATTTTGTTATCCCGCACAGAGTCCGAGATATATACCAAGATCAGACGTCAAAATGATGTATGGAGATTGTGATCCGGAAGGATGTCGTGCTCCACCAAACTCATTAGAGGAGGACACTCCGATAAAAGACAACTTTGACTATGACTATTATGGCCCAATGGATGGCCTGCCTATCTGGCAGTCGTACCCAGGAGACTTGGGGAAAAAGAGTCAGCCAAACGATACATATCAGCTGAGCATCATTGAAAAGAATACCTACGTCCCCACCAAATCATGGGATCATTACTCAGGGAATTCAGAAAACATCCAACATGACGATGAATTTGCAAAGAGCGCAGGACAAAAGTTCCTTAACTATGCTTTTCCCGAGGTCAACATCATCAAGAGGGATGACTCCTCCAGTTCCAAAGAAGTGCGGGACAGCTTGGGACAACCGAGTGGCAAGTACGACTTCCTGGTCAAGTACACCGCTCCTGAAAGCTCTCATATCAGGCTCGAAGACATCCAGCCCACTGGATGGGGAGATCTACCTGAGAGTATAAATACTGTGCAAGATACAATAGAGGAGTTCATCTACGATAATTCTGCCTGGGAGACAGACCCCAACGATCCTGCTCCGCCAGAAATCAGCGACATTTCTGAGGACAAACCAAGAAAGAAGGTACCAGACTTTGTGATTCACCGAGGAGTTCGCCGCCAATGGGTTGCTTTCGATGTCCCGAAAATCGTCCATAAGTCTAAGTAATTGTCGTCTTTGTTTTGACCTTTCACCCTGCCCAGGTGAAACGGATGTTTTGATAGGGCTCACTTTCTGTAAATGTCCCTTTTTGCTTCGCCCAATGCGACAGAGTTTTGTTTTATAGGGCTGTAGTTTCAAGAATCGACCAAATCATAAATAAATAAATAAACGTCATTCTGTAATTTTTGTATTTATTGTTGTTTTTGCTTTTCACTTTTCAAAAAATGGTAATCCTATAAAACAACTAAAAAATAATAAAAAACAAGCATTTTTCATAAGATACACTACACACACTATTGCATTCTCTCTATCTCTTCTAACAAAACAAATCATCACGTCATGCAGATTGCTTGTTTTAAACCCCATTGAAAAATACAATCCGATGCCTTCTCCCAACTTTGAATTCCCGGTATTTGAGGCTGAAGAAGAAGAGGACGCAGAAATTCCATAAGAGATCTCACGACTACTAAGACAAGAGGAAATTTCCATTAAACCTCACAAAGAGCCGTTGGAAACGGTCAACTTAGGTTCAGAAGAAGAGAGAAAAGCGGTCAAGATTCGGGCACTGCTCAGTCCAACTGTCAAAGAAAGTTTGATAAAACTCCTCAAAGAGTTTCCCGATGTATTCGCTTGGTCCTATCAGGACATGCCAGGGTTGGATACCAGCATCGTGGAACATCATCTACCGTTAAGATCAGAATGTCCGCAAGTAAAACAAAGGCTGAGACGGACTCATCCAGACATGGCCATCAAAATCAAAGAGGAAGTACAGAAACAGATTGACGCGGGTTTCCTCGCAACATCAGAATATCCTCAATTGCTAGCCAACATAGTAACAGTTCTAAAAAAGGACGGAAAAGTTAGAATGTGCGTGGATTACAGGGATCTGAACAAAACCAGTCCAAAGGATGACTTTCCCTTGCCACACATAGACGTGCTAGTAGACAGTACAACAAAGTTCAAGGTCTTCTCCTTCATAGATGGATTCTCGGGCCATAATCAGATAAAAATGGTGCCGGAAGACATGGAGAAAACTTCCTTCATCACTCCATGGGGCACCTTCTATTACAAGGTAATGTTGTTCGGTTTGAAGAATGCTGGGGGAACCTATCAAAGGGCCATGACTACTCTATTTCATGACATGTACACAAAGAAATCGAAGTATATGTCGATGATATGATTGCCAAATCTAAGACAGAAGAGGAGCATGTGACCCACCTGTCAAAACTATTCGAGTGTCTGAGGAAATACAAACTCCGCTTGAATCCCAACAAATGCACGTTTGGTGTTCGCTCAGGAAAACTCTTGGGGTTCATCGTCAGCCAGAAAGGAATTAAGGTTGATCCTGACAAGGTCAAGGCCATTCAAGAAATGCCTTCTCCAAAGACTGAGAAATAAGTCAGGGGATTCCTGGGACGTTTGAATTACATTTCCAGATTTATATTCCTCATGACCGCGACATGCGCGCCGATCTTCAAACTACTCAAAAGGATACAATCATTCCTCACTGATTCCCGGGGCAAATTGACTCTGAATTATGACGGCCCCTATGTGGTCAAGAAAACTTTCTCAAGCGGCGCCTTGAGACTCGCAACCATGGATGGAGAAGAATTTGCCTACCCCACGAATGTTGACATAGTCAAGAAATACTTCGCCTAAAAAAAAGTCTCGGTGGATTGAAAACCTGAAAGGGCGATCTAGGCAAAATTTAGAGACATAAGAAAAAAAAATCATCCCGATGGATTAGAAATCTCAAAGTACAATCCAGGCAAAAATTAGGGATTAATGGCAAGTAACTACGTCTGACAAGGTTAAATCCCTCAGCAGTAATGCCGTCCATCAAGAAAACTCCAGTCAAGGTCATCTTCGACGGAAGCTCAGGATGTCCAGAATTCAAAGTTGGTAGAAGGATAACGGTCGTTATGTCTCAATGTAGCCCTTTTCCCTTAAATTACCATTTTCTTACTTTGTAAATACTCTATGGAATCACGCGCTTAGCTGATTTCCATCCTATCAATAAAATTTGAGCCCTACTGCTTTTGTTTGCAATTCTTATTTATTTTAACTTTACAGAATGACATTTTAATATGATCAACGATTCTTGAAATAAAACAAAAATGAATTTACTTGTCAAACTTTTTCTGCTTTTAAAGTAAAGATGGCAATTCTTTTGACTATTGAACATCGAAAGAACATCGGCCGCTTCTCCAAAGGTGGTCAAACTTCAAAGTGCAGAATCAAAGTACTCCTTCTCAAACCAGTATGCCTGAATGAAGGATCAACCATGTCAGGTACCATGTGCCATCTGACATCCCCGGCAGAGTTCTTACCTCCTAAGCCCGACCAATTTTTTCCCCACAGGGACTATCTCTCCTAAGCAAGGCAGAATTGCTATTTTGGACCAAATGGTACTTCCTTGTCCCCCGCAGTGGCCGAGTATCCAGTCGTGTTCATCCACTAGTCTATATGTCGCGTCAGTTTTGTTAGTATAAACATACATACATCATGCATAATTAATTTACATTCATATTCATATTGCATCACTATCAATCTAGTCGGTCTTATCCCCTAGTGATAAAAGTCCTCTCAATCGAGTTGTCAGGTATTTCCTCGTCAGGAAATGTTTTATCTGAGCTGCCTCTCTCCCGCGGTTTATTTCTGGGATGGAGACGGTCCTCGACCACTTTGATAACTTAAACCTCTGAAAAACAAGAAGGCATTCGACAAACGTCACTCTTCGTCATTGAAGATGATATTTTCGCTTTCCCGGATTAAGGAAAATCCCCAGAGAAAGCCTCTTAATCAAAGATTCGGCAATACAACAGTTTTTCTCTGGAAAATTCGCTGGAAAAAAGGTCATCAGCACCTCCGAATTGGATTACATCACATGGCATTTCTTCGAGAAGATCTCGAGGAAAAGTATGATGTAATATCCCCAAGTAGAAAGAGTCTCTCAAGAGGCTTGTTTTCCCCAGTAGAGTCAACAAATGGCATCTCCAAGCAGAGAAGTTTGAACACCTCTACAACTCAGACGAATGGGTTTCCCCAGCAAGTCTGACATCAAAACTTTTTTCCGTCAAATGGCATCTCCCTAGTAAATCCGGTGAGAAGTTTGATGAAAACCGCTAACAAATAGTGTCCCTTGTCAAGAAAGTTCATTAACAAAAGAAACTGAGACCAGTTCCTTGGCTGAAGACCAGGATCGAGGGGAAGTTTATATCAAAAACTGAGACCAGTTCTGTGGCTGAAGACCAGGATCGAGGGGAAGTTTATATCAGAAACTGGGACCAGTTCTGTGGCTGAAGACCAGGATCGAGGGAAAGTTTATTGACAAAAGAAACTGAGACCAGTTCCTAGGCTGAAGACCAGGATCAAGGGGAAGTTTATTCATAAAAGAAACTAAGACCAATTCCTTGGATGAAGACCAGGATCGAGGGGAAGGTTCACCCTTTTCTAAGCATCATTGCTTAGCAAAAGAAGATGGATGAGTAAACTGCCATTCATAACCACTGTCAAAATTTTGGGTATTCTGATATTTAATCCTCTTGCACCCCGAATGCTCGAATAACTTCGCCATTCACACCTTCGGGTCCAAGAAGATTAAATAGGGGCATCTGCCATACCCTAAATTTTGACCACCAAGATGTCCTATCATTGTGCAAATCATCATCACAATATGGATGTACTTACATGCCGCATCAATCTCCTCAAAGATGGTTGAGCATTCACTACAAACAAGAATTAGGGTTTTAAGCCCTCTCAGAGCACTTAGACAAAGGATGAATCAAGAAATGACATGATCTTCAACTTGTCTAGCCTCTCAAACACCCATAACTGATCAAGAGGACTCCCACATCAAGAATCAAGCACAAGGTTGCAACATTCCAAGTGGATCAAGCCTCAAGATCGCCAGTGTCACCAAATTAGGGTTTTGGTCGACTGAGGCCTCCAAATGAAAATTTCCATCTAGGCATGAGCCAATACCTCAATGTATGGTCTAATAAGCTCAAAAGGATCTCAAGAGCCCATCCACAATGGCCAAATCACCTTGAAGGTCCATCTATAAAATAAAATCAGGAATTAGGGTTTTGACCTAATTCAACCCTTGTGTTAACTTGTGAAGTGAGACATGGCTTAAAGCTTCAAAAATGAACTTCAAAGACCTCAAATACATCATATTGACATGTTTACAGGATTTGATTGACTCAAAGAGCTCAAATCACAAGCCACAAGAACTCAAAACCATCTGATCACAAATTAGGGTTTCTGATGGAAAAAGTCAACGCTACCCTGGACTGTTGGCCTACCCTTGATCTCAAACCTTGGGGAGGGGTCCAAGACATTCCTAAATACCCTTGGAGGCCATCCATGAAGTTTAATTAAGCCCAAGGATTGATTTCACAAAAGGATCGCAAAGTCCAAATTTCATCTGCTGAAAAAGTCAACTGTACAAAAATCCAAGTTTGACTTTTTGGATTTTTGGTCAACCAAGGTTCCTTAAACCTAAAACAATGTTAATATGTGATTTGAATCATCATTCATCAAGAAAAATCAAATAAAGTGAGTTAACTTGTAAAAGGGGTAACCATAAAAAACTTAAAATTTTTCTAAGTTATGGAACAAAGTGGCTAGGGTACCAACTTCCAAGGACCATAACTTGAGATCCAACCAACCATTTTGGGTGACCAAAGCTGGATTTGTAGATCTTGCTACACTCTACAAAAGCTTCAACTACATCAAGTTCTAATTCTTCATGGATTTTTAGTTATGGAGTGATCAAAGTGACTGAAAACATGAAAATGACATTTTTCCAACACTTAGTGAAATTTTCACTAAGTCAAAATCTGCCTTACTTTTTCCAAAATGTAGGGACATTTTTCACCTTGATCCAAGTCAAACCAGGTCTAGGGGTGAACATCAAAGTTAAAGTATGCTATAAGGGCTTTCCAACAAGTACCAGATCATCTCCAAATTCAATTTGAGCAGAGAGATACAGCCTTTGAAACATGGCATCATGAACTGGTTTTACAACGCAGAATTATGCACATTTGCTCGATTTGTCAAAATCTGATAACTCCAAGCCTTGTCATCAATTTGGACACATTAGAGGATCAAATCCAAGGGGGGTGATCTGATCTCCAAGCCTCCCAAGTCCAAGAATCTACATTAGGCTTGTCATCCCTAAAAGGCTACAAAGATGCCAAGACTCCAATTTTGTTTCCAAGCCTTTAATGAATGCATCAAGGTGGCATGAACTGAGCCTATTCCAACTGAATTCAGTTAAAACTTATCTCTGAACCAAAGCTATAAAGCCTGTGCTCTAATCTCAAGTCAATTGTTAGATGAGACTTGAGATTCCATTTGATCACAATTGGCCAAAGGCCTGCTGCAGTTGCCATTCCCTATTGCTTGCAAAATAAACTTGCTCTACTATAAATAGAGCTCATTTGTGCTCAGTTTGAGTACATCAAAGTACCCAAATTGATGCTTTCCTCAAAATCATCACTTTCACTCCAATTTTTCCTTCTAACTCAAGTCACCATCGGGTTTTGAGTTTGAGAGAAATTCCAACCAAACCAATGGTTCACACACCTCACATACAACATATAGAAGTGATCCAAACTCTTACATAACATCTGGAACATCAATTTCACAAAATCACCAGCCAATTGCTCAAGTTCTTGACAGATTTGCAGTTGAGGTACCAAATCAAGTTCCAGCTCAATTCAATCCACTCCAAGCATTCCGACACACTCCATGGCACCTAAGGAAGTTGTCCAGATCATTGGAACCAAGCTGTAACACCTCCATCACCAAACTCGATCACCAGCTGCAAGAGGTAAGTATGAACTCTTCAAACTCCATGATGCATGCATATTTTACTGCACATTAATTTTGCCACATGTTCATAATCATGTATGGAGTGATAACCCTCAATAAATTGCCATGAATCAATCGTGTATGGAATTTCATTGTGTTCATGCTGAAATTAGGGTTCTTGAGATTTTCTTCTGATTTCTCACTCAATACTTAATATAAATGCAATTAATCTATATGGTTGTAATCCTTGTTCAAAAATGAACAAGATTGGTGTTTAAATCGTGCAAAACCATTGAGAAATCATGGAGAAAAGTGAGAAAACGCAAATCTGCAGAAACATGGCACGCGGGCAAGAACTTGGTGTTCTTGGCGCCCTTTTTCAAATATTCAAATATTTGAATTTTTGTTATTTTTGTTAAATGATTCAAAAATTAATTTCTCTTTGAATATTTATGTTTTTGAATTGATTCTTTTTCTCAAAATTCACAAAAATGTTTAAATATTTTATTTAAAAAAAAATCCAATTTATATTATTTATTTAATATAGTTAGAATTTTTGTAATTAATTTCATTTTAATAGTTTTAAAACATTTTTAAATGGAATTCCTACTTTGATCTTTCAAAACCAATTGAATTTCAAACTCTCATGTAATTAAACATGATTTTTCAAAATATTTTTCAAGGTGTACAACTTATTTTTGAATATATTTGGTATTTTATATCATTTTTTCATTTAATTTCCTTTGAAAAATAATATTTTTATTTAAAATTAGGGTTTCCTCTTGATTTTAAATTTTAAACACTTTGGACCTCTAATAGAGTGTAAGACCCAACCCTTGTTGTACATAAACCATTTTTGGGCCTCAGATATTGTATAAGTCCCGACACGATAAAAAATCTCGACGCGATCGCCATTTTCAAACATAAATCAAATGGGCTTCTCCTTGAGTTTTAAGCCCCATCTTTTTGTACAAAAATATACTTTGGGCCTCTGATAGAGTGTAAGGCCCAATCCTTTGTAAATACAAACCATTTTAGGCCTCAGATGTTGTATAAGTCCCACTGTATTTTCAAAAATCACGGTGCGGTCGTCGCCTTTTAAACAAAATCCCCTGGGCCTCCCCTCGTGTTGTAAGTCCCATCTTTCTCTTTTAAAACATCTTTTGGGCCTCTTGAAAGTGTGTAAGACCCAACCCTTTTGTAAGTAAACCTTTTTGGGCCTCAGTCATTGTATAAGACCCAGTACAATTTTCAAAACAACGGTGCAACCACTGTTAAACCTTGGGCCTCTCATTGAGTATAAGCCCCAACAACCTTTTCAAAAAAAAACTTCTCCTTTGATTTAGATTCAAATATACATGTTGTTATCAAAACTTTCTTTAATTTCTTTGAACAACTAATAATACAGCATGGAAGCTTGCTCACCTGTAAGTTTTATCAGCTTTCATTTACATGTTTTAATATATATAACTGTATTGTGGGAAGCTGCTCCCCTGTAAGTCTTCTTTCATATCCTTTTAGATACTTGTCATATATCAACTGTATATATACTAGTATAGTTATTTAGAGTTTTCCCCGGCAACTAGGTCTAGAACTAGGTAAAGCCAATTAGTCACTCTTTGATACAGTCAAAACTAGATCCCCATAGGACTTCCAGATACAGTCTTGCCTTCTCTTGGGCTTAAACAATATGGAACAAAGAGAAAGGCAATATTCTCCGTGAACCTTTTCTCAGGCTGTCACTATTAGAAATTGTCAAAGAAATTCTACTTCCCAGAGTTGATCTATTCTCAGTGAATAGCATCTCTTGAGTTTCTTCAAAACTCAGAACTTTCACTAAATGATCTATTCTCGGTGAATAGCATTTCTTGAACTTTTCTTGGTTTGGGACCCACAGGCTTCCTAAAAGCATCCTCGGCTTCTCTTGGGCTTTATACAAGGACCCTCTGGCTTCTTAGAAGTTCTCATGCCTTCTCTTGGGCTTAATACAAGGACCCTGACGACCTCCTAAAGGTATAAGACAGAACTTAGTCATCCTTTGATAGAGCAGTCTTTCCAGTGTCAAATCTCAGGTTTAGGGTTGATTCTCATCCCTTAAATCGCTTGCCTCCTTTTAGGCATCATACAAAAGATAAAACTTTTCCACACCAGTAGACTTGGACAGTCTAAATCCTCTTGAGTCTCAAAGACATTCTCAAGTTCCCTACAAATATAGGAAGAAACACCGATCATTTTGGATCAATCAATACCCCTGGGTTCTAAAACCCAGTCTCTCTCCTAAAATTCCCCAACCAGGGTCAGTTTATTGTCAGCATAACACTATCAGAACCTCAAGGCATCTGATATCTCACCTCTTCTGGAACCCTCAGTATGAGTTGATTCCCCATTTAGATCTGCCTCGGGATCTCAATAATCCCTAGCAAAGATAGCCTCCTCTTAGGCTTTGTATAATGATATTTCCTCAGCACAGTCAGCCTCCTCTTGGGCTTTGTACAATGATTCTCCCCAGCGGAGCTAACCTTTTCAGACTCTCTTGTTGAGTCAGATAACCTTTTCAGACTCTCTTGTTGAGTCTATCACTTTTCAAACTCTCTTGTTTAGTCAATCAACTTTCAGACTCTCTTGTTGAGTCAATCACCTTTTAGCACTCTCTTGTTGAGTCAACCCTTTTAGCCTCAATCTTGGGCTTTGTACAAGACAAATAAAACCACTCTCTTGTTGAGTCAATCTTTTTTGTATATAAAGATTTCCTCTAGCAGAAGTTAGCCTCCTCTTAGGCTTTGTATAATGATTTCTCCAGCTTGTTCAGCCACAATCCTGGGCTTTGTACAGGACAGATAAAAGCACTCTCTTGTTGAGTCAAACCCTTTTAACCTAAATCTTGGGCTTTGTACAAGACATAAATCTTCATAACCTTCTCTTAAGCTTGGGACAAACATTTTCCTCAGCAGAGCCAATTCCTCCCAGCCTCCTTTTAGGCTTTGAGAAATGATTTCCTCAGCAGAGTCAAACTCATTTCAGCCTCAATCTTGGGATTCGTACAAGACACTTAAAATATCCTTAGCAGAGTCAGTATAGTCTTGCATTTAGCCTCAATCTTGGTCTTTGTACAAGACAGATAAAGATTTCTTTCCCACAGAGTCAGTTTTCTTTTAAGCCTCAATCTTGGGCTTTGTACAAGACATATACAAACCTCCCCGGCGGAGTCAAAATCCCTTTGAGCCTCAATCTTGGGCTTTGTACAAGACAGACAAAATATTTTCCCCGGAAAAGTCAAACTTTTAGCCTTCTCTTAGGCTTTGTATAATGATATCCCCAAAAGAGTCAGTATATTTTAGCCTCAATCTTGGGCTTGGTACAAGACAGATAAACGCTCTCTTGTTGAGTCAGTCTTTCCTAGCCTCCTCTTAGGTTTTGTATAAGGACTTCCCTAGTGGAGTCAATCAACCTCTTAGCTTCAACCTTGGCCTTTGATCAAGGCACAAAAAAAAATCAACAATCCCCTCAGAGGAAGTCCAATCCCCCCTTAGATATGACAAATTCTCTCTCAGTCAAACCTTTTAGCTTCAATCTTGGGCTTTGAACAAGACACCAAAACATCTCTTTTCCTCCCTTAGAATAGGAGGAACTACGATTGCTCTGATTTCCCTGTTTCATTTAAACGGGAATATGTAGGCATAAGATTGTGAAATCTTAGCGAGCATACTAATAAAAAACTCTAGGTCCAGTAGCTTCACACATCAACCAAAAACTTAGGTCTAGTACCTTACCAAAAACATCGGGAAAACCCGAACATCAACGAAAACTCACTCTCCCGCTCATATTTCCCAAGAAACTTTCCCAACCCATTAACGGATAAACACCATCAAGTACAAAGCGAAACCTAAAGCTAACATCCTGTGGATAACCACATATAGGATGGGTAATTGACAACTCCCCATTGTATAACCTGACCCCTGACCCCCCAATCTCTTTAAAGCGTTTGTTCGGTTAAACATTCGTGTGCAACGTTAGTTTTAGATAGCTTCCCTTTCCCTTCCAGCTTCATGGGATAAATAAGAAATCAGAAAGTAGCACCCCATCCTCATTGTAAGGAGAAAACCCAATTTCCGAGATAAGGTGGTCGCGTCACAGACAAAAATCGCGCGCTACAAGAATCTTCAGAATGTTATTCAGCAGAACCTTGTCTTCAGAGTCTTCAGCACTTAGTCTTTAGAAACTTAAGTCTTCAAAACGTTGTTCAACAGAACCTTGTCTTCAGAGTCTTCAGCACTTAGTCTTCAGAAGATAATCATCAGAGTCATATTCAGAGCCAAAATCCAAGATAACATTGCAGGAACAATTTATTGTCTTCTTAGAATCTTTCTGAAATTGAGTAGATCAGAAGCAGACTTGCTTCTTTGGCGCAGAAGTGACTTTAGGTCAAATGAGATTGATGTTCCACATGATCTCTATCAGAGTCAGAGCTTTCTTTATCAGAGTCAGATCATGTTTGTTAATTCTTCAGAAAACAAATGTTAGAGTACCAAAATTGTTCTCACACAAATACTACATTATTATTATCAAAACTTAGAGATATCTTGTAGAACCAAATCTTGTTCTAACAAACTCCTCCTTTTTGATAATGACAAAACATTGTATTTTGATAACACAATTTTGTACGAAGATAATTAATAGGAAATGACGCAGATAAGTTTAGAGTAAAATTCCCTTAATCAAGCTCCCCCTGAATCTAAGACTTAAAAAAAATCTTATCAGATTAGGGATACTAGAGCCTGATTATAAGGATCTAGTCTGATCCAGAATATCAGCGCTTGATTATAGTGGTTATGGAGTCTGATAATAGAGCCAGATTGGTTAGATCAGAGCCTGATTAAATCAGAGCCAGATTGCCAATATATAAATTGTTCCTGAAAAGCATTCTAAGACAATTGTGCAATTAAAGTGTTAGAATGTCAGAGTTATAATTCAGAGACAAGATATTTATCAAAATAATTTTCCATTCATATACTCCCCCTGTTTTCATAATCAAAAAATGGTAAACCAGAAGGATAATCCATAGTACAAAATAGGATAAACAAACAGACAAAGAAAAAAACTACGGGGTAGCCTATAAAGGTGCCTAAGGTTGAGAAAGAGGAGTGAGCCTATGAAGGATCTGAGCAAGTGCATTATGAATTATGGAAGTGACTTCATCTTGCTTGTCCATCCTTATTCTGAACAACTCTTGCTCCTCCTGAATGCTAGCCAGAGTCTTCAACACTGGATTAGAGGTAGAGTTTTCAGCAGCTTCTTTCTCAGCTTGATCTTGAGCTTCCTTAGCCAACCATTCAGCTTCTCTGTCTAGATCTTCGTCGGCTAACCTCTCATCCAATTCCCTTTCAGCAGCTAGCCTAACTTTAGCTTCCTTCTTATCTTTCAACCTCTTTTTAGCTTGTTCGAAAAAATAGTCTTTTGTCTGAATAGAGAGAATTTGAATCTTCTAAAATTCCTCAGATATCCACTGATTGAATTGATCCCACGGAGCACCCAAAGCAGAAGGGTCTTCGCTAGAACTTGATTCATCAGAGAGTGTCTTGAATCTCATAACCACATTGTCCTTAAAAGCATAAATAACTTCATCTAGGTTAGGAGGAAGGTCAGAAGGTTGATTCTCAGGGAATGGTTGATTTTCTTCAACAGAATCACCCAAATTGGTGGTATCTGTAGCGAACGATTTTCGTCGGTGACGCGACCACCTTATCGCTGGGTCTCCTCCTCACTGCAATGAGGAGGAATGGGGGTGCTACTTTCTGATTTCTTATTTATCTCGTGAAGCTGGAAGGGAAAGGGGAGCTATATAAAACTAACCTTGCACGCGAAATTTTTAATTGAACAAAACGCTTTAAAGAGATTGGGGGGTCCGGGGTCAGGTTATACAATGGGTAGTTGTCAATTACCCATCCTATATGTGGTTATCCACAGGATGTTAGCTTTAGGTTTCGCTTTGTAATTGATAGTGTTTATTTACTGATGGGTTGGGAAAGTTTCTTGGGAAGTATGAGTGAGTGACTGAGTTTTTGTTGATGTTCGGGTGTTCCCGATGTTTTTGGTAAGGTACTAGACCTAAGTTTTTGATTGATGTGTGAAGGTACTGGGCCTAGAGTTTTTGATTAGTATGCTCGTTAAGATTTCACAATCTTATGCCTACATATTCCCGTTTAAACGAAACAGGGAAACCAGAGCAATCGTAGTTCCTCCTATTCTAAGGGAGGAAAAAGATGTTTTGGTGTCTTGTTCAAAGCCCAAGGTTGAGGCAAAAAAAGAGACTGACTCTTTGAGAATATCATTATACAAAGCCTAAGAGGAGACTAAAAGTTTGGCTTTTACGGGGAAAATGTTCTTTCTGTCTTGTACAAAGCCCAAGATTGAGGCTAAAAGGGGTTTTGACTCTGCTTAAGCGGGTTTAATTCACAAAGCTTTAGAGAAGGCTAAGAAAAATGGATTTCGTGGGGGAAATGCTTATACAGAGCTTTTTTGACTCCATTGGGGAGAATTTGTATGTGTCTTGTACAAAGCCCAAGATTGAGGCTGAAATGGGAAATTTGACTGGTCCTTGTAAGGATATTTTATGTGTCTTGTATGAAGCCCAAGATTGAGGCTGACCTTACTGGGGAAATCATTATACAAAGCCTAAGAGGAGGCTGAAGTGAGTTTAACTCTTCCTGGGGAAAATCATTCCTCAAAGCCTAAAGGAAGGTTATGAGGAAATGACTCTGCTTAGGGAAGATATTTGTCCCAAGCTCAAGAGAGGGAGATTTATGTCTTGTACAAAGCCCAAGATTGAGGCTAAAAGGGTTTGACTCAACAAGAGAGTGTTTTTATCTGTCTTGTACAAAGCCCATGATTGAGGCTAAAGAGTTTACTCAACAAGAGAGCCTAAAAAGGTGATTGACTCCAAAAGAGAGTCTTTTATACTCAACAAAAGAGTGATTTGCTGTCTCGTACGAATCTCGAGATTGAGGCTACAAGGAAATTGACTCAACAAGAGAGTCTTAAAAAGTGATTGACTCAACGAGATAGTCTTTTATACTCAACAAGAGAGTGATTTGTTGTCTCGTACGAAGCCCGAGATTAAGGCTACAAGGAAATTGACTCGACAAGAGAGTCTTAAAAAGTGATTGACTCAACGAGAGAGTTTTGATAAATGATGGACTCAATAAGAGAGTCTGAAAAGGTTAGCTCCGCTGGGGAGAATCATTGTACAAAGCCCAAGAGGAGGCTGACTTCGCTGAGGAAGGATCAGTATACAAAGCCTAAGAGGAGGCTATCTTTCTGCTGGGGATTGTTGAAATCCCGAGGCAAGTCCAAGTGGGGAATCAACTCTTACTGAGGATTACAGAAGAGTTAAGATATCAGATGCCTTGAGGTTCTGATACTGGTGGTAAATTGACCCTGGTTGGGGAACTCTCATGAGAGAGACTGGGTTTCTGCTGGAGATTGATCCAGAGTGACCGATGTTTCCTCCTATATTTCAAGGAACTTGAGAATGTCTTTGAGACTCATGGGGATCAGACTATCCAAGTCTACTGGTACGGGAGTTTTATCTTTTATATGATGCCCAAGAGGAGGCACGGGTATTAAGGGATGAGAATCAACCCTAAACTGGCCAGAGTTTTGACACTAGAAAGACTGCTCTAGCAAAGGATGACTAAGTTTTGTCTTATACCTTTAAGAGGTCGTCTGGGTCCTTGTATTAATCCCAAGAGAAGGCATGAGAACTTCTAAGAAGTCGGAGGGTCCTTGTACAAAGACCAAGAGGAGGCGGGGATGCTTTTAGGAAGCCTGTGAGTCCCAAACTGAGAGAAGTTCAAGAAATACAATTCACTGAGAAGAGATCATTTCATGAAAGTTCGAGGTTTGAAGAAACTCAAGAGATATTATTCACCGAGAATAGATCAACTCTGGGGAGTAGAATTTCTTTGACAATTTCTAGGGGTGACAGTCTGAGAAAAGGTTCACGAAGAATACTGACTTTCTATTTGTTCCATATTGTTTAACCCCAAGAGGAGGGAACATCGTATCTGGTAATCCTATGGGGATCTAGTTTTGTTTGTATTTAAGAGTGACCAACAGGGCTGTACCTACTTCTATACCTAGTTGTCGGGGAAAACTTTAAATAACTATACTAGTATATATACAGTTGATATATGACGAGTATTTCAAAAGGGGATGAAAGAAGACTAACCGTGCACAGCTTCCCACAATACAGTTATATATATGAAAGCAGTAAATGAAAGCGGATAAATACTTACAGGTGAGCAAGCTTCCATGTTGTTTTGTTAGTTGTTCAACAAAGAAATTAAAGAAAGTTTTGATGACAACATATATTTGAATTCAAAATCAAAGGAGAAAGTGCTTTGAAAAGATTGTTGGGGCTTACAGCTAATGAAGAGGCCCAAGGTTTAACAGTGATCGCATCGTTGTTTTTAAGATCGCAGGGGGACGTATACAATGACTGAGGCCCAAAGTTGTTTATTTACAAAAGGATGGAACTTACACTCTATCAAGAGGCCCAAAGATTATTTAAAGAAAATAAATAGGACTTACAACACGAGGGTAGGCCCAGATGATTTTTCGTTTGAAATGGCGACCACGCCGAGATTTTTTTTACACAGTGGAACTTATACAATGTCTGAGGCCCAAAAATTGCTTATGTATAAAAGGGATGGGACTTACACTCTATCAAGAGGCCCAAAAAGTTTATTTTTGTACAAAAGATGGGGCTTACAACTCAAGGAGATGCCCAGTTGTTTTTTATTTGAAATGGCAATCGCGCCGAGGTTTTTGAAAACACAGTGGGACTTATACAATGTCTGAGGCCCAAAGAATTTTATTTACAAAGGGATGGGACTTACACTCTATCAAGAGGCCCAAAAAGTTTGAAATGTTTTGAGAAAGATCAAAAATCACAGAAACCCTAATTTTCACCTTTTAAAAGTAATTTTTCAAAGAAAATTAATAAAAAATGATAAAAATACCAAATAAGTTTGAATAAACAACTTGTGATTTTTGGTTTAGGTTTAAAAAATGAAGTTTTAATCGTAAGATGAATTAAAACTCGTTTGGTTTTGAATTTCAAGATGACTATTCATTTTTAAAATGTTTAAAAATAATTAAAAATGAATTTATTCACAAAAATATCAACTATATTAAATAAATAATATAAATTTGATTTTTTGTAGAATAAAATATTTTAACATTTTTGTGATTTTTCAGAAAAAGAACCAATAAAAAATAATTAAAATTGAAAGAGAAATTAATTTTTCAAATCATTTAAAAATAATATGAAAAATAATAAAAAGTGGAAAAAGTGATAAAAAAAGAGGTGTGGGGCGAGGGGGATTCGAACCCCAGACCTTCCACTCGCTGGTACACACAAACTAGTTGATCAACCATTGGGGCGCAATGCCAATTCATTAAACATATGGCAAGGGAAAAATATAAGGCAAGTTTGGTTTGATTTCTGAAGCATGGCGGCATGGCCATCTTCATCCTCAAGCTCAGATGCGTGAAGCTCTCTATCTCACTCGTTTCTCAACCATTTGGCATGATTCAAACACCAAATTCATGCGTTTTTTAACAAGGAACATGATGGCAATATTTGATTTCATTTATTTTTAGTGTGCAGCAAGTTATATCAACATGAATGTATGAAATTTTGCAAAAGCAATCATGCAGACATGTTTGTGAGTGCTATGATTAAATTTTTTGAGGGGAAACACTTAAAACATGATAATAAACATTTGGCAAAAGTATCATGTGAGGAAATATGCATGGATCATGTTATGAGAGTTTGAGGCTTACTTGGCAGCAAGAAGAATTGGAACTCTGCACAAAGTGTGTTCCAGAAGTAATCTGATGACCTCTACAGCTTCACTGGATGATATGGAGTGGATTGCAAGCCTTAGAAGACTTTGAAAATCTTTGGATCAGATTGTGGTATCCCAACTGCATAATGGCTAGGTTAAAGAGTGAAATTTTGATGGAGGTGTTTTAGAAGTGGTTTAGGTGTTTGGACAGCTTCTATACATCATATGTGATGTGTTAGAAGTGATGGTTTGAGTTGCTTGGCTCTGGAACTCAAAACCCGATAGCACTTGCTCAAGAACAAAGAAATTTGGCACTTAAGAAGAGAATGAGAGAAAGCAATGTTGTAGGCTGCTTTGGTGTGTTTGAATGATCAGTTAGGACCTCTATTTATAGTAGATCAATTCTTGTCTTGGAGGAATAGTGAATGGCTGCAAGATCATATCACATTCAATGGCTTTGGCTTGGTGGCATTTCTTCTCATGCAAGGCAAACTAGCCTCTCCCAAGAGCAGGGCTATGTCTTGACCAAATCCACATTCTTCGGATGTTTTAATTGTTTTTTAAGTGAGCATTTTGACTGAGGAGAGTAGCTTTGTTGAAAGTTCCCTATTTCACATAAATGCCTTTGAATTCAAGGCATAATGTGCCAAAATGCAATAATCTCAAGTTAGAAGATCCCTTGGCTTTTTTACTCAGCTTTACAAGTTGGATCAGTTGGATTAGGATCAGATTAGATGACTGTGGCATAGGGATCATTGGTCTTTGGCACAAAATCGTGTATGGGTAAGAAATCCTACAAACTGATTTTTCATGACAGCCTTGCCATAATGTGTTGTAGCAGTCATAACTCTTGGCTCAAGCTGAGTTGTTTAATGCTAATAAGTTCCTTGGATTATAGGCAATATGCACAACAACTTTGATGTTTATATCTTGAATTGATTCAGCCTAAAAATATGCGAAACAACCCTCCAAGTTTTGGTGTTTCACATGAAATCTGCCTTGGGCAGAATTTTTCTAAGTGTTGGAAAAGATGCATTTTCATGTTTTTAGTGATTTTGATCACTTCATAACTTAAAATACATGAGGAATTGGAAGGAGCTGTAGTTGAAGCTTTTGAAGTATGCCATGAGATATACAAATCCATCTTTGGATCATCCAAAATGGTTGCTTGGATCTCAAGTTATGATCCTTGGAAGTTGGTACCCTAGTCACTTTGTTCCATAACTTAGAAAATTTCTAAGTTTTTATGGTTACCCCTTTTACAAGTTATCCCACTTTCTTTGATTTTTCTTGATGAATGATGATTCAAATCACACATTAACATTGTTTTAGGGTCAAGGAACCATAATTGTGAAAAATCTCAAAAAAGTCAAACTTGACTTTTGTGCACAGTTGACTTTTTATCAGATGAATTTCAAACTGTACGATCCTCGGTGAAATCAAGTCCTTGACCTAAATCAAACCTAATGGCTATGTTCAATAGGTGTTATAGGGTGTATTGAATCATGTCCCAAGGTTTGGGAGCATGTCCTGGTCAAAAGTCAAAGGTACAGTTGACTTTTTCCTCAAAACCCTAATTGTGGTCCAGATGAAATTGAAACTTGTGGATCGAGCTTTTTGAATCAATCCATTGTTGCAAATGGATCAATATAGTATGTTAGAGGCCCTTAAATCATGTCTTGAGGTCTTGGCTCATGTTTTGTCCCAAAAGTCAACTTAGGGGTGAATTAGGTCAAGAAACCCTAATTCTTGATTTTTGGTAAATGCATCCCCTGAGGCTAAATTAACTTGATGATTGGGTCCATGAGGTCCCTTGGAGTACCTTGGGTTGTGTTTTGAAGTATTGGCTCATGCCCAGATGAAAATTTCCATCAGGAGGCTCTGGTCGACCAAAACCCTAGTTTGGTGACACTAGCGATCTTGAGGTTTAATCCACTTGGAATGTTGCAACTTTGTGCTTGATTCTTGATGTGGGAGTCCTCTTGATCCTTTGTGGGTGTTTAAGAGGTTAGACAAGTTGAAGATCATGTCATTCCTTGATTGATCCTTTGTCTAAGTGCCATGAGAGGGCTAAAAACCCTAATGCTTGATTGTAGTGAATGCTCAACAATCCTTGAGGAGATTGATGAGGCATGAAGGTACATCCATATTGTGATGATGATTTACAAAATGATGGGAAATCTAAGTGGTCAAAATTTGGGGTATGACAGATGCCCCTATTTAATCTTCTTGGACCCGAAGGTGTGAATGGCGAAGGTATTCGGGCATTCGGGGTACAAGAGGATTAAATATCGGAATACCCGAAATTTTGATAGTGGTTATGAATAGCAGTTTACCCATCCATCTTATTTTGCTAAGAAATGATACTTAGAAAAGGTAGAAACTTCCCCTCGATCCTGGTCTTCAGCCAAGGAACTGGTCTCAGTTTTCTTTTGAAACCAACTTCCCCTCGATCCAGGTTTCCTAGCAAGGATCTGGTCTAAGTTTTTGATATAAACTTCCCCTCGATCCTTGTTTCCTACCAAGGAACTGGTCTTAGTTTCTGAAATAAACTTCCCCTCGATCCTGGTTTCCTACCAAGGATCTGGTCTTAGTTTCTTTTGTCAATAAACTTTCTTGACAAGGGACGCTATTTGTAGCGGTTTTCCTCAAACTTCTCGCCGAATTTTCCTGGGGAGATGCCATTTGATGGGAAAAAGTTTTGATGTCATACTTGCTGGGGAACCCATTCGTCTAAGCTGTAGAGGTGTACAAACTTCTCTATTGGAGACGCCATTTGTAACACCCCCAATCTATACCCCCAAATAAATAAAGCAGTAAAAGAAAATTCAAAATTTCATCAGAGTATAATTAAACATGCAAGGTATAGACTGGAGACGCCACATCAATTTGAAACAAACATACAACACCTGCTCATAAAGATATGCAACAATTCAGGTAGTAATACACCCACAATCCAATTACAGAATAAAAGCGGAAAATCTGTAATTGAATATCAACATATATATATATATATATCATGAAAGTTTGTCATACCTCCAGTCATACATGTACAATTCCAGAGATACATATACATAATACACACTAATCCCAAAATATCAACATATATATATATATATATATATATATATATATATATATATATATATATATATCATGAAAGTTTGTCATACCTCCAGTCATACATGTACAATTCCAGAGATACATATACATAATACACACTAATCCCAAACGGCCTCCCTAACTACCCGGTGTCACATATCAGAGCCGACCGACAAAAGAATGAAGTCCTAAGCTTCACAAAAAGACCTCCAGCAATCTAATCTGCAATGCCTCATAGAGCATTATAAAACAGCAGAAGGGTGAGAAAAACAATCATACTATAGTTGCATACAATTATATATAACACCAAAAATACACACATATACTGTTCTCACCACCACTCATACCAGTATTCAAACACAAGGCAACACAATGTATAATTCCTATTTCCATCACCAAGGTATACTAACCATACACAATGCAAGTATCACCAACACATATCCATATATCAATTTTATCCATAATTCCACACATAAACAACCATTAATGATTTATGCAAATGCAAGAGACCGACATCACGACTCTATGCATATGCACATACGGTACCGACTTCCAACATTTCTCATCACTAGTTCACTCAGGAACTCTGCTGGAATCATCGCTCGTTACATCACTGTAACTCCCCGTCAGGCATACGATGTTCTCCGTCGCTCACACCCCACATGGGCACACGACGTTTATGGATCGCTCACACCCCACACGGGTACACGACCCGATCGCTCACACCCCACATGGGCACACGATCGTCTATAACCATCGCTTTCGGTCCTCTTATTTTTAAGGCTATTCATACCACTTGTTTTTAAGGCTCACAATGTTATAGCAGATTCCCTCGGGAATCAAACCGTCACTCAGGACGTCACAATAATGCATATCATGATGCTTGGCATACAAGGACTCATAACATTCAAATACACACATTTATGCAACCATCTCTCTCAACAAAATCACACTTTGCACTTAAGCCCAAAACAATGAATTTAATTGCCATACAGCCACAAATCATCACAACACCAACTAAACACATGCATTTACATCATACAACAACACCTTACACGATACCCATCAATTACGCACCATTACGACGACAAAAGCCGACAAACCGACACTATTCCAAAATTCTCGAGCTAATTAAATCGACAAACAATCTAGAAACCATTACAATAATAAAGAACATTTCACAAGCTTTCTAATGCATCAAACCACGCCTCAAACCGACGTCCAGATCAAAAGTTATAAAGAAAATAAATTGGGAAAACTGTCATGTTCGCAGTGCGAAGCTCCTAGCGAGTCCTTCGCTTATTCATTCGCAATGCGAATGTCCCAGCAAACAGTTGCAGAAGCAAAAATAGCCTAGAAAATTCCCAACGTTCGCAGTGCGAACCCTCCAGCGAATGCTCGCTACCCCATTTGCAATGCGAACCCTCTAGCGAACAGTGGCAGAATGAAAGATAACACAACGTTCACAGTGCGAACCTCACACGAACGCTCGCCACCCATTCGCTGGCCATTCGCAGTGCGAATCGGCAATTTTAGCAAAACCCAGCAGCGCACCAGATCATCCAAAACTGGTATTTTCTTAACCAAAACACTTCCAAACCAACATATAGCAATCAAAACATAACTCAATCATGATAACAGATATTCTACTACGTTTACACCGATTTCCAACCGCGAAAACATCGATTTCTCATTATCGACCTAGAATGGAAACTATGAAAACACAACAAATAATCCAATACACACATACATAATCATGCACAAGCATGGTATAATCGAGTTTCGCACCCTTACCTGATTAAATAGCGTGTAGAAAAGTCGGTTGATCGATTTCTTCTTTTCTCTCTTTTTCTTCTCTTCTTCCCTTTTCTTTCTCCTCTCTTTCTTTCTCTCTATTTTCTCTCTTTCTATTTTCTATTTATATTCTAACTCAACAAAATTAATCAAAATGCCCAAAATACTCCTACACTCAAATATCTCGCAAATGTTCCCAAAACGCGACAAAACATATTCTCGATGAAAAATAACATATTCTCGCATAAAAGTCGAAAATGAAATAATATAATAATAAAATACTCAAAACGACTCAATTAAATAAAAACTGACAAAACTGGGGCGTTACAACTCTCCCCCACTTAGAAATTTTCGTCCTCGAAAATATACCTGAGACGAACAACTCTGGATACGACTCCCGCATCCGACTCTCCAACTCCCAAGTCAAATTGCCCTCAGCAGCGCCTCCCCACGCCACTTTCACAAGTACAATATCCTTGCCCCTCAACCGCTTTACCTCGCGATCCAAAACCCTAACTGGTAATGCCTCAACCGTAAGGTTCTCCCTTACCTCAACCTCATCCATCGGAATCACATGCGACGAATCCGAAACATACTTCCGAAGCTGTGAAACATGGAACACATCGTGTAAATTCGACAGATTCGACGGCAACGCCACCCTATAAGCCACAACACCCACTCTTGCAGATATCTGGTAAGGACCAATAAATCGAGAAGTAAGTTTCTTCGACTTCAATGCACGGCCAACACCCGTTACCGGCGTAACTCTCAAAAATACATGATCGCCCTCTTGAAACTCAAGATCTCTCCGTCTCCGATCATGATAACTCTTTTGTCTACTCTGAAAATCCTTCATTTTCTCACGAATAAACTTCACTTTCTCCGTCGTCTGTTGCACCAACTCCAGTCCAACCACCGAACTCTCACCAGATTCGTGCCAACACAAAGGTGTTCGACACCTTCGTCCATACAATGCTTCAAACGGTGCCATTCCAATACTCGAATGGAAACTGTTATTATACGTGAATTCAATCAACGCAAGATAACTATCCCACGCACCACCTTGTTCCAAAACACACGCTCTCAACAAATCTTCCAAAGACTGAATCGTTCTCTCCGACTGCCCATCCATCTACGGATGATAAGCCGAACTCAATCTCAACTTAGAACCCAAAGCCTTCTGCAAACTTTCCCAAAATCTCGAGGTAAACCTTGGATCTCGATCCGAAATAATACTTAATGGAACCCCATGCAACTTCACAATCACACTAATATAAATCTCAGCCAACCGCACCAAAGAAAAACTGATGTCAATCGGAATGAAATGAGACGATTTAGTCAATTTGTCCATAACTACCCAAATAGCATTATGCCCTCGCTGAGTATTCGGCAACCCCATTACAAAATCCATCGAAATGCTATCCCATTTCCATTCCGAAATATCCAACGGTTTCAACAAACCACTAGGCCTCAGATGTTCCACCTTCGACTTCTGGCACGTCAAACAAGCATACACAAACTGAGCCACATCTCTTTTCAATCCAGACCACCAAAAGATCTTCTTCAAATCTTGATACATCTTGTTCGCTCCCGGATGTATACTCAAACTACTCCAGTGTCCTTCCTCCAAAATCATCTTTTTCAACTCCGCATCATCAGGAATACAAATTCTACCTCGGAATCTCAAAACACCATTAATATCCACTTTAAAATCACTATTCGTATCTTTTTCTCCAACCAACATCAAATCCACAAATTTCTCATCCAGCTTTTGTTTCTCACTAACAGGTATCAGAAAATCATTAGTAATCGTTAGCATTCCAAGCCTTACGCTATCCGACGTCACTTCACATACCAAACTCAAATCTCTAAACGATTCCAAAAGTTCCCACTCCTTAACCATTAAAGCGGACATATGTAACAATTTCCGGCACAATGCATCGGCTACCACGTTAGCTTTACCAGGATGGTAATTCAAGCCAAAGTCGTAGTCCTTCAAAAATTCCAACCATCTACGTTGCCTCATATTTAATTCTTTTTTATCAAACAAATATTTCAAACTTTTATGATCACTAAAGACTTCAAACCTTGCACCGTAGAGATAATGCCTCCAAATCTTCAACACAAAAACCACAGCCGCTAATTCAAGATCATGAGTAGGGTAACTTTTCTCATGCACTCTCAACTGCCTCGAAGCATAAGCCATAACCTTACCTTCTTACATCAAAACACCACCCAGACCAATCAAATAAGCATCACAATACACTACAAATGGTTCACTAGGATTCGGTAAAATCAAAATCGGAGCTGTCGTCAATCTTCTCTTCAGCTCATTAAAACTTTCCTCGCACCGAACATCCCAAATGAACACTTGCCCTTTACAAGTCAACTGGGTCAAAGGATGTGCTAGCTTAGAAAAACCTTCAATAAACCTTCGATAATAACCAGCCAAACCCAAAAAAAAATCGAATTTCCGTAACAGACCTCGGAGCCTCCCATTGTAGAACTGCTTCTACTTTAGATGGATCCACAGAAATACCATTACCTGAAATTACGTGTCCAAGAAAACTCACCTCCGACAACCAGAATTCACACTTGGACAACTTGGCAAAAGGCTTCTTTTCCTTCAAAACCTGCAAGACAATACGCAAATGCTCCGCGTGCTCCTCTTGAGACTTAGAATAAATCAAAATGTCATCAATAAACACGACAATAAATTGATCTAAATGCTCGTGGAAAATACGATTCATGTACTCCATAAACACACCTGGCGCATTAGAAACCCCGAACGGCATCACAGAATATTCATAATGACCGTATCGTGTCCTAAAAGCCGTCTTCTGAATATCTTCCTCTTTCACCCTAATCTGATGATACCCGAACCTCAAGTCAATCTTACTAAACACACAAGCACCAACCAACTGATCCATCAGATCATCAATTCTTGGAAGAGGATACTTATTCTTGATCGTCACCTTATTCAACTGGCGATAATCAATACACAATCGCATACTTTCATCTTTCTTTTTCACCAATAAAACTGGAGCACCCCAAGGAGAAACACTTGGCCTCACAAACCTCTTCTCTAATAATTCATTCAACTGCTTCTTTAACTCAACCAACTCAGATGCCGACATATGATAAGGTGCCATAGAAACAGGTCTAGTACTAGGAACTAGATCTATAGAAAACTCCACCTCTCTCTCTGGCGGCACATCTGAAATATCATCGGGAAACACTTCAGGAAAATCACACACAACAGGAAACATATCAAGCGCAACTTGACTATCCACAGTCAACGACGCAAACAATCCAAACAACTGAGCGTCGTCCGCCAAAAGTTTCTTCAACTCTTTGGTAGATAAGAAACTTGAGTCTTCGTCTTCCTCAAGAGAAGGAAACCTTACCAGCTTATGATAACAATCAATATGAACCTGATTGAATTGCAACCAATTCATTCCCAGAACCACATCTAAACCCTCCAATGGTAAACACACTAAATCCATCTCAAAGTCTTTACCATAAATGGTCAAAGGACAACTTAAACAAACCAAAGAAGTAGTTACTGACCCCGTTACTGGAGTATCAATAACCATCTCACCATCCATCAAAGACAACACAAGATTCAAATGCTTCGCGCACTCAGACGAAATAAATGAATGAGTCGCTCCAGTATCAATAATAGCAACTAAAGGTGTACTATTAATAAAATAAGTACCTCTGATCAGACGATCTGCACTTGAAGTCTGAGTCTCCTCCAAAGAAAACACCTTCCCACTAGTTGGAGCTTACTTCGGTTTCTGACACTTTGTGCTAATATGACCAGGTTCACCACAGTTGAAACACTTCACCACATTTATAACACCTCAGAGGACCAGACATTCCCCCTCCACTTGACCTTCTCTCAAAATTTCCACTTTGCTTACCCTTATCAGCTGGTGTTACATACGGGCCACCACGAAACTGTTGCTTCCCTTTCCTCTCGCTCACACTCTTGTAGTGAGTAGAACGAGCCTTACTATCCTATTCATAAATTCTACAACATTCCACCAAATTAGAAAACCTTCTTATCCTTTGATACCCGATTGCTTGCTTAATCTCAGGACGCAATCCACTCTCATACTTCACACACTTAGAAAACTCTGCATTCGCTTCAACATAATGAGGATAAAACTGCACAAGCTCCACAAACTTAGCAGTATAATCCACAACAGACATACTACCTTGTTTTAGTTCCAAGAACTCAATTTCCTTCTTTCCTCTTACATCCTCAGGAAAATACTTCCTCAGAAACTCCTGGCTAAACAATTCCCAAGTTACCTCTTCATCACCAGCTTTTAACACAGGACGTGTACTAACCCACAAGTCATCCGCTTCTTCCTGTAACATGTGAGTTCCCAGTCTCACCTTACTGTCCTCAGCACAATCCATAACTCTGAAAATCCTCTCAATCTCTTTCAGCCAAATCTGTGCACCATCAGGATTATGTCTCCCCTTGAAGACAGGCGGTTTGTTCTTCCTGAACTCATCATTACCTGCAGCATTAGGTGCACCCTACACAGCACAAGCCATAGCTTGCATCGCAGCAACCAAAGCAGCATCGTTCCTTCCAGCCATATTCTGTTCATTTCTAATAACAGCAACTATGGTTAAACTAACAACTCATCCAACCACAACGACCAACAAGGACTGACACAACTGACACGAACTGACACGAACTGGCTCTGTTACCACTTAATGTAACACCCTCAATCTATACCCCCAAATAAATAAAGCAGTAAAAGAAAATTCAAAATTTCATCAGAGTATAATTAAATATGCACGGCATAGACTAGAGACGCCACATCAATTTGAAACAAACATATAACACCTGCTCATAAAGATATGCAACAATTCAGGTAGTAATACACCCACAATCCAATTATAGAATAAAAGCGGAAAATCTGTAATTGAATATCAACATATATATATATATATATATATATCATGAAAGTTTGTCATACATCCAGTCATACATGTACAATTCCAGAGATACATATACATAATACACACTAATCCCAAACGGCCTCCCTAACTACCCGGTGTCACATATCAGAGCCGACCGACAAAAGAATGAAGTCCTAAGCTTCACAAAAAGACCTCCAGCAATCTAATCTGCAATGCCTCATAGAGCATTATAAAACAGCATAAGGGTGAGAAAAACAATCATACTATAGTTGCATACAATTATATATAACACCAAAAATACACACATATACTGTTCTCACCACCACTCATACCAGTATTCAAACACAAGGCAACACAATGTATAATTCCTATTTCCATCACCAAGGTATATTAACCATACACAATGCAAGTATCACCAACACATATCCATATATCAATTTTAACCACAATTCCACACATAAACAACCATTAATGATTTATGCAAATGCAAGAGACCGACACCACGACTCTATGCATATGCACATGCGGTACCGACTTCCAACGTTTCTCATCACTAGTTCACTCAGGAACTCTGCTGGAATCATCGCTCGTTACATCACTGTAACTCCCCGTCGGGCATACGATGTTCCCCGTCGCTCACACCCCACATGGGCACATGACATTTATGGATCGCTCACACCCCACACGGGCACACGAACCGATCGCTCACACCCCACATGGGCACACGATCGTCTATAACCATCGCTTTCGGTCCTCTTATTTTAAAGGCTATTCATACCACTTATTTTTAAGGCTCACGATGTTATAGCAGATTCCCTCGGGAATTTAACCGTCACTCAGGACGTCACAACAATGCATATCATGATACTTGGCATACAAGGACTCATGACATTCAAATACACACATATATGCAACCATCTCTCTCAATAAAATCACACTTTGCACTTAAGCCCAAAATAATGCATTTAATTGCCATACAGCCACAAATCATCACAACACCATCTAAACACATGCATTTACATCATATAACAGCACCTTACACGATACCCATCAATTACGCACCATTACGACGACAAAAGCCGACAAACCGACACTATTCCAAAATTCCCAACCTAATTAAATCGACGAACAATCTAGAAACCATTACAATAATAAATAACATTTCACAAGCTTTCTAACGCATCAAACCACGCCTCAAACCGACGTCCGGATCAAAAGTTATAAAGAAAACAAATTGGGAAAACTGTCATGTTCGCATTGCGAAGCTCCTAGCGAGTCCTTCGCTTATTCATTCGCAGTGCGAATGTCCCAGCGAACAGTGGCAGAAGCAAAAATAGCCTAGAAAATTCCCAACGTTCGCAGTGCGAACCCTCCAGCGAATGCTCGCTACCCCATTCGCAATGCGAACCCTCCAGCGAACAGTGGCAAAATGAAAGATAACACAACGTTCGCAATGCGAACCTCACGCGAACGCTCGCCACCCACTCGCTGGCCATTCGCCGTGCAAATCGGCGATTTCAGCAAAACCCAGCAGCGCACCAGATCATCCAAAACTGGTATTTTCTCAACCAAAACACTTTAAAACCAACATATAGCAATCAAAACATAACTCAATCATGATAACAAATATTCTACTACGTTTACACCGATTTCCAACCGCGACAACATTGATTTCTCATTATCGACCTAGAATGGAAACGATGAAAACACAACAAACAATCCAATACACACATACATAATCATGCACAAGCATGGTATAATCGAGTTTCGCACCCTTACCCGATTAAATAACGTGTAGAAAAGTCGGTTGATCGATTTCTTCTTTTCTCTCTTTTTCTTTTCTTCTTCCCTTTTCTTTTCTTCTTCCCTTTTCTTTCTCCTCTCTTTCTTTCTCTCTATTTTCTCTCTTTCTATTTTCTATTTATATTCTAACTCAACAAAATAAATCAAAATGCCCAAAATACTCCTACACTCAAATATCTCGCAAATGTTCCCAAAACGCGACAAAACATATTCTCGATGAAAAAATAACATATTCTCGCATAAAAGTCGAAAATAAAATAATATAATAATAAAATACTCAAAACGACTCAATTAAATAAAAACTGACAAAACTGGGGCGTTACACCATTTGTTGACTCTACTGAGGAAAACGAGTCTCTTGAGAGACTGCTTCCTGTTTGGGGATATTACATCATACGTTTCCTCGAGATCTTCTCGGAAAAATGCCATGTGATGTAATCCAATTTGGAGGTGTTGATGACCTTTTCGTCAGTGAATCTTTCGGAGAAGAACTGTTGTACTGCCAATTCGTTGATTAAGAGGCTTTCTCTGGGGATTTTCCTTAATCTGGGAAAGCGAAGATATCATCTTCAATGGCGAAGAGTGACATTTGTCGACGGTCTTCTTGCATTTCAGAGGTTCAAGTTATCAAAGTGGTCAAGGACCAACTTTAATCCAGAGATAAGCGGGAGGAGAGATGGTTCAGACGCAACATTTCCTGACAAGGAAAGAACTGACAACTCGATTGACAAGAGGACTTTTATCACTAGGTGATAAGACCGACCAGAGTGATAGTGATGCAATATGAATGTAAATGCAAATCAATAATGCATGATGTATGTATGTTTATGCTGACAAACCTGACACGATATACAGACTAGTGGATGTACACGACTGGATACTCGGCCACTGCAGGGGACGAAAAAGTATCTTCGGTTCAAGATAGCAATTCAGCCTTGCTTAGGAGAAATAGTCCCTGTGGAGAACAACATTGGTCGGGCTTAGGAGACAAGAACTCTGCCGGGGGTATCAGATAAAACATGGTCTCTGACACAGTTGATCCTTCATTCAGGCGTACTGGTTTAGAAGGAGTACTTTGATTCTGTACTTCGAGGTTCGACTACTTCTGGAGAAGCGATCGATTTTTTTTCGATGTTCAACAGTCAAAAGAAATTGCCATCTTTATTTTAAAAGCAGAAAAAGTTTGACAAGTAAATTTGTTTTTGTTTTATTTCAAGAATCGTTAATCATGTTAAAAACATCGTTCTGTAAAGCTAAAACAAATAAGAAATGCAAACAAAAGCAGTAAGGCTCAAATTTTATTGATAGGATGGAAATCAGCCAAACGCGTGATCCCATAGGGTATTTACAAAGTTAGCAAATGGTAATTTAAGGGAAAAGGGCTCCATTAAAACATAACGACCGTTATCTTTCTGCCAACTTTGAATTCCGGGCATCCTGAGCTTCCGTCGAAGATGACCATGACTGGAGTTTTCCTGATGGATGGCGTGACTGCTGAGATGTTAAACTGATCAGACGTAGTTACTTGCCATTAATTCCTAACTTTTGCCTGGATTGTACTTTTGAGATTTCCAATCCATCGGGATGATTTTTTATTATGTCTATAATTTTTGCCTGGATCGCCATTTCGGGTTTTCAATCCACCGAGACGTTTTTTTTTTAGTTTAGGCGAAGTATTTATTGACTACGTCAACATTTGTGGGGTAGGCAAATTCCTCTCCGTCCATGGTTGCGAGTCTCAAGGCACCGCCTGAGAAAGCTTTCTTGACCACATAGGAGCCATCATAATTCGGAGTCCATTTGCCCCAGAAATTAGTGAGAAAGGATTGTATCTTCTTGAGCACGAGGTCTCCTTTTCTGAAGACGCGAGGTCGGACCTTTTTGTCAAATGCCTTTTTCATCCTTTGCTGATACAACTGACCATGGCATAGTGCCGTTATTCCCTTTTCTTCGATCAAATTCAGTTCGTCGTGTCGATTTTGACACCATTCGGCTTTAGTTAGCTTAGCTTCCATCAATACCCGGATTGATGGGATCTCTACTTCTATGGGGAGTACTGCTTCCATGTCATATACTAGAGAGAAAGGGGTTGTCCCTGTTGAAGTGCGGACAGATGTGTGATAACCATGAAGAGCAAAGGGTAGCATCTCGTGCCAGTCTTTGTAGGTTACAACCATCTTTTGAACTATCTTCTTGATGTTCTTGTTAGCCGCTTCTACCGCTCCGTTCATCTTGGGTCGGTAGGGAAATGAGTTATGGTATTCGATCTTGAACTCAGCGCACAACTCTTTCATCACCTTATTGTTCAAGTTGGATCCATTATCAGTAATGATTTGGCTTGGAACACCATAACGGCAGATGAGATTGTTTTTGCTAAACCGGATCATTACTTGTCGGGTAACATTGGCGTATGATGCTGCTTCGACCCACTTGGTGAAGTAATCAATGGCTACCAGGATGAACCGATGTCCGTTCGAAGCCTTGGGCTCAATCATGCCAATCATATCGATTCCCCATATGGAAAAAGGCCATGGGGAAGAAAGAACTTTGAGATGCGTTAGCGGTACATGGATCTTGTCTGAATATATCTGACACTTGTGACATCTCCTCATGTACTTGTAGCAATCGGATTCCATGGTCAACCAATAGTACCCTACTCTCAGAATTCTTCTCGCCATTGCGTGTCCGTTGGCATGAGTGCCAAAGGATCCTTCATGAATTTCCTTCATCAGCATGTTTGCTTCTGGTCTATCTACACATCGGAGCAAGACCATGTCAAAGTTTCTCTTATAGAGTGTATCGCCGCTCAGAAAGAAACTGCCTGCCACCCTTCTGAGGGACTTTCTGTCTTTCCTTAATGCCCCAGGTGGGTACTCTTATTTCTGAAGGAAGCATTTGATATCGTGATACCAAGGTTTGTCGTCTCTGACTGCTTCAATCGTGAAGATGTAGGCCGGCCGTTCAAGGCGCATCATGTCAATCTTAGGTATGTCATTCTATTGACCTACTCTAATCATGGAAGATAGAGTGGCTAATGCATCAGCCATGTGATTCTCTTCACGAGGGATGTGATGAAACTCGATTCTGTTGAAGAATGGTAACAACCTTCTCGCGTAGTCTTTGTAAGGAATCAGTCCTGATTGGTATGTGTTCCAATCTCCTTTGATCTGATTGATAACCAGGGCTGAGTCGCCATAAACATCTAAGTTCTTGATCCTTAAGTCGATCGCTTCTTCGAGACCCATGATACAAGCTTCGTATTCGGCCTTATTGTTTGTACACTTGAATACCAGTCAGGCAGTGAAAGGAATATGGGTACCCTGAGGTGTTATGATAATTGCCCCAATTCTATTTCCATAATGATTGACAGCTTCGTGAAAAATAAGTCCCCATTGGGAACCTGGTTCGGGCCCTTCACTAGGTAGCGGTTCATCGCAGTCTTTCATTTTCAAGTACATGACATCTTCGTCTGGGAATTCAAATCCGACTGATTCCTGATCGTCAATCGGTTGATAAGCCAAATGATCGGCTAAAACACTTCCTTTGATGGTTTTCTGAGCAAGGTACTCGATGTCGTATTCTGATAGCAACATCTGCCAACGGGCAATCCTTCCTGTGAGAGCAGGTTTTTCAAAGACGTACTTGATTGGATCCATTTCGGAGATTAACCAAGTAGTGTGATGAATCATATACTGGTAAAGACGTTTGGCTGCCCAAGCCAGAGCACATCAAGTTTTCTCAAGCATAGTGTACCGAGTTTCACAGTCGGTAAATTTCTTGCTCAAATAGTAGATGGCAGACTCTTTTCTTTTTGTTTCGTCTTGTTGGCCAAGTACACAACCCATAGAGTATTCCAAGACTGTTAGGTAAATGATCAGTGGTCTTCCTTCCACTAGAGGTGATAGAATCGGTGGGTTCAACAGGTATTCCTTGATACTATCGAAGGCGGTTTGGCAGTCTTCTGTCCAAACGCAGTCCTGATTCTTTTTGAGTAATTTGAAGATTGGCGCGCATGTCGCGGTCATGAGGAATATAAATCTGGAAATGTAGTTCAGACGTCCTAGGAATCCTCTGACTTGTTTTTCAGTCTTTGGAGAAGGCATTTCTTGAATGGCCTTGACCTTGTCAGGATCAACCTCAATTCCTTTCTGGCTGGCGATGAACCCTAGCAGTTTTCCTGAACGAACACCGAATGTGCACTTATTGGGATTCAAGCGGAGCTTGTACTTTCTTAGACGCTCGAATAGCTTTAATAGGTGGGTCACATGCTCCTCTTCTGTTTTAGATTTGACAATCATATCATCGACATATACTTCTATTTCTTTGTGTATCATGTCTTGGAACAGAGTAGTCATAGCCCGTTGGTAAGTTACCCCGGCGTTCTTCAAGTCGAACGACATTACCTTGTAACAAAACGTGCCCCATAGGGTGATGAACGAACTTTTCTCCATGTCTTTCGGCGCCATTTTGATTTGATTATAGCCCGAGAATCTGTCCATGAAGGAGAAGACTTTGAACTTTGTTGTACTGTCTACCAGTATGTCAATGTGCGGCAAGGGAAAGTCATCCTTCGGACTGGCTTTGTTCAAATCCCTGTAGTCTACGCACATTCTGACCTTTTCTTCCTTTTTCGGAACTGGTACTATGTTGGCTAACCATTGAGGATATTCTGATGTGGCGAGGAAACCCGCGTCAATCTGTTTCTGTACTTCCTCTTTGATTTTGATGGCCATGTCCGAATGAGTCCGTCTTAGTCTTCGTTTCACCGGAGGACATTCTGATCTTAACGGTAGATAATGTTCCACGATGCTGGTATCCAACCCTGGCATATCCTGATAGGACCAAGCGAATATATCGGGAAACTCTTTGAGAAGCCTCATCATGGAAAATCTAAAAAGAGAGTTCAATCAAGTTTCATTCTAAGGTTCATGTTTTGCATCAAATTCAAAGTTTTCAAGGCCTAGCATTCATCATAATATCATTACAAGTTCATTCAAAAATACAAGATTCAAGATACAAGGTGCAAGCTAAGCTCAAATTAGCTCCAATAAATTCAAGGACATGAAATTCCAAATCCAAAAGTACAATCTAGTTGCAAATTCAAAGTTGGAAAATTTCCATTAATTGAGTTCAAAAGGTTACAAGAATACAAAAAAACTCCAAATTCAAATCAAGGAAACTATTCAGAATTTTTGTTTGAAATTGGCAACTATGGAGCGTCCACCAAACTATACTCTGACTCCAGAATTAAGCAAACCAATCAAAGCCAACATCAAGGTTTCTCCAACTGAATTTGGAGTTATGTTTGGTAGCATAGTTCATGAAATATCATCAAATAATCTTGAGAGAACATTTATTGTTATTGATATCATGGACTGTATGGCTCCTGCTTCACGTGCTGATGTGGCCTTTAGAACCATGTGGGTTGAGTTTAAGTGGGAAAACAGGATCGATTACTATTGTGCAAGCCACTGGAAACTTTGATCTTAAGGCGCAATAAAACATGGTTAATGCGAGAATTGGATGTGGTCTAGCAGCTTTAGAATGATACACAATCATTTGAGTGTCCTGCAACTAGTGAATAACCGAACCGTCAAGATTAATTCAATTATCATCATCAATAGCATGTCCAAGACAAAATCAAGTGAAAATGGAAAGTCATAATCAGGCCATTCAAACTTTCTTCGAAGCAAGGGAACACAATCAGACCAACATTACTCCCTTTCTAAAACAAACCCTCAACATGTTCAGAACAAAAATATTAGTTTTCAAGACAGGAATCTGAGACGTTTAATGCGACGGTTAATGCGCAAGACATATAAAAAGACATCAATTCATACTCCAATCGGGATTCACAAGTCACAGCATCCTCAGATCACAGAAATTCACACATACACCAGAAGAAAAAGTCACCAGTAGAAAACCATAACAAAATACATTTTTCAAACCACATTCATACAGCATCATCATCAAGAAAAAGATTCATACACACTTCAAAAAAACCAGAAGGAAAGCAGAACAACAAATTCACATCAGTTCTCACACAAAACACACACGGAGGGACGAACATACACTGAAAAAGATATTCACTAGTAGAACAACAACGTTCACAGCAGCACAAACACGGCGAAGAAGTAGACAGAGAAAGCTAGAAAATTCGCGAACCTGCAGGGCGTAGAAACGAGGAACAAAGTCGAAATCGTGCAACAAATCGAACCTATTTCACTCCAATCCAGCGCAATCGTTGTCGTAATCTTCGAACTCACACCACCGAACACAAATTCGTCGTCGGTAACCTCCTGATTCCATTCTAACATTTTGTTCCATTTTCTTGTGTATATTTTCTTGTTGATTTGAATCTGTAAAAATGGGTTAATGAATGTACAATGAAAGAAAAATACATGTGAGAATGGGAAAGAAAAGGTATACGAGTAGGGAAGGAAAAGGAAAGAGACGACGATAGAAAGAAGATGATAAACGGTGAGAAAGAAGAAGATGAAACAAGGAGAGAGAAAGAGGGTGAAGGGAACGAGAAAGAGAACTGATGGGTTCTGACTGGGTCAGACTGGACCCACCTCGGTTCACTTATGTTGTTGTTGACCAGGTCAGACTGGACCCACCTCGGTTCACTTATGGGCTTCAAAGTCCTCTTTGATTTTTTGTAGAATTTAATTTGGTTATTTTGGGTTAGATTAAATAGGATTTAAATTAAAATTTAGTTTCTATTTTAATGAATTAATTTTAATAGGAGCTTAATTTAGTTAATTAGTGTTTATTTTAGTTTTAATTAGAATTTTAGTCCATCTAATCTTTAATTATATTTAAGTGTTAGTTTTTATGTAGGTTTCGATTTATTTAAATTTCAATTAGATTTCTCATTAGTTTTTAATTAGATTTTTATTTTATTTAATTAATCAAATTTTTTAGTCACTTTAAATTAAAAGTTTAATCAATTTCGATGTTAACTGTTATTTTTATATGGTTTTGATTCACATGCTCCATTAGAATATCTTAATTTAACCTTCGATCAATTCGAATCAGGTTTAGACATTAGGATTAACTTTCTCGCATGATAACATTAGTATTTCCCCTATAATACAATTTCCAAAGGAAAGGATCCCTTGTTGACTGCCATGTCACAGCTTAGCCTAACTTTAGGTCCCTCCTTTCATCCTAGCCTTAGGATTGGAGCCGTTGTGCTCTATGTCTCGCTGTAAACATTTCTTTCCCTTTATTCTAGCCTTAGGATTAGAGTCGCCGTGCTCGATGTCTTGCCATAGACATTTCTTACCCTTTTATCCTAGCCTTGCGATCGGAGTCGCCGCACTCCATGTAAGTGTTCCGCCATGAACACTCACCTCCCTTTCAACTTAACCTTAATTTGGAGTCGCCGCACTCCATGTAAGCGTCTTTCCACGGATGCTTACCTCCCCCTTGGAACCTTGACCGCAGTCAAGAGTTCCTCACCCTCATTAAGGGGAACTACGAATGCTATAATTCCATTCCCGTCAGGATACGTAGGCACGAGATGCGATGTCTTGGCGAGCATACTTAGATACTAACCCCTAGGTCCTTCCCTTAGCAGATACCCTTAGCAAGTAAGCAATAACATAACAAAAATAAAACAAGAGGTTCCTATAGAGTACTACAGAAACTTAGGATGCTAACACCTTCCCTAAGTATAACCAACCCCCGAATCTAGATTCTCTTAAATTAGGGTTTTCGGTCTTTACCCTTTCCTTCGGGTAAATCAAAGTTCGGTGGTGAACCATGATTTGTGATTCAAGTTAATTAATAGCTTGATATCCGATTCTCACTACGACACTTGTTCTCACTTCTAGGATTGCTTTGACATGAAATTTTGCAATGTCATGAGGTTACTTTTAAGCATTAAATCCTTGAGTTAGCTTCTGACTTAGGTCACTTACAAGTGAACTTCATGCTTACTTATTCATTGTATGTTCATAAGTGATTGATGCATAATAAAAGTGATATGCTTGTGTAGAATTGGCTAATCTCTTGAACATGACTTGGTGTGGATTTCATAATCATTTTTTAACATCTCAAACCTCATTTTGCTATGATCATACCATGTGTGCTATGGACCACTACGCCAAACAAGACTTTAGACAGCGTTTTTTTAGGCCTTAGACAGCGCTTAAAAGCGCTGCCTAAGCCAGCGCTGGCGTAGGTAAAGACAACGCTTTTTATTTACGAAAAAACGCTCTCTAAAATATACATTAGAGGGTGCTTTTTCAACAAAAAGCGCTGTCTAAAGGCCCCCTTTAGACAACGCTTTTTTTAAGCGTTGTCTAAAGTATACCTATAATTTTAATTATCAATTTTTCTATACCTTTATAGGGCGCTTTTTCAATAAAAAGCGCTATTTAAAGGCCCCCTTTAGACAACGCTTCTAAAAGCGCTGTCTAATGTATGCCTATAATTTTAGTTATGAATTTTTCTATGCCTTTAGAGGGCGCTTTTCAGGAAAAGCGCTTTCTGTTGTGAACAATAGACAGCGCTTTTTCTAGAAAGCGCTGCCTTTTCTCTACGTATAATTTTAATGATTTTTTTAAAAAATCTCATTTTAACCATTTTTTTATGCAGAAACCTGTATAATTCAAGCCATTTCAATAAACCTGTATATTTCACATTTCCATTAACAATTTATAGTATGGTTCATTAACCATTTCCACTAATCCCATAAATCACATAAACCACATAAACCATTTCCATTATAATTCAAGTCATTTACATTAACCATTCACAAAACTATACAATTACATTCCAAAATCACATAAATAACATAAACCATTCACAAAACTATACAATCCCATAAAATAAACCATTCACAAAACTATACATTCACATAATCCCATTATCCTATACCTTATATGACTTTTTTTCCAATAAGGTATTCGCACAATTCCTCCTTAATTTCTTGCAATTTATCCTTCGTGTAATGAGAACACGCGTATTCATCAAAGTACTACATAACAAAACAAAATATGCATGATTTAGTTAAAAATAATAAATTATATGACATATCCGATAAATATTAAAATAAATCCTAAGTTATAAATCCATGCATACCGTAATAGGAATCTCTAATCGATCCATTTGAAGGATTTCTCTCATAAACCTCAAAACGAAATACCCGCAGTCTATGCCATTACGCTGATGAGGGCACCACACATAGACAAACAAATAAGAATTAATATATAGTTGTTTTGTGTTATCAAGTAGCATCACTAATAAGCAACATTGTGAAAATTAATATACCTTCTGAGCTTCATTTTCATCATGTGTCTCGTGTGTGTCGTCATGGTCACTAGCCATTTCACCTGTAAGAAAGAAAAAAATAAAAATTAAATGACAAATATAAAAATCCATAATCCATAATCCATTGAATGATATAAGCTATATATAACATGACAACTAATTAATATTATTAAATGATATAAGCTATAATTTTATAACTAGTACCTTTTTCACTAACGTCTCTTTCTTTTCTTTGTTGGAATATGTTCTACCCGTCTCTTAACAACACGGACGGTTGGATTGATCCAAATACCCTCATTATGATCATTTCTTGTATATGATTCATTCGCTATAATATTTTCATCTTGATCATTTCTAGTAAATGATTCAATATCAACATCAATATCACCTTGATCTCCAATGTTTTCATCAATTACTTTGTTAGATAAAAGCACTATAGACCATTTTGTACTTGTCGGATCAGTGACATAGAACACTTGTTTAGCTTGAGAGGCTAGAATAAAAGGCTCATCTTTGTACCCCACCCTATTAAGATCCACTTGCAAAAATCCTGACTTATCCATTCGTACGCCATTATTATTTTCAACCCACTTGCAACGAAATATAGGAATCTGAAACTTCTCATAATCAAACACCCAAATGCGCTCGATAACCCCAAAATATGACAGATTTGCAAATTTGGGGTTTAAATCTTTCACACTTGAAATGTGCATTGCTTCAGCTACCACGGTGACACCACTATTTTGCATAGTACTTTTATCATCTTGTTCTTTGATATAAAATGTGTATCCATTAATTGCGTATGCGCTATAAGAAAACACAACCAAACTTGGACCATATGCTAAACATCTCAACCTTTCTGTTATCGAAGCGGGATCTGAATATAACTTTGAATAAATATGATCCTTAAACCAAGGTATGAAACTTCGATTGTGCTCTCGTACTATCCAATTCTCATTTCTATTCGGATTTAAATCTCGGAGAACATCCTTGTGCATTTCAACATACGGCTCAACCTCATTCTCATTGTGCAGAACATACAAATGCACTTGATCCCGTTCGACCCTTGATACTGTCACAACTTCATTTCCAATTAACTTTTTTCCTTCTTTTTTTTCGACAATATGAGATGTGGGGAGTCCAATTGATTGTACATTGGACAGATATTCAGTACAAAACTCAATCGCTTCTTCAACAATGTATCGTTCGGCAATACAACCCTCTGGTCGACTTCGGTTTTTAACATACCCTTTTAATATTTTCATATAACGTTCAGCAGGGTACATCCATCTCATATAAGCCGGTCCACACAATTGTGTCTCTTTCACCAGATGAACAACTAGATGAACCATTATGTCAAAAAACGAGGGAGGAAAAATCATTTCAAGATCACACAAAGTAATTACTATTTCTTTTTGCAATGTTGGTAAGATCGCAGGATCGATCACCTTACTGCAAATTAACTTGAAGAAAAAACACAATTTAGTTATTGCGCTTCTTACTTTTTCTGGAAGAATAGAACGTATACCTATTGGTAGAAAATGTTCCATTATAACATGGCAGTCATGCGTCTTTAAACTCTTTAACTTGAGGTCTTTCATAGACACAAGTCTTCTAATATCTGAAGAGTATCCTTCTGGCACTTTAACTGCACTTAGAAACTTACACAATACCTTTTTCTCTTTTCTAGATAGAGTATAAGCAGCAGGTGGTAGATATGTTCGTGTTCCTTTCTTCATGGGTCCTAATTCATTTCTTATTCCCATCGCTACCAGGTCCTTTCTTGCTTTAAGGCCATCCTTAGACTTTCCTTGTATATTGAGTAACGTACTAATAACATTGTCAAATACATTTTTTTCAATATGCATAACATCGAGAAAATGTCTTACATACAATGACTTCCAATATGGCAGTTCAAAAAAATTGACCTCTTCTTCCACCCACTCTTGACAAGTGTATGTGCAAAAGGCTTTCCAAACTGAGTACTCACATCTTTCACCTTTTCAAAAATTTGATCACCTGTCAATATAGTTGGAGCTCTACCATGTTCTGCCTCTCCATTGAATGCTTTTCTCCACCCACGATAGTGATGATTAGAATTTAAGAATCTACGATGACCGAGAAATACATTCTTCTGACCAAACTCCAATCGCGTCCAATCTGTTTTATCTTCACAAATAGGACACGCACATTGACCTTTTATGCTGTACCCTGATAGATTTCTTTATGCTGGAAAATCATTAATTGTGCCAAACAACATCGCCCTCAAGTTGAAACTTTCTTTCCTATACCCATCATAAACCTCCACACCGTTCTCCCACAAAAACTTTAAATCTTCGATTAAGGGTGCCAAGTATACGTCTATGTCATTCCCTGGTTGTCTAGGCCCAGAAATTAACATAGATAACATCATGTACTTACGCTTCATACATAGCCATGGAGGTAGGTTATAAATCATTATGATCACAGGCCAAGTGCTATGTGAGATACTCTGAAGACCGCGTGGGTTCATTCTATCAGTAGATAATGCCAAGCGAAGGTTTCTTGCTTCTTTTCCAAATTCAGGATAATCATCATCAATTTTCATCCACTCTGGTGAATCTGCCGGATGTCGCAACTTTCCATCAATAATTCTTTCATCTGCATGCCAAGTCAAGTGTCTTAAATCGGTCTCACTACGAAACATGCGTCTAAATCTCGGAATTATAGGAAAATACCATAAGACTTTTGCTGGAGACAACTTTTCCTTATATCGAGAGACACCGCATTTAGGACACTCATTTAACGATGCATACTCATTTCGAAACAAAACGCAATCGTTTGGACAGGCATGTATCTTATCATAGCTCATGCCAATAGAGCACAACATCTTTTTGGCCTCATATGTTCGATTGGGAAGAACATTATCCTCTGGAAGCATATCTTTCATAAGGGCCAATAACTCTGTGAAACTTTTATCCGACCATCCATTGCCCGCCTTTAAGTTTTACAACTTTAATACCGCAGACAATCTTGTGAATTTGGTGCAACCATTATATAACGGTTTCTCTGCATCGCTTACCAACCTCTCAAACATTTTGGGACAATCCTTAAGATCTTCTTCAACATAGCTTTTATCAATTCTCGTTAATGTTCTCACCATGCAAATTCCAACATGTATAACTTCTATCAATTACATTCCTCATTAAATGCGATGCCAACTGAACCGCGTCAACCCGACTCCCAAAACAACAACCCAAGCAAGGACATCTCATTCAACTGGGGTCTTTGGCCTGCGCAATAGCAAACTTAATGAATTCTGATACCCCATTCTCATACTCTTTCGACAATCGACTTGAAGACATCCATTTCTTATCCATAGTTATACTAATTAAACTAAACAAAAACAAAAATAAAAAATATTTACCTGCAGGGATGTAAACAACTTTTAGACCCACACAGTGTCCAGATAGGTTAGAATTACCAAGATCCCCCTATACACGTATCATAAAATGAAATATCATTAATTGACCAATTATGAGTCATAACTTGATAAGTGGCAACATGTAATCACAAACAAGCAACATACTTAACAGCAAGCATACTTAAACAAGTAATCATCATATCACAAAGATAATCATCAAAGCAATTATTGAGCAAGATAAACATCTCATGCAAAGATAAATATCATACTTTCTTTGACCATGCAATACAATAACTATCATAACTCCACTTTCATGGCTCTATATATCATAACTCCATCAATACAATAACTATCAATATTACAATAACTATCATACTTTCTTTAATCTAGAATATAGAAACAACAACTAATGAAAATAGAAACAACATGTTCAATATTAGTCATTCTAAACATGTTCAAAAATAAAAGTCTCAAAACTTTATAACTATGGTCATTACCCATATCAACACTACACACAAAATAAGTCAGAAGTATGCAACTGAATAATACACAAAATGGAAGTATGACGCAGGAACTCCGAACCACCTCAACAACACCTGTACTACGACGGCAAAATGGTAGCTAGTGACCAGAATGAAAACAGAACAAAAATAGTACGATGAAAATAAGAATGAAAACAAGAATAAAAACAAGAATGAAAAGCGTACCTCTTCTTCGTTTCGTCTTCTTCTTCACGAAAGAAATGGCGAATGAACAACGACGGCAATGGCGAACAACGACGGCAATGACGAACGACGACGGCAATGGAACGACGACAATGGCGAACAACGACGGCAATGGAACGACGGCAATGACGAACAACGACGACAATGGTTTCAGTAGAGAAGAACGATATCGAGGGTTTCAGTAGAGAAGAACGGTCGAGAGAAGAAAATGAAAAGAAATGTCTGAAAATGATTAGAAATTGTTTTATATTTTAATTCATAAATGACTTTAGACGGCGCTTTTAAAAAGCGCTTTCTTAAGTTCTACCTATAACAGCGCTTTTCTCAGAAAGCGCTTTCTAAGGTAGGGAGACTTTAAAACCTATAGCAGCGCTTTTGCAAAAGCGCTGTCTAAAGTGATGCCTATAGCAGCGCTTTACAAAAAGCGCTTTCTAAGGTGACTTCCATTTTGGTCATTTAACAGCGCTTTTAAAAAGCACTTTCTAAGGTTAACCTTTAGACAGCGCTTTTATAAAAGCGCTGTCTAAAGTAATTCCTATAGCAGCGCTTTACAAAAAGCGCTTTCTAAGGTGGCTTCTATTTTGGGAATTTAACAGCGCTTTTAAAAAGCGCTTTCTAAAGGCTGTCTTTTACAACGCTTTTTTTAAGCGAAATTTTTTAAAGACTTATAGCAGCGCTTTGTCCAAAAAGCGCTGTCTTTTTGGTGCTGTCTTTATCCAATTTTGGCGTAGTGGACACAAATTGTATGATTTCCTTAACTTCACTTGTGTAGCCTTTAGAGGTACACTTTGCATGACTTTTTGATTGACAATTGTTTGTATGCTAACATGAGCCATAACTTGAATTCTTTTACACTTCTAAGGACAATAACATGAATGTGATATAGTAGGACATAGCTACTTCCCCATTAGGGTTCTCATCCTTTTAGGACTCATTTCATTTTGTTAAGTGATTGACATTACTTCTAGGATAGTCTTATGACATTTGCATGAGCATAAGTGCATTGTTTTGCATATTTCTTTCAACTATTCAATAATTAAGCTTGGTTTGAATTTGATGAACACTTGTATCATTTTACATTGACATCAACTCTTATGAGGTTCCTCTTTCATCTCACTTCTTCCTTATTTACTACTTTAAATTGTGATTGAATCATCTAATGTTTACTTGTGTATGATCACATGTTCCATTAAGGATCATAGCTTGAATCTAATTTTGGATTAGGTTCAAAGTAGGATAGACATTAGGTTATCAATCCAAGCATGCTAACATTGGTAGAGATTCCTGAAATTCTGGCACAGATATCAGATGTCCTACTAAGATGTTGAGACACTGATATCCAACACAATGAACAAGATAACAATTAAAATAGCAGTGCAGAAAGTAAATAACACAGTGATATGTTTACCCAGTTCGGATCAACAATCCTACTCTGGGGGCTACCAAGCCAGGGACGAAACCAATATACGATAATATCAATTCACAGATCATACAATCACCAGATAATCTGCTCACTTAATCACTACCATTCCTATGACTTCTACCTAAGACTCACCTAGGTATGAGGCCCTCCTCAAATCCCTCTACAACCACAACCCGTGATTGGTACCTTTCCACACAAGTAACAAACCGAAAGTCACACTTTCAAGACACACAAATCTCAATACTTCAAAGCTTATGAGAATTGACACACAAGAAACTCAATGCTTAAAAGCTTATGAGTAACTGACAGAATTTACAACACAAAAACCAGTCCTTATACTGTTATCAGAATGATACCAGTTAGGCTCACAAAATACACTCAAACCCTAACAAAAACACAAGTAAGTTCCACACCTAAATTAGGTTTACATCAGTCAATATATAGCATTTAATCTGGACTGAATTGGGCTTCAAAAACGCAGCAATTAGACTGCTCATAAATCTGCAAAATTAACTCCAACAAAATAGGTCTTCAATCTAAAGTTTCTTATTTTGTCTCCATAAATAGAAACAGCTGAAAATCCGAAAAACCAACAAATAAACACAATCCAAAAATGCTTTGGATGCCACATAGGATAACTAAACATTCACAGAATATTTAGTAACAATTCTCAGCAACAGAATCTGCATTTAAAACTGAATCCAAACGCGATGTCCTATGAGCAGGTATGGGACATCATCATTCGACATGTTGAGTGCAGCAACTTAGAACATCTTGTTTTAACAACTTGCTTCAAAAATAGTTTTAGCAAAATAAATGCCAACCACAGAACCAAAGAAATAATAATCTCCCCTTTTAGCTTATTTTGGCTAAAACTACACACCAAAAAAACTTGAAAAAAACTTGCAAAGAAGCACAAAAACATCCATATCAGACAGCAGTGAAAAACCACCAGTACACAGCAGAAAAAAAACATCCAGCAAGCAGCACTCCCCTTCAACTGCACACAACACACATCATAGCAATGCATAGCACAACATCCAACACATCATAGCAGCATAGCAAAATCTCCCCCTCAACTGCAGCAACACAAACATTCCAAATTCCAAATTCTCCCCCTCAGCTGCAGCACCAGCACAAGCACACCAACACATCATACTACTCCCCCTTTTTAGCCAGAAATATGACAAAGGCAAGTAGAACAGTCCAAAGTAAAAATAAACCAGAGTACACTGCATCAGAGAGTAGATGCACATCACATGACCAAATGTCATGCACAAACTTCAGCATTTTCCCTTCATTCACACACTGCACTACCAGAACCTCCTTTATTCTTTCCAATCTGGAAGCTAAAAGGAACATTAATTGCTATAGTTCTTCATGAATGCAAACCCCAAGTCTGCTCCTCAGGTTTTCAAACTGCACTGCATCCAGAGCCTTAGTGAATATGTCAGCAAGCTGATTTTCTGTGCTTACATGCTCAAGAGTTACGACTTTGTCCTCCACAAGTTCTCTGATGAAGTGATGTATGATGTCAATGTGCTTAGTCCTACTATGTTTAATATGATTTTTTGAAATATTAATGGCACTCAGGTTGTCACAAAATAATGTCATAACATCTTGTGTGACATTATACTCAGATAGCATTTGCTTCATCCACACCAGTTGAGCACAACTACTTCCAGCAGCTATGTATTCAGCTTCAAAAGTAGAAAGAGAAACCGAATTTTGCTTCTTACTGAACCACGAAAAAATATTATTTCCCAAAAAGAAACATCCTCCAGAGGTACTCTTCCTATCATCAGCACTTCCAGCCCAATCAGCATCACAGTAACCTACTAAAATGGAACTTGAGTCATGGGAGTACAACAACCCATAATCACATGTATCATTCACATACTTAAGAATTCTCTTCACTTGATTGATGTGACTGACCTTGGGTTCTGCTTGGTATCTAGCACACACACCAACAACAAATGTTATGTCTGGCCTACTTGTTGTAAGATACAGCAGACTGCCAATCATACTTCTGTACAAACTTTGTTCAACACTCACTCCCTTTTCATATTTGGATAACTTCAAGTGAGTAGGAGCAGGAGTTCTCTTATGATTGGCATTATCCAGTCCAAACTTCTTTACAATGTTCCTCGCATATTTACTCTAACAAATAAAAATGGAATCTTCCATCTGCTTGACTTGTAATCTAAGGAAGTAGGTCAATTCACCTACCAAGCTCATCTCAAATTCAGACTGCATTTGGTTGGCAAAATGTTGGACCATTTCATCCGACATCCCACCAAACACAATATCATCTACGTAAATCTGAGCAATCATTAGTTTCTCATCCTTCTCCTTTACAAAAAGTGTTTTATCAATACCACCCTTCTTGTATCCATGTTTGACTAAGAACTCAGTCAGCCTTTCATACCAAGCTCGTGGAGCTTGCTTCAATCCATACAAAGCCTTTTTTAGCTTGAAGACATGATCAGGAAAATTTGGATCCACAAAACCTTTAGGCTGCTCAACATAGACTTCCTCATTAAGATAGCCATTTAGAAAGGCACTCTTGACATCCATTTGAAACAATATGAATTTCAACAAACATGCCACTCCTAGCAACAATCTGATGGATTCCAATCGAGCCACATGAGCAAATGTTTCATCGAAGTCTACTCCTTCAATCTGTGTGTATCCTTGAGCTACTAATCTGGCTTTGTTCCTGGTAACAACTCCTTGTTCATCAGACTTATTCTTATAAATCCATTTTGTTCCAATTACATTTGTTCCTGCTGGTCGTGGTACCAGTTCCCAAACTTCATTCCTCTTGAATTGACACAGTTCATCTTGCATAGCATTTATTCAGAACTCATCTGTCAATGCTTCTTTGACATTCTTTGGTTCAATCTTTGAAACAAAACATGCATTTGACACAGCCTCCCTCGTTCTGGTTCTTACACCTTCATTCAGATCTCCAATAATCAATTCCTTAGGGTGATCCTTCTGAATCCTTATAGAGGGTCCCCTGTTATCATCCTCTACCTCTTCATTCTCAGATCTAGAGTCGGTTTCTTGAGCATTATCTTTTACAGACTCAATGTCTTGTGAGGTTTCATTGTTCATGGGAAGGCATGCTCCAACATCCTTTGGGACATCTTCGTCTTTGCTAGAGTCATCAACCACCACATTTATGGATTCCATCATCACCTTAGTTCTGGAGTTAAATACCCTATATGCTTTACTGTTTGTAGAGTATCCCAAAAATATCCCTTCCTCACTCTTAGGATCCATTTTTCGCCTCTGCTCACGATCCGCCAAGATATAGCACTTACTCCCAAACACATGGAAATACTTCACATTTGGTTTTCTACCTTTCCATAGCTCATAAAGAGTGACAGAAGTACCTGATCTGATAGTCACCCTATTGTGTATATAGCAAGCAGTATTCATGGCTTCAGCCCAAAAATGATATGGAAGCTTTTTGGCATGAATCATGACTCTTGCACACTCTTGTATAGTCCTGTTCTTGCGTTCCACCACACCATTCTGCTGATGAGTGATCGGTGATGAGAATTCATGAGTGATTCCCTCAGATAGGCAGAACTCTTCAAACCTGCTATTTTTTAATTCTTTCCCATGATCACTTCTGATTCGAACAACACCACAATCTTTTTCTCGTTGAATCCTTTGACACAACTCTTTGAAAGCTGCAAATACTTCAGACTTTTCTTTGATAAAACTGATCCAAGTGAATCTGGAGTAGTCATCTACGACAACATAGGCATACTTCTTCCCACCAAGACTTTCCACCTGCATAGGTCCCATTAAGTCCATGTGAAGAAGTTCCAGAACTCTAGAAGTTGTGGTAAGATGTTGAAGCCTCTTGTGTGACACCCTTGTTTGCTTCCCAACTTGACATTCACCACTTATTTTCTCCTCATTAATCTTCAGCTTGGGAATACCTCTAACAGCTTCATTTGACATAACTTTCTTCATCCCTTTCAGGTGTAAGTGACCCAATTTCTGATGCCACAGTTTGGTTTCATCTTCCTTTGATATCAAACAAGTAGACACACTTTCAGGTTCTTGAGGATTCCACAGATAGCAATTATCCTTAGACCTTGTTCCCTTCATAACAACTTCATCTTTCTCATTGGTTACTAGGCATTCAGATTTGGTGAAATTCACTTTGAGACCTACATCACACAGTTGGCTTATACTGATTAAATTTGCGGTCAGCCCTTTGACAAATAGAACACGATCCAGATTTGGCTGTCCTATGTAGTCCAGCTTTCCAACACCTTTTATTTCACCCTTTGATCCATCCCTAAAAGTGACATAATTTGTTGAGTGAGGCTTGATATCTGACAAGAATTTCTTCACACCAGTCATGTGTCTTGAACAACCACTGTCAAAGTACCAATCTTCTCTTGCAGATGCTCTAAGAGAGGTATGTGCTATGAGACCAGCCATCATTTGTCTAGGAGTCCATCTTCTCTCCACTTTACCCCCACTCTGTCCTTTATTTTGTTGCTGAGCAGTTTTGGGATAGTCGTGCAGCTTGTAGCAAAAGGACTTTAAGTGACCAATCTTTCCACAGTAATGGCATCTCCATGGTTTATACTTTGATCTACGAACTCTTTTCTGATGCTTCATCTGATGGTGCAACATGTGATTTGACATCCCCTCTTCTTGCTTTATTTTCTGAGGAACAAACTTCAATACAGGCTTCTGGTAAGTCTCTGCTTGATTGTTAAAGCCAAGGCCTTGCACATTTCCAGCATCCTTCCCAGTTTGAAGAATCTCATCCAGCTGCGTGGTACCATTGTTCAGCATTCTTATAGATTTGGTCATATTGTCAAGTTTTGACTTTTGCCATTCAACCTCCTCTTTCAGATCAGCAATGGTTGATAGATGTTCTTCCTTCTCAGCTTCTAGTTGAGTTATCAGAACCTTCTGTTCTAATATTATCTGGCACCTTTATTCATTCTTGATACACAACTCTGAGAACCCTGTGAAGACTTCTTCCTTAGTGAGTTCTCCAATATAGGATTCTTTGTCAGAGTCAGACTCACAAGTAGTTTCTCTATTAGCCTTGCAGATCCCAGTCAAAGCTGTCACCAGTTTTGCTGATACTTCTTCAAGATCACTCTCAGACTCTCCTTCTGACCAAGACATAAATAAGCCCTTCTTCTGCCTTTTGAGATACGTAGGACACTCAGTCTTTATGTGCCCATATCCCTCACACTCAAAACACTGAACTCTCTTCCCTTGATTTGAGTCGTCTTCAGTTCTGGATCTTCTGCCTCCATCCTGGTTTTTACTGATGTCGAGTGACTTGTTCTGAGAATTTGCTCTCGACTTCCAGTCAATCCTTTTCAACACTTTGTTAAATTGTTTTCCAAGCAATACCAGATCTTTAGACACCCCTTCATCTCTGACCAGGTCACCTTCATCTTCTGAGTCACCAGCATTTGACACAAAAGCTATGCTCTTCTTCTTTTCAGACTTATCACTGATCCCTAATTCAAATGTTTGAAGAGATCCCACCAGTTCATCCACTTTCATCTTGTCTATATCCTGAGCTTCCTCTATAGCAGTCACTTTCATGTCAAATCTCTTAGGTAGAGATCTGAGGATTTTTCTGACCAGTTTGCTGTTAGACATCTTTTCACCTAGAGCACTTGAGGCATTAGCTATCTCAATAATGTTCATGTGAAAATCATGAATGCTCTCATCCTCCTTCATCTTCAAACTCTCAAACTTGCTAGTGAGAAGCTGAAGTTTTGACATCTTCACCTTTGAAGACCCTTCATGAGCAACCTTCAAGATCTCCCACGCCTCTTTTGCAATGGTGCAATGTTCAATCAACCTGAAGATATTCTTGTTGACACCATTAAACAAGGCATTCATGGCTTTAGAATTTCCCATGGACCCTTTGTAATCTGCATCATCCCAGTCTCCCTCTTCCTTCACCACATCAGTAGGGGTACCTTTTTCATCTTTAACCTTTGGGGGCTCCCATCCTTTTATAACAGCTTTCCATGCTTGATCATCCATGGATTTGATGAATGCTATCATCCTTGGTTCCAATAGTCATAGTTGGAACCATCAAGCAGAGGTGGTTTGTTCAAAAATCCTCCATCCTTATCCATTGTACCAGAAAGTACCTTCCCTGAATCTCACTCAGAACCAAATAAGGGTGCAAGCTCTTGATGCCAATTGAAATTCTGGCACAGATATCAGATGTCCTACTAAGATGTTGAGACACTGATATCCAACACAATGAACAAGATAACAATTAAAATAGCAGTGCAGAAAGTAAATAACACAGTGATATGTTTACCCAGTTCGGATCAAAAATCCTACTCTAGGGGCTACCAAGCCAGGGACGAAACCAATATACGATAGTATCAATTCACAGATCATACAATCACCAGATAATCTGCTCACTTAATCACTACCCTTCCTATGACTTCTACCTAAGACTCACCTAGGTATGAGGCCCTCCTCAAATCCCTCTACAACCACAACCCGTGATTGGTACCTTTCCACACAAGTAACAAACCGAAAGTCACACTATCAAGACACACAATTCTCAATACTTCAAAGCTTATGAGAATTGACACACAAGAAACTCAATGCTTAAAAGCTTATGAGTAACTGACAGAACTTACAACACAAAAACCAGTCCTTATACTGTTATCAGAATGATACCAGTTAGGCTCACAAAATACACTCAAACCCTAACAAAAACACAAGTAAGTTCCACACCTAAATTAGATTTACATCAGTCAATATATAGCATTTAATCTGGACTGAATTGGGCTTCGAAAACGCAGCAATTAGACTGCTCACAAATCTGCAAAATTAACTCCAACAAAATAGGTCTTCAATCTAAAGTTTCCTATTTTGTCTCCATAAATAGAAACAGCTGAAAATCCGAAAAACCAACAAATAAACACACTCCAAAAATGCTTTGGATGCCACATAGGATAACTAAACATTCATAGAATATTTAGTAACAATTCTCAGCAACAGAATCTGCATTTAAAACTGAATCCAAACGCGATGTCCTATGAGCAGGTATGGGACATCATCATTCGACATGTTGAGTGCAGAAACTTAGAACATCTTGTTTTAACAACTTGCTTCAAAAATAGTTTTAGCAAAATAAATGCCAACCACAGAACCAAAGAAATAATAATTCCCTTTCCTCATTTCAACTATAGGATCAATCATTGCATGACAACTTCTAGGATGAAGATCCCCTTAGATTTTTCTTTTAACCATTTGAGTCTCTCTTCTCTCTCTAAAAGGAAAAAGCAAAAACACTTAACAAATATTGTATGTGTAGTGTGCCACGAGCCTTAAGAATATGAGAAATAATTAGTGAAGGCCTCCTTTACTCTTCTAGGGTGCTTTGCAAACGTCCCGTTGGGGGCGACCTTGTAAAGTATTCGCTCCTATGTCATAGTCTTTAGCACAATACATATCGCAAACAAAAGAAATCAAAACACTTCTTCTAAAAGACATAAACAAATCAATCATCTTCCTTCGGGATTCTTTTCTCATCTACCTCCCTCTAATCGTAAGGAGACGCTATTTCCGTTCTACCGCAAACAGGTAAACGCATAAGCCTCCACACAACGAGCGACACCACCTAAACTGCTAGAACGCAAACTTTAGCATCGTCCACCTAAAAAACACCAAACCAACAAGGCCATCGATAGTAGGCCAAACTACGACTGCTTTGATTTCCTCTCTCTCGTCCGATTGAGAATACGTAGGCACAAGACGACGATGTCTTGGCAAGCAACCTTCCCCCATCCACCCGTAGTCCTCCGAACTACGTTGACTCTGACTTTCCCACTCCCGAGGGAATACCTAGGCCTAGGACGGCAAAGTCCTATCGAGTCACTTTTTCGTGTTTTTTCACCCCTCTCCTTTGTTTCTCATTCTATTCCTTCTAGTTAGCAGTGGAGCTTCAGATATCTACACCCTTTTGTCATACCCCAAATTTTGACCACTAATATTTCCCATCATTGTGAAAATCATCATCACAATATGGGGGAACCATCTTGCCTCATTAGTCTCCCCAAAGATGGGTGAGCATCCACTACAAGCAAATTTAGGGTTTCAAGCCCTCTCAAGAGCTTTAGACAAATGATCAATCAAGGAATGACATGATCTTCAACTTGTCTAAGCTCTCAAATATCTACAAGGGATCAAAAGGACTTCCACTTCAAGGATTAAGCACAAAGTTGCTCCCTTCTAGGTGGATCAAGCCTTAAGATCGCCAGTGTCACCAAATTAGGGTTTTGGTCGATCAGGGCCTCCAAAGGGAAATTTTCCTCTGGGCATGAGCCAAGGATCCAAAACACAACCTAATATACTCCATGGAACCTCATGGACCCAACCATCAAGTCAATTTTGCCTCAGGGGATGCATTCATAAAAAATCAGGAATTAGGGTTTTTTGACCTAATTCACCCCTAAGTTGACTTTAGGGCAAATCATGAGCCAAGACCTCAAGAGAGTGTTTGAGGGTCTCTAATGAACTATATTGATCCATTTGGAACAATGGATTAATCCCAGAAGTTTGAGCAACAAGCCTCAATTTCATCTGCACCACAATTAGGGTTTCGCGGGAAAAGTCAACTGTAACTTTGACTTTTGACCAGGACATGCTCCCAAACCCTAGGACATGCCTCAATATACCCTATGACACCCATGGAACATGTCCATCAAGTTTGATTTAGGTCAAGGACATGATTTCCTGAGGAATTGCACAGTTTGGAATTCATCTGATAAAAAGTCAACTTGCACAAAAGTCAACTTTGACTTTTTGAGATTTTTCACCAAAATGGATTTTTAACCCTAAAATGATGTTAATGTATGATTTGAATCACCATTCATCAAGAAAAATCAAAGAAAGTGGGATAACTTGTAAAAGGGGTAACCATAAAAACTTAGAAAAATTTCTAAGTTATGGAAAAAGTGACACTAATAGGCCAACTTTGGAGGACCATAACTCCTAAACCACAAGGTCATTTTCTCCCATCCAAAGCTTGATTTATAGATCTCATTGCCCTCTACAAAAGCTTCATACTGACCTATGTCCAAATTCCTCATGGATTTTGAGTTATGGAGTGATCAAAATCAAGAAAAGTCACTTTGTTCCAACACTTAGTGAAAATTTCACTAAGTCAGAATTTGCTTCACTTTTTTCCAAATGTAGGGGGATTTTTCACTTGGATTCAAAAGAGATCAAAACCAAACATGTTCAAACAGTTGTTCTATCATGTGAGGGCTTTCCAAAATGGCCAAGAACATTATCAAATTCCATTTGGGCTATGAGTTATGACATTGGCAAGTTGCCTTGTTGAAATCTGTCAAGGCTAGGCAGAATTTGCAATTTTGCTCGATTTGCCAAAATTGTGCAAATCCAAACACTCATATCCACTTGGACACATCTGAGGATTGAATCTCAAGGGGACAATCACTGAGCCAAGCCTCCAAAGTCTTTGGAACAAGAAATAGCATGTTGAACCTAGAATTGCCAAAATAGGGACAAGACTCCAATTTTGGATTGGAGCATTCAATGGAAGCATCAAGGTGGCATGGACTGAGCCATTTGCAACTGAATTCAGTCAAGACTTATCCAAGACCAAGGGAACCAGCAGCCTGTGCCCTAACCTCTAGTCAATGGCTAGAGGAGACTTGGATTTCCATTGGCCAACATTGAACAAACACCTGCTGCAGTTGCCATTCACTATTGATGCCAAAACAAACTTGCTCTACTACAAATAGAGCTCAATTGTGATCAGTTTGAGTACACCAAAGCCATCTAACAGATGCTTTCCTCAAAATCTCTTCTTTCACTCCAATTTTGCCTTCTAAGGCAAGTCACCATCGGGTTTTGAGTTTGAGAGCATTTTCAATCAAACCAATCACTCACACACCTCACATACATCATATAGAAGTGATCTAAACACTCACATAACAACTGTAACACTGATTTCACAAAATCACTAGCCAATTGCTCAAGTTCTTGACAGTTTTGCAGTTGAGGTGCCATCCTCAGCTCCAAACCATTTCAATCCATTCCAAGCATTCAGACACATCACTTGGCACCTAGGGAAGCCATCCACATCATTGGAACCTAGCTGTAACACCTCTAACACAAAACACGATCACCAGCTGCAAGTGGTAAGCATGAGCTCTTCTAACTCTGTGATCCATGCAATTTTTGCTGCACAATAATTTGGTCATATGTTCTTAATCATGCATGGAATGTTTTCCCTCAATAAATTGCATTGTTTGAATCGTGTGTGGAATTTCTGAGCCTTCATGGAAAAATTAGGGTTCTTGAGGTTTCTCTATGATTTCTTGTTTCATGTTTAATTTAAATGAAATTAATTGACATAGACATGATCGTGAGGTTGAGACGAGCATAATGATATGTGGATTGCATGATATGATTAAGTATTCAGTGAGATTGGAGAGAAAATGCAAATCTGAGAATCTCAGAACACGCGCGTGTTCTTCAGCTTGTTCTTGGCGCCATTTTTCCAAATTTGAATATTTGAATTTTGTGGTTTTATTTAATTGATTCAAAAATTAATTTCTCTCTGAGTTTTAATGATTTTGAGTTGATTCTTTTTTCAATAATTCACAAAAATGTTAAAATATTTGATTTTCCCAAAAAATCCCAAAAATATTTTTATTTTATATAATTGATATTTTTGCAAAGAATTAATGTTTTAATTGTTTTTTCCATTTAAATATTTTTCCTCTTGATTTTGTGAATTTTAATACTTTCTAATTATTTTGTAGGTCAATACTTAATTTTTGTAGCATTAATCCAAGATCACAATTTGTTTTCCATATTTAAAACAATTTTGATCATTTTAATTGAATTTTTATTCAATTAATTACATTTTTGAAAACAAATTAGGGTTTTTGGATTAATTCAACCCTCATAAATCATTTTCAAAACACTTGGGCCTCTAATAGAGTGTAAGACCTAATCCCCTTTTGACCAATCATTTTGGGCCTTAGTGTATTGTATAAGTCCCGATACCGTCAAAATAAACGGCGCGGTCGTCGCCTTTTCAAAAACAAAAAAAACTTGGGCCTCTCCTCGAGCTATAAGACCCATTCAAAATTCTTTGGGCCTCTAATAGAGTGTAAGACCCAACCCTTTGTAAATACAACCTAATTTGGGCCTCACCTATTGTATAAGTCCCGTTGTATTTCAAAAAGTTCGACGCGATCATCATCCGTTGAAAAACCAAATGGGCCTACCCTCTGGTAGTAAGACCCATTTCTTTTCTTAAAAATTCTTTGGGCCTCTTAAGAGAGTGTAAGACCCACCCCTTTGTACATAAAACAATTTTTGGGCCCCAGTCACCTGTATAAGTCCCTCTGTATAAAAGCCACAGTGAAAATCACTGATAAAACCCTGGGCCTCTCCTTGAGCTGTAAGCCCCAAATCTTTCTTTTTCAAAGCACTTTCTCCTTTGATTTTGAATATATTGTTGTTTTCAATCTTTCTTTGTTGAACAACTAACCAAACAGCATGGAAGCTCTACAACCGAGTAAGTGTTTATACACTTTCATTTACTGCTTTCATATACGTATAACTGTATTGTGGGGCTGCTCATTGTAAGTCTTCTTTCATAAACTCATATCAACTGTGTAATAATAGTATAGATATTTATAGTTTCCTCGGCAACTACGTCTAGCACTAGGTAAAACCCTGTTGATCACTCTGAACTTACAGTCAAAACTAGATCCACATAGGATTTCCAGACACACCCTAGCCTCCTCTTGGGCATTATACAAGGACCCGTCGGCTTCCTAGAAGTACTCACAGCCTCCTCTTAGGCTTCATATAATGATTCCTTCCTTCGGGAATGATAGCCTCCTCTTGGGCTTAGTACAAGGACCGATCGGCTTCTTAGAAGTTTCCAGCCTCCTCTTGGGCTTCGTACAAATTGTCCCGACGACCTCCTAGAGGTATAGGAATAGATATCAGTCATCTCCATAGAACAGTCTCTCACAGAGTCTAGATCTTTCCACTGTGAATATACTACTACTGTTTCTCAACACATAGTACAAAAGATAAAACTCTAGACTCGGACGGTCTAAGACCCTTGAGTCCCAAAGACGTTCTCAAACATCCTCAAGCACTAGCAGACTTGGACAGTCTCAATACCCTTTGGATTTCCCATTTCCTTAAAGAACAGGAAATAACCCTGACCCCCTGATCAGTGTCAAAATACAACCCCACCTGGAATCAGTCTCTTTATAAGAACTGATTTTCTCTTGCATACAACATACTGGACCTGTCACTCAACTGAAACAGTAACCATTAACCTCCTATTGGGCTTTGTACAATGATTCTCCCCAGCGGAACAAACAATTTTTAGCCTCCATCTCGGGCTTCGTACGAGATACAAAGACTCTCTTATTTGAGTCAAATCAATTTTTAGCCTCCATCTCGGGCTTCGTACGAGATACAAAGACTCTATTGTTTGAGTCAATTCAATTTTTTAGCCTCCATCTCGGGCTTCGTACAAGATACAAAGACTCTTTTGTTTTAGTCAAATCAATTTTTAGCCTCCGTCTTGGGCTTCATACAGGACACCTCCAAAAGCACTCCCTGTAGAGTCAACCCTTTTAGCCTCTCTCTCGGGCTTCGTACGAGACACATAAAGATTCCCCTGTAGAGTCAACCCTTTTAGCCCCTCTCTCGGGCTTTGTACGAGACACATATTAGCCTCCTCTTAGGCTTTATATAAGAAAACCACTGGTTGATCCAATCAACATTTTAGCATCAAAGCTGTGCCTCGTTCACAGTACACAAACATCAACAACTCCTTCCATCTAATTGCTGTAAGCGGCAAGCCTCTAGATTATTTACATCCATGCCACTGTCCCTCTTTTAGCATGAGAAATTCCTAAGGAATGATGGCATTGCTCTACACTGAGTTAAAGTCTTCTCCTTCAGGTTAAAACCCCCTATAAAGGAAATTATGGCATTGCTAGGATCCGCGTATCCCGGTTAAAGTAATCCTCCTTTACAGTCAGTCACCCAACAGTTGTGACAAACAGACCCTCTTTAGAGATGACAAATTCTCTCTAAAAGATAAAAACCCTTTAGCTTCACATCTTGGGCTTCGAACAAGATACAAATAGACTCTTCAGCTTCACATCTTGGGCTTTGAACAAGATATAAACCACCCTTTCGCTTCACGTCTTGGGCTTTGAACAAGACACCAAAAAAACCCATTTCCTCCCATAGAATAGGAGGAACTACGAACGCTCTGATTTCCCTATTTCAGTAAACGGGAATACGTAGGCATAAGATTGAAAGAAAAATCTTAGCGAGCACACTAAACAAAAACCCAAAATCCCATACCTTCCCATGTCAACCAAGAAGCATCAGTCCTAAACCTCCCACCAATCGATCGAACGCTATTTTAACAAAATAACCTAGGAGAGACCTCGAATCTTTGTAGCATCTGTAAACCAATAGTTTTGACTGTTTAACCTCAGTATGCAAGCAGGGTTAGTTGGAGACATCTATTTCCCTTCCTTCATCAGCTTCAATAGGATAAAAAATGAATCGAGCTGTAGTTCCAAGAGCGATTGTCCTTCGCAACCACATCCAAAAATTACTCGCTACACCTTTGATCAGAACAACAAGCGTGGATCCCGTCGAGTACAATGGACGCGAGGGGCTGCTAATACCTTCCTCTCGCGTAACCTAATCTTGAACCCCGACATTGGTTACGATGATCATTCCTTTCCCTTCTTCAGGTTTCTTCGACCGTTTCCTTTCCCCCGTCGGGATGTATAACGTTCGGTGGCGACGCTGTTTCCCGCCTGTTATTTTTCGCGTTGCGACAGCTCGCGACTCTGCTGGGGACTTTCCCACCCCTAAGCGAGTCAATCCTAGCGCTTGTTTGTTTTCAGTTATTGAGTGTTTATTTGTATGCTTTACCTGCTTTATTTATGGCTTTTATTGCACATTTATTGCTTTTATCGCATTTATCTGCTTTATTTCATTTCATTACTACCATATATGCACTGGACTGTGTTGGATTGCTGGTTTTCTTTGGTGGGTAGGGTGTTTAGAGAGATAAGCCCACTACCCAGGCTTGAGTATGCACACAGGTTTTAGAGTGGATAGTCGTGTCGCTTGCATGGTGGTGACCACGTATAGTGTTTACGAGACCCACAGCCAGACGAGGTTCCTTTGGGAGATATTCTATACTGCATGTTGATGCAGGTTATATGATATTCCCATTATGAGCTTTCGACTCTGGTGACCATTCCCGAGGACTCAGTGGAGGCACTCCTTTAAAGGGGTAATAATGTCAAACCAGAAATGGTGAACGCATTATTGCTTCTTGATCGAGGACCTGAAACTGGGAACTTGCTATAGGATGACTTTTTTTAGGGGGAATTAGTGGAGGCACTCCTCGATTGGCGATAATATTGTACCCAGAAGGATGAATGTATTATTGCTTCTCAACCTCACTGCCAGAAAATGAGAATTCTTTGTTTTAGAACCCACATGTGAGAGGGGATGGGTGTTTACAGGTTTGCAGGTAACTTTGACCTCCAACCTACCCGGTTATCTGGTATTCTTACTAAAGTGAATAGTTAATCCTATTATATTCAGTCGTTTATTATTCACACATTTCAGCACAGACACGTCCAGCTATATATGGCACTTCTGATACCATGCCATTGTATTGCATCATTTCATGTGCATACCCTAACATTCATGTTTTTTCATTTCCAAGTTCATATCTTACTCTTGATTCCAGTTAGAGGGTTTCTACAGGGATGGATACTGAGAAAAAGAAAAATATCATCATCTACAAGTTTCCTAAGCCTAATCTAGGCCCCGTTAACAGTTTGAAGGCTTTGGCGAATCCTGATGTGTTGGGAGCTTTCAAGAAGAAGTACGGGTGTATCCTATCTTTTGTTCACAACATCAGTGATTATGAGTACCGGGGTATTCACATGTTGCTGCAGTTCTACAATCTTCCTTTGAGGTGTTTCACATTTCCAGACTATCTGTTGGTCCTAACTCTGGAGGAGTATCATCAAGGATAGCGCGCTGTTCTTTGGCTCCAAGAAAGATCCTGAGTTCTGGGATGTGGCCGATGCTCTTTATTTAAGCAAATCGATGTTGGAAGCTAACATAGCCAGTAAAGGAGGTTTTCGAGGTTATCATCTGGGTTACTTGACAAAGAAAGCTCAAGAGGCCACTGAAGACAAAAGATGGACTACTTTCAATGCAATATTGGCCCTTTCTGTGTATGGTATTGTCCTATTCCCGAATGTACCTGACTTCATTGGTGTGGGCGCTATCCGAATATTTACGATGAAGAATCCGGTGCCAACTTTATTGGGGGATCTTTATCATTCAGTGCATCATAGAAACGAGAAAAAAAGAGGAAGAGTTGTTTATTGTTGTGCACCTCTCTTTTACAAATGGTTTGCAAATCGTCTACCTCGTTTGGGCGCTTTTGTGGAAACCAAGGATTCTATGGAGTGGTGTCAGAGACTGATGGGTTTGGCCGCCAAAGATATTGTTTGGATAGATCATGGGTTGCTTTGCAAGGATATCATTCACAGTTGTGGTGAGTTCCTGAATGTGCCGTTGATAGGGCGGAAAGGGGGAATCAATTATAACCCCTCTTTGGCTATCAGACAATTGGGGTATGCTTTGACAGGTCCACCAGTAAAAAGGGATGTCGAGGAGTCCTTATACTTCCAAGTAATAGATGGTGTGGCGATAGCGCAGAAAGCTTCTGATGCTTGGCTCAGCATACAGAAAAGAGGGAGAATTGTTTTGGGGACGAGCAATAACTGAACCTATCCCCCGTATGAAGACTGGATAAGGAAGAGGGTTGAAGATTTCTATTTGCCTTTTGACCCGGCACCTCCTTTGTATCCCGAGGTTGTGGAAGAAAGAACCACTGTAGCTATTGAAGAATACAACAAGCTGCAAGCTATTATGAATGAACTCCGTGTGGAGAACTCTGGCCTGAGTAGCCGCCTTCAAGATGCTTTACATATCAACAGGGAATTGGAATGTAAGGCCCAAGACGCAACAAAGTTGCTAGTGGGAAAAGAAAAAGACTTTGCAGATAGGGCTCAGTTTTATCGGAAAGCTAATATGGTTGCAGAATCCTCCGCCAAGGTTCACAAGCACACTAAACATCTCTTATTTGAGGCGGATGTCAAGCTTGCTGACTCTCGGAAAATGTGGGATGACTTTGTGACCTGCAGGAAGAAGAGAGAAGATGAAATCAGGGCTGAAAATGAAGAACTACAGGAAAAACTCAAAGTGAAAGAGGAAGAGCTCCAGAATGCGAAAAGAGGTAAAAAAAGCACTTTTCTGACAAGCTAAAGGAGGCTCAGAGGGAAATCGAAGAGTTCAAAGTCCAAGCTGGAATAAAGAAGGCAAAGTTAAGAGATGTATTTGGAGATAATGACAGCGCAGAGCATATTGGTAAGCTGAACCAAGGAATTGGGAAGAGAAACAAGCTAATCAAGGGGTTGATAGAATGACCGACTCATCATGATACCGAAGCACTTCTCAAGGAGGTCAGGGGCAGTTTGTATGGACTAGGGGTTTGGGAATGAATTGTCTCTGTATTTCTGTGTGTTGCTTATTGTGATTACCATCAGGCAAGTTGATGGAATCACCTATGGTTGTACCAGACGCATTTGTATGACTCTTTGAAGTATTATATGATGAGATGTTTGTTTTAACAATGTTTGTTTCAGCAATATTTGTTTCAATGATATTCTCTCAACAATGTTTATTCCAGCCATATTTTCTCCGCAATATCTATCTGTTCCAATAATATCTTCTCGGCAATGTATCTGATCCCTCGCCCAGCTAAAATTGGAATCAAAGTATAGAAATACCTTGGAAATGATTAAACATGGAATATGCATGCATTCACGCATTTCGTTTTGCATAACAGGTGTTTACATTTAGATTTCTTACCTTGTTTGATTGAACTGGCAGGATTTCTGACTCTTACCTTCACCGCTACTCAACACGCCATAATCAACAGAGAGCAATGGAGCAGATTCAAGCAGAATTGATGGCAGTGCGCAGCCAAATGGGGCAGTTCATGGTGGACATGCAAGCTTTATCTCAGGGTCAGAAAATGCTGAGGGAAGATGTCCATCAGCTGAAGATTCAGATGGGCTTAATCATGGAGGTTATGAGAACTGTGTTAAGAAATGAGGGCAGTCCTGCGCCCACTGCTGCAATGAAAGGTGTTATTCCCCCTGTTCCATCAGAATCTCTCCCAGACCATGAATTTCCTCGGGGATCTTCTTCACAACCTGAGGGTCCAGAACTTTCTCGACAGCAGCCGTTGCCTATCTCCCAAGAAAATCCTAGGAGCTGAGGGTATGGATCAAGGCCAAAGAGGCCTGAAAGAGTTTTTGACCCGCTCCTGATGCTGTATGTACTACTACTGCAACATCTGCTTCAGCTTCAATTGGTTCAGTTGCGGACTCTAGCTCCACCTGCTGGTAAGCTTCCCCCAGGCTATGACGCGAAGGCCCGTTGTGACTTCCATTTTGGAGCGCCAGGGCATAGTATTGAAAAATACAAGGCCTTTCAGCATAAGGTCCAGAACTTAATTGATTCAACGACAGTCGAGTTCACGCCGAGCGGCATGGAGGCACTGGGTGATCCTGCTCTGACTGTTGCAAAAGAGATGGATGCTCCTCTCATATCTCCAAGGTCAGCCTCAAGACAGGGGCATATTCCATAGTATTGGGTTTCAGAATCCTCACGCCAACAACATTTCTCTGTTCCTCGACCAGATCTGAAGAGGAAAGCGTCTGGACAGGTTGGGTGCCGAAATTGAAACCATCCTCAGAAGAAACGAGAAAGGCCGAAGAAGCCTGAAAGACAGCTTGGTGTCATCCCCATGTTGTACGCACAGTTATTGCCGGAGCTTCTTAGGCATTATTTGATTCAGTTAAGAACTTTTGTTGCTCCTGCCCAACTGCCACCAGGTTATGATGCAACTGCAAGATGTGAGTTCCATTCAGGGGCATCTGGCCATTCAATCGAAAATTACAGAGCTCTGAAGCACCAGGTTCAAGATCTGGTCGACTCAAAGGTCATCACTATCATACCCCAAATTTTGACCACCTAGATTTCCCATCATTGTGAAGATCATCACCACAATATGGATGTACCATCATACCTCATCAATCTTCTCAAGGATTTTTTAGCATTCACCTCAACCAAGAATTAGGGTTTTGAGCCCTTTCAGAGCACTTAGACAAAGGATCAATCAAGAATTGACATGATCTTTAACTTGTCTAGCCTCTCCAGCATCTATAAAGGATCAAGAGGACTCCCACATCAAGAATCAAGCTCAAGGTTGCAACATTCCAAGTGGATCAAGCCTCAAGATCGCCAGTGTCACCAAATTAGGGTTTTGGTCGACCAAGGCCTCCAGGTGAAAATTTTAATCTGAGCATGAGCCAATACTTCAAAACATGACCCAAGAAGCTCAAAGGGACCTCATGGACCCAGTCATCAAGCCAAAATAGTCTCAGGGGATGCATTCATAAAAAATCAGGAATTAGGGTTTCTTGACCTAATTCACCCCTAAGTTGACTTTTGAGGCAAGACATGAACCAAGACCTCAAGGAATGATTTAAGGGCCTCAAAGACACCACATTGATCCATTTACAACAATGAATTGATCCAAGAAGTTTGATTCACAAGTTTCAAACTCATCTGGACCACAATTAGGGTTTTGAAGAAAAAGTCAACTATACCCTTGACTTTGGACCAAGACATGTTCCCAAACCTTGGGACATGATTCAAGACACCCTAAAACACCTATGGAATCCATCCATTAGGTTTAAATTAGGTCAAGAACTTGATTGCATAGAAGACCACACAGTTTGGAATTCATCTGACAAAAAGTCAACTGTGCCCAAAATCAAGTTTGACTTTTTGAATTTCTTGACAAACATGGCCTCCCTTAGTAAAAAAACAATGTTAATTCATGGTTTTGATCATCATCCTTCAAGAAAAATCAAGAAAAATAGGGTTACTTGCAAAAAGGGCAACCTTAAGAAACTTAAAATTTTCTAAGTTATGGAAGAAAAGTGATTTGGTACCAACTTTGTAAGGTCATAACTCCCAAACCACAAAGTCATTTGCTTTCGTCCAAAGCTCAAATGAAAGCTCTCATTACATACTTCAAAATTGTCAACTACATCAAATTCTAAATCCTCATGGATTATGAGTTATGGATTGATCAAAATCACAAAAACATGAAAATGATCACTTTTTCCAACACTTAGTGAAAATTTTGGATAGAATCTTTCTAGGTTTTTCACCAACTTTGAGGCCATTTTTCACCTTGATCCAAGTTGATTCAAGACCATTGTTGGACATCAAAGTTAAAGTAGGATATACAAGCTTTCCAAAGAGTACCAGAACTCATCCTAATTCAACTTGAGTAGGGAGTTATGAGCATGGAAACATAACACCTCCAAGACTAGTTTTGCAAGACAGACTTGCACTTGCCCCACGATTTTGTCATTTCCATGACTTGGCAAGCCTTGTCACCATACAAGACAAGTTTCTAAAATACAATGAACATGATCTCTGCAGAGCTACAACACCATAGAGCCTTGCAAGTCCAAAACCTCATCATTTGGCATGTGACATTCAAAGTTCAAATCCAAAACTTTCAAATTTGTCATAAGGCATTGAATAGATGCATAGAGCTGACATGTATCAGTCCACAACATTGCAAATGAGTCAAGATAAACTCAAGCATCCCAAGTCAATGGCTAGAGAAAACTTGAGATTCCTTTTGAAAATCATTGGACAAAGATCTGTACCGGCCACCATTCACTATAGCTGCCAAAACAAACTTGTTGCACTATAAATAGAGCTCATTTGTGATCAGTTAGAGTACCCCAAAGCATAGCAACACATGATTTCTCACATTTCACTCTCTCTAGGCCAGATTTTACTTCTATTACAAGTCACTATCGAATTTTGAAATAGGAAGCAATTATGCCAAAACCAATGATGCTAACACCTCATATACATCATATATGAACTATCCAAGCACTCATCCTTCATCTGTAACACCAAAATCACAAACCTCTATAGCCATCCTCGAGGTCATTTGCAGTTGAGGTACCACAGAGTGATCCAGGTGCTTTCCATCCATTCCAAGCATTCATACACCTTACATAAGATCCACTGAAGTTGTCTAAATCATTGCATAACATCTGTAACATCTCCATCATCAAATTCGATCACCAGCTACAAGATGTAAGCCTGAAGCCTTCAAACTCTATACTACATGCATCATCAATTTATTTTCAAGTTACCAACTTGTTTCTGGTAGTTCATAGAGTGATAACCCTCAATCAATTGCCATGTTTCATTCGTGTTTAGGATTTCATGATAGTTTTTGCGAATTCTAGGGTTTTTGTGTTCATACATGATAACTCTCTCCGCACTTAAAAGAAATGAAATTAAATGGTACCATCTTGTTCCTTGTTCAAAAACGATTGAGATGGATGTTTGAATCGTGCAAAATCATTGAGTAATCAGGGAGTTATGAGGAATTTTGCAAATCTGGGGAGGAAGAACACGCGCGGCCAAGAACATGTGTTCTTGGCGCCTTTTTTTTGAATTTTTAAATTTTTGAATTTTAGTTAATTTTATTAATTGATTCAAAAATTAATTTCTCTTTGGATTTTAATGTTTTTGAATTGATTCTTTTTTTCAAAATTCACAAAAATGTTAAAATATTTTATTCTATAAAAATTTCACAAAAATATTATTTGTTTTATATATTTAATATTTTTAAAGAATTTATTTGTTTTTAAGCATTTAAAAATATTTCTTTCTCTTGATTTTTCGAATTCAAATAATTTTCAACTCATTCTATGGATGGAATATGATTTTTCAAACATTAATCCAAGGTTACAACTTGTTTTTCACACATGCTTGATAATTTTGATCATTTTAATGATTTTTATTCAAATTAAAATGCATTTTTAAATCAATTTAGGGTTTTGATTATTTTCACCCTCACATGTCTTTTTCAAAACATTCTTGGGCCTTTTGGTAGAGTGTGATAAGTGCAAAATGTACCTATTTTTGTATATAAGTTTTGTTGCACTTATCGTTACTTTGCGTTAAAATTGGTTGAATAAACCCCACTTTATGTGTAAATACGTTTACTTTACGTTTTAGTGTATATATCGCGTATCGTGTAAATATCATTGAGTTTAATTGATTTTATCTCATTTTTGCAGGTATTCAATCAAGGATATCTTGCCATATTCATAAAGGGCATTGAATAAGCTTTCTAGTGCTTCAAACCGTGCGTCAAACGGAGTTACAGTTCAAAAGTTATGGTCAAAACAAATTCTAGTTTGCTGTCATGTTCGCTAGGCGAACCAGGAGGCGAGCATTCGCTAGCGAGTTTGCTAGGCGAACCGGGGCGAACAAAAAGTTCCATAATCGTGAAAAAACACACTTCTGAGGCGGTGCACGTTCGCTGGGCGAACGGGGGCTCGCTAGGCGAACCTGGAAACACAAATTTGCCTATTTTAGTCATTTTTCATCATTTTTTAGGTTATGGTTTTGGGGATTCTTGCTCCAACTCCATCAAACTTTATTTTTTCAGTAGATTAGCTTAGAAAATAACATGGAAGCTTACATACGGATGATCCGGGGTGGATTGATCGTCGACCGGCGTTGACAAACCGCGAGATTTTTGGTTCATTTCTCTTCTTCTTTGTGTTTTTCTTCTTTGTTGGGTTTTGTATATGTATTGACTATGATCTCATGTATATTTGTCGCCCATGGCGTTGTATAAAACTTGCTTTACAAATGTTTATTGGTGATTGTCTCTGATTTTTGCTTTATGCGCGGGGTTTGGGTTGCGTTAGACATAACCTTCGCGAACTTCGATTAGGGATGATTGTCTGTTAGTTTCTGGATTCTAGAGATAGATGTAGGGCTAACAATCTTCAATAGGTGTCGAAACTTAATGCCTCCGTGCCTTGAGCTAGCGTACGAAAGTATCGGCAATGGTAACACGGTTGTTTTCTCAACTTTGCGTTAGACATAACCTGTGTTGTGAGCGATGCTGGGTGATATTAAGGAGTATTGTAGGTCGAGTATAACTGGTCGGTAAGTTTAAGTTTGTGAGGAGTCGATTATGTGCATACTGGAAAAGTTTTTCTTGCTGAAGAATGAATTTGTTTTATGTTTTAATGTTTACTTTTCTGTTTCTATGTTTAATCCATTTTAATCCAAACTCATTAACGCGAGAGATTGTCGAACGACATTCTTTCCCTCGAACCGATCTCTGTGGACACGAAATAAATCCCGGAGGGAATTCTTTCCGAAAATAAATATTTTTGCTTGCTTGCCCTATTCTTCAATCAACAAAATGGCGCCGTTGCCGGGGATTGGTTTTGATATTGAATCGCATTGCAATAGTTTCTTTGTTTTTGAGTTTTGTATATATCGTATATATTGTCTGTTTCCATTATGTTTGTTCAAGTGTTGTATACATTTTGTTCCCGTAACGTTTGTTTAAGTGTTTGGTTAGGACACTTTCTTTTGGTTTGCGCGGTGAGGCATCACTATGGCAGGAAGAAAGGAAGTTGCTAGCTAAGCATTGTAAAGGCGTCAAGCTTATGACGTAAAACAAGCATGGTGTATTCTTTTCTTTTGTTGTTGTTTAGTTTAGGTAGTGTGGTGAGTATTCATTAAACAAGTTGTACTCGGATTTTTCGTAAATTCTCAAATCTTCACTTTACAACTTGTTTAATGAATTTTCTACCAGTTTTTCCGTTTGTTAATATTAACAGTTTTCGTGTTTGTCAATGAACTTGATTTGCATAGCTTGAAGAAATTTGGTGATTTTCCAAGTTTGATCATTTCAACTTGCGGATGTATGGTAATGATATTGTTAAGTTTTGTACACGTCTGAGGTATGTATTTATCGCTTTCTATACTTTAGCATATTCATGTTACTTAGGCTTTTTACAAACTTCCATGCCATTTATTCTTTTGTATACTTGTTCTTATTGTGAATCACTTTAGTTCCAACCTTTTTGTGAGGTAGCCATCTATTGTTCATATATGCACGGAGTACCAACATTCTTGTTATACTGGATTTTATTATGCTTAATCTTTTGTTTGTGTTGATTATATGAAAGCATGAAAAGGATCAAGGCATTTTGTTTCATTTTGAGCACAACTACCATAGCCAAATAGTCAATTCACCTTGTGAGCGTGTGATCATTTGTAACCCCTTTGAGCTTTTTGATCCATATTTTATTTGAACTTAATGCTCGTCTATGAGTATTTAGTTCACTTATTTTTGAATGGATTTTGTTTTTACTTGATCCCTCAACTTTGTGTTGTTGTATGAATTTTTACCTTGCCTTAGAAAGTAGGGAGTATTCACATGATGATGTGGTTGAATTCAAGTTGGGGAGAGAATGATTGTTTACTCATTGGTTGTTTTCTATGTGGATGAAAAAGAAAAGAAAAAAGATAAAAATATGAAAAAGAAAAGAAAAAAGAGAAAAAGAAAGAAACAGAAAATCCTTGAAAAAGGAAACAAAAAGAGTTCAAATAATTGTGCTAAATACGTATTGTATTTTGTGTAACACTTGGGATGAAAGAAGAAGTTGATTGGAATTTGGTGTTTGAACTTTTGTGAGTTGATCACTCCCTTAGGTTTAGGCAAGTTTTTGTTTCAATTACCTTTAGAAATTGCCCCTTGTTTGTTTACCCGACCACGCTACAACCTTGAAAGTCCTTCTGATTCTTGCCTTTGTATGTTCAATGTGAATTTTTGGATGGTTGAATAATTTAGTCTATTGTTTGCATGATTGTTGTGTGAGTGAAAGTACCGTATTTTGTGTTTTTCATCTACCGATGATTGTTTTTGCTAGGTGTGATTCACGTTGGAACTTGTGTTGTTTTAGGATGTTTGGCATGATTTTTGTATTTTGCATTTGTTTCGTGACTATGTTATCATCATAGTTTAGTGGTAAGTATTTACTTTGTGTGTACCGTTTTTCATTTGAACCATACATTTGTTTTTCGTTTTTCAAAACTTGTTGAGTTGTGATTCTTTGGTTATCACTCGGTTTCGTTGAGTTGTTTGATTCTTGTTTGAGGACAAACAATTATGTAAGTTGGGGAGAGTTTGATAAGTGCAAAACGTACCTATTTTTGTATATAAGTTTTGTTGCACTTATCGTTACTTTGTGTTAAAATTGGTTGAATAAACCCTACTTTATGTGTAAATACATTTACTTTACGTTTTAGTGTATATATCGCGTATCGTGTAAATATCATTGAGTTTAATTGATTTTATCTCATTTTTTCAGGTATTCAATCAAGGATATCTTGCCATATTCATAAAGGGCATTGAATAAGCTTTCCAGCGCTTCAAATCGTGCGTCAAACGGAGTTACGGTTCAAAAGTTATGGTCAAAACAAATTCTGGTTTGCTGTCATGTTCGCTAGGCGAACCCGGAGGCGAGCATTCGCTAGCGAGTTCGCTAGGCGAACCGGGGCGAACAAAAAGTTCCAGAATCGTGAAAAAAACACACTTCTGAGGCGGTGTACGTTCGTTGGGCGAACGGGGGCTCGCTAGGCGAACCTGGAAACACAAAGTTGCCTATTTTAGTCATTTTTCATCATTTTTTAGGTTACGGTTTTGGGGATTCTTGCTCCAACTCCATCAAACTTCATTTTTTCAGTAGATTAGCTTAGAAAACAACATGGAAGCTTGCATACGGATGATCCGGGGTGGATTGATCTTCGACCGACATTGACAAACCGCGAGATTTTTGGTTCATTACTCTTCTTCTTTGTGTTTTTCTTCTTTGTTGGGTTTTGTATATGTATTGACTATGATCTCATGTATATTTGTCGCCCATGGCGTTGTATAAAACTTGCTTTACAAATCTTTATTGGTGATTGTCTCTGATTTTTGCTTTATGCGCGGGGTTTGGGTTGCGTTGGACATAACCTTCGCGAACTTCGATTAGGGATGATTGTCTGTTAGTTTCTGGACTCTAGAGATAGATTTAGGGCTAACAATCTTCAATAGGCGTCGAAACTTAATGCCTCCGTGCCTTGAGCTAGCGTACAAAAGTATCGGCAATGGTAACACGGTTGTTTTCTCAACTTTGCGTTAGACATAACCTGTGTTGTGAGCGATGCTGGGTGATATTGAGGAGTATTGTAGGTCGAGTATAACTGGTCGGTAAGTTTAAGTTTGTGAGGAGTCGATTATGTGCATACCGGAAAAGTTTTTCTTGCTGAAGAATGAATTTGTTTTATGTTTTATTGTTTACTTTTCTGTTGCTATGTTTAAACCATTTTAATCCAAACTCATTAACGCGAGAGATTGTCGAACGGTATTCTTTCCCTCGAACCGATCTCTGTGGACACGACATAAATCTCGGAGGGAATTCTTTCCGAAAATAAATATATTTGCTTGCTTGCCCTATTCTTCAATCAACAAAATGGCGCCGTTGCCGGGGATTGGTTTTGATATTGAATCGCATTGCAATAGTTTCTTTGTTTTTGAGTTTTGTATATATCGTATATATTGTCTGTTTCCATTATGTTTGTTCAAGTGTTGTATACATTTTGTTCCCGTAACGTTTGTTTAAGTGTTTGGTTAGGACACTTGCTTTTGGTTTGCGCGGTGAGGCATCACTATGGCATGAAGAAAGGAAGTTCCCAGCTAAGCATTGTAAAGGCGTCAAGCTTATGACGTAAAACAAGTATGGTGTATTCTTTTCTTTTGTTGTTGTTTAGTTTAGGTAGTGTGGTGAGTATTCATTAAACAAGTTGTACTCGTATTTTTCGTAAATTCTCAAATCTTCACTTTACAACTTGTTTAATGAATTTTCTACCAGTTTTTCCGTTTGTTAATATTAATAGTTTTCGTGTTTGTCAATGAACTTGATTTGCATAGCTTGAGGAAATTTGGTGATTTTCCAAGTTTGATAATTTCAACTTGCGGATGTATGGTAATGATATTGTTAAGTTTTGTACACGTCTGAGGTATGTATTTATCGCTTTCTATACTTTAGCATATTCATGTTACTTAGGCTTTTTACAAACTTCCATGCCATTCATTCTTTTGTATACTTGTTCTTATTGTGAATCACTTTAGTTCCAACCTTTTTGTGAGGTAGCCATCTATTGTTCATATATGCACGGAGTACCAACATTCTTGTTATACTGGATTTTATTATGCTTAATCTTTTGTTTGTGTTAATTATATGAAAGCATGAAAAGGATCAAGGCATTTTGTTTCATTTTGAGCACAACTACCTTAGCCAAATAGTCAATTCACCTTGTGAGCGTGTGATCATTTGTAACCCCTTTGAGCTTTTTGATCCATTTTTTATTTGAACTTAATGCTTGTCTATGAGTATTTAGTTCACTTATTTTTGAATGGATTTTGTTTTTACTTGATCCCTCAACTTTGTGTTGTTGTATGAATTTTTACCTTGCCTTAGAAAGTAGGGAGTATTCACATGATGATGTGGTTGAATTCAAGTTGGGGAGAGAATGATTGTTTACTCATTGGTTGTTTTCTATGTGGATGAAAAAGAAAAGAAAAAAGAGAAAAATATGAAAAAGAAAAGAAAAAAGAGAAAAAGAAAGAAACAGAAAATCCTTGAAAAAGGAAACAAAAAGAGTTCAAATAATTGTGCTAAATACGTATTGTGTTTTGTGTAACACTTGGGATGAAAGAAGAAGTTGATTGGAATTTGGTGTTTTAACTTTTGTGAGTTGATCACTCCATTAGGTTTAGGCAAGTTTTTGTTTCAATTACCTTTAGAAATTGCCCCTTGTTTGTTTACCCGACCACGCTACAACCTTGAAAGTCCTTGTGATTCTTGTCTTTGTATGTTCAATGTGAATTTTTGGATGGTTGAATAATTTAGTCTATTGTTTGCATGATTGTTGTGTGAGTGAAAGTACTGTATTTTGTGTTTTTCATCTACCGATGATTGTTTTTGCTAGGTGTGATTCACGTTGGAACTTGTGTTGTTTTAGAATGTTTGGCATGATTTTTGTATTTTGCATTTGTTTCGTGACTATGTTATCATCATAGTTTAGTGGTAAGTATTTACTTTGTGTGTACCGTTTTTCATTTGAACCATACATTTGTTTTCCGTTTTTCAAAACTTGTTGAGTCGTGATTCTTTGGTTATCACTCGGTTTCGTTGAGTTGTTTGATTCTTGTTTGAGGACAAACAATTATGTAAGTTGGGGAGAGTTTGATAAGTGCAAAATGTACCTATTTTTGTATATAAGTTTTGTTGCACTTATCGTTACTTTGTGTTAAAATTGGTTGAATAAACCCTACTTTATGTGTAAATACGTTTACTTTACGTTTTAGTGTATATATCGCGTATCGTGTAAATATCATTGAGTTTAATTGATTTTATCTCATTTTTGCAGGTATTCAATCAAGGATATCTTGCCATATTCATAAAGGGCATTGAATAAGCTTTCCAGCGCTTCAAACCGTGCGTCAAACGGAGTTACGGTTCAAAAGTTATGGTCAAAACAAATTCTGGTTTGCTGTCATGTTCGCTAGGCGAACCCGGAGGTGAGCATTCGCTAGTGAGTTCGCTAGGCGAACCGGGGCAAACAAAAAGTTCCAGAATCGTGAAAAAACACACTTCTAAGGCGGTGTACGTTCGCTGGGCGAACGGGGGCTCGCTAGGCGAACCTGGAAACACAAAGTTGCCTATTTTAGTCATTTTTCATCATTTTTTGGGTTACGGTTTTGGGGATTCTTGCTCCAACTCCATCAAACTTCATTTTTTCAGTAGATTAGCTTAGAAAACAACATGGAAGCTTGCATACGGATGATCCGGGGTGGATTGATCTTCGACCGGCGTTGACAAACCGCGAGATTTTTGGTTCATTACTCTTCTTCTTTGTGTTTTTCTTCTTTGTTGGGTTTTGTATATGTATTGACTATGATCTCATGTATATTTGTCGCCCATGGCATTGTATAAAACTTTCTTTACAAATCTTTATTGGTGATTGTCTCTGATTTTTGCTTTATGCGCGGGGTTTGGGTTGCGTTGGACATAACCTTCGCGAACTTCGATTAGGGGTGATTGTCTGTTAGTTTCCGGATTCTAGAGATAGATTTAGGGCTAACAATCTTCAATAGGCGTCGAAACTTAATGCCTCCGTGCCTTGAGCTAGCGTACGAAAGTATCGGCAATGGTAACTGTCATACCCCAAATTTTGACCACTAAGATTTCCCATCATTGTGAAAGTCATCATCACAATATGGAAGAACCATCCTACCTCATCAATCTCCCCAAAGATGGGTGAGCATCCACTGCAATCAAATTTAGGGTTTCAAGCCCTCTCAGAGCTTTTAGACAAAGGATCAATCAAGGAATGACATGATCTTCAACTTGTCTAACCTCTCAAGTATCTACAAAGGATCAAAAGGACTCCCACAACAAGAATTAAGCACAAGGATGCTCCCTTTCAAGTGGATCAAGCCTCACGGTCGCAAGTGTCACCAAATTAGGGTTTTGATCGATCAGGGCCTCCAAAGGGAAATTTTCCTCTGGGAATGAGCCAAAGATCCAAAACACAACCTAATATACTCCATGGAACCTCATGGGCCCAACCATCAAGTCAACTTTGCCTCAGGAGATGCATTCATCAAAAATCAGATATTAGGGTTTCTTTACCTAATTTACCCCTAAGTTGACTTTTAGGGCAAATCATGAGCCAACACCTCAAGAGAGGGTTTGTGGGTCTCTAATTAATTATATTGATCCATTTGGAACAATGGATTAATCCAAGAAGTTTGAGCAACAAGCCTCAATTTCATCTGCACCACAATTAGGGTTTCGCGGGAAAAGTCAACTGTAACTTTGACTTTTGACCAGGACATGCTCCCAAACCCTAGGACATGCCTCAATATACCCTATGACACCCATGGAAAATGTCCATCAAGTTTGATTTAGGTCAAGGACATGATTTCCTAAGGAATTGCACAGTTTGGAATTCATCTGATAAAAAGTCAACTGTGCACAAAAGTCAACTTTGACTTTTTGAGATTTTTCACCAAAATGGATTTTTAACCCTAAAATGATGTTAATGTATGATTTGAATCATCATTCATCAAGAAAAATCAAGAAAAGTGGGATAACTTGTAAAAGGGGTAACCATAAAAACTTAGAAAAATTTCTAAGTTAAAAATAAAGTGGCTAGGGTACCAACTTTGGAGGATCATAACTCCTAAACCACAAAGCCATTTTTCCTCATCCAAAGATGGATTTGTATCCCTCATTACCCTCTACAAAAACTTCAACTAGGCCTAAGTTCAATTCATTAAGGATTTTGAGTTATGGAGTGATCAAAGTGGCTGAAAAGTGAAAATGTCACTTTTTCCAACACTTAGTGAAATTTTCACTAAGTCCAAATCTGTCTTCACTTTTTTCCAAATGTAGGGGGATTTTTCACTTGGATTCAAAAGAGATCAAAACCAAATATGTTCAAACAGTTGTTGTATCATGTAAGGGCTTTCCAAAATGGCAAAGAACATTGCCAAATTCAATTTGAGTCATGAGATATGACATTGGCAAGTTGCCTTGGTGAAATCTGTCAAGGCTAGGCAGAATTTGCATTTTTTGCTCGATTTGCCAAAATCATCCAAATCCAAATGCTCCTATCCACTTGGACACATCTGAGGATTGAATCTCAAGGGGACAATCACTGAGCCAAGCCTCCAAAGTCTTTGGAACAAGAAATAACATGTTGAACCTAGAATTGCCAAAATAGGGACAAGACTCCAAATTTGGATTGGAGCATTCAATGGAAGCACCAAGGTGGCATGGAATGAGCCATTTTCATTTGAAATCAGTCAAGACTTATCCAAGACCAAGGGAACCAGCAGCCTGTGCCCTAACCTCTAGTCAATGGCATTGACTAGAGGAGACTTGAACTTCCATTGGCCAACATTGAACAAACACCTGCTGCAGTTGCCATTGACTATTGATACCAAAACAAACTTGCTCTACTATAAATAGAGCTCAATTATGATCAGTTTGAGTACACCAAAGCCATCAAACAGATGCTTTCCTCAAAATCTCTTTCTCTTGGTAAAAATGCCTTCTTTAGCAAGGCAACTTTGAGTTTTTGAGCTTGAGAGCTTTTCCATCACAATCAATCACACACACACCTCACATACATCACATATGAGCTGATCAAACACTTAAACAATAACTGGAACACTGATTTCTCAGAATCACCAGTCAATTGCTCAAGGTTTTAACTAAAATGCAGTTGAGATGCCATGAAGTGATCCAGCCAATTTCAATCAAGTCCAAGCATTCAAACACATTCCATAGGGTGTAGGGAAGCTGTTCAGATCATCACCATTCATCTGTAACACCTCCAAATCAAAAATCACATTGCACTTGCTGTCACGGCCTAAGGGTAAGCATAAACTTGGTCATCTCTCAATCTATGCATATTTCCTCGCACAATAATTTGGCCATATGTTCTTAATCATGCATGGAATGTTTCCCCTCAATAAATTACATTGTTTGAATCGTGTGTGGAATTTCTGAGCCTTCATGCAAAAATTAGGGTTCTTGAGGTTTCTCTCTGATTTCTTGTTGTATGTTTAATTTAAATGAAATTAATTGACATAGACATGATCGTGAGGTTGAGACGAGCATAATGATATGTGGATTGCATGATATAATCAAGTATTCAGTGAGATTGAGGAGAAAATGCAAATCAGCCAAACCCAGAACACGCGCGTGTTCTTGGTGTGTTCTTGACGCCATTTTTGAGTAATTCAAATATTTGAATTTTGTGATTTTATTTAATTGATTCAAAAATTAATTTCTCTCTGAGTTTTAATGATTTTGAGTTGATTCTTTTTGCAATAATTCACAAAAATGTTAAATTATTTTATTTTAACAAAAAATCCAAAAATATTATTTATTTTATATAATTGATATTTTTGCAAAGAATTAATATTTTAATTGTTTTTGACATTTTAAATATTTTTTCTACATTGATTTTGCAACTTTTAATGCCTTCTAATTATTTTGTAGGTCAATACTTAATTTTTGAAGCATTAATCCAAGATCATAATTTGTTTTCCATATGTAAAACAATTTTGATCATTTTTAATTGAATTTTATTCAATTAAATACATTTTGAAAACAAATTAGGGTTTTTGGATTAATTCAACCCTCATAAAATCATTTTCAAAACACTCATAGGCCTCTATTAGAGTGTAAGACCCAACCCCCTTTTTGTACAAAAAACTTTTTGGGCCTCATTCGTTGTATAAGTCCCTCTGTACATTTTCAAATAAACGACGCGAACGTCGCCAGTTTAAAATTAACCATCTGGGCCTCTCCTTGAGCTATAAGACCCATTCAAAATTTTTGGGCCTCTAATAGAGTGTAAGACCCAATCCCTTTTTAACCAATCATTTTTGGGCCTCAATGTATTGTATAAGTCCCGATACCGTCAAAATAAAACGGCGCGGTCGTCGTCTTTTCAAAAATTGGGCCTACCCTCGTGTTATAAGCCCCACACTTTTTTTTTAACTTTTGTGGGCCTCTAATAGAGTGTAAGACCAAACCCTTTGTAAATACAACCTAATTTGGGTCTCACCTATTGTATAAGTCCCGTTGTATTTCAAAAAGTTCGACGCGATCATCATCCGTTGAAAAAACTAACTGGGCCTACCCTCGAGTAGTAAGACCCATTTCTTTTTTTAAAAAAACTCTTTGGGCCTCTATTAGAGTGTAAGACCCAACCCCCTTGTACAGAAAACTTTTTGGGCCACAGTCACTTGTATAAGTCCCTCTATACAAATTCAAACAGTGCAATCACTGATAAACCCTGGGCCTCTCCTTGAGCTGTAAGCCCCAAATCTTTCTTTTTCAAAACACTTTCTCCTTTGATTTTGAAATATATTGTTGTTTATCTTTCTTTGTTGAACAACTAACCAAACAGCATGGAAGCACTATAACCGAGTAAGTGTTTATACGCTTTCATTTACTGCTTTCATATACATATAACTGTATTGTGGGGCTGCCCGCTGTAAGTCTTCTTTCATAAACTCATATCAACTGTGTAATAATAGTATAGATATATAGAGTTTCCCCGGCAACTACGTCTAGCACTAGGTAAAGCCCTGTTGATCACTCTGAACTTACAGTCAAAACTAGATCCCCATAGGATTACCAGACACAGTCTTCCCTCCTCTTGGGGTTAAACAATATGGAGATGTGAATGGCAGATTCTTTTTGAACCCTTTCTCAGACTGTCACTCTTAGAAATAGACAGAACTAGATCCCCAATAGGATCACCAGATACAGTCTTCTCTTCGGTTGTCCTCATTAGGAATTGTCAAAGAAACTCTACTCCCAGAGATGAATGTATTCTCCGTGAATGGCATCTTTGAGTTTCTTCCAAATTCTCGAACTTTCCTAACTCGATCTATTCCTTGTGAATAGCTTGCCTTGAATTTCTCGGGGTTTGGGGACCCACGGGCTTCTTAAAAGCATCGGCCTCCTCTTGGGCATTGTACAAGGACCCATAGGCTTCCTAAAAGTACCCCCGCCTCCTCTTGGGCTTAGTACAAGGACTCGTCGGCTTCTTAGAAGTCTTCACAACCTCCTCTTAGGCTTCATATAATGATTTCTTCCTCCGGGAATGATATCCTCCTCTTGGGCTTCGTACAAGGACCTCTCGGCTTCTTAGAAGTTTCCAGCCTCCTCTTGGGCTTCGTACAAATTGTCCCGACGACCTCCTAGAGGTATAGGAACAAAAATTAGTCATCTTCATAGAGCAGTCTTTCAAAAGAGTCTAGTTCCTTATACCGAAAGCGTACTTTCTCTCAACATAGTACAAAAGATGAAACTCTAGACCTGGACAGTCTAAGACCCTTGAGTCCCAAAGACGTTCTCAAGCTTCCTCAAGCACCAGCAGACTTGAACGATCTCAATACCTTTTGGGTTTCTCATTTCCTTAAAGAAACAGGAAATAACCCTGATCCCCTGATTAGTACCAAAGTACAACCTTACCTGGAATCAGTCTCTTTATAAGAACTGATTTTCTCTTTTACAACATACGGGACCTATCGCTTAACTATAACAGTAATCCCCTACCCTTTAGCCTCCATCTCGGGCTTTGTACGAGATACAAAAACACTCTCTTGTTGAGTATAAAAGACTCCCTCGTTGGGTCAATCACTTTTCTCCTCCTTCTTGGGCTTCGTACAAGACACATCCAAAAACACTCCCTCGTTGAGTCAACCCTTTTAGCCTCTCTCTCGGGCTTTGTACGAGATACATGATAGCCTCCTCTTAGGCTTTATATAAGAAAACCACTGGTTAATCCAATTAACCTTTTAGCATCAAAGTTGTGCCTCGTTCACAGTACACAAACATCAACAACTCCTTCCATCTAATCACTGTAAGCGGCAAGCCTCTGGATTATTTACATCCACGCCACTGTCCCTCTTTTAGCATGAGAATTCCTAAGGAAAGATGGCATTGCTCTACACTGAGTTAAAAGTCTTCTCCTTCAGGTTAAAACCCCCTATAAAGGAAATTATGGCATTGCTAGGATCCGCGTATCCCGGTTAAAGTAATCCTCCTTTACAGTCAGTCACCCAACAGTTGTGACAAACAGACCCCCTTTAGAGATGACAAGTTCTCTCTAAAGTCAACGCCTTTAGCTTCATATCTTGGGCTTTGAACAAGATACAAATAAACTCTTCAGCTTCATATCTTGGGCTTTGAACAAGATACAAACCACCTTTCGCTTCACGTCTTGGGCTTTGAACAAGACACCAAAAACACCCATTTCCTCCCATAGAATAGGAGGAACTACGAACGCTCTAATTTCCCTATTTCAGTAAACTGGAATACGTAGGCATAAGATTGAAAGAAAAATCTTAGCGAGCACACTAAAAAAAAACCCAAAATCCCATACTCTCATGTATCTATCAAAAAGCATCAGTCCTAACATCCTAATCTTTGTTCCCCGCTATAAAATCCTAGAAAGAAAGAAAACAGTATTGGCGAAAATACAAATAACCAGTACAAAGCCCCCCCCCCCCACATTGATAGCATCCGTAACCTAACAGACCGCTGTTTAAAATCAGTATGCAAAGCAGGGTTAATTAGAGACATCTATTTCCCTTCCTTCATCAGCTTTAATAGGATAAAAAATGAATCGACCTGTAGTAAACTCAACCGCAGAGAGCGACCGCGCTTAAGAACCGCATCCAAAATCGCTCGCTACAGAAAAGTGGCGCCCACCGTGGGGCCGGTCTTTTTTTTTGGAATTTCACTAGGATAAAGACTTTTTGTCAACTTCACTAGGATCTTAGGTCAAAAACCTTTAAATAGGGAGGAAACCACAGATTGGGGTTTCCGCCGGGGAACCCATTTCTGTCAGGAACTTAGGATTCATAGCTTTAAAGGTCTAGGATATTTAAGACAAATGTATATATATACTACTTTTCCTAATTGCTATACATGTTTATTTTTCTGCTAATGGGAATGCGTGTGATGCCGCATGTGGAAAGATTGAGTATACACTTAAGATAAGTGATGGCGATGAGGTCGACCATCAACCTCAGTGGAGGCTGACCAATGCAACCCATTCTCTCACCTAGACAATGGGCCGATTGTGATGTCTGAGAAGCTGAGGAGCCAAACCCTTTTGTAGTGTGGAAGCTATCAGAAATAGTTGTTACGCGATACTACCCTCATTTGAGGCTGGTGATCTATTCTCGGTGAATAGCACTTACTCTGAGATTGCTCTACAACTCGCTGGCGATCCGCTTGTTATTTTGCTTTCCTGGGAGGAGCTGATGATAATGAGTACAGGTACAAAAATCACCTTAGTATACCCCTTTGGGGATGGGTAGAGCCTTGACTTCATGACAACGACCCTTTGACCCCATGTTTTTTCTATGTTTTTGTGTGCTGCATTCATGCATTCATCTAAAAAACATTAAAACATTAAAAAAAAACCTTCTCTTCTAGTCTTTCTATTTTTCAAATTAAACTAAGACTGTGATTGCAAATATCAGAGAAAAGGATTGCGCTCATGGATTTCGGTAGAAGGAGAACCCATACGTACAACTTTAAGGTTCCAAAGTTGGAGGATTTAAGAAGGTTAGCAAGGATGATCACTAATCCTGAGGCTTTCAGAGCCAAGCACAGAGGTTTGCTACCACTGCTAAGAGTCCATGTGATTGAGGGAATCATGGACACACTCGTTCAATTCTACGATCCGGTTTATCACTGTTTTACATTCCCGGATTACCAGCTCGCACCAACGCTAGAGGAGCATTCTCATCTGACCGATCTACACATTACAGATCGAGCTCCATTTTTTGGGCTGTAAGAAATTCCAAAGAATCAGATCATTGCAAGAGCAATTCATTTGGACGAGTCTGAGGTCAGGACTCACATGACCGCTAAGGGTGGCATCCAAGGTTTGCCAGCCCGGTTCTTGACAAAGAAAGCCTTGTATTTTGCCAGTATTGGGAACGTGACTGCTGTCATACCCCAAATTTTGACCACTAAGATTTCCCATCATTGTGCAAATCATCAGCACAATGTAGATGGACCATCATACCTCATTAGTCTCCCCAAAGGTGGGTGAGCATTCACTACAAACAGGATTTAGGCTTTCAAGCCCTCGCAGAGCTCTTAGACAAAGGATCAATCAAGGAATGACATGATCTTCAACTTGTCTAGCCTCTCAAATATCCACAATGGATCAAGAGGACTCCCACTTCTAGGATTAAGCCCAAGCCTGCTCCCTTCTAGGTGAATCAAGCCTCAGGATCGCCAGTGTCACCAAATTAGAGTTTGGTCGACTAGGGCCTCCAGATGGAAATTTTCCTCTGGGCATGAGCCAATGCTTCAAAGAATAACCTAAAATGCCCCATGTAACATCATAAACCCCATCATCAAGTCAATTTAGCCTCGGGGGATGCATACATCAAAAATCAAGAATTAGGGTTTCTTGACCTAATTCACCCCTAAGTTGACTTTTGGGACAAATCATGAGCCAAGACCTCAAGACATGATTTGAGGGTCTCCAACATACCACGTTGATCCATTTGCATCAATGGATTGACCCAAGAAGCTTGAGCAACAAGTTTCAATTTCATCTGAACCACAGTTAGGGTTTCGCGAGAAAAGTCAACTGTAGCTTTGACTTTTGATCAGGACATGCTCCCAAGCCGTGGGACACGATTAAATACACCCTATAACACCCATGGAACATTTCCATCAATTTTGATTTAGGTCAAGGACATGATTTCCTGAAGAATCGCACAGTTTGGAATTCATCTGATAAAACGTCAACTGTGCACAAAAGTCAAACTTTGACTTTTTGAGATTTTTCATAAAAATGGTTTTTTAACCCTAAAATGATGTTAATTTGTGATTGGAATCATCATTCATCAAGAAAAATCAAAGAAAGTGGGATAACTTGTAAAAGGGGTAACCATAAAAACTTAGAAATTTTTCTAAGTTATGAAAAAAAGTGGCAAGGGTACCAACTTTGGAGGATCATAACTCCTAAACCACAAAGCCATTTTTCCTCGTCCAAAGCTTAATTTGTAGCCCTCATTACCCTCTACAAAAACTTCAACTAGACCTAAGTCCAATTCATTAAGGATTTTGAGTTATGCTTGGATCAAAATGGCTAAAAACTTAAAATTGACATTTTTCAGCACTTAGCCAAAATCTGCCTTGTAATTTCAGCACAATGTCCCAACTTCAAGGCTGTTTTGCTACATGATCCAAGTTGAACCAGGTCTAGGGCCAAACATCAAAGTTGAAGTACGTCATCTAAGCTTTCCGAAAAGTCCTAGAACGTCCATGTAGCATACTCGAGCAGGGAGTTATGGATCTTACAAAAGGGCTTGCTGAAGCTGAATTTTTCAGGGGCAGATTTGCACATTTTGTGTGCCACACGAATTTTCAAGCCTTGTCATCAGTTTGGACACATCTAAGGATCAAATCCAAGTGGGATGATCTGATCCATGAACCTCCCAAGTCCAAGGAACAAAGAAAAGCATGCCAAAACCTAGAAATCCCTAAAAGAGGGACAAAACTCCAATTTTGGTTTGGAGCATTTAATGGATGCTTAGAGGTGGCATGTACTGAGCCATTCTCATCTGAAATCAGTCAAGACTTATCCAAGACCAAGGGAACCAGCAGCCTGTGCCCTAACCTCTAGTCAATGGCTAGAGGAGACTTGGATTTTCATTGGCCAACATTGGCCAAACCTCTGCTGCAGCCACCATTCACTGTGGATCCCAAAACAAACTTGCTCCACTATAAATAGAGCTCATTTGTGTTCAGTTTGAGTACACCAAAGCCATCAAACAAATGCTTTCCTCAAATTCTCTCTTTCACTCCAAAATGCCTTCATTAGTAAGGAAATTCTGAGTTTTTGAGCTAGAGAGCAATTCCACTCAAACTAATCACACACACACCTCATATATATCATATGTAAGCTGTGCAAACCATCAAAAGTGACCTGTAATCACAACATCACAAAGTCACATCTCAAAACCTCAAAATGGCACTTTTTTGCATTTTTCAAGCCATGTCTTGATTCAGTCATTTTCCAAACCAGATAAAACCTCAAACACACTCTAAATATCATCCTTGAACTGTCCCAAATGGTGCCACACATCTGGAACACCATTTGAGAGAGTTGGCATTTTGGCCGTTTTTGACCATTTCGCGAGAAAGTGTACAAACTTGCTCCAGAGGTTTCCAGCCGATTCCAACCATCCTAAAAGCTTCTAAGAGGTCATTTGAGGTTGTCCAAAGCATCAAATCATTTCTGGAACAAAGCACTTGGTAGGTTACCCAAAATCTCCAAAAAAGAGGTAAAATCCACAACTTGAATTCTTTGAATCATGCTTTCCTTTGTTGTCCACATACATGCATCATATTGAACAATTCTTGAGGCAAAAATGTAGTCCTTATTGTGTATGTTGTGATCCTCCCACTGTTTGCATTTTGACATGTTTTTATGTGGAATTTTGGTTATTTCAAAACCATGTACAATTCTATTTTTTTTTCATTGGTGTGTTCTATACATTAAGTTTTAGTTTGCATGAGTAACACCATTGGATTCCTTGCGAAAAATCGGTCAAGATAGGTTTTTACGGATTTCAATTTCGATGAAAATTGAGAGAGTTACGCGGGTTGGAAATTTTACGCGAAACGCCGTCGAATTAACGATGGTGGTTCTGGTTTTTTCGCTTTGTGTGTTCTGTACAGTGAGTATCCGAGTGCGCGAATAATACCATTGGATTCCTTGCGAAAAATTGGTCAAGATAGGTTTTTACGGATTTCAATTCCGATGAAAATTGAGAGAGTTACGCGAGTTGGAAATTTTACGCAAAACGACGTCGAAAACACGTGCAATTTTGGTTTTTTTTATTTCTGAATTTTGTGTGTTAATTTTCTGTGCACGTGAGTAATACCATTGGATTCCTTGCGAAAAATTGGTCAAGATAGACTCTTGAGGATCTTGATTCGGTTAAAAATCGAGAGAGTTACGCGTGTTGGAAATTCGACGCGGAACGATGTTTTTACAACGTAGCAGCTCTGGTTTTTTTATCGCTGCGTTTTGTACGTTGAGTTTCAGCGTGCATGTGTGATACCATTGGATTCCTTGCGAAAAATCGGTCAGGATAGGCTCTTGAGGATCTTGATTCGGTTAAAAATCGAGAGAGTTACGCGTGTTGGAAATTCGACGCGGAACGATGTTTTTAATCGATAGCAGTTTTAATTTTTTAATTTCTGCATTTTGTGTGTTGATTTTCCATGCGCGTGAGTAATACCATTGGATTCCTTGCGAAAAATCGGTCAGGATAGGCTTTTGCGGATCTTGATTCGGTTAAAAATCGAGAGAGTTACGCGTGTTGGAAATTCAACGCGGAACGGTGTTTTCAAAACGATAGCAGTTTTGGTTTTAATTTCTGCGTTTTGTACGTCGATTTTCCGTGCGCGTGAGTAATACCATCGGATTCCTTGCAAAAAATCGGTCAGGATAGGCTCTTCCAGATCTTAATTCCGGTAAAAATTGAGAGAGTTATGAGTGTTTGAAATTTGATAAAAACGTGTTGAAAATTAAAGTTTCGGTACTCGTTTTTACCCCAAAAGAAATGTCGGAGATGATATTTTGATATCTTTCCTCTTTTTCTTACTTTTTATTTTCAAAACTCAACCAATTTTTTTCACATAGAAAAAAATCATCATTTTCCAATTCATACCCCATAATATTTTAATCCACAAAAAATAAAAAAATAAAAGTATTATTTTTAATATATTTAAAAATAGTGTTTTATATTGTTTTAAATGCTTTTAAAATGATTTCTTTTTTTTCTTGATTTTTAAAACCAAAATGATTTTAAATATTTATGTTGATAAAATATTTTTTTTCATAAACTTTAATCATTATTTAATGATTTTATTTGATATATTTATCATTTTTTACTTAATTTTTTTTGAAAAAATGCCAAAAAAATGAAATTGGGGTTTTCTTTGATTTTCACCATAACAAATCTTTTTTAAACTCTTTGGGCCTCTATTAGAGTGTAAGACCCAATCCCCTTTTAACCAAAACAATTTTGGGCCTCACTTATTGTATAAGTCCCTCTGCGTTAAAAGAAAAATTCGGCGCGGTCGCCATTTTCAAACAAAAATCAACTGGGCTTCTCTTTGAGCTGTAAGTCCCATTTCTTTTCATTTTTTAACACTGGGGCCTCTATTAGAGTGTAAGACCCAACTCTTTTTTAACAAAACAATATTTGGGCCTCAGCTATTGTATAAGTCCCGATACGTTAAAAATCTCGGCGCGATCGCCATTTTCAAACTGAAAATATTTTGGGCCTCTCCCTGAGTTGTAAGCTCCATCTTTTGTACAAAAATACACTTTGGGCCTCTAATAGAGTGTAAGACCCAACCCCTCTTTTTTTATATTTTCTCATTTTTCATATTATTTTTTAATGATTTGGAAAATTAATAACTCCCTCAATTTTGATTATTTTTTATTGGTTCTTTTTCTGAAAAATCACAAAAATAGTGAAATATTTTATTCTACAAAAAAATAAAATTTATATTATTTATTTAATATAGTTGGTATTTTTGTGAATAAATTCATTTTTAATTGTTTTTAAGCATTTTAAAAGTGAATATTCATCTTGAAAATAAAGACTATGGGCCTCCCCTCGTGTTGTAAGCCCCATTTCTTTTCTTTAAACTCTTTGGGCCTCTAATAGAGTGTAAGACCCAATCCCTTTGTAAATACCAAAATTTTGGGCCTCAGTCACTTGTATAAGTCCCACGGTGTTTACAAAACCTCGGCGCGACCGTCGCCTTTTTTCAAAATTAACCATTGGGCCTACCCTCGAGTAGTAAGACGCGTTTCTTTTCTTAAAACTCACTTGGGCCTCTTGATAGATTGTAAGATCCATCCCTTTGTACAAAAAAACCTTTCTTGGGCCTCAGTCACTTGTATAAGTCCCTCTGTACAAATTCAACAGTGCGCTCACTGATAAAACCCTGGGCCTCTCCTTGAGCTGTAAGCCCCCCAAATCTGTCTTTTTCAAAGCACTTTCTCCTTTGATTTTGAATATACTGTTGTTTTCAATCTTTCTTTGTTGAACAACTAACCAAACAACATGGAAGCTCTACAACCGAGTAAGTGTTTACCCGCTTTCATTTACCGCTTTCATATGTATATAACTGTATTGTGGGGCTGTTTCACTGTAAGTCTCCTTTCATAAACTCATATACATATAACTGTATTGTGGGGCTGTTTCGCTGTAAGTCTTCTTTCATAAACTCATATCAACTGTGTAATAATAGTATAGATATTTAGAGTTTCCCCGGCTAGAACTAGGTGACGCCGTTTCGTTTATTCGTAGAAATAGACAACTAGATCCCCAATAGGATCACCAGATACAGTCTTCTCTTCGGCTGTCCTCGTTAGGAATTGTCAAGAAACTCTACTCCCCAAGATGAATGTCTTCTCCGTGAATGGCATCTTTGAGTTTCTTCCAAATTCTCGAACTTTCCTGACTTGATATATTCCTTGTGAATAGCTTGCCTTGAATTTCTCAGGGTTTGGGGACCCACAGGCTTCTTAAAAGCATCGGCCTCCTCTTGGGCATCGTACAAGGACCCACAGGCTTCCTAAAAGCAACCCCGCCTCCTCTTGGGCTTCGTACAAGGACCCTACGGCTTCATAGAAGTATTCACAGCCTCCTCTTAGGCTTCGTATAATGATCTCTTCCTTCGGGAATGATAGCCTCCTCTTGGGCTTCGTACAAGGACCCGTCGGCTTCTTAAAAGTTTCCAGCCTCCTCTTGGGCTTCGTACAAATTGTCCCGACGACCTCCTAGAGGTATAGGAATAGAACCTAGTCATCCTCATAGAACAGTCCTTTCATAGAGGCTACTACTGTTTCTCAAAGCATAGTACAAAAGATAAAACTCTAGACTTGGACAGTCTAATATCCTTGAGTCTCAAAGACATTCTCAAGTGACCCCTTCGTTAAATAGGAAGGAAACCCGCAGACTCTGACAGTCTCAATACCCTTTGGATTTCCCGTTTCCTCAAAGAGAAGGAAATATCCCTGATCCTCAAATCAAATCCCTGAGTACAGTGTTGCTCATATAAGAACTGATTTTCTCTTTTAAAATCAGTATACTGGACCTGTCACTTAACTGAAACAGTCACCATAGCCTCCTCTTGGGCTTTGTTCAATGATTCTTCCCAGCGAAGCAAACATTTAGCCTCCATCTCGGGCTTTGTACGAGATACCAAAATTCTCCCCAGCGGAGTCAAACAACGTTTAGCCTCGCTCTCGGGCTTTGTACGAGACACATAAGAGACTCCCTCGTTGAGTCAATCACCCCTTTAGCCTCCATCTCGGGCTTCGTACGAGATACAAAGACTCTCTTGTTGAGTCAAACTTTTAGCCTCCATCTCGGGCTTCGTACGAGATACAAAATCACTCTCTTGTTGAGTATAAAAGACTCTCTTGTTGAGTCGAACTTTCAGCCTCCATCTCAGGCTTCGTACGAGATACAAAAAACACTCTCTTGTTGAGCATAAAAGATTCTCCTGTTGAGTCAACCCTTTTAGCCTCTCTCTCGGGCTTCGTACGAGACACATAAAAACTCCCTCTTGTTGGGCCAATAGCCTCCTCTTAGGCCTTGTATAAGAAAACCACTGGTTGATCCAATCAACCTTTTAGCATCAAAGTTGTGCCTCGTTCATAGTACACAAACATCAATAACTCCTTTCCCTTCATCTAATCGCTGTAAGCGGCAAGCCTCTGGATTATTTACATCCACGCCACTGTCCCTCTTTTAGCATGAGAAATTCCTAAGGAAAGATAGCATTGCTCTAAACTGAGTTAAAGTCTTCTCCTTCAGGTTAAAATCCCCTTTAAAGGAAATTATGGCATTGCTAGGATCTGCGTATCCCGGTTAAAGTAATTCTCCTTTATAACCAGTCACCCAATAGTTGTGACAGACAAACCCTTCTTTAGAGATGACAAATTCTCTCTAAAGCCGAGGTCTTTCAGCTTCACGTCTTGGGCTTTGAACAAGACACAAATAGACCCTTCAGCTTTACATCTTGGGCTTTGAACAAGATACAAACCACATTTCGCTTCACGTCTTGGGCTTTGAACAAGACACCAAAAACACCCATTTCCTCCCATAGAATAGGAGGAACTACGAACGCTTTGATTTCCCTGTTTCGGTAAACGGGAATACGTAGGCATAAGATCGAAAGAAAATATCTTAGCGAGCGCAATCAACAAAAAACCAAAATCCCATACTCTCACATACCTATCAAAAAGCATCAGTCCTAACATCCTAACCCATGTTCCCCGCTAGAAAGTCCTAGAAAGAAAGAAAACCATATTGGTGAAAATACAAATAACCAGTACAAAGGCCTCCCCACATTGATAGCATTCGTAACCTAACAGACCGCTGTTTAAACTCAGTATGCAAAGTAGGGTTATTTGGAGACATCTATTTCCCTTCCTTATTAAGTTCACAATAGGATAAAAAATGAATCGACCTGTAGTTTAAGCTCAAACCGCAGAGAGCGGACAGCGCTTAAGAACCGCGTCCAAAATCGCTCGCTACAGAAAAATGGTGCCCACCGTGGGGCCGGTCTTTGTCAAACTTTTTTTCTTCCTTTCATCTCTTGTGTGAATACCACAGATTGGGGCTTCCGTCGGGGAACCCATTTCTGTCAGGAACTTAAGATTCATAGCTTTAAAGGTCTAGGATGTTTAGGACAAATATATATACTGCTTTTCCTAATGGCTATACATGTTTATTTTTCTGCTAATGGGAAAGCGGGTGATGCCGTATGTGGAAAGTATGAGTATACACTTAAGATAAGTGATGGCGACGGGGTCGACCATCAACCTCAGTGGAGGCTGACCAACGCAACCCATTCACTCTCTTAGCCAATGGGCCGGTTGTTAAGTCTGAGAAGCTGAGGAGCCAAACCCTTTCGTAGTGCGGAAACTATCGGAAATAGTTGTTACGCGATACTACCCTCATTTGAGGCTGGTGATCTATTCTCGGTGAATGGCACTTACTCTAAGATTGCTCTACAACTCGCTGGCGATCCGCTTGTTGTTTTGCTTTCCTGGGAGAAGCTGATGATAATGAGTACAGGTACAAAAAATCACCCTAGTATAAACCTTTGGGGATGGGTAGAGCCTTGACTTCATGACAACGACCCTTTGACCCCATGTTTTTTCTATGTTTTTGTGTGCTGCATTCATGCATTCATTTAATAAAACATTAAAACATTCAAAAAACTTCTCTTCTAGTCTCTCTGTTTTTCAAATTAAACTAAGACTATGATTGCAAATATCAGAGAAGAGGATTACGCTAATGGATTTCGGTAGAAGGAGAACTAATACGTACACCTTCAAGGTTCCAAAACTAGAGGATTTGAGATGGTTGGCAAGGATGATCGCTAGCCCTGAGGCTTTCAGAGCCAAGTACGGAGGTTTGCTACCACTGTTAAGAGTCCATGTGATTGAGGGAATCATGGATGCGCTCATTCAATTCTACGATCCGGTTTATCACTGTTTCACATTCCCGGATTACCAGCTCGCACCAACGCTGGAGGAGTATTCTCATCTGATTGATCTACATATCACCGATCGAGCTCCATTTTCTGGACTGGAAGAAATTCCAAAGAATCAGATCACTGCAAGAGCAATTCATTTGGACGAGTCTGAGGTCAGGACTCACATGACCACTAAGGGTGGCATACAAGGTTTGCCAGCCTAGTTCTTGACAAAGAAGGCCCTGTATTTTGCTAGTATCGGAAACGTGACTGCTTTTGAAAGCATCTTTGTCTTGCTCACCTACGGGTTATTTTTGTTTCCCAACATCAATAACTTCGTCGATATCAACGCCATTAAGGTTTTTCTCATTGGAAACCCTGTGCCGACTTTGCTCGCAGATGCGTATCATTCTGTACACTTGGGAAATTTGTACAGTGGGGGGGAGATCACATGTTGTGTACCTCTGCTTTATAAATGGTTTATCTCTTACTTGCCCAAGTCTGCTGCTTTTTGGGATTGTAAGAGTGCCTTATGTTGGTCTCAGAAAATCATGTCTCTTACCAACTCTGATATAGATTGGTGCAATAGGATTTATGAGGGAATCAGGATCATTGACCGTTGTGGAAGCTTCCCCAACGTACCCCTCATAGGAACTAAAAGAGGAATCAACTACCATCCGGTATTGGTTCGCCGTCAATTTGGATACCCGATGAGACACATCCCACTGGGTGTTCATCTGGAAGGTCTTTTCTTCAAGGAAGGAGAAAGTGACAGAGCACTAAATATGGAAATAGTGCACGCTTGGAAGCATTTTCATAAGAAAGGACGGGAGTCTCTAGGAAAACTAAACTGTGTCTCGTTGGAGCCTTATCTCCACTGGGTACAAACTAGAGCTCTCAAGCTAAAGATACCTTATCCTCGTTACGGAATTCTTCCGCCGAGGGAATCTGTCATGTACTTCATGACTGAAACTGAAAAGCTTCAGGTTACTCTCAACAAAGTTCAACGGGAGAGAAGGTCTTGGAATAACAAGTACCGCACCCTCGACGTAGAGTGCATCAAAATACAGGAATTACTGAAAGAAAAAGATGCTCTGATTGAAATTTTGGAGCAGCATGCTGTAGAGAATCAAGATGACCAAAGGAAGTTGCTCGCTCCTTTCACCTGGCAAAGGAATGAGAACCCGACAACGGCCCAAGAGCCCCGGTCAAAGAAAAGGAAGATACCAGAATCAGCACCCGATTTCTCTTCAGAGAGGACTCGGGGCCCATTAGCTTAGGTTTCTGTTTCTGCACTTTGTAATCTACTGTATTTCCATTTCTGTAATCCTTTGAATTCAATAAAAAGGGGTTTCCCCACCGTTTGATATTTGCAATCTAATTGTCGAAGTTTATTTTGATTAAACCAAAAAAACAATTAATATAATCATTGCATTCATCATTCTCACATCGCGTATTCTTCTTACCTACGAATCTCACGTTTGTGTCTCGGTTCTAGAGTCAAACTGTCTCATTCGTATAATACTCGGGCCAATCGTCAGAAAAAGATGGATGATCTTGAGGAAGAAAACAGAGAGTTGAAAGAAGAGATCGACGCTCTGAGAGAGGATATGAGAAAGCTTCGTAACGACATGCAAGCCATGGCAGAAGCTCAACTACAAAGAACTCTGATCTCAGAGATCACCTCAATGCCCATAGTGGAAAAGAATGATCCTAGGTATCAGATACCGAAAGATCGTCCCTGGGGTATGCCTGTCAACTATATCCCAGGAGGGTATGTTCCGCCGATCACTAAAGATCAGGGAATCGCAACAGAAGCCGCTGGGCCTGAAGGTTACAAACTTTGGGAAAGCGAAGATGCCAGGGGTATACTCAAGACTCCTGAAGGTTACAAACTTTGGGAGACGCCAAGATTCACTACCATAGTCACGGTACCACCCCCTGTGGTGCACACTGTCCCGGAAGGACAGATTCCACCAATACCTGCTGGTAATAAGGAAACTATGTTTGACCGAATGGATGAATTCCAGGAACAGTTCTTGGAAATGCAGAAGGAACTGCAAGCCATCTGTGGTCAGGATCTATTTGGAAAGGACGCCGCAGACCTCTGTCTGGTCCCCAATGTGAAAGTCCCGCACAAATTTCAAGTGCCTGACTTTGAAAAGTACAAGGGTAACTCTTGCCCTCAGAGCCATCTGGTGATGTACGCTCGGCGGATGTCAGCTCAGACGGAGAATCAGGACCTACTGATTCACTACTTTCAGGATAGTTTAACCGGTGCCGCACTCAAATGGTACATGGGTTTAAACCGTACTACGACCAGCACGTTCAGAGATCTTGGTACTGCTTTCGTCCAACAATACAAATACAATTTGGACATGGCACCCGACAGAGATCAACTCAGATCGATGACACAAAAGGACAAGGAAACCTTTAAGGAGTATGCTCAAAGGTGGTGTGAAATTGCCGCTCAAATTTGTCCGCCTCTTGAGGAAAAAGAGATGACAAAAATCTTCTTAAAGACCTTAAGCTCATTTTACTATGACCGAATGGTTGCCAGTGCGCCCAGTGATTTCACCGAGATGGTCGGCATGGGCGTACGTCTTGAGGAAGCCGTTCGAGAAGGACGTTTGGTAAAAGACACTGGATCGGCGAGCGGTACTAAAAAATGCGGTAGTGCTCTCCCTAAGAAAAAAGAGCAAGATATTGGGAATATCTCTCTCGGAAAGCAAAGGCGACGTTATCATCCGGTAGCAGCTGTGACTCCTGCTACCAGCCCTGCGCCTATTCCTACATATCAACCTCAGGTTGCACAGAGCCAACCTGATCAGCAAAGGACACAACAGCCTCTTCAGCAGGCTCGTCCTCCATATAACAGCAACCGTACAACACGACCATCAGGGTTTGATCCTATACCCATGTTGTACGCAGAATTATTTCCGTTACTACTAGCTAAGGGGCACATCCAGACTAAGTCTCCTCTTACCGTACCAGAAAATATGCCTTTTTAGTTTAAGGTGGATCAGACATGCCCTTATCATCAAGGAGGATCAGGGCATAACATAGAGACTTGCCTCAATTTCAAGTCCGACGTGCAAAAGCTTGTTAGAAGCGGGCTCTTATCTTTCAAAGATACGAATCCCAATGTTCTCATGAACCCGCTGCCTCAACACGAGAAAGCTGCAGTCAATCTGATTGAGAAAGAGACTAACAATGTCTATCAGATTCATGATGTACTCTTGTTAAAGACCAATCTGGTCAGGATGCATTGTAGACAGAGTGGATATGGCCATGTGCCACCTCATAACTGTCACCAGTGTGATATCTGCTCTAAAGACAACCAGGGATGTTCTGTAGTGCAAGCGGCTCTACAGGAATAGATGGATCTCGGATGGATCCAAGAGCACCGAGTTCATGGAGTTAACATGGTCTATACGAACTCCAACATCATTCAAAACCACGACATCCGTGCGATGAATGCCAACTTGGTGGTAATGCACTCAAGGCAAAGGCAGTATCATAATCTGCCGCGGCATGATTACAGTTCTTGTCTGACTTGTTCGGTAAACAAACAGGGATGCTCTTTCATACAAGAGGCCCTCCAGCGTCAGATGGATCTTGGATGGATCCAAGACTACCATGATAGGAACCCTTATCAGATCAATATGGTTCAAATCTTCGATATTCGCGTGATGAATACCAACCTGGTAGAGTTACATGCTGAGCAGGTCCGACTCGGATTCGTAATATCACATGACTATCAAAGCTGTAAAGCAGGTTGCGAAAATGATCGAGGTTGTACCCTTGTCCAGGAGGCACTTTAACACTTATTAAATCATTGGTGGATGCCGATCTACATGGATGAGGATACTCAGCAAATTAGTATAAGTAACAGGAATCCTACTCGTCGTCAAAGTCAGGATATCCGATCTGTGGAAGCTAACCTAGTGAGGTTACATTGTATTCAAAGTGGGCGTGGCCAGGTGCCACCACATAATTACGACCGTTGTAGCGTCTGTTCAGAAAGTAACCAAGGGTGTTACCTTGTGAGAGCAGCTCTTCAGGGTCAGGTGGACCGTGGAGAGATTCTCCCATATCCGGGTTATGGACCCATCAACTGGATGCCGAACTACCTTGCTGATCAAGTTGAGGATGTTGTCACAATCTCTGGTCATCACCATACCAAGGATGTTTTTGCCATCATCCCTCTACTTGACGAATCTAAAATTCCCAACCGGGAATGGATCGAGATTACTTATGATGGTCAGAAAAATCAGAAGGTTCCCATAGTCATCTATCTACCGGGACCACTACCGTATGAATCAACTAAGGCTATCCCTTACAAATACGGTGCAACAATAGTCGAGAATGGAAAGGAAATTCCATTACCCTCCGTTGTGAACATTGCAGCCATCAGTCGAGTAACACGGAGTGGTAGAATCTTCAACCAAGGGGTTGGGGAAGTTAACAAAGAAAAGGAATTCAGACAGAAGCTCCCGATCCACCAGTCGGTCAATCCAGTAATCCCGACCATTCAAAAAATAATGATGAGATGCTGAAGCTCATCCAAAGGAGTGAATACAACATTGTCGATCAACTGTTACAAACTCCTTCAAAGATCTCGGTATTATCACTATTACTCAGTTCAAAAGCCCACAGGGAGGCTCTACAGAAAGTCTTGGAGCAAGCCTTTGTGGAACAGGATGTAACAATCAGACAGTTCGATAGCATTGTCTCTAACATCACTTCCTGCAATAATTTGGGATTTAGTGATGAGGAATTACCCGAAGAGGGTCGCCGTCATAACATGGCGCTCAACATTACAGTTAACTGCCAGGACGATGCTTTAGCCAGCGTACTGGTAGACACAGGGTCAGCCCTGAATGTTATGCCGAAGTCCACTTTGATGCAATTATCATTCAAAGGCCCTCCGATGAGAGTCAGCGAGGTCGTCGTCAAAGCATTTGACGGATCCAAAAAAACGGTTATCGGCGAAGTTGATCTTCCCATAACTATTGGTCCTCACACTTTCCAAGTCACTTTCCAGGTCATGGACATCCGGGCAACGTACAGTTGTTTATTAGGAAGACCTTGGATACATCAGGTTGGAGCGGTCACTTCGACCCTCCACCAAAAGCTAAAGTTCGTCAAGAACGGCCAACTTGTCACGGTTTGTGGAGAACAGGCCTTGCTCGTGAGTAACTTATCATCATCTGCTTGTGTAGAACCCGAGGAGGTTATTGGAACGCAGTTCCAAGCACTATCGGTGAGTAAGGATAATCAGTTCAAAGGAGGAACCTCGATTTCCTCATACAAAGATGCTATCAAAGCGGTCGAGAGTACCGATATAACCGGATGGGGATAACTTGTCATTCCCACTGACAATACAACAAAGAAGGGTCTTGGTTTTTCTGCAACCTGTACCCAGACAACTGCCAACGATGAAAGTCTTCATCCCCTTCAAAACTTCTTCCACAGTGGAGGTTTCCTTCACCCAGTGTCTCAGAAAGTTCATGCTATCAATGAGGAAGATCCCTCTGACACAGATGAAGAATGGAAGTCCTATCTTAACAAGGACGGTTATATGTCTCAGGAAGAGGTGCCTATACCATTTTGCTATCCCGCACAGAGTCCAAGATTTATACCACGATCAGACATCGAAATGATATATGGAGATTGTGATCCAGAAGGATGCCGTGCTCCACCAAATTCATTAGAGGAAGACACTCTGATGAAAGATAACTCTGACTACAACTACTATGGCCCAATGGATGGTCTGCCAATGTGGCAACCTTATCCAGGAGACTTGGGGCAAGAAAGTCAGCCGAATAATGAAACTCAGCTGAGTCTCATTGAACAGAATACCTGTGTCCCCACCATGTCATGGGATCAACACTCAGGTCATTCAGAAGCTACTCAACATGAAGATGAATTCGCAACATTTGCGGGACTCGAGTTCATCAACTATGCTTTTCCCGAGGTCAACGTCATCAAGAGAGATGACTCCTCCAGTTCCAAAGAAGTGTTGGACACCCTGGGACAACCAAGTGGAAAATACGACTTTATGGTCAAGTACACTGCGCCTGAAAGCTCTCGTATCAGGTTCGAACACATCCAGCCAACTGGATAGGGAGATACAGTTGAGAGCACAAATGCTATGCAAAATACAACAGAGGAATCCTCCTACGACAATTCTGCCTGGGAAACAGATTCCAATGATCCTGCTCCACCAGAAATCAGCGTCATTTCTGAAGACAAATCAAGGAAGGTGCCAGACTTTGTGATTCACCGAGGAGTTCGCCGCCAATGGGTTGCTGTCGATGTTCCGAAGGCCGTTCACCAGTCAAAGTAATTGCCATCTTTAACCTTTCACCCTGCCCAGGTGAAACAGATGTTTTGATAGGGCTCGCTTTCTGTAAATTTCCCTCTTCGCTTTGCCCAAAGCGACAGAGTTTTGTTTTATAGGGCTGTAGTTTCAAGAGTCGACTTGTTCATTAATAAAATAGCGTCGTTCTGTAATTTCCGCATTATTTGCTATTTTCTCTTTTTGCTTTTTCAGAAAATGGTAATCCTAAAAAACAATTCAAAAATAAAAACAAGCAGTAAAATAAATACACTGCACACACTTGCATTTTCTCTATCTCTTCTAAACATGAATCATCACGTCACGCAGATTGCTTGTTTTAGACCTCGTTGAAACATACGATCCAATGCCTTCTCCCAACTTTGAGTTCCCGGTATTCGAGGCTAAAGAAGAAAATGACAACGAAATTCCAGAAGAGATCTCCCGACTACTCAGACAAGAGGAAAGGTCTATTGAACCTCATAAAGAACCGTTGGAAACAGTAAACTTGGGTTCAGAGCAAGAGAGAAAAGAAATCAGGATTGGGGCACTGCTCAATCCAACTGTCAAAGAAAGTTTGATAAAGCTTCTCAAAGAATTCCCCGATGTATTCGCTTGGTCCTATCAGGATATGCCAGGGTTGGATACCAGCATCGTGGAACATCACTTACCATTAAGATCGGAGTGTCCGCCAGTAAAGCAAAGGTTGAGACGCACTCACCCGGACATGACCATCAAAATCAAAGAAGAAGTACAGAAACAGATTGACGTGGGTTTCCTCGCTACATCTGAATATCCTCAATGGTTAGCCAACTTCGTACCCGTTCCCAAAAAGGACGGAAAGGTCAGAATGTGTGTTGATTACAGAGATCTGAACAAGGCAAGTCCAAAGGACGACTTTCCTTTACCACACATTGACATGCTGGTTGACAGTACAGCAAAGTTCAAAGTTTTCTCCTTCATGGATGGATTCTCGGGCTATAACCAGATCAAAATGGCGCCGAAAGACATGGAGAAAACTTCGTTCATTACCTCATGGGATACCTTTTGTTACAAGGTAATGCCGTTCGGTTTGAAGAATGCCGGGGCAACCTATCAAAGGGCCATGACTACTCTGTTTCATGACATGATACATAAGGAAATCGAGGTATATGTCGATGATATGATTGCAAAATCAAAAACAGAGAGTGAGCACGTTGAACATCTGTCAAAATTGTTCGAACGTTTAAGAAAATTCAAGCTCCGCTTAAATCCCAACAAGTGCACCTTCGGTGTCCGTTCAGGGAAACTACTAGGGTTCATCGTCAGCCAGAAAGGAATTGAAGTTGATCCTGACAAGGTCAAGGCCATTCAAGAAATTCTTTCTCCGAAAACTGAAAAACAAGTCAGAGGATTCCTGTGACGTTTGAACTACATCTCCAGATTCATATTCCTTATGACTGCGACATGTGCGCCGATCTTCAAGTTACTAAAAAAGAATCAGGATTGCATTTGGTCAGAAGACTGCCAAACTGCCTTCGACAGTATCAAGGAATATCTGTTGAATCCTCCGATTCTATCACCTCCAGTTGAAGGAAGACCACTGATCATTTACCTCACAATTCTAGAGGACTCAATGGGATGTGTACTTGGCCAACAAGACGAAACTAAAAGGAAAGAGTCTGCCATTTACTATCTAAGCAAGAAATTCACCGACTGTGAAACTCGGTACACGATGCTCGAGAAAACTTGTTGTGATTTGGCTTGGGCAGCCAAACGTCTTCGCCAATACATGATTCATCATACTACTTGGTTGGTCTCCAAAATGGATCCAATCAAGTACGTTTTCGAAAAACCTGCTCTTACGGGAAGGATTGCCCGTTGGCAGATGCTGTTATCAGAATATGACATAGAGTACCACGCTCAGAAAGCTGTTAAAGGAAGTATTTTAGCCGATCATTTGGCTCATCAACCGATTGACGATCAAGAATCAATCGGGTTTGACTTCCCAGACGAAGATGTCATGTATCTAAAAATGAAAGACTGCGATGAACCGCTACCCAGTGAAGGGCCAGAACCAGGTTCCCAGTGGGGACTTATCTTTGACGGAGCAGTTAATCATTACGGAAACGGAATTGGGGCTACCCCTTTCTCTCTAGTGTATGGCATGGAAGCAGTGCTCCCCATAGAAGTAGAGATCCCATCAATCCGGGTATTGATGGAAGCGAAGCTCACCGAAGCTGAATGGTGTCAAAGCCGACACGATGAACTGAATCTGATCGAAGACAAGAGAATCACGGCACTATGCCACGGTCAGTTGTATCAACAGAGAATGAAGAGGGCGTTCGACAAAAAGGTCCGACCTCGTGTCTTCAGAAAAGGAGACCTTGTGCTCAAGAAGATACAATCTTTTCTCACTGATTCCCGGGGCAAATGGACCCCAAATTATGATGGCCCCTATGTGGTCACGAAAGCTTTCTCAGGCGGTGCCTTGAGACTTGCAACCATGGACGGAGAGGAATTTGCCTACCCCACGAATGTTGATGTAGTCAAGAAATACTTCGCCTAAACTAAAAAAAAAAAAAAAAAGAACGTCTCGGTGGATTGAAAACCCGAAAGGGCGGTCCAGGCAAAAGTTAGAGACATGAAAAAAAATCATCCCGATGGATTGGAAACATCAAAGTACAATCCAGGCAAAAATTAGGGATAATGGCAAGTAACTATGTTCAACAGAGGCAAGTCCCTCAGTAGCAGCAGCAGTTACATCGTCCATCGGAGGAAAACTCCAGTCAAGGTCATCTTCGACAGAAGCTCAGGATGTCCCGAATTCAAAGTTGGTAGAAGGATAGTGGTCGTTATGTTTCAACGTAGCCCTTTTCCCTGTAAATTACCATTTTCAAACTTTGTAAATACTCTTTGGAATCACGCGTTTGGCTGATTTCCATCTTATCAATAAAATTTGAGCCCTTGTGCTTTTGTTTGTAATTCTTATTTGTTTTAGCTTTACAGAACGACGTTGTTAACATGATTAACGATTCTTGAAATGAAACAAAAATGAATTTACTTGTTAAAACTTTTTCTGCTTTTTTAAAATAGAGATGGCAATTTCTTTTGACTGTTAAACATCGAAAGAACATCAATCGCGTCTCCAAAGGTGTTCGAACCTCAAAGTGCAGAATCAAAGTACTCCTTCTAGACTAGTATGCCTGAATGAAGGATCAGCAATGTCAGAGACCATGTTTCGTCTGACATCCTCGTCCGAGTTCTCATCTCCTAAGCCCGACCAGCGTCGCTCCCAACAGGGACCGTTTCTCCTAAGCAAGGCAGAATTGCTATCTTGAACCAGCAATATTTCTACATGCCCCACTGTGGTCGAGTATCCAGTCGTGTTCATCCTTTAGTCTGTATGTCGCGTCAGTTTTGTCAGCATATACATACATACATCATGCATGATTGATTTGCATTCACATTCATATTGCATCACTATCACTCTATTCGTTCTTATCCCCTAGTGATAAGTCCTCTCAATCGAGTTGTCAGCCTTTTCCTCGTCAGGAAGTGTTGCGTCTGGACAATCTCTCCTCCAGTTTATTTCTGGATTAGAATTGGCCCTTGACCACTTTGATAACTTGAACCTCTGAGAAACCAGAAAACTTTCAACAAATATCACTCTTCACCATTGAAGATGATATCCTTGCTTTCCCGGATTAAGGAAAATCCCCAGAGAAAGCCTCTTAATCAGAGATTCGGCGGTACGGCAGTTTTTCTCCGAAAAAACCATTGATGAAAAGGTCATCGGCACCTCAAAATTGGATTCCATCATATGGTATTTCTCCGGAAAGATCCCGAGAAAAGTATGATGTAAGTCCCCAAACGAAAACAGTCTCTCAAGAGACTCGCTTTCCCCAGTAGAATCGACAAATGGCGTCTCCAAAACAGAGAAGTTTGTGCACCTCTACAGCTCAGACGATTGGGTTCCCCAGCAAGTCTGACATCAAATCTTTTTCCACTCAAATGGCATCTCCCCAGGAAAATTCGGCGAGAGGTTTGAAGGAAAACCGCTACTAATAGCGTTCCTTGTCAAGAAAGTTTATTGACAAAAGAAACTGAGACCAGTTCCTTGGTAGGAAACCAGGATCGAGGGGAAGTTTATTTCAGCAACTAAGACCAGGTCCTTGGTAGGAAACCAGGATCGAGGGGAAGTTTATTTCAGCAACTAAGACCAGGTCCTTGGTAGGAAACCAGGATCGAGGGGAAGTTTATATCAGAAACCGAGACCAGATCCTTGGTAGGAAACCAGGATCGAGGGGAAGTTTACAAAAGAAACTAAGATCAGTTCCTTGGTAGGAAACCAGGATCGATGGGAAGTTTATTTCAAAAGAAAACTGATACCAGCTCCTTGGCTGAAGACCAGGATCGAGGGGAAGTTTACCTTTTCTAAGCATCTTCGCTTAGCTAAAGAAGATGAATGCGTAAGCTACCATTCATAACCACCATCAAAATTTCGGGTATTCCGATATTTAATCCTCTTGCACCCCGAATGCCCGAATACCTTCGCCATTCACACCTTCGGGTCCAAGAAGATTAAATAGGGGCATCTGTCATACCCCAAATTTTGAACACTAAGATTTCCCATCATTGTGCAAATCATCAGCACAATGTGGATGGACCATCATACCTCATTAGTCTCCCCAAAGGTGGGTGAGCATTCACTACAAATAGGATTTAGGCTTTCAAGCCCTCGCAGAGCTCTTAGACAAAGGATCAATCAAGGAATGACATGATCTTCAACTTGTCTAGCCTCTCAAATATCCACAATGGATCAAGAGGACTCCCACTTCAAGGATTAAGCACAAGCCTGCTCCCTTCTAGGTGAATCAAGCCTCAGGATCGCCAGTGTCACCAAATTAGGGTTTGGTCGACTAGGGCCTCCAGATGGAAATTTTCCTCTGGACATGAGCCAATGCTTCAAAGCATAACCTAAAATGCTCCATGGAACATCATAAACCCCATCATCAAGTCAATTTAGCCTTGGGGGATGCATACATCAAAAATCAAGAATTAGGGTTTCTTGACCTAATTCACCCCTAAGTTGACTTTTGGGACAAATCATGAGCCAAGACCTCAAGACATGATTTGAGGGTCTCCAACATACCACGTTGATCCATTTGCATCAATGGATTGACCCAAGAAGCTTGAGCAACAAGTTTCAATTTCATCTGAACCACAGTTAGGGTTTCGCGAGAAAAGTCAACTGTAGCTTTGACTTTTGATCAGGACATGCTCCCAAGCCGTGGGACACGATTAAATACACCCTATAACACCCATGGAACATTTCCATCAATTTTGATTTAGGTCAAGAACATGATTTCCTGAAGAATCGCACAGTTTGGAATTCATCTGATAAAAAGTCAACTGTGCACAAAAGTTAAACTTTGACTTTTTGAGATTTTTCATAAAAATGGTTTTTTAACCCTAAAATGATGTTAATGTGTGATTGGAATCATCGTTCATCAAGAAAAATCAAAGAAAGTGGGATAACTTGTAAAAGGGGTAACCATAAAAACTTAGAAATTTTTCTAAGTTATGAAAAAAAGTGGCAAGGGTACCAACTTTGGAGGATCATAACTCCTAAACCACAAAGCCATTTTTCCTCATCCAAAGCTTGATTTGTAGCCCTCATTACCTTATACAAAAACTTCAACTAGACCTAAGTCCAATTCATTAAGGATTTTGAGTTATGCTTGGATCAAAATGGCTAAAAACTTAAAATTGACATTTTTCAGCACTTAGCCAAAATCTGCCTTGTAATTTCAGCACAATGTCCCAACTTCAAGGCTGTTTTTCTCCATGATCCAAGTTGAACCAGGTCTAGGGCCAAACATCAAAGTTGAAGTACGTCATCTAAGCTTTCCTAAAAGTCCTAGAACGTCCATGTAGCATACTCGAGCAGGGAGTTATGGATCTTACAAAAGGGCTTGCTGAAGCTAAATTTTTCAGGGGCAGATTTGCACATTTTGTGTGCCACACGAATTTTCAAGCCTTGTCATCAGTTTGGACACATCTAAAGATCAAATCCAAGTGGCATGATCTGATCCATGAACCTCCCAAGTCCAAGGAACAAAGAAAAGCATGCCAAAGCCTAGAAATCCCTAAAAGAGGGACAAAACTCCAATTTTGGTTTGGAGCATTTAATGGATGCTTAGAGGTGGCATGTACTGAGCCATTCTCATCTGAAATCAGTCAAGACTTATCCAAGACCAAGGGAACCAGCAGCCTGTGCCCTAACCTCTAGTCAATGGCTAGAGGAGACTTGGATTTTCATTGGCCAACATTGGCCAAACCTCTGCTGCAGCCACCATTCACTGTGGATCCCAAAACAAACTTACTCCACTATAAATAGAGCTCATTTGTGTTCAGTTTGAGTACACCAAAGCCATCAAACAGATGCTTTCCTCAAATTCTCTCTTTCACTCCAAAATGCCTTCATTAGTAAGGAAATTCTGAGTTTTTGAGCTAGAGAGCAATTCCACTCAAACTAATTACACACACACCTCATATATATCATATGTAAGCTGTGCAAACCATCAAAAGTGACCTGTAATCACAACATCACAAAGTCACATCTCAAAACCTCAAAATGGCACTGTTTTGCATTTTTCAAGCCATGTCTTGATTCAGTCACTTTCCAAACCAGATAAAACCTCAAACACACTCTAAATATCATCCTTGAACTGTCCCAAATGATGCCACACATCTGGAACACCATTTGAGAGAGTTAGCATTTTGGTCGTTTTTGACCATTTCGCGAGAAAGTGCACAAACTTGCTCCAGAGGTTTCCAGCCGATTCCAACCATCCTAAAAGCTTCTAAGAGGTCATTTGAGGTTGTCCAACGCATCAAATCATTTCTGGAACAAAGCACTTGGTAGGTTACCCAAAATCTCCAAAAAAGAGGTAAAATCCACAACTTGAATTCTTTGAATCATGCTTTCCTTTGTTGTCCACATACATGCATCATATTGAGCAATTCTTGAGGCAAAAATGTAGTCTTTAATGTGTATGTTGTGATCCTCCCACTGTTTGCATTTTGACATGTTTTTATGTGGAATTTTGGTTATTTCAAAACCATGTACAATTCTGTTTTTTTTCATTGGTGTGTTCTATACATTAAGTTTTAGTTTGCATGAGTAACACCATTTAATTCCTTGCGAAAAATCGGTCAAGATAGGTTTTTACGGATTTCAATTCCGATGAAAATTGAGAGAGTTACGCGCGTTGGAAATTTTACGCGAAACGCCGTCGAATTAACGATGGCGGTTCTGGTTTTTTTGCTTTGTGTGTTCTGTACAGTGAGTTTCCAAGTGCACGAATAATACCATTGGATTCCTTGCAAAAAATCGGTCAAGATAGGTTTTTACGGATTTCAATTCCGATGAAAATTGAGAGAGTTACGCGCGTTGGAAATTTTACGCGAAACGACGTCGAAAACACGTGCAGTTTTGGTTTTTTTTATTTCTGCGTTTTGTGTGTTAATTTTCTGTGCATGTGAGTAATACCATTAGATTCCTTGCAAAAAATTGGCCAAGATAGACTCTTGCGGATCTTGATTCGGTTAAAAATCGAGAGAGTTACGCGTGTTGGAAATTCGACGCGGAACGATGTTTTTACAACGTAGCAGCTCTGTTTTTTTATCGCTGCATTTTGTACGTTGAGTTTCAGCGTGCATGTGCGATACCATTGGATTCCTTGCAAAATATCGATCAGGATAGGCTCTTGCGGATCTTGATTCGGTTAAAAATAGAGAGAGTTACGCGTGTTGGAAATTCGATGCGGAACGATGTTTTTAATCGATAGCAGTTTTAGTTTTTTAATTTCGACGTTTTGTGTGTTGATTTTACGTGTGCGTGAGTAATACCATTGGATTCCTTGCGAAAAATTGGTCAGGATAGACTTTTGCGGATCTTGATTCGGTTAAAAATCGAGAGAGTTACGCGTGTTGGAAATTCGACGCGGAACGATGTTTTCAAAACGATAGCAGTTTTGGTTTTAATTTCTGCGTTTTGTACGTCAATTTTCCGTGTACATGAGTAATACCATCGGATTCCTTGCGAAAAATCGGTCAGGATAGGCTCTTCCGGATCTTAATTCCGATAAAAATTGAGAGAGTTATGAGTGTTTGAAATTTGATAAAAACGTGTTGAAAATTAAAGTTTCGGTACTCGTTTTTACCCCAAAAGAAATGTCGGAGATGATATTCTGATATCTTTCCTCTTTTTCTTACTTTTTATTTTCAAAACTCAACCAATTTTTTTCACATAGCAAAAAATCATCATTTTCCAATTCATACCCCATAATATTTTAATCCACAAAAAATAAAAAATAAAAGTATTATTTTTAATATATTTAAAAATAGTGTTTTATATTGTTTTAAATGCTTTTAAAATGATTTCTTTTTTTTCTTGATTTTTAAAACCAAAATGATTTTAAATATTTATGTTGATAAAATATTTTTTTTCATAAACTTTAATCATTATTTAATGATTTTATTTGATATTTTTATCATTTTTTACTTAATTTTTCTTGAAAAAATGCCAAAAAAATGAAATTGGGGTTTTCTTTGATTTTCACCCTAACAAATCTTTTTTAAACTCTTTGGGCCTCTATTAGAGTGTAAGACCCAATCCCCTTTTAACCAAAACAATTTTGGGTCTCACTTATTGTATAAGTCCCTCTGCGTTAAAAGAAAAATTCGGCGCGATCGCCATTTTCAAACGAAAATCAACTGGGCTTCTCTTTGAGCTGTAAGTCCCATTTCTTTTCATTTTTTAACACTGGGGCCTCTATTAGAGTGTAAGACCCAACTCTTTTTTAACAAAACAATTTTTGGGTCTCAGCTATTGTATAAGTCCCGATATGTTAAAAATCTCGGCGCGATCGCCATTTTCAAACTGAAAATATTTTGGGCCTCTCCCTGAGTTGTAAGCCCCATCTTTTGTACAAAAATACACTTTGGGCCTCTAATAGAGTGTAAGACCCAACCCCTCTTTTTTTATATTTTCTCATTTTTCATATTATTTTTTAATGATTTGGAAAATTAATAACTCCCTCAATTTTGATTATTTTTTATTGGTTCTTTTTCTGAAAAATCACAAAAATAGTAAAATATTTTATTCTACAAAAAAATCAAATTTATATTATTTATTTAATATAGTTGGTATTTTTGTGAATAAATTCATTTTTAATTATTTTTAAGCATTTTAAAAGTGAATATTCATCTTGAAAATAAAGACTATGGGCCTCCCCTCGTGTTGTAAGCCCCATTTCTTTTCTTTAAACTCTTTGGGCCTCTAATAGAGTGTAAGACCCAATCCCTTTGTAAATACCAAAATTTTGGGCCTCAGTCACTTGTATAAGTCCCACGGTGTTTACAAAACCTCGGCGCGACCGTCGCCTTTTTTCAAAATTAACCATTGGGCCTACCCTCGAGTAGTAAGACCCATTTCTTTTCTTAAAACTCACTTGGGCCTCTTGATAGAGTGTAAGACCCATCCCTTTGTACAAAAAAACCTTTCTTGGGCCTCAATCACTTGTATAAGTCCCTCTGTACAAATTCAACAGTGCGCTCACTGATAAAACCCTGGGCCTCTCCTTGAGCTGTAAGCCCCAAATCTTTCTTTTTCAAAGCACTTTCTCCTTTGATTTTGAATATACTGCTGTTTTCAATCTTTCTTTGTTGAACAACTAACCAAACAGCATGGAAGCTCTACAACCGAGTAAGTGTTTACCCGCTTTCATTTACCGCTTTCATATGTATATAACTGTATTGTGGGGCTGTTTTACTGTAAGTCTCCTTTCATAAACTCATATACATATAACTGTATTGTGGGGCTGTTTCGCTGTAAGTCTTCTTTCATAAACTCATATCAACTATGTAATAATAGTATAGATATTTAGAGTTTCCCCGGCAACTACGTCTAGAACTAGGTGACGCCGTTTCGTTTATTCGTAGAAATAGACAACTAGATCCCCAATAGGATCACCAGATACAGTCTTCTCTTCGGCTGTCCTCATTAGGAATTGTCAAGAAACTATACTCCCCAAGATGAATGTCTTCTCCGTGAATGGCATCTCTGAGTTTCTTCCAAATTCTCGAACTTTCCTGTGAATAGCTTGCCTTGAATTTCTTGTGAATAGCTTGCCTTGAATTTCTCGGGGTTTGGGGACCCAAGGGCTTCTTAAAAGCATCGGCCTCCTCTTAGGCATCGTACAAGGACCCACAGGCTTCCTAAAAGCAACCCCGCCTCCTCTTGGGCTTTGTACAAGGACCCTACGGCTTCATAGAAGTATTCACAGCCTCCTCTTTGGCTTCGTATAATGATATCTTCCTTCGGGAATGATAGCCTCCTCTTGGGCTTCGTACAAGGACTCGTCGGCTTCTTAAAAGTTTCCAGCCTCCTCTTGGGCTTCGTACAAATTGTCCCGACGACCTCCTAGAGGTATAGGAACAGAACCTAGTCATCCTCATAGAACAGTCCTTTCATAGAGTCTACTACTATTTCTCAAAGCATAGTACAAAAGATAAAACTCTAGACTTGGACAGTCTAATATCCTTGAGTCTCAAAGACATTCTCAAGTGACCCCTTCGTTAAATAGGAAGGAAACCCGCAGACTCGGACAGTCTCAATACCCTTTGGATTTCCCGTTTCCTCAAAGAGAAGGAAATATCCCTGATCCTCAAATCAAACCCCTGAGTACAGTGTTGCTCATATAAGAACTGATTTTCTGTTTTAAAATCAGTATACTGGACCTGTCACTTAACTGAAACAGTCACCATAGCCTCCTCTTGGGCTTTGTTCAATGATTCTTCCCAGCGAAGCAAACGTTTAGCCTCCATCTCGGGCTTTGTACGAGATACCAAAATTCTCCCCAGCGGAGTCAAACAACGTTTAGCCTCGCTCTCGGGCTTTGTACGAGACACATAAGAGACTCCCTCGTTGAGTCAATCACCCCTTTAGCCTCCATCTCGGGCTTCGTACGAGATACAAACACTCTCTTGTTGAGTCAAACTTTTAGCCTCCATCTCGGGCTTCGTACGAGATACAAAATCACTCTCTTGTTGAGTATAAAAGACTCTCTTGTTGAGTCGAACTTTCAGCCTCCATCTCGGGCTTCGTACGAGATACAATAAACACTCTCTTGTTGAGCATAAAAGATTCTCCTGTTGAGTCAACCGTTTTAGCCTCTCTCTCGGGCTTCGTACGAGACACATAAAAACTCCCTCTTGTTGGGCCAATAGCCTCCTCTTAGGCCTTGTATAAGAAAACCACTGGTTGATCCAATCAACCTTTTAGCATCAAAGATGTGCCTCGTTCATAGTACACAAACATCAACAACTCATTTCCCTTAATCTAATCGCTGTAAGCGGCAAGCCTCTGGATTATTTACATCCACGCCACTGTCCCTCTTTTAGCATGAGAAATTCCTAAGGAAAGATAGCATTGCTCTAAACTGAGTTAAAGTCTTCTCCTTCAGGTTAAAATCCCCTTTAAAGGAAATTATGGCATTGCTAGGATCCGTGTATCCCGGTTAAAGTAATTCTCCTTTATAACCAGTCACCCAATAGTTGTGACAGACAAACCCTTCTTTAGAAATGACAAATTCTCTCTAAAGACGAGGTCTTTTAGCTTCACGTCTTGGGCTTTGAACAAGACACAAATAGACCCTTCAGCTTCACATCTTGGGCTTTGAACAAGATACAAACCACCTTTTGCTTCACGTCTTGAGCTTTGAACAAGACACTAAAAACACCCATTTCCTCCCATAGAATAGGAGGAACTACGAACGCTCTGATTTCCCTATTTCGGTAAATGGGAATACGTAGGCATAAGATCGAAAGAAAAGATCTTAGCGAGCGCAATCAACAAAAAACCAAAATCCCATACTCTCACATACCTATCAAAAAGCATCAGTCCTAACATCCTTACCCTTGTTCCCCGCTAGAAAGTCCTAGAAACAAAGAAAACCGTATTGGTGAAAATACAAATAACTAGTACAAAGGCCTCCCCACATTGATAGCATTCGTAACCTAACAGACCGCTGTTTAAACTCAGTATGCAAAGCAGGGTTAATTGGAGACATCTATTTCCCTTCCTTATTAAGCTCACAATAGGATAAAAAATGAATCGACCTGTAGTTTAAGCTCAAACCGCAGAGAGCGACCAGCGCTTAAGAACCGCGTCCAAAATCGCTCGCTACAACTGCTTTTGAAAGCGTCTTTGTCTTGCTCACCGACGGGTTATTTTTGTTTCCCAACATCAATAACTTCGTCGATATTAACGCCATTAAGGTTTTTCTCAGTGGAAACCCGGTGCCGACTTTACTCGCAGATGCATATCATTCTGTACACTTAGGAAATTTGTACAGCGGAGGGGAGATCACATGTTGTGTGCCTTTGCTTTATAAATGGTTTACTTCCCATTTGCCTAAGTCTGCTGCTTTTTGGGATTGCAAGTGTATCTTACGTTGGTCGCAGAAGATCATGTCCCTCACCAACTCTGATATAGATTGGTGTAATAGGATCTATGATGGAATCAGAATCATTGATCATTGTGGAAACTTCCCCAACGTACCCCTCATAGGAACTAAAGGAGGAATTAACTACCATCCGGTATTGGTTCGTCGTCAATTTGGATACCCGATGAGGCATGTTCCGCTGAATGTTCATCTGGAAGGTCTTTTCTTCAAGGAAGGAGAAAACGATAGAGCACTAAAGATGGAAATAGTGCACGCTTGGAAGCATGTTTATAAGAAAGGACGAGAGTCTCTGGGAAAACCAGACTGTGTCTCAGTGGAGCCTTATCTCCACTGGGTACAAACTAGAGCTCTCAAGCTAAAAATGCCTTATCCGCGTCACAGAATTCTTCCGCCAAAGGAATCTGTCATGTACTTCATGACTGAAACGGAAAAACTCCAGGTTACTCTTAACAAAGTTCAAAGGGAGAGAAGGTCTTGGAAGAACAAGTACCGCACCCTCGGTGTAGAGTGTACCAGAATACAGCAATTACTGAAAGAGAAAGAGGCTCTGATTGAAATTTTAGAGCAACATGCTGTAGAAAGTCAAGAAGACCAAAGGAATTTGCTCACTCCTTTCACCTGGCAAAGGAATGACAACCCGACAACGGCCCAAGAGCCCCGGTCAAAGAAAAGGAAGATACCAGAGTCACTACCCGATTTCTCTTCGGAGAGGACTCGGGACCCATTAGATTAGGTTTCTATTTCCGCACCTTGTAATCTACTGTATTTCATTTCCGTAATCCTTTGAGTTTCAATAAAAAGGGGTTTCCCCACTGTTTGATATTTGCAATCTAATTGTCGAAGTTTATTTTAAATAACCAAAAACAATTAATATAATCATTGCATTCATCATTCCCACGAAACATATTCTTCTTTTCTATGAATCTCACGTTTGTGTCTCGATTCTAGAGTCAAACTGTCTCATTCATACAATACTCGGGCTAATCGTCAGAAAAAGATGGATGATCTTGAGGAAGAGAACAGAGAGTTGAAAGAAGAGATCGACGCTCTAAGGGAGGATATGAGAAAGCTTCATAATGACATGCAAGCCATGGCAGAAGCTCAGCTACAAAGAACTGTGATCTCAGAGATCACCTCAACGCCTATAGTGGAAAAGTCCGATCCTAGGTATAAAATGCCGAAAGATCGTCCTTGGGGAATGCCTGTTAACTATATCCTGGAGGGATATGTTTCGCCAATTACGGAAGGTCGGGGAATCTCAACAGAAGCCGCTGGGCCTAAAGGTTACAAACTTCGGGAAAGCGAAGATGCCAGGGGCATACCAAAGACTCCTGAAGGGTAGAAACTTCGGGAAACGCCAAGATTCACTGCCGTAGTCACGGTACCACCCCCTGTGGTGCACACTGTCCCGGAAGGACAGATTCCACCAATACCTGCTGGTAAAAAGGAAACTTTGTTTGACAGAATGGATGAATTCCAGGAGCAATTTCTGGAAATACAGAAGGAGCTGCAAGCCATTCGCGGTCAGGATTTATTTGGAAAGGATGCTGCAGACCTCTGCTTGGTTCCCAATGTGAAAGTTCCGCACAAATTTCAAGTGCCCGTCTTTGAAAAGTATAAGGGTAACTCTTGCCCTCAGAGCCATCTGGTGATGTACGCTCGGCGGATGTCAGCTCAGACGGAGAATCAGGACCTACTGATTCACTACTTCCAGGATAGTTTAACCGGTGCCGCATTAAAATGGTACATGGGTTTAAACCGTGCCACGATCAGCACTTTCAGAGATCTTGGCACTGCCTTCGTCCAACAATACAAATACAATTTGGACATGGCACCAGACAGAGATCAACTCTGATCAATGTCGCAAAAGGACAAGGAAATCTTTAAGGAGTATGCTCAAAGGTGGTGTGAAATTGCCGCTCAAATTTGTCCACCTCTTGAGGAAAAAGAGATGACAAAGATCTTCTTAAAGACCTTAAGCTCATTTTACTATGACCGAATGGTTGCCAGTGCACCCAGCGACTTCACCGAAATGGTCGGCATGGGTGTACGTCTTGAGGAAGCCGTCCGAGAAGGACGTTTGGTAAAAGACACTGGATCGACGAGCGGTACTAAAAAATATGGTAGTGCTCTCCATAAGAAAAAAGAGCAAGATATTGGGAATATCTCTCTCGGAAAGCAAAGGTGTCGATATCAACCAGTAGCAGCTATAACTCCTGCTATCAATCCCGCGCCTACGTATCAACCTCAGTTTGCGCAAAGCCAACCTGATCAGCAAAGGACACAACAGCCTTTTCAGCAGGCTCGTCCTCCATACAATAACAACCGTACAACACGGCCACCAGGATTTGATCCTATACCCGTATCGTACGCAGAGCTGTTTCCATTACTGCTAGCCAAAGGGCACATTCAGACTAAGTCCCCTCTTACAGTACCGAAAAATCCGCCTTTTTGGTTTAAGGTGGATCAGACTTGCCCTTACTACCAAGGAAGGTCAGGGCATAACATAGAGAGTTGTCTCAATTTCAAGTCCGACGTGCAAAAACTTGTTAGGAGTGGGGTCTTATCCTTCAAGGATACAAATCCTAATGTTCTTACGAACCCGCTGCCTCAACATGAGAATGCTGCAGTCAATTTGATAGAAGGAGAGACTAACAACGTCTATCAAATTCACGATGTACTCTTGTTAAAAGCCAACTTGGTCAAGATGCATTGCAGACAGAGTGGATATGGCCATGTGCCACCTCATAACTACCACCAATGTGATATCTGCTCTAAAGACAACCAGGGATGTTCTGTGGTGCAATCAGCTCTACAGGAACAAATGGATCTCGGATGGATCCAACAGCACCGAGTTCGTGGAGTTAACATGGTCTACACGAATTCTAACATCATTCAGAACCACGATGTCCGTGCAATGAATGTCAACATGGTGGCGATGCAGTCAAGGCAAAGCCAGTATCATAATCTGCCGCGGCACAATTACAGTTCTTGTCTGACTTGCTCGGTAAATGATCAGGGATGCTCTTTCATACAAGAGGCCCTCCAGCGTCAGATGGATCTTGGATGTATCCAAGACTACCATGATAGGAATCCCTATCAAATCAACATGGTTCAGATCCTTGATATTCGCGTGATGAATACCAACCTGGTAGAGTTACATGCTGAGCAGGTCCGACTGGGATTCCTAGTATCACATAATTATCACAACTGTAAGGCGGGTTGCGAAAATGATCAAGGTTGTACCCTTGTCCAGGAGGCATTTCAGCACTTGTTAAATCACTGGTGGATGTCAATCTATATGGATGAAGATACTCAGCAAATTAGTATCAGTAACAGGAATTCTACTCGGCGTCAGAGTCAGGATGTCCGATCAGTGGAAGCTAACCTAGTGAGGTTACATTGTATTCAAAGTGGGCGTGGCCAGGTGCCACCACACAATTATGACCGTTGTAGCGTCTGTTCGCAAAGTAACCAAGGGTGTTACCTTGTGAGAGCAGCTCTTCAGGGTCAGGTGGATCGTGGAGAAATTCGTCCATATCCGGGGTCTGGACCCATCAACTGGACGCCAAACTACCTCGCCGATCAAATTGAAGATATTGTCACAATCTCTGGTCATCATAGGACCAGGGATGTTTGTGCTATCATCCATCTATTGGATGAATCTAAAGTTCCCAACCGGGAACGGATCGAGATTACTTATGATGGTCAGAAAAATCAGAAGGCTCCAATAGTCATCTATCTACCGGGACCATTACCGTATGAATCAACTAAGGCTATCCCTTACAAATACGGTGCAACAACCATTGAAAATGGAAAGGAAATTCCATTACCCTCCGTCGTGAACATTGCAGACATCAGTCGAGTAACACGGAATGGTAGAATCTTCAACCGAGGGGTTGGAGAACCTAACAAAGAAAAGGAACTTCAGACGGAGGCTCCTGATCTACCAGTCGGTAAATCCAGTAAACCCGACCTTTCAAAAAACAATGATGAGATGCTGAAGCTCATCCAGAGGAGTGAATACAACATTGTTGATCAACTATTATAGACTCCTTCAAAGATCTCGGTATTATCACTGTTACTCAGTTCAGAAGCACATAGGGAAGCTTTACAGAAAGTCTTGGAGCAAGCCTTTGTGGAACAGGATGTAACCATCAGGCAATTCGATAGCATTGTCTCTAACATCACTTCCTGCAATAATTTGGGATTTAGTGATGAGGAATTACCTGAAGAGGGTCGTCGCCATAACATGGCACTCAATATCACAGTTAAATGCCAGGACTATGCGTTGGCCAACGTACTGGTAGACACAGGGATAGCTCTGAATGTTATGCCGAAGTCCACTTTGATGCAATTGTCATTCAAAGGCCCTCCGATGAGAATCAGCGAGGTTGTCGTCAAAGCATTCGACGGATCCAGAAAAGCGGTTATCGGCGAAGTTGATCTTCCCATAACTATCGGTCCTCACACTTTCCAGGTCATGGATATCCGGGCAACATACAGTTGTTTATTAGGAAGACCTTGGATACATCAAGCTGGGGCGGTCACCTCGACCCTCCACCAAAAGCTAAAGTTCTTCAAGAACGATCAACTTGTCACAGTTTGTGGAGAACAAGCCTTGCTTGTAAGCAACTTATCATCGTCTACTTGTGTAGAACCCGAGGAGGTCATTGGAACTCAGTTCCAAGCACTGTCGATGAGTAAGAACGATCAATCTGAAGAAGGAACATCAATTTCCTCATACAAGGATGCTATCAAAGTGGTCGAGAATACCGATACAAAAGGATGGGGACAGCTTGTTATTCCTACTGACAATAAAACAAAGAAGGGTCTTGGTTTTTCTGCAACCTATACCCAGACAGCTGTTAACGATGAAAGTCTTCATCCCCTTCAGAACTTCTTCCACAGTGGAGGTTTTCTTCACCCAGTACCTCAGGCAGTTCATGCTATCAATGAGGAAGATTCCTCCGACACAGAGGAAGAGTGGAAGTCCTTTCTTAACAAGGACGGCTATATGTCTCAGGACAAAACGCAAACTCCTTTTTGCTATCCTGCACAGAGTCCGAGATTTATACCCAGATCAGACGTCGAAATGATCTATGGAGATTGTGATCCGGAAGGATGTCGTGCTCCACCAAACTCATTAGAGAAAGACACTCTGATGAAATACCAATTTGATTACAACTATTATGGCCCGATGGATGGCCTGCCGATGTGGCAGCCTTACCCAGGAGACTTGGGGCAAAAAAGTCAGCCGAATGGTGAAAATTAGCTGAGCATCATTGAACAGAATACCTGTGACCCCACCATGTCATGGGATCAACACTCGGGTCATCCTGAGGCTACTCAACATGAAGATGAATTTGCAACGTTTGCAAGACTTGAGTTCATCAACTATGCTTTTCCAGAGGTCAACGTCATCGAGAGGGATGACTCCTCCAGTTCCAAAGAAGTTTGGGACACTCTGGGAGAACCAAGTGGAAAATATGACTTTATGGTCAAGTACACTGCTCCCGAAAGCTCTCACATCAGGCTCGAAGATATCCAGCCTACTGGATGGGGAGATACAGCTGAGAGCACAAATGCTATGCAAAATGCAACTGAGGAATTCTCCTACGACAATTCTGCCTGAGAGACAGATTCCAATGATCCTGCTTCACCAGAAATCAGCGTCATTTCTGAAGACAAATCAAGGAAGGTGCCAGACTTTGTGATTCACCGAGGAGTTCGCCACCAATGGGTTGTTGTCGAGGTTCCAAAGGTCATTCGTCAGTCAAAGTAATTGCCATCTTTTAACCTTTCACCCTGCCCAGGTGGAACAGATGTTTTGATAGGGCTCACTTTCTATAAATTTCCCTCTTCGCTCTGCCCAGACCGACAGAGTTTTGTTTTATAGGGCTGTAGTTTCAAGAGTCGACTTGTTCATAAATAAAAAACTTCGTTCTGTAATTTCTACATTAATTGTTGTTTTCTCTTTTTGCTTTTTCAGAAAATGGTAATCCTAAAAAACAAATAATAAAACAAGCAGTAAAATAAAACACTGCACACACTCTTGCATTCTCTCTATCTCTTCTAAACACAAATCATCACGTCATGCAGATTGCTTGTTTTACACCCCGTTGAAACATACGATCCGATGCCTTCTCCCAACTTTGAGTTCTCGGTATTCGAGGTTGAAGAAGAAAATGACGATGAAATTCTAGAAGAGATCTCCTGACTACTCAGACAAGAGGAAAGGTCCATTGAACCTCACAAAGAGTTGTTAGAAACAGTCAACGTGGGTTCAGAAGAAGAGAGAAAGGAAGTCAAGATTGGGGCACTACTCAGTCCAGCTGCTAAAGAGAGTTTGACAAAGCTTCTCAGAGAATTTCCCGATGTATTTGCTTGGTCCTATCAGGATATGCCAGGGTTGGATACCAGCATCGTAGAACACCATCTACCATTGAGGTCGGAATGTCCGCCAGTAAAGCAAAGGTTGAGACAGACTCATCCAGACATGGCCATCAAAATCAAGGAGGAAGTATAGAAACAGATTGACGCAGGTTTCCTCGCCACATCAGAATATCCTCATTGGTTAGCCAACATTGTACCCGTTCCCAAAAAGGACGGGAAAGTCAGAATGTGTGTCGACTATAGAGACCTCAACAAGGCTAGTCCAAAGGACGACTTTCCTTTACCACACATTGATATGCTGGTAGACAGTACAGCAAAGTTCAAAGTCTTCTCCTTCATGGATGGATTCTCGGGCTATAACCAGATAAAAATGGCGCCGAAAGACATGGAGAAAACTTCATTCATCACCCCATGGGGCACCTTTTGTTACAAGGTGATGTTGTTCGGTTTGAAGAACGCCGGGACAACCTATCAAAGGGCCATGACTACTCTGTATCATGACATGATACACAAGAAAATCGAGGTATATGTCGATGATATGATTGCAAAATCAAAAACAGAGAGTGAGCACGTTGAACATCTGTCAAAATTTTTCGAACGTCTAAGAAAATTCAAGCTCCGCTTGAATCCCAACAAGTGTACCTTCGGTGTACGTTCAGGGAAACTACTAAGGTTCATCGTCAGCCAGAAAGGAATTGAAGTTGATCCTGACAAGGTCAAGGCCATTCAAGAAATGCCTTCTCCGAAAACTGAAAAACAAGTCAGAGGATTCCTGGGATGTTTGAACTACATCTCCAGATTCATATTCCTTATGACCGCGACATGCGCGCCGATTTTCAAATTGCTCAAGAAGAATCAGGACTGCCAAACTGCCTTCAACAGTATTAAGGAATACCTGTTGAACCCACCGATTCTGTCACCTCCAGTGGAAGGAAGACCACTAATCATTTACCTCACAGTCCTAGAGGACTCAATGGGATGTGTACTTGGCCAACAAGACGAAACTAAAAGGAAAGAGTCTGCCATTTACTATCTAAGCAAGAAATTCACCGACTGCGAAACTCGGTACACGATGCTCGAGAACACTTGCTGTGCTTTGGCTTGGGCAACCAAACGTCTTCGCCAGTACATGATTCGTCATACTACTTGGTTGGTCTCCGAAATGGATCCAATCAAGTACGTTTTTGAAAAACCTGCTCTTACGGGAAGGATTGCCCGTTGGCAGATGCTGTTATCAGAATATGACATAGAGTACCACGCTCAGAAAGCCGTTAAGGGAAGTATTTTAGCCGATCATTTGGCTCATTAACCGATTGACGATCAGGAATCAGTCGGGTTTGACTTCCCAGACGAAGATGTCATGTATCTAAAGATGAAAGACTGCGATGAACCGCTACCCAGTGAAGGGCCAGAACCAGGTTCCCAGTGGGGACTTATCTTTGACGGAGCAGTAAATCATTATGGAAACAGAATTGGGACAATCATTATTACCCCTCAGGGTACCCACATTCCTTTCACTGCTCGACTTACGTTCAAGTGTACGAACAACGAGGCCGAATACGAAGCTTGTATTATGGGTCTCGAGGAAGCAATTAATTTATGGATCAAAAACTTGGACGTATATGGCGACTCAGCTCTGGTTATCAATCAGATCAAAGGAGATTGGAACACATACCAAGCAGGATTGATTCCTTACAAAGACTACGCGAGAAGGTTGCTACCTTTCTTTAACAGAGTCGAGTTCCATCACATCCCTCGTGATGAGAATCACATGGCTGATGCATTAGCCACTATCTCTTCCATTATTAGTGTAGGTCAATGGAATGACATACCTAAGATCGACATAATGCGCCTCGAACGGCCCGCTTACATCTTCATGATTGAAGCAGTCATAGACGACAAACCTTGGTATTACGATATCAAATGCTTCCTTCAGAAACAAGAGTACCCACCTGGGGCATCCAGGAAAGATAGAAAGACCCTCAGAAGATTGGATGGAAACTTCTTCCTGAGCGGTGACTCTCTCTATAAGAGAAATTTTGACATGGTCTTGCTCCGATGCATAGACAGACCAGAAGCAAAAATGTTTATGAAAGAAATTCATGAAGGATCCTTTGGCACTCATGCCAATGGACACACAATTGCGAGAAAAATTCTTAGAGCAGGATACTATTGGTTGACCAAGGAATCCGACTGCTACAAGTACATGAGGAGGTGTCACAAGTGTCAGATATATTCCGACAAAATTCATGTACCGCCAACGCATCTCAAAGTTCTTTCTTCCCCATGGCCTTTTTCCATATGGGGAATCGACATGATTGGCTTGATTGAGCCTAAGGCTTCAAACGGACATCGGTTCATTCTAGTAGCCATTGACTATTTCACCAAGTGGGTCGAAGTAGCGTCATTCGCTAATGTAACCCGACAAGTGATGGTCCACTTTATCAAAAACAATATCATCTGCCGTTATGGTGTTCCGAGCCAGATCATTACTGATAATGGATCTAACTTGAACAAGAAAATGATGAAAGAGTTGTGCATAGAGTTCAAGATCGAACACCATAACTCATCTCCCTACCGACCCAAGATGAATGGAGCGGTAGAAGCGGCTAACAAGAACATCAAGAGGATCATTCAAAAGATGGTTGTAACCTACAAAGACTGGCACGAGATGCTACCCTTTGCTCTTCACGGTTATCGTACATCTGTCCGCACTTCAACGGGGGCAACCCCTTTCTCTCTAGTGTATGGCATGGAAGCAGTGCTCCCCATAGAAGTAGAGATCCCGTCAATCCGAGTATTAATGGAAGCTAAGCTCACCGAAGCTGAATGGTGTCAAAGCCGACACGACGAACTAAATCTGATCGAGGAGAAACGAATCACGGCACTATGCCATGGTCAGCTGTATCAACAGAGAATGAAGAGGGCGTTCGACAAAAAGGTCCGACCTCGCATCTTCAGGAAAGGAGACCTCGTGCTCAAGAAGATACAATTATTTCTCACTGACTCTCGGGGAAAGTGGACTCTGAATTATGACGGCCCCTATGTGGTCACGAAAGCTTTCTCAGGCGGCGCCTTGAGACTTGCAACCATGGACGGAGAGGAATTTGCCTACCCCACAAATGTTGATGTAGTCAAGAAATACTTCGCCTAAACTAAAAAAAATCATCCCGGTGGATTGGAAATCTCCAAGTACAATCCAGGCAAAAATTGGGGATAATGGCAAGTAACTATGTTCAACAGAGGCAAGTCCCTTAGCAGCAGTAGTTACATCATCTGTCAGAAAACTCCAGTCAAGGTCATCTTCGACAGAAGCTCAGGATGCCCCAAATTCAAAGTTGGTAGAAGGATAGTGGTCGTTATGTTTCAACGTAGCCCTTTTCCCTGTAAATTACCATTTTCTAACTTTGTATATACTCTTTGGAATCACGCGTTTGGCTGATCTCCATCTTATCAATAAAATTTGAGCCCTTGTGCTTTTGTTTGTAATTCTTATTTGTTTTAGCTTTACAGAATGACGTTTTTAAACTTGATCAACGATTCTTGAAATAAAACAAAAATGAATTTACTTGTTGAAACTTTTTCTGCTTTTAAAATAAAGTCGGCAATTTCTTTTGACTTTTGAACATCAAAAGAACATCGGTCGCTTCTCCAGAAGTAATCAAACCTCAAAGTGCAGAATCAAAGTACTCCTTCTAAACCAGCCCGCCTGAATGAAGGATCAATTGTGTCAGAGACCTTGTTTCATCTGGCACGCCTCAGCCGAGTTCTCATCTCCTAAGCCCGACCAACATAGCTCCCAACAGGGACTAACTCTCCTAAGCAAGGTGGAATTGCTATTCTGAACCAACGGTACTTCTTCGCCCCGCGATGGCCGAGTATCCAGTCGTGTTCACTCGTCAGTCTGTATGTCGCGTCAGTTTTGTCAGCATATACATACATACATAATGCATTATTGATTTGCATTAACATTTTATATTGCATCGCTATTACTCCAGTCGGTCTTGTCCCGTAGTGATAACAGTCCTCTCAGTCGAGTCGTCAATTCTTGCCTCATCAGGAAACGCTGCGTCTGAATGATCTCACCTCCAGTTTATTTCTGGAATGAAGGCGGTCCTTGACCACTTTGATAATTTGAACCTCTGAAAAACCAGAGAACTTTCAACCGATGTCACTCTTCGCCATTGAAGATGATATCCTCGCTTTCCCGGATTAAGGAAAATCCCCAGAGAAAGCCTCTTAATCTGAGATCCAGTGGTACGGCAGTTTTTCTCCCAAAAAAACCACTGATGAAAAGGTCATCGGCACCTAAAATTGGACCCCGTCATATGGCATTTCTCCGGGAAGATCCCGAGAAAAGTATGATGTAAGATCCCAAGCAGAAGCAGTCTCTCAGGAGACTCGCTTTCCCCAGTAGAAACAAATGACGTCTCCAACAGAGAAGTTTGTGCAACTCTACAACTCAGACGATGGGTTCCCCAGCGAGTCTGACCTCGAAAGCTTTTCCGTCAAATGGCGTCTCCCCAGGACAATTCGGCGAGAAGTTTGAGAAAAACCGCTACGAATAGCGTCCCTTGTCAATAAAGTTTATTGACAAAAGAAACTGAGACCAGTTCCTTGGTAGGAAACCAGGATCGAGGGGAAGTTTATTTCAGAAACTAAGACCAGTTCCTTGGTAGGAAACCAGGATCGAGGGGAAGTTCAAAAAATCAGAAACTAAGACCAGTTCCTTGATAGGAAACCAGGATCGAGGGGAAGTTTATTTCATAAACTAAGACCAATTCCTTGGTAGGAAACCAGGATCGAGGGGAAGTTTGTTTTCGCAACTTAGACCAGTTCCTTGGTAGGAAACCAGGATCGAGGGGAAGTTTACTTCAGAAACTAAGACCAGTTCCTTGGTAGGAAACCAGGATCGAGGGGAGGTTTATTTCAAAAGGAAAAACTGAGACCAGCTCCTTGGCTGAAGACCAGGATCGAGGGGAAGTTTACCTTTTCTAAGCATCAGTGCTTAGCAAAAGAAGATGAATGTGCAAGCTGCCCTTCATAGCCGTCAAAATTTTGGATATTCCGATATTTAATCCTCTTGCACCCCGAATGCCCGAATACCTTCGTCATTCACACCTTCGGGTCCAAGAAGATTAAATAGGGACATCTGCCATACCCCAAATTTTAACCACTGAGATTTCCCATCATTGTGAAAGTCATCATCACAATATGGAAGAACCATCCTACCTCATCAATCTCCCCAAAGATGGGTGAGCATCCACTGCAATCAAATTTAGGGTTTCAAGCCCTCTCAGAGCTTTTAGACAAAGGATCAATCAAGGAATGACATGATCTTCAACTTGTCTAACCTCTCAAGTATCTACAAAGGATCAAAAGGACTCCCACAACAAGGATTAAGCACAAGGATGCTTCAAGTGGATCAAGCCTCACGATCGTCAGTGTCACCAAATTAGGGTTTTGATCGATCATGGCCTCCAAAGGGAAATTTTTCTCTGGGAATAAGCCAAAGATCCAAAACACAACCTAATATACTCCATGGAACCTCATGGGCCCAACCATCAAGTCAACTTTGCCTCAGGGGATGCATTCATCAAAAATCAGGAATTAGGGTTTCTTGACCTAATTTACCCCTAAGTTGACTTTTAGGGCAAATCATGAGCCAAGACCTCAAGAGAGGGTTTGAGGGTCTCTAATGAATTATATTGATCCATTTGGAACAATGTATTAATCCAAGAAGTTTGAGCAACAAGCCTCAATTTCATCTGCACCACAATTAGGGTTTCGCGGGAAAAGTCAACTGTAACTTTGACTTTTGACCAGGACATGCTCCCAAACCCTAGGACATGCCTCAATATACCCTATGACACCCATGGAACATGTCCATCAAGTTTGATTTAGGTCAAGGACATGATTTCCTAAGGAATTGCACAGTTTGGAATTCATCTGATAAAAAGTCAACTGTGCACAAAAGTCAACTTTGACATTTTGAGATTTTTCACCCAAATGGATTTTTAACCCTAAAATGATGTTAATGTATGATTTGAATCATCATTCATCAAGAAAAATCAAGAAAAGTGGGATAACTTGTAAAAGGGGTAACCATAAAAACTTAGAAAAATTTCTAAGTTAAAAATAAAGTGGCTAGGGTACCAACTTTGGAGGATCATAACTCCTAAACCACAAAGCCATTTTTCCTCATCCAAAGATGGATTTGTAGCCCTCATTACCCTCTACAAAAACTTCAACTAGGCCTAAGTCCAATTCATTAAGGATTTTGAGTTATGGAGTGATCAAAGTGACTGAAAAGTGAAAATGTCACTTTTTCCAACACTTAGTGAAATTTTCACTTAGTCCAAATCTGTCTTCACTTTTTTCCAAATGTAGGGGGATTTTTCACTTGGATTCAAAAGAAATCAAAACCAAATATGTTCAAACAGTTGTTGTATCATGTAAGGGCTTTCCAAAATGGCCAAGAACATTGCCAAATTCAATTTGAGTCATGAGATATGACATTGGCAAGTTGCCTTGGTGAAATCTGTCAAGGCTAGGCAGAATTTGCATTTTTGCTCGATTTTCCAAAATCAGCCAAATCCAAATGCTCCTATCCACTTGGACACATCTGAGGATTGAATCTCAAGGGGACAATCACTGAGCCAAGCCTCCAAAGTCTTTGGAACAAGAAATAGCATGTTGAACCTAGAATTGCCAAAATAGGGACAAGACTCCAAATTTCGATTGGAACATTCAATGGAAGCACCAAGGTGGCATGGACTGAGCCATTTTCATTTGAAATCAGTCAAGACTTATCCAAGACCAAGGGAACCAGCAGCCTGTGCCCTAACCTCTAGTTAATGGCTAGAGGAGACTTGAACTTCCATTGGCCAACATTGAACAAACACCTGCTGCAGTTGCCATTCACTATTGATCCCAAAACAAACTTGCTCTACTATAAATAGAGCTCAATTGTGATCAGTTTGAGTACACCAAAGCCATCAAACAGATGTTTTCCTTAAAATCTCTTTCTCTTGGCAAAAATGCCTTCTTTAGCAAGGCAACTTTGAGTTTTTGAGCTTGAGAGCTTTTCCATCACAATCAATCACACACACACCTCACATACATCACATATGAGCTGATCAAACACTTAAATAACAACTGGAACACTGATTTCTCAGAATCACCAGTCAATTGCTCAAGGTTTTAACCAAAATGCAGTTGAGATGCCATGAAGTGATCCAGCCAATTTCAATCAAGTCCAAGCATTCAAACACATTCCATAGGGTGTAAGGAAGCTGTTCAGATCATCACTACTCATCTGTAACACCTCCAAATCAAAAATCACATTGCACTTGCTGTCACGGCCTAAGGGTAAGCATAAACTTGGTCATCTCTCAATCTATGCATATTTCCTCGCACAATAATTTGGACATATGTTCTTAATCATGCATGGAATGTTTCCCCTCAATAAATTACATTGTTTGAATCGTGTGTGGAATTTCCAAGCCTTCATGCAAAAATTAGGGTTCTTGAGGTTTCTCTCTGATTTCTTGTTGTATGTTTAATTTAAATGAAATTAATTGACATAGATATGATCGTGAGGTTGAGACGAGCATAATGATATGTGGATTGCATGATATAATCAAGTATTCAGTGAGATTGAGGAGAAAATGCAAATCAGCCAAACCCAGAACACGCGCGTGTTCTTGGTGTGTTCTTGGCGCCATTTTTGAGTAATTCAAATATTTGAATTTTGTGATTTTATTTAATTGATTCAAAAATTAATTTCTCTCTGAGTTTTAATGATTTTGAGTTGATTCGTTTTGCAATAATTCACAAAAATGTTAAATTATTTTATTTTAACAAAAAATCCCAAAAATATTATTTATTTTATATAATTGATATTTTTGCAAAGAATTAATATTTTAATTATTTTTGACATTTTAAATATTTTTTCTACATTGATTTTGCAACTTTTAATGCCTTCTAATTATTTTGTAGGTCAATACTTAATTTTTTAAGCATTAATCCAAGATCATAATTTGTTTTCCATATGTAAAATAATTTTGATCATTTTTAATTGAATTTTATTCAATTAAATACATTTTGAAAACAAATTAGGGTTTTTGGATTAATTCAACCCTCATAAAATCATTTTCAAAACACTCATGGGCCTCTATTAGAGTGTAAGACCCAACCCCCTTTTTGTACAGAAAACTTTTTGGGCCTCATTCGTTGTATAAGTCCCTCTGTACATTTTCAAATAAATGACGCGAACGTCGCCAGTTTAAAATTAACCATCTGGGCCTCTCCTTGAGCTATAAGACTCATTCAAAATTTTTGGGCCTCTAATAGAGTGTAAGACCCAATCCCTTTTTGACCAATCATTTTTGGGCCTCAATATATTGTATAAGTCCCGATACCGTCAAAATAAAACGGCGCGTCGTAGCCTTTACAAAAATTGGGCCTACCCTCGTGTTAAGCCCCACACTTTTTTTTAAACTTTTGTGGGCCTTTAATAGAGTGTAAGACCCAACCCTTTGTAAATACAACCTAATTTGGGCCTCACCTATTGTATAAGTCCCGTTGTATTTCAAAAAGTTCGACGCGATCATCATCCGTTGAAAAAACTAATTGGGCCTACCCTCGAGTAGTAAGACCCATTTCTTTTTTAAAAAAAACTCTTTGGGCCTCTATTAGAGTGTAAGAACCAACCCCCTTGTACAGAAAAATTTTTGGGCCACAGTCACTTGTATAAGTCCCTCTGTATAAATTCAAACAGTGCAATCACTGATAAACCCTGGGCCTCTCCTTGAGCTGTAAGCCCCAAATCTTTCTTTTTCAAAGCACTTTCTCCTTTGATTTTGAAATATATTGTTGTTTATCTTTCTTTGTTGAACAACTAACCAAACAGCATGGAAGCACTACAACCGAGTAAGTGTTTCTACACTTTCATTTACAGCTTTCATATACATATAACTGTATTGTGGGGCTGCCCGCTGTAAGTCTTCTTTCATAAACTCATATCAACTATGTAATAATAGTATAGATATATAGAGTTTCCCCGACAACTACATCTAGCACTAGGTAAAGCCCTGTTGATCACTCTGAACTTACAGTCAAAACTAGATCCCCATAGGATTACCAGACACAGTCTTCCCTCCTCTTGGGGTTAAACAATATGGAGATGTGAAAGGCAGATTCTTTTTGAACCCTTTCTCAGACTGTCACTCTTAGAAATAGACAGAACTAGATCCCCAATAGGATCACTAGATACAATCTTCTCTTCGGCTGTCCTCATTAGGAATTGTCAAAGAAACTCTACTCCCAGAGATGAATGTATTCTCCGTGAATGGCATCTTTGAGTTTCTTCCAAATTCTCGAACTTTCCTGACTCGATCTATTCCTTGTGAATAGCTTGCCTTGAATTTCTCGGGGTTTGGGGACCCACGGGCTTCTTAAAAGCATCGGCCTCCTCTTGGGCATTGTACAAGGACCCACAGGCTTCCTAAAAGCACCCCCGCCTCCTCTTGGGCTTAGTACAAGGACCCGTCGGCTTCTTAGAAGTCTTCACAGCCTCCTCTTAGGCTTCATATAATGATTTCTTCCTCCGGGAATGATAGCCTCCTCTTGGGCTTCGTACAAGGACCTCTCGGCTTCTTAGAAGTTTCCAGCCTCGTCTTGGGCTTCGTACAAATTGTCCCGACGACCTCCTAGAGGTATAGGAACAGAAATTAGTCATCTTCATAGAGCAGTCTTTCAAAAAAGTCTAGTTCCTCATACCGAAAGCGTACTTTCTCTCAACATAGTACAAAAGATGAAACTCTAGACCTGGACAGTCTAAGACCCTTGAGTCCCAAAGACGTTCTCAAGCATCCTCAAGCACCAGAAGACTTGGACGATCTCAATACCTTTTGGGTTTCTCATTTCCTTAAAGAAATAGGAAATAACCCTGATCCCCTGATCAGTACCAAAGTACAACCTTACCTGGAATCATTCTCTTTATAAGAACTGATTTTCTCTTTTACAACATACGGGACCTATCGGTTAACTGTAACAGCAATCCCCTGCCCTTTAGCCTCCAGCTCGGGCTTTGTACGAGATACAAAAACACTCTCTTGTTGAGTATAAAAGACTCCCCTCGTTGGGTCAATCACTTTTCGCCTCCGTCTTGGGCTTCGTACAAGACACATCCAAAAACACTCCCTCGTTGAGTCAACCCTTTTAGCCTCTCTCTCGGGCTTTGTACGAGATACATGATAGCCTCCTCTTAGGCTTTATATAAGAAAACCACTGGTTAATCCAATTAACCTTTTAGCATCAAAGTTGTGCCTCGTTCACAGTACACAAACATCAACAACTCCTTCCATCTAATCGCTGTAAGCGGCAAGCCTCTGGATTATTTACATCCACGCCACTGTCCCTCTTTTAGCATGAGAAATTCCTAAGGAAATATGGCATTGCTCTACACTGAGTTAAAAGTCTTTTCCTTTAGGTTAAAACCCCCTTTAAAGGAAATTATGGCATTGCTAGGATCCGCGTATCCCGGTTAAAGTAATCCTCCTTTACAGTCTGTCACCCAACAGTTGTGACAAACAGACCCCCTTTAGAGATGACAAGTTCTCTCTAAAGTCAATGCCTTTAGCTTCATATCTTGGGCTTTGAACAAGATACAAATAAACTCTTCAGCTTCATATCTTGGGCTTTGAACAAGATACAAACCACCTTTCGCTTCACGTCTTGGGCTTTGAACAAGACACCAAAAACACCTATTTCCTCCCATAGAATAGGAGGAACTACGAACGCTCTGATTTCCCTGTTTTGGTAAATGGGAATACGTAGGCATAAGATTGAAAGAAAAATCTTAGCGAGCACACTAAACAAAAACCCAAAATCCCATACTCTCATGTATCTATCAAAAAGCATCAGTCCTAACATCCTAATCCTTGTTCCCCGCTATAAAATCCTAGAAAGAAAGAAAACAGTATTGGCGAAAATACAAATAACCAGTACAAAGGCCCCCCCACATTGATAGCATTCGTAACATAACAGACCGCTGTTTAAACTCAGTATGCAAAGCAGGGTTAATTGGAGACATCTATTTCCCTTCCTTCATCAGCTTTAATAGGATAAAAAATGAATCGACATGTAGTAAACTCAACCGCAGAGAGTGACCGCGCTTAAGAACCGCGTCCAGAATCGCTCGCTACAGTAACACGGTTGTTTTTTCAACTTTGCGTTAGACATAACCTGTGTTGTGAGCGATGCTGGGTGATATTGAGGAGTATTGTAGGTTGAGTATAACTGGTCGGTAAGTTTAAGTTTGTGAGGAGTCGATTATGTGCATACCGGAAAAGTTTTTCTTGCTGAAGAATGAATTTGTTTTATGTTTTAATGTTTACTTTTCTGTTTCTATGTTTAAACCATTTTAATCCAAACTCATTAACGCGAGAGATTGTCGAACAGCATTCTTTCCCTCGAACCGATCTCTGTGGACACGACATAAATCCCGGAGGGAATTCTTTCCGAAAATAAATATTTTTGCTTGCTTGCCCTATTCTGCAATCAACAAAATGGCGTCGTTGCCGGGGATTGGTTTTGATATTGAATCGCATTGCAATAGTTTCTTTGTTTTTTAGTTTTGTATATATTGTATATATTGTCTGTTTCCATTATGTTTGTTCAAGTGTTGTATACATTTTGTTCCCGTGACATTTGTTTAAGTGTTTGGTTAGTACACTTGCTTTTGGTTTGCGCGGTGAGGCATCACTATGGCATGAAGAAAGGAAGTTGCTAGCTAAGCATTGTAAAGGCGCCAAGCTTATGACGTAAAACAAGCATGGTGTATTCTTTTCTTTTGTTGTTGTTTAGTTTAGGTAGTGTGGTGAGTATTCATTAAACAAGTTGTACTCGGATTTTTCGTAAATTCTCAAATATTTACTTTACAACTTGTTTAATGAATTTTCTACCTATTTTTCCGTTTGTTAATATTAATAGTTTTCGTGTTTGTCAATGAACTTGATTTGCATAGCTTGAGGAAATTTGGTGATTTTCCAAGTTTGATCATTTCGACTTGCGGATGTATGGTAATGATATTGTTAAGTTTTGTACACGTCCGAGGTATGTATTTATCGCTTTCTATACTTTAGCATATTCATGTTACTTAGGCTTTTTACAAACTTCCATGCCATTCATTCTTTTGTATACTTGTTCTTATTGTGAATCACTTTAGTTCCAACCTTTTTGTGAGGTAGCCTTCTATTGTTCATATATGCACGGAGTACCAACATTCTTGTTATACTGGATTTTATTATGCTTAATCTTTTGTTTGTGTTGATTATATGAAAGCATGAAAAGGATCAAGGCATTTTGTTTCATTTTGAGCACAACTACCTTAGCCAAATAGTCAATTCACCGTGTGAGCGTGTGATCATTTGTAACCCCTTTGAGCTTTTTGATCCATATTTTATTTGAACTTAATGCTTGTCTATGAGTATTTAGTTCACTTATTTTTGAATGGATTTTGTTTTTACTTGAGCCCTCAACTTTGTGTTGTTGTATGAATTTTTACCTTGCCTTAGAAAGTAGGGAGTATTCACATAATGATGTGGTTGAATTCAAGTTGGGGAGAGAATGATTGTTTACTCATTGGTTGTTTTCTATGTGGATGAAAAAAGAGAAAAATATGAAAAAGAAAAGAAAAAAGAGAAAAAGAAAGAAACAGAAAATCCTTGAAAAAGGAAACAAAAAGAGTTCAAATAATTGTGCTAAATACGTATTGTGTTTTGTGTAACACTTGGGATGAAAGAAGAAGTTGATTGGAATTTGGTGTTTGAACTTTTGTGAGTTGATCACTCCCTTAGGTTTAGGCAAGTTTTTGTTTCAATTACCTTTAGAAATTGCCCCTTGTTTGTTTACCCGACCACACTACAACCTTGAAAGTCCTTGTGATTCTTGCCTTTGTATGTTCAATGTGAATTTTTGGATGGTTGCATAATTTAGTCTATTGTTTGCATGATTGTTGTGTGAGTGAAAGTACCGTATTTTGTGTTTTTCATCTACCGATGATTGTTTTTGCTAGGTGTGATTCACGTTAGAACTTATGTTGTTTTAGGATGTTTGGCATGATTTTTGTATTTTGCATTTGTTTCGTGACTATGTTATCGTCATAGTTTAGTGGTAAGTATTTACTTTGTGTGTACCATTTTTCATTTGAATCATACATTTGTTTTCCGTTTTTCAAAACTTGTTGAGTCGTGATTCTTTGGTTATCACTCGGTTTCGTTGAGTTGTTTGATTCTTGTTTGAGGATAAACAATTATGTAAGTTGCGGAGAGTTTGATAAGTGCAAAATGTACCTATTTTTGTATGTAAGTTTTGTTGCACTTATCGTTACTTTGTGTTAAAATTGGTTGAATAAACCCCACTTTATGTGTAAATACGTTTACTTTACGTTTTAGTGTATATATCGTGTATCGTGTAAATATCATTGCGTTTAATTGATTTTATCTCATTTTTGCAGGTATTCAATCAAGGATATCTTGCCATATTCATAAAGGGCATTGAATAAGCTTTCCAGCGCTTCAAACCGTGCGTCAAACGGAGTTACGGTTCAAAAGTTATGGTCAAAACAAATTCTGGTTTGCTGTCATGTTCGCTAGGCGAACCAGGAGGCGAGCATTCGCTAGCGAGTTCGCTAGGCAAACCGGGGTGAACAAAAAGTTCCAGAATCGTGAAAAAACACACTTCTGAGGCGGTGTACGTTCGCTGGGCGAACGGGGGCTCGCGAGGCGAACCTGGAAAAACAAATTTGCCTATTTTAGTCATTTTTTAGGTTATGGTTTTGGGGATTTTTGCTCCAACTCCATCAAACTTCATTTTTTCAGTAGATTAGCGTAGAAAACAACATGGAAGCTTGCATACGGATGATCTGGGGTGGATTGATCGTCGACCGGTGTTGACAAACCGCGAGATTTTTGGTTCATTTCTCTTCTTCTTTGTGTTTTTCTTCTTTGTTGGGTTTTGTATATGTATTGACTATGATCTCATGTATATTTGTCGCCCATGACGTTGTATAAAACTTGCTTTACAAATCTTTATTGGTGATTGTCTCTGATTTTTGCTTTATGCGCGGGGTTTGGGTTGCGTTAGACATAACCTTCGCGAACTTCGATTAGGGATGATTGTCTGTTAATTTCTGGATTCTAGAGATAGATTTAGGGCTAACAATCTTCAATAGGCGTCGAAACTTAATGCCTCCGTGCCTTGAGCTAGTGTACAAAAGTATCGGCAATGGTAACACGGTTATTTTCTCAACTTTGCGTTAGACATAACCTGTGTTGTGAGCGATGCTGGGTGATATTGAGGAATATTGTAGGTCGAGTATAACTGGTTGGTAAGTTTAAGTTTGTGAGGAGTCGATTATGTGCATACCGAAAAAGTTTTTCTTGCTGAAGAATGAATTTGTTTTATGTTTTAATGTTTACTTTTCTGTTTCTATGTTTAAACCATTTTAATCCAAACTCATTAACGCGAGAGATTGTCGAACGGCATTCTTTCCCTCGAACCGATCTCTGTGGACACGACATAAATCCCGGAGGGAATTCTTTCCGAAAATAAATATTTTTGCTTGCTTGCCCTATTCTGCAATCAACAAAATGGCGCCGTTGCCGGGGATTGGTTTTGATATTGAATCGCATTGCGATAGTTTCTTTGTTTTTGAGTTTTGTATATATCGTATATATTGTCTGTTTCCATTATGTTTGTTCAAGTGTTGTATACATTTTGTTCCCATATGTTTGTTTAAGTGTTTGGTTAGGACACTTGCTTTTGGTTTGTGCGGTGAGGAATCACTATGGCATGAAGAAAGGAAGTTGCTAGCTAAGCATTGTAAAGGCATCAAGCTTATGACATAAAACAAGCATGGTGTATTCTTTTCTTTTGTTGTTGTTTAGTTTAGGTAGTGTGGTGAGTATTCATTAAACAAGTTGTACTCGGATTTTTCGTAAATTCTCAAATCTTCACTTTACAACTTGTTTAATGAATTTTCTACCGGTTTTTCCGTTTGTTAATATTAATAGTTTTCGTGTTTGTCAATGAACTTGATTTGCATAGCTTGAGGAAATTTGGTGATTTTCCAAGTTTGATCATTTCAACTTGCGGATGTATGGTAATGATATTGTTAAGTTTTGTACACGTTCGAGGTATGTATTTATCGCTTTCTATACTTTAGCATATTCATGTTACTTAGGCTTTTTACAAACTTCCATGCCATTCATTCTTTTGTATACTTGTTCTTATTGTGAATCACTTTAGTTCCAACCTTTTTGTGAGGTAGCCTTCTATTGTTCATATATGCACGGAGTACCAACATTCTTGTTATACTGGATTTTATTATGCTTAATCTTTTGTTTTTGTTGATTATATGAAAGCATGAAAAGGATCAAGGCATTTTGTTTCATTTTGAGCACAACTACCTTAGCCAAATAGTCAATTCACCTTGTGAGCGTGTGATCATTTGTAACCCCTTTGAGCTTTTTGATCCATATTTTATTTGAACTTAATGCTTGTCTATGAGTATTTAGTTCACTTATTTTTGAATGGATTTTGTTTTTACTTGAGCCCTCAACTTTGTGTTGTTGTATGAATTTTTACCTTGCCTTAGAAAGTAGGGAGTATTCACCTGATGATGTGGTTGAATTCAAGTTGGGGAGAGAATGATTGTTTACTCATTGGTTGTTTTCTATGTGGATGAAAAAGAAAAGAAAAAAGAGAAAAATATGAAAAAGAAAAGAAAAAAGAGAAAAAGAAAGAAACAGAAAATCCTTGAAAAAGGAAACAAAAAGAGTTCAAATAATTGTGCTAAATACGTATCGTGTTTTGTGTAACACTTGGGATGAAAGAAGAAGTTGATTGGAATTTGGTGTTTGAACTTTTGTGAGTTGATCACTCCCTTAGGTTTAGGCAAGTTTTTGTTTCAATTACCTTTAGAAATTGCCCCTTGTTTGTTTACCCGACCACGCTACAACCTTGAAAGTCCTTGTGATTCTTGCCTTTGTATGTTTAATGTGAATTTTTGGATGGTTGCATAATTTATTCTATTGTTTGCATGATTGTTGTGTGAGTGAAAGTACCGTATTTTGTGTTTTTCATCTACCGATGATTGTTTTTGCTAGGTGTGATTCACGTTGGAACTTGTGTTGTTTTAGGATGTTTGGCATGATTTTTGTATTTTGCATTTATTTCGTGACTATGTTATCGTCATAGTTTAGTGGTAAGTATTTACTTTGTGTGTACCGTTTTTCATTTGAACCATACATTTGTTTTTCGTTTTGCAAAACTTGTTGAGTCGTGATTCTTTGGTTATCACTCGGTTTCGTTGAGTTGTTTGATTCTTGTTTGAGGACAAACAATTATGTAAGTTGGGGAGAGTTTGATAAGTGCAAAATGTACCTATTTTTGTATATAAGTTTTGTTGCACTTATCGTTACTTTGTGTTAAAATTGGTTGAATAAACCCCACTTTATGTGTAAATACGTTTACTTTACGTTTTAGTGTATATATCGCGTATCGTGTAAATATCATTGATTTTAATTGATTTTATCTCATTTTTGCAGGTATTCAATCAAGGATATCTTGCCATATTCATAAAGGGCATTGAATAAGCTTTCCAGTGCTTCAAACCGTGGGTCAAACGGAGTTACGGTTCAAAAGTTATAGTCAAAACAAATTCTGGTTTGCTGTCATGTTCGCTAGGCGAATTAGGAAGCGAGCATTCGCTAGCGAGTTCGCTAGGCGAACTGGGGCGAACAAAAAGTTCCAAAATCGTGAAAAAACACACTTCTGAGGCGGTGTACGTTCGCTGGGCGAACGGGGGCTCGTTAGGCGAACCTGGAAACACAAATTTGCCTATTTTAGTCATTTTTCATCATTTTTTAGGTTATGGTTTTGGGGATTCTTGCTCCAACTCCATTAAACTTCATTTTTTTCAGTAGATTAGCTTAGAAAACAACATGGAAGCTTGCATACGGATGATCCGGGGTGGATTGATCTTCGACCGGCGTTGACAAACCGCGAGATTTTTGGTTCATTACTCTTCTTCTTTGTGATTTTCTTCTTTGTTGGGTTTTGTATATGTATTGACTATGATCTCATGTATATTTGTCGCCCATGGCGTTGTATAAAACTTGCTTTACAAATCTTTATTGGTGATTGTCTCTGATTTTTGCTTTATGCGCGGGGTTTGGGTTGCGTTAGACATAACCTTCGCGAACTTCGATTAGGGATGATTGTTTGTTAGTTTCTGGATTCTAGAGATAGATTTAGGGCTAACAATCTTCAATAGGCGTCGAAACTTAATGCCTCCATGCCTTGAGCTAGCGTACGAAAGTATCGGTAATGGTAACACGGTTGTTTTCTCAACTTTGCGTTAGACATAACCTGTGTTGTGAGCGATGCTGGGTGATATTGAGGAGTATTGTAGGTCGAGTATAACTGGTCGGTAAGTTTAAGTTTGTGAGGAGTCGATTATGTGCATACCGAAAAAGTTTTTCTTGCTGAAGAATGAATTTGTTTTATGTTTTAATGTTTACTTTTCTGTTTCTATGTTTAAACCATTTTAATCCAAACTCATTAACGCAAGAGATTGTCGAACGACATTCTTTCCCTCGAACCGATCTCTGTGGACACGATATAAATCCCGGAGGGAATTCTTTCTGAAAATAAATATTTTTACTTGCTTGCCCTATTCTGCAATCAACAGAGTGTAAGTCCCATCCCTTTGTAAATAAATCTTTTTTGGGCCTCAGTCATTGTATAAGTCCCGAAACGATATTAAAATATCTCAGCGCGATCGTCGTTTTCAAAACAATTTTCATCTGGGCCTCCCTTTGGTTGTAAATCCCATTTTCCTTCTTTTTCAAACACTTTTTGGGCCTCTTGGTAGAGTATAAGTCCCATCCCTTTGTACAGAAACCTTTTTGGGCCTCAGTTATTGTATAAGTCCTGATACGATTTTCAAAATAACTGTGTGATAACTGTTTTTTATTTGGGCATCTCCTTGAGTTATACGCCCTAACTCTTGTATAGAATGACCTCTAATAAAGTGTAAGACCCATCCTCTTTGTAAATACAATAATTTGGGTTGTATCATTGTATAAGTCCCTCTGTGGTTTTTCAAAACTACGACGTGATCGTCACCTTTTCAAAAGAGATCATCTGGGCCTCTCCTTGAGTATAAGCCCCAAACTTCCTTTTAAAACAATTTTCTTTTTTATTCAAATTCAAATTCAAAACATATATATATATATATATATATATATATATATATATATATATATATATATAAGTTCCACTATCTCTTCAAGACATATATATATATATATATATATATATATATATATATATATATATATATATACTTGTATATACTTACTTAGAGTTTTCCCCAACAGTTAGGTCTAGGTCTAGATCAAACATGTGGTTACTCTTTCAACACAGTCAAAACTAGTTCCCCATAGGAAATTCCAGATACAATCTTGCCTCCTCTTGGGCTTATACAATATGGAACAGAGAAACGCATTATTCCCGGTGAAACTTTTCTCAAGACTGTCCTAACTTAGAAATGTATGTGTACAAGAAATTCATTTTCCCATAGAGGATTAATTCCCGGTGAAACCTCTCTTGAATTTCTTCAAACCTTAGAACTGTTCTGCAAAGAAAAGACTTATTCCCGGTGAAACCTTTCTTGAAATTTTCTTAGGCTTGGACCCACAGGTTTCCTAAAAGCATCCCCAGCCTCCTCTTGGGCTTAGTACAAGGACCCACAAGCTTCTTAGAAGTTCTTAGCCTCCTCTTGGGCTTAGTACAAGGACCTAAAGGCCTCCTACAGGTATAGGACAAAACTTAGTCATCTCTACTAGTTCAATCCTTTGGAGAGTCAGAATTCTAAAACATCAAACCATTGTAGGGTTAATCTTCATGCCTTAAACCCCTCAGCCTCCTCTTGGGCATCATGCAAAGGTCATTATCCAGCTAAGAGTCAACCTCTTCATACCAGTAGACTTGGAAAGTCTCACCTTCTCTTAGATCTCAAAGAAACCTTCAAGTTTCCTAAAAGCACAGGAAAAACATGATCATTTCACGAATCTCCAGCAGAGTTAAAACCTCCATAGGTTTTCAAACTCATCTTTAAACTTCTTTGACCCCCAACAAGGTTTGAACATTCACTTCCAAAATCCCCACTCAGGGTCAATTTACCATCAATAAAACCCTAATAGAATCAGAGCCTCCTGGTCTCTGATCTTTCAACTCTTCTTCAAACCCTAGCAGGAGTTGAGATCCCTTTGGATTCCCTAATACATATTGGACCTGCCTCTGGATTTCAAGAGTCCTCAGCAGAAGCTAGCCTCCTCTTAGGCTTCATATAAGAATTTCCCTAAGCCAGCCTCTTTTTAGGCTTTGTATTATGATTTTCCTAAGTAGAGTCAATCTCTTTTTAGCCTCAATCTTGGGCTTTGTACAAGACAAACATTATACTCTCCAGGTTAGTCAATCTCTTTTTAGCCTCAACCTTGGGCTTTGTACAAGACAGATAAAACCTCCCAAGTGGAGTCAAATTTCTTTTCAGCCTCAATCTTGGGCTTTGTACAAGACAGATATAAAACTCCCTAAGCAGAGTCAATCTTTTAACTTTAACCTTGGGCTTTGATCAAGGCACACAAAAATTAACATCCCCTCAGAGGAAATCAGGAGTTCTCTCTATAGGAAGACATTTCTCTGTACGTCACGTATCAAAACAAACAATAAAAAAACCAATTTCCAAATAACTGCTGTAAGTGGCACACATGTTGATTCAAAAATCCAAGTTGTGGTCCCTCTTTTATCCTGGTAAACTTCTTCTTTCATCTAATTGTTGTAAGTGGCAAGCCTCTGGATTATTTGCATCCAAGCCAATGTCCCACTCTTAGCATGAAAAGACTCCTAAGGAAAAATGGCATTGCTCTACACTGAGTTAAAGTTTATTCCTTTAGGACATCTCCCTTATAAAGGAAATTATGGCATTGCTGGATTCCATACATTCCAGTTAAAGTAATTCCCCTTTATAACCAGATTCCCAACATCTGTGATGAATAGGTGATATATCTCCCTTTAGAGATGACAAATTCTCTCTCAGTCAAACTTTTTAGCTTCAATCTTGGGCTTTAAACAAGACACAAAATAACCTTTAGCTTCAATCTTGGGCTTTGAACAAGACACCAAATATCTTTCCTCCCATAGAATAGGAGGAACTACGATTGCTTTGATTTCCCGAGTTATCATTTACGGGAATACGTAGGCATAAGATTGCGAAATCTTAGCGAGCACACATAAAAAGTCTATGGATAACCATATATACACTAGGTAATTGACAATTTTCCTTTGTATAACCTGACCCCGGACCCCCCAATCTCTTAGCATTTTTAAATAAAACATTTGCATGCAAGGTTAGTTTTAGATATCTTCCCCTTCCTTTCCAGCTTCACAGGATAAATAAGAAATAAGAAAGTAGCACCCAATTCCAAACCATTGCGGTAAGGTGGTCGCGTCACCGACAAAAATCGCACGCTACAGAAAAATGGCGACTCTGCTGGGGAGTTTTAGGATTAGAGTTCCTAAGAGGTCTAGGATTTGCTTCGCATTTATTTTTCTATTTATGTACTTTCTACTATATATATCATTTACTGTCATATTACTTGATACCCGTGTTTAAATTTCTGTTAACTGGGAATGCGATTGATAACCATGTGGAAAGTTTGAGAGAAAATTAAGATAAGTGGTGGCATATCCGGGAAACGCTTATAGGGAGTGAATCCCGACCAAGCTAACTTGGAAGTCCACCGAATCAGGCGAGGTACCCATGTGTAAATATTGATGTTGAACGACCGATTGTCGTGAAAGCATCGTTTATCCCAGTGCGGTACCCGTGACCCTAAGGATTTAGTAGACATTTAACCATATGGCCATTTGGTAGTGCGGTGACTATCGGGAATAGTTGACACGCGATACTACACTCAAAAGAGATTCATCCTAGGATATTACAGCTCGCTCGAGTGAATCAGCTTACTGTTGATATCCCTAGGAGGGGTCAATGACTTTGGGAACCTTTTAGAACCCGTTTTACAGGTACAAAAATTGACCAAAATAGTATAACCTTTGGGGATGGGTAGAGCCATGACTCCATGCTCGTGACGAGGAACCCCTAAACCCATGTTTTCAAATTTTTTTGTTTGCTGCATTCATGCATTCATTAAAAAACTCTTTCGAACAAGAAAAAAAATCTTTTTTCCAAAAGAACTAAAACAATAATTGCAAATATCAGAGGTTGCGTTATGGATTTCAGTAGAAGAAAAACGCACAAGTAGACCTTCAAGGCTCCGAAACTAGAAGACTTAAGGAAATTGGGAAGGATGATTACTGATCCCGAGGCTTTCAGAGCTAAGCACGGAGGACTATTGTCTATGTTAAGAGTCAACGTAGTTGAAGCGATCCTGTCTATGCTGGTACAGTTCTACGATCCGGTTTACCATTGCTTCACTTTCCCGGATTACCAACTCGCACCAACCCTGGAAGAGTACTCCCACCTGATTGATTTACCTATCACTGATCAAGGTCCATTTTCTGGACTGGAAGAAATTCCAAAAGATCAAGCCATTGCAAGAGCAATCTCTTTGGATGAGTCAGAAGTTAGGACTCACATGACCACTAAAGGAGGAATCCAGGGTTTACCGGCTAAATTCCCGATGGAGAAAGCTCTATACTTTGCTAGTGTAGGAAACATAACTGCTTTCGAAGACGTCTTTGTTCTGCTCATATATGGGTTATTCCTCTTTCCCAACATTGACAACTTCGTCGACACCAATGTTGTTAAGATATTCTTGGTTGGAAACCCCGTACCAACCTTACTCGCAGATGCTTATCATTATGTACACTTAAGGAATTTGTACAGTGGAGGGATAATCACATGCTGTGTACCCTTACTTTATAAATGGTTAATTTCCCATTTGCCCAAGTCTTCCGCTTTTTAGGATCACAAGAGTAGTCTATGTTGGTCACAGAGAATTATGTCTCTTACCAATTCTGACATAGATTGGTACAATCGGATTTACAAAGGGATAGAGATCATCGACAGATGTAGAAATTTCCCCAATGTACCCCTCATTGGTACTAAAGGAGGAATCAACTATCATCCAATTTTAGCTCACCGTAAACTCAGATACCCGATGAAGAGTATCCCACATAATGTTCATATGGAAGATCTTTTCTTCAAGGAAGGAGAAAATGACAGGGCACTAAAGAAAGAAATAGTGCATGCCTGGAAACATATTCACAGGAAAGGGAGAGAGTCTCTGGGAAGACCAAAATGTACCTCCATGGAACCTTATCTCCACTAGGTGCAAACTAGAGCCCTCAAGCTGAGGATGCCTTACCCTCGCCAAGATGTTTTTCCATTAAAGAAATATGTCCTTTATTTCATGTCTGATGCGGTAAAAATCCAGGTCGCTCTCAACAAAGTTCAACGTGAGAAGAACTCTTGGAAGAACAAATACCAGATCCTCAATTTGGAATGTACCAAGATTCAGGAACTGCTAAAGGAAAAGGATGCTCTGATTGAGATATTAGAGCAGCATGCTATGGAAAGTCAGGAGGAACGGAGGAACTTGCTCACTCCTTTCACTTGGCAGAGATTCGTCGATCCGACAACGGCTGAAGAGGCCCGATCAAAGAAAACAAAAATACAGGAACCAGCATTTGAGATCTCCTCAGAAAGGACTCAGGATCCATGAGCTTAGACTTTTCCTTCTCGTACTTTGTAAAATACTGTACTTTTCTTTGTAAAATACTGCAATCTTTCAAATTCAATAAAAAGGGTCTCCCCCCCCCCCCACTGTGTGATATTTGCAATCTATTTTTTTAATTTTCTTTTGAAAACATAAACTAAAAAAAAATATGTCTTTGCATATCATTCATCATTCTCACATAGCGCATTTTTTATCTTTGAGTCTCGCGTATATGCCACAACTCTAGAGTCAAACTGTCTCATTCGTACAACACTCGGGCCAATCGACAAAAGAAAATGGATGATCTCGAGGTAAAGAACAGAGAGCTGAGAGAAGAAATCGACGCTCTAAAAGAAAGTTTAGAAAAACTTCACAGCAACATGCAATCCCTGGCCGCAGCTCAGGAGCAACAGCATCAAAGGACTGTGATCTCAGAGATTACATCTACACCCATATTGGAGACCCATGATAATCATCCTCGGTACAACATGCCTAAAGGTCGCCCCTGGGGCATGCCTTTCAACTTTATACCTGAAGGATATATCCCACCGGTCACTGAAGACCTAGAAGCCGTAGCAGGAACCGCTAGGCCTAAAGGTTACAAACTTCGGGAAAATGAAGATGCAAGGGTTACGACAGCAACTCCTGAAGGTTACAAACTTCAGGGCACTGAAGCGCCAAGAGTCACCGTTGTAATATCTATACCATAACCAGTGGTACACACTATCCCGGAAGGACAGATTCCACAAGCAATTTCCGGTGGAAACGAAGACGTCTACGAAAGGATGAATGAGTTCTAGGAACAATTCTTGGAAGTGCAGAAGGAACTGTATGCCATTCGCGATCAAGACTTAGTCGGAAAGAACGCCGATGACCTCTATTTGGTCCCTATTATAAAGATACCGCACAAATTCAAGGTGCCTGACTTTGAAAAATACAAAGGCAACTCTTGCCCTCAAAGTCATTTGGTGATGTACGCTCGAAAAATGTCTACCCAGACAGAAAATCAACAGCTACTGATCCATTGCTTCCAAGATAGCTTAACCAGTGCCACACTCAAATGGTACATGGGTTTAAACCGCACCAAGATCAGTACTTTCAGAGATCTCGGGGCAGCCTTCGTTCAACAGTATAAATACAACTTGGACATGGCACCAGATAGGGACCAACTCAGAGCAATGTCACAAAAGGATAAGGAAACTTTCAAAGAATATGCTCAGAGATGGCGTGAAATTGCCGCTCAGATCTGTCCCCCTCTTGACGAAAAGGAGATGACAAAGATCTTCTTGAAAACATTAAGCCCGTTCTATTACGACCGAATGGTTGCCAGTGCGCCCGTGACTTCACTGAAATGGTGAACATGGGAGTACACCTTGAAGAACCAGTCCGAGAAGGACGGTTGGTCAAGGATGCAGAGCCATCTAGCAATACTAAGAGATACGATAATGCTTTCCAAAAGAAGAAAGAGCAAGATATCAGTAATATCTCTCTGGGAAAGTAAAGGCGAAGGTATCAACTGGTAGCAGCAGTAACTCCCGCTATCAACCTGATGCCAGCTCCGACTTATCAACCTCAGGTTATTTAGCTGCAACCAAATCAACAACAGTATCAGCAAAGGCAGCAACAGCCTTTTCAACAGGCTCGTCCACAGTACAATAACAACAATCGTACTACACGACCATCAGGGTTCGAACCTATACTGATGTTATACGCAGAATTATTTCCACTTCTACTGGCCAAGGGGCATGTTCAGACCATGACTCCTCTTACAGTACCAGAAAATCCACCTTTTTGGTTCAAAGCAGATCAAACTTATCCTTACCATGAAGGAGGATCAGGACATAACATTGAGAATTGTCTCAGCTTCAAGTCTGATGTACAAAAGCTTGTCAGGAACGGGGTCTTATCTTTCAAAGATACTAATCCAAATGTTCAGACGAACCCGTTGCCGCAATATGAAAAGACTACAGTGAATTTGATAGAGGAAGAACCTGTCAATGTTTATCAAATCCACAATGTACGCTTACTAGGAACTAACCTGGTAAAGATGCATTACAAACAGAGTGGGTACGGACATGTGTTATCTCACAACTATCATCAGTGTGATATCTGCTCCAAGGACAATCAAGGGTGGGCCATAGTACAAACAGCTATACAAGAACAAATGGATTTGGGTTGGATTCAGGATCACAGGATTCGGGAAGTAAACATGGCCCATGCACATCCCAACATTGTTCAAAACCACGACATTTATGCAATGAACGTCAATTTAGTGGCGATGCATTCGAGACAAAGTCAGTATTACAATCTTCCGCGGCACGATTACAACCCTTGTCCAATCTGCTCAACAGACAATCAGGGATGCTCTTTTGTACAAGAGGCCCTCCAACGTCAAATGGATCTTGGATGGATCCAAGACTACCATGAAAGGAATGACCACCAAGTCAATATGGTTCAGATCTTTGACATACGCTTGATGAATACCAATCTAGTGGAATTACATGCTAAGCAAGTCAGACTTGGTTTTCTGGCTTCACATGATTATCAAGACTGTAAAGAATGTTACGAAAACAACCAAGGGTGTGCGCTTGTGCAAAGAACACTTCAACATCTGTTGGACCACTGGTGGCTTTCGATCTACCTGGATAAAGACACACAATAGATTAGCATGACTGATGGGAATCCTGGTAGACATCAAAGCCGTGATATCTGCTCAATAGAAACAGATCTAGTAAGGATGCACTGCATACAAAGCGGATATGGTCGGGTACCACCTCACAATTATGAACACTGTAGAGTATGCTCAGAAAATAACCAAGGATGTTATCTAGTGCGAGCAGCCCTCCAGCATCAGCTAGACCGAAAGGAGATTCAACCATGTTCGAATTCTGAATCAACAAACATGATACAAGCTTACCTCCCTGGTCAGAACAAAAGCACTGCCATAATCTCCGATCGTGGAATAACCAAGGACGTTTGCACCATAATCCCTCTACTCAATGAATAAAAAATCCCTCTTGATAGTAGAAAAGTTCCCAACCAGGAGTTGATTGAGGTGGCTTACGACAGTCAAAAGGCCCAAAAAGCCCATGTGGTTAGCTATTTGCCAGGTCCAATACCGTACAAGTCAGAAAAAGCTATCCCTTACAAGTACGGTGCAACGACCATAGAAAATGGAAAAGAAACTCCATTACCCTCCGTTGTGAACATTGTCGACATCAGTCAAGTTACCCGGAGAGGTCGGATCTTCAACAGAGGAGTTGGAGAACCTGCCAAAGAAAAGGAACCTCAAACGGAAGTTCCTAATCAGCAGATCAGTAATCCAGAACCTGTAAAGTACAACGATGAGATGCAAAAGCTCATCCAGAAAAGCGAGTATAACATTGTGGATCAATTGTTGCAGACTCCGTCTCGAATCTCTATGTTATCTCTCCTGCTTAGTTCAGAAGCTCACAGGGAAGCTCTACAGAGGGTCTTAGAACAAGCCTATGTGGAACAAGATGTGACGGTAAGACAATTTGGCAGCATCATCTCCAATATCACTTCCTGCAACAACTTGGGATTCAATGATGAAGAACTGCCGGAGGAAGGCAAGAACCATAATATGGCACTCAACATTACAGTCAACAGTCAAGACGATGCTTTAGCCAGCGTACTGGTAGACACAGGATCATCTTTGAATGTTATGCCAAAATCAACTTTGGTACGACTATCGTTTCAAGGAGCTCCAATGAGAGGTAGTGAGATCATCGTCAAAGCCATCTACGGATCCAGAAAAATAGTTATCTGCAAAGTTGATCTTCCTATAACCATTGGTCCTCACGCTTTCCAAGTCACTTTCCAGGTCATGGACATCTGGGCAGCATACAGTTGTTTATTAGGAAGACCTTGGATACACGAAGCTGGGGCAGTCACTTCGACACTTCATCAAAAGCTGAAGTTCGTCAAGAATGGCAAATTAGTCACAGTATGTGGAGTGCAAGCCTTAATCATGAGCAACTTATCATCATTCTCCTGTGTAGAACCAGAGGAGGTTGTTGGAACTCAATTTCAAGCACCCTCGGTGAGCAATGAGAATCACCAAGAAAGAGGGAGATCGATTTCCTCATACAAAGACACTCTCAAAGTGATCGGGAGTAATGACATAAAAGGATGGGGACAGATTATAACTCCTACTGATAACAAGACAAGAAAAGATCTTGGTTTCTCTCTGGCATGTACCCATACTACCAAGAAGGATGAAAGTTTTCGTCTCATTCAGGATTTCTTTCACAGTGGAGGCTTCCTTCACCCAGTACCTCAAGAAGTCCACACCATCGATGGGAACGACTCCTTCGATACAGATGAGGAATGGAAGTCTTATTTAACGATTAAGGTTATATATCTCAGGGAGAGGCGCACACACCCTTCTATTTTCCCAAGCAGAGTCCTAGATATATACCAAGATCAGATGTCAGAGTGATTTATGGAGATTGTGATCCCGAAGGTTGCCGTGCTCTGCCCAATTCATTAGGGGAAGACACTATGATGAGAGACAACTTTGACTGACTTACCTATCTGGAAGCCATACATGGAAGACTTGGGGCAAAAGAGTCAGCTGGACAATGTCTATCAGCTGAATGTTCTTGAAAAGAATACCCCTGCTCCCCCAGAGTCATGGAATCTTTACCCAGAACACTCCGAGAGTGTCCAAAACCATGCTAATGAATTCGTAAGGATCACAGGACGAGAGTTCATTAACTATGCGATTCCTGAGATCAACGTCATTGAGGAAGATGACTCATCCATTCCCACATAAACATGGGACAGCCAAGCGGCAAGTACGACTTCCTAGTCAAATACACTGCTCCCGAAAGCTCTCGTATCAGGCTTAAGGACATCCAGCCAACTGGATAGGGAGATTCCCCGGAGAGATAAAACACTATGAACGATGCAACAGAAGAGTTCATTTATGATAACTCTGCCTGGGAAAAAGACTCCAATGATCCTATTCCGCCAGAAATCAGCGTCATTTCTGAAGACAAACCAAGAAGGAAAGTACCAGACTTTGTGATTCACAGAGGAGTTTGTCGCCATTGGGTTGCAGTCGATGTCCCGAAAGTCGTCCATAAGTCGAAGTCATTACCATCTTTGTTTTAACCTTTCACTTTGCCCGGGTGAAATGGATGTTTTATAGGGCTTACTTTTCTATAAATGTCCCTCTTCACTTCGCCCAAAGCGGTAGAGTTTTGTTTTATAGGGTTATGTTTCAAGAATCGACAAATCATGAATAAATAAAGTCATTATGAATTCCTGCATTTATTGCTATTTTCACTTTTCAGTTTTTTTAGAAAATGGTAATCCTAAAAACAACCCAAAATAAAAACAAGCATTTTTCAGAAAATACGCTGCACACACTCTTGCATTCTCTCTATCTCTTCTAAAAAATTAATCATCACGTCATGCAGATTGCTTGTTTTAAACCCCATTGAAACATACGATCCAATGCCTTCTCCCAACTTTGAATTCCCGGTATTTGAAGCTGAAGAAGAAAAGGACGAAGAAATTCCAGAAGAGATCTCCCGACTACTCAGACAAGAGGAAAGGTCTATCGAGCCTCACAAAGAGCCGTTGGAAACAGTCAATTTAGGTTCAGAAGAAGAAAAGAAAGAAGTTAAGATTGGAGCACTGCTCAATTTAACTTTCAGAGAAGACTTGATAAAACTTCTCAAAGAGTTTCCCGATGTGTTTGTTTGGTCCTATCAAGACATGCCAGGGTTGGATACCAGCATTGTAGAACATTACTTACCACTGAAAACAGAATGTCCTCCAGTAAAACAAAGACTGAGAAGGACTCATCCAGATATTGTCATTAAAATTAAGGAGGAAGTGTGGAAGCAGATCGACGCAGGTTTCCTTGCCACCTCAAATTATCCTCAATGGTTAGCCAACATAGTGCCAGTTCCGAAAAAGGATGGAAAAGTCAGAATGTGTGTAGTCTACAGGGATTTAAACAGAGCAAGTCCAAAGGATGACTTCCCCTACCACACATTGACATGCTGGTAGACAGTACAGCAAAATTCAAAGTCTTCTCCTTCATGGATGGATTCTCGGGCTATAATCAAATCAAAATGGCGCCAGAAGATATGGAGAAAACTTTATTCATCACCCCATGGGGCAACTTTTGTTACAAGGTACTGTCGTTCGGTCTAAAGAACGCGGGGGAAACCTATCGAATGGCCATGACAACTCTGTTTCACGACATGATGCACAAAGAGATTGAAGTGTACGTCGATGACATGATCGCCAAATCTGAAATAGAAGAAGAACATGTGACACACCTATCAAAGTTATTCGAGCGTCTGAGAAAATACAAACTCCGCTTGAATCCTAATAAGTGCACATTCGGTGTTCGCTCAGGAAAGCTCTTAGGATTCATCATCAACCAGAAAGGAATTGAGGTTGATCCCGACAAGGTCAAGGCCATTCAAGAAATGCCTTCACCAAAGACTGAAAAATAGGTCATAGGATTTTTGGGACGCCTGAATTACATCTCAAGATTCATATCCCTCATGACCGCGACATACGCGCCGATCTTCAAACTACTTAGAAAGAATCAAAGCTGTATATGGACAGAAGACTGCCAAAAGGCTTTCGACAACATCAAAAAATATTTGTTTAATCCTCATATTCTATCTCCTCCAGTGGACGGAAGACCACTGATCATCTACTTAACAGTCTTGGAAGACTCTATGGGTTGTGTACTTGGCCAACAAGACGAGACAAAAAGAAAGGAGTTTGCCATCTACTACTTAAGCAAGAAGTTCACGGACTGTGAAACTCGATACACTATGCTCGAGAAAACTTTTTGTGCTTTTGCTTGGGCAGCCAGACGTCTTCGCCAGTATATGATTTGTCACACTACTTGGTTAATCTCCGAAATGGATCCGATCAAGTACGTCTTTGAAAAGCCTGCTCTCACGGGAAGGATTACCCGTTGAAAGATGTTGTTATCAGAATACAACATCGAGTACCATGCTCAAAAAGCCGTCAAAGGAAGTATTTTAGCCGATCATTTGGTTCATCAATCGATTGACGATCAGGAATCAGTCGAATTTGACTTCCCTGACGAAGATGTCATGTATCTAAAAATGAAAGATTGCGTTGAACCGCTACCCAATGAAGGTCCAGAACCTGGATCCTAATGGGGACTAATTTTTGACGGAGCCGTCAACACTTATGGAAACGGAATTGGGGCAATCATCCTAACACCTCAGGATACCCATATTCATTTCACTGCCAGATTGACATTCAAGTGCACAAACAACGAGGCCGAATACGAAGCTTGTATCATGGGTCTCGAAGAAGCAATTGACTTGAGGATTAAGAACTTGGATGTGTATGGAGACTCAACCCTGGTTATCAATCAGATCAAAGGAGAGTGGAACACATACCAATCAGGAATGATTCCATACAAGGATTACGCGAGAAGGTTGTTACCATTCTTCAACAGAATCGAGTTTCATCATATCCCTCTTGAAGAAAATCACATGGCTGATGCATTAGCCACTCTCTCTTCCATGATTGCTGTAAATCATTGGAATGACGTACCTAAGATTGACATAATGTGCCTGGAAAGACCCACTTACATCTTCACAATTGAAGCAGTCATAGACGACAAACCCTGGTATTATGATATCAAGTGCTTCCTTCAAAGACAAGAATACCTGCCTGGGGCATCAAGAAAAGATAGGAAGACTCTCAGAAGACTGGCTGGAAACTTCTTCCTGAACGGTGATACACTCTACAAAAGAAACTTCGACATGGTTTTTCTCAGATGCGTAGACAGACCAGAAGCAAACATGTTAAGGAAAGAGATTCATGAAGGATCCTTTAACACTCATGCCAATGGACATACAATGGCAAGAAAAATTCTGAGAGCAGGATATTATTGGCTGACAATGGAATCCGATTGCTACAAGTACATGAGGAGGTGTCACAAGTGTCAAATATACGCTGACAAAATCCATGTACCGCCAATGAATCTCAAAGTTCTTTCTTCTCCATGGCCTTTCTCTATATGGGGAATCGACATGATTGGCATGATTGAACCCAAGACTTCAAACGGACATCAGTTCATCCTGGTAGCCATTGATTACTTCACCAAGTGGGTTGAAGCAGTATCGTACACCAATGTGACCGGGCAAGTGGTGGTCCGATTTATCAAGAACAACCTCATCTGTCGTTATGGTGTTTCAAGCTAGATCATTACAGATAATGGATCCAACTTGAACAACAAGATGATGAAAGAGTTGTGCACTGAGTTCAAGATCGAACACCATAACTCATCTCCCTACCGGCCTAAAATTAATGGAGTGGTAGAGGCAGCTAACAAGAATATCAAGAAGATGGTTATAACCTACAAAGATTGGCATGAGATGCTACCCTTTGCTCTTCACGGTTATCGCACATCTATCCGCACTTTAACAGGGGCAACCCCTTTCTCTCTGGTATATGGCATGGAAGCAGTGCTCCCCATAGAAGTAGAGATCCCATCAATGAGAGTATTGATGGAAGCCAAACTAACAAAAGCTGAATGGTGTCAAAACTGACACGATGAACTGAACCTAATCGAAGAAAAGAGAGTGACGGCTTTATGCCATGGTCGATTATATCAGCAAAGAATGAAGAAAGCGTTTGACAAAAAGGTCTGACCCCGTGTCTTCAGAAAAGGAGACCTTGTTCTCAAAAAGATACAATCATTCCTCACTGATTCTAGAGGAAAATAGACTCCGAATTATGATGGCCCTTATGTCGTTAAGAAAGCCTTCTCAGGCGGCGCTTTGAGACTCGCAACCATGGATGGAAAGGAGTTTACTTATCCCACAAATGTTGATGCAGTCAAGAAATACTTTGCTTAAATAAAAAAAAAATGTCTCGGTGGATTGAAAACCCGAAATGGCGGTTCAGGAAAAAATTAGAGACATAAGCAAAAGTCATCCCGATGGATTGAAAACCTTAAAAGGCGAACCAGGCAAAAGTTAGGGATTCATGGCAAGTAACTACGTCTGACGAAGTTCACATCCCCAGCGGTAACGCCATCCGTTGAAAAAACTTCAGTCAATGTCACCTCTGACAAAAGCTCAGAATGTCCAGAATTCAAAGTTGGGGGAAGGATAGTGGTCATTATGTTTCAATGTAGCCCTTTTCCCTTTAAATTACCATTTTCTAAGCTTTGTAATGCTCTATGGGATCACGCGCTTGGCTGATTACCATTCTATCAATAAAATTTGAGCCCTAGTGCTTTTGTTTACAATTCTCATTTTATTTAGCTTTACAGAATGACATTTTTAATATGATCAGCGATTCTTGAAACAAAAAAAATGAGTTTTACTTGTCAAATTTTCTTCTGCTTTTAAAATAAAGATGGCAATTATTTTTTGACTACTGAACACAAAAAGGAACATCGATGGCTTCTCCGGAAGTGATTAAACCTCAAAATGCATAATCAAAGTACTCCTTTTAAACCAGTGCACCTGAATGAAGGATCAATTGTTTCAGATGTAATGTCCCATCTGACATCCCCAACAGAGTTCTTAATTCTAAAGAACAATTGATGGTTTTTTCTTCCCCAGTAGGGTCTACCCCTCCTAAAGCAAGAAAGGACTACTATCATTGAACCAATGATTCCTTTTTTTGTCCCCCCACAGTGGCCGAGTATCCAGTCGTGTTCATTCACCAGTTTGTATGCCTTGTCTGTTTTGTCAGCATAAACATACATACATCATGCATAATTGATTCATATTCATATATGTGTTGCATTAATATCACTCTGGTTACACTCATCCCCAAGTGATAAACGTCCTCCTACAAATAAAGTTGTCAGTTCTTTCCTCATCCAGAAATGTATCGTCTGAACAATCTCTCCCAATTTTATTTCTGGATTGGAGCATGTCCTCGACCACTTTGATAACTTGAACCTCTGAAAGGCGAGAAGACGTTCGACAGGCACCTTTGGAACATCACTCTTCACCATTGAAGATGATATTTTCGCTTTCCCAGATTAAGGAAAATCCCCAGAGAAAGCCTCTCAACCGAAGACTTTTGACAATACAACGGTTTTTCCCCAAAAAAATTGTTTTCAATAAAGTCATCAGCACCTCAAAATTGGATTACATCACATGGAATTTCTCCGAAAAGGTCTCGAAGGAAAGTATGATGTGACCTCACCAAGCAGAAAGCGGTCTCTCAAGAGACTCGTTTTTCCCCAGTAGAGTCGACAAATGGCATCTCCCACAGAGAAGTTTGCACACCTCTACATTTCAGACAAATGGGTTTCCCCAGCAAGTCTGACCTCAAACTTTTTCTATCAAATGGCGTCTCTCCAGTAAAACTCGGTGAGAAGTTTGATAAAGATCACTATAAATAGCGTCCCTTGTCAAGAAAGAAACTTGACAAGAAGAAACTGAGACCAGTTCCATGGCTGAAGACCAGGATCGAGGGGAAGTTTATTTCAAAAGAAACTGAGACCAGTTCCATGGCTGAAGACCAGGATCGAGGGGAAATTTATTTCAAAAGAAACTAAAACCAGTTCCATGGCTGAAGACTAGGATCGAGGGGAAGTTTATTTCAGAAGAAGCTGAGACCAGTTCCATGGCTGAAGACCATGATCGAGGGGAAGTTTATTTAAAAAAAAAAACTAAGACCATATCCGTGGCTGAAGACCAGGATCGACGGGAAGTTTTATCCTTTTCTAAGTAACATTGCTTAGCAAAAGAAGATGGATGAGCAAACTGCTATTCATAACCACAGTCAAAATTCCGGGTATTCTGATATTTAATCATCTTGCACCCTGAATGTCTTAATATCTTCGCCATTCACACCTTCGGATTTAAGAAGATTAAATAGGGGCATCTGTCATACCCCAAAATTTGATCACCAAGATTTCCTATGATTGTGAAGATCATCGCCACAATATGGATGTACCATCATACCTCATCAATCTTCTCAAGGATTTTTGAGCATTCACCTCAACAAGAATTAGGGTTTTGAGCCCTTTCAGAGCACTTAGACAACGAACCAATCAAGAATTGACATGATCTTCAACTTGTCTAGCCTCTCAAGCATCTATAAAGGATCAAGAGGACTCCCACATCAAGAATCAAGCACAAGGTTACAACATTCCAAGTGGATAAAGCCTCAAGATCGCCAGTGTCACCAAATTAAGGTTTAGGTCGACCAAGGCCTCCAGATGAAAATTTTCATCTGAGCATGAGCCAATACTTCAACACATGACCCAAGAAGCTCAAAGGAACCTCATAGACCCAATCATCAAGACAAAATAGCCTCAGGGGATGCATTCATCAAAAATCAAGAATTAGGGTTTCTTGACCTAATTCACCCCTAAGTTAACTTTTGAGGAAAGACATGAACCAAGACCTCAAGGCATGATTTGAGGGCCTCAAATACGCCACATTAATCCATTTACAACAATGAATTGATCCAAGAAGTTTGATTCACAAGTTTCAAACTCATCTGGACCACAATTAGGGTTTTGAAGAAAAAGTCGACTGTACCCTTGACTTTGGACCAAGACATGTTCCCAAACCTTGGTACATGATTCAAGACACCCTAAAACACCTATGGAATCCATCCATTAGGTTTGAATTAGGTCAAGAACTTGATTGCATAGAAGATCACACAGTTTGGAATTCATCTGACAAAAAGTCAACTGTGCCCAAAATCAAGTTTGACTTTTTGAATTTCTTGACAAACATGGCCTCCCTAAGTCAAAAACAATGTTAATTCATTGCTTTGATCATCATCCATCAATAAAAATCAAGAAAAATAGGGTTACTTGCAAAAGGGGCAACCTTAAGAAACTTAAAATTTTCTAAGTTATGGAAGAAAAGTGATTTGGTACCAACTTTGTAAGGTCATAACTCCCAAACCACAAAGTCATTTACTTTCATCCAAAGCTCAAATGAAAGCTCTCATTACATACTTCAAAATTGTCAACTACATCAAATTCTAAATCCTCATGGATTATGAGTTATGGATTGATCAAAATCACAAAAACATGAAATTGACCACTTTTTCCAACACTTAGTGAAAATTTTGGACAGAATCTGTCTAGGTTTTTCACCAAATTTGAGGCTATTTTTCACCTTAATCCAAGTTTATTCAAGACCATTTTTGGACATCAAAGTTAAAGTAGGATATACAAGCTTTCCAAAGAGTACCAGAACTCATCCTAATTCAACTTGAGTAGGGAGTTATGAGCATGGAAACATAACACCTCCAAGACAGATTTTGCAAGACAGTCTTGCACTTGTCCCACTATTTTGTCATTTCCATGACTTGGAAAGCCTTGTCACCATACAAGACAAGTTTCTAAAGTACAATGAACATGATCTCTGCAGAGCTACAACACCATAGAGCCTTGCAAGTCCAAAACCTCGTCATTTGGCATGTGACATTCAAAGTTCAAATCCAAAACTTTCAAATTTGTTATGAGGCATTGAATGGATGCATAGAGCTGGCATGTATCAGTCTACAACATTGGAAATGAGTCAAGATAAACTCAAGCATCAGAAGACCATAGGCCTGCAAGATTGACCCAAGTTAATGGCTAGAGAATAGTTGAGATTCCTTTTGAAATCCATTGGACAAAGATCTGTACCAGCCACCATTCACTATTGTTGCCAAAACAAACTTGTTGCACTATAAATATAGCTCATTTGTGATCAGTTAGAGCACCCCAAAGCATAGCAACACATGCTTTCTCACATTTCACTCTCTCTAGGCCAGATTTTACTTCTATTACAAGTCACTATCAAATTTTGAAATAGGAAGCAATTCTGCCAAAACCAATGATGCTAACACCTCATATACATCATATATGAACAATCCAAGCACTCATCCTTCATCTGTAACACCAAAATCACAAACCTCTATAGCCATCTGATAGGTCATTTGCAGTTGAGGTACCACAGAGTGATCCAGGTGCTTTCCATCTATTCCAAGCATTCATATACCTTACATAAGGTCCACTGAAGCTGTCTAAATCATTGCATAACATCTGTAACATCTCCATCATCAAATTCGATCACCAGCTACAAGAGGTAAGCCTGAAGCCTTCAAACTCTATACTACATGCATCATCAATTTATTTTCAAGTTACCAACTTGTTTCTGGTAGTTCATAGAGTGATAACCCTCAACCAATTGCCATGTTTCATTTATGTTTAGGATTTCATGATAGTTTTTGCAAATTCTAGGGTTTCTGTGTTCATACGTGATAACTCTTTCTGCACTTAAAAGAAATGAAATTAAATGGTACCATCTTGTTCCTTGTTCAAAAACGAGTGAGATTGATGTTTGAATCGTGCAAAATCATTGAGTAATCAAGGAGTTAGGAGGAATTTTGCAAATCTGGGGAGGAAGAACACGCGCGACCAAGAACATGTGTTCTTGGCGCCTTTTTTTGAATTTTAAAATTTTTGAATTTTAGTTAATTTTATTAATTGATTCAAAAATTAATTTCTCTTTGGATTTTAAAGTTTTTGAATTGATTCCTTTTTTCAAAATTCACAAAAATGTTAAAATATTTTATTCTACAAAAATTTCACAAAAATATTATTTGTTTTATATATTTAATATTTTTAAAGAATTTATTTGTTTTTAAGCATTTAAAAATATTTCTTTCTCTTGATTTTTTAAATTCAAATTATTTTCAAATCATTCTATGGATGAAATATGATTTTTCAAACATTTATCCAAGGTCACAACTTGTTTTTCACACATGCTTGATAATTTTGATCATTTTAAATGATTTTTATTCAAATTAAAATGCATTTTAAAATCAAATTAGGGTTTTGATTGTTTTCACCCTCACATGTCTTTTTCAAAACATTCTTGGGCCTCTTGGTAGAGTGTAAGTCCCATCCCTTTGTAAATAAACCTTTTTTGGGCCTCAGTTATTGTATAAGTCCCGAAACGATATTAAAAAATCTCGGCGCGATCGCCGTTTTCAAAACAATTTTCATCTGGGCCTCCCTTTGGTTGTAAGTCCCATTTTCCTTCTTTTTCAAACACTTTTTGGGCCTCTTGGTAGAGTATAAGTCCCATCCCTTTGTACATAAACTTTTTTGGGTCTCAGTTATTGTATAAGTCCCGGTACGATTTTCAAAATAATGGTGCGATCACTGTTTTTTATCTGGGCATCTCCTTGAGTTATAAGCCCGAACTCTTGTATAAAATAACAATTTTTGGGTCTCTAATAAAGTGTAAGACCCATCCTCTTTGTAAATACAATAATTTGGGCTTCAGTCATTGTATAAGTCCGTTTGTGGTTTTTCAAAACTACGACGTAATCGTCACCTTTTCAAAAGAGATCATCTGGGCCTCTCCTTGAGTATAAGCCCCAAACTTCCTTTTAAAACAATTTTCTTTTTGATTCAAATTCAAATTCAAAAGGTTATCAAAACTTTCTTCAATTTCTTGAATAACTAACTATACAGCTGTAGTTACTATGCTTGGGCTTGCACAACTATAAGTTCCACTATCTCTTTAATACATACTTGTTTATATATATATATATATATATATATATACTTGTATATAATTGCTTAGAGTTTTTCCCTGCTGTTAGGTCTAGGTCTAGATCAAACCAGTGGTTACTCTTTCAACACAGTCAAAACTAGTTCCCCATAGAAAATTCCAGATACAGTATTGCCTCCTCTTGGGCTTATACAATATGGAACAGAGAAATGCATTATTCCCGGTGAAACCTTTCTCAAGACTGTCCTAACTTAGAAGTGTATGTGTACAAGTAATTCATTTCCCCAGAGAGGATTAATTCCCCGGTGAAACCTCTCTTGAATTTCGTCAAACCTTAGAACTGTTCTGCAAAGAAAAGACTTATTCCCGGTGAAACCTTTCTTGAACTTTTCTTAGGCTTTGACCCACAGGCTTTCTAAAAGCATCCCCAGCCTCCTCTTGGGCTTAGTATAAGGACCCACAGGCTTCTTAGAAGTTCTTAGCCTCCTCTTGGGCTTAGTATAGGGACCCAAAGGCCTCCTACAGGTATAGGACATAACTTAGTCATCTCTACTAGTTCAATCCTTTAGAGAGTCAGAATTCTAAAACATCAAACCATTGTAGGGTTGATCTTCATCCCTTAAACCACCCAACTTCCTCTTGGGCATCATACAAAGGCCATTCTCCAGCTAAGAGTCAACCTGTAACGTCCCGATTTGTTTAATTGTATTTATTTATTTCATTTATGTGAATTTTGTGAAATGTGTGAATTTATTGTATTTTACCTGCTAATTGAGTTAATTGGTTAATTTCTCTGATAGGTAAAATATTTGCAATAAATTATAATTTCTTTTCAACTTTTATTTCCCGAAATATATTTCATCGCTGTTTATATTTTATCGTGTTTTGAGAGCGTTTGCGAGATATTTGAGCTGAGGGGTAAAATGGTCATTTGATTAGTTAGATATTTATATAAAAAGAGAAATAGAGGGAAAAAGAGGGAAAGGAAAAGAAAAGAAAGAAAAGGGAAAGAAGAGAAAGAGAAGAGAAGGAAAAAGAGAGAAGAGGAGAAAGAGGAAAAAGTGAAGAAACTACGTTTCAATCGCGAATAATCGGGTAAGGGTGAGAAGTTTCGATTATATCTTGCTTGTGTATGTATATGTGTATGTTTCTTGGATTGTTTTGGTGATTTTTTTCTAGTTTTCATTTTAGGTCGAAATGGTAGAAATGAATAGAAATCGATGTTTTCACGGACGAAAGTCGGAATAGATTGCGTAGTTGTGTCGATTAATGTTAGACCGTGATCGAGTATGCTTGTTTTATCGAATTTGGTTGATTTTGTAAGTTTTTGCATTTTTTGAGATTTGAGGGTTTAAGATTCGGATTGAAATCGAATGTCGTAGAATTCACGTTTGATGGTTCTAAATCATTGATATATGCTAAGTATGAATGAATATGTGTTTATTTCATAAAACATGATTGAATTGGTTGGATTTTAGAGAAAATTGTTCAAAACCCGTAGCAGTCCGCAGGGAATTTTCTGGTTTTTGGCAAAACTTCGAAAATTCATATCTTTTGATCCGTAAGCCGGTTTTGACCCCCGTTCGAAGCGTTGGAAAGCTAACGAGATGTTCTTTCTAGGAAAAATGGTTTTGAGGTCTGTATCTAGTTCAATTATAGCAGAAAATTGAAACCGTATCGTTGTGTTGATTTTTACCGTCGTGAATGTGTGCGATTGATGTGTTATCGTGCAGTATGCTTTTGTTATATAACGTATAGCTTGTGTGATGTTATATGATGTGAATACCTATGATGAAATGTTGTATGATTGTCGTGGTTGTTTGTGTCCTAATGGGAGAATATATTGTTGAATCGAATTACAAATATAAGTTATTATGAATGTTGTTGTGGGTAGCCTCGTGGCGTGAATCCTAGTGTTTTGAATATCATTGTATGATTGTAGGAATGTTGTGGTTGATGGTGAGTAATTCTTGATGTGAATTGATGTGAGTGTATTTGTTAAAATGCTAATTGTTGTGGCTTGTGGATTATGATGAAATACATTGTTTATGTGAAATTCAATGTGTGTTATTTAATGGCCTTATGGCAAGTAAATGCATTGTTTAAATTGATTCCAATGCATAAATAATGATGATGAGATATATTATATTGTTGATTTGTGAAGATGCATTTGATTGTCATGAGTCTTTGTATGCCAAGCATCATGATATGCATCTTGTGATGTCGTGTGCCCTAGTGGGTGTGAGCGACGAAACGATTCTAGAGAGAATCCGCTATAACATCGTGCGCCTTATACAAAGAGGACCGAAAGCGATGATTATAGACGATCGTGAGCCTTATACAAAGAGGACCGAAAGCGATCGGATCGTGCGCCTTATACAAAGAGGACCGAAAGCGATCCATAAATGTCGTGAGCCTTATACAAAGAGGACCGAAAGCGACGGGAAACATCGTTTGCCCGACGGGGAGTTACACTAAGTAACAAGCAATGATTCCAATAGTTCCTGAGTGAACTAGTGTTGAGATGATGGATGGATGGTACCGCATATGCATTGCATAGAGTCGTTGTGTCGGTTGTAACGACCCAGTTTTTGTGTGAGTTTTATTTAATCGAGTTGTTTGATTATTTTATTATTATTTTATTTTATTTTTGACTTTTCTCTGAAAATATGTTATTTTTCAATGTTGTGATATTTTATCAGGTTTTGGGATCGTTTGCGAGATATTTGAGTGTGGGGGTATTTTGGTCATTTTAGGATGTTTTTCATTAAGTAAGAAAATAGAAAATAGAAGAGAGAAAAATAGAAAGAAAGAAAGGGAGAAGAAAGAAAAAGGAGAGAAAAGAGAAGAAGAAGGGAAATAGTGAGAAAAGCTTGGGAAATCAAGAAAAATCAACTTCTAGAATCGATTTAATCGGGTAAGGGTGCGAAACTCAATTATTGTATGATTGTGTATGATTATGTATATGTATTTGTGATGTTTGTTGGATTGAAATGGAAATATTTAGTAAAACCCATTGTTGGTAAAATTGATTAGAAATTGATTAAATGTGTTAGAAATCATGTTTTTAGGATCCATAATTGTTGGTACACGATAGATACTTGTTATTGGACATTGTATTGGCAATTTTCTGGTGTGTAGGTGGAATTTGGGGTGTTTCGGATTGGAACCCGTAAGAAAATTATGCAGAAGAAATTTTTCTGGTTTTTCCAGGTCATACGCGTATGGGGCATGTTCATACGCGTATGGACCTTGGCAATACGCGTATGGAAGGCGAGTCATGGGCCAATACGCGTATGGGATGTTATTTTGCTCGGCCATCTGCCCATTTGCGTATGATATGCGTAGCATTTCAGGGCAATACGCGTACGAGGTTGGGCATTACTCGTACGGACTTTTACCCGTGAACTTTGGGGAAAATGAGTCTCTGCTCATACGCGTATGGCTCAGGGCAATACGCGTATGGACAGGACAATTGCAAAATGGGACTTTTCAAAATATCGTTTTTCGTTTTCTTTCGTAACTTGAGTTTCGTTTGTCCGGTTTTTTACATTCTTGGTATCGTTGTGTAGCTATTGAACTGTACTTTCTTATTATGATGATTGTGAAATTGTTAGCCGATTTAATTATGTTGGAAAGTCGAGAATAGTGTCGGTTGTCAACTTTTGTCGTTATACTGGTACGGAATTGATGTGTATCGTGCAAGGTGTTGTTGTATGAGGTAATGTATGTGTTTAGATGGGGTTGTGACGATTTGTGGCCGTATGGAAATTAAATGCATTGTTTTGGGCATAAGTGCAAAGTGTGATTTTGTCGATGTAAATGAATGTATTTATGTGTGCATATTAAATGTCATGGGTCATTGTATGCCAAGCATCATGATATGCATTGTTGAGACGTCCTGAGTGACGGTTTGGATTCCAGAGGGAATTCGCTATAACGTCGTGTGCCTTATACAAAGAGGTGTGAGCGATGATTATAGACGATCGTGTGCCCATGTGGGGTGTGAGCGATCGGGTCGTGTGCCTTATACAAAGAGGTGTGAGCGATCCATAAACGTCGTGTGCCTTATACAAAGAGGTGTGAGCGACGGGGAACATCGTATGCCCGACGGGGAGTTATAGTGATATAACGAGCGATGATTCCAGCAGAGTTCTTGAGTGAACTAGTGATGAGAAATAATGGAAGTCGGTACCCGCATGTGCATATGCATGGAGTCGTTGTGTCGGTCTCTTGCATTGCATAAATCATTATGATTATTTGATGTGTGGAATTGTGGATAGAATTGATATATGGATATGTGTTGGTGATGGAAATATGAATTATACCTTGTGTTGCATTGTGTTGGAATTATAGTGTGAGTTGTGGTGAGAAACGTATATATGTGTATTTTTGTGTTATATATATGATTGTATGCAATTATATTATGGTTGTTTTTCTCACCCTTCTGCTGTTTTATAATGCTCTATGAGGCATTGCAGATTAGAGTTGCTGGAGGTATTTTTGTGAAGCTTTGCGTCTTCATTCTTTTGTCGGTCGGCTCTGATATGTGACACCGGGTAGTTAGGGAGGCCGTTAGTGATTATTGTGTATTCTGTATATATATCTTTTGGCTTGTGCATGTACAACTCGATGTATGACAAACTTTTTATGTGATATATATGTATGTTATTCAGTTTTAGATTTTTCGCTTTTATTCTAAATTCTGAAATGTGGGTGTAAGGAACTGAGTTCCTCTGTTGATTGCTACCCCACTGTTGCATATCTTTATGAGCAGGTGTTGTATGAATTGTTTCAATTTGATGTGACCCCTCGGTCTATGCCATGATAATTTAAATATACTCTGACGAAATTTTGAATTTTCTTTTACTGTTTTTATTTAATTGGGGGTATAGATTAGGGGTGTTACATTAAGTGGTATCAGAGCCAGTTTGTGTCAGTCTGTGTCAGTTGTGTCAGTCCTTGTTGGTCGTTGTGGTTGGATGAGTTGTTTGTTTAACCATAGTTGCTGTTATTGGAAATGAACAGAATATGGCTGGTAGGAATGATGCTGCTTTGGCTGCGGCTATGCAAGCTATGGCTCGTGCTGTGCAGGGTGCACCTCATGCTGCAGGTAATGATGAGTTCAGGAAGAACAAACCGCCTGTCTTCAAAGGAAGATATGATCCGAATGGTGCACAGATTTGGCTGAAGGAGATTGAAAGGATTTTCCGAGTGATGGATTGTGATGAAGATCAGAAGGTGAGACTGGGTACTCACATGTTATTGGAAGAAGCTGATGACTGGTGGGTTAGTACTCGTCGTGTGTTGGAAGCTGCAGAAGAGGAAGAAATTACTTGGGAAGTTTTTAGCCGGGAGTTCTTGAGGAGGTATTTTCATGAGGATGTGAGAGGAAAGAAGTAAATTGAGTTTCTGGAACTAAAACAAGGAAATATGTTTGTTGTTGATTATACTGCTAAGTTTGTGGAACTTGTGCAGTTTTATCCTCATTATGCAGAAGCGACTGCTGAATTCTCTAAGTGTGTTAAGTTCGAGAATGGCTTGCGTCCTGAGATAAAGCAGGCGATTGGATATCAGAGGATTCGGAGGTTTTATGATTTGGTAGATTGTTGTAGGATTTATGAAGAGGACAGTAAGGCTCGTTCTACTCATTACAAGAGTGTGAGCAAGAGGAAAGGGAAACAACAGTTCCGTGGTGGTCCGTATGTGACACCAGCTGATAAAGGTAAACAAAGAGGGAATTTTGAGAAAAGGTCAAGTGGAGGAGGAATGTCTGGTCCTATGAGATGTTATAGGTGTGGTGAAGTGGGGCATCGTCAGTTTGAGTGCAGGAAAGATTTTAGGAAGTGTTCTAACTGTGGAGATTTAGGACACATTGCAGCTGATTGTAAGAAGAACGTGGTGAAGTGCTTTAATCGTGGTGAGCTGGGACATGTTAGTACAAAGTGTCCGAAACCAAAACAAGCTCCAGCTAGTGGGAAAGTGTTTGCATTATCGGGGACTCAGACTTCGAGTGCAGATCATCTGATCAGAGGTACTTGTTTTATTAATAGTACTCCTTTGATTGCCATTATTGATACTGGAGCGACTCATTCGTTTATTTCGTCTAAGTGCGCGAAGCGTTTGAATCTTGTGTTGTCTGTGATGGGTGGTGAAATGGTTATTGATACTCCAGCAATGGGGTCAGTAACTACTTCCTTGGTTTGTCTAAGATGTCCTTTGACCATTTATGGTAAAGACTTTGAGATGGATTTGGTGTGTTTACCGTTGGAGGGTTTAGATGTGGTCCTGGGTATGAATTGGTTGCAATTTAATCGGGTTCATATTGATTGTTATCATAAGCTGGTACGGTTTCCTTCTCTTGAGGAAGACGAAGACTCGAGTTTCTTATCTACCAAAGAGTTGAAGAAAATTTTGGCGGATGAATCTCAGTTGTTTGGTTTGTATGCATCTTTAACTGTGGATAGTCAAGTTTCACTTGATGTGTTTCTTGTGGTGTGTGAATTTCCGGAAGTGTTTCCTGAGGATATTTCAGACTTGCCGCCAGAGAGAGAGGTGGAGTTTTCTATAGATCTAGTCCCTGGTACTAGACCTGTTTCTATGGCACCTTATCGTATGTCAGCGTCTGAGTTGGAGGAGTTAAAGAAACAGCTGAATGAGTTGTTGGAGAAGAGGTTTGTGAGACCAAGTGTGTCGCCTTGGGGTGCTCCAGTTTTATTGGTGAAAAAGAAGGATGGAAGTATGCGGTTGTGTATTGATTATCGCCAATTGAATAAGGTGACGATTAAGAATAAGTATCCTCTTCCAAGAATTGATGATCTGATGGATCAGTTAGTTGGTGCGTGTGTGTTTAGTAAGATTGACTTGAGATCAGGGTATCATCAGATAAGGGTGAAGGAGGAAGACATTCAGAAGACGGCTTTTAGAACACAATATGGTCATTATGAATATTCTGTGATGCCGTTCGGGGTTTCTAATGCGCCAGGTGTGTTTATGGAGTACATGAATCGTATTTTTCACGAGCATCTGGATCGTTTTGTGGTGGTGTTTATTGATGATATCTTAATTTATTCTAAGTCTCGGGAGGAGCATGCAGAACATTTGCGTATTGTTTTGCAGGTTTTGAAGGAGAGGAAGCTTTTTGCTAAATTATCCAAGTGTGAATTCTGGTTGTCGGAGGTGAGTTTTCTTGGACACGTAATTTCAGGTAATGGTATTGCTGTGGATCCATCTAAAGTAGAAGCAGTTCTACAATGGGAGGCTCCGAGATCTGTTACTGAAATTCGAAGCTTTTTGGGTTTGGCTGGTTACTATCGGAGGTTTATTGAAGGTTTTTCGAAACTAGCACTTCCTTTGACCCAGTTGACTTGTAAAGGGCAAGCATTCATTTGGGATATTCGGTGTGAGGAGAGTTTTACTGAGCTGAAGAGAAGATTGACGACAGCTCTGATCTTTATTTTGCCAAATCCTAGTGAACCATTTGTGGTTTATTGTGATGCTTCTTTGATTGGTCTAGGTGGTGTTCTGATGCAAGAAGGTAAGGTGGTGGCTTATGCTTCAAGGCAGTTAAGAGTTCATGAGAAAAATTATCCTACTCATGATCTTGAATTAGCGGCTGTGGTTTTTGTGTTGAAGATTTGGAGGCATTATCTCTACGGTGCAAGGTTTGAAGTCTTTAGTGATCATAAAAGTTTGAAATATTTGTTTGATCAGAAAGAGCTAAATATGAGGCAACGTAGATGATTGGAATTCTTGAAGGACTACGACTTTGGCTTGAATTACCATCCTGGTAAAGCTAATGTGGTAGCCGATGCTTTGAGCCGGAAATCGTTACATATGTCCACTTTAATGGTTAAGGAGTGGGAACTTTTGGAATCGTTTAGAGATTTGAGTTTGGTTTGTGAAGTGACGTCGGATAGCGTTAGGCTTGGTATGCTAACGATTACTAATGATTTTCTGAAGACGGTTAGTGAGAAGCAAAAGCTGGATGTGAAATTTGTGGATTTGATGTTGGTTGGAGAAAAAGATGCGGATAGGGATTTTCAAGTGGATGTTAATGGTGTTTTGAGATTTCGAGGTAGGATTTGTATTCCAGATGATACGGAGTTGAAAAAGATGATTTTGGAGGAAGGACACCGGAGTAATTTGAGTATACATCCGGGAGCGAATAAGATGTACCAAGATTTGAAAAAGATTTTCTGGTGGTCTGGATTGAAAAGAGATGTGGCTCAGTTTGTTTATGCATGTTTGACTTGTCAGAAATCGAAGGTGGAACATCTGAGGCCTAGTGGTTTGTTGCAACCGTTGGATATTCCTGAATGGAAATGGGATAGTATTTCCATGGATTTTGTAACAGGGTTACCGAATACTCAGCGAGGGCATAATGCTATTTGGGTGGTTGTTGATAGGCTGACTAAATCGGCTCATTTTATTCCGATTGATATCAGTTTTACTTTGGAGCGGTTAGCTGAGATTTACATCAGTGTGATTGTGAAATTACATGGGGTTCCATTGAGTATTGTTTCTGATCGAGATCCTAGATTTACATCGAGATTTTGGGAAAGTTTACAGAAGGCGTTGGGTTCTAAATTGAGATTGAGTTCGGCTTATCATCCGCAGACGGATGGTCAGACGGAGAGGACGATTCAGTCTTTGGAGGATTTGTTGAGAGCTTGTGTTTTGGAACAAGGTGGTGCGTGGGATAGTTATCTTGCATTGATTGAATTCACGTATAATAACAGTTTTCATTCTAGTATTGTAATGGCACCGTTTGAAGCATTGTATGGACGAAGGTGTCAGACACCGTTGTGTTGGCACGAATCTGGTGAGCGAACGGTGGTTGGGCCAGAATTGGTGCAACAGACGACGGAGAAAGTGAAGTTTATTCATGAGAAGATGAAAGCTTCTCAGAGTAGACAAAAGAGTTATCATGATCAGAGACGGAAGGATCTTGAGTTTCAAGAGGGCGATCATGTATTTTTGAGGGTTACGCCGGTAACGGGGGTGGGTCGTGCATTGAAATCGAAGAAACTTACTTCTCGGTTTATTGGTCCTTACGAGATATCCGCGAGGGTGAGTGCTGTGGCTTATAGGGTGGCGTTGCCGCCGAATCTGTCGAATTTACACGATGTGTTTCATGTTTCACAGCTTCGAAAGTATGTTTCAGATCCGTCACATGTGATTCCGATGGATGAGGTTGAAGTAAGGGAGAACCTTACGGTCGAGGCAGTACCAATTAGGGTTTGGGATCGCGAAGTGAAGCGGTTGAGGGGCAAGGATATTGCACTTGTGAAGGTGGCGTGGGGAGGCGCTGCTGAGGGCAATTTTACTTGGGAGTTGGAGAGTCGGATGCGGGAGTCGTATCCAGAGTTGTTCATCTCAGGTAATATTTTCGAGGACGAAAATTTCTAAGTGGGGGAGAGTTGTAACGACCCAGTTTTTGTGTGAGTTTTATTTAATCGAGTTGTTTGATTATTTTATTATTATTTTATTTTATTTTCGACTTTTCTCTGAAAATATGTTGTTTTTCAATGTTGTGATATTTTATCGGGTTTTGGGATCGTTTGCGAGATATTTGAGTGTGGGGGTATTTTGGTCATTTTAGGATGTTTTTCATTAAGTAAGAAAATAGAAAATAGAAGAGAGAAAAATAGAAAGAAAGAAAGGGAGAAGAACGAAAATGGAGAGAAAAGAGAAGAAGAAGGGAAATAGTGAGAAAAGCTTGGGAAATCAAGAAAAATCAACTTCTAGAATCGATTTAATCGGGTAAGGGTGTGAAACTCAATTATTGTATGATTGTGTATGATTATGTATGTGTATTTGTGATGTTTGTTGGATTGAAATGGAAATATTTAGTAAAACCCATTGTTGATAAAATTGATTAGAAATTGATTAAAAGTGTTAGAAATCATGTTTTTAGGATCCATAATTGTTGGTACATGATAGATACTTGTTATTGGACATTGTATTGGCAATTTTCTGGTGTGTAGGTGGAATTTGGGGTGTTTCGGATTGGAACCCGTAAGAAAACTATGCAGAAGAAATTTTTCTGGTTTTTCCAGGTCATACGCGTATGGGGCATGTTCATACGCGTATGGACCTTGGCAATACGCGTATGGAAGGCGAGTCATGGGCTAATACGCGTATGGGATGTTATTTTGCTCGGCCATCTGCCCATTTGCGTATGATATGCGTAGCATTTCAGGGCAATACGCGTACGAGGTTGGGCATTACGCGTACGGACTTTTACCCGTGAACTTTGGGGAAAATGAGTCTCTGCTCTTACGCGTATGGCTCAGGGCAATACGCGTATGGACAGGACAATTGCAAAATGGGACTTTTCAAAATATCGTTTTTCGTTTTCTTTCGTAACTTGAGTTCCGTTTGTCCGATTTTTTACATTCTTGGTATCGTTGTGTAGCTATTGAACAGTACTTTCTTATTATGATGATTGTGAAATTGTTAGCCGATTTAATTATGTCGGAAAGTCGGGAATAGTGTCGGTTGTCGACTTTTGTCGTTATACTGGTACGGAATTGATGTGTATCGTGCAAGGTGTTGTTGTATGAGGTAATGTATGTGTTTAGATGGGGTTGTGACGATTTGTGGCCGTATGGAAATTAAATGCATTGTTTTGGGCATAAGTGCAAAGTGTGATTTTGTCGATGTAAATGAATGTATTTATGTGTGCATATTAAATGTCATGGGTCATTATATGCCAAGCATCATGATATGCATTGTTGAGACGTCCTGAGTGACGGTTTGGATTCCAGAGGGAATTCGCTATAACGTCGTGTGCCTTATACAAAGAGGTGTGAGCGATGATTATAGACGATCGTGTGCCCATGTGGGGTGTGAGCGATCGGGTCGTGTGCCTTATACAAAGAGGTGTGAGCGATCCATAAACGTCGTGTGCCTTATACAAAGAGGTGTGAGCGACGGGGAACATCGTATGCCCGACGGGGAGTTATAGTGATATAACGAGCGATGATTCCAGCAGAGTTCCTGAGTGAACTAGTGATGAGAAACAATGGAAGTCGGTACCGTATGTGCATATGCATGGAGTCGTTGTGTCGGTCTCTTGCATTGCATAAATCATTATGATTGTTTGATGTGTGGAATTGTGGATAGAATTGATATATGGATATGTGTTGGTGATGGAAATATGAATTATACCTTGTGTTGCATTGTGTTGGAATTATGGTGTGAGTTATGGTGAGAAACGTATATATGTGTATTTTTGTGTTATATATATGATTGTATGCAATTATATTATGGTTGTTTTTCTCACCCTTCTGCTGTTTTATAATGCTCTATGAGGCATTGCAGATTAGAGTTGCTGGAGGTATTTTTGTGAAGCTTTGCGTCTTCATTCTTTTGTCGGTCGGCTCTGATATGTGACACCGGGTAGTTAGGGAGGTCGTTAGTGATTATTGTGTATTCTGTATATATATCTTTTGGCTTGTGCATGTACAACTCGATGTATGACAAACTTTTTATGTGATATATATGTATGTTATTCAGTTTTAGATTTTCCGCTTTTATTCTAAATTCTGAAATGTGGGTGTAAGGAACTGAGTTCCTCTGTTGATTGCTACCCCACTGTTGCATATCTTTATGAGCAGGTGTTGTATGAATTGTTTCAATTTGATGTGACCCCTCGGTCTATGCCATGATAATTTAAATATACTCTGACGAAATTTTGAATTTTCTTTTACTGTTTTTATTTAATTGGGGGTATAGATTGGGGGTGTTACATCGGTCTCTGTGCATTTGCATAAATCATGAATGGATTGATTATGTGTGAAAATCATGAATGGATTTATTATGTGTGAGAATTGTGAATTTATTGAATATGTGTTGAGATTTATGTTTGAATTGGTGAATTGATGTGTATATGTGATAAATGCATTGGTTGTGGATAATATGTTTTATGCATAAACATATGATATGTGATGTGGTGGTGTGTTTCCATATATTATGACTTTGGTATGCCTTATGTGTGAATATGTGTTTATGTTGGTATAGTTGATATATGCTATGTGGTTGGATTAGTAGGAATATGTTATGTATATGTGGCGTGCTATATGTATTGGTATGTGATGCTTGTGGTGAGAATAATTATGTATGTGAATTTATATGTTTTTGCATATTATTATGCAATCTTGATTTAGTTGTTATTTCTCACCCTTCTGCTGTAGTTTGTTGCTCTATGAGGCAATTGCAGATTTGTGTCTTGGAGGCTTTTGTGAAGATTAGTTCTCCACCTTTTTGTCGGTCTGTCTGCTCTGATACGTAGCACGGGAGTCGGGGAACATTTTGTTATATGTATACATTTGTTGAATATATTTTGTATTACTTTTGTATGTATATTTTGACGTTATAAAATGATTTATTTTGTAAAACAAGGCAGTTATGGATCTTTCCGCTTTATTTCATAACTGAATCTTTCCTATTATATGGAAAAAGTTTCCCTTTGAGGTTATTCCATTATGTGTTATGTATCAAAATTTATGAGCAGGGATTTATGTTTTCTGTCCTTAATTGTGGCATCCCTGTTTCTGTCGGAAAAATAAATATTTTATTTACTCTGATTTGATTATGTATTATTTATTCGCGATGGGAATTGTGGTGTTACAATAGTGGTATCAGAGCAGGTCCGTCCGGCCGGCCAAGTTGTTGAGTCAGTTGTTGTGATAGTTGAATACTGTCGATGTTGTTAGTCCCTTAGTACGTGATATGTGTGTGAAACACTGTCAGTGCTTTTTGGTTTTCTAATCTTTTATCTTCAGGATTGAGAATGAGATAAGTGGGGGAGAAGCTTGTACTTCTCCAAGTTGCTTCAGGTGTGGAGCATTGGCTCAGTGTGTCATTGGTTGCAAGAGTGTAAGTGTTGTTTGGACAGTGTTGTTCCCGATTTCGGAGGGAATGCGGAGGTAAGGTTTATGTTGACTAAGGATTTGTGCCTTAGGTAGTTTTGTGCACAAGATGCAAGAATGCTATTATGGTTTGGTAAAGACGGTTTATGCCTCATCATGATTGTCGACTGTCTATTGACAAATTGAGGAACTGATCACCCTTAATCTCTTATTGATAGTAGACGGAATTATGTTGGATGGAATAGACGTGTCTTTTCGGCTTTGATAGTGTGTGCAATGAATTGTTTGGAATTAAGTAAAATGATTACAGATTGTTTTGTTAAGTCGATGAAGATTCTAATATCGGAAGATGAGGCGAAATAGAGGTTTTGGTATGTTGGTCCAGTTGGGAAGTCATTGAGAGAGAACGATTGGGTATCGTTAATGGTTGTTTTCAGAGAGTAGAGTGTGAACTCAAAATTGACGAAGGTGAGGATTTGAGGTTTGGATCTACTAAGTAAGTAGAAGAACTTTTAGGAAGTGAGACTAAGATGTTTGTTATGTTTGTGATAATAGTTTTCTAGAAATTGGCAGAAAGGCCACAGTGATGGGCTGCCAGTTGTGCGTGACTTTCAGATGTATTTCCGGATGGAATATTGGATGTTAGCATTAGAAGTACCCGGACTAATGGAGCAGTTGGAAGATGTACTGGAAAGGAGAATTGTGAGGCCAAGTGTGTTGTCTTCTTGGAGAGCTCCAGTATTGCTAGTAACAAGAAGGATGGATGATTGAGCGGAATAAAAAGCATGATGTGTATAATGGTATTGAGACTATGGAAAGCAAAACTTAGAGTTCTGGTGAGTTTTGGAGTTTGTAAAGTTTTAGAGCATTATTGGAAATCTTGAGGGAACCCTTGTCTGTGGATGTAATATTGATATTAAAAGTTCTTTTGGTTGATTGTAGATACATGTTGGAATTTATGGAATTGGACGGTCAAGAGAAGAAATTGTGTATGGATTACTGACAGTTGAATAAGGTAATGATGGAGAATAAGTGTCCACTTTCATGAATAGATGACTGGAATGGTTTGGTTGAGTTTGATTAAGGATATTCGGGTCTGTTATAAACCCAGAGGAAGAACAGGTAGAGTGTTTGAGATTTGAATTACAAGTGTTGAAAAGAGACGAAGTTTTATGCTACGTTATTCAAGTGAGAGTTTGGGCTGAAAAAGGTTATTTTTCTTGGATATGTTATTTCAGATGAGAGTATGGTAATGGATCCATCGGAAGTAGATGCAGTTCTACAAAGAGGGCTCCGAAGTTGGTTAAGGAGATTAGAATTTTTTTTTACTTTAGTTGGTTGTTACCGGAGGTTATGGGAGACTTTGCTAAGTTAGTGCTTCTGTTATCTCAGTTGACTTGCAGAGGGTGAGTCATTTGTGTTGGATGTTCTTTGTGAGGAATGTTTCAGAGATCTGAAGTAGAAGTTGTCTGCGGCTCCAGTTTTGATACTGCGTGATCCTGATCAACCGTTTGTGAGGTATTGGGATGCGTCTTTGATGAGTTTAGTCAGTGTGTTAATGCAAAAGAGTAAAGTCGTAGCTTATGCTTTACGACAATTGAGGGTTCTTAAAAGGATCCATACTATTTTAGATTTGGAATTGGTTGCGGTTGTATTGTGTTGGAATATTTGGAGGTATTATCTTTAATGTTCTAGGTTTGAACTGTTAAGTAATCACAAGAGTTTAGAGTACTGGTTTGGTCTGAAGGAATAGAGGATGAGACAACGAGGATGGTTAGAATCTGTGATGAGTTATAAATTTGGCTTGGATAATCCTTCGAGGAAAGCTAATGTTGTGCCTGAAGAGTTAAGTCGAAAGTTTTTATGCATGTCTGTTTTGATGGTCAGGGAGTTAGAATTAATTGGGCAATTCAGAGACTTGTGTCTGGTGTGTGAGATAACACAGTAGAGTGTGAGTTTGGGTATATTAAAAGTGAACAGTGATTTTTGGTGAATATGAGGAAGAGTTAGACTTTGGACGTGAGATTGGTAGACTTGATGGGTTACGAGTAATCAGAGTGCGCATCGAAAGCGTGAGGTGGCACATTTCGTATTTGAGTGTGTGACTTGTAAGAGGTCATAGGTTGAACATTATAAACATGTAGGAATGATGAGACCATTGGACATTCCGGAATGGAAGTGATAAGTGGAAGGTTTGAATATTATTCATGGGCCACTATGTAGATGGATGTTTTGATTATATGTTCGATTGGTGAATCATAGCATTGTTGTAATATTGTTGTGTGACAAGGATGTTGGTATTGTGGTTATGTAGAGGTTGTTGAAATGATGTTGTGTCGTGGAACTTTATGTTCTTATCTTTGTTGCTTCCTCGTTTCCATCGTGATGGTTCGAGTGCGAGTAGTTAATTCCTATGTGGGGAATTAGGAGAGTGTTACCTATGGTGAGGGTAACGATCTTGTTGTGTTTTGGTTCAAGAGTGAACCTGTGTGTTCGTAACTTGGGTATTCTTTGAGTTGTGAGTTGGTCGTCAAGTGCATTGTATGGGCTTTGCATCTTGTCGTTCTAGTCGTGCCGTTGTTGTAGTTGCTGTTAGCAAGGTGGTTTGTCAGTTGTGTTATTCGTGGTGTGTCTTTTGTTGACATGATAGATTGTTAGTCGGATGCGAGAGTAGTATCCAGAGTTGTTCGTATCAGTATATTTTCGAGGACGAAAATGTCTAAGTGGGGGAGAGTTGTAACGCCCCGATTTGTTTAATTGTATTTATTTATTTCATTTATGTGAATTTTGTGAAATGTGTTAATTTATTGTATTTTACCTGCTAATTGAGTTAATTGGTTAATTTCTCTGATAGGTAAAATATTTGCAATAAATTATAATTTCTTTTCAACTTTTATTTCCCGAAATATATTTTATCGCTGTTTATGTTTTATCGCGTTTTGAGAGCGTTTGCGAGATATTTGAGCTGAGGGGTAAAATAGTCATTTGATTAGTTAGATATTTATATAAAAAGAGAAATAGAGAGAAAAAGAGGGAAAGGAAAAGAAAAGAAAGAAAGGGGAAAGAAGAGAAAGAGAAGAGAAGGGAAAAGAGAGAAGAGGAGAAAGAGGAAAAAGTGAAGAAACTCCATTTCAATCGCGAATAATCGGGTAAGGGTGAGAAGTTTCGATTATATCTTGCTTGTGTATGTATATGTGTATGTTTCTTGGATTGTTTTGGTGATTTTCTTCTAGTTTTCATTTTAGGTCGAAATGAATAGAAATCGATGTTTTCACGGACGAAAGTCGGAATAGATTGCGTAGTTGTGTCGAGTAATGTTAGGTCGTAATCGAGTATGCTTGTTTTATCGAATTTGGTTGATTTTGTAAGTTTTTGCATTTTTGGAGATTTGAGGGTTTAAGATTCGGATTGAAATCGAAAGTCGTAGAATTCACGTTTGATGGTTCCAAATCATTGCTATATGCTAAGTATGAATGAATATGTGTTTATTTCATAAAACATGATTGAATTGGTTGGATTTTAGAGAAAATTGTTCAAAACCCGTAGCAGTCCGCAGGAAATTTTCTGGTTTTTGGCAAAACTTCGAAAATTCATATCTTTTGATCCGTAAGTCGGTTTTGACCCCCGTTCGAAGCGTTGGAAAGCTAACGAGATGTTCTTTCTAGGAAAAATGGTTTTGAAGTATGTATTTGGTTCAATTATATCATAAAATTGAAACCGTATCATTGTGTTGATTTTTACCGTCGTGAATGTGTGCGATTGATGTGTTATCGTACGGTATGCTTTTGTTATATAACGTATAGCTTGTGTGCTGTTATATGATGTGAATACCTATGATGACATGTTGTATGATTGTCGTGATTGTTTGTGGCCTAATGGGAGAATATATTGTTGAATCGAATTACAAATATAAGTTATTATGAATGTTGTTGTGGGTAGCCTCGTGGCGTGAATCCTAGTGTTTTGAATATCATTGTATGATTGTAGGAATGTTGTGGTTGATGGTGAGTAATTCTTGATGTGAATTGATGTGAGTGTATATGTTAAAATGCTAATTGTTGTGGCTTGTGGATTATGATGAAATGCATTGTTTATGTGAAATACAATGTGTATTATTTGATGGCCTTATGGCAAGTAAATGCATTGTTTGAATTGATTCCAATGCATGAATAATGATGATGAGATATATCATATTGTTGATTTGTGAAGATGCATTTGATTGTCATGAGTCTTTGTATGTCAAGCATCATGATATGCATCTTGTGATGTCGTGTGCCCTAGTGGGTGTGAGCGACGAAACGATTCCAGAGGGAATCCGCTATAACATCGTGCGCCTTATACAAAGAGGACCGAAAGCCATGATTATAGACGATCGTGAGTCTTATACAAAGAGGACCGAAAGCGATCGGATCGTGCGCCTTATACAAAGAGGACCGAAAGCGATCCATAAACATCGTGAGCCTTATACAAAGAGGATCGAAAGCGACGGGGAACATCGTTTGCCCGACGGGGAGTGACACTAAGTAACAAGCGATGATTCCAATAGTTCCTGAGTGAACTAGTGTTGAGATGATGGATTGATGGTACCGCATATGCATTGCATAGAGTCATTGTGTCGGTCTCTGTGCATTTGCATAAATCATGAATGGATTGATTATGTGTGAAAATCATGAATGGATTGATTATGTGTGAGAATTGTGAATTTATTGAATATGTGTTGAGATTTATGTTTGAATTGGTGAATTGATGTGCATATGTGATAAATGCATTGGTTGTGGATAATATGTTTTATGCATAAACATATGATATGTGATGTGGTGGTGTGTTTCCATATATTATGACTTTGGTATGCCTTATGTGTGAATATGTGTTTATGTTGGTATAGTTGATATATGCTATGTGGTTGGATTAGTAGGAATATGTTATGTATATCTGGCGTGTTATATGTATTGGTATGTGATGCTTGTGGTGAGAATAACTATGTATGTGAATTTATATGTTTTTGCATATTATTATGCAATCTTGATTTAGTTGTTATTTCTCACCCTTCTGCTGTGGTTTGTTTCTCTATGAGGCAATTGCAGATTTGTGTCTTGGAGGCTTTTGTGAAGATTAGTTCTCCACCTTTTTGTCGGTCTGTCTGCTCTGATACGTAGCACGGGAGTCGGGGAACGTTTTGTTATATGTATACATTTGTTGAATATATTTTGTATTACTTTTGTATGTATATTTTGACTTTATAAAACGAATTATTTTGTAAAACAAGGCAGTTATGGATCTTTCCGCTTTATTCCATAACTGAACCTTTCCTATTATATGGAAAAAGTTTCCCTTTGAGGTTATTCCATTATGTGTTATGTATCAAAATTTATGAGCAGGGATTTATGTTTTCTTTCCTTAATTGTGGCATCCCTGTTTCTGTCGGAAAAATAAATATTTTATTTACTCTGATTTGATTATGTATTATTTATTCGCGATGGGAATTGGGGTGTTACACAACCTCTTCATACCAGTAGACTTGGAAAGTCTCACCTCCTCTTATATCTCAAAGAAACCTTCAAGTTTCCTAAAAGCATAGGAAAAACATGATCATTTCACCAATCTCTAGCAGAGTTAAAACCTCCATAGGTTTTCAAACTCATCTTTAAACTTCTTTGACCCCCAACAAGGTTTGAACATTCACTTCCAAAATTCCCACTCAGGGTCAATTTACCATCAATAAAACCCTAACAGAATCAGAGCCTCCTGGTCTCTGATCTTTCAACTCTTCTTTAAACCCTAGCAGAAGTTGAGATCCCTTTGGATTCCCTAATACATATTTGACCTGCCTCTGGATTTCAACAGTCCTCAGCAGAAGCTAGCCTCCTCTTAGGCTTCATATAAGAATTTCCCCAAGCCAGCCTCCTCTTAGGCTTTGTATAATAATTTTCCTCAGTAGAGTCAATCTCTTTTTAGCCTCAATATTGGGCTTTGTACAAGACATACATTATACTCTCCAGCTGAGTCAATCTCTTTTCAGCCTCAATCTTGGGCTTTGTACAAGCCAGATAAAACCTCCCAAGTGGAGTCAAATTTCTTTTCACAATCTTGGACTTTGTACAAGACAGATAAAACCTCCCCAGTGGAGTCAAATTTCTTTTCAGCCTCAATCTTGGGCTTTGTACAAGACAGATATAAAACTCCCTAAGCAGAGTCAATCTTTTAGCTTCAACCTTGGGCTTTGATCAAGGAACACAAAAATCAACATCCCCTCAGAGGAAATCAAGAGTTCTCTTTGTAGGAAGACATTTCTCTGTACATCACATATCAAAACAGACAATCAAAAAACCAATTTCCAAATAACTGTTGTAAGTGGCACGCTTGTTGATTAAAAAATCCAAGTTGTGGTCCCTCTTTTATCCTGATAAACTTCTTATTTCATCTAATTTTGTAAGTGGCAAGCCTCTGGATTATTTACATCCAAGCCAATGTCCCTCTCTTAACATGAAAAGATTCCTAAGGAAAAATGGCATTGCTCTACACTGAGTTAAAGTTTATTCCTTTAGGACATCTCCCTTATAAAGGAAATTATGGCATTGCTGGATTCCATACATTCCAGTTAAAGTAATTCCCCTTTATAACCAGATTCCCAACATCTGTGATGAATAGGTGAGATATCTCCCTTTAGAGATGACAAATTCTTTCTCAGTCAAACCTTTTAGCTTCAATCTTAGGCTTTAAACAAGACACAAAATAACCTTTAGCTTCAATCTTGGGCTTTGAACAAGACACCAAATATCTTTCCTGCCATAGAATAGGAGGAACTACGATTGCTCTGATTTCCCGAGTTATCTTTTACGGGAATACGTAGGCATAAGATTGTGAAATCTTAGCGAGCACACAAATAAAAAACTTTAGGTCTAGTACCTTCCCCAAAACAACAGAAAACCCAAAAATCACCAAAAACACTCTCTCAACACTCCCAAAGGAGAAACTTTCCCAATACATGACAGACAAACACCAGAAAGTAGTTAAGATAATAGAGAAACATGCCATAAAAAGTATATGGGTAACCATATATACACTGGGTAATTGACAACTTCCCATTGTATAACCTGACCTCGGACCCCCCAATCTCTTAGCATTTGTTAAAGAAAACATTTGCGTGCAAGGTTAGTTTTAGATATCTTCCCTGTCCTTTCCAGCTTCACAGGATAAATAAGAAATCATAAAGTAGCACCTAATTCACTATGCCATAAAAGCCTTTAGACAGCGCTTTTTTTGGCATTACACAGCGCTTAAAAGCGCTGTCTAAACTGGCGCTGCTAAAAGATTAGACAGCGCTTTGGTTAATGTAAGAAGCGTTGTCTAAAGGGGTGTTTTGACTAAAAAACGCTGTCAAAGCACCGCTTTAGACAGCGCTTTTACAATAGACAGCGCTTTTGTTTATATTTTAGACAGCGCTTTTTTTGTAAAGGCGCTGTCTAAATGGTGCTTTAGACAGCGCTTTTTGTTTTTTTCAGACTAACATTAGACAGCGCTTTTTGCCTTTTTTTTTAGTATACCTTAGACAGCGCTTTTGCTTTTATTGGTATACCTTAGACAGCGCATGTTGGTATAAGCGTTGTCTAAACTCCACTTTAGCCAGCGCTTTTTGCGAAAGTACTGTCTAAACCCCACCTTAGACAGCGCGTTTAGTGTAAAGCGCTATCTAAGGTATACGAAATTTTTTATATAAATTACTTAAAAAAAGCGCTGTTTGTTTTATACAGTTTATATGCACCTGTTTTAAAACCAGAATTTGCACCAGGTTTTCAACCACAATTTGCACCTGTTTTTCAACCACATTTTGCACCAAAATATCATAAATTGGAGTTTCAAACCAATATATACGCACCAATTTTGCCTATTTATATATACAATTTTCATCCAACAATTTATATATACAAAACAATTGATGATACAAATCATTTCATCCAACAAAACATTTTGCTTCAAATCTACATATTACTTATAGAAATGTTAAGCAAAAAGCAATGCACATCAATATAACTCTATCTTCTACTTTGCACATATAACCTGAAACAGCACAAAAAGATTGTAATTCAATTAAAACAAGACATAAACAATGTCTATAGTTACAAAGTTATACATACTCAAAATTCTCATCAATTAAAGTAAGAGTACAATATACCTTATAAAACTCCGAGCTCAATAATGAATTGACACCAATCCTCTTTAATTTCATCCAAATGATCTCTTGAGTAATACGCACACTTGAATTCATCAAAGTACTACATAATAATATAACATAGTTTGATTTAGTTTCAACTATTTAATTATATGAGAAATATGTGTTAAATATTATATTAACTCATAAGTTAGAAATACATACATCGGATGGAATCTCTATTCGATCCAAAAAAAGAGTTTCTCTCATAAACCTCAACATGAAATAACTGCAATCTATATCATTACGTTGCCGAGGACACTACACATGAAAACAAAATATGGATAAATCCTAAGTTTTATCAAGTATCATCACTAATATAATCAAAAATGTGATAATTAATATACCTTCACTCCAATCCATATAATGCTAATAAAATATAAATGAATATTTAGAACAATTCACATAAATAAATAAATAAATGAATAAAAAATTATAATATATATCATTTTATTATATTACCTCTTTCACTAACATCTCTTTCTTTTCTTGGTTGGAATATGAATTACTTGTTTCTTAGCAATGCGGACGGATGAATTGATCCAAATTCCCTCGTTATGATCATTTCTGATATATGACTCATCCGCTATAAGATCCTCATCTTGATCATTTCTATTATACAACTCATTCCGTCTAATGCATGACTCATTCTCAACATCAATATCACATTGATCTACACCGCTATCATCAACAACTTTGTTAGATAAAAGCACTATAGACCATTTCGTACACGTCGGGTCAGTGACATAGAACACTTGTTTAGCTTGAGATGCTAGAATAAAAGGCTCATCTTTGTACCCCACCTTATTAAGATCCACTTGCAAAAATCCTGACTTATCCATTCGTATGCCACTACTATTTACCCACTTGCAACCAAAGATAGGAATCTGAAACTTCTCGTAATCAAACACCCAAATGTGCTCAATAACTCCAAAATATGACAGATTTGCATATTTGGGGTTTAAGTCTTTCATACTTGATATGTGCATTGCTTCAGCTAGCACGGTGACACCACTATTTTGCATAGTACTTTTATCATCTTGTTCTTTAGTATAGAATGTGTATCCATTAATTGCGTATGCGCTATGAGAAAACACATGCAAACTTGGACCATATGCCAAACATCTCAACCTTTCTGTTACTGAAGCAGGATCTGAAGAGCGCTTCGAATAAATATGATCCTTTAACCATTGTATAAAACTTTAATTGTGCTCTCGTACTATCCAATTTTCATTTCTGTTTTGATTTAACCTTCGGAGTACATCCTTGTGCATTTCAACATATGGCTCAACCTCGTTATCATTGTGCAGAACATACAAATGCACTTGATCCCATTCATCCCTTGATATTGTCACAATTTTATTTCCAATTAATTGTTTACCTTCCTTTTTTTCGAAAATATGAGTTTTGGGGAGTCCAATCGATTGAACATTGGACAAATATTCAGTACAAAACTCAACCGCTTCTTCAACAATGTATCGTTCAATAATACAACCCTCTGGTCGACTTCGGTTTTTCACGTACCCTTTTAATATTTTCATATAACGTTCAGCAGGGTACATCCATCTCATATAAGCTGGTCCACACAACTGTGTCTCTTTCATAAGATGAACAACTAGATGTACGATTATGTCAAAAAAAGGGGGAGGAAAATACATTTCAAGCTCACACAAGGTAATAACTATTTCTTTTTGTAGTGTTGGTAAGATCTCAGGATCGATCACCTTACTACAAATTGACCTAAAGAAAAAACACAATTTAGTTATGGTGCTTCTTACTTTTTCTGGCAAAATAGAACGTATACCTATTGGTAGAAAATGTTCCATTATAACATGGCAATCATGTGTCTTTAAACTCTTCAACTTGAGGTCTTTCATAGACACAAGTCTTCTAATATCTGAAGAGTATCCTTCTGGAACTTTAACTTCACTCAGAAACTTACACAATATTTTTTTCTCCTTTCTTGATAGAGTAAAAGCAGCAGGTGGTAGATATGTTCGTCTTCCTTTCTTCACGGGTGCTAATTCAGTTCTTATTCCCATTTTTAACATGTCCTCCCTTGCTGTAAGGCCATCCTTAGACTTTCCTTTTATATTGAGTAACGTACCAATAACACTTTCAAATACATTTTTTTCAATATGCATAACATCGAGAAAATGTCTCACGTACAAAGACTTCCAATATGGCAATTCAAAAAATATCGACCTCTTCTTCCACCCACCTTTGACAACCTTATGTGCAAAAGGCTTGCCAAACTGAGTACGCACATTTTTCACCTTTTCAAAAACTTGGTCACCTGACAATGCAGGTGGAGCTTTACGTTGTTCGGTGTCTCCATTGAATGCTTTTCTCCACCCACGGTAGTGATGATTAGAATTTAAGAATCTACGATGACCGAGAAAGACATTCTTCTGACCAAACTCCAATCGCGTCGAATCTGTTTTATCTTCACAAATAGGACACGCATCTTGACCTTTTATGCTGTACCCTGATAGATTTCCGTATGCTGGAAAATCATTAATTGTGCCAAACAACATCGCCCTCAAGTTGAAACTTTCTTTCCTATACCCATCATAAACCTCCACACCATTCTCCCACAAAAACTTTAAATCTTCGATTAAGGGTGCCAAGTATACGTCTATGTCATTCCCTGGTTGTTTAGGCCCAGAAATTAACATAGATAACATCATGTACTTACGCTTCATACATAGCCATTGAGGTAAATTATAAATCATAAGAATCACAGGCCATGTGGTATGTGAGATACTTTGAAGACCATGCGGGTTCATTCCATCAGTAGATAATGCCAATCGAAGGTTTCTTGCTTCTTCTCCAAAGTCAGGATAATCATTATCAATTTTCGACCACTGTGGTGAATCAGCCGGATGTCGATACTTTCCATCAATAATTCTTTCATCTGCATGCCAAGTCAGGTGTCTTGCATCAGTTTCACTACAAAACATACGCCTAAATCTCGGAATTATAGGAAAATACCATAAGACTTTTTCTGGAGACAATTTTTTCTTATATCGAGACAAACCGCATTTCGGGCACTCAGTTAACGATGCATATTCGTTTTGAAACAAAACGCAATCGTTTGGACAAGCATGTATCTTATCATAGCTCATGCCAATCGAGCACAACATTTTTTTAGCCTCATAGGTTCTATTAGGAAGAACATTATCCTCCGGTAGCATTTCTCTCATAAGGGCCAACAACTCTGTGAAACTTTTATCCGACCATCCATTGCCCGCCTTTAAGTTGTACAACTTTAATACCGCAGACAGTCTTGTGAATTTAGTGCAACCTTTATACAACGGTTTCTCTGCATCGCTTACCAACCTCTCAAACATTTTGGGACAATCATGAAGATCTTCTTCAAGTGCTTCTGCAATCTCTTCGACTCGATCACAATCGTATATTTCCGTGTCTTTGTCGTCTGAAGCATAGGTCGTATTACTTTTCCCACTCGGTTCAACATTCTTGTTAGTTTTCTCACCATGAAATATCCAACACTTATAACTTCGATCAATTCCATGCATCAGTAAATGCGATTTCAATCCATCTGCGTCAACCCGACCCACATAACAACAACCCAAGCAAGGACATTTCATTCGACTGGGGTCTTCAACGTGTTGAACAGCAAACTTAACGAATTCCAATACCCCATTCTCGTACTCTTTGGACAATCGATCGGCAGACATCCATTTTTTATCCATGGTTTTCCTACTTATTAAGGTAAACAAAAACACTACTATAATTATTCACGCAACTATTCAAAAAAACATAAAAGAAGATTAATACAAACTTTTATTTCACGTATCGTCTACCATATGAAGATTTGAGTGCAAGAATAAAATACCTTTCTCGTAGTAGCACTTGGTTCAAAACAAATTCTCCTCAAACAACAATCTGAAAAGAACAATCACAAGAGAGATTAAGGCAGGAATAAGCCATTGAAGAATTCCAAAATTGAATCGTTTATAGTTTTGAATTTAATAGCATAAAACCAAGATATTAATATCCATAAGAGAACAACAAAACACTTAGTACCTATACCCCACTCTATATCTTGATTTAATTTTTTTTTGTTAATCAAGGCATAGTTGTTTATAAAAGAGACAGTATGGTTTACATCAATCAGATTCCTCAAAGAAGAACCCTAAAAGCAGAAATGTTCATATCAGAAAATGGACCTTACAAATCCATGGAACAGTTGTTGGATGACTGAGAAAAAACTTGTAATGATTAAAGTAATGGAGTCTTGTTATGACCCTAACCATCTCTAACGTTAACCATAACAGAAAAGAAGAAATCTTACCAAAACGGTGGAGAATGGTGGAGTACGGTGGAGGACGGTGGAGGACAATGGAGGAAGGACGGCGGCGAGACTGTAATCGAGACGGTGGAGGAAGGTGGACGACGGTGGCGTGAGCTGTTCTTCGTTCGTTCTCGTCGTTCGCAGTTCGCAGCAGAGGGAAAGAATAGAGATATGAAAAATAGAATACTGATACTATTCAGTTTTTTATTTTAATTATAAGACCTTAGACAACGCTTTTTAGAAAAGCGCTGGCTAATATAGGCCTTTAGCAGCGCTTTTTACAAGCACTGGCTAATATTGGCCTTTAGCAGCGCTTTTGAGATTTTTTTTTTTTAAATTTATATGACTCTAGAAAGCGATTTTGAGAAAAGCGCTGGCTAATATAGGCCTTTAGCAGCGCTTCTCAGAAGCGCTGGCTAATGTGGTCCTTTACCAGCGCTTTTAAAAAAGCGCTGTCTAAGGTAGGGTTTTTAGCAGCGCTTTTTACTCTTTTTCGTATACAGTTTCCGTGTTTTATTTTTTATTTAACTTATAGCAGCGCTTTTACATAAAAGCGTTGTCTAAGGTGCGCTAGTAAAAGTCATTTTTGGCGTAGTGATTCCAACCATTGCGGTAAGGTGGTCACGTCACCGACAAAAATCGCACGCTACAATCACATTCACTGCAGATGGTCTGCACATCAATTAAAGCCTCCCAAGTGAGCACTCAGACTGCAAGTATGTCGTTAGAAGCAATAAGTCCAGACGGAGTCAGACCTCCTCAACAATGGCAATCTTCAGCTTCTTTATTGCATTCTCATGTGTATGTTTCATTGTTTGTTAAAGCATTGTTTGCATGTAGAATTTGTTGTTTTTGAATGATAATCCTAATGTAATGAGTATGTTTTTCGTGAAGTAATCCATTCGTGTTCACTCATATTCTTGTGCATTGCAATACCAACTTTCTTTATTAAACTCTTAGAGGAAGGATGAAGAATTGAAAACACAAACTTTCTGGTTATATGTTTTTGGAACAAGACCTTGCTGATGATGTACATGCATTGTTTCAGCTCCCCAAACACCGGAGATATAAGGGAGATAGACCCTCGTTAACCCCGATGAGCCTAGAAGTAGAAGTTTCTTTTGAAAAAAAACCCTCACATCTTAACCCTGGGGCAGGGTAGTTGTCAGTTGATTTGACCAAGCGTTTAAATTTCAAAAGGAGTGTGCATCTAAAAGATCCATTACCTTTTATTCCTCACACATCAGGAGGTCAAGGGGCGTGAAACCACAATGGTTATCCCTCACCGCAAAGAGTGAGGCAGTCACAACTCTTTCATGGAAATCAAGACAACCAATGTCACACGATTTGTTAAAAAAAAGAAGAAAAAAGGAGAATGAAGGCTCGCTAAGTCGAAAGCTTTAAAACAAATGACTTAGGCAAAAGTTAGGGCATCCCGCTGGACATCAAAATCGAAAAGAATTCAAAAGAATCAGTTTAGGCAAAATCAGGGAAATAAATAATAAAAAAAAGAGCAAATAGAAAAAGCGAAAAGGATTACAAAAGAAAAATCCTCGAGCAAAATAAAGTCGTGTGACTACAGACACCAAAGACAAAAGGAGTGACTGCAACTCTGAAAACCTCGTGGGCTCCTTAACCATCACTGCTGACATTCAATAACCTTTTGAAAGGTGAACGCTTATGCCAAATTAACTGAACAGAGGATTGGAGGACATCAAGGAGAATGGGTGGGTATAAACAAAATTTTGAGCCATAAATCTTTCTTTCTCAAACCGTGAACCAGGCCACGTCAAAACCCTCAAAAGTCCTAATTGAGGTAAGGTTTATTTCGAAGGCGTGCTTCTGATGAAACAGCGTTCCTGACTCCCATGAGTGGTGCTAAAATATTGTTGGTATTGCATGTGCATAATGTCCTTCATTCAAAAATTAGTGTCGCATCTTAACTAGTGATTCGTTCACAGGGTTTGGCGATATATTTTCAATAAAACTTCAATATTAACATGTATGTTGCATTAGAATAATCATTCTCAGAATAAGCATTTTTTGCTTACATACATTGTACTTGACGCCAATGAAGCTTGCATAATGAGCATCAGTCGAGAAGTCTAACTTTGCCAAGAGGAAATTCCTGGACAATCATACTGAGGAGCATGTAGTCAAAAGACTCTGTCAGGTAATGGTTTTCTCAGCAAGTTATGCTCAGATGTAGCCAATTTGGGGCAGTCATGTCGAGAAATCTCTGCAAAGTTCAGCCAATCTGGGGCAATCATGTCGAGATTCAGCGAATCTCTCAGAGACAGGTGTAAAATTACTGCAATACTAGTACTGAGGCAGGCCACCCCGGGAGCGAGAAGTTGTCCTCTCCAGAAGACGGTTAATTAGAATTACTTCTCCAGGATTCAGTATACTGGGGTAGAATACATCAAGTCTTTCCGATACCTCTCGAGGCAAGTTCCTTTATAGGTTATGTTGTACTTGAGACATCCCCTTGTTGCTCCATACATTGCAAGACCATTTTCCTCTCACAGAAATTGTGGCATCGTTCAGATATGAGAAAATATATGTCTCCCCGGCAGAAATAGTTAAGGTTGTATCGTTCTCGGCAGAGTGCTATGCTTTCTTATTATTCTCCCCAGCGAGAGTCCAGAGGCTTGGTTTCCCCAGCTAGAGTTGGATTTTTCTTTTCTCCAGCAAGAGTTGAAGTCCCCAAACAGGGTAAGGATGGTTTGTTCTTGCTCTCTAAGCAGATTGGCATCCCCGGCAAGAGGCTTGTTTAACCTTCCATCTCCAATAGAGTTTATCTCCCCACAGAGTACTGGTATATGATTTCCTCATCATGTCAGAGACCATCCTTAGCAGGAGACTTGTTTGATCTCTATTCTCCAACAAGCATTTGCTTCCTCAATAGAGGCTCGTTGGATCTCAAATCCCCTAGCAGCCAGGTCAGAAGGTTGTCATTTCCCCAATGAAGTTCTATGGTTATGGGTTTTCCCCAAGCAGGACTGGTTCAGGTGATGTATTCCCAGCCAAGTCATCATTCCCCACAGTGGCAGGGTCCGGAAGTTCGCAACAAGTTTTGGCAGTTCAGAGCCCAGACGTATCAACATTACTCCCCAGCCGAGTTGTTGATCTTTTCCCGACCAAAAGTCAGAAGATCAGATTAGTGATCACTTCCTCAGTAGAGTTGCTAATCATCATCCCCGGCAGAGGATTCTCTTTGCGTCTTGCATATAGTAATCATCATTACACTGCATCCTCAAAAACACGTAGCATTTCCATTTGATATGGAGCATTACACCATAGAAAAATTCAAACATATGCATCTGAAGCATAAGCCAGGTTTGCTACTTTCTTTGCCAGACGTTTCCCTAGCAGAAAATGATGTAACTCAGGAGAGATCGTTTAACGGTAGCCCCCAAGCAGGTGCTTCAACCAATCCTTAGGGTAGTAAATCCGTCAATCTTACTATTTTGATCTTAGTTCCCTAGCAGAGTCGTCTTACTAGGACTCCATTATCCCCTCAGAGTTGTCTCTTTCACCCATCTTTCGAGGTTTAGATGTGTTAATCTTGATATTTTCGGGATACTGTTCTGCCAACACTCGTCTGTGTTCTTTCGACACCCGTCCATGTTCATCTTTCTTTGATACCTGTAAGTATCATATTTCGATACTCGTCCGTGTCGTTAACCTAAACACTCGTCCATGTTCATCTTTCTTTGATACCTGTAGGTATCATCTTTCGATACTCGTCCACATCGTTAACCTAAACACTCGTCCGTGTTCACCTTTCTTTGATACCTGTAAGTATCATCTTTCGATACTCATCCATATCGTTAACCTAAACACCTGTCCGTGTTCATCTTTCTTTGATACCTGTAAGTATCATCTTTCGATACCCGTATGTGTCATTAACCTAAAGACTTATCCGTGTTCACCTTTCTTTGATACCTGTAAGTATCATCTTTCGATACTCGTCTATGTCGTTAACCTAAACACTCGTCCGTGTTCATCTTTCTTTGATACCTATAAGTATCATCTTTCGATACTCGTCTGTATCATTAACCTAAACACTCATCCATGTTCACCTTTCTTTGATACCTGTAAGTATCATCTTTCGATACTCGTCTGTATCGTTAACCTAAACACTCGTTCGTGTTTGTCTTTCTTTGATACTTGTAAGTATCATCTTTCGATACTCGTCCGTGTCGTTAACCTAAACACTCGTCTGTGTTCATCTTTCTTTGATACCTGTAAGTAGTACCTTTCGATACTCGTCCGTATCGTTAACCTAAACACTCATCCGTGTTCACCTTTCTTTAATACCTGTAAGTATCATCTTTCGATACTCGTCTGTGTCGTTAACCTAAACACTCGTCCATGTTCATCTTTCTTTGATACCTGTAAGTATCATCTTTCGATACTCGTCTGTGTCGTTAACCTAAACACTCATTTGTGTTCACCTTTCTTTGATACCTATAAGTATCATATTTCGATACTCGTCTGTGTCGTTAACCTAAACACTCGTCTGTGTTCATCTTTCTTTGATACCTATAAGTATCATCTTTCGATACTCGTCCGTATCGTTAACCTAAACACTCGTCCGTGTTCACCTTTCTTTTATACTTATAAGTATCATCTTTCGATACTCGTTCGTATCATTAGCTTAAACACTCGTCTGTGTTTACCTTTCTTTGATACCTGTAAGTATCATCTTTTGGTACTCGTCCGTGTCGTTAACCTAAAAACTCGTTCGTTTTTATTCTCATTCTTTGACACCCATCCGTATCATCTTTTGATACCCGTCCGCATCCTTGATCCAAACCCATGTCTACGTTTTTATCTCACGATTTTAGACACCCGTCTGTGCCATTTCTTCTCCCTAGAAGATTTCTCAATCTCTTCTACCTTTTATCCCCAGTAGAGTCTTCCACGCTCATCAAGTTTTCTACCCTTATTTTCTACCCACAGAGTGTAAATTTTCTGTTTCTTTTGGTATTCAATCCCTATTTACCTTGAATGTCTGAAAGTCGCTGTTCTCATCCCTTCAGGTCCACAGTTGATTAAATAGGGGCAGCTGTAACACCCCAAAATTTGCCCTCATATTTTACCATCAATAAGTGGCTTATGCTTCACATACATGTGCATTTAGGTCATGAACATCATATATGCATCATTGGTTTTCCCAAGGCATGAGATCAGAGGTTTCTATGTCATTGGTTATTCAAAGCAAGAAGAATGAGATATACTCAATCACTCAAGTTACAAAGGCTCTTTATGCCACAAGACATCATGTTTGGTTCATCATTTCATTAGGTGATTGAAATTTGCAAGAAACTTGAGGAGGATCACTATCTCCTATCTCTGGTCCTCAGATTAGGGTTTTGCATATCTGTGTATGTGGCACCTTTATGGTCAAGGATTTTGAAGCCTCATCATCCTCATATCATATAACTTCTTGGTTTAAGATAATCTCAATTTACTTCATAAGAATTAGGGTTTTCATCATTGACCAACATCTCCTATCTTTTGGGGCTGAAATTAGGGTTTTGCCTAAAATTAGTTTATTTCTGATTCTTTGAGCAAGACTTGATTCCATGGTATTCTATATGTTCTCAAGTGTCTATGGGTGGAGTATTGACCATTAATTTCATTCAGAGGAGTTTCAATTGGCCAGATGATTGAGAATCAGCCAAATTGAGAACAAAGTCAACTGAGCTAGGAAAAAGTCAACTCCTGACTTTTTGAGGTCAAATTTGTGTTCAACATGTTAAATGGAACCAATGGGTGAAATTTGATCAATAAATATCAAAGAAATCATGAAAAATCAAGGATTGTGGAAAGTTTCCATTTTTGGCAAATTAGGGTTTTAGAACCTTCCATTTTTTGCAAGTTTTCATGGTTGTGCAGCCACTTTCAAGGCCGTTTTCCCCATGTTCAAAGCTTCATTTCATTTTTTGTCAAACATGAAAGTTGTAGTGCTCATGACAAGCTTTCCAACCATATAAAATTCATCTCAATTGGATCCTTTTTTAGCAAGTTATGATTGTTGGAAATTGGACATTTTCACACTTGCATTTTCCAACACTTAGAATTTTTTCTAAATGTTAAGGGTCAGTTTTTGTGCCAATGTTCAAGCTCATTTTTAAGTGGCTTCCAAGCCTTATTTGCAAATCATGTCCAAATGAAAGTTGTAGAGTGATCTTCCACTTTTCCAACCATATAAAGAATGTCTCTTTTGGGTTCATGAATCAAAAGTTATGGTGTTCTAAAAATCAAGATATGTAAGTTGTTCAACATGAAAAACTCTTAGAATTTTTTCAACGTAGATGTCAGTTTTGCACCCATGATTTCAATGGCATTTTCCATAAGGCTCTAAGCCTCTAATTTAATTCCATCCAACATCAAAATTACTCCATCCAATTCACTCTTTCTCATGGTGCAAGAATCACACAAGTTGATACAATATTCTTCAAGATACACCACTTCAAAGTCAACCTAATGCAAGTGTTCAAGCCATGGTATCTCATTCCAATTACAAGAACAAACCCACCTCATTGTTGCCATACGGAACACACCACAAGGCCATCATAACATTACCCTTTTAAACCATGCATATTGTAACACCCCAGAATTTGCCCTCCTATTTATACCATCAATAACTGGCTTTTGTTTCGTATTCATCTGCATACCACATTAGGTTATAACTGCATTAATCATACATTTTCATGAGCCCCTAAGGCGTGGGATCAAGGCATTGTGTGCAAGATCAGGATTCTCTATTGTTAGGAGGTCCTCATCCTCATTCATGTTTGAATTCACATTATCATGAATATCTTCTTGTTCAGAAGTTCATCAAGCCCCGGGTTTTTTTATTCATCAAAAGCATCGGGTCAGGATTTGATTGGTGTGAATCATGGTTTAACTCCTTCTCAGTCCAGGTCATCTTCTGCAAGACATTTCATCAGTGTACATATCAAGAAAGATCAAGATTCCTGTTCATGGGTGAGTTTGTGGGCAGTCATCAGTTGAAAATCACGAGATTAGGGTTTCATGTTAAGGGGATCAGTGTGTAGCGAGCGATTTTGGACGCGGTTCTTAAGCGCTAGTCGCTCTCTGCGGTTTGAGCTTAAAACTACAGGTCGATTCATTTTTTATCCTATTGTGAGCTGAATAAGGAAGGGAAATAGATGTCTCCAATTAACCCTACTTGCATACTGAGTTTAAACAGCGGTCTGTTAGGTTACGGATGCTATCAATGTGGGGGGGCCTTTGTACTGGTTATTTGTATTTTTGCCAATACTGTTTTCTTTCTTTTTACCTGGGCAGAAGGTTTCTGGCGGGGAACAAGGATTAGGATGTTAGGACTGGTGCTTTTGAAATACTGCTTTTGATTGACGGAGATATGGGATTTGGGTTTTTTGTTGATTGCGCTCGCTAAGATCTTTTCTTTCGATCTTATGCCTACGTATTCCCGTTTACCGAAACAGGGAAATCAGAGCGTTCGTAGTTTCTTTTATTCTATGGGAGGAAATTGGTTTTTGGTGTCTTGTTCAAAGCCCAAGACGTGAAGCGAAAGGTGATTTGTATCTTGTTCAAAGCCCAAGATGTGAAGCTGAAAGGTCTATTTGTGTCTTGTTCAAAGCCCAAGACGTGAAGCTGAAAGACCTCAGCTTTAGAGAGAATTTGTCATCTCTAAAGAGGGGAGAAGGAGAATTACTTTAACTGGGATACGCGGATCCGAGCAATGCCATAATTTCTGAAGAAAGGATTTTAACCTGAAGGAGAAGACTTTAACTCAGTGTAGAGCAATGCCATCTTTCCTTAGGAATTTCTCATGCTAAAAGAGGGACAATGGCATGGATGTAGATGATCCAGAGGCTTGCCGCTTACAGCGATTAGATGATGGGAAAGGAGTTATTGATGTTTGTGTACTGTGAACGAGGCACAGCTTTGATGCTAAAAGGTTAATTGGACTAACCAGTGGTTTTCTTATACGAAGCCTAAGAGGAGGCTAATTTCCACTAGGAAAATCATTATACAAAGCCTAAGAGGAGGCTATTTTGTGTCCCGTACAAAGCCCGAGAGAGAGGCTAAAAGGGTTGACTCAACAGGAGAATCTTTTATACTCAACAAGAGAGTGATTTTGTATCTCGTATGAAGCCCGAGATGGAGGCAAAAGGGGTGATTGACTCAATGAGAGAGTCTCTTATGTGTCTCGTACGAAGCCCGAGAGAGAGGCGAAAAGGTTGTTTTACTCCACTGGGGAGAATTTTGGTATCTCGTACGAAGCCCGAGATGGAGGCTATTGTAATTGTTTCAGTTGAGTGACAGATCCAGTATACTGATTTTAAAAGAGAAAATCAGTTCTTATATGATTAACACTGTACACAGGGATTTGATTTGAGGATCAGGGATATTTCCTTCTCTTTGAAGAAACGGGAAATCCAAAGGGTGTCGAGACTGTCCGAGTCTGCGGGTTTCCTTCCTATTTAACGAAGGGTGCTTGAGAATGTCTTTGAGACTCAAGGAAGTTAGACTGTCCGTGTCTAGAGTTTTATCTTTTGTACTATGCCTTGAGAAACAGTAGTAGACTCTATGAAAGGACTGTTCTATGAGGATGACTATGTTCTGTTCCTATACCTCTAGGAGGTCGTCGGGACAATTTGTACGAAGCCCAAGAGGAGGCTGGAAACTTTTAAGAAGCCGACGGGTCCTTGTACGAAGCCCAAGAGGAGGCTATCATTCCCGGAGGAAGAGATCATTATATGAAGCCTAAGAGGAGGCTGTGAATACTTCTAAGAAGCCGTAGTGTCCTTGAATAATGTCCAAGAGGAGGCCGATGCTTTTAAGAAGCCCGTGGGCCTTATCATCTCCTTTCCATTAGGAGAGATAACTCTTTTAGAGATAAAAACCACTGGTAAACGTGCGAGGTTTACTATCCAGTGACTTTTAGCTTTTAAAGAGGGTTCCTTAGTTAAGGTCCAAGATTATGACCGTAGTGGGTACCCAAATCCCGAGACATTCAAGGCAAGCTATCCACAAGGAATAGATCAAGTCAGGAAAGTTCGAGAATTTGGAAGAAACTCAAAGATGCCATTCACGAAGAATACATTCATCTTGGGGAGTAGAGCTTCTTGACGATTCCTAAGGAGGACTGCCAAAGAGAAGACTGTATCTGGTGCTCCTATTGAGGATCTAGGCGTCTATTTCTACGAATAAATGAAACGGCGTCACCTAGTTCTAGACGTAGTTGCCGGGGAAACTCGAAATATCTATACTATTATTACACAGTAGATATGAGTTTATGAAAGGAGACTTACAGTGAGCAGCCCCACAATACAGTTATACATATATGAGTTTGTGAAAGGAGACTTACAGTGAAATAGCCCCACAATACAGTTATATATATATGAAAGCGGTAAATGAAAGCGATAACCACTTACTCGGTTGTAGAGCTTCCATGCTGTTTGGTTAGTTGTTCAACAAAGAAAGATTGAAAATAACAGTATATATTCAAAATCAAAGGAGAAAGTGCTTTGAAAAAGAAAGATTTGGGGCTTACAGCTCAAGGAGAGGCCCAGGGTTTTATCAGTGAGCGCACTGTTTGACTTCGTACAGCGGGACTTATACAAGTGACTGGGGCCCAAAAATGGTTTTCTGTACAAAGGGATGGGTCTTACACTCTCTCAAGAGGCCCAAAAAGGTTTAAAGGAAAAAGAGTGGGGCTTGTAACACGAGGGTAGGCCCAAATGATTTTTCGTTTAAAAATGGCGATCGCGCCGAGGTTTTCTTTTAACGCAGAGGGACTTATACAATAAGTGAGGCCCAAAATGTTTTGGTTAAAAGGGGGATTGGGTCTTACACTCTAATAGAGGCCCAAAGTGTTTTGAATGGGTCTTATAGCTCAAGGAGAGGCCCAGATGATTTTTATTTTTAAACGGGCGACGATCGCGCCGTTTACTTGTACAGAGGGACTTATACAATGAGTGAGGCCCAGAAAGTTTTTGTACAAGGGGGGATGGGTCTTACACTCTCTCAAGAGGCCCAAAGAGTTTTGAAAATGATTTATGAGGGTTGAATTAATCCAAAACCCTAATTTGTTTTCAAAATGTATTTAATTGAATAAAAATTCAATTAAAATGATCAAAAATTGTTTAACACATGGAAAACAAATTGTGATCTTGGATTAATGCTTCAAAAATTAAGTATTGACCTACAAAATAATTAGAAAGCATTAAAAGTTGCAAAATCAATGTAGAAAAAATATTTAAAATGCCAAAAACAATCAAAATATTAATTCTTTACAAAAATATCAATTATATGAAATAAATAATATTTTTGGGATTTTTTGTGAAAATAAAATATTTTAACATTTTTGTGAATTATTAAAAAAAGAATCAACTCAAAATCATTAAAACTCAGAGAGAAATTAATTTTTGAATCAATTAAACAAAATCACAAAATTCAAATATTTGAATTATTCAAAAATGGCGCCAAGAACAGCTAAAGAACACGCGCGTGTTCTTGGTTTCTCAGATTTGCGTTTTCTATCCAATCTCCATGAATACGTAATCATATCATGCAATCCACATATCATTATGCTCGTCTCAACCTCACGATCATGTCTATGTACTTTAATTTCATTTAAATTAAACATACAACAAGAAATCACGAAGAAACCTCAAGTACCCTAATTTCTGCATGAAGGCTAGGATTTTTGATACACGATTCAAACAATGCAATTAATTGAGGGAAAACATTCCATGCATGATTATGAACATATGGCCAAATTATTGTGCGAGGAAATATGCATAGATTGAGAGATGACCAAGTATATGCTTACCTCCAAGTCGTGACAGCAAGTTCAAAGTGATTTTTGATTTGGAGGTGTTACAGATGAGTGGTGATGATCTGAACAACTTCCCTACACCCTATGGATTGTGTTTTGATGGTTGGACTTTATTGAAATTGGCTGGATCATTTTGTGGTACCTCAGCTGCACTTTGGTTAAAACCTTAAGCAACCAGCTGGTGATTTTGTGAAATTGATGTTTCAGAAGTAATCTAAGTGTTTGATCAGCTCATATGTGATGTATGTGAGGTGTGTGAGTGATTGGTTTGATTGGAATTGCTCTCAAACTCAAAACCCGATAGCTACCTTGCTAAGAAAGGCATTTTTGCCAAGAGAAAGAGATTTTGAAGAAAGCATCTGTTAGATGGCTTTGGTGTGCTCAAACTGACCACAATTGAGCTCTATTTATAGTAGAGCAAGTTTGTTTTGCAAGGAATAGTGCATGGCAACTGGTAAGTAGGTTTGGCCAATGTTGTCCAATGAAAATCCAAGTCTCCTCTAGCCATTGACTAGAGGTTAGGGCACAGAGCTTTGGTTCCCTTGGTCTTGGATAAGTCTTGACTGTTTTCAGATGAGAATGGCTCAGTCCATGCCACCTTGATGGTTCCATTGAATGCCTCATTCCAAATTTGAAGTCTTGTCCCTATTTTGGCCATTCTAGGTTCAACATGCTATTTCTTGTTCCATGGACTTTGGAGGCTTGGCTCAGTGATTGTCCCCTTTAGATTCAATCCTCTGAGGTGTCCAAGTGGATAGGAGCAATTGAATTTGGCTGATTTTGGCAAATCGACCAAAGTTGCAAATTCTGCCTTGCCTTGACAGATTTCAGCAAGGCAACTTGGCAATGTTGTATCTCATGGTGTAGGTTGAATTTGGCAATGTTCTTGGCTATTTTGGAAAGCTCTTACATGATACAACAACTATTTAAACAAGTTTGGTTTTGATCTCTTTTGATTCCAAGTGAAAAATCCCCCTACATTTGGCAAAAAGTGAGGCAGAATCTGACTTGGTGAAAATTTCACTAAGTGTTGAAAAAAGAAACATTTTCACTTTTCAGCCACTTTCATCACTCCATAACTCAAAATCCTTAATGAATTGGAATGACTTGTAGTTAAAGTTTTTGTAGGTGATAATGAAGGCTACAAATCCATCTTTGGATGAGAAAAAATGGCCTTGTGGTTTAGGAGTTATGGTCCTTCAAAGTTGGTACCCTTGCCACTTTATTTTTAACTTAGAAAAATTTCTAAGTTTTATGGTTACCCCTTTTACAAGTTATCTCACTTTTCTTGATTTTTCTTGATGAATGATGATTCAAATCATACATTAACATCATTTTAGGGTTAAAAAACCATTTTGGTGAAAAATCTCAAAAAGTCAAAGTTGACTTTTGTGCACAGTTGACTTTTTATCAGATGAATTCCAAACTGTGCAATTCTTCAGGAAATCATGTCCTTGACCTAAATCAAACTTGATGGACATGTTCCATGGGTGTCATAGGGTGTATTTAATCATGTATTAGGGTTTGGGAGCATGTCCTGGTCAAAAGTCAAAGTTACAGTTGACTTTTCCCTTAAAACCCTAACTGTGGTGCAGATGAAATTGAGACTTGTTGCTCAAACTTCTTGGATCAATCCATTGTTCCAAATGGATCAATATGGTATATTAGAGACCCTCAAATCATGTCTTGAGGTCTTGGCTCATGGTTTGTCCCAAAAGTCAACTTAGGGGTGAATTAGGTCAAGAAACCCTAATTCCTGATTTTTGATGAATGCATCCCCTGAGGCAAAATTGACTTGATGCATGGGTTCATGAGGTTCCATGAAGTATATTAGGTCATGTTTTGGATCATTGCCTTGTGCCCAGATGAAAATTTCCATCTGGAGGCCCTGGTCGACCAAAACCCTAATTTGGTGATACTGGAGATCATGAGACTTGATCCACCTAGAAGGGAGCAACCTTGTGCTTAATCCTTGAAGTGGGAGCCCTTTTGATCCATTGTGGATGTTTGAGAGATTAGACAAGTTGAAGATCATGTCATTTCTTGATTGATCCTTTGTCTAAGCACTCAGAGAGGGCTTGAAACCCTAATTTTGATTGTAGTGGATGCTCACCCATCCTTGGGGAGACTAATGAAGCATAAAGGTACATCCATATTGTGATGATGATTTTCACAATGATGGGAAATCTAAGTGGTCAAAATTTGGGGTATTACAGATGCCCCTATTTAATCTTCTTGGACCCGAAGGTGTGAATGACGAAGGGATTCGGGCATTCGGGGTGCAAGAGGATTAAATATCAGAATACCCGAAATTTTGATGGCTATGAATGGCAGCTTACGCATTCATCTTCTTTAGCTAAGCAATGATGCTTAGAAAAGGTAAACTTCTCCTCGATCCTGGTTTCCTACCAAGAACTGGTCTCAGTCTCTGAAATGAACTTCCCCTCGTTCCTGGTTTCCTACCAAGGAACTGGTCTTAGTTTCTTTTGTCAACTTCCCCTCAATCCTGGTTTCCTACCAAGGACTGGTCTCAGTTTCTTTTGTCAATAAACTTTACTGACAAGGGACGCTATTCGTAGCGGTTTACCTTCAAACTTCTCGCCGAATTTTCCTGGGGAGATGCCATTTGACGGAAAAAGGTTTGATGTCAGACTTGCTGGGGAACCCAACGTCCGAGTTGTAGAGTTGCACAAACTTCTCTGTTGGAGACGCCATTTGTTTCTACTGGGGAAAGCAAGTCTCTTGAGAGACCGTTTTCATTTGGGATCTTTCATCATACTTTTCTCGGGATCTTCCCTGAGAAACGCCATATGATGGGGCCCAATTTTGAGGTGCCAATGACCTTTTCATCAGTGGTTTTTCGGAGCAAAACTGGCGTGCTGCCGAATCTCTGATCACGAGGCTTTCTCTGTGGATTTTCCTTAATCCGGGAAAGCAAGGATATCATCTTCAATGGAGAAGAGTGACATTTGTTGAAGGTTTTTTTTTTTGGCTTTTCAGAGGTTCAAATTATCAAAGTGGCCAAGGACTAACTTCTTTCCAGAATTAAACTGGAAGCGAGGTTGTTCAGACACAGTATTTCCTGACGAGGCAAGAACTGACAACTCGATTGAGAGGACTTCTACCACTAGGGGACAAGACCGACTAGAGTGATAGTGATGCAATATGAAATTTGAATGCAAATAAAAAAATGCATGATGTATGTATGTATATGCTGACAAAACAGACGCGACATACAGACTAATGGATGAACACAATTGGATACTCGGCCATCGCAGGGCGAAGAAGTACCGTTGATTCAAATAGCAATTCCACCTTGCTTAGGAGAGATAGTCCCGTTGGGAGCTATGTTAATCGGGCTTAGGAGATGAGAACTCGGCCGAGGCGTGTCAGACGAAACAAGGTCTCTGACACAGTTGATCCTTCATTCAGGCATACTGGCTTAGAAGGAGTACTTTGATTCTGCACTTTGAAGTTCGCTTACTTCGGGAGAAGCGATCGATGTTCTTCTGATTTTCAACAGTCAAAAGAAATGCCATCTTTAATTTAAAAGCAGAAAAAGTTTAACAAGTAAATTCATTTTTGTTTTATTTCAAGAATCGCTGATTAAATTTAAACAACGTCGTTCTGTAAAGCTAAAACAAGTAAAGAATTACAAACAAAAGCACAAGGGCTCAAATTTTATTGATAAGATGGAGATCAGCCAAACGCGTGATTCCAAAGAGTATATACAAAGTTAGAAAATGGTAATTTACAGGGAAAAGGGCTACGTTGAAACATAACGACCACTGTCCTTCTACCAACTTTGAATTCGGGGCATCCTGAGCTTCCGTCGAAGATGACCTTTGACTGGAGATTTCCTCTGATAGATGATGTTGTAACCGCTGCTGAGGGACTTGCCTCTGTTGAACATAGTTACTTGCCATTATCCCTAATTTTTGCCTGGATTGTACTATGAGATTTCCAATCCATCGGGATGATTTTTTTTCATGTCTCTAACTTTTACCTGGACCGCCCTTTCGGGTTTTCAATCCACCGAGACGTTTTTTTTTTTTAGTTTAGGCGAAGTATTTCTTGACTACATCAACATTCGTGGGGTAGGCAAATTCCTCTCCGTCCATGGTTGCAAGTCTCAAGGCGCCGCCTGAGAAAGCTTTCGTGACCACATAGGGGCCATCATAATTTGGGGTCCATTTGTCCCGAGAGTCAGTGAGAAATGATTGTATCTTCTTGAGCACGAGGTCTCCTTTTCTGAAGACACGAGGTCGAACCTTTTTGTCGAACGCCATCTTCATTCTCTATTGATACAACTGACCGTGGCATAGTGCCGTGACTCGTTTTTCCTCGATCAGATTCAATTCGTCGTGTCGACTTTGACACCATTCAGCTTCGGTGAGCTTCGCTTCCATCAATACCCGGATTGATGGGATCTCTACTTCTATGGGGAGCACTGCCTCCATGCCATATACTAGAGAGAAAGGGGTTGCCCCTGTTGAAGTACGGACAGATGTGCGATAACCATGAAGAGCAAAGGGTAGCATTTCGTGCCAATCTTTATAGGTTACAACCATCTTTTGAACAATCTTTTTGATGTTCTTGTTAGCCGCTTCTACCGCTCCGTTCATCTTGGGTCGGTAGGGAGATGAGTTATGGTGTTCGATCTTGAACTCTGCACACAACTCTTTCATCATCTTATTGTTCAAGTTAGACCCATTATCATTAATGATCTTGCTTGGAACACCATAACGGCAGATGATATTGTTTTTGATAAATTGGACCACCACTTGTCGGGTTACATTGGCGAATGACGCTGCTTCGACCCACTTGGTGAAATAGTCAATGGCTACCAGGATGAACCGATGTTCGTTTGAAGCCTTGGGCTCAATCATACCAATCATATCGATTCCCCATATGGAAAATGGCCACGGGGAAGAAATAACTTTGAGATGTGATGGCGGTACATGAATTTTGTCGGAGTATATCTGACACTTGTGACACCTCCTCATGTATTTGTAGCAGTCAGATTCCATTGTCAACCAATAGTACCCGGCCCTGAGAATTTTTCTCGCCATTGTGTGTCCGTTGGCATGAGTGCCAAAGGATCCTTCATGAATTTCTTTCATGAGTACGTCTGCTTCTGGTCTGTCGACGCATCGGAGCAAGACCATGTCAAAATTTCTCTTATAAAGAGTGTCACCGCTCAGGAAGAAGTTTCCAGCCAATCTTCTGAGGGTCTTTCTATCTTTTCTGAGTGCCCCAGATGGGTACTCTTATTTCTGAAGGAAGCATTTGATATCGTGATACCAAGGTCTGTCGTCTATGACTACTTCAATCGTGAAGATGTAAGCGGGCCGTTCAAGGCGCATTATGTCGATCTTAGGTATGTCATTCCATCGACCTACACTAATCATGGAAGAGAGAGTGGCTAATGCATCAGCCATGTGATTCTCATCACGAGGGATGTGATGAAAGTTGACTCTGTTGAAGAAGGGTAACAACCTCCTTGCATAGTCTTTGTAAGGAATCAATCCTGATTGGTATGTGTTCCAATCTCCTTTTATCTGGTTAATAACCAGGGCTGAATCGCCGTATACGTCCAAGTTTTTGATCCTTAAATCAATCGCTTCTTCGAGACCCATGATACATGCTTCGTATTCGGCCTCGTTGTTCGTACATTTGAATGTAAGTCGAGCGGTGAAAGGAATGTGGGAACCCTGAGGGGTAACAATGATTGCCCCAATTCCGTTTCCATAATGATTGACTGCTCCGTCAAAGATAAGTCCCCACTGGGAACCTGGTTCTGGCCCTTCACTGGGTAGCGGTTCATCGCAATCTTTCATCTTTAGATACATGACATCTTCGTCTGGGAAGTCAAACCCGATTGATTCTTGATCGTCAATCGGTTGATGAGCCAAATAATCGGCTAAAATACTTCCCTTAATGGCTTTCTGAGCGTGGTACTCTATGTCATATTCTGATAACAGCATCTGCCAACGGGCAATTCTTCCCGTGAGAGCAGGTTTTTCGAAAACGTACTTGATTGGATCCATTTCGGAGACCAACCAAGTAGTATGACGAATCATGTACTGGCGAAGACGTTTGGCTGCCCAAGCCAAAGCACAACAAGTTTTCTCAAGCATTGTGTACCGAGTTTCACAGTCGGTGAATTTCTTGCTTAGATAGTAAATGGCAGACTCTTTCCGTTTAGTTTCGTCTTGTTGGCCAAGTACACATCCCATTGAGTCCTCTAGGACTGTGAGGTATATGATCAGTGGTCTTCCTTCCACTGGAGGTGATAGAATCGAAGGATTCAATAGATATTCCTTGATACTATCGAAGGCAGTTTGGCAGTCTTCTGACCAAACGCAATCCTGGTTCTTTTTGAGTAATTTGAAAATCGGCGCACACGTCGTGGTCATAAGGAATATGAATCTGGAGATGTAGTTCAAACGTCCCAGGAATCCTCTGACTTATTTTTCAGTTTTCGGAGAAGGCATTTCTTGAATGGCCTTGACCTTGTCAGGATCAACCTCAATTCCTTTCTGGCTGACGATGAACCCTAGTAGTTTCCCCGAACGGACACCGAAGGTGCACTTGTTGGGATTCAAGCGGAGCTTGAATTTTCTTAGACGTTCAAACAATTTTGACAGATGTTCAACGTGCTCATCCTCTGTTCTTGATTTTGCAATCAAATCATCGACATATACCTCGATTTCCTTATGTATCATGTCATGAAACAGAGTAGTCATGGCCCTTGATAGGTTGCCCCGACATTCTTCAAACCGAACGGCATTACCTTGTAACAAAAGGTACCCCATGGGGTAATGAACGAAGTTTTCTCCATGTCTTTCGGCGCCATTTTGATCTGGTTATAGCCCGAGAATCCATCCATGAAGGAGAAAACTTTGAACTTTGTTGTGTTGTCTACCAGCATGTCAATGTGTGGTAAAGGAAAGTCATCCTTTGGACTTGCCTTGTTCAGATCTCTGTAATCAACACACATTCGGACCTTTCCGTCCTTTTTGGGAACGGGTACGATGTTGGCTAACCATTGAGGATATTGAGATGTAGCGAGGAAACCCGCGTCGATCTGTTTCTGTACCTCCTCCTTGATTTTGATGGCCATGTCCGGGTGAGTGCGTCTCAACCTTTGCTTTACTGGCGGACATTCTGATCTCAACGGTAAGTGATGTTCCACGATGCTGGTATCCAACCCTGGCATATCCTGATAGGACCAAGCGAATACATCGGGAAACTCTTTGAGAAGCTTTATCAAACCCTCTCTGGCAGTTGGACTGAGCAATGCTCCGATCCTGATTTCTTTTCTCTCTTTTTCTGAACCCAAGTTTACCGTTTCCAACGGCTCTTTGTGAGGTTCAATGGGCCTTTCCTCTTGTCTGAGTAGTCGGGAGATCTCTTCTGGAATTTGGTCGTCATTTTCTTCTTCAGCCTCGAATACCGGGAACTCAAAGTTGGGAGAAGGCATCGGATCGTATGTTTCAACGGGGTATAAAACAAGCAATCTGCATGACGTGATGATTCGTGTTTAGAAGAGATAGAGAAAATGCAAGTGTGTGCAGTGTTTTTTTTTTGTTTTACTGCTTGTTTTTATTATTGAATGTTTTTTAGGATTACCATTTTCTGAAAAAGCAAAAAGAGAAAACAGCAATTAATGCGGAAATTACAGAACGACGTTATTTTATTAATGAATAAGTCGAATCTTGAAACTACAGCCCTATAAAACAAAACTCTGTCGCTTTGGGCAAAGCGAAGAGGGAAATTTACAGAAAACGAGCCCAATCAAAATATCTGTTTCACCTGGGCAGGGTGAAAGGTTAAAGATGGCAATTACTTTGACTGACGAACGACCTTCGGCACATCGACAGCAACCCACTGGCGGCGAACTCCTCGGTGAATCACAAAGTCTGGCACCTTCCTTGATTTGTCTTCAGAAATTACGCTGATTTCTGGTGGAGCAGGATCATTGGAATCTGTCTCCCAAGCAGAATTGTCGTAGGAGAATTCCTCAGTTGTATTTTGCATAGCATTTGTGCTCTCAGCTGTATCTCCCCATCCAGTTGACTGGATATCCTCGAGCCTGATACGAGAGCTTTCGGGAGCAGTGTACTTGACCATAAAGTCAAATTTTCCACTTGGTTGTCCCATAGTGTCCCAAACTTCTTTGGAACTAGAGGAGTCATCTTTCTCGATGACGTTGACCTCGGGAAAAGCATAGTTGATGAATTCTAGTCCTGCGAACGTTGCAAATTCATCTTCATGTTGAGTAGTTTCTGAATGACCTGAGTGTTGATCCCATGACATGGCGGGGACACAGGTATTCTGTTCAATGACGCTCAGCTGAGCTTCATTACTCGGCTGACTTTCTTGCCCCAAGTTTCCTGGGTAAGGCTGCCACATTGGCAGGCCATCCATCGGGCCATAGTAATTGTGGTCAAAGTTGTCTTTCATCGGAGTGTCCTCCTCTAATGAATTTGGCGGAGCACGGCATCCTTCCGGATCACAATCTCCGTAGATCATTTCGACATCTGACCTGGGTATAAATCTCGGACTTTCCGTAGGAAAGCAAAAAGGCATAGGCACCTCTTCCTGAGACATATAGCCGTCCTTGTTAAGGTAGGACTTCCATTCTTCATCCGTGTCAGAGGGATCTTCCTTATTGATAGCATGAACTGTCTAAGACACTGGGTGAAGAAAACCTCCACTGTGGAAGAAGTTTTGAAGGGGATGAAGACTTTCATCGTTGGCGGCTGTCTGGGTACAGGTTGCAGAAAAACCAAGACCCTTCTTTGTTTTATTGTCAATAGGAATGACAAGCCGTCCCCATCCGGTTGTATCGGTACTCTCGACCGCTTTGATAGCATCGTTGTATGAGGAAATCGAGGTTCCTTCTTTGAACTGACTGTCCTTGCTCACCGATAGTGCTTGGAACTGAGTTCCAATAACCTCCTCGGGTTCCACACAAGTAGATGATGATAAGTTACTCACAAGCAAGGCTTGTTCCCCACAAACCGTGACAAGTTGATCATTCTTGACGAACTTTAGCTTTTGGTGGAGGGTTGAAGTAACCGCTCCAGCCTGATGTATCCAAGGTCTTCCTAATAAACAACTGTATGTTGCCCGGATGTCCATGACCTGGAAAGTGATTTGGAAAGTGTGGGGACCAATAGTTATGGGAAGATCAACTTCGCCGATAACTGTTTTTCTGGATCCGTCGAATGCTTTGACGACGACCTCGCTGACTCTCATCGGAGGGCCCTTGAATGATAATTGCATCAGAGTGGACTTCGGCATAACATTCAGGGCTGACCCTGTGTCTACCAGTACGTTGGCTAAAGCATCGCCCTGGCAGTTAATTGTAATGTTGAGCGCCATGTTATGACGGCGACCCTCTTCAGGTAATTCCTCATCACTAAATCCCAAATTATTGCAGGAAGTGATGTTAGAGACAATGCTATCGAATTGTCTGATTGTTACATCCTGTTCCACAAAGGCTTGCTCCAAGACTTTCTGTAGAGCCTCTCTGTGTGCTTCTGAACTGAGTAACAGTGATAATACTGAGATCTTTGAAGGAGTCTGTAACAGTTAATCAACAATGTTGTATTCACTCCTTTGGATGAGCTTTAGCATCTCATCTTTGTCTTTTGAAAGGTCGGGATTACTAGATTGACCGACTGGCGGATCAGGAATTTCTGCCTGAAGTTCCTTTTCTTTGTTGGATTCCTCAACACCTCGGTTGAAGATTCGACCACTCCGTGTTACACGACTGATGTCTGCAATATTCACGACGGAGGGTAATGGAATTTCCTTTCCATTTTCAACTGTTGTTGCACCGTATTTGTAAGGGATCGCCTTAGCTGATTCATACGGTAATGGTCCCGGCAGATAGATGACTATGGGAACCTTCTAATTTTTCTGACCATCATAAGTAACCTCGATCTGTTCCTGGTTGGGAACTCTGGATTTATCAAGTAGAGGAATGATGGCAAAAACATCCCTGGTCCTGTGATGACCAGAGATCGTGACAACATCCTCAACTTGCTCGGCAAGGTAGTTCGGCGACCAAGTGATAGGTCCTGAACCTGGATATGGACGAATTTCTCCATGATCGACCTGACCCTGAAGAGCTGCTCTCACAAGGTAACACCCTTGGTTACTTTCCGAACAGACGCTACAACTGTCATAGTTGTGTGGTGGCACCTAGCCACGCCCACTTTGAATACAATGTAACCTCACTAGGTTACCTTCCATTGATTGGACATCCTGACTTTGACGACGAGTAGGATTCCTGTGATTGATACTAATCTGCTGAGTATCTTCGTCCATATAGATTGGCATCCACCAGTGATTTAACAAGTGCTGAAGTGCCTCCTGGACAAGGGTACAACCTCGATCGTTTTTGCAACCTGCTTTACAGTTTTGATAGTCATGTGATATTAAGAATCCAAGTCGGACCTGCTCAGCATGTAACTCTACCAGGTTGGTATTCATTACGCGGATATCGAATATTTGAACCATGTTGATTTGATAGGAGTTCCTATCATCGTAGTCTTGGATCCATCCAAGATCCATCTGACGCTGGAGGGCCTCATGTATGAAAGAGCATCCCTGTTTGTTTACCGAGCAAATCAGACAGGAACTGTAATCGTGTCGCGGTAGATTATGATACTGGCTTTGCCTTGAGTGCATCGCCACCAAGTTGACATTCATCGCACGGATGTCGTGGTTTTGAATGACGTTGGAATTCGTGTAAACCATGTTAACTCCACGAACTCGGTGCTCTTGGATCCATCTAAGATCCATTTGTTCCTGTAGAGCTGCTTGCACCACAGAACATCCTTGGTTGTCTTTAGAGCAGATATCACACTGGTGATAATTATGAGGTGGCACATGGCCATATCCACTCTGTCTACAATGCATCTTGACCAGATTGGTCTTTAACAAGAGTACATCATGAATTTGATAGACATTGCTAGTCTCTTTCTCAATCAGATTGACTGCAGTTTTCTCATGTTGAGGCAGCGGGTTCGTAAGAACATTAGGATTCGTATCTTTGAAAGATAAGAGCCCGCTCCTAACAAGCTTTTGCACGTCGGATTTGAAATTGAGACAAGTCTCAATGTTATGCCCTGAACCTCCTTGATGATAAGGGCATGTCTGATCCACTTTAAACCAAAAAGGCGGATTTTCCGGAACTGAAAGGGGAGACTTAGTCTGGATGTGCCCCTTAGCCAGCAGTAACGGAAACAGCTCTGCGTACGTTACGGGTATAGGATCAAATCCTGGTGGCCGTGTTGTACGGTTGTTGTTATATGGAGGACGAGCCTGCTAAAAAGGCTGTTGTGTCCTTTGTTGGTCAGGTTGGCTCTGTGCAACCTGAGGTTGATACATAGAAACAGGCGCGGGGCCGATAGCAGGAGTAACAGCTGCTATTGGCTGATAACGTCGTCTTTGCTTTCCGAGAGATATATTCCCAATATCTTGCTCTTTTTTCTTAGGGAGAGCACTACCGTATTTTTTAGTACCGCTCGTTGATCCAGTGTCTTTTACCAAACGTCCTTCTCGGACGGCTTCCTCAAGACGTACACCCATGCCAACCATTTCGGTGAAATCACTGGGCGCACTGGCAACCATTCGGTCATAGTAAAATGAGCTTAAGGTCTTTAAGAAGATCTTTGTCATCTCTTTTTCCTCAAGAGGTGGACAAATTTGAGCGGAAATTTCACGCCACCTCTGAGCATACTCCTTAAAGGTTTCCTTGTCCTTTTGCGACATTGATCTGAGTTGATCTCTGTCGGGTGCCATGTCCAAATTGTACTTGTATTGTTGGACGAAGGCAGTACCAAGATCTCTGAATGTACTGATCGTAGTACGGTTTAAACCCATGTACCATTTGAGTGCGGCACCGGTTAAACTATCCTGGAAGTAGTGAATCAGCAGGTCCTGATTCTCCGTCTGAGCTGACATCCGCCAAGCGTACATCACCAGATGGCTCTGAGGGCAAGAGTTACCCTTGTATTTTTCAAAGTCGGGCACTTGGAACTTGTGCGGGACTTTCACATTTGGGACCAAGCAGAGGTCTGCGGCGTCCTTTCCAAATAGATCCTGACCGCGAATGGCTTGCAGCTCTTTCTGCATTTCCAAGAACTGCTCCTGGAATTCATCCATTCTGTCAAACATAGTTTCCTTCTTACCAGAAGGTGTCTGTGGAATCTGTCCTTCCGGGACAGTGTGCACCACAGGGGGTGGTACCGTGACTACGGCAGTAAGTCTTGGCGCCTCCCGAAGTTTGTAACCTTCAGGAGTCTTAAGTATACCCCTGGAATCTTCGCTTTCCCGAAGTTTGTAACCTTCAGGCCCAGCGGCTTCTGTTGCGATTCCCTGATCTTCAGTGATCGGCAGAACATATCCTTCCGGGATATAGTTAACAGGCATGCCCCAAGGACGATCTTTCGGCATCTGATACCTAGGATCATACTTTTCTATGATGGGCGTTGAGGTGATCTCTGAGATCACAGTTCTTTGTAGCTGAGCTTCTGCCATGGCTTGCATGTCGTTACGAAGCTTTCTCATATCCTCTCTCAGAGCGTCGATCTCTTCTTTCAACTCTCTGTTTTCTTCCTCAAGATCATCCATCCTTTTCTGACGATTGGCCCGAGTATTATACGAATGAGACAGTTTGACTCTAGAATCGAGACACAAATGTGAGATTCGTAGGGAAGAAGAATACGCGATGTGAGAATGATAAATGCAATGATTATATTAATTGTTTTTTTGGTTTAATCAAAATAAACTTCGACAATTAGATTGCAAATATCAAACAGTGGGGAAACCCCTTTTTATTGAATTCCAAAGGATTACAGAAATGGAAATACAGTAGATTACAAAGTGCAGAAACAGAAACCTAAACTAATGGGTCCCGAGTCCTCTTCTTTGACCGGGGCGCTTGGGCCGTTGTCGGGTTGTCATTCCTTTGCCAGGTGAAAGGAGCGAGCAAATTCCTTTGGTCATCTTGATTCTCTACAGCATGCTGCTCCAAAATTTCAATCAGAGCATCTTTCTCTTTCAGTAATTGCTGTATTTGGATACACTCCACGTCGAGGGTGCGGTACTTGTTCTTCCAAGACCTTCTTTCCTTTTGAACTTTGTTGAGAGTAACCTGAAGCCTTTCAGTTTCCGTCATGAAGTACATGACAATTTCCCTCGGCGGAAGAATTCCGTAACGAGGATAAGGCATCTTTAGCTTGAGAGCTCTAGTTTGTACCCAGTGGAGATAAGGCTCCACCGAGACGCAGTTCGGTTTTCCCAGAGACTCTCGTCCTTTCTTATGAACCTGTTTCCAAGCTTGCACTATTTCCATCTTTAGTGCACTGTCATTTTCTCCTTCTTTGAAGAAAAGACCTTCCAGATGAACACCCAGTGGGATGTGTCTCATCGGGTATCCAAATTGACGAAGAACCAATGTCGGATGATAGTTGATTCCTCCCTTAGTTCCTATGAGGGGTACGCTGGGGAAGTTTCCACAACGGTCAATGATTCTAATTCCCTCATAAATCCTATTACACCAATCTATATCAGAGTTGGTGAGAGACATGATCTTCTGCGACCAACGTAAAATACTCTTGCAATCCCAAAAAGCAGCAGACTTGGGCAAGTGAGAGATAAACCATTTGTAGAGCAAAGGTACACAGCATGTGATCTCCCCTCCGCTGTACAAATTTCCCAAGTGTACAGAATGATACGCATCTGCGAGCAAAGTCGGCACAGGGTTTCCAATGAGAAAAACCTTAATAGCGTTGATATCGATGAAGTTATTGATGTTAGGAAACAAAAATAACCCGTAGGTGAGCAAGACAAAGATGCTTTCAAAAGCAGTCATGTTCCCTATACTAGCGAAGTATAGAGCCTTTTTTGTCAAGAACTGGGCTGGCAAACCTTGGATGCCGCCCTTAGTGGTCATGTGAGTCCTGACCTCAGACTCGTCCAAATGAATTGCTCTTGCAATAGTCTGATTCTTTGGAATTTCTTCCAGTCCAGAAAATGGAGCTCGATTAGTGATATATAAATCAGTCAGATGAGAATACTCCTCCAGCGTTGGTGCAAGCTGGTAATCCGGGAATGTGAAACAATGATAAACCGGATCGTAGAACTGAATGAGCGCGTCCATGATCCCCTTAATCACATGGACTCTTAACAGTGGTAGCAAACCACCGTGCTTGGCTCTGAAAGCCTCTGGGTTAACGATCATCCTCGCTAACTTTCTCAAATCCCCTAATTTTGGAACCTTGAAGGTATACTAATGAGTTCTCCTTCTACCGAAATCCATTAATGAAATCTTTTTCTCTGATATTTGCAATCACAGTCTTAGTTTAATTTGAAAAACAGAGAGACTAGAAGAGAAATTTTTTGAATGTTTTAATGTTTTATTAAATGAATGCATGAATGCAGCACACAAAAACATAGAAAAAACATGGGGTCAGAGGGTCGTTGTCATGAAGTCAAGGCTCTACCCATCCCCCAAAGGTTTATACTAGGGTGATTTTTGTACCTGTACTCATTATCATCAGCTCCTCCCAAGAAAGCAAGACAACAAGCGGATCGCCAGCGAGTTGTAAAGCAATCTTAGAGTAATTGCCATTCACCGAGAATAGATCACCAGGCTCAAATGAGGGTAGTATCGCGTAACAACTATTTCCAATAGTTTCCGCACTACGAAAGGGTTTGGCTTTTCTAGGTGTATACTCAATCTCACCACATGCGGCATCACACGCATTCCCAGTAACAGAAAAATAAACACGTATAGCAATTAGGAAAAGCAGTATATATATTTGTCCTAATCATCCTAGACTTATAAAGCTATGATTCCTAAGTTCCTGACAGAAATGGGTTCCCCGACGGAAGCCCCAATCTGTGGTATTCACACAAGAGATGAAAAGAAAAAAGGAAAACAGAGACCGGCCCCACGGTGGGCGCCACTTTTCTGTAGCGAGCGATTTTGGACGCGGTTCTTAAGCGCTAGTCGCTCTCTGCGGTTTGAGCTTAAAACTACAGGTCGATTCATTTTTTATCCTATTGTGAGCTGAATAAGGAAGGGAAATAGATGTCTCCAATTAACCCTGCTTGCATACTGAGTTTAAACAGCGGTCTGTTAGGTTACGGATGCTATCAATGTGGGGGGGCCTCTGTACTGGTTATTTGTATTTTCGCCAATACTGTTTTCTTTCTTTTTACCTGGGCAGAAGGTTTCTGGCCGGGAACAAGGATTAGGATGTTAGGACTGGTGCTTTTGAAATACTGCTTTTGATTGACGGAGATATGGGATTTGGGTTTTTTGTTGATTGCGCTCGCTAAGATCTTTTCTTTAGATCTTATGCCTACGTATTCCCGTTTACCGAAACAGGAAAATCAGAGCGTTCGTAGTTCCTCCTATTCTATGGGAGGAAATTGGTTTTTGGTGTCTTGTTCAAAGCCCAAGACGTGAAGCGAAAGGTGATTTGTATCTTGTTCAAAGCCCAAGATGTGAAGCTGAAAGGTCTATTTGTGTCTTGTTCAAAGCCCAAGACGTGAAGCTGAAAGACCTCGGCTTTAGAGAGAATTTGTCATCTCTAAAGAGGGGAGAAGGAGAATTACTTTAACTGGGATACGCGGATCCGAGCAATGCCATAATTTCCGAAGAAAGGATTTTAACCTGAAGGAGAAGACTTTAACTCAGTGTAGAGCAATGCCATCTTTCCTTAGGAATTTCTCATGCTAAAAGAGGGACAATGGCATGGATGTAGATGATCCAGAGGCTTGCCGCTTACAGCGATTAGATGATGGGAAAGGAGTTATTGATGTTTGTGTACTGTGAACGAGGCACAGCTTTGATGCTAAAAGGTTAATTGGACTAACCAGTGGTTTTCTTATACGAAGCCTAAGAGGAGGCTAATTTCCGCTAGGAAAATCATTATACAAAGCCTAAGAGGAGGCTATTTTGTGTCCCGTATAAAGCCCGAGAGAGAGGCTAAAAGGGTTGACTCAACAGGAGAATCTTTTATACTCAACAAGAGAGTGATTTTGTATCTCGTATGAAGCCCGAGATGGAGGCAAAAGGGGTGATTTACTCAATGAGAGAGTCTCTTATGTGTCTCGTACGAAGCCCGAGAGAGAGGCGAAAAGGTTGTTTTACTCCACTGGGGAGAATTTTGGTATCTCGTACGAAACCCGAGATGGAGGCTATTGTAATTGTTTCAGTTGAGTGACAGATCCAGTATACTGATTTTAAAAGAGAAAATCAGTTCTTATATGAGTAACACTGTACACAGGGATTTGATTTGAGGATCGGGGATATTTCCTTCTCTTTGAAGAAACGGGAAATCCAAAGGGTGTCGAGACTGTCCGAGTCTGCGGGTTTCCTTCCTATTTAACGAAGGGTGCTTGAGAATGTCTTTGAGACTCAAGGAAGTTAGACTGTCCGTGTCTAGAGTTTTATCTTTTGTATTATTCCTTGAGAAATAGTAGTAGACTCTATGAAAGGACTGTTCTATGAGGATGACTATGTTATGTTCCTATACCTCTAGAAGGTCGTCGGGACAATTTGTACGAAGCCCAAGAGGAGGCTGGAAACTTTTAAGAAGCCGACGGGTCCTTGTACGAAGCCCAAGAGGAGGCTATCATTCCCGGAGGAAGAGATCATTATATGAAGCCAAAGAGGAGGCTGTGAATACTTCTAAGAAGCCGTAGTGTCCTTGAATAATGCCCAAGAGGAGGCCGATGCTTTTAAGAAGCCCGTGGGCCTTATCATCTCCTTTCCATTAGGAGAGATAACTCTTTTAGAGATAAAAACCACTGGTAAACGTGCGAGGTTTACTATCCAGCGACTTTTATCTTTTAAAGAGGGTTCCTTAGTTAAGGTCCAAGATTATGACCGTAGTGGGTACCCAAATCCCGAGACATTCAAGGCAAGTTATCCACAAGGAATAGATCAAGTCAGGAAAGTTCGAGAATTTGGAAGAAACTCAAAGATGCCATTCACGGAGAATACATTCATCTTGGGGAGTAGAGCTTCTTGACGATTCCTAAGGAGGACTGCCGAAGAGAAGACTGTATCTGGTGCTCCTATTGAGGATCTAGGCGTCTATTTCTACGAATAAATGAAACGGCGTCACCTAGTTCTAGACGTAGTTGCCGGGGAAACTCGAAATATCTATACTATTATTACACAGTAGATATGAGTTTATGAAAGGAGACTTACAGTGAGCAGCCCCACAATACAGTTATATATATATGAGTTTGTGAAAGGAGACTTACAGTGAAACAGCCCCACAATACAGTTATATATATATATATGAAAGCGGTAAATGAAAGCGATAACCACTTACTCGGTTGTAGAGCTTCCATGCTGTTTGGTTAGTTGTTCAACAAAGAAAGATTGAAAATAACAGTATATATTCAAAATCAAAGGAGAAAGTGCTTTGAAAAAGAAAGATTTGGGGCTTACAGCTCAAGGAGAGGCCCAGGGTTTTATCAGTGAGCGCACTGTTTGACTTCGTACAGCGGGACTTATACAAGTGACTGGGGCCCAAAAATGGTTTTCTGTACAAAGGGATGGGTCTTACACTCTCTCAAGAGGCCCAAAAAGGTTTAAAGGAAGAAGAGTGGGGCTTATAACACGAGGGTAGGCCCAAATGATTTTTCGTTTAAAAATGGCGATCGCGCCGAGGTTTTCTTTTAACGCAGAGGGACTTATACAATAAGTGAGGCCCAAAATGTTTTGGTTAAAAGGGGGATTGGGTCTTACACTCTAATAGAGGCCCAAAGTGTTTTGAATGGGTCTTATAGCTCAAGGAGAGGCCCAGATGATTTTTATTTTTAAACGGGCGACGATCGCGCCGTTTACTTGTACAGAGGGACTTATACAATGAGTGAGGCCTAGAAAGTTTTTGTACAAGGGGGGATGGGTCTTACACTTTCTCAAGAGGCCCAAAGAGTTTTGAAAATGATTTATGAGGGTTGAATTAATCCAAAACCCTAATTTGTTTTCAAAATGTATTTAATTGAATAAAAATTCAATTAAAATGATCAAAAATTGTTTAACACATGGAAAACAAATTGTGATCTTGGATTAATGCTTCAAAAATTAAGTATTGACCTACAAAATAATTAGAAAGCATTAAAAGTTGCAAAATCAATGTAGAAAAAATATTTAAAATGCCAAAAACAATCAAAATATTAATTCTTTACAAAAATATCAATTATATGAAATAAATAATATTTTTGGGATTTTTTGTGGAAATAAAATATTTTAACATTTTTGTGAATTATTAAAAAAAGAATCAACTCAAAATCATTAAAACTCAGAGAGAAATTAATTTTTTAATCAATTAAACAAAATCACAAAATTCAAATATTTGAATTATTCAAATATGGCGCCAAGAACAGCTGAAGAACACGCGCGTGTTCTTGGTTTCTCAGATTTGCGTTTTCTATCCAATCTTCATGAATACGTAATCATATCATGCAATCCACATATCATTATGCTCGTCTCAACCTCACGATCATGTCTATGTACTTTAATTTCATTTAAATTAAACATACAACAAGAAATCACGAAGAAACCTCAAGAACCCTAATTTCTGCATGAAGGCTAGGATTTTTGATACACGATTCAAACAATGCAATTAATTGAGGGAAAACATTCCATGCATGATTATGAACATATGGCCAAATTATTGTGCGAGGAAATATGCATAGATTGAGAGATGACCAAGTATGTGCTTACCTCCAAGTCGTGACAGCAAGTTCAAAGTGATATTTGATTTGGAGGTGTTACAGATGAGTGGTGATGATCTGAACAGCTTCCCTACACCCTATGGATTGTGTTTGGATGGTAGGACTTGATTGAAATTGGCTGGATCATTTTGTGGTACCTCAGCTGCACTTTGGTTAAAACCTTGAGCAACCAGCTGGTGATTTTGTGAAATTGATGTTTCAGAAGTAATCTAAGTGTTTGATCAACTCATATGTGATGTATGTGAGGTGTGTGAGTGATTGGTTTGATTGGAATTGCTCTCAAACTCAAAACCCGATAGCTACCTTGCTAAGAAAGGCATTTTTGCCAAGAGAAAGAGATTTTGAAGAAAGCATCTGTTAGATGGCTTTGGTGTACTCAGACTGACCACAATTGAGCTCTATTTATAGTAGAGCAAGTTTGTTTTGCAAGGAATAGTGCATGGCAGCTGGTAAGTAGGTTTGGCCAATGTTGTCCAATGAAAATCCAAGTCTCCTCTAGCCATTGACTAGAGGTTAGGGCACAGAGCTTTGGTTCCCTTGGTCTTGGATAAGTCTTGACTGATTTCAGATGAGAATGGCTCAGTCCATGCCACCTTGATGGTTCCATTGAATGCCTCATTCCAAATTTGAAGTCTTGTCCCTATTTTGGCCATTCTAGGTTCAACATGCTATTTCTTGTTCCATGGACTTTGGAGGCTTGGCTCAGTGATTGTCCCCTTTAGATTCAATCCTCTGAGGTGTCCAAGTGGATAGGAGCAATTGAATTTGGCTGATTTTGGCAAATCGACCAAAGTTGCAAATTCTGCCTTGCCTTGACAGATTTCAGCAAGGCAACTTGGCAATGTTGTATCTCATGGTGTAGGTTGAATTTGGCAATGTTCTTGGCCATTTTGGAAAGCTCTTACATGATACAACAACTGTTTGAACAAGTTTGGTTTTGATCTCTTTTTATTCCAAGTGAAAAATCCCCCTACATTTGGCAAAAAGTGAGGCAGAATCTGACTTAGTGAAAATTTCACTAAGTGTTGAAAAAAGTAACATTTTCACTTTTCAGCCACTTTGATCACTCCATAACTCAAAATCCTTAATGAATTGGAATGACTTGTAGTTGAATTTTTGTAGGTGATAATGAGGGCTACAAATCCATCTTTGGATGAGAAAAAATGGCCTTGTGGTTTAGGAGTTATGGTCCTTCAAAGTTGGTACCCTTGCCACTTTATTTTTAACTTAGAAAAATTTCTAAGTTTTATGGTTACCCCTTTTACAAGTTATCTCACTTTTCTTGATTTTTCTTGATGAATGATGATTCAAATCATACATTAACATCATTTTAGGGTTAAAAAACCATTTTGGTGAAAAATCTCAAAAAGTCAAAGTTGACTTTTGTGCACAGTTGACTTTTTATCAGATGAATTCCAAACTGTGCAATTCTTCAGGAAATCATGTCCTTGACCTAAATCAAACTTGATGGACATGTTCCATGGGTGTCATAGGGTGTATTTAATCATGTATTAGGGTTTGGGAGCATGTCCTGGTCAAAAGTCAAAGTTACAGTTGACTTTTCCCTTAAAACCCTAACTGTGGTGCAGATGAAATTGAGACTTGTTGCTCAAACTTCTTGGATCAATCCATTGTTCCAAATGGATCAATATGGTATATTAGAGACCCTCAAATCATGTCTTGAGGTATTGGCTCATGGTTTGTCCCAAAAGTCAACTTAGGGGTGAATTAGTCAAGAAACCCTAATTCCTGATTTTTGATGAATGCATCCCCTGAGGCAAAATTGACTTGATGCATGGGTTCATGAGGTTCCATGAAGTATATTAGGTCATGTTTTGGATCATTGCCTTGTGCCCAGATGAAAATTTCCATCTGGAGGCCCTGGTCGACCAAAACCCTAATTTGGTGATACTGGAGATCTTGAGACTTGATCCACCTAGAAGGGAGCAACCTTATGCTTAATCCTTGAAGTGGGAGCCCTTTTGATCCATTGTGGATGTTTGAGAGATTAGACAAGTTGAATATCATGTCATTTCTTGATTGATCCTTTGTCTAAGCACTCAGAGAGGGCTTGAAACCCTAATTTTGATTGTAGTGGATGCTCACCCATCCTTGGGGAGACTAATGAAGCATAAAGGTACATCCATATTGTGATGATGATTTTCACAATGATGGGAAATCTAAGTGGTCAAAATTTGGGGTATTACACAGTGATCATCAGGACAAAGCATTTATGGATTGATTTAAAGGGTATTGGGTCATGGTCAATTGAGCTTACTGATTGAATTTTTCGAATTCATTGAGGAAAGGAGTTTGGTACGAATTGGGAGTCTGATTGGAATTAGACATGTCAAGATTAGTCATTTGGGCTACTTGGAATTCGAGATTCAATGCCATTTTAAACCACGTCATTTTTACATATGTTGACCAAAGTCAAGTGAACCACCTAAGTCCATGTGGATCATCCGCGACAAATAGATGTTGAATACATTTTTTTGGCAAATGCTTCATCTATATACGTCACCAAAATTTGTTTATCCGCATACAAAATATCAAACAAACCAAGAACCAATCGGCACACACATTCGTTGTGATCTGCAACCTGATGCAATTTTGGCTTATTGTGCAGCGTATGACCATAGTTCTGGCCACACACTTTTTGTTGTCTTCTCAGTGTTGCTTTCTTTTCTTTTCTTTTTATTGGCAGGCATATTTCTGGTAACTTTGAGTAGATTTTTAATTAACTCTTATCTTTGAGAAGAGGCTCCAAACAGTTATGTGGTTGAATAGCGTGTTGAATGAGCATATACTACTATTTGCTAAAACAATATTTAGGATATATACATTTAATGTTCACCGCAACTCTTGCTTCTCAATGTTTGTTTTGTTATACGTGGCTCATGACTTCATCATAGCAAAGTTCTTAACAACAGCCAAAACAATGAGTACAAAATTGAAAGTTCATGGAAAGAATAAATTTAGAGCAGTGTGGATACGTAGGCACGAGACGGCGATGTCTTGGTGAGCAACCTTTCCCCCACAAATCCGTAGTCCGTCAAACTACGTCGACTCTGATTCTTCATTCGTCCATGAAGATACGTAGGCATAGGATTGCGATAATCCTTGCGAGTCCTCTTTTGGTTTCACCTTCCTTTTTCTCCCGTTCCGTTTCCAGTTAGCAGTTGAGCTTCAGATACCTACACCCTTTGATCGATAATAATAAGTGTGGATCCCATCGAGTACGATGGGCGCGAGGGGGTGCTAATACCTTTCTCTCGCGTAACCAACTCCCGAACCCAGGCTATGGTTGCGATGATAATTCATTTCCCTTTGTTGAGGTTTTCTTCGATCGTTTCCTTTCCCAGCATTGGGATAAATAATGTTCGGTGGCGACTCTTCTGTCTTTTCTGCCGGTTAATTTTCGCAGATACGACAGCTGGCGACTTTGCTGGGTATTCTAGTTCCCTAAGCGAGTCAATCCTAGCGCCTGTTTGTTTTTTATTTTAGGGTGTATCTGTACGCTTTATCTGTTTTATTTATCTCTTTAATTGCATGTTTATCGCTTTTATCGCATTTACTTGCTTTACATTTCACTATTGCCATATATACTGGACTGTGCTGGACTGTTGTTTTCTTTGGTGGGATGGGTGTTCTGAGATAAGCCCACTACCCAGGCTTGAGTATACACACAGGATTTAGAGTAGATAGTTGTGTCGCTTGCGTGGTGGTGACCACGTGTAGTGTTCATGAGACCCACAGCCAGACGAGGTTCCTCTATGAGATATCTGATACTGCATGCTGATGCAGGTCATTGGGTGTTCCCATGGTGGACTGTCGACTCTGGTGACCATTCCCGAGGACTCAGTTGAGGCACTCCTCCCAAGAGGTGATAATGGTAGACGAGAAATGGCAAACCCATTACGCTTCTTGATCCGAGGACCCGAAGCTGAGAAATTGCCATAGGATGACCTTTTTTAGGGGAATCAATTGAGGCCTCCTCGATTGATGATGATGCCAAACAAGAAATGGTGAACGTATCATCATTTCTCAACCTGAGAGTCTGTGACACTGAGGACCCTTAGTTTTAGAACCCTCATGTGAGATGGGCTGGGTGTTTACAGGTTTGCAAGTAACCTTGACCTTCAACCTACCCGGTATTCTGGTCTTCTTATCAGTGTGGACTTATCAGCCTAGTATTCTGGTTTTCTTATCAGCGTGGACTTATCAGCCTGATATTATGGTATTCTGATTATTTGGATATTCCGGTATTCCAATTATTCCGGCACTCTGACTATTCTGATATTCCAATTATTCTGGTATTTCGGTATTCTGGTATTCTGGTATTCTGATTATTCGGATATTCTGGTATTCTGGTATTCTATTCAGAATAGACCTGTGAACCTATTCAGTCATCAGCACAACACTTATTCAGAATATATGGGTGTTTTGATCCCATGTCTTATTGCATTCATAACTTTGCAATTGCATTTGCATCTTGCATCATTTTGCATATCTTTCTCCAGGCCAGATTAGTGAGCTCATCCATCCTTTGTCCACGACCTACAGTTGATTTCCCGACTTTCGTATTGGACTTGAATCAGCTTCTAGAAGAATCATGAATTTAGGATAACAGAACCAGTTTGTGACTAGGGCCGATGTTGAGTTGATGAAGAATCAGTTGGACCAACTTGTGGAAGCTATGGCAGCCATGAGAAGAGGAGAGGCCAATATTCAGAGAACTGAGAATGTCATTCCACCTCTGATGAACAATGTTGTTTAAACTCAGCCTGTGCGAATCCCTGTCAAGGATCCTGTTATGCAAGAATGTCCCATTGTCTAGGAGGACATTCATCTTCTCTTGATGCTGTAGACTATCAGAGTTTTGCCTTCTCTGTGCGAGATGTCCAAGGGGTAGTTCCAATGATGAAACCTAAGGACCCACGATCTGTTGAGGTTGCTGAAGGATATCGTGAGTTGGACGAGAAGCTTAAAGCCCTAGAGAGGCGTGATACTTTTGATTTGAATGCTTCAAGCATGTGTCTGGTACCCGGCCTTGTAATGCCTCCAAAGTTCAAAACGCCGAAGTTTGAAAAGTACCAAAGGATAGCTGTCCAAAACAACACTTGGTGATGTTTTGCAGAAGAATGTCCTCGTATATCCACAATGACAAACTTATGATTCAATGTTGGTCAGATCTAGCCAACGCCTTTGTGAAGCCATACAGTTATAATCTTGACATGGCACCCAGCCGCATGCAGTTGCAAGAATTATCTCAAGCGAATAATGAATCATTCAGAGAGTATGCTCAGAGATGGAGAGAGTTAGCTGCTCGTGTTCAACCACCACTTCTAGACAGGGAATTGGTTGACCTGTTTATGGACACTTTGCAAGGCCATATTTTGATAAGATGATTGGAAATGGGGCATCAAAATTCTCTGACTTGGTGATTGTTGGAGAACGCGTCGAGAGCCTGCTCGAGAGTGAAAAGATTCAAGGCGTCTTAAATATACAAGCTAGTGAAAATGAATCAGTTGTCAGTTCTCAAGAAGAGTGGGAGGAAGAAAATAGTTCTACCCGTGAGTCTCCGCTACCTCATCCTTGGTACTCAGGTAATTCAACTATTCAGAGTCAGCAATCTTCTGGGTCTCCGTATCAGATGCCATTTTCACCACAAGGACAATATTCTTCTTCGAATCATGGACCTTCTCATAATCAACGGTCATTCCGCCGTCAGCCGCGTCAGCATGCCCGACAAAGACCAAGGAAGCCAGAGAGGCATTTCATTCAGTTGCCAATGTCGTACAGTCAAATATTGCTAGATTTAATCAGAGGTGGATTAATAGTGCCAGAGGAAGTGAACCCCGTACCTTTTTCGTACCCGCCAGGTTTTGACGTCAACGCCCGTTATGACAACCATGCTACGGCACAAGGTCATTCAACTAAAGGTTGTAAGGTGCTCAAGAGGAAAATTCAGATACTTCTTGACTCCAATATATTCTTATTCACGCCTCAGGGTATCCGGATCAATAATTCTCCTTCATCCAGTCGTGTTGGTTCATCAGTCCAGGTTATGGAAGAAGTCACCGATAGCAGTTGTGCAAATGATTATCAGATTGACTTCGACGAGCAATTTTGAAGATGGCTAGCTCTGTAGGAAATCATGCTTGGAAAGCCCAGTTCCCCAAAGCTGGCAATCATTATATCATGTCATTTCTTTGCATTTGTAGTTTATTTTCTGATAAAGTGCAAACTCGTTTGTAAAACTCGTCTGTTTTTAATTGATAATGATAATGAAATGAATATGCATCTTTTGATTAACTCCATTCGTGTTCACTCATACTCTTTTTATTGATATCATATGCTTGTTTAAGAAGGATCTAAGGGAGGATGACGAAATTGAAAGATGCAAAACTTTTGACTGTATGCTTTTGAACAAAACTCTGCTGATGATGTACAGGCATTGTTTCAACTCCACAGACACCAAAGACAAAATGGGTGACTGTCACTCTAAAAATCACGTGGGTTCCTTCTATTCTCATACCATCCAATAACTTTTTGAAAGGTGAGCGCTTGTGTCGAATTAGCCGAATGTATGACTGGAGATCATCAAGGAGAATGGGTGGGTTAAAACAAAACTTTGAGCCTTATATCCTTTCTTTCTCAAACCGTGAACCAGGCCACGTTACAACCTTCAAAAGACCCAATTGAAGCAGGGTTGTTTCGAAAGCATACTTCGGTTAAGATCACGTCAGATCTGACTCCTAAAAGGTTTTTCTTACCATTCATGTTGGTATCGATGTGACATCCTGATAAGTGATTCGTTCACTATATGTTACGATATAATTCCAGTGAACAAACTTGGATTTCAAAACTGTCATATGCATTGCATTAAAATTGTCATTTTCAAAATGGCCAGTTTTACTTGCTAATAAGTACTTGATATCATGAGAGTTTCTACAATGGAGAGATTGATCAAGATAAGATGCAAACGCCAGAAGACTCCGTTGAGCAGGGTCAAGTCATCAAATGATCACGCCAAATGGGTAATTCATTGCAAGATTCAGCTAATCTGGAGCAGCCACGTTGAGAAATATCTCTAAAGTTCAGCCAAACAGAGGCAATCACATCAAGATTAAGCAAATTTCTCGAAGATCAATCAGTCAGGGGCAAAATCACTTCAAGGCTCGTATCGAGGCAGGCGACCTCAAGAGCACGAGAAGTTATTCCCCTCCAGAAGACGGTTAATCAAAAGCACATTTTCAAGATTCAGGATACAAGGGCAGAGTATTTCAAATCACTACGAATCATCTCGAGGCAAATTCCTTCATAAACTATGAAGTCTGGGGCAGTTACGTCGAGATCCATAAATCTCTCCAAGAGTTTGAATACCCTGGGGTATTTTGAATGCTGGGTTTTTTGTAAAATCCTCTTGAGACGATTTCTCCCAGTGGACCATGTGGTCTGAGAACAAGTGGACAGTTTGCTTATGATAATTGGCATGCAGTTGATCAGCAAAAGCGTAAAGCGCCAATGTAGTCACCAGTATGGGGTTTCTCTTCCCCGGCAAGGCGTCAGAGGGTATCTTTCCCTAGTGAGAGTCCAGAGGTTTGGCTTCCCCCAGCCAGAGTTAGATTCGTCTTTCTCCAGTAAGAGTTTAAGTCCCCAGACAGGGTAAAGATGGTTTGTTCTTGCTCTCCAAGCAGACGGGCATCCCCAGCAAGAGGCTCGTATGACTTCACGTTCCCAGTAAAGTCTTTCTCTCTAATATAGAAGAGCTAGCATCCACAGCAGAGCATCGAGAACCTATCTCTCCCTAGCAAGAGTGCAGAGATTTGCCTTCCCTAGTCAGATTGGTTTATTACTCCTTAGTGAGTGGTCAGAAATCAACCACATCAGATAGAGTGACGTTGCATCTCCAGCGGGAGACTTGTTTGGTGTCTCTCCTTGATAGAAATCTTATCCTCCCTACAGTTTTGTGGTGTCCATTTTCCTCATCAGGACAGGAAGTGTAATTTCTCCAGCAAGGGTATGTTATCACCCCCAGTAGGTTAAAGTCGTTTCCCCAGCAGCAGGTCAAGTTCAATGATATTCCCCGGCAGGTTTGGTAGGTTGGTATTATTGACTACTCTCCCCAAGCAGAGTTTGGTGTTCATCCTCTCAACAATTTGACCAGTGGTGGCTGACGTCCCCGGCAGATTCCAAGTCCAATGGTTATTGGCACCTTTTCCGTATAAGATCTTTGGGTTCCATCATCATCAGTTGTCATTCTTAAACCCCAACGGAGTGGAAGTTCTCTTCTGGTTTCACTTTCAGCAGAGTTTTGGATCGGGAAGGCCGTTCAATTTGTCTTCCTCAGCACGGTCTGTGACCCTGAGGACAATCCAGTTTGTCATCCCCAGTGGAGTTGCCTTCATATCCTCAGTATTTATTTTGCTGAGGAGCCTCTTTTGCATAGGATAATCATCATTACATTGCATCCTCAAAACGCATAGCATTTCCATTCAATACGGAGCATTACGGCATGGAAAAATTCAAACATATACATTCGAAGCATAAGCCAGGTTCGGATATTCCCGTTGCCAGCCGTACCCCAACAAAATTGGTTTAACTCAGGAGGTTCAATCTTACCTTATCCCCGGTCAAGTTGCCAATGTCGTTCATCTCACTGGTATTCCCCTACAGAGTCATCTGTTCAGGCTTCTCTTTTTTCCCCAGCAGAAAATGATGTGATTGTGGCCCTAAGCAGGTGCTTCAACTGATCCTTAGGGTAGTAAATTCGTCAATCTTACCCTTTTGGCCCTCATTCCCTAGCAGAGTCATCTGACTAGGATTTCCTTATCCCCTCTGAGTCGTCCCTCACACCCATCGTCCAAGGTTTGGATGCGTTAGTCTTGATGTTTTCGAGACACTATTCTTTCAACACTCGTCTGTGTTTGTCTCATTTCCTCAATACTTCGTTCGTATTGATTCCCCATTTCTTGCAACACTCGTCCGTGTCGGTCTCCCTTTCTTTAATATTCGTCCATATTGATCTTCAACACTCGTTCGTGTTTATCGCACTTTCATCAATATTCATCCATATTGATCTTTCAAAACCCGTTCGTGTTCGCTCCAGTTTCATCAATATTCGTCCATATTGATTTTTCAACACTCCTTCGTGTTCGCTCCAGTTTCATCAATATTCGTCCATATTAATCTTTCAACACTCGTTCGTGTTCGCTCCAGTTTCATCAATTTTCGTCCATATTGATCTTTCAACACTCGTTCGTGTTTGCTCCAGTTTCATCAATATTCGTCCATATTGATCTTTCAACACTCGTCCGTGTCTATTTTAGGTTAATCAATACTCGTTCGTATTGATCCTAGATGTGTAGACACTCGTCTGTGGCCTTTCAACACTCGTCTGTGTTTGTTTCAGGTTAATCAATGCTCGTTAGTATTGATCCTATATGTGTAGACACTCGTCTGTGGTCTTTCAACACTCGTCCTTGTTTGATTCAGGTTAATCAATACTCGTTCGTATTGATCCTAGATGTGTAGACGCTTAACCGTGGTCTTTCAACACTCGTCCGTGTTTGTTTCAGTTTCATCAATACTCGTTCGTATTGATCATGTATTTGAAGATACTCGACGTGGTCTTTCAACACTCGTCCGTGTTTGTTTCAGTTTCATAAATACTCGTCTGTATTGATTATGGATTTGTAGACACTCGTCCGTGTTCTTGTAACACTCGTCCGTGTTCTTGTAACACTCGTCCGTGTTTGTTTCAGTTTCGGCAATACTCGTTCGTATTGATTCTGGAATTCTTAGTCACTCGTCCGTACTCTTTCGACACCCATCTGTGTTCGATTTCATTTCCTCAATACTGTGTCCGTATTGATCTTAGACACTCGTTCGTGTTTGTTTTGGCTTCATCGATACTCGTCCGTGATGATCCTAGAGTCCATATACTCAAACTAATTTCTCTAGCACTCATATGTGTTCTTTCATCACTCGTCTGTGTTTATCCCCAGCGCAATTAAGTACCCGTCCTTGTTTGTTTCGTTTTGTTCCAATACTTCGCCCGTATTGATTTTGACGCCTATCCGTGTTCATGGTTTTACATCTCTTGTTACTGGTTCCCCAGCGGAGTCGTCCCTCCCTCGCAGGTTACAAATTTGGCGTGGTTATTTTGATATTCAATCTTCTTCATGACACTCGTCCGTGTTCATCTTTCTTTGATATGCGTAAGTATCATATTTCGATACTCGTCCGTGTCGTTAACTGAATCACTTGTTCATGTTTGTCATCTTTCTTTGACACCCGTTCGTAACGTCTTTCGATACTCGTCCATATCGTTGATCTAAATCTACGTCTACACCAGTCTGTGTCGTTTCCTATCCTTAACGGATTTTTTCAATCTCACCTACCCTTTTATCCCCAGTGGAGTTTTACACTCGTCTGATCCTCTACCCTTATTTAATACCAATAGAGCGCAAATTTCCTGTTGCCTTTAGTATTCAATCCCTATTTACCTCGAATGTCTGAAAGCCGACGCTCTCATCCCTTCAAGTCCACAGTTGATTGAATAGGGGCAGCTGTAACACCCCAAAATTTATGCTCCTATTTATACCATCAATAATTGGCTTTTGTTTCGCATTCATCTGCATATCACATTAGGTCATAACTACATTAATCATACATTTGCATGAGCCCATAAGGCGTGGGATCAAGTCATTGTGTGGAAGATCGGGATTCTCTATTGTTGGGAGGTCCTCATCCTCATTCAGGTTTGAATTCACATTATCATGAATAGGGGTGGGAATAGGCCAGGCCAACTAACAGGGGCCTACGGCCTAGCCTACATAGGCTCAGGTCAGGCCAGGCTTTTTCTTAAATAGAAAAGGCCTAGGCTTTTTTATAAGCCTATTTAACTAAAGAGGCTAGGCCACAGGGCGTAAGAAAGGTCTTTTAAGCCTATCAGGCTAGCCTATTTAAGAAAAAATCAATAAATTTATTATTATTATATTCTATTTTGTACTTTGAATTAAAATACAAAAATAAAACTTAGTTATCTTGAAGAACTTATGAAAATAAATTGAAAAAATATTATAAACAATGTCATAAGTTGTTGTCATAAGTTTTTTCTCATAAGTTATCTTCAACAAATAGTATCACCAAACTTATGCTAATAAAAAAACTTGAACGAGACAATGAAAATAAACATTTAATCTCATTGATCTTTTAACTTGTTAGTCTATTTAACATTAGTTGAATTTTTTATTTACAGATGTTCAAATGAAGTAGGCTTTTAAATAGGCTAGTAGGTTATTCAGGCCTTCGAAAAGGTCAGGCTTAGGCCTAAAAATAAGCATATGATAGGCTACAGGTCAGGCTTAGGCTTTGAATTTTTTAGCATACCAGGCTCAGGCTTGGCAAAGCCTAGCTCGGCCTAGCCTATTCCCACCCCTAATCATGAATATCTTCTTGTTCAGAAGTTCATAAAGCCCCAGATTTTTTATTCATCAAAAGCAACGGGTCAGGATTTCATTGGTGTGAATCATGGTTTAACTCCTTCTCAGTTCAGGTCATCTTCTGCAAGACATTTCATCAGTGTACATAGCAAGGAAGATCAGGATTCCTGTTCATAAGTGAGTTTGTGGGCAGTCATCAGTTGAAAATCGCGAGATTAGGGTTTCATGTTAAGGGGATCAGTGGTCATCAGGACAAAGCATTTGTGGATTGATTTGAAGGGCATTGGGTCATGGTCAATTAAGCTTACTGATTGAATTTTTCGAATTCATTGAGGATAGGAGTTTGGTATGAATTGGGAGTCGAATTGGAATTAGACATGTCAAGATTAGTCGTTTGGGCTACTTGGAATTCGAGATTCAAGGCCATTTTAAACCACGTCATTTTTACATATGTTGACCAAAGTCAAGCGAACCACCTAAGTCCATGTGGATCATCCACCACAAATAGATGTTGAATACATTTTTTTGGCAAATGCTTCATCTATGTACGTCACCAAAAATTGTTTATCAGCATACAAAATATCAAACAAACCAAGAACCAATCGGTACGCACATTTGTTGTGATCTGCAACCTGATGCAATTTTGGCTTATTGTGCAGCGTATGACCATAGTTCTGGCCACACACTTTTTGTTGTCTTCTCAGTGTTGCTTTCTTTTCTTTTTTTTTATTGGCTGGCATATTTCTGGTAACTTTTAGTTGATTTCTAATTTATTCTTATCTTTGAGAAGAGGCTCCAAACAGTTATGTGGTTCAACAGCGTGTTGAATGAGCATATACTACTATTTGCTAAAACAATATTCAGGATATATACATTTGATGTTCACCGCAACTCTTGCTTCTCAATGTTTGTTTTGCTATACGTGGCTCATGACTTCATCATAGCAAAGTTCTTAACAGTCAAAATAAAGAGTACATCATTGAAAGTTCATGGAAAGAATAAAGTCACAGCAGTGTGAATAAAATCTCTTGCATCACAATATAGCCATAATGCACAAGAAGCATCATGATTCACGAGCCAAATAAGCCTCAAACTTCCACAAGCAGCCAACCCAACACATAATACACACACGAACCGTGCTTCAATAAGTACACACCATGGACCCACATGCCATCCCTACAAACCTCAAGCTATGACCTTGCAAAACGCTGCACAAACCGAACAAAACCTACATCCAAGCCACCTCACGTGAGCCGAACCGTTACGCACCACATGATTCTACACGACCTGCACAAAAAAAGAAAATAGAAATATATATAACAGAAAAATCGTCATACCAGTAGGAACTAATTCATAGCAGAATAGTTCATTAGGTCTTAAGCAGGTTTTACAAGCAATAACAGAAAATGAAAAATACACAAAAGGAAATTCATATCAGAAACGAAATTGACAGCAAGTTCATTACATAAAGAGAAATTCCAAAACAATTCCTCTAACCAATTTCTACCCAAATTCCTAACAGAATCAGTGATTCACTAACCAATTCCATAACAGATTTTCTAACAACAAACTCCTAACTAACCTATTCTCTAACAGCATTCACCAAACCTACAACAGTTTTACTAACTACTTCTAACAGAGTCTAACAGAATTTGGAAACTACAACAAAACATCTTCAATTCTCCTCCTCATTTTTTTTCCTCGGCGATCATTCTTCTATAATCTTCAATCATCTTCATTCTGCTGCAATCACACGCACCTTCATCTTCATCACAACCTTCACCGAATTCTGTAATTATCATCAATACATGCACTTCAAAGAGTATACATCAGAATGCAAATGCGACTCACATCAACAACCTCGTAGCAACTCAGCCGCGATTTCAGGAAAATGAAAGGCACAACACAGACGCGCAAGAAGAGGTGAAGAAGAAGCAGAGGAAAGATCGAAGAGTTTGAGGATAAAAAGTTACCTGATCGCATCCTCTGCATCAATTCGTGACGCCGACGAAAGCTCTTTCCTCCACCAAGTAAGGTTTTCTCGTCTCCTTCTCTGAGTCGCGTTAAATCGTTGCTGCCACTAGGTGAGGATCATGTTGAAGAACAAGTACCGGCGCAATGAACTTTGATTCATCCATTTGATATTTTGATCTGTGAATTAGGATCTTAGAGTGCTTCGAATTCGCGTCGGTTGGGTTGAGATAGCAAGATCCGGTTGAAATTAAGACGCCATTAGGGTAGGATTCTTGAAGTTTGGTCGTGAGGAGTGATGCGAAGACGTAAGGATGTAAGGTCGATGGTGATGTTGTCACGACGGCGAAGAACATTGAAAGAAGAAAACGACACGGCGGAGATGTGTCTTCATACGGCGGCGTATTTGACGGAATAACGTGAAATGAAAGAAAAGAGAACAGACGAAGATGGTGATGCTGGTGAGTGCGTTTCCGGCGGAGTCTTACTCGTTTTCGGAGAGGTTTCTTTCGAGGACGGCGCAATGGGAGAGTGAAAGGAAGCAGAGGCGCAGGGAGAAGGAGAAGAGGAACTTTTAGTTGATTAGGGCAGATGATGGTATTTGAATCAGTTCTTTAGGTTAACTTTGACAAGGATTTGGGCCAGGCTTTTTCATATGGTTCTCTTCGCACCCCTTGTATCACGCTACACCCCTGCTGAAGCTGATTAGTAAGTGTGAGATTTAACTCTAATTGTTATTAGATTTTGATCTAACATTTTAATTAGAATTTTCTAACTAGAGATCATTAGGATAACTGCTTTAGATTTTACTTGTGGTTAGAAGTTTAATTTTGAATTAACTCTTTTAATTAGAATTTAGATTTTAGAATTAGATTAATGCTAGAATTTGTTTTTGAATATAGAAACTAACATGGATTAGCCGTTGACTAATTGTAGTTTAATTTCGGTTAAGAATCTTGATTAGTTTCTTGACAATCTTAATGGTGTTGATAATTTTGGTTAAGGTGTGGATTAATTTTGATTAAGGTGTTGATCGATTTTGAATAAGTGTTTATAATTTTTTGGATAGCCCCTCATGGAGTAACTTTGGTGAGTTTTCTCGAATTAATTCCTTTTGACTAATTTTGATGGATATCTTGGGGCTTTGTGTGATTAAGCTTGAGGTGATGAATACTCTCGTTGTTTGGTTTAAATCTTAATGTTTGTTGCTTACATTTGATCTTTGCTTGACACTTTAGATACTACTAATGCTTGCTTGATCTTGATGATGCATACTCGCTTGACAATGATTGCTTGATCTTATTGAGGTATGTTTCTTCTTGTGCAATAGTTAATTGAATGAATGTAAATGTTGTTGTTACATACATAGCTGTTGTGCGCAAGGTGAGCTGTTGAATGTTGCAATTCTGTCTAAACTTTTTATGCCTATTCAGTTCTGAAAATAGAGGTTGTTGAAAGTTGTTCTAGCTTGTTGCTGGATTTTATAACTGTACAGGTGCAGGAGCGTTGTTGTTGCTGCTGTTTTTGGTTTATTGTCTTATTTTCTGTTTTTCTTTGTGATGGACGAAGAGTCACTCAACTTTCTTATAGTGGAGATCACGACATCGTTTTCATCTTATGGTTGACAAAGAGTCACTCAACTTCCTCATAGTTGAGATCACGACATCGTCTATTTCTGTTGCATTTCTCTTTCAGTTGAGGACGAGGAGTCACTCAATTTTGTTGCTTGGCTGAGATCACGACATCGTTCATTTTATGATTGATTTGTCTTGTGTTTACTTGTGTTTCTTCACATGATCCCATAGGATTTCTAGCTCCAATTAATTTTTATTTAAGTTGGGGGTAGGAGAGACATTAGGCTCATAATCCATGCATGGCAACATTAGGTAGATTCCCCTCCTGATCCCGACCTTAGGACCATTGTTGCATGATAACATGTAGGACCGAGTTTCCTTTAGACCGTTCCCGTTTACCCGTAGTAGCGTGAACTACGAATGATCTGATTCCTCTCTCCCGTTCGATTGAGGATACGTAGGCACGAGATGCGATATCTTGACTAGCACACTAACAACTAGCTTCCCTTTTCTCTCGCACCCGTGCGATCGAGCCGCTAACCAACTAACCAATCAATCAAACATTTTCTCTTCCCCAAGTGCAATCGAGACTCTTTCACAAAACGAAACTGACCCGTAGGTCAAACTACGACTGCTCTGATTTCCTCTCTCTGGTTAGATTGAGGATACGTAGGCACGAGACGGTGATGTCTTGGCGAGCAACCTTCCCCCCACAAATCCATAGTCCGTCGAACTACGTCGACTCTGATTCTTCATTCATCCATGAAGATACGTAGGCATAGGATTGCGATGATCCTTATGAGTCCTCATTTGGTTTTCACCTTCCCTTTTCTCCCATTCCATTTCCAGTTAGCAGTTGAGCTTCAGATACCTACACCCTTTGATCGATAACAACAAGCGTGGATCTCATTGAGTACGATGGACGCGAGGGGGTGCTAATACCTTCCTCTCGGGTAACTGATTCCCGAACCCAGTCTATGGTTACGACGACCATTCATTTCCCTTTGTTGAGGTTTTCTTCGATTGTTTCCTTTCCCTGCGTCGGGATAAATAACATTCGGTGGTGACTCTTCTGTCTTTTCCGCCGGTTGATTTTCGTAGATGCGACACATACCCTTCATATTTTATGCACATGTACCACCCTTACTTAACATGCATGAAAGAGAAATAATAAACTTAATCAACAAGTTATTGCTATTCTGATTTGTACCAGATCATCACACATCATCACCATTACTTTGTAGTACACCATAGTAACCATACAACACACCCATGAGAAGAACCTAACCCGTGCCAAGCAAAACCTCACTCTCATTTCCAACTTTCATTAACCATGCTCTAACTAACTTTTCAACTATGATTAACTACTAACCATCCTATAACCAGCCATATAAGAGCTCATCATCATACTAACAGATTCAGTTACTCCATTTTTCGGAAAGATAGATCAAAAATCACATTTCACCCTCTCATCTTGAGGCCTTCGAATCTCTCTCATCTTGAGAGCTTTTGCCAAGATTTCTTCACCATTGTCCTCACTATATTGAGCTCTAGCTTTTGTTTCCATTGTTTTCCATCTGGGAGCTCCACATCATCATCCACGGTTTCATCAACTTCCATCATCAACTTGCATTTTCATTAAGATTTCAAGGAGTCTTGAGCATTTATTTTGCTTCAATGTAGATTCAAGATAGTGCAAGAAGTTTTTAGGGTTTCTTGGAGCTTGAGTTGCATCTTCGGCCAGGTAAGAAAGCTTGAACCTTTAAGCATCATTTTAGAACAATGTATGAAGTGTAGGAGCATATAATTAGGTGGATCTAAAGTCCTTCAATTGGAGGCTCTGTTTGTAGTTAGCTTTAGGGCATTTCATGGAATTTTGAGATTCTAGGGTTTAACTTATTGCTCTTCGTTTTGCATCATAGACTGTTCTAATGGAAATTCTAAGGTCAGATTTGGAATCAGCGCAAGAAAATGAGGGGGGTAGTGGTCCTTTTTTCCATTTCTGGAACATGTAATCGCTGCTCACGGCGGGCCTTCGCCGGAGAAGACGACCGGAGCTAGGGCTCCGGCGTCTATATTTTTTCAACGTCACTAGTCAACGCGTGCGTGGTGTTTTATGATTGGCCATGTGTAATTCATGTTAATCCCAGTTGTACATTCCTTTCCAGCATGTAATTCTTTTTTATTCCACCTGTAAAATTTGGACAACGCATTAATGAATGGAAGAATGAGAATCACGTGCTTAATTTCCTCTTCCTTGCTTTTTTATTTTTACTTTTTGAATAAATTAATTAATAAAAATTAGACAAAAAGGAAATGTTGTATTGAACTGGGCCACGCGCCTTCTTGATATCCCCACCCCCAGTCCTAGCCCAATGCCATATTTGAACTTGAGATTTACTCTGGATGCACCCCTTTTCCCCTTAGTTCCTTTTTTTATTTTCCTTTTGATACGTTTCATTTTGAATTATTAAAAATAGTTTTCTTTGTATAAAAACTACAAAAAAATTCATGAGGGATCTTTAGGGTGTTAATTAATTTTTCATGTTTTTTAATTCCATTTTTGAAAATGTTTGGTAATTATTTCGGAATTTTGATTTAAAGGTGTACAAAGTGATATATCTTGCATACCATGGCTTGGAATTAATTTTTCTCAACTAGTTTTGACCCTAAATTTTGTACACCCTTAGTCACATGATTATAGGACATTTCAATGATCATTTGGCATGTTTACCCTTACTTTTGGTTCACCTTTGAATTCCCTTTTGTGGCTTGTCTTGATTGATCCTTGCATTGTACCTTGCCATATGTGTGACATTCTTTGAGCACCTTTTGTGTATAATTTTCGGTATATTTTTAGAACATGTTAAGCCACTGACTTCATCATCACATGGTTAAAATCTCATAATTTTTCAAGACTTCTAACTATTTTTCATGATTATTTCCTTGCATGTCTAATGCTTTGATGTGTGCCTAGAATTAGGGTGAACTTGATGATTGTGTGTGACCTCTCTTGAGCCAATTTCCTTGACTGTCGTAACCCGAAATTTGACCTCCCTCTTTACCTTTTGCATAAGCATGTGCATTAGCATCGTCGGCATACGCATTCGCACTTTTTTCTGTGTGATTCTTGTTGCAAGATCTTCAGGTTTTCCATGCCCGATTAATCACATCCTCTCAAGATTATTTCATCATCAAAACAAGCTCAAAATAAAGGTTTCTATGCTTACTCATCAAGACAAGTGGTGGAAAATCGAAACCGGGACTTCAGTATCATTTCCTAAGCAAATTTGGGGAATTTTGGCTGAAGTAACCGGTTAACGCCTGGTTGTTAACCGGTTACTCTGTGCAATTTTGCAGCCCCTGCTGCATTTTTGGGACAGCAGTGATGCACTCTCTTTGGTCTTTGATTCTACTTGATTCTAGCAGTGTGTGGAATGTTCTAGACACCTCTAGACAATTCAAGCTTGTTCAAGACACTTCCCTCATATTTATTCCAATGCAATACTTTAATTAAAGACCACCGTGTTGCTCCACTTCCAAGCATAAGAGCCATTGATCCAAACCTTGCATTGAGATTATAACTGAGTTAACTACCTAACTAACTGAGTTAACCACCAACTCAGTGAGTCAAGTGTAACTAACTCCCAAGCTAATTCCATAGCTAACTCCAAAGCTAATTCCAAACCTCTCACACTCCAAACCTAAACTCTATATAAACAAAGCTTCACCATTTTGCAACTCCTCCACAATCATTCACACAAATTCACACTTTCTTCACTCTTAATTCTCTCATTTCTCTCTGCATTTTGCTGCAACTTTTACACATTCATCTTCATCTTCTTCACCAAACCACACTAAAGTTCTTAATTCACCATTGAAGAAAAAGCTACTTTCACCTTGAAAGTGCTTTTTCTTGAGCTTAACCTTCATCATGATTCCATTCTACTGGATTTTGTGGAGCTTCAGTAACTTTTGGATTCATTTCAAGTGAGCACTTCAAGATTCTTCAGTGATAATTCTCATTTCGGAGTTTTCGTCGAAGTTTGCTCGGTTTTGCTACGATTCGAAGTGCAATTGAGGAATCTCTGGTTTTCTTTGATTATCTTCATCATTTTACAATTATACTTGAGTTTCTGGAGTTCTATAAGCTTTTTAATTCATCTCAAGTGTTTGCTTCAAGCTTCTTTGGTGATAATTCGCATTTTTTAGTTTTCGTCGAAGTTTGCTCAGTTTCGCTACGGATCGAAGTGTAATAGCATAATTCTCTGGTTTTCGTGGCTTATTCTCTCTACATTTCAATCACAACAATTGCCAAGCCAAACCTCCGGCTTGTAGGTTGGTGGATCTTACTTTATTCACTGTTTTGATCATTTTCGTGCGTTTACGTTGTAATTTCGAGCGTTTTTGGTTTAACTTATCACATAATTGCTTGATCTTTAATCTCCATGATTAATGCTTGTAATTTGTGTTTATTTGCACTTACATGATGTAATTTTCGTGCACAAAATAATACCATAGCATGTGGAAGTTTGGATAAGTGATTATGTGTTGAAAATCACTTTTGAAAAGTTGTTTTTTCTGTTATTTTTGCCACTGTCACAATGGTAACCGGTTAACGCCTGGTGAGTAACCGGTTACTCAGTGCAATTTTCACCAAAAACACAAGTTTTCAAGCAAGTAACCGTTTAACGCCTAGTGAGTAACCGGTTACCACTGTACAGAATGGCCATTTTCATGCTTTTTCAAGTGTGTTTACCATGCTTCCTTCATCTAACTTCCATGGATTAACATACTTGATATTTATGGATATTTTAAGTGTTGTTAACCTCTGTTTAAAGCATATTTACAATAATTCAATGATTGATTTATCAATTCTTGCAATTAAGTGTGTTCTTGATTTTTGTTTGAACATGCTAATTCTTGCACAATCTTTGATCCCTTGACACTTGATGTGTGATACATGCTAATATTTGTATGGCACTGTTTTGCACTTTCATTTCTTGATCACATTAAGTTTGTTCTTTATTGAGCAAATTTAATCATGCATAACCAATAATTTACCCCTTTTGCTTTAATGATTTTCCATTCTCTTTGGAAAGTTGTTGGCATAGCATTCCCTTTTGATTAGTTAATCGAAACCATGTTTCGATTAATTGATCCTTCCCTTTCCCTCTGTTTAGGCTTCCTTTAGAGCTCTTTCTCTCTTTTCCTCCCGCGGAGTTGAAGATTCATACGACGCACGATGCACGACACTGGAGCACTGTACAACTTGGAGCTGTTACGCTGTCCGTTTCAATTTCCGCACTATACTTTGAGTGTTAGAGAGGAATGAGGATGGAATTGTCCTACCCTCATTCTGGCAATTTCTTGGGTAAGGGCATTTGGCCCTCTCTTTCGAGAATAGTCACCTATATCCTCGAGCTGTAGTGTTTCTCCTTCCTCAGTCAAGTCGATCCTTGATCACTTGTGCTCCTCTCAATCAATCTTTTGATCAATCACCATTCTTCTTGGTTAAGATCATTATTCTTGCGCTAGCAATATCTCTTTGTTTCATTACTTCTTTCTTCTTGTAATCAATCATTGCCTTTTGATTCCCCTGAAGAATCTCAATCTCTTTTCTGCGGTTAATCACAGTCTGTCTGTTAAAACCGTAAATCCCTAGAGTTCGCAACCTTCTTTTGGTTCTTCTCCCTTTGTTGGGTAAATCACTGTCTGTCAGTTATAACACAAATTTTGCTCTCTTACTCAGTTAATCACAGTCCGTCTGTTAATACTAAGCACCTTTTGGGTTAATCACCTTCTCTTGGTTAATCACCCGTTTCTTCAGTTAATAACAGTCCGTCTGTTAATACTAAGCACCTTTTGGGTTAATCACATTCTCTTGGTTAATCACCCGTTTCTTCAGTTAATCACAGTTCGTCTGTTAATACTGAACCTCTTGGGTTAATCACCTCCTCTTGGTTAATCACCCTTTTCTTCAGTTAACCACAGTTCGTCTGTTAAAGTATTGAACCTTTTTCGAGTTAATCACCTTCTCTTGGTTAATCACTCGCTTTTCTCTTCGGTTAATCACATTCCGTCTATAAACACTGAACCCCCAGCAGTTGGCAACCTCCTCTTGGTTTGAATACTTGCACCCTTGGGTTAGTAACCTTTCTTTGGTTCAAATACCCTTTCTTCGGTTGAGTACTGTTTATTCAGTCAGTTTACCGAAGTCCTTTGGGTCACGACCTTTGATCGGTCCTACACCCGTCCTTTGGGTCACGACCTTTGATCGGTCCTACACCCGTCCTTTGGGTCACGACTTTCGCTCGGTCCTACACCCGTTCTTTGGTTGATCACATTTCTTATCTGTTAAAACTCATTTTCCCCACTGAGTCTTAATCCTCTCTTTTCTTAGTTATGACACCATCTCTTTTGCATCCCTAGCGGATATTTCTCTATCTCTTATTCTCTTGGTTTGGACACCATTTCTCTCTTACTCTCTTATTCTCTTGGTTTGGACACCATTTCTCTCTTACTCTCTTATTCTCTTGGTTTGGACACCATTTCTCTTTTACTCCTTTATTCTCTTGGTTTGGACACTATTTCTCTCTTATTCCTTTATTCTCTTGGTTTGGACACCATTTTTCTCTTTTTTTTCCTTTATTCTCTTGGTTTGGACACCATTTCTCTCTTTCTCCTTCATTCCCTTGGTTTGGACACCATTTCTCTTATCTCTTTATTCTCTTGGTTTGGACACCATTTCTCTTATTTCTTTATTCTCTTGGTTTGGACACCATTTCTCTCTTATTCCTTTATTCTCTTGGTTTGGACACCATTTCTCTCTTTTTCCTCAATTCTCTTGGTTTGGACACCATTTCTCTCTTATTCCTTTATTCTCTTGGTTTGGACACCATTTCTCTTATTTTTTTATTCTCTTGGTTTGGACACCATTTCTCTTTTACTCCTTTATTCTCTTGGTTTGGACACCATTTCTCTTATTTCTTTATTCTCTTGGTTTCGACACCATTCTTGCACTTTATTCTCAATACAGTTACTATTTTTTTCCTTTGCACTCCTTTCTTGGTTTTGACACCATTTCTTTGGAATCCCCAGTGGAATTTCCTTCTTTCTTTTGTCCTTGGTTTTGACACCACTTTCCTTTCCTTTTCCTTTTCCGTTTTAGTTCCACGAACTACGGAAGCTCTGATTCTGCATTCGTTCGAATGTACGATACGTAGGCATGATGTAACGCCCCAGTTTTTGTCAGTTTTATTTAATCGAGTCTATTTGATTATTTGATTATTATATTATTTTATTCTTGACTTTTATTTGGCAATATATTATTTTTCATCGTTGTTTATGTTTTATCGCATTTTGAGAGCGTTTGGGAGATATTTGAGCTGAGGGGTATTTTGGTCATTTGGGTAGTAGATATTTTATATAAATAGAAAGTGGAGAGAGAAAAGATAGAAAGGAAAAGAAAAAGAGAGAAAAGTGAGAAAGAAGAGAAAAGAAGAACAAGAGGAGAAAAGTGGGGAAAATGCTAGAAATCATCAAAATCAACGGTTAGGATTCGAATCGAACGGGTAAGGGTGTGAAATATCGTTATCTTAACTTTGTATACGATTATGTATGGTTTCGTTTCGGTTGTTTTGGATCGTTTTCATATATTTTTCATTTTAGGTCGAAATGAATAAAGTCGATAAAAACCGATGTTTTCACGGTTAGAATTCGAAATAAATTACGTAGTTGTATCGAGGAAGGTTAGGTCGTCGTGTGACGTGCTTTTTTATTTGATTTGGTGATGTTTGAAAATTCGAGTTTTTGAAAGGTTGAAATTTAATCGAAAATCGAACGTCGTAGAAATTTCGTTTATGTGTTCTAAATTGTTCTTATGTATTTGATGGTTGCGCATATGTGTTTGTTTCGAAGAAAATAATTGAGTCGGTCGGATTTTCGGGCAAAATAACTGAAATCCGTAGCGGCCCGCAGGGCATTTTGTGGTTTTTGGCAAAACTTCAGAAATTCATATCTCTTGAACCATAAGTCGGTTTTGACCCCCGTTTGAAGCATTGGAAAGCTAATGAGATGTTCTTTCTAGGAAAAATGGTTTTGAGGTCTGAACCTGGTCCAATCGGAACAGTATTTTCGAAACGTTTCGTTGTGTCCGGCCTCCGGTTTATGTTTTTGCGTTATTTTGAAATATCCATATCTTTTGCGTTGTTTATCCGATTGAGGTGTTCTTTATATGGATGAGAAGCTAAAAATATGTTCTATGATTTGGTGAAGAAAAATATTATTTTTAGCCGACTTTTAACCAACTTTTCCGGTAAACTGTAAATCGAATTGTTTGGTTATTTGTGAAAACGTTCGGTTGCCGTTTGACACAATTGATGTGAATGTATGTGGATTGTGTGTGATGAATGCATGACTATATTGTGAATATGTATGCATGTCAAGAGTGTCATGAGTCATGTTGTATGTGAAGCATCATGATGTGCATTCTTGCATTGTGGGGTTCTAAGATGAATCCGTTGTAACGTCGTAAGCCTTTTGAGAGGTGGGGGCGATGATTACAAACGATTGTAAGCCTTTTGAGAGGTGGGAGCAATCGGATTGTAAGCCTTTTGAGAGGTGTGGGCAATCCATAAACATTGTAAGCCTTTTGAGAGGTGGTAGCAATGGGTGAACATCGTATGCCCGACGGGGAGTTATACTAAGTAACGAGCGATGGTTCCAATAAGTTCTTCAATTGAACTAGAGATGAAATGAGTCGGTACCGCATTGCATTTGCATAGAGTCGTGAGTCGGTCTCTATAATTTGCATTGGCCATCTTTGTATATGTGCATTGATGAATGAACATGAATATATGTGTTTATGTTGAATGAATGGTGATGAATTGAGATGTATTGGTGATACATGTATTTGAGCATGAATGAATATGCCTATGTGAAGGATGCGTTAATTACAGATTGTTATGCCGTGTATTTGATTTATGGTATATGCTTGGTGTTATATGTATATATACATGCACAGTGATAAGTTGTGGTGAGAATGTGGTATATGTGTATTATATGTTGAGATATATAATTATATGCAACGTTATTATGATAATATTTCTCACCCTTCTGCTGGAATATGCTTTTTATGGCATAGTGCAGATTGCCAGCTTTAGAGCCGTGGAGGCAAGTGGAAGAGTTAGATCTTCGTCTTTGCTTAGGTCTTGGTGTCTGTTCTGATACGTAACACGGGAGTCGGGGAAACGATTATTTTATTTATGTATATAATTGTTGAATATATTTGGTATTACCTTTATATGGAAAAGTTTCCCAATTGAGGGTAACCTATTTTATGCTATGTATCAAATTTATGAGCAGGGAGTGTGTATTCTTATTTTAAAATGTGGCATCCTTGTTTCTGTCGGAAAAATAAATTTTTAGTTACTCTGATTTTATTTATGTATTATTTATTCGCGATGGGAATTGGGGTGTTACATTAGTGGTATCAGAGCAGGTCGGTCCGTCCGGCCAAGTTGTTGAGTCAGTTGGTGTGACAGTTAAATACTGTCGTTGTTGTTTGTTCCTTAGTACGTGATATGTGTGTGAAACACTGTCAGTGCTTTCTGGTTTTTGGTAATCCTTTGTCTTCAGGTGTGAGATTGAGATAAGTGGGGGAGAAGCTGGAACTTCTCCAAGTTGCTTCTGTTGTGGAGCGTGGGCTCAGTGTGTCGTTGACTGCAAGATTGTAAGTGTGGTTTGGACAGCGTTGTTCCCGGTTCTGGAAGGAAGGCAGAGGTAAGGTGTATGTCAACTAAGGATTTGTGTCTTAGGTAGTTTTGCGCACAGGATGCAAGAAATGCTATTATAGTTTGGTAAAGACGGTTTATGCCCCATCATGATTGTCGGCTGTCTATTGACAAATTGAGGAACTGATCACCCTTAATCTCTTGTTGATAACAGATGGAAATTATGTTGGATGGAATAGGCGTGTCTTTCCGGCTTTGATAGTGGGTGAAATAAATTGTTTGGAATTAAGGAAATGGTTACAAATTGTTTTGTTGAGTCGATGAAGATTCTAATATCTGAAGGTGAGCCGAATTCGAGGTTTTTGTATGTTGGTCCAGTTGGGAAGTCATTGAGAGAAAACGATTGGGTATCGTTAATGGTTGTTCTCAGAGAGTATAGTGTGAACTCAAATTGGACGAAGGTGATGATTTGAGGTTTGGATCTGCTAAGTACGTAGAAGAACTTTTAGGACGTGAAACTTAGATGGAAAGAGTGGTTGGAAGACTTACTGGAAAAGGGATTTGTGAGACCAAGTGTGTCGCCTTAGAGAGCTCCAGTATTGTTAGTAACAAACTGGATGGATGATTGAATGGAATAACAAGCATGATGGGTATAATGGTATTGAGACTTTGGAAAGGAAAACTTAGAGTTCTGGTGAGGTTTGAAGTCTTTGGAATTTTAGAGCACTAATGGAAAATTTTGAGAGAACCTTTAGGTATGGATGTAATATTTAAGAGTTCTTTTTGGTTGGTTATTGCTACATGTTGGGATTTATGGAATTTGGACGGTTAAGAGAAGGACTTGTGTATGGATTACTGACAGTGGAGTAAGGTAACGATTGAGAATAAGCGTTCGCTCTCATGGATAGATAACTGGAATGGTTTGATTGAGTTGGAGTGAAATTACAATTGTTTGGCACGTTTGATAAGGATAGTGAATTGTGTGAGTTGAGGCTTTGATCGATTTAATGTGACTGGTTATGGTTGTTATCATCGGAATAGGTTGTTATTTGCTCGGTTAGGCTTGTATGTGAGTCTGGACAAGTTTGGATGAGGTTTGGTTTGTTTGGATATTATAACGTACAGTGATGTTGTTTGGTGTTAGTAATGCGTCTGTAATGTTTGTGGAGTAGAGGAATCGTATCTTCCATATTTATTTGGATAAGTTCGTAAGGGCTTTGATTGAGAACGTTTGGATCTGTTATAAATTCAGAGGAAGAACAGGTAGAGTGTGTGGGATTTGAATTACAAGTATTGAAAAGAGACGAAGCTTTATGCTAAGTTGTTCGAGTGAGAATTTTGGTTGAAAAGGTTAGTTTTCTTGGATATGTTATTTCTGAGGATGGTATTTTTGTGGATTCATCAAAAGTAGATGCAGTTCTACAATGAGAGGTTTCGAAGTTAGTTAAGGAGATTAGAAGCTTTTTGGACTTTAGTTGGTTATTACCAGAGGTTATGGAAGGTTTTTCCAAGTCAGCGTTTTCGTTACTTCGGTTGACTTGCAAAGGGTGAGTCGTTTGCTTTGGATGTTCATTGTGAGGAAAGTTTGAGAGGATTAAAGTAGAAATGGTCTACGGCTCCAGTTTTGATTCTGTGTGATCCTGTTCAACCGTTTGTGAGGTATTGTGATGTGTCTTTGATGAGTTTAGTCAGCGTGTTAATGCAAGAGGGTAAAGTCGTGGCTTATGCTTTACGACAATTGAGGATTCATAAAAGGATCTATACTATTCTGGATTTGGAATTGGTCGCGGTTGTATTGTGTTGGAATATTTTGAGGTATCATCTTTATGGTTCTAGGTTCGAAGGGTTGGTAACCGCAAGAGTTTAGAGTACTTGTTTGGTCTGAAGGAATAGAGTATGAGACGATGAGGATGGTTAGAATTTGTGACGAGTTATGAATGTGGCTTGGATTATCCTTCGGGAAAAGCTAAGGTTGTGCCGGATGAGTTAAGTCGAAGGTTTTATACATGTCTATTTTGATGGTCAGGGAGTTAGAATTATTTGAGCAGTTCAGAGACTTGTGTCTGGTGTGTAAGCTAACATGCAGAGTGCGAGGTTGGGTATATTAAAGTGCACAATGATTTTTGGCAGAGGTGAGAAAGAGTTAGACTTTGGACGTGAGATTGGCAGACTTGATGGTTTCGAGTAATCAGAGTGTGCAGCAGAAGTGTGAGGTGGCACATTTTGTAATTACGTGTGGGACTTGTAAGAGTTCATAGGTTGAACATTGGAAACATGTAGGAGTGTTGAGACCATTGGACGTTTCAGAATGGAAGTGTTAGGTGAAAGGTTTAGATATTCTTCATGGGCTACTATGTAGATGGAGGTTTTGGTTGTATGTTTGATTGGTGAATCGTAGCATGGTTGTAATAAGGTTGTGTGACAAGGATGTTGGTATTCTAGTTTTGTTGAGGTTGTTGAGACAATGTGGTGTAGTGGAACTTGTGTTCTTGTTTGTGTTGTTGCCTCGTTCCTATCGTGTTGGTTCGAGTGCGAGTAGCTAATTCCTGTGTGGGGAGTTAGGGGAGTGTTACCTAGAGTGAGGGTAACGATCTTGTTGTGTTTCGGTTCAAGAGTGAACCTGTGTGTTGGTATCGTGGTTTTCCTTGAGTTGTGAGTTGGTCGTCAAGTGCATTGTATGGGCTTTGCATCTTGTCGTTGTAGTTGCCATCGTTGTCGTGTCGTTGTTGTAGTTGCGGTTAGCAAGGTGATTTGTCAGTTTGTGTTATTCGTGGTGTGCTTTTGTTGGCATGTTAGTTTGTTGGTCGGATGCGAGAGTCGTATTCGGAGTTGTTCGTAGCGGTTATATTTTCGAGGACGAAAATGTCTAAGTGGGGGAGAATTGTAACGCCCCAGTTTTTGTCAGTTTTATTTAATCGAGTCTATTTGATTATTTTATTATTATATTATTTTATTCTTAACTTTTATTTGGCAATATATTATTTTTCATCGTTGTTTATGTTTTATCGCATTTTGAGAGCGTTTGGGAGATATTTGAGCTGAGGGGTATTTTGGTCATTTGGGTAGTAGATATTTTATATAAATAGAAAGTGGAGAGAGAAAAGATAGAAAGGAAAAGAAAAAGAGAGAAAAGTGAGAAAGAAGAGAAAAGAAGAACAAGAGGAGAAAAGTGGGAAAAATGCTAGAAATCATCAAAATCAACGGTTAGGATTCGAATCGAACGGGTAAGGGTGTGAAATATCGTTATCTTAACTTTGTATACGATTATGTATGGTTTCGTTTCGGTTGTTTTGGATCGTTTTCATATATTTTTCATTTTAGGTCAAAATGAATAAAGTCGATAAAAACCGATGTTTTCACGGTTAGAATTTGAAATAAATTACGTAGTTGTATCGAGGAAGGTTAGGTCGTCGTATAACGTGTTTTTTATTCGATTTGGTGATGTTTGAAAATTCGGGTTTTTGAAAGGTTGAAATTTAATCGAAAATCGAACGTCGTAGAAATTTCGTTTATGTGTTCTAAATTGTTCTTATGTATTTGGTGGTTGCGCGTATGTGTTTGTTTCGAAGAAAATAATTGAATCGGTCGGATTTTCGGGCAAAATAGCCGAAATCCGTAGCGGCCCGCAGGGCATTTTGTGGTTTTTGGCAAAACTTCGGAAATTCATATCTCTTGAACCGTAAGTCGGTTTTGACCCCCGTTCGAAGCGTTGGAAAGCTAATGAGATGTTCTTTCTAGGAAAAATGGTTTTGAGGTTTGAACCTGGTCCAATCGGAACAGTATTTTCGAAACGTTTCGTTGTGTCCGGCCTCCGGTTTATGTTTTTGCGTTATTTTGAAATATCCATATCTTTTGCGTTGTTTATCCGATTGAGGTGTTCTTTATATGGATGGGAAGCTAAAAATATGTTCTATGATTTGGTGAAGAAAAATATTATTTTTAGCCGACTTTTAACCAACTTTTCCGGTAAACCGTAAATCGAATTGTTTGGTTATTTGTGAAAACGTTCGGTTGCCGTTTGGCACAATTGATGTGAATGTATGTGGATTGTGTGTGATGAATGCATGACTATATTGTGAATATGTATGCATGTCAAGAGTGTCATGAGTCATGTTGTATGTGAAGCATCATGATGTGCATTCTTGCATTGTGGGGTTCTAAGATGAATCCGTTGTAACGTCGTAAGCCTTTTGAGAGGTGGGGGCGATGATTACAAACGATTGTAAGCCTTTTGAGAGGTGGGAGCAATCGGATTGTAAGCCTTTTGAGAGGTGTGGGCAATCCATAAACATTGTAAGCCTTTTGAGAGGTGGTAGCAATGGGTGAACATCGTATGCCCGACGGGGAGTTACACTAAGTAACGAGCGATGGTTCCAATAAGTTCTTCAATTGAACTTGAGATGAAATGAGTCGGTACTGCATTGCATTTGCATAGAGTCGTGAGTCGGTCTCTATAATTTGCATTGGTCATCTTTGTATATGTGCATTGATGAATGAACATGAATATATGTGTTTATGTTGAATGAATGGTGATGAATTGAGATGTATTGGTGATACATGTATTTGAGCATGAATGAATATGCCTATGTGAAGGATGCGTTAATTACGGATTGTTATGCCGTGTATTTGATTTATGGTATATGCTTGGTGTTATATGTATATATACATGCACAGTGATAAGTTGTGGTGAGAATGTGGTATATGTGTATTATATGTTGAGATATATAATTATATGCAACGTTATTATGATAATATTTCTCACCCTTCTGCTGGAATATGCTTTTTATGGCATAGTGCAGATTGCCAGCTTTAGAGGCGTGGAGGCAAGTGGAAGAATTAGATCTTCGTCTTTGCTTAGGTCTTGGTGTCTGCTCTGATACGTAGCACGGGAGTCGGGGAAATGATTATTTTATTTATGTATATAATTGTTGAATATATTTGGTATTACCTTTATATGGAAAAGTTTCCCAATTGAGGGTAACCTATTTTATTCTATGTATCAAATTTATGAGCAGGGAATGTGTATTCTTATTTTAAAATATGGCATCCTTGTTTCTGTCGGAAAAATAATTTTTTAGTTACTCTGATTTTATTTATGTATTATTTATTCGCGATGGGAATTAGAGTGTTACACATGAGATCGCAATGATCTTGGCGAGCCCCCTTCCACCCTTCTTCCTTTTTCCCCTTTCCTTTCCCTGGTTCCTCTGAACTACGGTTGCTCTGATTTCCTCATTGCACTATGAGGGTACGTAGGCCCGAGATCGCAATGATCTTGTCGAGCACTTCCTTCTCTTCTTTTTCTTTCCCCTTTTCTCTCTCTCCTCTTCTTTTAGCTAGAAGCCTTTAGATAGATAACCCATCCAAGCCTAGAAGCAAGCGAAATGGTTCCCGTCGAGTACGGCGGATGCGTTAGGTGCTAGTACCTTCCTTTCGCATAACCGACCCCCGTTCCCGTTTCTCTTTCCCTCAGGTTTTATCGATATTTTCTCGGTCCTTTGGGACTAAATAAAGTTCGGTGGCGACTCTGTTGTTTCTCTGAGTGTGCGATTCACTCAAGTATAAACCAGCCATCTTCAGACATGTTTAGGCATATTCAATAGGATATTTTGTACACCATTGTGATGTTTTGACATTGATTCTTTGATCATGATCTATATGTTTACTTTGAACCCTAAATGCATACCCGATGTTTGTTCAATGTTTACCTAAGTGATTGGATTTGATGATGCATTTATACAACCCTTTTGGGGATATTTTGAGCATTTATTTATACTTTATATAGCATGAGGTAAATCCTTCAAATCCCATTTTATAGGTCCTTTTGGTGAACTTTAATTGGTGTAACACTTGAACAAACTTGAACATGATTAAGCATCAAACTTTGACAACCGCACTCGAGCTTTTGTGTGCTTCATTTATCCAATGCTTTTGGAACCTAGATGTGGAACTTTATAGGTCATTTTCCTCTAACTTACATGCTTAGACACTACTTTGCCATGATCTTTTACTTCTCTTACTTGGGTGACAAGTCACATTGCTTTTAATGAAAGTTTAGGGTTGAATTTGATCATTACTTGTTCTCACTTCTAAGAATGCTTTGACATGAAACTTTTACAATGTCATGAGGTTACTTTTAAGCATTAAATCCTTGATTTAGTTTCTGACTTAGGTCACTTACAAGTCAACTTCATGCTTACTTATTCATTGTATGTTCATAAGTGATAGATGCATCATAAAAGTGACATTCTTGTGTAGAATTGCCTAATCTCTTGAACATGACTTGGTGTGGATTTCATAATCATTTCTTAACATCTCAAACCTAATTTTTCTCTGATCATACCATGTGTGCTACTGACCCAACTTGTATGATTTCCTTAACTTCACTTGTGTAGCCTTTAGAGGTACACTTTGCATGACTTTTTGATTGACAGTTATTTGTATGCTAACATGAGCCATAAATTGAATTCTTTTACACTTCTTAGGACAATAACATGAATGTGATATAGTAGGACATAGCTACTTCCCCATTAGGGTTCTCATCCTTTTAGGACTCATTTCATTTTTCTAAGTGATTGACATTACTTCTAGGATAGTCTTATGACATTTGCATGAGCATAAGTGCATTGTTTTGCATATTTCTTTCAACTATTAAATAGTTGAGCTTGGTTTGAATTTGATGAACACTTGTATCATTTTACATTGACATCAACTCTTATGAGGTTCCTCTTTCATCTCACTTCTTCCTTATTTACTACTTTGAATTGTGATTGAATCATCTAATGTTTACTTGTGTATGATCACATGTTCCCTTAAGGATCCTAGCTTGAATCTAATTTTGGATTAGGTTCAAAGTAGGATAGACATTAAGTTATCAATCCAAGCATGCTAACGTAGGTAGAGATTCCCTTTCCTCATTTCAACTATAGGATTAATCATTGCATGACAACTTCTAGGATGGAGATCCCCTTAGATTTTTCTTTTAACCATTTGAGTCTCTCTTCTCTCTCTAAAAGGAAAAAGCAAAAACACTTAACAAATATTGTATGTGTGGTGCGCCACGAGCCTTAAGCGTATGGGAAATGATTAGTGAAGGTCTCCTTTACTCTTCTAGGGTGCTTTACAAATGTCCCGTTGGGGGCGATCTTGTAAAGTATTCGCTCCTATGTCATAGTCTTTAGCACAATACATATCGCAAACAAAACAAATCAAAAAACTTCTTCTAAAATACATAAACAAATCAATCGTCTTCCTTCGGGATTCTGTTCTCATCTCACTCCCTCTAATCGTAAGGACACACTATTCCTATTCTACCGCAAACAGGTAAACGCATAAGTCTCCACACAACGAGCGACAACACCTAAACTGCTAGAACGTGAACGTTAGCATCGTCCACCTAAAAAACACCAAACAAACAAGGCCGCCTATAGTAGGCCAAACTACGACTGCTCTAATTTCCTCTCTCTCGTCCTATTGAGGATACGTGGGCATAAGATGACGATGTCTTGGCGAGCAACCTTCCCCCCATCCACCCGTAGTCCTCCGAACTACGTTGACTCTGACTTTCCCACTCCCGGGGGAATACGTAGGCCTAGGACGGCGAAGTCCTATCGAGTCACCTTTCATGTTTTTTCTCCCCTCTCCTTTGTTTCTCATTCTATTCCTTCCAGTTAGCAGTGGAGCTTCAGATATCTACACCCTTTGATCAGAATAACAAGCGTGGATCTCATCGAGTACGATGGACACGAGGGGGTGTTAATACCTTCCTCTCATGTAACCGACTCCCGAACCCCGACCTTGGTTGCGATGACCATTCCTTTCCCTTCTTCAGGTTTCTTCGACCGTTTCCTTTCCCCCGTCGGGATGAATAATGTTCGGTGGCGACTCTGTTTCCCGCCGGTTGTTTTTCGTGTTACGACAACTACGTCTAATTCATCTGTGATTGGAAGCTTTGACAGATGATCAATCATTCCACTTTCCATCAGAATATCTGAAATCAGACAGCCAAGAGGAATGTAGTTCTTGAATTTCTTTGATTGATCTTTTGTTTCTCTTAAAGAGTCTCTGAGATATTTGAAGAGAATTGAGGGGAGACAGATCTTCTCTTCTTTCATAAGATAATACACACATGTATTTCTGATCAGTATAAAGGAAATCAGAAGAACTTGAAGCAGGTCTGTGATAGATACATCCCAAAATAATTTTGAGTCAGACACGAAGCTCCTTTGATAAATCCTGAGTCTTGAAAGGTGGTTTTCCACTAGATGATTGTGTGAAAATTGCTGGGTTAACCACATCAGATAGAAATTTGGATTTGGAGCTCATCTTGTAAATACGTTTTCCTCCAGAATTTTCCATTCCAAGTAAAGTGGCTATGGATTTCTCTGTGATGATGAACTTGTTTCCCAAAACATGTGACACAATGAAGTGTTCATCAGCGTCAGCGAATCTCCAGAATTCCTTGATGAGATTGGGAAAAATGGGACCGTAGAGACGATCAAAATAGGTTTTCCAACCTTGAGCATTTAGTTCCCTAAACAAGTCAATTCCATTCTCAAGCAAGTTGTCAAAATCTACTAGCCATTCAGATAGAAATTCTAGTTCTGAGAACGGAGTAGCCAGATAAATATAAGCAGGGCGATTCACGATATGAACTTCAGTTGGTTTCTGAAATATGGATAGTGATTGATGAAGTGAAGTTGATTCCGTTTGAGCAGTTGTTGATGAAACCATTGAGGACGATTCTTGTTGTTGTTGTTGTTGAGAGAATTCGAAAACGCTTTGTTGTTGAGGATCCATTTGAAGAAGATGATGGAGTTACGGAGCACAAAAGGGTTTTAGGGTTTCTAAGTAAAGTGTGGGAAGTGAAAGTAGCGTAGTGTGTGATAGTGAGAGAGTGAGTATTTATAACAAAAATATTGATGATGATAAAGAGGTGGAAGTAATAGGAAATAATTACTTGAAACCTAGTCTCACGAAATTACAACGCTTGAGGTGTCTCTTCAACAGAAAGGTATGATTTGATTTTGGACAAGTGTCATAAATAATCATAGCCGTTTATTTTCAAGAGAGCACGATTGATATTCCCAATGTCAAGAATACCAAAAGATATCTGACTGGATGAGTTTCTGATTAGGATATTTTCTAACATGTAGAAGTATCGTTAATCAGAAAGACAGAAAGTAATGAAACAATCTGCTTAACATCAGAATCTTATTTCAAAAGTTCTGGTGACTTAACACATCAAAATATCATCTACTCATTCTGGACATGGTTATATAAATAGATTTTCCAGAATGAATACGAATCTATCCTCAGCAAGTGGTTTTGTGAAAATATCAGCCCACTGGTGATCTGTATCCACAAATTTTAACTGAAAAGTACCCTTCTGAACATAATCACGTAAAAAGTGATGTTTAATTTCAATATGTTTTGCCCTAGAATGCAAAATAGGATTCTTAGATAAACAGATAGCAGAAGTATTATCACAAAAGATAGGAATGTTACTCTCGTGTATCTGATAATCTTCTAGTTGATTCTTCATCCAGAGTATCTGAGTACTGCACAGTGATGCTGAGATATATTCTGCTTCTGCAGTTGAAAGTGCAATTGTTGATTGTCTTTTGCTTTCCCAAGAGACGAGGTTGTTCCCCAGAAACTAACAGTTTCCAGAAGTACTTTTTCTTTCCAATCTATCTCCAGCATAATCTGCATCACAATAACCAGAAAACCTGTACTCTGATGTTTTCTTATACATCAAGCTAGGGTTAGTTGTTTCTTTTAGATACCTTAGGATTCTCTTAACAGCAGTTAAGTGAGTTTCCCTTGGATCTGATTGGAAACAAGCACAAAGACATACACTGAACATAATATCTGGACGAGAAGGAGTCAAATACAGAAGAGAGCCTATCATACCCCGATAGAGGTTCTGACAAACCATTTTACTTACTTCTTCTTTCTCCAGAATGCATGTCGGATGCATATGAGTCTTAGCAGGTTTACTTTCGGGCATATTGAACTTCTTCATAAGTTCTCTTGCATACTTGCTCTGATGAATGTACGTTCCTTCTGGACGTTGATCAATCTGAATTTCTAGAAAGGGCCCGAGTTCTCCCATTAGAGTCATTTCAAATTCATCCTGTATTAACTTAAAAAATTCCTTGTACAAATAAGTATTAGCAGAACCAAATATAATATCATCAACGTAGATTTGAACAACCAAAATGTCATTTTTAAAGGTTTTACAAAAGAGTGTTGTATCCACTTTTCCTCTCGTAAAGTCATTTTCCAAAAGAAAAGTTACTTAGCCTTTCATACCAAGCTTTGGGAGTCTGTTTCAGACCATATAACAATTTTTTAAGTTTGAAAACAAAATCTGGGTTTTCAGAACTTTCAAAACCATGAGGTTGGTGCACATACACTTCTTCAGAAATATACTCGTTTAAAAATGCACTCTTTACATCCATTTGATATAAAGTAATGTCATGATTCATAGCAAAGGAATTTAAAAGATGAATAGATTCAAACCTGGCAACTGGTGCAAAGGTTTTTGTATAGTTTATCCCTTCTTGTTGACTACAACCTTGTGCTACCAGTCGTGCTTTGTTTCTTACGACCTCACATTTCTCATCTAACTTGTTTTTGAATACCCACTTTGTTCCAATGACGTGGACACCTTTGAGTTTCTGAACAAGATCCCAGACATCATTTCTGGTGAATTGATTCAGCTCTTCTTACATGGCCAGAATCCTCTCATTCTCCCTAAGAGCTTCATCAACTGATATTGGCTCTATCAGAGACACCAAACCCAGAAGAGTTTCATCAGAAGGTTTGAATGATGAACAAGTTCTGACTGGATCAAATTTGTCTCCCAGAATCAATTCTTCAGAATGAGAAGTCTTTAGTATATTCTTCTTCTAATGAGATAGATTATTTGCTGCTTCTGGTAAGGATGTATCTGATTCTGGAGAATCTGCATCTTTGTCTCCTTCTCTAGAATCTTCCTCCTTAGATTCTGATAAAGTAATCTTCAGATCTGCAAACTTTTCAACTAGCTTTGACTTTTCAGAGTCAAGCTTATCATCGAATCTGACATGAATTGATTCCTCAATAATCAGTGTTTCTGTGTTATAAATTTTGTAGCCTTTAGAGCGTTCAGAGTATCCTAACAGTAAACACTTTTGAGCTTTGGAGTCAAACTTGCCAAGATTTTCTTTAGTGTTCAACTTAAAACAAATACAGCCAAAAGGATGAAAATACAAGATGTTGGGTTTTTTATTCTTCCATAATTCATAAGGAGTCTTACCCAGAATAGGTCTAATAGAAATCATGTTCTGAATATAACATGTTGTATTTACTTCCTCTGCCCAGAAGTGCATAGTGTAGCGTGCGATTTTTGTCGGTGACGTGACCACCTTACCGCAATGGTTGGAATTGGGTGCTACTTTGTGATTTCTTATGTATCCTATGAAGCTGGAAAGGAAAGGGAAGATATCTAAAACTAACCTTGCACGTAAATGTTTTCTTTAACAAATGCTAAGAGATTGGGGGATCGAGGTCAGGTTATACAAAGGGAATCTATTAACACCCAGTGTATATATGGTTATCCATAGGCCTTTATTTACATGTTTCTTTGTTAATTTGAATTGCTTTCTTGTGTTAATCTGCCGTGACTTGGGAAAATTTCTCCTTTGGGAGAATTGAGAGAACGTTTTTGTTGTTTTCGGGTTTTCCGTTGTTTTTGGGAAGGTACTGGACCTAAAGTTTTTGATTGGTATGCTCGCTAAGATTTCGCAATCTTATGCCTACGTATTCCCGTAAAGATATCTGGGAAATCAGAGCAATCGTAGTTCCTCCTATTCTATGGGAGGAAAGATGTTTGGTGTCTTGTTCAAAGCCCAAGATTGAAGCTATTTGAGTATTTGTGTCTTGTTCAAAGCCCAAGATTGAAGCTAAAGGGGTGAATGAGAGAGAATTTGTCTTCTCTAAAGGGAGAATATCTCACCTATTCATCACAAATATGGAGAAAATGTTTTAAAGGGAAATTACTTTAACTGAGATATGTGAATCCAGCAATGCCATAATTTCCTTTATAAGGGTGATGTCATGAAGGAAAAAACCATTAACTCAGTGTAGAGCAATGCCACTTTTTCCTTATGAGTCTTTCATGCTAAGAGAGGGACATTGGCTTGGATGTAAATAATCCAGAGGCTTGCCACCTACAGCTGTTAGATGAAAGATGAATTTTTAGCCAGGATAAAGGAAGGACTCCAGCTTGGATTTTGAATCAACAAGTGTGCCACTTATAACAATTATCTAGGAAAAGGTTTTGATTGTTTGTTTTGATGTGATGTATAGAGGAAATGTCCTCCTCCAGAGTGGACTCTTGGTTTCCTCTGAGGGGATGTTAATTTTTGTGTGCCTTGATCAAAGCCCAAGGTTGAAGCTAAAAGTTTGACTCTACTAGGGGAGTTTTATATCTGTCTTGTACAAAGCCCAAGATTGAGTCTTAAAAGAGATTGACTCCATTGATGAGGGTTTTATTTGTCTTGTATAAAGCCCAATATTAAGACTGACTGGCTCCACTGGGGGAAGTTCTTATATGAATCCTAAGAGGTGGCTATCTCTTGCTGAGGATTATTGAAATCCAAGAGCAGGTCCAAATTGTATTGGGGAAATTCAAAGGGTTTTGCTCTTGCTGGGAATCAGGGAAGAGTTAAGATATCAGATACCATGAGGTTCTGATTCTACTGGGGATCTGTTGATGGTTGTTTGACCTTAGTTGGGGATTTTTAAGGTGAAGCTTAAACGTTGTTGGGGGTCTAAGAGTTTTAAAGTTGAGTTTGAAAACCTATAGAGGTTTTAACTCTGCTGGAGATTAGTATATTGATGAAATAATCAGGGTTTTTCCCAGGCTTTTAGGAAACTTGAGGGTTTCTTTGAGATCCAAGAGGAGATGAGACTTCCCAAGTCTTACTTGTATGAAGAGGCTGACTCTTAGCTGGAGAATGATCTTTGTATGATGCCCAAGAGGAGGCTGAGACTGTCCAAGTCTCTCCAGAAGTGGTAGGCTATGTTGTAGAGAGGGGTTTTTGTATGATGCCCAAGAGGAGGCTGAAGGTTTAAGGGATGGAGATCAACCCTAAAATGATTTGATGTTTGGGAATTCTGACTCTCCTGAGGATTGAACTAGCAAAAGATGACTAATTTCTGTCCTATACCTGTAGGAGGCCTTTGGGTCCTTGTACTAAGCCCAAAATGAGGCTGAGGAACTTCTAAGAAGCCTGTTGGTCCTTGTACTAAGCCCAAGAGGAGGTTGAGGATGCTTTTAGGAAGCCTGTGGGTCCAAGCCTAAGAAAAGTTCAAGAAAGGTTTCACCGAGAATAAGTCCTTTCTCTGCTGAACAGTTCTAAGGTTTGAAGAAATTCAATAGAGGTTTAACCGAGAATTAATCCTCTACGGGGAAATGAATCTCTTGTACAAAAATATAATTTCTAAGTTTTGAGAGTCTTGAAAAAAGTTTCACCGGGAATAATGCCTTTCTCTGTTCCATATTGTATAAGCCCAAGAGGAGGCAAGACTGTATAAGGAATTTCCTATGAGGGAACTAATTTTGACTATGTATTAATGTAATCTCTGGTTTGATCTAAACCTAGACCTAACTGCTGGGGAAAACTCTAATCAAATATGTACAAGCATATATATACAGGCAAATATATTGACAGATATATATATAAGAAATAAGCACTAAAAAAAGATATGGGGACTTACCTTCTGAGAAGAAGCCCAAGCATAATGTGATCTGTTGTATTTACTACAGTTGTATCCCATTTTTTAGGGTTTCAAGAAATTGAAGAAAGTTTTGAGGAAACTTGAATCTTGAATTAAGAAAAAGTTTGTTTGAGAGAGTGTTTGGGTCTTATAACTCAAAGAGAGGCCCAAATGGCTTATTTGATAACATTGATCGCACTGCGATACCAACAGACGTTGTGGGACTTATACTATAGCAGAGGCCCAAAAATTATTTCTTGTACAAAAAGGAGTTAGGTCTTACACTCTATTAGAGGCCCAAATGTGTTTGTGAGAAAAGAAAAATGGGGCTTATACTCAAGGAGAGGCCCAAATAATCTATTTTAAATCACAACGATCGCGCCTTGATTTTGAAAACCACAGAGGGACTTATACAATGACTGAGGCCCAAAAATTATTTATTTACAAAGGGGATGGGTATTACACTCTATTAGAGGCTCAAAAGTGTTTGAAAGAAGAAAGATGAGACTTACAACTTAAGGGTAGGCCCAGATAAAAATTGTTTTGAAAATGACGATCGCGCCGAAATTTTTAAAATCGTATCGGGACTTATACAATGACCGAGGCCCAAGATTGATTATTTACAAAGGGACGGGACTTAGACTCTATAAAGAGGCCCAAAATGACTTTGAAAAGAAGTTTGAAAAATTAAAATTAAGAGAAATCCTAATTTTAATTAAAAATATAATTTTCAAAGGAAATTAAATATCAAATATATTTAAAAATCAGTGGTAAACTTTGAAAAATATTTTGAAAAATCATGTTTAATCACATGAAAGCTTGAATTCCAATTGGGTTTGAAAAATCAAGGTGAGAATTTCATTTAAAAATGTTAAAAAAATTATAAAAAATGAAATTATTTACAAAAATTCAAGATATATTAAATAAATAATATAAATTTAATTTTTTTGTAGAATAAAATAATTTAACATTTTTGTGACTTTTTAAAAAAAGAACCAATAAAAAATGAAAAAAAAAAAGAGGGAGAAATTAATTTTGAGATTAATTAAGAAAATCATGAAAAATAACAAAAATAGCAAAAATGAGAGGGAAACAAAAAATGGTCTGGGTGGGTGTTGAACCCACGCCCTCCAACCAAACACACATTCGCTGCTACCACTGGGGTGGTGATACATCCGTGTATCAAAACCACCCCATGAATACATAAGGGTAGCGTTGTTTTCAGGTCAGGCTAAGGCAAAAACCAAGTTTTGGGAGATTTGCAAGAAGGATCATATATCCCTCTTTTCTCCATGAAATTGGATGAAATTTAGATGAATCATACCTAGAATTTCATGAGGAATCCAATGGTGGAACTTCCTCTTTTCTTCATGATTTACTGAGATTCTTGTTAAATTTGGATGAGGATCAGTATTGCATAGTCACCAAAATTGGACTAAAAAATCGTGTGCCACAAGTAATGCACAAAATCTGTCATGAAAAATCAGTCTGAGCAAGGCATGTTGTGAGGTCCATAACTCCTTGCTCAAGTTGAATTAATGGGAGTTCTTGTACTCTTTAGAAAGCTTGTATATCCTACTTTAACTTTGATGTCCAACTTTGGCTTTGAATCGCCTTGGATCATAATGAAAAATGGCCTCAAAGTTGGTGAAAAACCAAAACAGATTCTGTCAAAATTTCATTAAGTGTTGGAAAAGTGGTCATTTTCATGTTTTTGTGATTTTGATCAATCCATAACTCAAAATCCATGAGGATTTGGAATCTGATGTAGTTGACAATTTTGAATTATGTAATGAGAGCTTTCATTTGAGCTTTGGATGGAAGAAAACAACCTTGTGGTTTAGAAGTTATTGCCTTGCAAAGTTGGTACCAAATCACTTTTCTTCCATAAACTTAGAAAATTTTAGGTTTCTTAAGGTTGCCCCTTTTTCAAGTAACCTCACTTTTCTTGATTTTTCTTGATGGATGATGATCCAAACCATGAATTAACATTGTTTTTGACTTAGGGAAGCCATGAATGTCAAGAAATTCAAAAAGTCAAACTTGGTTTTTAGGCACAGTTGACTTTTTGTCAGATGAATTTCAAACTGTGTGATCCTCTATGAAATCAATTCCTTGACCTAAATCAAACCTAATGGATGGATTCCATAGGTGTTTTAGGGTATCTTGAATCATGCCCCAAGGTTTGGGAACATGTCTTGGTCAAAAGTCAAAGATACAGTTGACTTTTTCTCAGAAACCCTAGTTTGGGGTCCAGATAAATTTGCATCCTTATATTGATCATGAACCAAGTTCTTTGTGTACATTTGAGCTTTTAAGAGGATCAATATAGGATATTTGAGGTCTTCAAAACATTTCTTGAGGTCTTGGCTCATGAACTGCTCCAAAAGTCAACTTAGGGGTGAATTAGGTCAAGAAACCCTAATTCCTGATTTTTGATGAATGAATCCCCTGAGGCTATTTTGACTTGATGATTGGTCTCATTAGGTACCTTTGAGCCTCTTGAATCATGTTTTGAAGTATTGGCTCATGCCAGATGAAAATTTCTCTCTGGAGGCCTTGGTTGAACAAAACCCTAATTTGGTGACACTGGCGATCTTGAGGCTTGATCCGCTTGGAATGTTGCAACCTTATGCTTGATTCTTGATGTGGCAGACCTCTTGATCCTTTATGGGTGTTTGAGAGGCTAGACAATTTGAAGATCATGTCAATTCTTGATTTATCCTTTGTTTGAGTGCTCTGAGAGGGCTCAAAACCCTATTTCTTGGTTGTAGTGAATGCTCAACAATCCTTGAGGTGTTTGATGAGGTATGATGGTACATCCATATTGTGATGATGGTTTGCACAATGATAGGAAATCTTGTGGTCAAAATTTGGGGTATTATAGATGCCCCTATTTAATCTTCTTGGACCCGAAGGTGTGAATGGCGAAGATATTCAGACATTCAGGGTACAAGAGGATTAAATATCAGAATACCCGAAATTTTGATTGTGGTTGTGAATGGTAGCTGATTTGCTCGTCCATCTTCTTTTGCTAAGTAACGATCCTTAGAAAAAGGTGAAACTTCCCCTTGATCCTGGTCTTCAACCACGGAACTGGTCTTAGTTTCTTTGGAAATAAACTTCCCCTCGATCCTGGTCTTAGTTTCTTCATGCCAAGTCCTTTTCTTGACAAGGAATGCTATCGGTGAGAGGACATTTATCACTTGGGGATGAAAATGACCAGAGTGATATTAATGCATCATATGTATGAATACGAATCAATCATGCATGATGTATGTATGTTTATGCTGACAAAACAGACGCGACATACAGACTGGTGAATGAACACGACTAGATACTTGGACACTGCGGGGGATAAAAAGTATCATTGGTTCAAGATAACAATCCTTTCCTGTTTAGGAGGGGTAGACCATACTGGGGAAAATAGACCAATTATCAGTTCCCGAAGGTAACACATCTACCGGGGATGTCATATGGGACATTACATTTGAAATAGTTGATCCTTTATTCAGGGTGTACTGGTTAAAAAGAGTACTTTGATTCTGCATTTTAAAGTTCGATTGCTATCGGAGAAGCAGTCGATATTCCCTTTTTGTGTTCATTGATCAAAAAGAGATTACCATCTTTGTTTAAAAGAGCAAAAACAAATTTGACAAGTAAATTCATTTTTTGTTTCAAGAATTGTTGACCATATTAAAATGTCATTTTGTAAAGCAGAATAAATAAGAGTTGCAAGCAAAAGCACTAGGGCTCAAATTTTATTGATAGAATGGTAATCAGCCAAGCGAGTGATCCCATAGAGCATTACAAAGTTTAGAAAGTGGTAATTTAAAGGGAAAGGGGCTACATTGAAACATAACGACCACTATCTTCCCGCCAACTTTGAATTCTGGACATTCTGAGCTTCTGTCGAAGGTGACCTTGACTGAAGTTTTCTCGACGGATGACGTTGCCTTTGAGGAGTCAATATTGTCGGATATAGTTACTTCCCATGTATCCCTAACTTTTACCTGGATTGTCTTTTCAGGTTTTCAACCCATCATTTATGTCTCTAATTTTTGCCTGGACCGCCCTTTCGGGTTTTCAATCCACCGAGATGTTTTTTTTATTTAGGCGAAATATTTCTTGACTACATCAACATTCGTGGGGTAGGTAAACTCCTCTCTATCCATGGTTGCGAGTCTCAAGGCGCAGCTTGAGAAGGCTTTCTTAACAACATAAGGGCCATCGTAATTCGGAGTCCATTTGCCTCTGGAATCAGTGAGAAATGATTGTATCTTCTTGAGCACGAGGTCTCATTTCCTGAAGATACGGAGTCGGACCTTTTTGTCAAACGCTTTCTTCATTCTTTGCTGATACAACTGACCATGGCACAAAGCCGTCATTCTCTTTTCTTCGATTAGGTTCAGTTCATTGTATCGGCTTTGACACCATTCAGCTTCTGTTAGCTTGGCTTCCATCAATACTCTTATTGACGGGATCTCTACTTCTATGGGAGCACTGCCTCCATGCCATATACTAAAGAGAAAGGGGTTGCCCCTATTGAAGTGCGGACAAATGTGCAATAACCGTGAAGAGCAAATGGTAGCATCTCGTGTCAGTCTTTGTAGGTTACAACCATCTTTTGAATGATCTTCTTGATATTCTTGTTAGCCGCTTCTACCGCTCCATTTATTTTGGGTCGGTAGGGAGATGAGTTATGATGTTAAATTTTGAACTCAGCACACAACTCTTTCATCATCTTTTTGTTCAAATTGGATCCATTATCCGTAATGATCTGGCTCAGAACACTATAACAGCAGATGAGATTCAATACAAGAAAATAGTCATTTTGCGACACTTAGATTGCGATGGTTCAGACCCAACTGTCGCAATATGATATTTACGACACTGTCTACGACAGTCTTGGGCACCTGTCGTTATATTTTGTGTCTAAATCTAATGACTTCCACCTTAGAGAAAATTTCATTATGTAAAATTTATCTTATTAGCTAAAATGTATCTCCTCTTTATTATGAAAAAACAATTTACCTATAAAAAAAACACTCAAATTATTCCAACACATTATCTTCTCACTGAATCTAAAAAAAAACCTTGAATCCTTCTAATTGAATCGTCATCAACAAAAACATTCTTTATCCTTCAGAAAAATCCCTAGACGCAAAAAACTCGGTCTTTCATCTACCGTCATGTTTATTGCAGTCGCGAAAATCTTAAGGCTTACTGGTTCATCAACAATCGTCCCTTCCCTTGTATGCTTAGTGAGTAATTTGATATTAACCTCTGGGAAAATCCCTAAATCGAAAAATCTCTTTCCTCTATCTACCGTCATGTTTATTACGGTCGCAACAATCTTAAGGTTTAGCGATTCATTAACAATCTCCCATTCCCTTGTATGCTTAGTGAGTAGTTTGATTTTCTCTTCCATTCCAACCCTAAATTTTTGTTTTGATTGTATTTCACCTGCGCATGTTCCATGAAGGTCATTTTCTGTGGTTATTCTCTTGTTTGTGGATTCTTGTTTTTTGTGTTTGATTATATGAACGAATTTGTGATTAGTCAACAATTTTCTTTTAGAAAGAAGCAGCGAGAAGGGATGGGTTCTATATTTTTTATATGCAAACTTGTATCCAACAGGTTCTATGGGTGGTGTTTCAAAGCCCCTTCTCCCTAAACTTGGTCAGTTGTCCCTATCACCACAGCGCGCTTATGGGTGGTGCTGAAATTTATTCAATGCCAAACTTGAAAATGAACCTCAAGTTTGACATAGAGGTCACTATCTATCCTTCTTAAAGTTACGTTATCATAGATACATTTCTCTTTTACCTATTTGTTCAAATCCTTATGTTACACAGGTTTTATACAAAAATCTCGGTGTAGATATGAAGGATGTCACACCAATTTCTCTCCTGAAGGATTGTAAAAGAGAAATTAAAGGAAACCCTAAATTCTCTAATAAAGATGTTGGAGCATCATCAAAGATGATTTCTAATATAGAATCTGGCCTTGTCCCTCCAGTAAATCAAGCAGAGCTACCACTTGAAGTCACCAATCCATCCAATAGCGGGGCTCATTCATTCACATATGATGTCTCAGGTTTGTTTTCCTATCTTTATCGGGGGCTTTGGCTACTATTTTGTTAATTTATAAATTGTTGTTTCTGAATGTTTCCTGGGTGGATAATATGCTGGCCCACTTCATATTTCCTCGGGAGCACTAATGAAAAATGAGAAAGTAGCACCTCTGAGCTTATCTAATCAATTACCTTCTGCTCAAGGACTGTTACAAGCAAATAATGCTCCAACACCTTTCCAGGTTAACTTCCAAACTTGTTTCCCTTCTTCTTGGACCATGTATATCCCCCTAATGGCTCTGTATTTTATGCATAATTGATGTTTTTTTTAATGTTTATAGCTCCCAACACATACATACTATTGGAACTCATGTTATTATAAATCCAAAGCTCAGTGGTTTTGGGTTACAGATTCATTTTCAAAGGTATGATGTTCTTGCTATATTCTTCAGGTTCCTGTCCATTTTTTTGTGAAGGTCTAAATTTATATATCTATTACAGAGCAGTACCTATTACAATGGATAGAGCCATCAAAGAAATAATGTCCAGTATTGTGCAGCGTAGCGTTTCCATAGCAACCCAGACAACAAAGGAACTTGTTTTAAAGGTTGACATTTCAGTAGAACCTTGCTTCTTGAATTGGCTCCCACTATAGTAGATAGTAAAGTGGGAAAATCAATGGTTGTTATTTCTACTAACTCATGATTTCCTACTATGTGCCTTCAAATAGCGGCGCCATGGCCGCTATGGCTAATATACATGGCGGTTTTTAGAGCAGCTGGATCCTTACTTCGCACTGCTTGGTTTTGCAATTTTATTTTTTGCGTTTCCTAATTTAATATTTCCTACATTGGAATGTTGTGACTTGTTATTTATATTTTTCTAATTATGTTAATAGCTTTCATTTTATAGACATTTGGTGAGTGAAGTGGAAATTTGTTAGTTGGAAATTAAAAATTCTCTCAATGCATCATTGTTATGGGTTAAATGGTGGCATATAGAAACAATTATTGTCTTGTTTCAAGTTCTAAGTGATAACCTTAATCTCAGAAATAACTTATACTCAAATTGATATGTGAAATGGTATACGATTTTTTAGAGAAATGGTATGTGATTTTTTAGATTAATATAGTTTATACTCTGATTTTAGATTGTTCTGGTTTATACTCTGATTTTATATCTACTTTTTTTCTCTATTTTGCTAATGAAAGTCTTATTGACTTGACTTTATTCATTATAACCTTCCTTAACCTTTACATATGTGCCCCTTAGGGGTTGATTCATGCTTATCAGCCAATAGTGTCAACGGTGCCAAAGTAATGTAGTTAAGTGATCAAATTGCAGTGGTTGTCGAAATGATGGCTAAGATGTTGGATAATTGGTGGTAAAAGCAGGTTATCCAAAGGTTCAACATATAGCAATGAATATTTGGTACTGATTACAACATGGTCTAGAGATTATTAAGGTAAGCTTGCCATTATATAAAGTTACACGTCAATATCTCTAAATTCTTGGCTAGCTACTAACCTTTACCAAAAGATTGGATAAAACTATTAATATAAACATCTTAATGCCCTTTCTTGCATGTCTTTTTCTCTTTCATTTGTAACACGTGTGAAATTGAGCAAATATGATAACAAACTCAATCACATGTGTACAATTTTTCCGATTAGGTTTTCGACATGATGATATTCACTATTGGATTGGATTTTCCATGTTCTTGAGCCAAGATATAAGTGAGATCAGTACCTATGAAACTATTTTGCTTACAAATCTCATTAAGGTCAATGATAATTGAAAAGTGTTTATAATTTTAAATCCAAAACCAAGTCATGAGAACTCAATTTATGGATGTTATTGTTTAATGGCATTAGAATTTTAGAGTGCTAAAAGAAGATGAAAAAATAAATTAGGTAGGTTTATCTACCGCTACACTAAGAAGAACTTGGCCTTTACAATGGTGATTGTATATCATAAAATGTAAGGGACAAAAGTGTCATTTACGTTATTCCATTAGTGGTTTAATTTTAGAGTGCTAATGTTCTAGTAAATTCATGGCTTCAGTCTTATGGACTGCTTACATTTCATACAAGTAATTAATTAATTACTGTTGATTGAGTTAATTATTGTAGGATTTGAAATAAGATCAAGATGGTGGAATAGATAGTGGCATGCCATTTGGTGTTCTCATCAATGGGGAAGTCCACTAAATAGTCTACTAGGATATAAGGTAGCATGTTTGCAAACTCATATATTAATAGTTTAATTGTATTATGATTTACAAAACTTATTTGTATATTATAGGCTATAGTGTTTTTCATGAGTTCCAATAAGGGTAACTATATCTTGAATCTATACTGATGAGTAACGAATTTAATGAAGTTGTGGACTGCTGCTAGATTATACAGTGAAATGAACAAACAAAAGGTCCAAAATGTGAGACTTCCACGTAATTTAAGTGTATGCTTGTTACAATGTTATATTAGTCACTTTTGCTCCTTAATACAAATTTATACAAGTTTTTGTTTATTATAGGTTCAAATTAAAATTGAAGTACTAAGTATCAAATCTGATAAGTTCACAATGATCTGGTGTGAGTTGATAATGTTAGTGAGATTATAATGTTCCATGAGGCCCAATTGTGTTATGACAATTAACTAAGTTATTGTCTGTTATTCAATATAACGACACTTATTAAATAGTAATGATTCTTTCACATCACAAAAGTTAAAGCTAATTGTTTGTGATTAGTTGATTTTTGTTTTTGATTTTTTTATCTGTTGGCTTGGATGATACATAAACATCTTGTAAAGTAACATGGTGTCATCTACTCTAAGTTATAGGACTCTTATATCACTTACAGAATACTTATTTGCTACTGTGTCTTCTATCATAAAAGTAGTAAAATATTGATAGATATAGTATATTTTCTCAATGACTTGATTGCTCACAATCTTTAACAGATTGAAGGGACAGAGCAAATTAAGACAAGAAAGAACATTGTGTGTAGTAGAATAATATTTGCTACTATGTTTTATATTCCAAAGCAAACATCATATTAAAATATCTATTGATGCAAGAACAATATCAGAATGTATAGTCAACTAGTTATAAAAAAATTTAATATCTAAAAGTAACATGGTGTCATCTAATATAAGTAATCATCCATAAATATCACAATGTATAGTCAACGAGTTTCAATTAATTAAGAATGAAAAATCGCTTTCTAAAATGAGAATAACAGGTCTTAATTTTATTGTTTTGGTACTTGATGGGGTTGTCTAAGGTCAATGTTGTTTGTCAAATTTTATTTTGGTTTAGTTTTGAACCTTTTTCTTGGTTTATAACATTAATAGAGTTAGAATTTATTTTTTATTTTATTTTTATTTATAATAATGCTAAAAAATGAGGGTATAATTTTTTTTAAATATTCGCAAATTACGGCGGTTCAAACCGCCACAATTTACCGTCGCAATCAACAATGAAAACAAAAATCAAAACGAAATTCCACGAAGGTTGGTAACCGTCGCAATATTCAGATTATATCAGTTCCCTAACCGTCGTGAAAAGGAACGACGGTTGGTGTGACGGTTTTCACAACCGTTGCAATACAGCCTGGCGACAAACGTTTTTGGGACGAAGATGCAACCGTCGTAACATGTAAATTGCGGCGGTTCTAATCGTCGTAATTTGCCAATTTTTGTGGTGATTGTTCTTGATGAATCGGACCACCACTTGTCGGGTTACATTGGTATATGACACTGCTTCGACCCAGTTGGTGAAGTAGTCTATGGCTACCAGGATGAACTGATGTCCGTTTGAAGCTTTGGGTTTAATCATGCCAATCATGTTGATTCCCCATATAGAAAAAGGTCATGGAGAAGAAATAACTTTGAGATGCGTTGGCGGTACATGAATTTTGTCAGCGTATATTTGACACTTGTGACACCTTCTCATGTACTTGTAGCAATCGGATTCCATTATCAGCCAATAATATCCTTCTCTTAGAATTTTTCTTACCATTGTATGTCCATTGGCATGAGTGCCAAAGGATCTTTCGTGAATCTATTTCATTAGCATGTTTGCTTCTGGTCTGTCTACGCATCTGAGTAAAACCATGTCGAAGTTTCTCTTGTAGAGTGTATCACCGTTCATGAAGAAGTTGCCAGCCAGTCTTCTGAGAGTCTTCCTATCTTTTCTCGATGCCCCAGGCGGGTGCTCTTGTCATTGAAGGAAGCACTTGATATCGTGATACCATGGTTTTTCATCCATGACTGCTTCGATTGTGAAGATGTAAGCGGGCCTTTCAAGGCGCATTATGTCAATCTTAGGTACGTCGTTCCATTGACTTACACTAAAGGACAAGGTGGCTAATGCATCAGTCATGTGATTTTCTTCACGAGGAATGTGATGAAACTTGATTTTGTTGAAGAATGGTAACAACCTTCTCGCGTAGTCTTTGTAAGGAATCAATCCAGATTGGTATGTGTTCCACTCTCCTTTGATCTGATTTACAACCAGGGCTGAGTCTCCATACACATCCAAGTTCTTTATCCTTAAGTCATTTGATTCTTCGAGACCCATGATACAAGCTTCGTATTCGACCTCGTTGTTTGTGCATTTGAACGTCAATCTGGCAGTGAAAGGAATATGGGTACCCTGAGGTGTTACGATGATTGCCCCAATTCCGTTTCCATAAGTATTGACGACTCCGTCGAATATTAGTCCCCATTGGGAACCTGGTTCTGGCCCTTCGCAGGGTAGCGGTTCATCGCAATCTTTCATTTTTAGATACATGACATCTTCTTCAGGGAAGTCAAATTCGACTGATTCCTGATCGTCAATCGGTTGATGAGCCAAATGATCGGCTAAAATACTTCTTTTGACGGCTTTCTGAGCATGGTACTTGATGTCGTATTCCGATAACAACATCTGCCAACGGGAAATCCTTCCCGTGAGAGCAGTCTTTTCAAAGACATACTTGATTGGATCCATTTCGGAGATTAACGAAGTAGTGTGACAAATCATGTACCGGTGAAGACGTTTGGCTTCCCATGCCCGAGTGCAGCAAGTTTTCTCGAGCATAGTGTATCGAGTTTCACAGTCCGTAAACTTCTTGCTTAAATAGTAAATGGCCGACTCTTTTCTTTTTGTTTTGTCTTGTTGGCCAAGCACACAACCCATGGAGTCTTCCAAGACTGTTAGGTAGATGATCAGTGGTCTTCCTTCCACTAGAGGAGACATAATTGGTGGATTCAACATATATTCTTTGATGCCTTCAAAAGCCTTTTGGCAATCTTTTGTCCATACACAACTTTGATTCTTTCTGAGTAGTTTGAAGATCGGCGCGTATGTCACGGTCATGAGGGATATGAATCTTGAGATGTAATTCAGATGTCCCAAAAATCCTCTGACTTGTTTTTCAGTCTTTGGTGAAGGAATTTCTTGAATGGCCTTGACCTTGTCAGGATCAACCTCAATTCCTTTCTGGCTGACGATAAATCCTAAAAGCTTTCCCGAGAGGACACTGAATGTGCACTTATTAGGATTCAAATGGAGTTTGTATTTTCTCAGACGCTCGAATAACTTTGATAGGTGTGTCACATGCTCTTTTTGTATTTTAGATTTGGAAATCATGTCATCGACGTACACTTCAATCTCTTTGTGCATCATGTCGTGAAACAGAGTTGTCATGGCCCTTTGATAGGTTCCCCCTGTGTTCTTCAGACCGAACGACATTACCTTGTAACAAAAGACGCCCCATGGGGTGATGAATGAAGTTTTTTCCATATCTTCCGGCGCCATTTTTATTTGATTATAGCCCGAGAATCCATCCATGAAGGAGAAGACTTTCAATTTTGATGTGCTGTCTACCAGCATGTCAATGTGTGGTAGGGGGAAGCCATCCTTTGGACTTGCTCTGTTCAGATCCCTGTAGTCTACACATATTATGACTTTTCCGTCCTTTTTCGGAACTGGCACTTTGTTGGCTAGCCATTGAGGATATTCTGAGGTGGCGAGGAAACCTGCGTCGATCTGCTTCTGCACTTCCTCCTTAATCTTGATGGCCATATCTGGATGAGTCCTTCTCAGTCTTTGTTTTACCGGAGGACATTCTGTTTTCAGTGGTAAGTGGTGTTCCACGATGCTGGTATCCAACCCTGGCATTTCCTGATAGGACCAAGCAAATACATCTGGAAACTCTTTGAGAAGTTTTATCAAGCCTTCTCTGACAGTTGAGCTGAGCAGTGCTCCAATCTTAACCTCTTTCTTTTCTTCTTCTGAACCCAAATTGATCGTTTCCAACGGCTCTTTGTGAGGCTCAATGGACCTTTCCACTTGTCCAAGTAGTTGGGAGATCTCTTCTGGAATTTCTTCGTCCTCTTCTTCTTCAGCTTCAAATACCTGGAATTCAAAGTTGGGAGAAGGCATTGGATCATATGTTGCAATGGGGTTTAAAGCAAGCAAACTGCATGACGTGATGATTCGTTTTTTAAGAAAAGACAAAGAGAATGCAAGAGTGTGTGCAATGTATTTTCTGAAAAGGTTTGTTTTTTATTCTGGGTTGTTTTTTTTTAGGATTACCATTTTCTGAAAAACGAAAAGTGAAAACAGCAATAAATGCGGGAATTCAGAATGACATTATTTATTTATGATTCGTCGATTATTGAAACCAAACCCTATAAAACAAAGCTTTGTCACTTTGGGCGAAGCGAAGAGGGACATTTACAGAAAAGTGATCCCTATTAAACATCCATTTCACCCGGGCAAGGTGAAAGGTCAAAACAAAGATGGTAACTAATTTGACTTATGGACGACTTTCGGGACACCGACGGCAACCCAATGGCAACGAACTCCTTTGTGGATCACAAAGTCTGGTACCTTCCTTCTTGGCGTGTCTTCAGAAATGACACTGATTTCTGGTGGAGTAGGATCATTGGAGTCTTCTTCCCATGCAGAGTTATCATAAGAGGACTCTTCTGTCGCGTCTTCCATAATATTTTCACTTTCAAGAGGATCTCCCCATCCAGTTGGCTGGATGTCCCCGTATCTGATGCGAGAGCTTTCGGGAGCAGTGTATTTGACTAGAAAGTCGTACTTATCGCTTGGCTATCCCAAGGTATCCCAGGTTTCTGTGGGCATAGATGAGTCATCTTCCTCAATGACGTTGACCTCGGGAAATGAATATTTAATGAATTCTTGTCCTGTGACCTTTGCAAATTCATTAACATGGCGTTGGACATTTTCGGAATGTTCTGAGTAAGGATTCCATGACTCTGTGGGAACATGGGTGTTCTTTTCAAGATTACTCAGCTGATAGGCATTGTCCGGCTGACTCTTTTGCCCCGAATCTACTGTGTATGGCTTTTAGACGGGCAAGTCGTCTAGGGGATCATAATAATCGTAGTCAAAGTTGTCTTTCATTAGATTGTCTTCCTCTAATGAGTTAGGTGGAGCACGACATCCTTCGGGATCACAATCTCCATAGATCATTTTGACGTCTAATCTTGGTATATATCTTGGGCTCTGCTTTAGAAAACAGAATGGCATGTGCGTTTCTTCCTGAGACATATAACCTTCATCGTTGAGATAAGACTTCCACTCCTCACCTGTATCGGAGTTGTTCTCCTCAATGGTGTGGACTTCCTGAGATAATGGGTGGAGGAAACCTCCAATGTGGAAGAAATCATGAATGGGACGAAAACTTTCATCCTTCTTGGTAGTATGGGCATAGGTCGGAGAAAAACCAAGACCTTTTCTTGTCTTCTTATTAGTAGGAGTTACAATCTGTCCCCATCCTTTTATGTCATTACTCCCGATCACTTTGAGAGCGTCTTTGTATGAGGAAATCGACGTCCCTTTTTCTTGTTGATTCTCATTGCTCACCGAGAGTGCTTGAAACTAGGTTCCAACAACCTCTCATGGTTCTACACAGGAGAATGATGATAAGTTGCTCACGATTAAGGCTTGCTCTCCACATACTGTGAGTAATTTTTCGTTCTTGACAAACTTCAGCTTCTGGTGAAGTGTCGAAGTGACTGCCCCAGCTTTGTGTATCCAAGGTCATCCTATTAAACAATTATATGCTGCCCGAATGTCCATGACCTGGAAAGTGACTTGGAAAGTGTGAGGACCGATGATTATGGGAAGATCGACTTCGCCGATAACTATTTTTCTGGATCCGTCAAAGGCTTTGACGATGATCTCATTGCCTCTCGTTGGAGTTCCTTGAAAAGAAAGTCGAACCAAAGTTGACCTTGGCATGACATTTAAGGATGAACCTGTGTCTACTAGCACGCTGGCTAAAGCATCGTTTTGGCAATTGACTGTAATATTGAGTGCGATATTATGGTTCTTTGCTTTCTCTGGAAGTTCTTCATCACTGCATCCCAAGTTGTTACAGGAAGTGATGTTAGAGATGATGCTGTCAAATCGTCCTACTGTCACATCTTGTTCCACAAAGTCTTGTTCTAAAACCTTCTGTAGAGCTTCTCTGTGAGCTTCTGAACTAAGCAGGAGAGATAACACAGAGATTCGAGATGGAGTTTGCAACAATTGATCCACAATGTTGTAATCGCTTTTTCGTATGAGCTTCAGCATCTCATCATTGTTCTTTACAGGTTCTGTATTGCTGGGCTAACCAATCTGTTGGTTAGGAACTTCGAGTTGAGGTTCCTTTTCTTTGGTAGGTTCTCCAACTCCTCTGTTGAAGATCCGACCGCTCTGGGTAACTCGATTGATGTCAGCAATGTTCACAACGGAGGGTAATGGAGTTTTCTTTCCATTTTCTATGGTCGTTGAACCGTACTTGTATGGGATAGCCTTTTCTGACTTGTATGTATTGGACCTGGCAAGTAGATAACCACAGGGGCTTTTTAGGCCTTTTGCCCATCATAGGCAGCCTCAATTGGTTCTAGGTTGAGAATTTTCCTACTGTCATGAGAGACTTTTGACTCATTGAGCAGAGGAATTATGGCACAAACATCCTTGGTTATCCTACGATTGGAGGTTATGACAGTGTTTTTGCTTTGACCAGGGAGGTAGTCTTGTATCATGTTGATTGATTTAGAATTCGAACATGGTTGAATCTCCTTTCGGTCTAACTGGTGCTGGAGGGATGCTCGCACTAAATAGCATCCTTGGTTATTTTCTGAGCATACTCTACAGCATTCATAATTGTGAGGTGGTACCTGACCGTACCCACTTTGTATGCAGTGCATCCTTACTAGATTCGTTTCTATTGATCAGACATCACGACTTTGATGTCTTCCAGGATTCCTGTCAGTCATGCTAATCTGTTGTGTCTTCATCCAGGTAGATTGGAAACCACCATTGGTCCAACAGGTGTTGAAGAGTCCTTTGTACAAGTGCACACCCTTGGTCGTTTACGTAGCATTCTTTACAGTCTTGATAATCATGTGAAGCCAGAAAACCAAGTCTGACTTGCTTAGCATGCAATTCCACTAGACTGGTATTCATCAAGCGTATGTCAAAGATTTGAACCATATTGACTTGATGATCACTTCTTTCATGGTAGTCTTGGATCCATCCGAGATCCATTTGACGTTGGAGGGCCTCTTGTATAAAAGAGCATCCCTGATTGTCTTTTGAGCAGATCAGACAAGTGTTGTAATCATGTCGCGAAATATTGTAATACTGACTTTGTCTTGAATGCAAAGCCACTAGATTGACGTTCATTGCACGGATGTCATGGTTCTGAACAATGTTGGGATGTGCATGGGCCTTGTTTACTTCACGAATCTGGTGATCCTGAATCCAACCCAGATCCATTTGTTCTTGCAGAGCTGTTTGTACTATGGCACACCCTTGATTGTCCTTGGAGCAGATCTCACACTGATGATAGTTGTGAGATGACACATGACCGTACCCGCTCTGTTTGCAATGCATCTTTACCAGGTTGGTTCCCAGTAAGCGTAATTGTGAATTTGATAAACGTTGGCAGACTCTTCTTCTATCAAATTCACTGTAGTTTTTTCATGTTGCTGTAATGGGTTCGTTTGAACATTTGGATTAGTATCTTTGAAAGATAAAACCCCGTTCCTGACAAGCTTCTGTACATCAGACTTGAAGCTGAGACAATTCTCAATGTTATGTCCTGGTCCTCCTTGATGGTAAGGGCAAGTCTGATCTGCTTTGAACCAAAAAGGTGGATTTTCCGGTACTGTGAGAGGAGTTCTGGTTTGAACGTGCCCCTTGGCCAGTAGAAGTGTAAATAACTATGCGTACAACATCGGTACAGGGTCGAACCCTAATGGTCGTGTAGTACGATTGTTGTTATTGTATTGAGGGCGAGCCTACTGTAGAGGCTGTTGCGGCCTTCGTTGATACAGTTGTTGACTTGGCTAGCTCTGAGCAACCTGAGGTTGATATGTCAGAGCTGGCGTTGGGTTAATAGCGGGAGTTACCACTGCTACTGGTTGATACCTTCGTCTTTCCTTTCCCAGAGAGATATTATTGATATCTTGCTTTTTCTTCTTTTGGAAAGCACTACCGTATATTTTGGTACTGCTAGATGGCTACGTATCTTTGACCAATCGTCCTTCTCAGACAGCCTCTTCAAGGCGTATTCCTATGTTCACCATTTCAGTGAAGTCACTGGGCGCACTTACAACCATTCGGTCGTAATAAAACGAGCTCAAAGTTTTCAGGAAGATCTTTGTCATTTCCTTTTCCTCGAGAGGAGGACAGACCTGGGCGGCGATTTCACGCCATCTCTGAGCATATTCTTTGAAGGTTTCTTTATCCTTTTGTGACATTGGTCTGAGCTGGTCCCTATCTAGTGCCATGTCCAAGTTGTATTTATACTGCTGAATGAAAGCTGCCCCGAGATCTATGAAAGTACTGATCTTAGTGCGGTTTAAGCCCATGTACCATTTGAGTGCGGCACCGGTTAAACTGTCTTGGAAGTAATGGATCAGTAGCTATTGATTGTCTGTCTGGGTAGACATTTTTTGAGCGTACATCACCAAATGACTTTGAGGGCAAGAGTTGCCTTTGTATTTTTCAAAGTCAGGTACCTTGAATTTGTGCGGTATCTTTACATTAGGGACCAAACAGAGGTCGGCGGCGTCTTTTCCGAATAAGTCTTGACCACGAATGGCATGTAGTTCCTTATGCATTTCTAAGAATTGTTCCTGGAACTCATTCATCCTTTCGTATACGTCTTCGTTTCCGCCAGAAATTGCTTGCGGAATCAGTCCTTCCGGGACAATGTGTACCACTGACTGTGGTATAGTCATTATTGCGGTGACTCTTGGCGCTTCAGTGACCTGAAGTTTGTAACCTTCAGAAATTTCTGTGTTAACCCTTGCATCATCATTTACCTGAAGTTTGTAACCTTCAGGTCTGGCGGTTCCTCCTATGACTTCCAGGTCTTCAGTGACCGGTGGGATGTATCCTTCAGGTATAAAGTTGAGAGGCATGCCCCAGGGGAAACCTATAGGCATGTTGTACTGAGGATGACTGCCAGGCATCTCAAATGCGGGTGTGGATGTACTCTTCGAGATTACAAACCTTTGATGCTGTTGTTCCTGGACTGCTGCCAGGGATTGCATGTCGTGGTGGAGTTTCTCCAAACTCTCCTTCAGAGCATTGATTTCTTCTCTCAGCTCTCTGTTCTCTTCCTCGAGATCGTCCATTTTCTTTTGTCGATTGGCCCGAGTATTGTACAAATGAGACAGTTTGACTCTAGAGTGTGACACATGAGTGAGACTCAAAGACAAAGATGCGCTATGTGAGAATGACGAATGATATGCAAATACTAAAAATGATATATTTTTTAGTTTTTGTTAAAAAGAACTGTTAACAATTATATTGCAAATATCACACCGTGGGGGAGACCCTTTTATTGAACTTAAAAGATTGCAGTATTTTACAATGAAAAGTACAGTATTTTACAAAGATGCAAGAAAGGAAAGTAGGCCTATAGATCCTGAGTCCTCTCTGAGGAGAGCTCAGATGCTGATTCCTGAATTTTTCTTTTCTTTGATTGGGCTCCTTCAGCCGTTATCGAGTCGATGACTCTCTGCCAAGTGAAAGGAGTAAGCAAGTTCCTTCGTTCCTCCTGACTTTTCATAGCATGCTACTCTAATATCTCAATCAGAGCATCCTTTTCCTTTAGCAGTTCCTAAATCTTGGTACATTCCAAATTGAGGATCTGGTATTTGTTCTTCCAAATTTTTTCTCACGTTGGACTTTGTTGAAAGCGACCTTCAGTTTTTTCGCAACAGACTTGAAATAAAGGACATATTCCTTTAAGGGAAAAAATTCTTGATGAGGGTAAGGCATCCTCAACTTGAGGGATCTGGTTTGAACCCAGTGGAGATAAGGTTCTGAAGAGGAACAATTTGGTCTTCCCAGGGATTCTCTCCCTTTCCTGTGAATATGTTGCCAGGCATGCACTATTTCTTTCTTTAGTGCCCTGTCATTTTCTTCTTCCTTGAAGAAAAGACCTTCTAGATGAGCATTATGTGGGATATTCTTCATCGGGTATCCGAGTTAACGGCGAGCTAGAATCGGATGATAGTTGATCCCTCCTTTAGTACCAATGAGGGGTACATTAGGGAAATTTTCGCATCTATCGATGATTTGTATCCCTTCGTAAATCCGATTGTACCAATCAATGTCTGAATTGGTAAGAGACATAATCTTCTGTGACCATCGTAGATTACTCATGTGATCCCAAAAAGCAGCAGACTTGGGCAGGTGGGAAATAAACCATTTGTAGGGTAAGGGCACACAACATGTGATCATCCCTCCACTGTACAAATTCCTTAAGTGTACAGAATGATAAGCATCTGCAAGTAAGGTTGGTACAGGGTTTCTAATTAGGAATATCATAACAGCATTGGTGTCGACGAAGTGTTGATGTTGGGAAAAAGGAATAACCCATATGTGAGCAGAACAAAGACATCCTCGAAAGCGGTTATATTTCCTATACTAGCAAAGTATAGGGCTTTCTCCATTAGAAATTTAGCTGGTAAACCCTGGATTCCTCCTTTGGTGGTCATGTGAATCCTGACTTCTGACTCATCCAAAGAGATTGCTCCTGCAATGGATTGTTCTTTTGGAATTTCTTCTAGTCTGGAAAATGGATCTCGATCAGTGATAGGTAAATCAATCAGGTGGGAGTACTCTTCTAGTGTTAGTGCGAGCTGGTAATCCGGGAAAGTGAAATAGTGGTAAACCAGATCGTAGAACTGAATCAGCGTAGGCAGGATCCCTTCAACCATGTTGATCTTCAGTAGAGATAACAGTCCTCCGTGCTTTGCTCTGAAAGCCTCGGGATTAGTAATCATCCTCCCCAATTTCCTTAGGTCATCCAGTTTTGGAACCTTGAAGGTGTACTTGTGCATTTTTCTTCTTCCGAAATCCATAACGCAACCTTTCTGATATTTGCAATTATTGTTTTAGTTGTTTTGAAAAAAAATTCATTTTTGAAAAGAGTTTTTTTTAATGAATGTATGAATGCATGAATGCATCAAACAAAAACACTTGAAAACATGGGTTTAGGGGTTTATCGTCACGAGCATGGAGTCATGGATCTACCTATCCCAAAGGTGTGTACTAATTGGTCAATTTTTGTACCTGTAGAACGGGTTCTAAAAGGTTTCCAAAATCATTGACCCCTCATAGGGACATTAACAACAAGCTGATTCACTCGAGCGAGTTGTGATATCTTAGAATGAATCTCTTTTGAGTGTAGTATAGCATATCAACTATTCCCGATAGTCACTGTACTACCTAATGGTTTAAATGGTTAAATGTCTACTAAATCCTCAGTGTCATGGGTACCGCACTGGGAACACTATGCTTTCACGACGATCGGTCGTTCAACATTTAAGAATTCACACGGGTACCTCGACTGATTCGGTGGACTGCCAGGTCAGCTTGGTCGGGATTCACATCCTATAAGCCTTTCCTGGAGACGCCACCACTTATCTTAATGTTCTCTCAAACTTTCCACATGCGTATCAATCGCATTCCCAGTTAACAAAAATTTAAACACGGGTATCAAGTAATATGACAGTAAATGATATATATGTAGCTGAAAGTAAGTAAATAAACAGAGAAATAAATGCCAAGCAAAGTCTAGCCCTCCTAGGAACTCTAATCCTAGACTCCCCGGAAGATTCGCCATTTTTCTGTAGCGTGCGATTTTTGTCGGTGACGCGACTACCTTACGGCAATGGTTGGAATTGGGTGCTACTTTCTGATTTCTTATTTATCCTATGAAGCTGGAAAGGAAAGGGAAAATATCTAAAACTAACCTTGCACGCAAATGTTTTCTTTAACAAATGCTAAGAGATTGGAGGATCGGGGTCAGGTTATACAAAGGGAATCTATTAACACCCAGTGTATATATGGTTATCCATAGGCCTTTATTTGCATGTTTCTCTGTTAATTTGAATTGCTTTCTTATGTTTATCTGCTGTGACTTGGGAAAATTTCTCCTTTGGGAGAATTGAGATAACGTTTTTGTTGTTTTCAAGTTTTTCGTTGTTTTTGGGAAGGTACTTGAGCTAAAGTTTTTTATTGGTATGCTCGCTAAGATTTCGCAATCTTATGCCACGTATTCCTGTAATGATATTTGGGAAATCAGAGCAATCGTAGTTCCTCCTATTCTATGGGAGGAAAGATGTTGGTGTCTTGTTCAAAGCCCAAGATTGAAGCTATTTGAGTATTTGTGTCTTGTTCAAAGCCCGAGATTGAAGCTAAAGGGGTGACTGAGAGAGAATTTGTCATCTCTAAAGGGAAAATATCTCACCTATTCGTCACAAATATGGAGAAAATGTTTATAAAGGGAAATTTCTTTAACTGAGATATGTGAATCCAACAATGCCATAGTTTCCTTTATAAGGGCGATGTCATGAAGGAAAAAACCTTTAACTCAGTGTAGAGCAATGCCACTTTTTCCTTATGAGTCTTTCATGCTAAGAGAGGGACATTGGCTTGGATGTAAATAATCCAGAGGCTTGCCACTTACAGCTGTTATATGAAAGATGAATTTTTAGCCAAGATAAAGGAAGGACACCAGCTTGGATTTTGAATCAACAAGTGTGCCACTTATAGTAATTATCTAGGAAAATTTTTTGATTATTTGTTTTGATGTGATGTATAGAGGAAATGTCCTCCTGCAGAGTGGACTCTTGGCTTCATCTGAGGGGATGTTGATTTTTGTGTGCCTTGATCAAAGCCCAAGGTTGAAGCTAAAAGGTTGACTCTACTAGGGGAGTTTTATATCTGTCTTGTACAAAGCCCAAGATTGAGGCTGAAAAGAGATTGAATCCACTGAGGAGGGTTTTATCTATCTTGTACAAAGCCCAAGATTTAGGCTGACTGACTCCACTAGGGGAAGTTCTTATATGAAGCCTAAGAGGAGGCTATCTCTTCTTGAGGATTATTGAAATCCAAGAGCAGGTCCAAATTGTATTGGGGAAATTCAAAGGGTTTTGCTCTTGCTGGGAATCAGGGAAGAGTTGAGATATCAGATACCATGAGGTTCAGATTCTACTAGGGATCTGTTGATGGTTGTTTGACCTTAGTTGGGGATTTTTAAGGTGAAGCTTAAACCTTGTTGGGGGTCTAAGAGTTTTAAAGTTGAGTTTAAAAACTTATAGAGGTTTTAACTCTGCTGGAGATTAGTATATTGATGAAATGATCAGGGTTTTTCCTGGGCTTTCAGGAAACTTGAGGGTTTCTTTGAGATCCAAGAGGAGATGAGACTTCCCAAGTCTTACTTGTATGAAGAGGTTGACTCTTAGCTGGAGAATGATCTTTGTATGATGCCCAGGAGGAGGCTGAGACTGTCCAAGTCTCTCAAGAAGTGGTAGGCTTTGTTGTAGATAAGGGTCTTTGTATGATGCGCAAGAGGAGGCTGAAGGTTTAAGGGATGGAGATCAACCCTAAAATGATTTGATGTTTGGGAATTCTGACTATCCTGAGGATTGAACTAGCAAAAGATGACTAATTTATGTCCTATACCTGTAGGAGGCCTTTGGGTCCTTGTACTAAGCCCAAGAGGAGGCTGAGGAACTTCTAAGAAGCCTGTTGGTGTAACACCCCAATTCCCATCGCGAATAAATAATACATAATCAAATCAGAGTAAATAAAAATTTATTTTTCCGACAGAAACAAGGATGCCACAATTTAAAGAAAACACAATCCCTGCTCATAAATTTTGATACATAACACAAAGTGGAATAAACCTAAAAGGGGAAACTTTTTCCATATAATAGGAAAGGTTCAGTTATGGTATAAAGCGGAAAGATCCATAACTACCTTGTTTTACAAAATAATTGTTTTACAACATGAAAATATACATACAAAAATAATACAAAATATATTCAACAAAAATATACATATAACAAAACGTTTCCCGACTCCCGTGCTACGTATCAGAGCAGACAGACTGACAAGGGACGGAGGACTAATCTTCATAAAAGCCTCCAAGGCCACTAATCTGCAATTGCCTCATAGAGCAACAAATCACAGCAGAATGGTGAGAAATAACAACTAAATCAAGATTGCATAATAATATGCAACACATAAAAAAATACACATACATAGTTATTCTCACCACAAGTATCACATACCAATCCACATAACATATATCAATTATTTCAACATAATCACATATGCACACATAAGGCACACCAAAGTCATAATATATGGAAACACACCACCACATCACATATCATATGTTTATGCATAAAACATATTATCCACAACCAATGCATTTATGACATATGCACATCCATCTCACCAATCCAATCACAAACTCAACACATAGTCACTCCATTCACAAAGACATATCAATCATGCACAATCCATTTATCACAAATGCATATCACAATTTCTCACACATAATCAATCCATTCATGATTTATGCAAATGCACAGAGACCAACACAACGACTCTATGCAATGCATATGCGGTACCATCCATCCATCATTCTCATCATCAGTTCACTCAGGAACTATTGGAACCATCGCTTGTTACTTAATGTAACTCCCCGTCGGGCAAACGATGTTCCCCGTCGCTCACACCTCTTATTTTTTAAGGCACACGACGTTTATGGATCGCTCACACCTCTTTGTATAAGGCACACGACCCGATCGCTCACACCTCTTTGTATAAGGCACACGATCGTCTATAATCATCGCTCACACCTCTTATTTTTTTAAAGCACACGATGTTATAGCGGATTCCCTCTGGAATCGATTCGTCGCTCACACCCACTAGGGCACACGACATCACAAGATGCATATCATGATGCTTGGTATACAAGAACTCATGACAATCAAATGCATCTTCACAAATCAACAATGTATTTTACCACACAACAACATCATTAATCACGCATCGAAGTCTAATCCAAAACAATGCACATATTTGCCATAAGGCCACAAACCATCATCACAACATTCCATCATGTATATTCACATCATATAACAGCACACAAGCTACACGTTACATATCAAAAGCATATAACATGATAACACATCAATCGCACATAATTGCGACGGTAAAAGTCGACAAAACGACACATTTCCGAAATCACGACTTAAATAAATCATCTACTGTCCTCCAAACCATTTTTAATAGAAAGAATATTTCATTAGCTTTCCAGCGCTTTGAACGGCGACCAAAACGGACTTACGGTTTGAAAATTATGAAGAAAACGAAATAGAAAAATCTGCCACTTCGCTCCAGTATTCGCTAGGCGAACCATAGCGAACCAAGGCAGTGGAAAACCAACATAAAGTTCGCTAGGCGAACCTCTAGGCGAACATTCACCCGTTCCTTCGCTGGGGTTCGCTAGGCGAACCCGCGAAACCCAAAATTCGCAGCAGCGTCAATATAGGTCATTTGGGGCCAAAATACATCATTTCTTCCACCCAAACCCTTCCAATTCATACCAGAACATCCAAAACATGCTCCAACATAATCAACGAGTATTCTACGCAATTTATATCGAATTTTATCCGTAAAAACATCAATTTCTATCAATTGCTCCTAATTTTAATCGATAAGAAAAGTCGCGAAACAACCAAAACAACTACCACAAACAACACATATACATACACAAGCAAGATATAATTGAAACTTCTCACCCTTACCCGATTAATCGCGCTTGGAACGGAGTTATGTTGATTTTTCCTCTTCTCCTCTCTTTTCTCTCCTCTTCTTTCCCTTCCTCTTCCTTTCTTTCCTTTCTATTTCTTTTCTCTCTTTTTCTCTCTATTCTCTATTTATATAAATATCTAACTACCCAAAATGACCATTTTGCCCTTATGCTCAACTATCTCTCAAACACTCTCAAAATGTGATAAAACATAAACATACCGATGAAATATATTTCGGGAAATAAAAGTTAAAAAGAAAAATATAATTTAATGCAAATATTTTACCTATCAGAGAAATTAACCAATTAACTCAATTAGCAGGTAAAATACAATAAATTCACATAATTGAAATAAATAAATACAATGAAACAAATCGGGGCGTTACAACTCTCCCCCACTTAGAAATTTTCGTCCTCGAAAATATAACTGATACGAACCACCTTGCTAACAGCAACTACAACCACGACACGACAACGACGACAACTACCACGACCAGATGCAAAGCCCATACAATGCACTTGACGACCAACTCACGACTCAAAGAAAACCCAAGTCACGAACACACAGGTTCACCCTTGAACCAGAACGCAACAAGATTATTACCCTCACCACAGGTAACACTCCCCTAATTCCCCACTTAGGAATTAGCTACTCGCACTCGAACCATCACGATGGAAATGAGGCAACAACACAAACAAGAACATAAAGTTCCACGACTCAACATCATTTCAACAACCTCTACATAACCACAATACCAACCTCCTTGTCACACAACATTATTACAATAATGTTACGATTCACCAATCGAACATATAACCAAAACATCCATCTACATAGTGGCCCATGAATAGTATTCAAACCTCCCACCTATCACTTCCATTCCGGAACGTCCAATGGTCTCCTCATTCCTACATGTTCATAATGTTCAACCTATGAACTCTTACAAGTCACACACTCAAATACGAATTATGCCGCATCACGCTTCCGCTACGCACTCTGATTAATCGAAACCATCAAGTCTACCATTCTCACGCCCAAAGTCTAACTCTTTATCATATTCAACAAAAATCACTGTTCACTTTTAATATACCCAACCTCACACTCTACTGTGTTATCTCCCACACCAGACACAAGTCTCTGAATTGCTTAAATAGTTCTAATTCTCTGACCATCAAAACAGACATGCATAAAAGCTTTCGACTTAACTCATCACGTACGACATTCACTTTACCAATAGGATAATTTGAGCCAAGGTCATAACTAATCAGGAATTCCAACCATCCGACCGTGCCTTAATCCGAGTTACAAATCAAAAGTTATGAAGGAAACAAAACTGCATAAACTGTCATGTTCGCTAGGCGAACCTTCTAGTGAGCATTCGCTACCACCTTCGCTAGGCGAATGTCGTTGGCGAACATTCGCTGACCTTCGCTGTCGGGTTCGCTAGGCGAACCAAGGAAAACTCAGAATTCCAGCAGCGCTGTTACTCATCCAAAACCATCATTTTCTCCATCCATACACCTTGAACCTAAAACCCTCAAAATAATACCTCCAGATTCTCAACACAAAAGTAACCGCAGCCATCTTGAAATCATGAATCCTCAATTGTCGTAAAGCATAAGAAATGACTTTACCCTCTCGCATTAACACACTAACTACACTCATCATAAACGCATCTCAATACTCCAAAGATAGTTTATTAGGATCAGGAAGAATCAAAATTGGAGCCGTAGATAACTTCTACTTTAGCTCACCAAAACTTACTCACAACGAACATCCAAACAAATGACTCACCCATTGCAAGTCACTGAGATAACAGAAGTACGAACTTAGCAAAGTCTTCCATAGCCTGCAGTAACAACCAACTGAGCCCAACAGTTTCTAATCTCCTTAACCAACTTCGGAGCCTCTCATTGTGGAACTGCATCTACTTCCGATGGATCCATTAACCATACTCTCATCTAAAATAACATACCCAAGAAAACTAACATTTTTCAACCCAAATTCTCACTTGAATAACTTAGCATAAAACTTCGTCTCTTTTCAACACTTGCAATTCGATTCTCAAACACTCTACTAATTCTTCTTTTGAGTTTATAACAGATCCGAATATCCTCAATCAAAACCATTACGAACTTATCCAAATAAATATGGAAGATACGATTCCTCTACTCCACAACATTACAGACGCATTACTAACACCAAATAACATCACTATACGTTGTAATGCCCAACCAAATTCCAAAAGATATAAATCCTTAAAGCTCTTGCAAAACTTTTCACTGGGTAACTGGTTACTCACATACAAGCTTAACCGAGTAAATAACAGCCTATCCTAATGATAACAAACATAACCGGTCTCATTAAATCGATCAAAGCCTCAACTCATACAATTCACCACTCTTATCAAACATCCCCAAACAATTGTAATTTCACTCAAACTCAACCAAACCAATCCAGTTATCTATTCTTGAAAGTGGACACTTATTCTCAATCGTTACCTTATTCAACTGTCAGTAATCCATACACAATTTCTTCTCGTGGCAGTCCAGATTCCATAAATCCCAACATGTAGCAACAACCAACCCAAAAGAACTCTCAAATTGTTCGCGATTCGTCACAATCCAAAACTTAAGCTATCCAGAACACAACTGCAAGTTTCCATACTACTCACTAATTAACACGCAACCTCATGCTTTCATCCTTTTCCTTACCAACCATGCTGGACCTCTTCCAGTCGACACACTAATGTTCCATCCAAAAACACATCTGAAAACCATTCACAACTGACGGCCCATCACTGTGGCTTCCTGCCAATTCCCAGAACACTATCACCACAAACATGACCAACAACTGAGTTTCACTTCCTAAAAGCTCTTCTACTTACTTAGCAGATCCAAACCTCAAATCCTTACCTTCGTCAAATTTGAGTTCACACTCTACTCTCTGAGAACAACCATTAATAATACCCAATCATTCTCCCTCAGAGACATTCCAACTTGACCAACATACAAAAACCTCGAATCTACCTCACCTTCAGATATAAAAATCTTCATCGACTCGACAAAACAACCCGTAATCATTTTCTTAATTCCAAACAATTCATTTCACACACTATCAAAGCCGGAAATACACGTCTATTCCATCCAACATAATTCCCGTCTGCTATCAACATGAGATTAAGGGTGATCAGTTCCTCAATTTGTCAATAGACAGCCGACAATCATAATGAGGCATAAACCATCTTTACCAAACTATAATAGCATTCCTTACATCTTGTGCACAAAACTGCCTAAGGCACCAATCCTTAGTTAACATAAACCTTACCTCCGCATTCCCTCCGGAATCGAGAATAACATTGCCCAATCAACACTTACACTCTTGCAACCAACGGCACACTGAGCCAACACTCCACAACTGAAGCAAAATGGAGAAGTACCAGCTTTTCCCCCACTTATCTCATTCTCAATCCTGAAGACAAAGGATTAGAAAACCAGAAAGCACTGACAGTGTTCCACACACATATCACGCACTAAGGAACAAACAACAACGACAGTATTCAACTGTCACACCAACTGACTCAACAACTTGGCCGGACGAACCGACCTGCTCTGATACCCCTAATGTAACACCCCAATTCCCATCGCGAATAAATAATACATAATCAAATCAGAGTAAATAAAAATTTATTTTTCCAACAGAAACAAGGATGCCACAATTTAAAGAAAACACAATCTCTGCTCATAAATTTTGATACATAACACAAAGTGGAATAAACCTAAAAGGGGAAACTTTTTCCATATAATAGGAAAGGTTCAGTTATGGTATAAAGCGGAAAGATCCATAACTGCCTTGTTTTACAAAATAATTGTTTTACAACATCAAAAGATACATACAAAAATAATACAAAATATATTCAACAAAAATATACATATAACAAAACGTTCCCCGACTCCCATGCTACGTATCAGAGCAGACAAACTGACAAGGGACGGAGGACTAATCTTCACAAAAGCCTCCAAGGCCACTAATCTGCAATTGCCTCATAGAGCAACAAACCACAGCAGAAGGTTGAGAAATAACAACTAAATCAAGATTGCATAATAATATGCAACACATAAAAAAAATACACATACATAGTTATTCTCACCACAAGTATCACACACCAATCCACATAACATATATCAATTATTTCAACATAATCACATATGCACACATAAGGCACACCAAAGTCATAATATATGGAAACACACCACCACATCACATATCATATGTTTATGCATAAAACATATTATCCACAACCAATGCATTTATCACATATGCACATCCATCTCACCAATCCAATCACAAACTCAACACATAGTCACTCTATTCACAAAGACATATCAATCATGCACAATCCATTTATCACAAATGCATATCAAAATTTCTCACACATAATCAATCCATTCATGATTTATGCAAATGCACAGAGACCGACACAACGACTCTATTCAATGCATATGCGGTACCATCCATCCATCATTCTCATCATTAGTTCACTCAGGAACTATTGAAACCATCGCTTGTTACTTAATGTAACTCCCCGTCGGGCAAACGATGTTCCCCGTCACTCACGCCTCTTATTTTTTTAAGGCACACAATGTTTATGGATTGCTCACACCTCTTTATATAAGGCACACGACCCGATCGCTCACACCTCTTTGTATAAGGCACACGATCGTCTATAATCATCGCTCACACCTCTTAATTTTTTAAGGCACACGATGTTATAGCGGATTCCCTCTGGAATCGATTCGTCGCTCACACCCACTAGGGCACACGACATCACAAGATGCATATCATGATGCTTGGCATACAAGAACTCATGACAATCAAATGCATCTTCACAAATCAACAATGTATTTTTACCACACAACAACATCATTAATCACGCATCGAAGTCTAATCCAAAACAATGTACATATTTGCCATAAGGCCACAAACCATCATCACAACATTCCATCATGTATATTCACATCATATAACAGCACACAAGCTACTCGTTACATATCAAAAGCATATAACATGATAACACATCAATCGCAACATAATTACGACGGTAAAAGTCGACAAAATGACACATTTCCAAAATCACGACTTAAATAAATCATCTACTGTCCTCCAAACCATTTTTTAATAGAAATAATATTTCATTAGCTTTCCAGCACTTCGAACGGCGACCAAAACGGGCTTATGGTTTGAAAATTATGACGAAAACGAAATAGAAAAATCTGCCACCTTCGCTCCAGTATTCGCTAGGCGAACCCTAGCGAACCAAGGCAGTGGAAAACCAACATAAAGTTCGCTAGGTGAACCTCTAGGCGAACATTCGCCCGTTCCTTCGCTGGGGTTCGCTAGGCGAACCCGCGAAACCCAGAATTTGCAGCAGCGTCAATATAGGTCATTTGGGGCCAAAATACATCATTTCTTCCACCCAAACCCTTCCAATTCATACCAGAACAACCAAAACATGTTCCAACATAATCAACGAGTATTCTACTAAGTTTATATCGAATTTCATCCATGAAAACATCGATTTCTATCAATTGCTCCTAATTTCAATCGATAAGAAAAGTCGCGAAACAACCAAAACAACTACCACAAACAACACATATACATACACAAGCAAGATATAATTGAAACTTCTCACCCTTACCCGATTAATCGCGCTTGGAACGGAGTTATGTTGATTTTTCCTCTTCTCCTCTCTTTTCTCTCCTCTTCTTTCCTTCCTCTTCCTTTCTTTCCTTTCTATTTCTTTTCTCTCTTTTTCTCTCTATTCTCTATTTATATAAATATCTAACTACCCAAAAATGACCATTTTGCCCTTACGCTCAACTATCTCTCAAACGCTCTCAAAATGTGATAAAACATAAACATACCGATGAAATATATTTCGGGAAATAAAAGTTAAAAAGAAAAATATAATTTAATGCAAATATTTTACCTATCAGAGAAATTAACCAATTAACTCAATTAGCAGGTAAAATACAATAAATTCACATAATTGAAATAAATAAATACAATGAAACAAATCGGGACGTTAGAGTTGGTCCTTGTACTAAGCCCAAGAGGAGGTTGGGGATGCTTTTAGAAAGCCTGTGGGTCCAAGCCTAAGAAAAGTTCAAGAAATGTTTCACCGAGAATAAGTCCTTTCTCTGCTGAACAGTTCTAAGGTTTGAAGAAATTCAAGTGAGGTTTCACCGGGAATTAATCCTCTCTGGGGAATTGAATTTCTTGTACAAAATATAATTTCTAAGTTTTAAACAGTCTTGAGAAAATTTTCACCGGGAATAATTCCTTTCTCTGTTCCATATCGTAAAAGCCCAAGAGGAGGCAAGACTGTATAAGGAATTTACAATGAGGGAACTAGTTTTTGACTATGTTGTAAAGTAATCTTTGGTTTGATCTAAACCTAGACCTAACTGCTGGGGAAAACTCTAATCAAATATGTACAAGCATATATATACAGGAAAATATATTGACATATATATATATATATGAAATAAGCACTAAAAAATTATATGGGGCCTTACGTTCTGAGAAGAAGCCCAAGCATAATGTGATCTGTTGTATTTACTACAAATGTATCCCCTTTTTTTGGGTTTCAAGAAATTGAAGAAAGTTTTGAGGAAACTTGAATCTTGAATTAAGAAAAAGTTTGTTTGAGAGAGTGTTTGGCTCTTATAACTCAAAGAGAGGCCCAGATGGCTTATTTGATAAACATTGATCGCACTGTGATACCAACAAACGTTGTGGGGCTTATACTATAGCAGAGGCCCAAAATTGTTTCTTGTACAAAAAGGGGTTGGGTCTTACACTCTATTAAAGGCCCAAAAGTGTTTGTGAGAAAAGAAAAATGGGGCTTATACTCAAGGAGAGGCCCAAAAATTGTTTCTTGTACAAAAAGGGGTTGGGTCTTACACTTTATTAGAGGCCCAAAAATGTTTGTGAGAAAAGAAAAGTGGGGCTTATACTCAAGGAAAGACCCATATGATTTATTTGAAAAGGCGACGATCGCGCCGTGATTTTGAAAACCATAGAGGGACTTATACAATGACTGAGGCCTAAAAATTATTTATTTACAAAGGGGGTGGGTCTTACACTCTATTAGAGGCCCAAAAGTGTTTGAAAGAAGAAAGATGGGACTTACAACTTAAGGGTAGGCCCAGATGAAAATTGTTTTGAAAATGCCGATCGCGCCGAGATTTTTAAAATCGTATCGGGACTTATACAACGACTGAGGCCAAAGATTGATTATTTACAAAGGGATAGGACTTACACTCTACAAAGATACCCAAAATGATTTTGAAAAGAAGTTTGAAAAATTAAAATTAAGAGAAACCCTAATTTTAATTAAAAATATAATTTTCAAAGAAAATTAAATATCAAATATATTTAAAAATAAGTGGTAAACTTTGAAAAATCATGTTTAATCACATGAAAGCTTGAAATCCAATTGGTTTTGAAAAATCAAGGTGAGAATTTCATTTAAAAATGTTAAAAAGACAATAAAAAATGAAATTATTTACAAAAATTCAAGATATATTAAATAAATAATATAAATTTAATTTTTTTGTAGAATAAAATAATTTAACATTTTTGTGACTTTTAAAAAAAAGAACCAATAAAAAATGATAAAAAAATGAGGGAGAAATTAATTTTGAGATTAATTAAGAAAATCATGAAAAATAGAAAAAATATCGATAATGAGAGGGAAATAAAAAATGGTTTGGGTGGGTGTTGAACCCACGCCCTCCAACCAAACACACATGGGCTGCTACCACGGGGGTGGTGATACATCCGTGTATCAAAACCACCCCATGAATACATAAGGGTAGCCTTGTTTTCAGGTCAGGACAAGGCAAAAACCAAGTTTTGGGAGATTTGCAAGAAGGATCATATCTCCCTCATTTCTCCATGACATTGGATGAAATTTAGATGGATCCTACCTAGAATTTTATGAGGAATCCAATGGTCATTTCATAATTTTCTAAAGATGCCTACATTTTAAAACCCGATAGTGGTTTCGAAATAGGCCAAAATTTGCAAGTTCTATGCTATCACATCATACAAGCAACAATAGCATGATAAATTGGTTCAAACATAATACATATGATATGTATAACATGTTCATGATCAATGGACATCAAAGCAATGCATATTTTAAAGAGTTCAAGTTATTATGCACTTACCTCTTGAAGCTCTTTGTGCTATCTTGCAAAATGCTTGTGCCAGAAGTAATCTAATGACTTAGACACTCTTGATAGATCCCTTAGAAGCTTTTAGGATGATCAAAACCAGCAGGAAACCTCAGGAACAAGAATTGGCTCCTTCTTGCCATAGTGGAAAAAATGACCAAAATAGTAACTCACTCAAATAGTGTTACAGTTGAGGGAAACTTGTTGGGACAGTTTGAGGATGATATTTGGAGAGTATTTGAAGTGTTGTTTGGTTTTGAAACTGACTGAATCAAGACATGGCTTGAAAAATGCAGAAAAGTCAAAATTTGAGGTTCTGGAGGTTGACTTTCTGATTTTGGTGTTGTACAATGAGAATGAAGGTTTGAACACCTCCAATAGATGGTTTATGATGGGTTTGGATAGTTATTTGAGTGGTTTTTGCTCTGGTTTCAAGAATTCCCAAATTGCTCCATTGTGACTTGAAATTGAAGTAAGAGAGGGAGAGTGAGAAAACAAGGCCTTGGTTTTATTTTGGTGTGGTTTTAATCATCAGAAATGGCCTCTATTTATAGTAGAGGAAGTTTGTTTTTGAAGGAATGGTGAATGTAACTGGTTCACTCCATTATCCAATGGATATGCCCATGTATCACTTTCTTAAATGCCAAGGTACCAAGTCTTCTCTTAGCCATTGACTTGAGCTGGTCTTGGTAGCTTTAGGTCTTCTGAATTTTGAGTCAATATTGACTCAATTGGACTGATATGGCTTGGTTTATGACAACTCTATGTTCCACATCAATGCCAAATGACAAACTTAATTTTTGGATTTGCAAACTTGAATGATCACATTCCAAAGGATTGAATCCTTGCCTTAGGGTCCAAGTTTGCAGGTTCTTCATGATTGGCTGATATTCTTGTTGAATTTGGATGAGGGTCAGTCTTGCATAGTCACCAAAATTGGACTCAAAAATTGTGTGCCACAAGTAATGCACAAAATATGTCATGAAAAATCAGTTTGAGCAAGGCATGTTGTGAGGTCCATAACTCCTTGCTCAAGTTGAATTAATGGGAGTTCTTGTACTCATTGAAAAGCTTGTATATCCTATTTTAACTTTGATGTCCAACTTTGGGTTTGAATCTCCTTGGATCATAATTAAAAATGGCCTCAAAGTTGGTGAAAAACCAAAACAGATTTTGTCAAAATTTCACTAAGTGTTGGAAAAGTGGTCATTTTCATGTTTTTGTGATTTTGATCAATCCATAACTCAAATACCATGAGGATTTGGAATCTGATGTAGTCGACAATTTTGAAGTATGTAATGAGAGCTTTCATTTGAGCTTTGGATGGAAGAAAAAGGCCTTGTGGTTTGGAAGTTATAGCCTTGCAAAGTTGGTACCAAATCACTTTTCTTCCATAACCTATAAAATTTTAGGTATCTTAAGGTTTCCCCTTTTTTCAAGTAACCTCACTTTTCTTGATGGATGATGATCCAAACCATGAATTAACATTGTTATTGACTTAGGGAAGCCATGATTGTCAAGAAATTCAAAAAGTCAAACTTGGTTTTTAGGCACAGTTGACTTTTTGTCAGATGAATTTCAAACTATGTGATCCTCTATGAAATCAGGTCCTTGACCTAATTCAAACCTAATGGATGGATTCCATAGGTGTTTTAGGGTATCTTTAATCATGCCCCAAGGTTTGGGAACATGTCTTTGTCAAAAGTCAAAGATACAGTTGACTTTTTCTCAAAAACCCTGGTTTGGGGTCCAGACGAATTTGCATCCTTATATTGCTCATGAACCAAGTTCTTTGTGTCCATTTGAACTTGTAAGAGGATCCATATAAGATATTTGAGGTCTTCAAAACATTTCTTGAGGTCTTGGCTCATGAATTGGTCCAAAAGTCAACTTAGGGGTGAATTAGGTCAAGAAACCCTAATTCCTGATTTTTGATGAATGCATCCCCTGAGGCTATTTTGACTTGATGATTGGTCTCATAAGGTCCCTTTGAGCTCTTGAATCATGTTTTGAAGTATTGGCTCATGCCCAGATGAAAATTTCTCTCTGGAGGCCTTGGTTGACCAAAACCCTAATTTGGTGACACTGGCGATCTTGAGGCTTTATCCGCTTGGAATATTGCAACCTTGTGCTTGATTCTTGATGTGGGAGACCTCTTGTTCCTTTATGGGTGTTTGAGAGGCTATACAAGTTAAAGATCATGTCAATTCTTGATTGATCCTTTGTCTGAGTGCTCTGAGAGGGCTCAAAACCCTAATTCTTGGTTGTAGTAAATGCTCAACAATCCTTGAGGAGATTGATGAGGTATGCTGGTACATCCATATTGTGGTGATGGTTTCCACAATGATGGGAAATCTTGTGGTCAAAATTTGGGGTATGACACTTAGCCATGATAGTTTCTTGGATCATGGTACGAGCCATTTCTTGCAAAGTCCTATTCTTCCTTTCCACTACTCCATTTTGTTGTGGAGTTTTGGGACAGGAGAAATCACTGGAAATGCCATGGGAATCAAACAGATTCTCAAAGTATCTGTTCTCAAATTCTCCGACATGATCACTTCTGACTCTAACTATTTTGCAATCTTTCTCTGTTTGCACTTGTGAGCAAAAGGTAGAGAATAGAGAATGTGACTCATCCTTGTGTTTCAAGAATTTTACCCATGTCCAATGAGTATAGTCATCAACGATAACTAATCCATACTTATTTCCACTGATTGAAGCAGTTTTCACTGGTCCAAACAAATCAATGTGTAGAAGTTCTAACGGTCTAGAGGTGGACACAACATTTTTTGCTTTGAAGGAAGTTTTAGAGAACTTTCCTTTCTGACATGCTTCACAAAGAGCATCTGAAGAATACTTCATATTAGGTAAGCCTCTGACAAGTTCAAGCTTATTTAGCTGAGAAATCCTCCTCATGCTAATATGGGCTAAACGTCTGTGCCATACCCATTGCTCCTCATTAACAGACATTAAGCATTTGACATTCTGTTCACAGAGATCAGAATGTCTAATCTTATAAATGTTGTTTTTCCTCTTTCCGATAAAAAGGATTGAGCCATCTTTCTAACTGATAAACTTACAGGACTTTTGATTAAAGATGATATCATAACCATTGTCACTAAGTTGACTAATTGACAACAAGTTATGAATCAAACCATTGACCAGAAGAACATTAGTAATAGAAGGAAGGTTACCATTACCAACAGTTCTAGAGCCAATGATTCTTCCCTTTTGGTTTCCTCCGAAACCAACGAAGCCTCCAGGCTTAAGTTCTAGACTTTGGAACATATGCCTTCTTCCTGTCATGTGTCGCGAGCAACCACTGTCCAGGAACCATGATTGTTGTTTCAACTGAGCTGCTAAGGATATCTGCAACATAGATTATCTTGTCCTTAGGTACCCACTTTCTGGGTCCTCTTTTGTTAGTTTTCCCAGAGTGTTTGACAACTTTGGGGTTATGTGCAACAGGATAATCAAGTTTAAATTATGCATGATATTTGACTTTAGAAATAGATTTCTGTGTCGGTGGGGGTTTCTGTGCAAGCTCAGAGCAAACAAGCTTAGTGCCAGAAGGAACAACATGGTCATATAGAGGTTTTGGTTTAACAGGCTGACTTTCGTCAATTTCAAAAGTTTCTGTACACCCCAAACCTTTCTTGCCATTTTTGCTAACTCCATAGATCATGGAAGCTATTCTGCTTCTATCTATGCTTTTAGCCAAAAAGTACTGGAATGCTCTATCATACTTGTTGACACAGCTTGTGTCAGAGACATTGGAGATTAATTCTTCTTCTAATTTAGAAATTTTGCTTTTCAAAGCACGATTACTATTTTTTAAAGAAAAAATGTTTTCATTTAGAGAAGAATTATTCTGCTCAAGCTTATCTCTTGCTTCAGAAGCAATTACATGGGATTTTTTAAGATCTTTGTATTTACTTTGAAGAGTTTGATATTTTTCCAGCATTTTTGAAAGACACGACTCTAATTCACAATGATAGATTTTAGATAATACCTCTGAGTCGGAGTTTGAGTCTGATTCTGGTTCTGGGGCATTTTGTCTTCTGGTTCTGGGGGCATTTTGTCTTCTGGTTCTCCAGAAACTTCAGCGTCAATTGTTGTTGCCACTAACGCAACGTTTGCTTGTTCTTCATCAGAATCTTCTTCTTCAGAATCAGAGTCATCCCAAGTTGCCATGAGTCCCTTCTTCGCTTTGGAGAAGTTCTTCTTAGGCTTCTTGTCTTTCTTAAGCTTTGGACACTCGTTCTTGTAATGACCTGGCTCATTACACTCATAGCAGATGACTTCTTTTCTGGAACTCTGCTTCTTTTGTCTAGATGATGATTCAGCACGACCTTTGTTTCTTCTTGATCCTCTAAAGTTTCCTTGTCTATGTTTCTAGAGTTTGTTAATCCTTCTGGAGATAAGTGACAGCTCATCTTCTGATTCTTCATCAGAGTCTTCTGATTCTTCCTCATCTTGATAAGCCTTTGCCTTTTTCAGGTTTAGATTTGAGAGCAATAAATTTACTCTTCTTCTGAGGTTCATCTTCTTCCAGCTCTATCTCACGACTTCTTAAAGAACTAACAAGTTCTTCAAGACTTATACTATTCAGATCCTTAGATAGCTTTAGAGTTGTTGCCATAGGACTCCATTTTTTGGGAAGACTTCTGATGATCTTTTTAACATGATCAGTAGTTGAGTATCCTTTGTCTAGAACACTAAGTCCCGCGACTAGCATTTGAAACCTTGAAAACATAGTCTCAACTGTTTCATCATCCTCCATTCTGAATGCCTCATATTTCTGGATTAGGGAAAGCGCATTTGTCTCCTTAACTTGGGCACTTCCTTCATGAGTCATTCTCAGAGAATCAAAAATGGATTTGGCAGTATCTCTATTTGTTATCTTCTCATACTCAGTATAAAAGATAACATTTAGCAATATATTTCTTGCCTTGTGATGATTTTTGTAGTCTTTCTTTTGTTGGTTGGTCATAGCACTTCTAGACACTTTAACTCCTGTAGCATCAACTGGGTGAGTGTAGCAATCGACTACAAGATCCCAAAGATCTACATTGTAACCAAGAAAGAAACTTTCAATTCTATCTTTCCAGTAGTCAAACTTTTCACCATCAAAGACTGGTGGTTTGGCACTGTAACGATCGTTCTCTTCTTGAATAGGATTAATATTGGTTGTAGCCATGATATCTCACACAAATACTGGATCGGTAGTGAAAACGGTGAAGTGTTAATAAATTTTTTATCACAATCAGAATCAGAGCTCTGATGCCAATTGAAGGTGTGAGAAAACACAAGAAAGGGGGTTTGAATTGGGTTTTCAAAATGAAAGCTTTTTGTGAAACTCAAACAAAGATCACAAATAAACTAGCAATAGAGAAAGACAGATGATATATCCTGGTTCACTTGAAAACTATCAAGTTAATCCAGTCCACCCACCAAGGTGATTTCTCCATATACACAAGGACTTAATCCACTATAATCAACTGATTACACTGCACTAGCAACTGCTGGTGACTAACAATCAAAGACTAATTGTCTCTTCTTAAGGATTCTGACCCAACTGGTCCCTTAAGGAATACAAACAACAGTTTGAACAAATTTAATGTTTATAATGAATTGCTTCTACACAAGCTGATATAAACACTATGAATAGCTCAAATAAAATCTATACAGTATGAACGATATATCTTGCTTTGTATTGTGGTGCTTTACTATTCACACATGTGTCTCTCTTGTATATTTCAATATCTCTTCTTTTCTTCAAGTGATCAAGTCCTTATATATCAAGAAAAAGATCCGTTGGAGGGCATATAAGGAATATCATTAAGATTGCTGGCGACTTGAAATAATGTTGTTATGCAGGGATGAAAATCGTACACAAAAGTTGTCCTTTGTACCACCAAATCAGGGTAGTGGAATAGTAGTGGAAAAGAACGTGTTTAATATGTACTATGTACTATTTTCCCTCGCAAATGTTTCATCTTCTTCTGTTCATCAGAGGCTTCTGAATAGATATGGTTGAAGCATGAATAGAAGAGTTAATCACTGGGTCTTTAGAGTCTTGAGTTATCAAAGTCTTCAGAACTTGTTCATCAAAACTTTGTCTTCAGAGTCTTTAGCACTCGGTCTTCAGAACCTTTGGTTATCAGAAATTTAAGTCTTTACAGTCTTCAGAACGTTGTTCAGCAGAACCTTGTCTTCAGAGACTTCAGCACTTACTCTTCAAAAACTTAAGTCTTCAGAGTCTTAAAAACGTTGTTCAACAGAACCTTATCTTCAGAGTCTTCAGCACTTAGTCTTCAGAAGATAATCATCAAAGTCATATTCAGAGCCAGAATCCAAGAGAATATTGCAGCATCAACTTATTGTCTTCTTAGAATCTTTCTGAAATTGAGTAGATCAGAAGCAGACTTGCTTCTTTGGCACAGAAGCGACTTTAGGTCAAATGAGAGTGGCGTTCCACATGATCCCTAACTTTTGCCTGGATCTCCCTTTCGGGTTTTCAATCCACCGAGATACCCATATTTGCCAAAGTTGCCTTTTCAGGTTTTCAACTTTGAGGATTTATTCAATTCATTTTTTATCCCTAATTTTTGCCCGAACCTTTTCTTTTTGTGGTTCCCTGGTATGCCCATTTTTTCCTGGACCTTTTCTTTTTGTGGTCCAGCGGGTCTCTTTTTATGCGAATTATTTTTTGACTACGTCTGCGTTCACAGGGGATGTAAAATCTTCACCATCCATAGTTGAGAGCAACAAAGCTCCACCAGAGAAAACCTTTCTCACAACATATGGTCCTTCGTAATTTGGATTCCACTTGCCCCTGTGATCTGTCTGAGGAGGTAGGATCCTTTTCAATACCAAGTCACCCATCTAGAAACACCGAGGATGCACTTTCTGATCAAACACCTTTTTCATCCTGCTCTAATACAACTGTCCATGTGAAATGGCTACCAATCTTTTCTCTTCAACGAGGTTCATCTAATTCAACATGGTTTGTACCCATTCAGCTTCATCAAGCTTTGCATCTGTCAAAATCTTTAAAGAAGGAATCTCAACTTCCAATGGTAGAACTGCTTCCATACCGTACACAAGCAAGAAAGGGGTTCCCACTATTGACGTATGCACCGAGGTACGATAACCATGCAAAGCGAATGGCAACATCTTGTCATACCCCAAATTTTGACGATAATATTTCCCATCATTATGCAAATCATCACCCAATATGGATGTACCATCATACCTCATCAATCTTCTCAAGGGTGGTTGAGCATTCACTTCAACCAAGAATTAGGGTTTTAAACCCTCTCAGAACATTTAGACAAAGGATCAATCAAGAATTGACATGATCCTCAACTTGTCTAGCCTCTCAAACACCCATAAAGGATCAAGAGGTCTCCCATATCAAGAACCAAGCACAAGGTTGCAACATTCCAAGTGGATCAGGCCTCAAGATCGACAGTGTCACCAAATTAGGGTTTTGGTCGACCAAGGCCTCCAGATAAAATTTTTCATCTGGGCATGAGCCAATACTTTAAAACATGATCCAAGATACTCCAAGGGACCTCATGGATCCAATCATCAAGTCAAAATAGCCTCAGGAGAAGCATTCATCAAAAATCAGGAATTAGGGTTTCTTGACCTAATTCACCCCTAAGTTGACTTTTGAGGTAAGGCATGAACCAAAACCTCAAGACATGATTTGAGGGCCTCAAGTAAACCACATTGATCCATTTATAACAATGGATTGATCCAAGAAGCTTGATTCACAAGTTTCAATTTCATCAGGACCACAACTAGGGTTTTGAAGAAAAAGTCAATTGTACCTATGACTTTGGACCAAGACATGTTCCCAAACCTTGGGACATGATTCAAGACACCATTAAACACCTATGGAATCCATCCATGAGGTTTGAATTAGGTCAAGAACTTGATTACCTAGAGGATCACACAGTTTGGAATTCATCTGACAAAAAATCAACTGTGCCCAAAATCAGGTTTGACTTTTTGATATTTTTCACAAATATGGTTCCCCTAAGTCAAAAACAATGTTAATGTATGGTTTTGATCATCATTCATCAAGAAAAATCAAGAAAAGTGAGGTTTCTTGCAAAAGGGGCAACCATAAGAAACTTAAAATTTTCTAAGTTATGGAACAAAATGGATTTGATACTAACTTTGCAAGGGCATAACTCCCAAACCACAAAGCCATTTGCTTCCATCCAAAGCTCAAATGGAAGTTCACATGACATACTTCAAATATGTCAACTACATCTCATCCCAAATCATCATGGATTCTGAGTTATGGTTGAATCAAAATCACTAAAACATGAAAATGCTTCTTTTTCCAACATTTAGAGAAAATTCTGTCCAAGACATATTTTAGGTAAAACACCAAAACTTGGGAGATGTTTACACCTAGTTACAAGAAGAATCAACCTCAAATGTAAACATCAAAGTTGTTATACATGTTGCCAACAATCCAAAGAGATCATTGGCATGAAACAACTTGACTTGAGCCAAGAGTTATGGTTGCCACAAGAGGCATTGTTGCAACTGTTTTCATGACAGTTTGGATGTTTTCTTGCAAGCCACGATTTTTGAGTCAAATGCAATGATCACTGTGCCAAACCAATTCAATGTGATCAGAGTGACTCCTCACAAATCTGCAAGATAATGCCAAAGAGCCAATGAAAAATCTCATGAGAATGATGAATTTTTGTCATGGAAGCCTTGAATTTCAAAGGCAATTATGAGCAAATAGTGCATATTCAATATTCTTATCCCTTGTAGTCAAGATGCTCTAATAAACAACATTTAAGAGGTCTGCAGAATGTGGATTGAGTCAATACATAGCTGAGCTATTTGGACAGCTCTTGTACCTTGTGTAAGAAACAATTATGCCAAGCCAAGACCATTGAATTCAGTTCATATCCTTCCAGTTCCAACTATTCATGCTTGACAAATCTATTCGCCTATAAATAGAGCTCTCTTATGATGTTTACAAACACACCAAGGCAACTTACAACATAGCTTTCTCTCATTTCCTTCTTAAACACAAAAACTCCATTTTCTTGAGAAGGCACTATCGAGTTTTGAGTTGGAGACCAATGCAACTCAAACCAATGGTTCACACACCTCATATACAACATATAGAAGTGATCTAAACACTTACATTCCATCTGTAACATCAAAATCTTCAAGTCACCATCCTTTTGCTCAACTTTGCCTCAAAGCTGCAGATTGAGTTGTGTCAAGTAATTCAGAAGGTTTCAATCCAGTCTCAACATTGGAACACCATCCTTGAGGGTCAAGGAAGCTATCCAGATCATCAGAATACATCTGTAACATCTCCAACAGAGAATTCGATTCTCACTTGCAAGGTTAGTTTCATCAAAACTGAACTCATTAATTCATACATCATAAACATCCTTTCAAGTTACCAATGCATTTCTGATAGTTTATAGATAATTTTCCCTCAATCAATTGCTTCATATCTTATACATATGAAATTTCATTTTAAATTCTCTTTTTAGGGTTCATACGATTTCAAACCATTTTCTTTCAATTCTTTGAATTTAAATAAAATTAAGTAATACCATTCAATTCCTCGTTCAAAAATAGACAAGTTTCGTCTTTGAATCATCCAAAATGGCTGCGTATTAATGGAGATAAGATTTCAAAAATTTGAGGAAGATGATGAAGTTGAAGATGATGGTCATGGCACCATTCTTCATAATCAAATATAGTTTTACTATATATTATTTCTTTGCCACTATATATTTGAATTGGCATTGCGCCCCAGTGGTTGATCAACTGGTTTTGTGTGTGTAGCAAGCAAAGGGTTTGGTATTTTTTTTGAACCATTTTTCAAAGAAAGTTTCACATATTATTTACCCTTTCCATTCCCTATCAGCCAACGCACTTGGCTCAGTTGGTAAAGTTTTAAACCCTCCACCCCAAGGGCGTGGGTTCAAACCTTGGGAGGACCATCCCATTTTTGTACCACTTTTTCTTTTCACATTTTTTTCACAATTTCTTAATAACTTCCAAAATTAATTTCTCACATTTTTTATCATTTTTTATTGGTTCTTTTTTAAAAAAGTCACAAAAATGTTAATTTATTTTATTTTACAAAAAAATCCAATTTATATTATTTATTTAATATAGTTAGAATTTTTGTAATTAATTGCATTTTTATTTGTTTTTAAACATTTTAAAATGAAATTCTCACTTTGATCTTTTCATTTCAAATGAATTTTAATATTTTATGTGATTAAACATGATTTTTCAAACATTTATCCAAGATCACAACTTATTTTTTCACACATGTTTGATAATTTTGACCATTAAAAATATTTTTTTATTCAAATTAAAATACATTTTTAATCAAATTAGGGTTTTAATTATTTTCACCTTCACAAACATTTTTCAAACACTTTTGGGCCTCTAATAGAGTGTAAGACCAATCCCTTATCACAATAAATTTGGGCCTCAGTCATTTGTATAAGTCCCAGAATAATTTTCAAATAACGGTGCGATCGTTGTTTTTTGTCATTTGGGCCTCTCCCTGAGTAATAAGTCCCATTCTCTCCTCTTTTCAAAACACCTTGGGCCTCTAATAGAGTTTAAGACCCAACCCCCCTTTGTACATAAATAATTTAGGCCTCAGTCATTGTATAAGTCCCAGTACAGTTTTCAAAATAACGGTGCGATCACCATTCTTTTTTTGTCATCTGGGCATCTCTCTGAGCTGTAAGCCTCATCTCTTGTATAACAATAAACCTTGGGCCTCTAATAGAGTGTAAGACCCACTTCTTTTGTAAATACAATAAATATGGGCCTCAGTCATTGTATAAGTCCCTCTGTGGTCTTCAAAACTACGACGCGATCGTCGCCTTTTCAAAAGAGTTCATCTGGGCCTCTCTTTAAGTATAAGCCCCAAACTTTCTTTTACGACAACTTTCCTTTTGATTTAGATTCAAATTTATAGTTGTATCAAAACTTTCTTCAATTTCTTGAACAACTAACCATACAACTATGGTTACTATGCTGGAGCTTGCACACCTGTAAGTTCTATCCTTTTCTTATACATACTTGTTTATATATTTCATCTGTATATATATATATGCTTGTACATATTTGCTTAGAGTTTTCACCAGCAAATTAGGTCTAGGTCTAGATCAAACAAGTAGTTACTCTTTCAACACAGTCAAAACTAGTTCCCCGTAGGAAATTCCAGATACAGTCTTGCCTCCTCTTGGGCTTATACAATATGGAATAGAGAAAGGCATTATTCCCAGTAAAACTTTTCTCAAGACTGTCACTACTTAGAAATTTGTACAAGAAATTCACTTCCACAAAGAGGATTATTTCCCGATGAAACCTCTTTTGAATTTCTTTAAACCCTAGAACTGTTCACTAAAGAAAGGATTATTCCCGGTGAAACCTTTCATGAAATTTTCCTAGGTTTGGACCCACAGGCTTCCTAAAAGCATCCCCAGCCTCCTCTTGGGCTTTGTACAAGGACCCTCAGGCTTCTTAGAAGTTCTCAACCTCCTCTTGGGCTTAGTACAAGGACCCAAAGACCTCCTGCAGGTATAGGACAGAACTTAGTCATCTTTTGCTAGTTCAACCCTCCAGAGAGTCAGATTTCCAAAACATCAGACCAGTTTAAGGTTGATTCTCATCCCTTAAAACATCAGCCTCCTCTTGGGCACTATACAAAGATAATTCTCCAACAGATTTAAAACCTCCATAAGTTTTAAAACTCTATCTTTAAACTTCCATTCTAAATCCCCCAGCATAGGGTCAATTTACCATAAATAAAACCCTAACAGAATCAGAACCTCATGTGTCTGATACTGCAACTCTCCCTTTGATCCCCAGCAAGAGTAAAACCTTTGGATTCCCCAATACATATTGGACATGTCTATGGATCTCAATAATCCTCAACAGAAGTTAGCCTCCTCTTAGGCTTCATATAAGAAACTCCCCAACTAGCCTCCTCTTAGGCTTTGTATAATGATTTTCCCTCAGAAGATTTAGCCTCAATCTTGGGCTTTGTACAAGACAAACAAAAATATTCTCTAACTGAGTCAATAATTTTTAGCCTCAATCTTGGGCTTTGTACAAGACAGATAAAACCTCTCCAGCTGAGTCAATAACTTTTAGCCTCAATCTTGGACTTTGTACAAGACAGATAAAACCCCTCCCTAGTGGAGCCAATTCTCTTTACAGCCTAAATCTTGGGCTTTGTACAAGACAGACAAAACTTTCTCCGAAAAAGTCAATTTTCTTTCAGCCTCAATCTTGGGCTTTGTACAAGATAGATATAAAAAAACTCCCTAGTAGAGTCAACCTTTTAGCTTCAACCTTGGGCTTTGATCAAGGCACACAAAAATCAACACCCCTCAGAGGAAGTCAAATTTTATCTCTGTAAGAAGACATTTCTTTGTACATCACACATCAAAACAGACAACCAAAAAACCCAAATTTCCAGATATATGTTGTAAGTGGCACACTTGTTGATTCAAAAATCCAAGCTCTGGCCCATCTCTTATCCTGGTAAACTTCATCTTTCATCTAATTGCTGTATGTGGCAACCCTCTGGATTATTTACATCCAAGCCAATGTTCCTCTCTTAGCATGGAAGACTCCTAAGGAAAAATGGCATTGCTCTACACTGAGTTAAAGTTTATTCCTTCAGGACAATTCCCTTATAAAGGAAATTATGGCATTGCTTGATTCCATATATTCTAGTTAAAGTAATTCTCCTTTATGATCATTTACCCAACAACTGTGATGAACAGGTGAGATCTCTCCCTTTAGAGATGACAAATTCTCTCTCAGTCACCCTTTTTAGCTTCAATCTTGGGCTTTGAACAAGACACAAACAAACCTCTAGCTTCAATCTTGGGCTTTGAACAAGACACCAAATATCTTTTCCTCCCATATAATAAGAGGAACTACGATTGTTCTGATTTCCCTGTTATCATTACGGGAATACGCAGGCATAAGATTGCGAAATCTTAGCGAGCACACATATCAAAAACTTTAGGTCCAGTACCTTACCAAAGACATCGAAAAACTTGAAAACAACAAAATACTCTCTCAACATTCCCAAAGGAGAAACTTTCCCAATTTATAATAGATAAACACCAGTAAGTAGATGGTAGAGAAACATGCCAAAGAATCTATGGATAGCCATATATACACTGGGTAATTGACAACTCTCCATTGTATAATCTGACCCCAGACCCCCCAATCTCTTAGCATTTGTTAAAGAAAACATTTGCGTGCAAGGTTAGTTTTAGATATCTTCCCTTTCCTTTCCAGCTTCATAGGATAAATAAGAAATCAGAAAGTAGCACCCAATTCCAACCATTGCGGTAAGGTGGTCGCGTCAGCGACAAAAATCGCACGCTACAGAAAAATGGTGACTCTGTTGGGGGAAACTTTAGGATTAGAGTTCCTAAGAGGTATAGGTTCTGTTTGGCATTTTCAATACTATATATATATATATATATATATATATATATATATATATATCATTTACTGTTATACTACTTGATACCCGTGTTTAATTTTCTGACAACTGGGAATGCGATTAATACGCATGTGGAAAGGTTGAGAGAACATTAAAATAAGTGGTGGCATATCTAGGAAACGCTTATAGGGAGTGAATCCCAACCAAGCTAACTTGGCAATCCACGAATCAGTTGAGGTACCCGTGTGAAAGTATCGATGTTGAACGACCGATTGTCGTGAAAGCATTGTCTTTCCCAGTGCGGTACCCACACTCAAATAAGATTCACCCTAGGATGTTACAGCTTGCTCGAGTGAATTAGCTTGCTGTTTATATCCCTAGGAGGTGAAGGTGTGAGAAAAACACAAGAAAAGGGGGTGTGAATTGGGTTTTCCATTTTGAAAGCTTTTTATGAAACTCAAACAAAGATCATAAATAAACTAACAATAAGAAAGACACATGATATATCCTGGTTCACTTGAAAACTATTAAGCTAATCCAGTCCACCCGCCAAGGTGATTTTGCCTTAGACAAGGTCTTAATCCACTATAACCAAACTGATTACAATTGCACGAGCCAACTGCTGGTGACTAACAACACTAAAACACACTGTCTTAGTCTTCCTAATAATTCTGACCCAACTGGTCCATTATGGAACACAACGCATAAGCTAACTGCAAGTGACTAACAACACTAAAACTCATTGTCTTAGTCTTCCTAATAATTCTGACCCAACTGGTCCATTAGGGAACACAAATAATCTGTTTGTTACAAAGTTTGTTTACAATAATGATGCTTCTACACAAGCAGGGTAAACATACATTTTGAGCTCAATCTAACTTAGAGAGAATCTACAGTAATAACATTCTTCTTCTTTGTATTGTGGTGTTTTACTGCTCACTCATAATTTTCTTCATTTCTTGAGTTGCTTTCTTCATACACATCAGTGTTTCTGATTTACACTGAGTATTACATTGTTTGCTGCTCACTCATGTTTAATCATGCTTGCACGCATGCATCTGTTCTTACGCTCATGCTCAGCAGCTACTTCTTCATTGAGTGATCAAGTCTTTATATAGCCAGAAATAGATCTGTTGAAGGGTAGATCAGTAATATCAGAGAAGAGTACTGGCGACTTGAAATATTACCGTTGGGTTGAAATTCATACACTGAAATTGTCCTTTGTACCACCAAATCAGGGTAATGGAAAAGAACATGCTTTATCTGTACTGTGTACTAATTTCCCACGCAAATGTTTCATCTTCTTTTATTCATCAGAGGCTTATGAATTGATTTGATTGAAGCATGATTAGAAGAATGAATCATTGGGTCTTCAGAATCTTGAGTCTTTAGAACTTGTTCAGTCGAACCTTGTCTTCAGAGTCTTCAGCACTTCTAGTTCAGAACCCTTGGTTATTAGAATACTTAAGTCTTTAGAGTCTTTAAAACTTCGTTCAGCAGAACCTTGTCTTCAGGACCTTCAGCACTTAGTCTTCAAAACCTTTAATCTTCAGAATCCTTAAGTCTTCAGAATCTTCAGAACTTCGTTCAGCAGAACCTTGTCTTCAGAATCTTCAGCACTTAGTCTTTAGAAGTAAACGACCTCAGAAGCTATACAGGCTTCATAAATAGAACATCAGAGTCACGATCAGAAGTTAGATCTAAGAGAAGTTACAACATCAACATAGTGTCTTCTCAGAGTCTTTCTGACGCACAATAGATTAGAACCAATCTCGCTTCTTCACACAGAAGTGACCATAGAGAATATCAGAGTGATGTAGCACATGGTCTTTATCAGAGTTAGAACCTGTTTGTTAAAACCATCAGAATAATAAACGTTAGAGCACCATAATTGTTCTCACACAAATACTTCATTGTTATCATCAAAACATAGAGACAAGATTCAGAACCAAATCTTGTTCTTACAATCTCCCCCTTTTTGATGATGACAAAACCATGTATTTTGATAGAACAATTTATACAGGGTAATCACCATAACCAACAAATTCAGAGTTTTGAGCTCTCAGCTCCCCCTGAATCTGTTAATCTCAAAATTTCATTTATGCTTGTTCAGAGTCTCCCCCTGATTCCAAGACTCACAAAATAAAGTTTGAGTTCTTCCGAATATAACAATAGAGAAGGAATACTTCCCTATAACAACTCATCAGAGTCTGACTAGAACACTAGGTCTTCATCTCAAAACCTTGTTACTATCAGAACTTTGATAAAAAATCAAAAACTTGATTCTAAGTCTGATTGGACGATGTCACGCATCTCGTATCAGAACTTCTTATCAGATCTTGAAGAAGAATCACAACTTCTTTAAATATCAGAGCTTGATTGAATGTGACTTCTCTTTTGTCAATCTTTACTCAGATTCACCAATCTTATCAGATTCAGAGCTTGACTGATTTTAATCAGAATATTATTGTTGCAGAGCGTATCTGCTGAATGGTATCTTTGAATCAGAGAATTGACTTGACTTGCTTTCAAGAAGATATTTGCTTCTGACACTTTGAGTCTGAATTTCATACTTTCAGAAAGTTTACAACTTCTGAACAATATGATATCAAACAAGATTTCTTGACTTTCAGAAAGTTCACAACTTCTGAACAGTATTGGAACATCTGTTTGAATAATCATATATTCTCAAAGTGTACAACTTCTTAACCATGAATTATCAGAGTTGAAATTATCCATAAGATTTTCAATATTCAACCTGTCTAGAATGCTAAGTGAACTTTTTCAGAGTTCCTTAATTGAAACATCAAACAAACAGATAGTTGCAAAAAGCATTATGTAATGTTTGAGTTCGAGATTCTAAGAATAAGTACTATCAAAATCATTTTATTTTCTCCCCCTTTTTGTCATAATAAAAAAGATAATGCAATAAACAGTGCAATATTATGATAAATATGTGAGAAAGAAATTTCTAAGATAGGCCATAGCACTCAAAAGTAAAGACACTGTCATTAATAAAAGATTGAAGTACATTGACATAGTTTGAACATAGAGCAATCTAGAAATAATACAAATAACACAAGATACGACATGCTACTGATTAACCATCAAAGACTTCACAATGTTTCTTCAACAAACCATTTTCTAGACCTTCTGACTGGACAAGTTCAACAATTCCTTCTTTAAAGAAGATTTCAGATAGAACTCTTCCAAAAGGTATGTAAGGCTTGATGAAATCGCCATTTCTGGAATCAACAATGGATTTTTGCAGAAAATTGAAGATAGCCTGAGGTAAATTAATTCGCATCTGAGCCATCAGGAAAAAAATGAAGACTCGATCATCATGAAACATGATATTTTTGTTTTCTCCCCGAGGACAAAAATTGGTCAGCAAAAGGTTAAACCAAGCTTTGGGAATACGAAGAAGGTTTTCAGGATTTAGAGGTTCATATTTGGATGAAGTGTCGTGAAGAGAGGCTAGTTCCTCAGAAATAAGATACCTAGACTTAACATGTTCAACAGTAAAGCCAATGTTCTCACAGCGAATTGCTAGAGCAATGGTGAAGGGAGTGATGTTTATGGGGACACCAAAGACACGAGAAGAAATTGAGCAACCTTCATCATTAATGTTGGCATGTTTCCAAAAATCTTTTACAAGATTTAAGTAGACTGGTTTATCCAGAATCATGAAGTATTTTGCCCATTCTTGATAGTGCATGATTGAGGTGACACTTCTAGCAATTTCTCTGTTTCCAAGATGAAGAAGATCGATTTGTTCTTCTGATATGACCTCAAGAAGGTTCTCATCTCCTTGGAAGGTGATTAGAGACATAATGAGATGATTTGGACAGTGAAGGTAATTTTGAATCAATAAGACCAAACACTTCAGATCATGAGAGGAGGAATGAAATGTGTGTATATATATATATATGAGAGACGTGAGTGAGTGAGAAAATGACATAGGTCAAGATGCGTATCACGCATAAGATATGCCAAGGACACAGTGGCAGAGTAAGAGACAAGAATATCACGGAATAGGAAAGGAGTGTAATAGTCTCTTAAAACTGAATATTTAAAAGTCACAAATAAAGATACATTATTTAAGTTCTGACAGGAGTCAATAACTCTGAATAAGTGTATACTTATAAGTGGCAATTGAAAACTGACATAAGTAAAGACAGAAGAGAGTATAGCTTATTTTCAAGAAAATCTTAACTCACATAAGTCTTATTATTTATGAATGCACATTCATAGGGAATCCGTAAAGACTTTAGCCTATTCTCAAGAAGTTCACGTTCTCAATGTGTGAAGCAGTTGTTATCGTTATCATTCACACATTTTCAAGATTTTAACTAAATCATTTTGATTTGAAGAATTTAGATAAGTTAACGTTATTCATTTTCTTCCTTTTTATGACAATTATTATGAAATGCAGTAAGACAAGATAAGAATAGAAAGAATTTCATTAACAAAACAACAAAACGCCAAAGCGCAGTACATAACCAACAAGAAAATAAGAAAACAAACAACAATAAGAGCAACGGATAGAAAAAGCAATGATAACCAGACGAAGGACCAAGCAACCAGCAACCAAGAGATCAAGAGACACATTCATCAATCAGCTATCAGATTCCTTGATGATTGTTTCAGAATAGTTCATGGGAGAACACAATTCAGTGTCGAGTTTCTCATTCATTCCTATTTGTTTTAAGTGAGCAACAACTCCTTGGAGATCAAGAATGTGAGAAATAACTCTACTGTAAGGAATCTGAAATGATAATTCCTCTCTTGACGGAAGAATTTCTTCTTTCAAGAAGTTGAATATGGATTAAGGTAGATTAATCTTAATCCTGGAGATTAAGAAGAATATGAAAAGTATATCCATAGCAGAAAGTAGACCTGTTCCTTTTTCCCTAGGTCTAAGATTTGTTCCCATGATTTGGTGCCATATTTTGGCCTTGGGAGAGAGAGAAGAGGGACTTGCAGTAGGTCCTTCTTGGAGATAGATGATGTGAATCTGTTTAGCAAAATAGTTATTTCCTTTGTAGTATTCAGCACATTCACCATCTTCTTTGTATTCAATAGATTGAGAGATGATTGAAGAGTTGATCATGATAGGAAATCCATATACAGTAGACAGAATGCAACAAGCATCGGATCCACATGCAAGGATGCGAGCATTTACCCAGAATTCTTTAACAAGAGCTGGATAGATAGGTCCTTTGAGAGTTTTAAGATATCTGTCCCAGTCTTGGTAAATGATGTCTGAGAGAATGTCGGTATGACCATTTTCAACAAGATCATTAAGATCAATAGAGTATTCTCTCAAGAGATCCAAATAAGAGATTTCTCCTCTAATGGTTTTAGAAAACATTTTGAAGGTAAAAAGGATAGGAGCAAAAACAGGTTTAGCGCCGACTGACTGATTATGTAGTTTATAAAGAGAACAAGGAGAGATAGTCATAAATAGCAATAAAGACTGGATGAATTGAGACGTGATATTTATCATTTCCAATAAAAGTAATATGAACAAGAATAGGGAATGATGAAGGAGTGTATCAGTCTCCAAAAGATCACAAATCAGTATACGTTATTCATATTATGACATCAGTCAATAAATACAAATAAATGTTTACTCGAAAGTGAGAGGGCATAGTCTGACACAGAATAAAGGAGAGAGGACATGTGTTAAGTTCCAAGAAGTCTTTGTCTTACATGCATATTTATGAATGCCTAAGGAGGAAGAAAGACATAAAGATTTACACGCTTATCAAATAACTTTTCAAATCCAATGTTAAACATGATATTAATGCGTAATAGATAATAATTACTGAAAACCTAGTCTCATGCAATCACAACGCTCGAGGTGACTTTTGGACACGCTTTGATATCCTCAGAATCTGGAAAACTGAAAGGTTTCCATCTGATCAGAGACACTTCTGACAAAGCATCTTCTGATGACTAAGGTTTAAAACAAATACTTCCTAGTTTAACTGAAAATTTGATATCTTCAGACTTTGACTAAATGCATCTGATTCTGATGAAATCTCACTCTAGACAGTAGTCCATTTTCAGATGCTTCAGAATAAATAGAATTCTATCTTCAGCCAAGGGTTTTGTAAAGATATCAGCCCATTAATGGTCTGTAAAGATTTTAAACATAAAATTCCCTTCTGAACATAGTCTCTAATAAAATGATTTCTATGTGCTTAGTCCTAGAACATAAGATTAGATTCTTACTTAAACATATAACATCAATATTATCATAAAGGATAAAAATATTACTCTCATTTATCTGATGATCTTCTAAATGATTCTTCATCCATAGCATCAGCTTACTTCATAGAGACGTGGATATGTACTTTGCTTTTGCTGTTGAGAGAGCACTTGTTGATTGCCTCTTGTTTGATCATGAGATTAGATTCTTCCTTTTCTAGAATACATGTTGGATGCATTGGATTCTTTAGCTGATGTACAGTCCACCATGTTGAATTTCTTCAGAAGTTCTTTTGCACACTTGCTCTGATGAATGTACGTTCCTTCTGATCTTTGATCAATTTGAATTCATAGAGAGAATATGAGTTTTTCCATCAGAATCATTTTGAATTTAGCCTTTCTCATCTAGCTTGTTTCTGAACACCCATTTGGTTCCAATGACTTGAACACCTTTGGGTTTCTGAACATGATCCCAGACGTCATCTCTGGTGACTTAAATCTGTTCTTCTTACATGACCAAAATCCACTCATTTTCTTTTAGAGCTACATCAAATGTTGTTGGCTCAATCAGAGATACTAAACTCAAAAGAGTTTCTTCAGAATGTCTGAAGGATGAACGGATTCTGACTTGATCAGCTTTATCTCCCATAATCAATTCTTCAGAATGAGAAGTCTTTAATCTATTCTTCTTTTGATGAGATGAGTTGTTCTCAGCTTCTGGTAAGGTTGAATTTGGATCTGGAGAATTTGCATCTTTGTCTTATTCTCTTGAATCTTCTGCTTCTTAGACTCTAATGACATAATCTTCAGATCTGCAACCTTTCAACTAGCTTTGACTTTTCAGAGTCAAGCTTATCATTGAGTCTGACATGAATTGATTCGTCTATAATTCTTGTTTCTGTGTTATGGATTCTGTAGCCTTTAGAGCGTTTAGAATATCCTAACAATAAACACTATGAGCAATGAATCCAGAGCCAATGATTTCTTCTTTTTGGTTTCCTCAGAAAGTGACGAAGCTTCCAGGCTTAAGTTCCAGACTTTGAAATGTATGCCTTCTTCTCGTCATGAGTTGCGAGCAACTACTGTTCAGTTACCATGACTGGTGTTTCAACTGAGCTGCTAAGGATATTTCTGAGCAAGAGTTTGAGTCTGAGTCTGATTCAGGTTCTGATGATATTTAGTCTTCTGGTTCTCCAGAAACTTCATCTTCAGTTGTTGCTGCTAGCGCAACATTTGCTTGTTCTTCATCAGATTCTTCTTTTTCAGAATCAGAGTCGTCCCAAGTTGCCAATAGAACTTTCTTCATTTTGGAGAAATTCTTCTTAGGCTTCTTGTTCTTCTTGACCTTTGAACATTCGTTCTTGTAATGACCTGGCTCATTACACTCGTAGTAGATAACTTCCTTTCCAGAGTTATGCTTCTTCTAATCAGATGATGACTCTGAGCGACCTTTGATTTTTCTAGAACTTCCTTGCCTATGCTTCCAGAGTTTGCTGATTCTTCTGATGTCATCTTCTGATCTTTCATTAAAATCTTTTGATTCTTCCTCAGCTTGATGAGCCTTTGCCTTTCCAGGTTCAGACTTAAGGACGATGGATTTACTCTTCTTCTTCCTTCAGCTCTATCTCATGATTTCTCAAGGAACTGACACGTTCTTCAAGACTTATGTTGTTGAGATCTTTTGATAGCTTTAGAGCTGTTGCCATAAGTATCCATTTCTTAGGAGGACTTCTGATGATCTTTTTTTTTTCATATGTCCAGCAGTTGAGTAGCCTTTGTCCAGAACTTTGAGTTCTGCTATTAGCATTTGAAACTTTGAAGACATGGTCTCAACTATCTCATTATCCTCCATACTGAATGCTTCATAGTTTTGGATTAAGGCAAGCGCCTTTTGTCTTCTTAACTTGAGCATTTCCTTCATTAGTCATCCTAAGAGAATCAAGAATAGATTTGGCATTATCTTCTCATACTTAGTATAAGAGATAGCATTTAGCAATATGATTCTTGCCTTATGATGACTTTGTATTCTTTCTTCTGTTGGTTGATTATATCACTTCAGGATATTTAAGCACATGTAGCAGCAACTGGGTGATTGTAGCCATCAACTACCAAATCCCAAAGATCTACATAAAAAAAAAAGAGCCTTTCTATTTTGTCTTTCTAGTGGTCAAACTTTTCACCATCAACGATTGGTGGTTTGGTACTGTAATGATCTTCCCTTTCAGTAGTGGTATTAACAGTAACTGCAATGTTATCTCACATAAATACTGGATCGGTACTGAACAATGTTAAGTGCTGATAAAACGTTTATCTCAATCAGAACCGGAGCTCTGATACCAATTGAAGGTGTGAGAAAAACACAAGAAAGGGGGGTTGAATTAGGTTTTCCATTTTGAAAGCTTTTTATGAAACTCAAACAAAGATCATAAATAAGCTAACAATAAGAAAGACACATGATATATCCTGGTTCACTTGAAAACTATCAGGCTAATCCAGTCCACCTGCCAAGGTGATTTTGCCTTAGACAAGGACTTAATCCACTATAACCAAACTGATTACAATTGCACGAGCCAACTGCTGGTGACTAACAACACTAAAATACACTGTCTTAGTCTTCCTAATAATTCTGACCCAACTGGTCCATTAGGGAACATAACGCACAAGCTAACTGCATGTGACTAACAACACTAAAACTCACTGTCTTAGTCTTCCTAATAATTCTGACCCAACTGGTCCATTAGGGAACACAAACAATCTGTTTGTTACAAAGTTTGTTTACAATAATGATGCTTCTACACAAGCAGGGTAAACATACATTTTGAGCTCAATCTAACTTAGAGAGAATCTACAGTAATAACATTCTTCTTCTTTGTATTGTGGTGCTTTAATTCTCATTCATAAGTTTCTTCATTTCTTGAGTTACTTTCTTCATACACATCAGTGTTTCTGTTTTACATTGAGTATTACATCGTTTACTGCTCACTCATGTTTAATCATGCTTGCACGCATGCATATGATCTTACGCCCATGCTCATCAGCTACTTCTTCATTGAGTGATCAAGTCTTTATATAGCCAGAAATAGATTCGTTGAAGGGCAGATCAGTAATATCAGAAAAGAGTACTGGCGACTTGAAATAATGCCGTTCGGTTGAAATTCGTACACTGAAATTGTCCTTTGTACCACCAAATCAGGGTAGTGGAAAAGAACGTGCTTTATCTGTACTGTGTACTATTTTCCCACGCAAACATTTCATCTTCTTTTATTCATCAGAGGCTTCTAAATTGATTTGATTGAAGCATGATCAGAAGAATGAATCATTGAGTCTTCAGAGTCTTGAGTCTTCAAAGTCTTCAGAACTTGTTCAGCCGAACCTTGTCTTCAGAGTCTTCAGCACTTATAGTTCAGAACCCTTGGTTATCAGAATACTTAAGTCTTCAGAGTCTTTAGAACTTCGTTTAGCAGAACATTATCTTCAGGACCTTCAGCACTTAGTCTTCAGAACCTTTAATCTTCAGAATCCTTAAGTCTTCAGAATCTTCAGAACTTCGTTTAGCAGAACCTTATCTTCAGAATCTTCAGCACTTAGTCTTCAGAAGTAAACGACCTCAGAAGCTATACAGGCTTCATAAATAGAACATCAGAGTCACGATCGGAAATTAGATCCAAGAGACGTTACAACAACAACATAGTGTCTTCTCAGAGTCTTTCTAACACACAATAGATTAGAACCAATCTCACTTCTTCACACAGAAGTGACCATAGAGAATATCAGAGTGATGTAGTACATGATTTTTATCAGAGTTAGAACCTGTTTGTTAAAACCATCAGAATAACAAACGTTAGAGCACCATAATTGTTCTCACACAAATACTTCATTGTTATCATCAAAACATAGAGACAAGATGCAAAACCAAATCTTGTTCTTACAGGAGGGGTCAATGACTTTTGGAACCTTAGAACCCGTTCTACAGGTACAAAAATTGACCAAAATAGTACAACCTTTGGGGATGGGTAGAGCCATGACTCCATGCTCGTGACGTTGAACCCTTGAACCCATGTTTTCAAATGTTTTTGTGTGCTGCATTCATGCATTCATTTAAAAAAACTCTTTCAAACAAGAAAAAAAAATCTTTTTTTTCAATAGAACTAAAACAATAATTGCAAATATTAGAGGATGCGTTATGGATTTCGGTAGAAGAAAGACGCACAAGTACACTTTCAAGGCTCCGAAACTAGAAGACTTAAGGAAATTGGCAAGGATGATTACCAATCCCAAGGCTTTCAGAGCTAAGCACGAAGTACTATTGTCTCTGTTAAGGGTTAACGTGGTTGAAGGAATCATGTCTACACTGATTCAGTTCTACGATCCGGTTTACCACTGCTTCACTTTCCTGGATTATCAACTTGCACCAACACTGGAAGAGTACTCCCATATGATTGATTTACCTATCACAGATCAAGTTCCATTTTCTGGACTGGAAGAAATTCCAAAGAATCAGGCCATTGCAAGAGCAATCTCTTTGGACGAGTCAGGTAGGACTCACATAACCACTAAAGGAGGAATCCAGGGTTTACCAGCTAAAATCCTGATGGAGAAAGCTCTATACTTTGCTAGTATAGGAAACATAACTGCCTTCGAAGACATCTTTGTCCTGCTCATATATGGGTTATTCCTTTTTCCCAACATCGACAGCTTCGTCGATACCAATGTTGTTAAGATATTCTTGATAGGAAACCCCGTACCAACCTTGCTCGCAAATGCTTATCATTCTGTACACTTAAGGAATTTGTACAGCGGAGGAATGATCACATGCTGTGTACCCTTACTCTACAAATGGTTCATTTCCCACTTGCCCAAGTCTGCTGATTTTTGGGATTACAAGAGTACTCTACGTTGGTCACAAAGGATTATGTCTCTTACCAATTCTGACATAGACTGGTACAATCGGATTTACAAAGGGATAGAGATCATAGCAGATGTGGAAATTTCCCTAATGTACCCCTCATTAGAATTAAAGGAGGAATCAACTATCATCCAATTTTAGCTCGCCATTAACTCGGAAACCCGATGAAGAATATCCCACATAACGTTCATCTGGAAGGTCTTTTCTTCAAGGAAGGAGAAAATGACAAGGCACTAAAGAAGGAAATAGTGCATGCCTGGCAACACATTCGCAGGAAAGGAAGAGAGTCTCTAGGAAGACCAAACTGTACCTCCATGGAACCTTATCTCCACTGGGTGCAAACTAGAGCCCTCAAGCTAAGGATGCCTTACCCTCACCAAGAAGTTTTTCCCTTAAAGGAATCTGTCCTTTATTTCACGTCTGGTGCGGAAAAACTCCAGGTCGCCCTCAACAAAGTTCAACGAGAGAAGAGCTCTTGGAAGAACAAATACCAAATCCTCAATTTAGAGTGTACCAAGATTCATGAACTGTTAAAGGAGAAGGATGCTCTAATTGAGATATTGGAGCAGCATGTTATAGAGGGTCAGGAAGACTGAAGAAATTTGCTCGCTCCTTTCACTTGGCAGAGAGTCGTCGACCAGCCCGCAACTGAAGAGTTCCGATCAAAGAAAAGGAAAATACAAGAACCAGCATCTGAGCTCTCTTCAGAGAGAACTTAGGATCTGTGAGCTTAGGCATTTTCCTTACAGCACTTTGTAAAATACTGTACTTTTATGTACTTTTCTTTGTAAAATATTGCAATCTTTCTAATTCAATAAAAGGGGTCTCCACTCCCCACTGTGTGATATTTGTAATCTATTTGTTGAAGTTTCTTTTTGAATAAAACAAAAACTAAAAAATATGTCATTGCATATCATTCATCATTCTCACATAACGCACTTTTCTTATCTTTGAGTCTCACGTAAGTGTCACAATTCTAGAGTCAAACTGTCTTACTCGTACAATACTCGGGCCAATCGACAAAAGAAAATGGACAATCTCGAGGAAGAGAACAAATAGCTGAGATAAGAAATCGACGCTTTAAAGGAAAGTTTGGAAAAACTTCACAGTGACATGCAATCCCTGGCAGCAGCTCAGGAATAGCGGCAACAAAGGACTGTAATCTCAGAGATTACATCTACGCCCATATTAAAGACACATGAGAATGATCCTTGGTACAACATGCCTAAAGGTCGCCCCTGGGCATGCCTCTCAACTTTATACCTGATGGATACATCCCGCCGATCACTGAAGACCCAGAAACCATGGCAGGAACCGCTGGACCTGAAGGTTACAAACTTCGGGAAAGTGAAGATACAAGGTTTACAACAGAAACTCCTGAAGGTTATAAACTTCAGGATACTGAAGCACCAAGAGTCACCTCTATAATGTCTATACCACAACCAGCAGTACACACTGTCCCGGAAGGACAGATTCCGCAAGTAATTTCTGGTGGAAACGAAGACATATATCAAAGGATGAATGAGTTCCAAGAATAATTCTTGGAGATACAGAAGGAACTGCATACCATTTGCGGTCAAGACTTATTCGAAAAGGACGCCATCGACCTCTGTCTGGTCCCTAATGTAAAGATCCCTCACAAATGCAAAGTGCCTGACTTTGAAAAATACAAAGGCAACTCTTTCCCTCAAAGTCATTTGGTGATGTACGCTCGAAAAATGTCTACTCAGACAGAAAATTAACAGCTACTGATCCATTACTTCCAAGACAGTTTAACTGGTGCCGCACTCAAATGGTACATGGGTTTAAACCGCACCAAGATCAATACTTTCAGAGATCTAGGCGTTGCCTTTGTTCAGCAGTATAAATACAATTTGGACATGGCACCAGATAGGGATCAGCTCAGGGCAATGTCACAAAAGGACAAAGAAACTTTTAAAGAGTATGCTCAAGAATGGCGTGAAATTGCTGCTCAGATCTGTCCCCCCTTGAGGAAAAGGAAATGACAAATATTTTCCTGAAAAACGTTTAGCTCATTCTATTACGACCGAATGGTCGCCAGTGCGCCCAGTGACTTCACTGAAATGGTGAACATGGGAGTGCGCCTTGAAGAAGCAGTCCGAGAAGGACGATTGGTCAAAGATGCAGAGCCATCTAGCAGCACTAAGAGATATGGTAGTGCTTTCCAAAAGAAGAAAGAGCAAGATATCAGTAATATCTCTCTGGGAAAGCAAAGGCAAAGGTATCAACCAGTAGCGGCGGTAACTCCCGCTATCAACCCAATGCCAGCTCCGACTTATCAACCTCAGGTTGTTCAGAGCCAACCAAATCAATAACAGTATCAACAAAGGCCACAACAGCCTTTTCAACAGGCTTGTCCACAATACAACAACAATAATCGTACTACACGACCATCAGGGTTCGACCCTATACCGATGTTGTACGCAAAACTATTTCCACTTCTACTGGCCAAGGGGCATATCCAAACCAGGACTCCTATTACAATACTAGAAAATATGCCTTTTTGATTCAAAGCAGATCAAACTTGCCCTTACCATCAAGGAGGATCGGGGACCAACATTGAGAATTGTCTCAGCTTCAAGTCTGATGTACAGAAGCTTGTCAGGAACAAGATCTTATCTTTCAAAGATACAAATCCAAATGTTCAGGTAAACCCGTTGCCGCAACATGAAAAAACTACAGTGAATTTAATAGAGGAAGAGACTGTCAACATCTATCAAATTCACAATGTACGCTTACTGGGAACCAATCTGGTGAAGATACATTGTAAACAGAGTGGGTACGGCCACGTGCCATCTCACAACTATCATCAGTGTGATATCTGCTCAAAGGACAATCAAGGGTGTGCCATAGTACAAACAGCTCTAGAAGAACAAATGGACTTGGGCTGGATTCAAGATCACAGGATTCGTGAAGTAAACATGTCCCATGCACATCCTAACATTGTTCAGAACCATAACATTCTTGCGATGAACGTCAACTTAGTGGCGATGCATTCAAGACAAAGTCAGTATTATAATCTTCCACGGCACGATTACAACGCTTGTCTAATCTGCTCAACAAATAATTAGGGATGCTCTTTTGTACAAGCGGCCCTCCAACGTCAGATGGATCTCGGATGGATCCAAGACTGCCGTGAAAGAAATGACCATCAAGTCAATATGGTTCAAATCTTTGACATACCCTTGATGAATACCAGTATAGTGAAGTTACATGCTAAACAAGTCAGGCTCGGTTTTCTGGCTTCACATGATTATCTAGACTGTAAAGAATGCTATGAAAACGACCAAGGGTGTACGCTTGTGCAAAGAACACTGCAACATCTGTTGGACCACTGGTGGCTTCCGATTTACCTGGATGAAGACACACAACAAATTACCATGACTGATGGGAATCCTGATAGACATCAAAGTAGTGATATCCGCTCAATGGAAACAGATCTAGTAAAGATGCACTGCATACAAAGCGGGCGTGGTCGGGTACCACCTCACAATTATGAGCGCTGTAGAGTTTGCTACGAAAATAACCAAGGATGCTATCTAGTGCAAGCAGCTCTCCAAAATCAGTTGGACCGAAAAGAGATTCGACCATGTTCGAGTTCTAGGACGATCAACATGATACAAGATTACCTTCTTGGTCAGAATAAAAATGTCGTCATAATCTTCGATCATGGAATAACCAAGGGCGCTTGCGCCATTATCCCTCTGCTCGACGAGTCAAAAGCCTTTCTTGACAGTAGAAGAATTCTCAACCTCAAACCAATCGAGGCTATTTACGATGGTCAGAAAAATAAAAAAGCTCATGTAGTTATCTACCTGCCAGGTCCAATACCGTACAAATTAGAAAAGGCTATCCCTTACAAGTACGGTGCAACGACCATCGAAATTGGAAAAGAAACTCCATTACCCTCCGTTGTGAACATTGTCGACATCAGTCGAGTTACCCGGAGCGGTCGGATCTTCAACAGAGGAGTTGGAGAACCTGCCAAAGACAAGGAACCTCAAACGGAAGTTCCTGACCAAGAAGCCGCTCAATCCAGTAATCCCGAGCCAGTAAAGAACAACTATGAGATGTTGAAGTTCATCCAGAAAAGCGAGTACAACATTGTGGACCAATTGTTGCAAACTCCTGCTTAGTTCAGAGGCTCACAGGGAAGCTCTACAGAAAGTCTTAGAGCAAGCCTTTGTGGAACAATATGTGATGGTAGGACAATTTGACAGCATCATATCCAACATCACTTCCTGCAACAATTTAGGATTCAGTGATGAGGAACTGCTAGAAGAAGGCAAGAATCACAATATGGCGCTTAACATTACAGTCAACTGCCAAGACGATGCTTTAGCCAGTGTACAGGTAGACACAGGATCATCTTTGAATGTTATATCAAAATCAACTCTGATACGACTGTCGTTTCAAGGAGCTCCGATGAGGAGCAGTGAAATCATCGTCAAAGCCTTTGACGGATCCCGAAAAATAGTTATCGGTGAAGTCGATCTTCCCATAACCATTGGTCCCTACACTTTCCAAGTCACTTTCTAGGTCATGGACATCCGGGCAGCATACAGCTGTTTATTAGGAAGACCTTGGATACACGAAGCTGGGGCAGTCACTTCGACACTTCACTAGAAGCTAAAGTTTATCAAGAATGACAAATTAGTCACAGTATGCAGAGATCAAGCCTTAATCGTGAGCAACTTATCATCATTCTCCTGTGCAGAACCGGAGGAGGTTGTTGGAACCCAGTTCTAAGCACTCTTGGTGAGCAATGAGAATCGATTAGAAAAAGGGACATCGATTTCCTCATACAACGATGCTCTTGAAGTGATCAAGAGTAATGACGTAAAAGGATGGGGACAGATTGTAATTCCTACGGATAACAAGAGAGCAACTCCTCGGATATGGATGAGGAGTGGAAGTCTTATCTCAAAGATGACGGTTATACGTCTCAGGGAGAGGCACACACGCCATTTTGTCTTCCTAAGCAGAACCCAAGATATATACCAAGGTCGGACGTTAGGATGATCTATGGAGATTGTGATCCTGAAGGATGTCGTGCTCCACCTAATTCATTAGAGGAAAACACTCTAATGAAAGACAACTTTGATTATGACTATTATGATCCCCTGGATGACTTGCCTATCTGGAAGCCGTACACGAAAGACTTGGGACTAAAGAGTCAGCTGGACGATGCCTATCAACTGAGTAATATTGAAAAGAATACCCACGTCCCCACCGACACATGGGATCATTACTCAGGACATTTCGAAGATATCCAGCACCATGATGATGAATTTGAAAAGGTCGCAGGACAATAGTTTATCAACTATGCATTTCCTGAAATCAATGTCATTGAGGAAGATGAATCATCCACTCCCACAGAAACATGGGACACCTTGGGACAGCCAACCGGCAAGTATGACTTCCTAGTCAAATACACTGCTCCCGAAAGCTCTCATATCAGATACGAGGACATCCAACCAACTGGATGGAGAGATCCTCTTGAGAGCAAAAACCCCACGGAAGATGCAACAGAAGAATTCTCCTACGATAACTCTGCATGGGAGGAAGACTCAAATGATCCTACACCGCCAGAAATTAGCTTTGTTTCTGAAGACAAACCAATAAGGAAAGTAACAGACTTTGAGATTCACAGAGGAGTTCATCGCCACTGTGTTGCTGTCGATGTCCCAAAAATAGTCCATAAGTCTAAGTAATTACCATCTTTATTTTAACCTTTCGCCTTGCTCAGATGAAGCAAATGTTTTTATAAGGCTCACCTTTCTGTAAATATCCCTCTTCGCTTCGCCCAAAGCGACAGAGTTTTGTTTTATAGGGCTGTATTTCAAGAATTGATAAATCATGAATAAATAAATGTCATTCTGAATTCCTGCATTTATTGCTGTTTTCACTTTTTGTTTTTCAGAAAATGGTAATCCTAAAAATAGCCCAAAATAAAAACAAGCATTTTTCAGAAAATACACTTCACACACTCTTGTATTCTCTCTGTCTTAGCTAAAAATGAATCATCACGTCATGCAAATTGCTTGTTTTAAACCCCATTGAAACATACGATTCAATGCCTTCTCCCAACTTTAAATTCCCGGTATTTAAAGCTGAAGAAGAAGAGGACGAAGAAATTCCAGAAGAGATCTCCCGATTACTCAGACAAGAGGAAAGGTCTATTGAACCTCACAAAGAGCTGTTGGAAACGGTCAATTTGGGTTCAGAAAAAGGAAGGAAAAAAGTTAAGATTGGAGCACTGCTCAGTCCAACTGTCAGAGACGACTTGATAAAACTTCTCAAAGAGTTTCCAGATGTATTTGCTTGGTCCTATCAGGACATGCCAGGGTTGGATACCAACATCGTGGAACATTATTTACCACTAAAAACAGAATGTTTGCCAGTAAAATAAAGACTGAGAAGGACTCATCCAGATATGGCCATCAAAATTAAGGAGGAAGTGCAGAAACAGATCGACGCAGGATTCCTCGCCACCTCAGAATATCCTCAATGGTTGGCCAACATAGTGCCAGTTCTGAAAAAGGACGGAAAATTCAGAATGTGTGTAGACTACATGGATCTGAACAAAGTAACTCTAAAGGATGACTTCCCCCTACCACATATTGACATGCTAGTTGACAGCACAGCAAAATTCAAAGTCTTCTCCTTCATGGATGGAATCTCGGGCTATAATCAAATCAAAATGGCGCCGGAAGATATGGAAAAAACCTCAATCATCACCCCATGAGGCAACTTTTGTTACAAGGTAATGTCGTTCGGTTTGAAGAACGCGGGTGCAACCTATCAAAGGGCCATGACAACTCTGTTTCACGACATGATGCACAAAGAAATTGAAGTGTATGTCGATGACATGATCGCCAAATCTAAAATAGAAGAAGAACACATGGAACACTTATCAAAGTTATTCGAGTGTCTGAGGAAATACAAACTCCGTTTGAATCCTAATAAGTGCACATTCGGTGTTCGCTCAGGAAAACTCTTAGGATTCATCGTCAGCCAGAAAGGAATTGAGGTTGATCCCGACAAGGTCAAGGCCATTCGAGAAATGCCTTCACCTAAGACTAAAAAATAGGTCAGAGGATTTTTGGGATATCTGAATTACATCTCAAGATTCATATCCCTCATGACCGCGACATGTACGCCGATCTTCAAACTACTCAGAAAGAATCAAAGCTGTGTATGGCTAGAAGATTTCCAAAAAGCTTTCGACATCAACAAAGAATATTTGTTGAATCCACCAATTATGTCTCCTCCAGTGGAAGGAAGACCACTAATCATATACCTAACAGTCTTGCAAGACTCCATGGGTTGTGTACTCGGCCAGCAAGACAAGACAAAAATAAAAGAGTCTGCCATCTACTACTTAAGCAAGAAGTTCACGGATTATGAATCTCGATACACTACGCTCGAGAAAACTTGCTGCGCTCTGGCTTGGGCGGTCAAACGTCTTCGCCAGTACATGATTTTTCATACTACTTGGTTAATCTCCGAAATGGATCCGATCAAGTACGTCTTTGAAAAACCTGCTCTCACGGGAAGTATTTCCCGTTGGCAAATGTTGTTATCAGAATACGACATCAAATATCACGCTCAGAAAGCCGTCAAAGGAAGTATTTTAGCTGATCATTTGGCTCATCAACCGATTGACGATCAGGAATCATTCGGATTTGACTTCCTAGACGAAGATGTCATGTACTTAAAAATGAAAGATTGCGATGAACCGCTACCCTGCGAAGGGCCATAACCAGGTTCCCAATGGGGACTAATATTTGACGGAGCTGTCAACACTTATGGAAATGGGATTGGGGCAATCATAGTAACACCTCAGGGTACCCATATTCCTTTCACCGCCAAATTGACGTTCAAATGCACTAACAATGAGGCCGAATACGAAGCTTGTATCATGGGTCTCAAAGAAGCGATCGACTTAAGGATTAAGAATTTGGATGTGTATGGAGACTCAGCCCTAGTTATCAATCAGATCAAAGGAGAGTGGAATACATACCAATCATGATTGATTCCTTACAAAGATTACGCGAGAAGGTTGTTACCATTCTTCAACAGAATCAAGTTTCATCACATTCCTCGTGAAGAAAACCACATGGCTGATGCACTAGCCACTCTCTCTTCCATGATTGCTGTAAATAATTGGAAAGACGTACCTAAGATCGACGTGATGTGCCTTGAGAGGCCCGCTCACATCTTCGTGATTGAAACAGTCATAGACGACAAACCATGGTATCATGATATCAAGTGCTTCCTTCAAAGACAAGAATACCTTCCTGGGGCATCAAGAAAAGATAAGAAGACTCTCAGAAGACTGGCTGGTAACTTCTTCCTAAACGGTGATACGCTCTACAAGAGAAACTTCAACATGGTTTTGCTCAGGTGCGTAGACAGACAAGAAGCAAATATGTTGATGAAAGAAATTCACGAAGGTTCCTTTGGCACTCATGCCAATGGACACACAATGGCAAGAAAAATTTTGAGAGCAGGATATTATTGGCTGACAATGGAATTTGATTGCTACCAGTACATGAGGAGATGTCACAAGTGTCAGATATACGCAGACAAAATCCATGTACCGCCAACGCATCTCAAAGTTCTTTCTTCTCCATGGCCTTTTTCTATATGGGGAATCGACATGATTGGCATGATCGAACCCAAGGCTTCAAACAGACATCGGTTCATCTTGGTAGCCATTGACTACTTCACCAAGTGGGTCGAAGCAGTGTCGTAGACCAATGTAACCCGACAAGTGGTGGTCTGATTTATCAAGAACAGTCTCATATGCCGTTATGGTGTTCCAAGCCAGATAATTACAAATAATGGATCCAACTTGAATAAAAAGATGATGAAAGAGTTGTGTGCTGAGTTTAAGATCAAACACCATAACTTATCTCCCTACCGGCCTAAAATGGAGCGGTAGAAGCGGCTAACAAGAATATCAAGAAGATTGTGCAAAAGATGGTTGTAACCTACAAAGAATGGCATGAGATGCTACCCTTTGCTCTTCACGGTTATCACACATCTGTGTGCACTTCAACAGGGGCAACCCCTTTCTCTCTAGTATATGGCATGGAAGCAATGCTCCCCATAGAAGTAGAGATCCCATTAATTTGGGTATTGATGGAAGCTAAGCTCACAGAGGCTGAATGGTGTCAAAGTCGGCACGATGAACTGAACCTAATCGAAGAAAAAAGAATGACGGCTTTATGCCATGGTCAGGTATATCAGTAAAGAATGAAGAAAACGTTCGACAAAAGGTCCGACCCCGCGTCTTCAGGAAAGGAGACCTCGTGCTCAAGAAGATACAATCATTCCTCACTGATTCCTGGGGAAAATGGACTCCAAATTATGATGGCCCCTATGTTGTTAAGAAAGCCTTCCCAGGCGGTGCCTTGAGACTCACAACCATGGATGGAGAGGAGTTCACCTACCTCACGAATGTTGATGTAGTCAAGAAATACTTCGCCTAAATAAAAAAAAATGTCTCGGTGGATTGAAAATCCGAAAGGGCGATCCAGGAAAAAATTAGAGACACAAGCAAAAATCATCCCGATGGATTGAAAAACCTCAAAAGGTAATCCAGGCAAAAGTTAGGGATTCATGGCAAGTAACTACGTCTGACAAGTTTGACTCCTCAGCAGTAATGCCATTTGTCAGGAAGACTTCAGTCAAGGTCACCTTCGACAGAAGCTCAGAATGTCCAGAATTCAAAGTTGGTGGAAAGATAACGGTTGTTATGTTTCAATGTAGCCCTTTTATGTTAAATTACCATTTTCTAAACTTTGTAAATACTCTGTGGGATCACGCGCTTGGCTGATTACCATTCTATCAATAAAATTCTAGCCCTAGTGCTTTTGTTTACAATTCTCATTTATTCTGCTTTACGAAATGACATTTTTAACATGATCAATGATTCTTGAAAAAAAATGAATTTATTTGTCAAATTTTCTTCTGCTTTTAAAATAAAGATGGTAATTCTTTTTGACTAACTGAACACAAAAAGGAACATCGATGGCTTCTCCGAAAGTGATTAAACTTCAAAGTACAGAATCAAAGTACTCATTTTGACCAGTACAACCTAAATAAAGGATCATGTGCTTCAGACGAAATGTCCCGTCTATCATCCCCGACAGAGCTCTTACCTCTAAAGGACAATTAATAAGTTCTTCTTCCCCAGTAGGGTTTACCCCTCCTGAGCAAGAAAGGGTTGCTATCTTGAACCAATGATACTTTATATCCCCCGCAGTGGTCGAGTATCCAGTCGTGTTTATTCACCAGTTTGTATGTCGTGTTTGTTTTGTCAACATAAACATACATACATCAGGCTTAATTGATTCATATTCATATTCATATTGCATTACTATCACTCTGGCCAGTCTTATCCCCAAGTGATAACGTCCTCCCGTCAATAAGGTTGTCAGTTCTTTCCTCATCCGGAAATGTATCGTCCGAGCAATTTCTCCCCAGTTTGGAGCCTGTTCTCGACCACTTTGATAACTTGAACCTCTGAAAGGCAAAAATACGTTCGACAGACACCTTTGGAACATCACTCTTCACCAGTGAAGATGATATTTTCGCTTTCTCGGATTAAGGAAAATCCCAGAGAAAGCCTCTTAACCAAAGAGTCTCGACAATACATCAGTTTTTCTCTCAAGAAATTCAATGATAATAAAATCATCAACACCTCAAAATTGGATTACATTACATGGCATTTCTTCAAAAGGATCTCGAAGAAAAGTATAATGTAATATCCCCAAGCAAAAAGCAGTCTCTTAAAAGACTCGTTTTTCCCCAATAGAGTCGACAAATGACATCTCCTACAGAGAAGTTTGCACACCTCTACAGCTCAGACTAATGGGTTTCCCTAGCAAGTCTGACATCAAATCTTTTCTATCAAATGGCGTCTCCATGGTAAAAACTCGGCGAGAAGTTTGATGAAGTCTGCTACAAATAGCATTCCTTGTCAAGGAAAGAACTCGACAAGAAGAAGCTGAGACCAGTTCCGTGGCTGAAAACCAGGATTGAGGGGAAGTTTATTTCAAAAGAAACTAAGACCAATTTTGTGGCTAAAAACCAGGATCGAGGGGAAGTTTATTTCAAAAGAAACTAAGACCAGTTCCGTGGCTGAAAACCAGGATCGAGGGGAAGTTTATTTCAAAAGAAACTGAGACCAGTTCCGTGGCTGAAGACTAGGATCGAGGGGAAGTTTTGCCCTTTTTAAAGTAACATTGCTTAGCAAAACAAGATGGATGATCAAACTGCCATTCATAACCACCGTCAAAATTTTGGGTATTCTGATATTTAATCCTCTTGCACCCTGAATGTCCGAATACCTTCGCATTTCACACCTTCGGGTCCAAGAAGATTAAATAGGGGCATCTGTCATACCCCAAATTTTGACCACAAGATTACCCATCATTGTGCAAATCATCACCACAATATGGATGTACCATCATACCTCATCAATCTTCTCAAGGGTTGTTGAGCATTCACCTCAACCAAGAATTAGGGTTTTAAGCCCTCTCAGAGCATTTAAACAAAGGATCAATCTAGAATTGACATGATCCTCAACTTGTCTAGCCTCTGAAACACCCATAAAGGATCAAGAGGTCTCACATATCAAGAATTAAGCACAAGGTTGCAACATTCCAAGTAGATCAAGCCTCAAGATCGACAGTGTCACCAAATTAAGATTTTGGTCGAACAAGGCCTCCAGATAAAACTTTTCATCTAGGCATCAGCCAATACTTCAAAACATGATCCAGGATGCTCCAAGGGACCTCATGGATCCAATCATCAAGTCAAAATAGCCTCAGGGGAAGCATTCATAAAAAATTAGGAATTAGGGTTTCTTGACCTAATTCACCTCTAAGTTAACTTTTGAGGCAAGGCATGAACCAAAACCTCAAGGCATGATTTGAGGGCCTCAAATACACCACATTGATCCATTTGCAACAATGGATTGATCCAAGAAGCTTGATTCACAAGTTTCAATTTCATCAGGACCACAACTAGGGTTTTGAAGAAAAAGTCAACTGTACCTTTGACTTTGGACCAAGACATATTCCCAAACCTTGGGACATGATTCAAGACACCCTAAAACACCTATGTAATCCATCCATTAGGTTTGAATTTGGTTAAGAACTTGATTACCTAGAGGATCACACAGTTTGGAATTCATCTGACAAAAAGTCAACTGTGCCCAAAATCAAGTTTGACTTTTTGGAATTTTTCACAAATATGGTTCCCCTAAGTCAAAAACAATGTTAATGTATGGTTTTGATCATCATTAATCAAGAAAAATCAAGAAAAGTGAGGTTTCTTGCAAAAGGGGCAACCATAAGAAACTTAAAATTTTCTAAGTTATGGAACAAAATGGATTTGGTACCAACTTTGCAAGGGCATAACTCCCAAACCACAAAGCCATTTGCTTCCATCCAAAGCTCAAATGGAAGTTCACATGACATACTTCAAATATGTCAACTACATATCATTCCAAATCATAATGGATTTTGAGTTATGGTTGAATCAAAATCACTAAAACATGAAAATGCTTCTTTTTCCAACACTTAGAGAAAATTCTGTCCAAGACAGATTTTAGGTAAAACATCAAAACTTAAAAGATGTTTACACCTAGTTACAAGAAGAATAAACCTCAAATGTAAACATCAAAGTTGTTATACATGTTGCCAATAATCCAAAGAGATCATTGGCATGAAACAACTTGACTTTAGCCAAGAGTTATGGCTGCCACAAGAGGCATTGTTGCAACTGTTTTCATGACAATTTGGATGTTTTCGTGCAAGCCATGATTTTTTGGTCAAATGCAATGATCACTATGCCAAACCAATTCAATGTGATCAGAGTGACTCCTCACAAACCTGCAAGATAGTGCCAAAGAGCCAAGGAAAAATCTCATGAGAATGATGAAGTTTTGTCATGGAAGCCTTGAATTTCAAAGGCAATTATGAGCAAATAGTGCATATTCAAGATTCCTATCCCTTGTAGTCAAGATGCTCTAATAAACAACATTTAAGAGGTCTGCAGAATATGGATTGAGTCAATACATAGCTGAGCTATTTGGACAGCTCTTGTACCTTATGTAAGAAGCAATTATGCCAAGCCAAGACCATTGAATTCAGTTCTTATCCTTCAAGTTCCAACTGTTCATGCTTGACAAATCTATTCACCTATAAATAGAGCTCTCTTATGATGTTTACAAACACACCAAAGCAACTTACAACATAACTTTCTCTCATTTCCTTCTTAAACACAAAAATTCCATTTTCTTGAGAAGGCACTATCGGGTTTTGTGTTGGAGACCACTGCAACTCAAACCAGTGGTTCACACACCTTATATACAACATATAGAAGTGATCTAAACACTTATATTCCATCTGTAACATCAAAATCTTCAAGTCACCATCCTTTAGCTCAACTTTGCCTCAAAGCTGCAGATTTAGTCGCGTCAAGTAATTCAGAAGGTTTCAATACAGTCTCAACATTGGAACACCGTCCTTGAGGGTCAAGGAAACTATCCAGATCATCAGAATACATCTGTAACATCTCCAACAGAGATTTCGATTCTCACTTGCAAGGTTAGTTTCATCAAAACTAAACTCATTAATTCAAGCATCATAAACATCCTTTCAAGTTACCAATGCATTTCTGATAGTTTATAAATCATTTTCCCTCAATCAATTGCTTCATATCTTGTACATATGAAATTTCATATTAAATTCTCTTTTTAGGGTTCATACGATTTCAAACCATTTTCTTTCAATTCTTTGAATTTAAATAAAATTGAGTAATACCATTTAATTCCTCGTTCAAAAATAGACAAGTTTCATTTTTGAATCATCCAAAATGGTTGAGTATTAATGGAGATACGATTTCAAAAATTTGAGGAAGATGATGAAGCTGAAGATGATGGCCATGGCGCCATTATTCAGAATCAAATATAGTTTTACTATATATTATTTCTTTGCCACTATATATTTGAATTGACATTGCGCCCAAGTGGTTGATCAGCTGGTTTTGTGTGTGTAGCGAGCAAAGGGTCTGGGGTTCGAATCCCCCTCGCCCCAGACCTTTTGGTATTTTTTTGAACCATTTTTCAAAGAAAATTTCACATAATATTTACCCTTTCCATTCCCTATCATCCAACGCACTTGGCTTAGTTGGTAAAGTTTTAAACCCTCCACCCCAAGGGCGTGGGTTCAAACCTTGGAAGGATCATCCCATTTTTTTACCACTTTTTCTTTTCACATTTTTTTCACAATTTCTTAATAACTTCAAAAATTAATTTCTCTCTCATTTTTTTATCAATTTTTATTGGTTCTTTTTTAAAAAAGTCACAAAAATGTTAAATTATTTTATTTTTACAAAAAATCCAATTTATATTATTTATTTAATATAGTTAGAATTTTTGTAATTATTTGCATTTTTATTTGTTTTTAAACATTTTAAAATGAAATTCTCACGTTGATCTTTTCATTTCAAATGAATTTTAATCTTTTATGCGATTAAACATGATTTTTCAAACATTTATCCAAGATCACAAGTTATTTTTTCACACATGTTTGATAATTTTGACCATTAAAAATGTTTTTTATTCAAATTAAAATACATTTTTAATCAAATTAGGGTTTTGATTATTTTCACCCTCACAAACATTTTTCAAACACTTTTGGGCCTCTAATAAAGTGTAAGACCCATCCCTTATCACAATAAATTTGGGGCTCAGTCATTTGTATAAGTCCCGAAACAATTTTCAAATAAAGGTGCGATCGTTGTTTTTTGTCATTTGGGCCTCTCCCTGAGTTATAAGTCTCATTCTCTCCTCTTTTAAAAACACCTTGGGCCTCTAATAGAGTGTAAGACCCAACCCCCCTTTATATATAAATAATTTGGGCCTCAGTCATTGTATATGTCCCAGTATAGTTTTCAAAATAACGGTGCGATCACCATTCTTTTTTTGTCATCTGGGCATCTCTCTGAGCTGTAAGCCTCATCTCTTGTATAACAATAAACCTTGGGTCTCTAATAGAGTGTAAGACCCACCTCTTTTGTAAATGCAATAAATTTGGGCCTCAGTCATTGTATAAGTCCCTCTTTGGTTTTTAAAACTACGACACGATCGTCGCCTTTTCAAAAGAGTTCATCTAGGCCTCTCTTTAAGTATAAGCCCCAAACTTCCTTTTACAACAACTTTCCTTTTGATTTAGATTCAAATTTATCGTTTTATCAAAACTTTCTTCAATTTCTTGAATAACTAACCATACAACTGTGGTTACTATGCTGGAGCTTGCACACCTGTAAGTTCTATCCTTTTCTTATACATACTTGTTTATATATTTCATCTGTATATATATATGCATGTACATATTTGCTTAGAGTTTTCCCCAGCAAATTAGGTCTAGGTCTAGATCAAACCAGTGGTTACTCTTTCAACACAATCAAAACTAGTTCCCCGTAGGAAATTCTAGATACAGTCTTGCCTCCCCTTGGGCTTATACAATATGGAACAGAGAAATGAATTATTCCCGGTGAAACTTTTCTCAAGACTGTCACTACTTAGAAATTTGTACAAGAAATTCACTTCCCTAAAGAGGATTAATTCCTGGTGAAAGCTCTTTTAAATTTATTTAAACCCTAGAACTGTTCACTAAAGAAAGGATTATTCCTGGTGAAACCTCGTTAGACCCACAGGCTTCCTAAAAGCATCCCCAGCCTCCTCTTAGGCTTTGTACAAGGACCCTCAGGCTTCTTAGAAGTTCTTAGCCTACTCTTGGGCTTAGTACAAGGACCCAAAGACCTCTGACAGGTATAGGACAGAACATAGTCATCTTTTGCTAGTTCAACCCTCCAGAGAGTCAGATTTCCAAAACATCAGACTAGTTTAAGGTTGATTCTAATCCCTTAAAACATCAGGCTCCTCTTGGGCACTATACAAAGATCATTCTCCAACAGAGTTAAAACCATCATAGGTTTTAAAACTCAATCTTTAAACTTCCATTCTAAATCCCCCAGCATAGGGTCAATTTACCATCAATAAAACCCTAACAGAATCAGAACCTCATGGTGTCTGATACTGCAACTCTCCCTTTGATCCCCAGTAAGAGTAAAACCTTTGGATACCCCAATACATATTGGACCTGTCTATGGATCTCAATAATCCTCAGCAGAAGTTAGCCTCCTCTTATGCTTCATATAAGAAACTCCCCAACCAGCCTCCTCCTAGGCTTTGTATAATGATTTTCCCTCAGCAGATTTAGCCTCAATCTTGGGCTTTGTACAAGACAAACAAAAATATTCTCCAGCTGAGTCAATAACTTTTAGCCTCAATCTTGGGCTTTGTACAAGACAGATAAAACCTCTCCAGCTGAGTCAATAACTTTTAGCCTCAATCTTGGGTTTTGTACAAGACAGATAAAACCCCTCCCCAGTGGAGTCAATTATCTTTACAACCTCAATCTTGGGCTTTGTACAAGATAGACAAAACTTTCCCCAAAAAAGTCAATTTTCTTTCAGCCTCAATCTCGGCCTTTGTACAAGACAGATATAAAAAACTCCCTCGTAGAGTCAACCTTTTAGCTTCAACCTTAGGCTTTGATCAAGGCACACAAAAATCAACACCCCTTAGAGGAAGTCAAATTTTCTCTCTGTAGGAAGACATTTCTCTGTACATCACACATCAAAACAGACAACCAAAAAACCCAAATTTCCAGATAACCGCTGTAAGTGGCACACTTGTTGATTCAAAAATCCAAGCTGTGGCCCATCTTTTATCTTGGTAAACTTCATCTTTCATCTAATTGCTGTAAGTGGCAAGCCTCTGGATTATTTACATCCAAGCCAATGTCCCTCTCTTAGCATGGAAGAGTCCTAAGGAAAAATGGCATTGCTCTACACTGAGTTAAAGTTTATTCCTTTAGGATAATTCCCTTATAAAGGAAATTATGGCATTGCTGGATACCATATATTCCAGTTAAAGTAATTCTCTTTTATGATCATTTACCCAACAACTGTGATGAACATGTGAGATCTCTCCCTTTAGAGATGACAAATTCTCTCTCAGTCACCCTTTTTAGCTTCAATCTTGGGCTTTGAACAAGACAGAAACAAACCTCTAGCTTTAATCTTGGGCTTTAAACAAGACACCAAATATATTTTCCTCCAAGATAATAGGAGGGACTACGATTGCTCTGATTTCCCTGTTATCATTACGGGAATACGTAGACATAAGATTGCGAAATCTTAGCGAGCACACATATCAAAAACTTTAGATCCAGTGCCTTACCAAAGACATCGAAAAACCCGAAAACAACAAAAATACTCTCTCAACACTCCCAAAGGAGAAACTTTCCAAATTTATAACAGATAAACATCAGTAAGTAGATGATAGAGAAGCATGCCAAAGAATCTACTGATAGCCATATATACGCTGGGTAATTGACAACTCCCCATTGTATAATTTGACCCCGGACCCCCCCAATCTCTTAGCATTTGTTAAAGAAAACATTTGCGTGCTAGGTTAGTTTTAGATATCTTCCCTTTCCTTTCCAGCTTCATAGGATAAATAAGAAATCAGAAAGTAGCACCCAATTCCAACCATTGCGGTAAGGTGGCCGCGTCACCGACAAAAATCACACGCTACACATCTCATGCCAATCCTTATATGTCACAGCCATTTGCTACACAATCTTCTTCATATTCTTATTAGCTACCTCAACAACACCATTCATCTTTGGACAATATGGAGAAGAATTGTGATGTTCAATCTTGAAGTTCTGGCACAACTCCTTCATCATCTTGTTATTCATATTTGAGCCATTATCACTAATGATCCTTTTAGGGATTTCGTAATGACATACGATATCCTTCTTTATGAATCGGGCAACCACTTGTCTGGTAACATTTGCAAACAAGGCCGCTTGTACCCACTTGGTGAAATAATTAATGGCAACCAGGATAAAGCGATGTCTATTGGAAGCAGTCGGCTCAATCCGTTCAATCATATCAATGCCCCACATAGCAAAGAGCCAAGGAGATATTAACACATTCAGGGGAGTCGGTGGCACGTGCACTTTGTCTACATAAATATGGCATTTATGACACTTTCTGTCATACTTGAAACAATCTGACTCCATGGTCATCCAGTAATAACCTGCTCTCAACAACGTTCTGGCCATGGCATATCCATTGGCATGGGTACCAAAAGAGCCCTCATGAACTTCTTCCATCACTTTTTCTGCCTCGTGTTTATCGACACACCGTAGCAGGACCATGTTAAAGTTCCTCTTATACAACACATCATCCCCATTCAAAAAGAAATTACCAGCCAATCTCCTCAAAGTCTTTCTATCTTTGATGGATGCCCCAGACGGGTACTCTTGACTTTTAAGAAAACACTTGATATCATGGAACCACGGTTTACCATCCACCACTTCTTATATTGCAAACACATAAGCAGGTCTTTCGAGGTGCATAATTCGAATTATCGGTACCACATTCCATAAATTACCTTTATACATGGACACCAACGTTGCTAGTGCATCTGTCATCTGATTTTCAGTCCAGAGTACATGATGAAATTTGACCTAATCGAAGAATGGAAATAACCTTTTGGCATAATATTTGTAAGGTATTAGGTTAACCTGATGAGTCTCCCATTCCCCTTTTATCTGGTTGATCACCAAAGCTGAATCATCGTACACATCAAGATTTTTTATCCTCAGATCAATAGCCTTTTCCTACCCCATGATACAGGCTTTATACTCTGCCATGTTGTTGGTACAATCAAATGTCAATCGTGGAGTGAAAGGGATATGAGAACCTTTGGGAGTTATGAAATTTCCCCGATTCTGTTACCATAAGCATTAACAGCTCCATCAAAAATTAATCCCCACTGGGATCCAAGTTCATGTCCTTTATCTATCAACGGTTCATCACAATCTTTGGCTTTCAAATACATGATGTCCTCATCAGGAAATTCAAACTTCATCGGCTGATAATCATCAATTGGTTGTTGGGCAAGATAGTTTGACAAAACACTACCCTTGATGGCTTCTGGGTAACATATTGAATATCATACTTTGTCAAAACCATTTGCCAACGGACAATCCTTCCAGTGAGAGCTTGTTTCTCAAACACATACTTGATCGGATCCATTTTCGATATTAACAGGGTTGTGTGATTTAACATATACTGCCTTAAGCGCTTGGCTGCCCATGTGAGTGCATAACATGTTTTCTTAAACATTGAATACCTCGACTCACAGTCAGTAAATTTCTTGCTCAGGTAGTAGATATCATGCTCTTTTCTACCTGTCTCGTCGTGTTGACCAATACATACCCTATAGAATTCTCAAGAACCGTCAAGTACATTATCGATGGTCTTCCTGGTACTTGAGGCATAAGGATCGAAGGCTCCTGCAAATATTATTTCATTTTATCGAAAGCTTTTTGACAATTATCATTCCACCCGATAGCCTGATCTTTTCGCAACAATTTCAATATTGGTTCACACATGGCTGTGATATGAGATATGAATCTAGCTATGTAGCTCAACCTCCCTAAGAAACAACGAACCTCTTTTTATGTTCCTGGCTCAGGAATTTCTTGTGTTGCTTTTATTTTGGCAGGATCAACCTCGATACCTCGCTCACTGACGATAAAGCCCAGCAGCTTACCAGACCTCACCCCGAAGGTGCACTTATTCCGATTCAGCCTCAACTTGAACTTTCTCAACCTTTCAAACAACTTTGGTAGATTAACCAGATGTTCCTCTTCAGTTTGGAACTTCACAATCATGTCATCAACATACACTTCAATCTCTTTGTGAATCATATCATGAAAGAGAGTCACCATAGCCCGCTGATAAGTTACCCCAGCATTCTTTAATCCAAAGGGCATCACTTTATGACAAAAAGTTCCCCACGGTGTGATGAAAGTTGTTTTCTTCATATCTTCTGGGGCCATCTTGATTTGGTTGTACCCAAAGAAGCCATCCATGAAGGAAAACACTGAAAATTTGGCAGTATTTTCTACTAACACATCGATGTGAGGAAGCGAGAAGTCGTCTTTTGGGCTTGCTCTATTCAGATCCCTGTAATCAACACACATCCTGACTTTACCATCTTTCTTAGGCATATGAACGATGTTAGTAACCCATGGAGGATAACTGGTAATAGCAAGAAAACCGGCGTCCAACTTTTTCTGAACCTCTTCCTTGATCTTGACTTCCATTTCTGGTCAAGTTCTTCTAAGCTTATACTTGACCAGAGGACAAACCTCTTTGAGAGGCAAACGATGCACAACAATATTTGTATCAAGCCTAGGCATATCCTGGTAAGACCAAGCAAATATGTCAACATATTCTTGCAGCATCTCAATCAATCTCCTCTTAACACTGTCTTCCAAGGCAGCCCTAATTCTGACCTCTTTTCTTGCATCCTCGGCACCCAGATTAACAATTTCAATAGCCTCTTGATGTGGCTGAATGACCCTTTCCTCCTGTTTTAACAATCTGGCCAATTCTTCCGGAAGTTCACAGTCTTCTTCAACCTTTTCAAACTCATATTGAGCCATAGCAAAATCGTTATTGATGGAATCTGGAATGACGAATCTGCATGATTGATGTTTTATGCTTTACTTAGAATGAAAAAAACAAAACCAAAACAAACATTGCCATTTTGAAACGTAAAAGTAAAAATGAAAGACAAGGAGCAAGATATTTGAATGCAAAAACATCCTTTATTCATGATAATCATTGCAAATATAAACATCAGGCCCTACAAATGAATCACTACGTCTTGGGCAGAACGTAGGACTTATAATATATAAAAACAAAGGAAATTACTCTTCATGAAGAGTGACTTGAATGATATCTTCGGAACACCAATTAGTGAGCTTCTGTCCTGGGACGCAGCGACGAATCCAATTGTCTAAGTCACAATTGCTGTCTACGTCGTCTTCCCCGATAGCATTGACTTTATAAAAAATAACTCCGGCACTAGAGAATTTGATGGGACCTTGAGTCTTCGGAAGCACTTGCGAGGGCTTATACCCCAAACCAAATTTGTCCTTCTTCACTAGCAAATCCAGAACCTGACCCCAACCTTTGGAGCTATCATCATCGACCACAACACATGATTCTTTCAAAGATATCATGGAAACTTCAGGCTTCTTATCCTCATGGGAATATCATTCTTAACACCCACAACTTCAAATTCCTGGCACAAAGTCTCATGAATCTCTCCTTCCACTTTGATGTACTTAAAAGAAGTCAGATGACTCACAATAATTTCTTCTTCACCACATACAGTAACCACCTTCCTATCGACAACATATTTGATCTTCTGGTGCAAAGTTGGGGACACAGCCCCGACGACATAAATCCATGGACGTCCAAAGAGACACCTATAAGCTGGATGAATGTACATGATGAAGAAAGTTGTTTCAAAAACCTCAGGACCCACCTTGATGGGTAATACCACCTCTTCGAAAATAGAACGCTTTGAACCATCAAAAGCTCGAACGACCAAGTCACTAGTTCTGAGTATCACTCCCTGTATATCTAACTTCATCAACACCTTCTTTGGCAACACATTTAGGGAAGATCTGGTGTCTACCAACACATGGGATAACACAACACCCTTACACTCCATGGAGATGTGAAAGGCCTTGTTATGATTTCTTCTAGCCAAAGTCAAATCAAAATCAGTGAAACCCATCCCATTACTAGTGTTGACATTCACCATAACCCCTTCAAGTTGGTTAACAGAAATCTCTTGAGGCACATACATGTTATTCAAATCCTCAACAAGGAATTTCCGTGAGCCTCAGAATATAGTAAAAAAGACATAATAGAAATCTTTGAAGGAGTCTGGTTCAATTGATCCACCACCTTATAGTCGCTCTTTTTAATGATTCTCAAAAACTCTTCAACATCCTTAGAGAAGGAAGCTTCGGGCGATTGATTCTGTGTAGAATCTTCAACAACAACTTGTTTCCCTTTACCCTTGGTAGAGGCATCAACATTACCATCTGGAGAAATCTGCGGAGAGAAAACCCGACCACTACGAGTGATTCTTCCAGTACCCACAACATTATTAACATTTGACTCAACATTCGAAGGACTCACAATCTCTTGCTTCTAACCATGATAAAATACTTCAGCACCATAATTCCATAGTATGGCCTTAGTACTCTCATATGGCATAGCTCTCGGCATTGTAATAACTACAAGTGTTTTCCTCACTGGCGCTGAGATATGGACCATAGTATACGGAATATAAATAGTAGCAACATCTTTACCATTATCATTCTCATCAACAGAAACCCTGTCAAACTGGAGTTGACCTTCATTCATCATTCTCCAAATACCTTCTTTCAAGAGATCACAACCCTCGGGTTGAACTACACATCTCTGACAATCAAAAGAACAACCCGGGAACACACCCCCTTTAATCAGACGCTCTTTCACAAACGACAACGTAGTCTTCAATATATTCACATTAGAATTCGTAATTTTTGAATTTAAACGTGATTTATACATTGAAATTGAATATTCAACTCACTTTTACATAAATTTATTTAAATATAAATATTTTTTCTTCAATTCCTTTTTAACTAGAATTAAATTCAACTTTTTATTAAGCCCATATGCTAAGCATAACTATTTATTGTTTTTTATTACATTTATAATACAGTTACTACGTGCCAATGTCGTCACCGGATGTGTTTTTCTATAGGTCGAATAGGCACTCAAATCCTCATTCTGTGTGTCAAGAAGAGAGAGAGGGTCTCCACCTTATCTCTAGTAATTTTCCGCCGAGTTAGAGCAAGTTGGTAGTTATGGAGTGGAAAAGAGCAAAACGGAACGGGTTCAGACATATTATTCCAAAGTGGGATACGTTTCCTATGGGAAGAAGGTTGACTTCTGAGGAGGTGGTAAATATTTCATCCATTTTCTTTTTTGAAATTCCAGATAGGATTAAGGCTTCTGATGCTTTTGAGCTATTCGGTTGTATTGGGGACATTGTGGAAGCGGTCATCATTTTGAAAAGGAACAGATTATGCAAAAGGTTCGGTTTTGCAAGATTCAAGAATGTTTCAAATGCAAGGATGTTGGCGGTGAAGTTGGACAATGTCGTTATTGACGATGGCAAAATTCATATGAATGCTCCACGCTTTGATAAGTTTTTCGATTCCAAGAACAAATGTCATATCTATTTGGGTGGTTTGAATCCAAAGACGAACAACTTTGTTCCTCTTTCCAAGAATGGGCAGCAGATTAATGGTAAAGTCGTGGTGAGGTCGTTTGCTCAAGTCGTGAGAAATTCTGAAGAGGAAGAGGATAATGCCTTCCTAATTTTGAACTACTCTTCTAAAGAGGAGGATTTACTCAGATTAAAGAAGGCTTTTGTAGGTGTTGTTATTGATTCTGGTATGTCATATTTCTCCATCAAGGTTACCCCCTTAGGGGCCATTTTATGCTTGCTGGAGTGTCATACCCCAAATTTTGACCACCAAGATTTCCCATCATGGATATACCTTCATGCCTCATTAATCTCCCAAAGAATTAGGGTTTTAAGCCCTCCCAGAACATTTAGACAAAAGATCAATCAAGAAATGACATGATCTTCAACTTGTCTAACCTCTTAAAACATCCACAAAGGATCAAGAGGACCCTCACATCAAAAATCAAGCACAAAAGTTGCCACATTCCAAGTGGTTTGAGCCTCAAAACACCCGATGTCGCCGAATTAGGGTTTTGGACGACCGGGACCTCTAGAGTGAGATTTTCACAAGAGGATGAGCCAAGACTCCAACATGTGACTCAATATGCTCAAAATAACCCTAGGAATCCATTTGAAAAGCTAAATTACCCTCAGAGGATGCATTCCCCAAAAGTCGGGAATTAGAGTTTTTTACGCACCGAACCGCTCCGGAGCCAAAAGTCAAAACATGATTTTTTTGGCAAAAATGATCCTTATGAATCATATTTTCATAAAATATAACTTATAATGTCATTTGAACAAGAATTGATTAAGAAATCAAGATAACTTGTAAAAGGGGTAATCTCGAAAAACTGAAAAATTTTCTATGGTGCCAACTTTCAAGGATCATAACTTTTAATCCAAGCAACCATTTTGGGTGATCCAAAGCCTGATTTGTAGGTCTTCCTACATTCTACAAAAGCTTCAATTACATCAAACTCCAATTCTTCATGGATTTTAAGTTATGGAGTGATCAAAATGACAAAAATGAAGAAAATGTCACTTTTTCAACACTTAGTGAAAATCTGCCTAAGTTACCAGCCTTGGAAAACAAAGTTCATTGGGATTTTTTAGTTGGATTCAAATACTTTCAAGATCAACTATTATCACACATGGATTGTACCATACAGGGGCTTTCTAAAAAGCACAAGAGCTTTCCATAACTCCATTTGAGCAAGGAGATATGATCCCCTCAAAATCACAGTTTCAAACTGTCTTGTGCAAGACAGAATTTGGCATTTTTACTCGAATTGCCAAAATTGGACAAGTTCAAGCATGGTTATCCATCTGCACACCTCAAGGGGGAACAACCAAGGGACAAACACTGATCCATAAGCCTCACAAGTCCATGGATCTATGTTTAGGCATGACACCCCTAAAATTCAAGATGCTTCAAATGGTCAATTTTGTTTCCAAGCATTTAATTGATGCATAGAGGTGGCATTCATCAAGACAATGTTATCCAAGTTCAGTCAAGCCTTATCCCTACCATAGAAGACTCATAGTCTGTGCTCTAACCTCAAGTCAATGGCTAGAGGAGACTTGAGATTCCATTGGATCAACATTTTCCACAGACCTGCTGTAGTTGCCATTCACTATTGCAGCCAAAACAAACTTGCTCTACCATAAATAGAGCTCATTTTTGATCAGTTTGAGTACACCAAAGCACCCAAACTGATGCTTTACTCAAAATCTCTCTTTCACTCCAAATTTGCCTTCTAACTCAAGTCACCATCGGGTTTTGAAATTGAGAGTGATTCCAACCAAACCAATCACACACACACACACACCTCATAAACGTCATATGTAGGTGATCTAAACACTAACACAACATCTGGAACATCAAATTAATCAAATCACCAGTCAATTGCTCAAGTTCTTGACATATTTGCAGTTGAGGTGCTACAACCAGTTCCAGCTCATTTCAATTCTATCTAAGCATTCAAACACACTCCTTAGCACCTAAGGAAGTTATCCAGATCATTGGAACATATCTGTAACACCTCCAAACTAGAATTCGATCACCAGCTGCAAGAGGTAAACCTTAAACTCTCAAACTCAATGAATCATGCATCATAAACATATTTTCAAATTACCATTGTGTTTCTGAATGTTTGTAGATGATTTACCCTCAATCAATTGATGTTTATAGTTCGTGTATAGGATTTCATTAAGCTCTTGCAAATTTTAGGGTTCATCTGGTTTTACCTTGTTATCTTTTGATTCACTTAATTTAAACAAAATTGAATATTTCCATTGTGTTCCTTGTTTAAAAACGCACGATTTTCATATTTGGATCGTGTGAAATGGTTGAGAAATGAGTGAGATAGGAGGCTTCACGTATCTTGCCCAAGGAAGAAGATGGCCATGGCGCCATTCTTCAGAAAACCAACTAGTCTTGGTATATAGTATACACTTGCCATGTTATGTTTGAATTGACATTGCGCCCTAGTGGAAACACTAGTATTTGTGTGTGTGTGTAGCGAGCGAGAGGTCTGGGGTTCGAATCCCCCTCGCCCCAGACCTTTTGATTTTATTTTTAACCATTTTCAAAGGTTGCCTTCACATATTATGCATTGATGCCATCCTATTTCAGCCCACACATATGGCTCAGATGGTAGAATTTTAAACTCTCCACCCCAACCCTTTTTGTAAATAGATACCTTTTTGGGCCTCAGTCATTGTATAAGTCTCACTGTATTTTCAAAAATCTCGGCGCGATCGCCGTTTTCAAAACAAAAAAAAACATTCTTTGGGCCTACCCTTGTGTTGTAAGTCCCGTTATTTTTTCTTCTTTTCAAAACTCTTTTGGGCCTCTTGAAAGAGTGTAAGACCCAACCCTCTTTGTAAAAAAAAAAAAACAATTCTTTGTGCCTCTCCTTGAGTTGTAAGCCCCATCTCTTGTACAAAAATAAATTCTTGGGTCTCTCTTTGAGATGTAAGACCCATCCCTTTGTAAATAAACAATTCTTTGGGCCACTCCTTAAGTGTAAGCCCCAATCTTTTCAAAACAACTTTCCCTTTTGATTTATGTTAAAACTCATAGTTGTTATCAAAAATTTCTTTAATTTCTTAAACAACTAACCATACAGCTGTTACAATGGAAGCTTGCTCACCTGTAAGTTTTAAACAACTTTCTTTTACATACTTGCACACACACACATATATATATATATATATATATATATATTTGTTTGTGCTGGAAGCTTGCTTACCTGTAAGTCGTCCTACCCTCTTTTACATATTTGAGTATATTTCATCTGTATATATATATGCTTGTACATATCTGCTTAGAGTTTTCCCCGGCAATTAGGTCTATAATTAGATTAAAGCCAGTGGTCATTCTTATAACACAGTCAAAACTAGTTCCCCGTAGGAGATTCCAGATACAGTCTTGCCTCCTCTTGGGATTATACAATATGGAACAAAGAGAAATGCATTATTCCCGGTGAAACTTTTCTCAGACTGTCACTATTAGAAAATTGTCAAAGAAATTTAGTTCCCCAGAGAGGATTAATTCCTGGTGAAACTTCTCTTGAATTTCTTCAAACCCTAGAACTGTTCTTTAAATGATTAATTCCCGGTGAAACCTTTCTTGAACTTTTCTTAGGTTTGGACCCACAGGCTTCCTAAAAGCACCCCCAGCCTCCTCTTAAGCTTTGTACAAGGACCCTCAGGCTTCTTAGAAGTTCTGATGCCTCCTCTTGGGCTTAGTACAAGGACCCGAGACCTCTTAAAGGTATAGGACAGAACTTAGTCATCCTTTGTTAGAGTCGTCTTTCCAAAGAGTCAAAACCTCAGATCAGTTAAGGGTTGATTCTCATCCCTTAAGACACCTGCCTCCTCTTGGGCATCATGCAAAGATAAACTCTTTCATACCAGTAGACTTGGATAATCTAATCTCCTCTTGGATCTCAAAGACATTCTTAAGCTCCCTACAAACACCGGAGAAACCCTGGTCATTTGATCAATCTCCAGTAGAGTTAAAACCCCCATAAGTTCTAAAACTCAATCTTTATCCTAAATTTCCCCCAGCTAGGGTCATCTTATCATCAATACCACACTAGCCTATCAGAACCTCAAGGCATCTGATATCTCAACTCTTCTGTAATCCTCAACAAGAGTTGATTCCCCAATTTGGACCTGTCTCTGGATCTCAATAATCCTCGGCAGAAGATAGCCTCCTCTTAGGCTTTGTATAAGAAATTCCTCAGTCAGCCTCCTCTTAGGATTTGTATAATAATTCTATTTTCTTCCTCAATCACCTTTTAGTACTCTCTTGTTGAGTCAATCACCTTTTAGTACTCTCTTGTTGAGTCAATCACCCTTCATCACTCTCTTGTTGAGTCAATCACCTTTCAGTACTCTCTTGTTAAGTCAATCACCTTTAAACACTCTCTTGTTGAGTCAATCTTCTTTCTTAAAACACTCTCTTGTTGAGTTCACCTTTTCCAGCCTCCTCTTAGGCTTTGTATAATGATTTCCCTCAGCAGAGTTAGCCTAAAAAACACTCTCTTGTTGAGTCAGTTCTTTTAGCCTCAATCTTGGGCTTTGTACAAGACACCTGAAATATCCCCAGCTGAGTCAATCATCTCCCTTTAGCCTCAATCTTGGGCTTTGTACAAGACATATATAAACTTTCTCCAGCAAAGTCAAAACCTTCGAAACCTTCTCTTAAGCTCTGTATAAATATCTTCCCAGCGGAGTCAATTCCTCCCAGCCTTCTTTTAGGCTATGGGAATTAATCTCCCTAAGCAGAGTCAATCACTCTTTCAGCCTCAATCTTGGGCTTTATACAAGACAGATAAAAACACTCTCTTGTTGAGTCAATAATCTTTTCAGCCTCAATCTTGGGCTTTGTACAAGACAGATAAAAACACTCTCTTGTTGAGTCAATCTCTCTTTTATCCTCAATCTTGGGCTTTGTACAAGACACATATAAAATCTCCCTAAGTAGAGTTAACTCTCTTTTAGCCTCAATCTTGGGCTTTATACAAGACGCCCCAAGTTATTCTCACCAATAGAGTCAGTTTCCCTTTTCAGCCTCAATCTTGGGCTTTGTATAAGACATATAAAACCTCTCACCAATAGAGTCAGTTTCCCTTTTCAGCCTCAATCTTGGTCTTTGTAAAAGACTCATAATAATATTCCCCAGTGGAGTTAAAACCTCTTTTAGCCTCAATCTTGGGCTTTGTACAAGACATGCAAAATATTTCCCTGGAAAAGTCGACTTTCAGCCTCCTCTTAGGCTTTGTATAATGATATCCCCCAAAGAGTCAGTCTCTTTTTAGCCTTAATCTTGGGCTTTGTACAAGACCGATAATAAACTCCCCAGTGGAGTCAATCAACCTTTTAGCTTCAACCTTGGGCTTTGATCAAGGAACATACAAAAAACCAAAATCCCCTCAGAGGAAATAAAAAACCTCTCTGTAGGAAGACGTTTTTCTGTATATCACACATTCAAAACAAATCTTAATCCCAGATAATTGTCGTAAGTGGCACACTTATTGATTCAAATATCCAAGCTATGGTCCATCTCTTATCCTGGTAAACCCCTTTCACCTAATTGCCGTAAGTGGCAAGCCTCTGGATTACAAACATCCATGCCACTATCCCTCTCTTAGCATGAAAGACTCCTAAGGAAAAATGGCATTGCTCAACACTGAGTTAAAGTTTTCTCCTTTAGGACAAATCCCTCATAAAGGAAATTATGGCATTATTGGATTCTCATATCCCAGTTAAAGTAACCCTCCTTTATAATCAGTCACCCAACAATTATGATAAATAGACGAGATGTCTCTCTTTAGAGATGACAAATTCTCTCTTAGTCAAACTGTTAGCTTCAATCTTGGGCTTTAAACAAGACACAAATAACCTCTAGCTTTAATCTTGGGCTTTAAACAAGACACCAACACATCTTTTTCCTCCCATAGAATAAGAGGAACTACGATTGCTCTGATTTACCTGTTTATCTTAAACGGGAATACGTAGGCATAAGATTGCAAAATCTTAGCGAGCACACCAAATCAAAAACTTTAGGTCCAGTGGCTTCACACTCCAATAAAAAAACTTAGGTCCAGTACCTTACCAAAAACCATCGGAACAAAACCGAAATCAATAAAAACTTTCTCTCTCAAACATTCCCAAAGGAGAAACTTTCCCAATCAACAAACAAACACCAGTAAGTAGAAAACAGTAAGTATAATTGCTAACGACCTGTGGATAACCACATATAGGATGGGTAATTGACAACTCCCCATTGTATAACCTGACCCCGGACTCCCAGATCTCTTTAAGCATTTATTTAGTTAAACATTTGCGTGCAAGGTTAGTTTGAGATAACTTCCCTTTCCTTTCCAGCTTTACAGGATAAATAAGAAATCAGAAAGTAGCACCGAACTCCTACCATTGCGGTGAGGAAAAACCCATGGCGATAAGGTGGTCGCTTCACTGACATAAATCGCACGCTATAGTAAAATGGCGACTCTGCTGGGGAGTCATCAGGACTAGGATTAGAATTCCTAAGAGGTCTAGGTTGTTAGTAATCATACTATTCTATATATATATATATATATATATATATATATATATATATATATATATATATTTATTGCTTTTCCTACTTGATATCCGTGTTTATTTTTCTGTCAATGGGAATGCGATTGATACGCATCTGGAAAGTTTGAGAGAAACCTAATATAAGGGGTGGCATAGACGGGGGGACTTATAGGGAGTGAATCCCGAATAAGCGATTCTGGTTGACCACCAAATCAGGTGAGGGCCCATTGGATTCTGCCTGCTAAACAACCGATTGTTGTGAAAGTAGAGTTTTCCTAGTACGGCACCTGTGAACCTGAGGATTTAGTAGGCATTAACCTTATGACCATTTGGTAGTGCGATGACTATCAGGAATAGTTGATACACGATACTACACTCAAATGAGATTACCCTAGGATGCTACAGCTCGCTCGGGTGAACCAGCTTGCTGTTGATATCCCTAGGGGGTCAATGATTTTGGGAACCTTAGGATCCGTTCTACAGGTACTAAAATTGACCAGAATATAACCTTTGGGAATGGGTAAAGCCATGAATCCATGCTCGTGACGTTGAACCCTTGAACCCATGTGTTTTCAATGTTTTTATGTGCTGCATTCATGCATTCATTTAAAAAACTCTTAAACAAAGAAAATTCTTCTCTTTTCTCCTCTCTTTATTTTTCAAATTAAACTAAAACAATAATTGTAAATATCAGAAATATTGCGTTATGGATTTCGGTAGAAGAAAGACGCACAAGTACACCTTCAAGGCTCCAAAACTAGAGGATTTAAGGGGGTTGGAAAGGATGATCACCAGCCCTGATGCTTTCAGAGCTAAGCATGGAGGACTGTTATCTCTGCTAAGGGTCCATGTAGTTGAAGGAATCCTGTCTACGTTAATTTAGTTTTAAGATCCGGTTTATCACTGCTTCACATTCCCAGATTATCAACTGGCGCCAACGCTAGAGGAGTACTCTCATCTAACTGATTTACCTATCACCAATCAAACTCATTTTTCTAGACTGGAAGAAATTCCAAAGGATCAGGTCATCGCAAGAGCCATTTGTTTGGACGAGTCAGAAGTCAGGACTCACATGACTACCAAAGGAGGAATCCAAGGTTTACCAGCCAAGTTTTTGGTAGAGAAAGCCCTGTACTTTGCCAGTATAAGAAATGTAAATGCTTTCGAAGATATCTTTGTTCTAATCACATACGGGTTATTCCTCTTTCCCAACATTGACAACTTCGTTGATACCAACGCTGTTAAGATATTTCTGATTGGAAACCCCGTACCGACTCTGCTCACAGATGCTTATCATTCTGTACACTTAAGGAATTTGTACAGTGGAGGAATGATCACATGTTGTGTACCCTTAGTTTACAAATGGTTCGTATCCCATTTACCCAAGTCTGCTGCTTTTTGGGATCACAAGAGTACTCTACGTTGGTCGCAAAGGATCATGTCTCTTACCAACTCTGACATAGATTGGTATGATAGGATTTATGAGGAGATAGAGATCATCGACAGTTGTGGAAATTTCCCTAATCTACCTCTCATAGGAACTAAATGAGGAATAAACTATCATCCAATTTTATTTCGCCGTCAACTCGGATACCCGATGAAGCATATCCCGCATAATGTTCATCTGGAAGGTCTTTTCTTTAAGGAAGGGGAAAATGACAGGGCACTAAAGAAGTAAATAGTGCATGCCTGGCAACATGTTCACAAGAAAGGAAGAGAGTCTCTAGGAAGACCAAACTGTACCTCCATGGAACCTTATCTCCACTGGGTGCAAACTAGAGCTCTCAAGCTGAGGATGCCTTACCCTCGCCAAGAAGTTTTTCCGTTAAAGGAATCTGTCCTTTATTTCATGTCTGACATGGAAAAACTCCAGGTAGCTCTCAACAAAGTTCAACGTGAGAAGAGCTTTTGGAAGAACAAGTACCGAATCCTCAACGTAGAGTGTACCAAGATTCAGGAACTGTTAAACGAAAAGGATGCTCTGATTAAGATACTAGAGCAACATGTTGTGGAGAATCAAGAAGGCCGAAGAAATTTGCTCGCTCCTTTCACTTGGCAAAGGACTGACAACTCGACAATGGCTAAAGAGCCCCGGTCAAAGAAAAGGAAAGTACCAAAACCAACATCTGAGCTCTCTTCAGAAAGGACTCAGGATCCATAAGCTTAGCCATTTTCCTTACAACACTTTGTAAAATACTGTACTTTTCCATTTCCGCAATCTTTCGAATTCAATAAAACAGGGTCTCAACCCTTTACTGTATGATATTTGCAATCTATTTGTTGAATTTTTTTTTGATTAAAAAAAATAAAATATATATATAACTTTGCATATCATTCATCATTCTCACATAACGCATCTTCTTATCTTCGAATCTCACATATACGTCACGATTCTAGAGTCAAACTGTCTCACTCATACAATACTCGAGCCAATCGACAAAAGAAAATGGACGATCTCGAGGAAGAGAATAGAGAGCTGAGAGAAGAAGTCGACGCTCTAAAGGAAAGTTTGGAAAAACTTCACAATGGCATGCAATCCCTGCTAGCAGCCCAGGAGCAGCGGCAACAAAAGACTGTAATCTTGGAGATTACATCTACGCCCATAAGAGAGACGCAGGAAAATCATCCTCGGTACAATATGCCCAAGGGTCGGCCCTGGGGCATGCCTCTTAACTTCATTCCTAAAGGATATATCCCGCCGGTCACTGAAGACCAAGAAACTGCAGCAGGAATCGTTGGGCCTGAAGGTTACAAACTTTGGGAAAGTGAAGATGCAAGAGTTATGATGGAAACTCCTGAAGGTTACAAACTTCGGGGCATGGAAGCACCAAGGGTTACCGCCGTAATGACCATACCACAACCAGTGGTACACACTGTCCCGGAAGGACATATTCCACAAGTAATTTCTGGTGGAAACGAAGATATTTATGAAAGAATGAATGAGTTCCAGGAGCAATTCCTGGAAATGCAGAAGGAACTACATGCCATTCGCGGTCAGGATTTATTTGGAGAGGACGCCACATACCTTTGTTTGGTCCCTAACGTGAAAATTCCGCACAAATTCAAGGTGCCTGACTTTGAAAAATACAAGGGCAACTCTTGCCCTCAAAGTCATTTGGTGATGTACGCTCGAAAAATGTCTACTCAGATAGAAAATCAACAGCTACTGATCCATTACTTCCAAGACAGTTTAACCGGTGCTGCACTCAAATGGTACATGGGTTTAAACTGCACTAAGATCAGCACTTTTGGAAATCTTGGGGCAGCCTTCATCCAGCAGTATAAATACAATTTGGACATGGCACCAGATAGGGATCAACTCAGAGCGATGTAGTAGAAGGACAAAGAAAATTTCAAAGAGTATGCTCAGAGATGGCGTGAAATTGCCGCCCAGATTTGTCCTCCTCTTGAGGAAAAAGAGATGACAAAGATCTTTTTGAAAACCTTAAGTTCATTTTACTACGACCGAAGGGTTGCAAGTGCGCCCAGTGACTTTACTGAAATGGTGAACATGGGGGCGCGCCTTGAGGAAGCAGTCCGAGAAGGACGTTTGGTCAAAAATACGGAACCATCAAGCAGTACCAAAAGATACGGCAGTGTTTTCCAAAATAAAAAAGAGCAAGATATCGGTAATATCTCTCTCAGAAAGCAAAGGCAAAGGTATCAACCAGTAGCAGCGGTAACTCCCGCTATCAACCCTGCACCGGCTCTGACTTATCAACCTCAGGTTACTCAGATCCAACCAAGTCAACAACAGTATCCGCAAAGGACACAACAGCCTCTTCAGCAGGCTCGTCCACAATACAACAACAACAATCGTACGACACGACCATCAGGGTTTGACCCTATACCAATGTTGTACACAGAACTATTTCCACTTCTACTAGCCAAGGGGCATGTCCAAACCAGGTCTCCTCTTACAGTACCAGAATATCTGCCTTTTTGGTTCAAAGTGGATCCAACTTGCCCTTACCATCAAGGAGGACCGGGGCACAACATTTAGAACTGTATCAGTTTCAAATCTGATGTGCAAAAGCTTGTCAGGAACGAGGTCTTATCTTTCAAAGATACTAATCCCAATGTTCAGACGAACCCGTTGCCTCAACATGAAAAGACTGCAGTAAATTTGATAGAGGAAAAGGTTAGCCGCAGTTATCAAATTCACGATGTACTCGTACTGGGAACCAATATGGTCAGGATGCATTATAGACAGAGCGGGTACGGTCATGTACCACCTCACAATTATCACCAGTGTGATATCTGCTCAAAGAATAATCAGGGGTGTTCTGTAGTGCAATCAGCTCTACAAGAACAAATGAATTTGGGATGGATTCAAGATCATCGAATCCGTGAAGTCAATATGGCCCATACAAATCCCAACGTTATTCAGAACCTCGACATTCGTGCGATGAATGTCAACTTAGTGGCGATGCACTCAAGGCAAAGTCAATACCCTAATCTGCCACGACACGATTACAATACTTGTCTGATCTGCTCAACAAGCAATCAGGGATGCTTTTTTGTACAAGAGGCCCTTCAACGGTAAAGGGATCTCGGATAGATTCAGGACTATCGTGAGAGAAGTTACCATCAAGTTGATATGATTCAGATCTTTGACATACGCTTGATGAATACCAGCCTGGTAGAATTACACGCTAAGCAAGTCAGGCTCGACTTTCTGGCATCACATGTTTATCAAGACTGTGAAAAGTGTCGTGAGAAAGATCAAGGATGTGCACTTGTCCAAAGAACATTTCAAAACTTGTTGGATCACTGGTGGCTTCCAATCTACTTGGATGAGGCTACACAGCATATCAGTATAACTGACGGGAATCCTAGTAGACATCAAAGTCAGGATGTCCGCTCGATGGAAATAGATCTAGTAAAGATGCACTGCATACAAAGCGGGCGTGGCTGGGTGCCACTTCACAACTATGAGCGCTGTAGAGTTTGTTCAGAGAACAACCAAGGGTGCTACCTCGTATGGTCAGCTCTTCAAAATCAGTTGGACAGGAAAGAGATTCGACCATATTCAAGTTCTGAGTCGATCAATGTGATACCAGACTATTTCCTTGATCAAAACAAAGACGTTGTCATAATCTCTGATCACGGAAGGACCAAAAACGTTTGTGCCATAATCCCTCTACTCGATGAATCAAGAATTCCTCTGGATAGTAGAAAGGTTCCCAACTAGAAACCGATTGAGGTTGCCTATAACGGTCAGAAAAATCAAAAAGCTCATGTGGTCATCTACTTGCCAGGTCCAATACTGTACAAATCCGATAAGGCTATCCCTTACAAATACAGTGCAACAACAATCGAAGATGGAAAGGAAACTCCATTACCCTCCGCCGTGAACATTGCAGACATCAGTCGAGTAACACGGAGCGTCCGGATCTTCAACAGAGGAGTTGGAGAACCTACCAAAGAGAAGGAACCTCAAGCACAAGTTCCCAATCAACCAGTTGATGACACTAAATTATACTGTATTTTCGACTCTGATTTCACATGCATATTAGTTGTTTTTCTATTATTTTTGCTTTGTTATTGTTATGTTTCCCTTTGTTTTCAGGTTTTCAATAAATCGAGGTCCCAGATGAAAAAGGGTGCAAAAGGAGCAAGAATTCAAGTTTGGCAGCAATTTACTCTTGTCGCTTCTCTTGTCGCGGACGCCCCAGGGTAGGCGACGACGTGTCCCATGATCTCCACTGCTCAACTGCCACGTTCCCACGACCTTTGCCATTTTCTTCTTGTCGCGGGCGCGGTAGGCCTGTCGCGGGCGCGACAAGGCAAAATCAGTTCCCGCCCATTTTCAAGCCAAGGTCACTTTTGTCTTTGTACCATGCCAACTTTGCCTATAAATACTCTCAGGACTCGAATTTTAGGATCATCCAATCTTAGTTTACTTCATCCTAGGCATAAATTTCACTCTTGTAAAGCAGTAATCTTCTCACATCGAGGAGTTATTGCACTGTGTGTGATCGAGTTTGTAATCAAGTTGGAGCACTTTGGTAGAAGTAATCCTGCCAGCATTTTATTTTCCGTACATTGTACCAGATTTAAAGACTCCGCTTTGGAGCAGGTTTTATTTTAATCGCATTTACTTTCATTTATTTCTTGCACTTGCTTTATTTTGTTTATTTATTGTCTTGCCTTACTTTTCAAAACTTTACTTTTCAAAAGACTTAATTCCATACATGATAAGAATTAATATGACTGTTATAACTACCATGGTTGGCTAAGTTTTAGATAGGTAAGAATGTAAAGACCATAACCACCGTAATACGTCTATATGTTAATAGAAGTACTTAAGGGCTGTTTTAATCTTTAACACAAGTTTTCTGTACTTAAAAGCAATGTTGGGTAAGATCGAAAGCCGTCCAACCATTTGTGAACTTGTTTAGTTCTCAACTGATCAAATACAGCGAAAGCGCTTTGCTCAGTTGAGTAGGGATTTTTAACACTTTAGAAAAGAGATTTTAAAACTATTTTCGGACGCGTTAGTGGGATTAGAATCTGGTTTATTTTGAACCTCTTTAGTTTAGAGATTTCAGGTCAAAATACTTTTCTGTTTAGTTTAGAATTTACATTTCTTAAAAATAAGTTTTCCATGACTCTAACGTAATGCGCGCCTTTTTATAAGTGACAATAAAGGGGTTAGTTTAGAGGGTAAACTTGGTTCTGACTACGCGAAAGCGACAGTTCCTGTTAAATTGAATTCTTTTCTTAAAATAGAAGATATTGCCCGTAAGTAGTTCTGTTGATGAATATAGAAATATTATCGGTTATGAGAATTACATTCAAGCCTATTGTTTTGTCTAAATTTTATTACCTCGTCATTTACTTTTATTTATTTTCCTCTGCATTAGTAACCCTTGAATTGAACTGCCTTAGATAAGCCCTGTAACAAACGGAAATCGTTAGATCGACATTTGGTCTCTGTGGATACGATAACTTTTTATATTACTCTGACGCGATTCGTGCACTTGCGAATACAACGCATCAAGTTTTTGGCGCCGTTGCCGGGGACCAATTTCGCCGAATTCCGAATTTCGTTTGTTATCACCGTTTAGACTAGGGCCGCACGAACTGGTCGATGCGAAGATCTCGCAGCTCCAGTAGTGTAATAGATCCTTTAGTGGAACCAGAACGTTACGCTCGCGCACGACTTTGGCTTCGTCGAATTAAGCAAGCTATAGCCGAAGATCGTAACCAAAGACCCCTTAAGGAATTCGCTCAGCCTGCTGACGAAGAACCGAGCTCTAGTATAGTTAACCCTACCATACCTGCCAATAATTTTGAACTAAAACCGTCCCTATTACAACTAGTTCAACAAAACCAATTCGCAGGACTACCATCTGAAAACCCAAACCAACATCTAAAAACCTTTGTCCAGTTGTCAAACACCTTTAAGACCAATGGTGCTAGTCCTGAGGCGATTCGTTTAAGACTATTTCCCTTTTCCCTTAGAGACAAAGCCCTAACTTGGTTAGATTCCCTTCCAGCCAATTCTATAACAACATGGGAAGACCTTAGGAGAACATTCCTTGCTAGATACTTTCCCCCAAGCAAGACAGTCGTTCTCCGAAACCAAATAACAAGATTTACCCAAAACCAAGGAGAATCGCTATTTGAAGCTTGGGAGAGGTATAAAGACCTTCTAAGGGCTTGTCCACACCACGGTTTGAAGCAATGGTTGATTATACATACCTTTTACCACGGACTTCATTATAACACAAAGATGTCCATCGACGCTGCCGTTGGCGGTGCCCTGATGAACAAACCCTATCCTGACGCTTGTGGTCTCATTGAAGATATGGCTCAAAACCATCATCAATGGGGAAACAAAAGAGCAACAGTGGAGAAGAAAGAAGCCCAAGGAGGTAAACATGAGGTAAGCTCTATAGACATGATGCAAGCCAAGATGGATGCTATGGCCCTCAAGATCGATCAAATGTACGCACAACCAACCGCTGCAGCAGCAGTAGTGTCGGATTGCGAACTTTGTGGTACTAAAGGTCATCAATCAGCTGACTGCCATCTGTTAAACGAGACTAACCCAGACCCAGTCAACTATGCCCAAGGAAACCCGTTCTCAAATACTTACAACCCTGGATGGAGGAATCACCCTAATTTTTCCTACAAAAACAATAACCCTATCCAAAACCAAGCACCTCCGAGATTAACCAACAATCAAGCACCTAGACAAAACCAACCTATGCAAGCAGTGCCACCTAAGCCAAATATTGAGAAAGTGCTAAATAATTTCATGACAGCACAAGCCCAGCAAAACAAAGAGTTCCTAAATCAGAATATTCATGTGAATGAGCTGCTTACCCAACTAGGAACCAAAATGGATCAAATGGCCACCCAAAGCAAGATGCTTGAAACCCAGATCTCTCAGGTAGCCTTAAAGTAAGCACCCCAAACTACTCCTGGAGGACAATTTCCTGGACAACCTCAACATAACCCTCGAGGGCAAGCTAACGTTGTTACCTTACGAAGTGGAACCACTTATGAAGGGCCTAAAAACCCGACATTGAGTGACTCCGAAATTTCCAAAAAGGATGCTACCCCCGAAGGTGAGGAACCCGTAGAAATTGAGAAACCAAAAGACAAAGATAAAGGAGAAGTTACGGACGAAGCTTCAACACCTCCTCAGCCATACAAACCACCAATTCCCTATCCACAAAGACTTAAACAAACTAAGATCAATGACCAATTCCAGAAGTTTGTTAAAGTTATAGAAAAACTCCATGTAGAGATTCCTTTTACAGAAGCCATCACCCAAATACCATCTTATACTAAATTCCTGAAGGACATCCTCACCAATAAACGTAGACTTGACGATCCAAAACCAGTGGAGTGTAATTCCATTTCCGAGAACAAACTTGCCAAAAAAGACAAAGATCCGGGGAATTTCTCCATACCTTGTATTTTGGGGAATCATGTCATAGATAAAGCCTTTCTGGACTTAGGAGCCAGCGTAAGCCTAATGCCCCTTGCAGTTTGTGAACGATTGAAACTAGGAGATTTGCAACCTACTAAGATGTCTCTCCAATTAGCTGACAGATCTATAAAATACCCTGTAGGCATATTAGAAGACATCCCAGTTAGAATAAGCAAGTTGTTCATTCCCACCGACTTCGTCGTAATGGATATCAAAGAAGATAAAGATATCCCAATCCTCCTAGGTAGACCCTTCCTATCAACTGCAGGAGCCATAATAGATGTCAAGAAAGGAAAATTGACTTTTGAGGTAGGTAACGAAAAAATAGAGTTTGTCCTAGCAAAGTTTCTCACGGCACCAGTAATAGGAGATGCATGTTATGCAGTTGATGTCATTGATGAATGTGTCCGTGAACTTAACCAGGAAGAGCCAATAGAAAGAATAAAACTACCTTCAACGCCCATTGAGAAAGATGATGACAGTATGGAACCCTACATAGATGATAGCCATTTTGAATGTCTATCCTTAACTCGAGATCCTATACAAAACCCCAGCAAACCAACCTTAGAATTAAAAGAATTACCCAAGAATCTAAGATATGAGTATTTAGACAAAGAAATGGACATACCAGTTATAGTCAGTGCCGTTCTGAACCAAAATGAAACAAACCAACTCTTAGATGTCTTGCGAAGATATCTCTCAGCACTAGGGTACAACATCTCAGATCTTAAAGGAATAAGTCCATCCGTGTGCATGCACCGGATTTCACTTGAGGAAGATGCTAAACCTTCGAGAGAACACCAAAGAAGGATTAACCCTATAATGAGTGAGGTAGTTAAGAAGGAAGTTCTTAAGTTGTTGAAAGCAGGGATAATATATCAGATCTCGGACAGTAAATGGGTAAGCCCTGTGCACGTGGTACCTAAAAAGGGAGGCATCACCGTGGTTCAGAACGAAAAAGGTGAGCACGTTACAAAACGGATAGAAGGAGGTTGGCGTATGTGCATAGATTACAGAAAATTAAACAAAGCCACTAGGAAAGACCATTTCCCATTACCTTTTATAGATCAGATGTTGGAACGTCTAGCTAGATATTCCTACTTCTGTTACCTCGACGGATATTCAGGTTTTTTCCAAATTCCTATACACCCTGATGACCAAGAGAAAACAGCCTTCACATGCCCATATGGAACTTTTACCTATAGACGTATGCCTTTCGGACTCTGTAATGCCCCAGCAACTTTTCAGCGTTGCATGATGTCAATCTTCGCTGATTATCTTGATGGAATTATGGAAGTATTCATGGACGATTTCTCAGTCTGCGGATTTGATTTCAATAACTGTCTAGTCAACCTTGAAAAGATCTTGAAGAGATGTGTCGAAGTAAACCTGGTATTAAATTGGGAGAAATGTCACTTCATGGTCACTGAAGGCATAGTCCTAGGACATATCGTTTCTGAAAAAGGCATTGAAGTTGATAAAGCTAAGATCGAGGTGATAAAGAATCTTAAACCACCCAAAACAATTAGAGAAGTTCGAAGTTTTCTTGGACATGCTGGATTTTACCGGCGTTTCATTAAAAATTTCTCTAAGATCACTAAACCTTTGACAGGTCTTCTGATGAAAGATGCCGAGTTCATTTTAATGAAAAATGCAACGAAGCATTCAACCTTTTAAAACAAGCTTTGATCTCAGCACCCATTATGCAACCACCAGATTGGACAAAACCTTTTGAAATCATGTGTGATGCTAGTGATTACGCTGTAGGAGCAGTGCTAGGGCAAAGATCTGATAAGAAGTTACATGTGATTTACTACACCAGTAAAACTCTAGATGCCGCTCAGCTAAACTATGCAACCACAGAAAAAGAACTCCTAGCCGTAGTTTTCGCCATAGACAAATTTAGATCCTATTTGGTGGGAGCCAAAATAATTGTTTACACTGATCATGCCGCCATCCGATACCTTTTGAATAAAAAGGATGCTAAACCTAGGTTACTCCGGTGGATACTTTTATTGCAAGAATTTGACCTTTATATCAGAGATAAGAAAGGTACCAAGAATGTAGTTGCCGATCACCTTTCCAGGCTTGAGTTCTTGAAACCTGATGTAGTACCCATAAATGATGACTTTGATTATGACAAGTTAATCGCTAAGCTAGATGCCATTGGAGATGTAAGTTTAGAAACCTTAGAAGATTCTGAAAAATCCTTAGCGGTAAATAATGTACCTTGGTATGCAGATTTTGTTAACTATCTTGCTGCAGATATAATACCTCCTGACCTCAGCTATCAACAGAAAAAGAAGTTCTTCAATGACGTTAAACATTTATATTGGGATGAACCACTCCTTTTTAAGAGAGGCACTGACGGAATCTTTCGCCGGTGTGTTCTAGAAGAAGAAGTGCATCATATCATAGAACATTGTCACTCAGCACCCTACGGAGGACACGCAAGCACATCTAAGACTCACGCTAAAATCTTACAAGCTGGTCTTTATTGGCCAACTATATGGCGTGATGTTCATACATATATAACCAAGTGTGACCCGTGTCAACGCTCCGGAAACATCTCGAGGAGAAATGAAATGCCATTAAGAAACATTCAAGAAGTAGAACTTTTTGATGTTTGGGGAATCGACTTTATGGGACCTTTTCCATCATCCTTAGGAAACAAATATATTTTAGTCACTGTCGATTACGTGTCCAAATGGATTGAAGCTATAGCTGCACCCACAAACGACACCCGAGTAGTGATTAAGATGTTCAAGCAGAATATATTCCCTAGATTCGGAGTTCCCAGACTGGTCATAAGTGATGGAGGATCACATTTTATATCTAGGATTTTTGACAAACTGTTGAGGAAGTATGGAGTTAAACATAGAGTAGCCACACCTTACCACCCGCAAACTAGTGGGCAAGTAGAAGTATCCAATAGAGAGATCAAGCATATCTTAGAAAAAATTGTCTCGATATCCAGAAAGGATTGGTCACAGAAGCTTTCAGAAGCACTGTGGGCCTACAGGACAGCCTACAAGACTCCCATTGGAACAACCCCTTACCAACTAGTTTACGGAAAATCATGTCAATTACCCTTTGAATTGGAACACAAAGCATATTGGGCCATCAGAACCTTAAATTTTGATTACCTAGCAGCTGGTGAGAAACGCATCTTAGACATACATAAGTTAGAAGAGCTCCGACAATCAGCCTATGAAAATGCCATCATATATAAAGAGAGAACCAAAGCATGGCATAACAAGAAGATCGTCAAGAAAGACTTCAACATAGGTGACCCTGTTCTTTTGTACAATTCAAGACTGCGACTTTTTCCAGGTAAGCTTCGATCTAGATGGACGGGCCCGTTCGAAGTTTCCAAAGTCCTAAAATCCGGGGCAGTGGAAATTAAGAACAAATCTTGCAGTCCGTTCGTTGTAAATGGACAAAGGCTTAAGCATTATGAAGGAGGTGACATTCCAGTATACTACTCCAGGTTCACGCTAACAGACCCACCTATCCTCGCACCAGATACATGACTTGAACTCGTCGAGCTAACGACGTTAAACAAGCACTGCATGGGAGGCAACCCATGGTTTCTTTCGTATTTATTTTCTTTCCGTTTATTTTTTATTTACGTTTGTTCATATGTTTGTACATATATGTCTAACTTGTTTGGTGTGTTTGATTTCAGGACCCGTTATTCCTAACCTTTTCTTTCAGGATGCCACCAGTCGATGACATGCACGTGACCTTTAGAGACGACGCCCAGAGAGAGCGTTATGCGATGCTTTCACTCAGACCTATGGCACCCACTCGCTACCCAGACAGTGATTGCATGGAAGCTTTGGGCATAGAGCCCAGTGTCCGATACTTGACCCACCAGCTCAAATGGGACCAGTACGCTGATGATTTGCATCCCACCTATAGGAACCTCACTCTGGAGTTCCTCAGCTCTTTCTCCTATGATCCGTACTTGGGACCAGATGGCCACACAAGCTTCAGGTTATTTGGCATAGAGTATTCGTTCACCCATACTGAGTTCGGTGATCTTCTTGGATTTGAGACTGGAGTTGGCGCTATCCCTGAGCTGCCCATGGGTTACTTCATGAATAGAGACGTGGAGAAATTTTGGAGTGACATCTCTGGAGGTGGAGGCCCAGACCCTGATACTCACATTTCGCAGGTTATCCATAACCCAACTCTCCGATACTTTCAGATGATCATTGCCCATACATTCTTTGGGAGAGCAGATGCTGATGACCACGTTACTGAGGAGGACATATTTTTCATGTTTTGTGCGAATCAGTTGCGTCGTTTAGCTTGTGGTAACTTTATGCTGTACTCTTTTAGTGGTGTTGCCACCTGGGTAGGAGGACCTATACATGTAGGAGGTAATGTGACTGAGATTGCTGCTGCTCTAGGCCTTGGCCGAAAGCTATTTCATTTGACTCCCTACTGCAGCCATACCACCATGGATATTGATTTTTGTTTAGATCGGGGGCTGATGAGAAGGAACTCCTTTAATCCCTCTCAATTCAGACTCCTGATCGATGGTGAGACCATACATCATTTCACTTTGCCAGATCCTGTTATGACCAGTGTCCATGACCCAGCAAACTGGACATATGCCTTAGAAGGACACGGTGAGACGGTGGACGCACCACGACCCTGCCCAGAGCCAGAGTACGTTCTAGCTCCACCACCTGACAGGACCACGGTATGGTCAAATAATCATTCATTAGGTACTCCAGATATGCAGACCCAAATGGCGATGATGCGCCAAGAGATAGCAGATCTCCGACAGACTCTTGCTGACTTACACCTGAGGATGGAAGTGTCAGAGCTGACCCACGCTACTGAGTCCGATGTGCTGCATGAAGACATAGCGGAGCTCCGTCGTGAGATAGCAAGACTCCGTGGAGACGACCAGACTGATGACCAGATATCTTGATTTCCATTTTCGTATTATTTACTATATTTCTTATGCATTAATTTACTTTCAGTATCACCCAGACATATTTCCTACTATTTGCATTTGATATATTTCCGATTTATATTAACGTTTGAGTTTTTTATGTTTATATGCTAATATTTTCTTTTGTTTTATTTTTCTTTGACAAAATATATAAAATTTTTTATTATAAAAAAAAATAAAAAATATGCTTGTGAAAATTTTGTGCGAAACTACATTTTTAGGACATATGGAATGCTAAAAAGACCCCCCAAGGCCAAAGGAAGGACAAAAAGCCCATTCAAAAAGACAAATTGAGGCCCATCAGCGAATTTACTCTCGTCGCGCCCGCGACACATCTGTCGCGCCCGTGACAGCGTCCTTGTAAAATCGGGACAGAACCTCCATTTCCACCATTTTTGAACCTCCAACCTTTTCAAACCCATTTTTCCCTCCGAAAAATCCCTATAAAACCCCATTGAAATTCATATCTCTAGCATTCACCCATCATCTCTTAACTTTCCATTTCAATTTCCATCAACAAAAACCCAAAAAAATCCAACCTTTATCATACCACTTTTCTTCCACCTTCTTCACCATCTTCATCAATGGAGTTTAATGGAGTCATTCTTCGGGAAGGACAATTCGGGAATAGGCAGAAGCGGCAACTTCAAAAGCTTCAGGATCGAGAAATTCTCTCGACAAGGTATGTCGACGATACTTGCTTGCACGCTTTAGGGGTTCATCATAGCGTTTTCCATTTGTTAGACTTTGTAGGTTTAGGCACTATTTTCACCACAAAAGAACCCACCTATAAGAGGATGACGGTTGAGTTTTTGAGTTCATTGGTTTATACCGTTCATCCCGACACTGCTAGCACAGTCGGTACCGTGCATTTTAGATTGTTTGCTGTTGAGTATCAGTACAGTACTGACGAACTAGCAGGTCTATTGGGATTCCCTCATGGGGAGGGTGCTGTTTGTGAGGCTTCTTCAGATGCTGAATGGTCAGTCGAGTTATTCGCCTTCTGGCGCAGGTTGTCAGATACTATTGTTGATTCCTTTAAGGGAATACTCGCCTCGACCATTCATAACCCGACCATAAGAATTTTCAGATATCTTTTGGCATGCTCTATTTTTGGCTGGGAGAATCAAAACAAAGTCAATAGCAAAGAACTTTTGTTCTTGCAAGGATGCCTCACAAATGTAAGAATCAATCCGGTTCCATTTATGATCGCCCACATGTGCTTAACGGTAAATAAGGGTGGACCGATAGTTTTTGGCGGATTGATTACGTCTATTGCTCGGGCGCTAAATTTGAATGATGAGATAGCTACTTTAGAACCACTGCCCCCTCGCACAATTAATTTAAAATTTCTGAAAGACATGAAATTGTGCCGATCGAGGAGGGCTGGTGGTTATAAGTTGATGATTCACGGGGTAGCCGTCGAATCAATTGTTATGCCGTGCAGTAGACGTACAGATGTACGATTCGAGAGGAACTGGATCTATGACCTTACTGCCCCACCTTTTCTAGGTCCAATTCCTCCTAATGTCCATGACAATGAGGGGCCCGACACAGATGATGAGTATGACCATAGAGAGCGTGTGTCCCCCCCCGCCCTACACAATCACACACTGCACCTTCTTCTACTAACACTTTTGCAGGAGCTGCTCCCGGATTTTATATTACGGAGGAGATGTGGCGAGACCATATGGCTAGAGAAGCACGACATGAAGACCTGCTCTCTTCTATTCAGCAACAGATGGCGGACCAGATGAGCTTTATGCAAGAGTCGCGGTGGAGAGTGGACCAATCTTACGAGACCATCTCCCGTATTCTGCTTGCGATCACCAGTGAGCAGTCCCGTCAACAACAATATAACCATCAGCACTTTCAGCTTATGGAGGCCACTCAGGGTTCCATCTTAGGTAGCCTTCGTGAGGTGAAAGCTGCTCAGACAGAATTGCAGGCTAGGATGGACCAGCGAGACCGTCACCGTAGTAGATCCCGTCGTTCCGAGCATCTAGCACAGGGCGGCGAGGGCACCAGCGGTCCTCACTAGTTTTGCCAGGTTCCTTTCTCCTTAGCTTACTTCGAAACATTGGGGACAATGTTTGATTTAAGTATGGGAGGAGATTTTATCGTTTTTATTTCCGTCGTTTTAGTAGTTTATTTTTATTTTCCTTCAGTTATCTACTTTTGTTTCTGTTTTAGAAAATGCATGTGTGTGAAGAGTCATTAGTATAAGTATATTTTTTGGTTCACCTTCATTTTTTTTCCCACATTTTTAGCCCCACAAAAAAAAATATAATAAAATTTTTTCTAGAAAAAAAGTGTTGTTCTGAAATTTTTTTGGGCTTTAAGACAGGTTCGGGTTAGGATACGGTGACTTGGGAGAACCTCCGAAACATTAGTATCGTCCTTACACCATGGACTTCGTAAATATAAGAATCACACCTGAAACCCCATGTACCATGGCCCTAATTTCATTTCAAAATCATCCTTAGTAGTTTATTTTAGCAATCAGCTCCGGCCTAAACATGTTCTAAGTAGGAGACCGACGAATATAAGTGACTGATCTGAGTGCATATACAAAAAAAAAGAAGAAAAAGAAAAAAAAGTAATAAGATGTTTAGCTTGCTCATTTCAGTTGGTTCAGAGGTATCTGGCACTGAACTCGGTAGGGCGGATTACGATCCGATCCCCCACAACTACACTTGAGAGGAATAAAAGGATTTTACACAGTTCCTTGTGCCAGAAATCCGGTATGAAAAGATCAGAATCACTAACAGGTCACTCTACCATGAAGCATGTGCGGAAAACGGGCTTAATGTGATTGCGCTTGAATGAAAAGGACTCAAAAGAGATGTAAAAGGAAGGCCTAAGTATTGTGGGATATAATAGGTTGATTGATATAGGAGCGAAGTTTGTGTCCGTATTTGCGGATTAGTGTCATCACGATGCCCTTGGTTCACTCAGTTAGTACCGACCACTGCATCCAGACTCGGACTTAGAAGCCCTTTTCGCCCAAAAATCATCGATCGACACTGATTTTTTTATGAGCTTTAAATGTTTTGCTTGAGGACAAGCAAAGGTCTAAGTGTGGGAGAATTTGATGACACTAAATTATACTGTATTTTTGACTCTGATTTCACATGCATATTAGTTGTTTTTCTATTATTTTTGCTTTGTTATTGTTATGTTTCCCTTTGTTTTCAGGTTTTCAATAAATCGAGGTCCCAGACGAAAAAGGGTGCAAAAGGAGCAAGAATTCAAGTTTGGCAGCAATTTACTCTTGTCGCGGACGCCCTAGGGTAGGCGACGACGTGTCCCATGATCTCACTGCTCAACTGCCACGTTCCCACGACCTTTGCCTTTTTTTTCTTGTTGCGGGCGCGACAAGGCAAAATCAGTTCCCGCCCATTTTCAAGCCAATGTCACTTTTGTCTTTGCACCATGCCAACTTTGCCTATAAATACTCTCAGGACTCGAATTTTAGGATCATCCAATCTTAGTTTACTTCATCCTAGGCATAAATTTCACTCTTGTAAAGCAGTAATCTTCTCACATCGAGGAGTTATTGCACTGTGTGTGATCGAGTTTGTAATTAAGTCTTGGAGTGTCTGTAATCAAGTTGGAGCACTTTGGTAGAAGTAATCCTGCCAGCATTTTATTTTCCGTACATTGTACCAGATTTAAAGACTCCGCTTTGGAGCAGGTTTTATTTTAATCGCATTTACTTTCATTTATTCATTGCACTTGCTTTGTTTTACTTTTCAAAAGACTTAATTCCATACATGATAAGAATTAATATGACTGTTATAACTACCATGGTTGGCTAAGTTTTAGATAGGTAAGAATGTAAAGACCATAACCACCGTAATACGTCTATATGTTAATAGAAGTACTTAAGGGTTGTTTTAATCTTTAACACAAGTTTTCTGTACTTAAAAGCAATGTTGGGTAAGATCGAAAGCCGTCCAACCATTTGTGAACTTGTTTAGTTCTCAACTGATCAAATACAGCGAAAGCGCTTTGCTCAGTTGAGTAGGGATTTTTAACACTTTAGAAAAGAGATTTTAAAACTATTTTCGGACGCGTTAGTGGGATTAGAATCTGGTTCATTTTGAACCTCTTTAGTTTAGAGATTTCAGGTCAAAATACTTTTCTGTTTAGTTTAGAATTTACATTTCTTAAAAATAAGTTTCCCATGACTCTAACGCAATGCGCGCCTTTTTATAAGTGACAATAAAGGGGTTAGTTTAGAGGGTAAACTTGGTTCTGACTACGCGAAAGCGACAGTTCCTGTTAAATTGAATTCTTTTCTTAAAATAGAAGATATTGCCCGTAAGTAGTTCTGTTGATGAATATAGAAATATTATCGGTTATGAGAATTACATTCAAGCCTATTGTTTTGTCTAAATTTTATTACCTCGTCATTTACTTTTATTTATTTTCCTCTGCATTAGTAACCCTTGAATTGAACTGCCTTAGATAAGCACTGTAACAAACGAAAATCGTTAGATCGACATTTGGTCTCTGTGGATACGATAACTTTTTATATTACTCTGACGCGATTCGTGCACTTACAAATATAACGCATCACCAGTCGGGTAATCTAGTAATCCAGAATTGGTAAAGAACAACGATGAGATGCTGAAGCTTATACAATATGGAACAAAGAGAAAGACATTATTCCCGGTGAAACTTTTCTCAATTGTCACTATTAGAAAATTGTCAAAGAAATTCAATTCCTCAGAGAGGATTAATTCCCGGTGAAACTTCTCTTGAATTTCTTCAAACCCTAGAATTGTTCTTTAAAGGATTAATTCCCGGTGAAACCTTTCTTGAACTTTTCTTAGGTTTGGACCCACATGATTCCTAAAAGCATCCCCAGCCTCCTCTTGGGCTTTGTACAAGGACCCTCAAGCTTCTTAGAAGTTCTCATGCCTTCTCTTGGGCTTAGTACAAGGACCCGAGACCTCTTAAAGGTATAGGACAGAACTTAGTTATCCTTTGTTAGAGTCGTCTTTCCAAAGATTCAAAACCTCAGATCAATTAAGGGTTGATTCCATCCCTTAAGACACCTGCCTCCTCTTGGGCACCAAGCAAAGATAAACTCTTTCATACCAGTAGACTTGAACAGTCTAATCTCCTCTTGGATCTCAAAGACATTCTCAACCTCCCTACAAACACCGGAGAAACCCTGGTTATTTGATCAATCTCCAGTAGAGTTAAAACCCCCATAGGTTCTAAAACTCAATCTTTATCATAAATTTCCCCCAGCTAGGGTCATCTTATCATCAATACCACACTAGCCTATCAAAACCTCAAGGCATCTGATATCTCAACTCTTCTGTAATCCTTAGCAAGAGTTGAATCCCCACTTTGGACCCGCCTCTTGATCTCAATAATCCTCAGCAGAAGATAGCCTCCTCTTAGGCTTTGTATAAGAAATTCCTCAGCCAGCCTCCTCTTAGGCTTTGTATAATAATTCTTTTTTCTTCCTTAATCACCTTTCAGTACTCTCTTGTTGAGTCAATCACCTTTGAGTACTCTCTTGTTAAGTCAATCACCTTTCAGCATTCTCTTGTTGAGTCAATCACCTTTCAACACTCTCTTATTAAGTCAATCCCCTTTAAACACTCTCTTGTTGAGTCAATCTTCTTTCTTAAAACACTCTCTTGTTGAGTCCACCATTTTCAGCCTCCTCTTAGGCTTTGTATAATGATTTCCCTCAGCAGAGTTAGCCTAAAAAACACTCTCTTGTTGAGTCAGTTCTTTCAGCCTCAATCTTGGGCTTTGTACAAGACACCTGAAATATCCTCAGCTGAGTCAATCATCTCCCTTTAGCCTCAATCTTGGGTTTTGTACAAGACATATATAAACTTTCTCCAGCAAAGCCAAAACCTTCTAAACCTTCTTTTAAGCTCAGTATAAATATCTTCCCAGCGGAGTCAATTCCTCTCAACCTTTTTTTAGGCTTTGGGAATTAATCTCCCTAAGCACAGTCAATCTCTCTTTCAGCCTTAATATTGGGGTTTGTACAAGACAGATAAAAACACTCTCTTGTTGAGTCAATCATCTTTTCAGCCTCAATCTTGGGCTTTGTATAAGGCAGATAAAAATACTCTTTTGTTGAGTCAAACTCTCTTTTAGCCTCAATCTTGGGCTTTGTACAAGACACATATAAAATCTCCCTAAGCAGAGTTAACTCTCTTTTAGCCTCAATCTTGGGCTTTATACAAGACGCCCCAAATCATTCTCACCAATAGTGTCAGTTTCCCTTTTCAGCCTCAATCTTGGGCTTTGTATAAGACAGATAAAATCTCTCACCAATAGGGTCAGTTTCCCTTTTCAGCCTCAATCTAGGGCTTTGTACAAGACACATAATAATATTCCCCAGTGGAGTCAAAACCTCTTTTAGCCTCAATCTTGGGCTTTGTATAAGACAGACAAAATATTTCCCCAGAAAAGTCAACTTTCAGCCTCCTCTTAAGTTTTGTATAATGATATCCCCCAAAGAGTCAGTCTCTTTTTAGCCTCAATCTTGGGTTTTGTACAAGACCGATAATAAACTCCCCAGTGGAGTCAATCAACCTTTTAGATCCAACCTTGGGCTTTGATCAAGGCACATAAAAAAAACCAAAATCCCCTCAGAGGAAATCAAAAACCTCTCTGTAGGAAGAAATTTTTCTGTATATCACACATTCAAAACAAATCTTAATCCCAGATAATTGCTGTAAGTGGCGTACTTGTTGATTCAAATATCCAAGCTGTTGTCCATCTCTTATCCTGGTAAACCTCTTTCACCTAATTGCTATAAGTGGCAAGCCTCTGGATTACAAACATCCATGCCATTGTCCATCTCTTAGCATGAAAGACTCCTAAGGAAAAATGGCATTGCTCAACACCGAGTTAAAGTTTTCTCCTTTAGGACAAATCCCTCATAAAGGAAATTATGGAATTTCTGGATTCTCATATCCCAGTTAAAGTAACCCTCCTTTATAATCAGTCACCCAACAGTTGTGATAAATAGACGAGATGTCTCTCTTTAGAGATGACAAATTCTCTCTCAGTCAAACTTTTAGCTTCAATCTTTGGCTTTGAACAAGACACAAATAACCTCTAGCTTCAATCTTGGGCTTTAAACAAGACACCAACACATCTTTTTCCTCCCATAGAATAAGAGGAACTACGATTGCTCTAATTTCCCTGTTTATCTTTAACGGGAATACGTAGGCATAAGATTGCAAAATCTTAGCGAGCACACAAAATCAAAAACTTTAGGTCCAGTACCGTCACACTCCAATAAAAAATCTTAGGTCCAGTACCTTACCAAAAACCATCGAAACAAAACCGAAATCAACAGAAACTCTCTCTCTCTCTCTCTCAAACATTCCAAAAGGAGAAACTTTCCCAATCAACAGACAAACACCAGTAAGTCAAAAATAGTAAGTATAATTGCTAACGACCTATGGATAACCACATGTAGGATGGGTAATTGATAACTCCCCATTGTATAACCTGACCCCGGACTCCCCGATCTCTTTAAGCATTTGTTTAGTTAAACATTTGCGTGCAAGGTTAGTTTGAGATAGCTTCCCTTTCCTTTCCAGCTTCACAGGATAAATAAGAAATCAGAAAGTAGCACCCAACTCCTACCATTGCAGTGAGGAAAAACCCATGGCGATAAGGTGGTCACGTTAGCGACATAAATCGCACGCTACATGGAGGAAATCGAGAAAGGAGCTATTTTAAACTTGATTAAGGATGGAAAAAACTGGTGGAGTCAATGGTTCTCAGATATTAGAGAGTGAAGGGATACGGATGTGGACTTGGAAAGGGTGACTTAGATCAAAATTAATGGCATGCCTTGTCAAGCTTGGGAATATCGATTTTTTTGTTATGTTGGCTAATCAAGTCGGAAGCTACGTCTGTTGCCATGATTCTACATTAAAAGCTGTAAACATGGATATCGCATGAATCATGATTCGTACCAAATCTGATGTTTCGCTTGATAAGTTCTTATAGGTCAAAATCGACGGGGTGGTTTTCAAACTCAAAATTGTGGAAGGCTCTTATGGACCTCTTCGTTTGGGATTGAACCGTCCTTCTGTTATTCATCCTGTCTGTGTCTCTTCATCATCTGATTAGGACAAAGGGTGGAACAAAGCAGGGTTTGTTAACTTCGACAATGAGGTCGTGGATATTTCTTCCGATGGCTCATTTATCGTGGATGAAGATGCAGTTTTGTCTCTTATTGATGATTCTAATATGCAGAGAGTAGCAGTTCTAGGGGATGGTAAAAGTACTAGGTCTACGGATGGGAAAAAACCTGAGGTTGACGGTACTTTTGATGCAGCGATTGGATTGGCTATGGTAACGTGTGCTGAGAGAAGTGTAGTAGGTGGGACCTTGTCTCATCCCAATGTTCATTTTATTTCTTCAGAGACTCGGGTAGCGTGTATGTTAGAGTCTAATCCAGAGGTTCTTACCAAAAGATTAAGACAGTCTAAAGCTAGGTCAACTAAAAAGAAGTTCAGAAACTTATATGATATTAGCGGGCCTTTATTGGGCAAGAGAGTTAGGCCCAAAAGCACTCTGTTAAGGAAGTGATCCCTTGTGAATCTTTTCTTTCTAGTGCAGATCCGATGTCTTCAACACTTCCTTTTTCAAATCCCATTCAAGCAGTGTCTTTTCTTTCTCAACCATCTTCTTTTGGTTCTTCGAATGGGGAAGATTTTTCAACAGGCGTCGTGATATGCTGCAATTCCACAACTGACTCAGATGGAGTGATTTACAATCATCATTTTTGGGAGAACCTTGATTCCAATGTGAGAAGCAAGGTTTGGAAGGAAATAGAAAAACTTGGCATCATTCACAAGAGGCAGGACAGAGATTTTATCAAGAAAATTGATGGGCTGGAAATGAGTGATTTGAAGAAGAAACAGGGACATAAGGCGATTTTGAAATTGTGTCAATGATTATCAGATCTATGAATATAGGGGGGGGGGGGTTGCAGTGCGGTGAAACGTAAGTGTGTTAACATGATCATTGTTAAAGGTAATGTTGATTTATTTCTTATTTAAGAGTCGAAATTAGCTCTAGTTGATGATTGTATTGTGAAGAATTTTTGGTGTAAGGAGAATATTGGTTGGTCATTTTCCAACTCTGATGGGAAATCTGGAGGTTTGATCATTATGTGGAGGGAAGGAAAATTTGATGTTGTCCACAGCTTCAAAGGCTTTAGTTTTCTAGACATCAAGTTGCGGTGGAAAGACTTGTTGGTTTATGTCGTTAATGTTTATGCTCTGTGTCTGTTGGTTCTAAGAAGAAGAATGTGGAAGGAATTATTGGAAGTTCAGCAGAAGAATACAAATGGTGAATGGTGCATTTGTGGCAACTTCAACTCTACTGTGAATTTGAACGAAATGAAGGGAAGTTTTACTAGTGTCAGAACTAATGAGATGAAGGAGTTTTCTAATTTTATTGTTGAAGCGAATTTGGTTGATCCTCCGTGTAAAGGGAAACGTTTCAGTTAGTTTAGCGGCGATGGCAAGCATATGAGCAGGATTGACCGTTTCCTTTTATCTGACATTTTGATTAACAGGCGGGGATGGTTGGTAAGCTTATAGGCGATAAGGATATTTCAGATCACTGTCCTATTTGGTTGGTTTCTAATAAAGCGGATTGGGGACCGAAATTGTTTAAAGTGAACAACAGTTGGTTCGAGAACAAAGATTTCCTCCCTTTCGTGAAGGGAGAATGAAGGAATCTTAAAGTTGAGGGTATGAGTGATTTCGTGTTGAAGAAGAAGTTACGATTGCTGAAAGTCGCCTTACGTAATTGGAATGTCGAGATTTTTGGGAGGATTGATTTGAATATTATAGAGAGTAGTAGGCTTATCAATGAAGCAGATGATCTCCTTGGTAGTTGCGAAGATAATCTGATAGATGATATTGATTTGCTCAGAAGTGAAGTGGTTAATCAACTTTCGTTAGATATTAGAATCAAAGAGAATATGCTCTTACAAAAATCCAGAACTAAGTGGGATCTTGAAGGAGATGCGAATAGTAAGTACTTCCATTGTGCTATGAGAGAAAGAAGACTTGGGAATGCTATTGGGATACTCAATACAGTAGACAGGAAGATTGAGGAAGTCGTTGCGGTTAAAGAGGAAGTTGTTAGGTTCTTTCCTGAATCTTACAAGGAAACGAATATTAACAGGCCCTCGCCTGATGGCATTTCGTTTAGGAGTCTGACTGCGGCAGATAGGGATCTTTTGGAAGTCGAGTTCTCAGAGGTTGAGATCAAAGATGCTTTTTGGGCGTGAGGAGGTTCTAAAAGTCTGGGTCCCGATGGATACAACCTTTTCTTTCTTAGAAAATGTTGGTCTTTTATTAAGGAATATGTGTTTCGATTCTTTAAATAATTTCATGGCAATGCGATTCTTTTAAAGGCGATTACTTCCTCTTTTATCACTTTGATTCCCAAGAAAGCTAATTTGTTGGGTCTCGATGATTACCGTCCAATTTGCTAAGTGGGATGTTTATACAAAGCTCTTGCTAAAGTCTTAGCTGACAGGTTGAAAAGAGTTCTTGGTTCCATCGTCTCTCCGTGTCAAACAACTTTCGTTCTAGGAAGAAATCTTTTAGATGATGTCTTGGTTGCCAACAAAATTATGGACTTCGCGGTTAAGGAAAAAAAGGATTATTTGCTTTTCAAAGTCGATTTTGAAAAGGCTTATGATAAGGTGAGTTGGAATTTTCTTAGGTACTTGTTGAATAGGATGGGTTTCGACAAAAAGTGGTTAAGGTGGATGGAGGCGACCGTTTTTTTCTAGTTTTTTTCCTGTTTTGGTGAACGGTAGCCCGACCAAGGAATTCAAGGTGGAAAGGGGTTTGAGGCAAGGTGAACCGTTATCACCATTTTTGTTCGTTTTAGTGGCGGAAGGTTTAACTGGTTTGGTTAGGAAATCTCTGTTAAACGGTGATTTTTCTGGTTTTCGTATCAAAGAATGCGTTGTAGACATTTTTCAATTTGCCGATGATACTCTTTTGGTTGGTGATGGGAGTTGGAAGCATCTATGGGCGCTGAAATCGATTCTTATAGGCTTCGAGGTTATTTCGGGACTTATAGTGAATTTCCTTAAGAGCAAATTGATTGGTGTCAATATCAATCCGAATTTCTTAAAAGTTGCGGAGAATTTTCTATCTTGCAAGGTTGAAGATAAAGAATTCAGTTTTCTTGGTATACCTGTCAGAATGAACCCTAGACGCATCGCTTCTTGGAAATTTCTTATTCGGAAAATGGAAGCTCGCATGTTCAATTGGACATCTAGAGTTTTGAGTTTGGGGGGTCGTATTACGCTTCTGAAATCTATTTGGAGTAGCTTTCCCACATTCTTATTTTCATTTTACCGGGCTTCGGTAAGTATTTGCAAGGAAATTACAAGGTTGTAGAACAAGTTTTTGTGGGGAGGGGTGTCGGACAGGATAAAAATACATTGGGTTGGGTGGGAACAACTCTATTTACTGATTAATCATGGCGGTCTTAGTTTTAAAATGGTGCAAGAATTTAATATTAGCTTACTGTTTAAGTGGCGTTGGAGGTTATTAGATCATAATGGATCATTTTGGTTTCAAGTTCTGCAAGCAAGGTACGGTTTTAATACTGCTTTTGATTTATCATTGAAACGTTATCCGCTTTGTTCTACTTGGTGGAGGGATCTCATTTCGTTGGAGAGAAGATATAACGATGATGTTTTCAACTGCAACGCAAAGTATAGGTTGGGAGATGGCATTAAGATCCTGTCCTGGTACGATTATTGGTTAGGAAGAGATCCTTTGAAAAATTCTTTTCCCGAGTTATTTTCATGAGTATTCTGCCTAATGCGACTGTGGTTTATCTGATATTGTTGCAGCATCGTTGCAGGATATTTATTCTGCTTTTTTCGATTCTCTGCAGTTAGTTTCTTCGGAGCACGATAAATCTGACACGGTGGTTTGGAAGGAAGACTTTTCAGACTGTTACACGGCGAAGTCCGGTTATAGAGTTCTGTGCGCAGATTTTCTGATTCAACCTGTTCAAGTTGGTGTGAAATTTACTTTTGTTAACTTATGGAAATTTTCAGTTCCGTATAGGTTGAAAGCATTTGGGTGGAGATTATTTTTGAACAAATTACCGTTGAAGAATTCCTTGATACATAGAGGCATTATCCCGTATTCTGATAAGGTAGAACACACACTATTTTCTTAGATCTAGGGTTTCTTCCAAAATACACACAAAACATAAAAGAAGGAGAGAAAATTATAAATTTCAACTTGATTCTTACTTCTTCCAACAAGTCACTAGCTTAAATACAAAGCATAATTTCTAATGGGCTGAATACAAAGCAGGCCCAATTAGATAAGACAACATAATAATAATAATACTAAAATTTAAGAAATCCCTATTATTATAAATTGTAGTCTACCATCCACTTGGGCTTGCTTTTAATCCTATTGGGCCTGCTAACAGTACTGTCTGGCCCAAGGACATCCTTGTCCTCAAGGATGGGTGTTGGAGATTGCTTGGACTGTTTGAATGACGAGGCCCAAGGCGTAGGCCCACCACTTGATAACTGAAGAGGCGCTGAAGATTGAATAGAATAGGGAATGGAAATTGGAACGGTAACATTGGGTTTGGATGTATTGGAAACACGTGAGGGAGTGGTGGGGACAGGTTGGATAAGTGAGCTGTCATGCATTGGTTGAGGAAATGGATTTTTTGAAGATATGGGCGGTGGAAGTGAAGGGATAAGTGTTGGATTAGGTGAAAGTGGTTTTCCACAGTCAGACGCATGCAAGGCACGGTTTCCCATGGACTGCAATTTCACGTGGGTTGGATCCTCAAGTACAGCCATATCTTGAGAAGTATTGTTAAGTGGATGAGAATTTCCTCTCTCAGTCATTTGCATCTTCTCCTTTTCGTCTCTCTCCCTTTCATTGTTGGTCTTATTTTTCTTTAAAACACCACACTTCTCCCTATTCTGAGCCACAGTATTAGAACTAGCTTGATGAATCAAATGCCTTTCTTCCTCGATGGCGACTCGTGGTGTTGGAGTTTCAATTTGTTCTTCCGAGTTGAGCGTTGGTGAGGCTTCTGTGTTTACCACTTGTACCATTTGATTATCTTTGTGAAGTTCTAATCCTCTTGTTGATTATTTTTCAGGAGAATCATTTTTTGCACTTGCATGAAGCGGATCCGAGTATACGGTGTCGAACTCAGGAGGGATCGGACCGAAAGTTGGTGAATCTGGCCTTGCATGGAAGGTTCTCAACTGAGAAACATGGAAGACGGGATGGATCTTTGATGAAGAAGGGAGTTCCAACTTGTACGAAACTTTTCCTATGCGACTCAGTATTTTGAAGGGACCAAAGTACCTTTTGGCAAGTTTGTTCGAAACACGGCGTTGAACGGATGTCTGTCTGTATGGTTGCAGTTTAAGCAACACCAGGTCTCCAACTCTAAAGGTAACGTCTGAACGTTTTTTGTTACTTTGATCCTCCATGGTTTTTCTGCTCTTCTCCAGATTATGTTTCAACTGGTTTAACATTTCCTCTCTTTGTTGTAAGGACATATCAAGTGCCTCAAGCGTCACAGATCCGGAAGTGTAATGCGGAAAGGACGGGGGAGATCTACCGTAGAGGGCTTCAAAAGGAGTCATCTTGATTGCACTATGGAAGGTGGTGTTGTGCCAATATTCTGCTAAGTGTAAGTATTTAAACCACTGTTTGGGTTGTTCACTAGTAAAACACCGTAGATACGTCTCTAAACAACGGTTGGTGACTTCTGTTTTCCCATATGTTTCAGGATGGTAGGCGGTGCTGTATTTCAAGGTGGTGCCTTGAGAGCGAAACAACTCTTTCCAGAAGGAGCTGAGGAACAGTGGGTCTCTATCTGAGACTATCGAGTTTGGGATGCCGTGTAACCGACAAATCTCGACGGAGAAGCGTAGAGCCAAATCCTTTGCTGAGTATTTTGTTGGAAGGCCTATGAAATGGCAAAATTTTGTCAGTCTGTCACAGATTACCCAGATCACTGTGTGACCAAAAGAACTTGGTAAGTGGGTTATGAAATCCATGCTTAAGTCATCCCAAACCTTTGTTGGAACCGGTAATGGTTGTAGTAATCCCTGTTTACGTGTTGTAAGGTTCTTGTTTTGTTGACAGACTAAGCATTGTTGACAAAACTGTTTTGTATCTTTGTAGATCCCTGGCCAGAGGAAAGAAGAAGAGATGCGTGCAAGAGTTGGGTGGAAACCAGAGTGACCGACTGTGGGAGTAGTGTGAAATTCCTTCAGGAGATTGTGTCTTAACTCGTCCACTTGTGGTATGTAGATTTTATTTTTGTAGAATAGAAGTCCGTCCTTAAACTGAAAACATGGATGGGCTGAAGGCTCTTCCAGAACTTTGTCTATAAGTTTATGACCTTCTGTGTTCTTTTCATAGTGTTGTCTGAGCTGGTCTAGCAAAAGAGGAACTGGTGAAGAGATGGAGAGGAGAATGGCAGCTTCTTCTGAATGCATTCGGCTCAAAGCATCAGCAACTTGGTTCGATTTACCAGGTTTGTAAAAAATTTCGAAGTTGAACCCTTGCAACTTAGCAACCCATTTCTGTTGTTCAGGGGTTTGGATATTTTGCACCAGCAAACTTTTTAAGCTCTTTTGATCAGTATATATATGAAAATGCCTCCCAATTAAATATTGACGCCATTTTTTCACAGATTCCGTAATGGCGTACATCTCGCGAACATACACCAAAGAAGCTTGAAGACGGTTGCACATTTTCTTCCTGAAGAATGCCAGTGGATGGCCTTGCTGAGATAGGACTATACCAATAGCAACAGCTGAAGCGTCGGTCTCCAGCACAAAAGTTTGGGAGAAGTCAGGAAGGCACAAGACCGGAGTTTCCGTCATCTTTTTCTTTAATGTTGTAAATGCAATGTCTGCTGATGTACTCCAATGTAATTTACTGCAACACAATAAATCGGTGAGGGGAGCGGCGAGAGAGGCGTAATGTCGTACAAAACGACGATAAAAGCCGGTGAGACCTAAAAAACCCCTGAGTTACGTGAGTGAACGTGGCCTCGGCCAATCATTGATTGCTTGAATTTTCGCTGGATCTGGGGTTACACCTTCCGTAGAGATAACATGACCTAGGTAATCAATAGAAGGAACAACAAAGACACATTTGGACAATTTGGCATAAAACTGGTTAGATAACATCAACTCTAAAATCAACTTTAAATGGTGTGTATGGTCAGCAATGCAAGAACTATAAATGAGAATATCATAAAAAAAAAAAGTACAAACCGACTTAGGTATGGCCTCAATAAATCATTCATCGCTACTTGAAACGAACTAGGAGCATTAGTAAGGCCAAATGGCATAACTAAAAACTCGTAGTGCCCATCAAACGTTCTAAACGCTGTTTTGTGTGTGTCTTCGGAAGCTACCCGAATTTGGTGGTAACCAGATCGTAGGTCGATCTTAGAGAAAATAGTTGCGGATCCTAACTCATCAAAGAGTTCATCAATTGTAGGGATAGGGAAACGGTCACGGACTGTCACTGCATTTAACGCTCTATAGTCAACACAAAATCTCCAAGAGCCATCTTTTTTTCGTACTAAGAGCACCGGTGAGGAATATGGACTATTGCTTGGCTTAATGATTCCTTCCTTTAACATGTCATGGATGATGGTGGTCATGGCCTCTTTTTGGGAGTGTGGGTAACGGTACGGTTTGACATTAATTGGGGCTGTGTTGGGTATGATAGGTATATGATGGTCATGAAAACGAGAGGGGGGTAGGCCGTGAGGTAGTTAAAAGATAGCTGAGTGAGACTGCAAAATTTTTTTGACTTGTGTGGGAAGTGATGATGGAAGTGAGTCAAGAGGGTTTTGATTGGTAATTGGCTAGTTGATGTCGGTGTCATCGGAAGGTTGGTATAACAAGAGGTGAATTGAAGCAATGGAATCTGTTTGCATAAGGTGGCAAAGTTGGTTGTATGAGGATTGGGTGGGTAAGGACTTTTGGTCGCCTGTGATTGTAATGGCATTGTTTTTATACGTAAAAGATAATTTTGGGATGGAAAAATCAGCCATTATAGGGCCAAGGGTTCTCAACCACTCCATGCCTAGCACAACATCAGCCCCTTCAATTGGTAACAAATGGAAAGGTATGTGGAACAGGTTGTTTTGTAATGTGATCGGGACTTGAGGACAAAGTCCAGAGCAAGATAATTTGGATCCGTTACCCACCATTACAGAAAAATTAGGAATAGGTTTGGTTGGGATTTTGAGGTGTTGGGCGATGCGAGGCTGTAGAATATTATGGGTGCTGCCGGTGTCAATTAAGACAGTGACGGTAAGGCCATTTAACATGCCGGTGAATTTGAGAGTCTTGGGTGAAAATTGACCAATAGCAGCTTGTGGTGAGAGTTGAAAGTAAATATCATCCACTTCAGTAGAAGTGTTATTGATTTCCACCGTGTCCTCCAATGTGTTTGAGGATTCCAGCCCAATTTGAGGTTCCTCGTCTTCAACGAGTAAAAGAAATTTGCCGGTTGAGCAACGGTGGCCTGGGATAAATTTTTCATCGCAATTGAAACAAAGACCTTGTGCACGACGCTCCTGAAGTTGAGCATTAGAAAGCTTCCGAATTGGAAGTTTGGTGGGTTGGTTAGTTGCAGCAGTTTTTGGGGTTTGGTTGGGTTGTTGTGCTGTTTGTGTGGCAGTAATGGATTTGTGAGGAGTGTTGGAAAGAAATTTTGGGTATTTAGGTTTTGCATCCTTTAGTTTAGACTCAATTAATTTTGCTAATCCAATGGCTTGGGATATAGAAGTGGGTTTGTGGATAGCAATTTCATTCTGAATTTCCGAAGCTAAACCAGAAATAAAACAATTAAGGATGGCTTCTTGTGATAATCCAACTACTTGAGTACCCAATTTTTCGAAAGCTGCTTGATATTCCACCACAGAACCAACTTGCTTTAATTTAAATAATTCTGCCTGATGATTTGCATATTTTGATGGACCAAAACGCAGTTCCAATGCCTTAGTAAAAGAAGGCCAATCACTTAACAAATGGCTTTGATACATCCATTTGTACATCCCAAAGCCTCACCTTTCATGTAAAATGACATCATAGCAAGTCTATTATCAGGTGGCAATTGATAAAAATAAAAAAATTGGTCTGCTTGAAATAGCCATTCTAATGGGTTGGAGCCATCAAACAAGGGAAGTTCTAATTTGGGAGTTCGAAAGGGTGGTAAAGGGTTGTTGGGTAGAATATTTGGGTAGGGTATATGCTGGTGGAACATTGGGGTATGATAATTTTGTGTGGTTGGAATGTTATTGGTTTGAGTGATGTAGGGTGAAGAAAAAAATCTAGGTATATGGGTAGGGATATGTCTGATTGGGGAAGTGGTAAAATGGGGTTGAAGTAGGCTGTTAGGGATAGTAGAGGAAAGCAACGGTGTGTAGGGCTGGGTGAATTGAGGGGAATGTAAGGAGGTGGGTGCAGAAGTTATAATGGGGTTGTGAATAGTAGCAGAATTAGGTATAAATTGGGAAATCTGACTTACACTTGAAGGAGATGTTGCTGCTGCTGCGTGAACAGTAGTTGCGGCCGGATGAACAGTAGCGGTTGTGGCTGCTGCTGCAACAGTGGTAGCTGGCGGCTGCTTCCTTTGAAGAGCAAGTTTGTTTAGCATACCCATGATGTTTTCATACCTTGAATCTGAGATTTGTTTTTCATTGTCCATACGGGTTTGAATGAGCTCCAAATCTGCAGTGGTCTTATCAAACCTCTCATCCATTTGCTGCTGAGCTTGAGTCATTGCATTGTCTAGATGCACATGAGCAGTTTGAACAACCTCATCTATAATATCTCTAGGATTGGGTGGTTTGGGGGAGGAGCCATGAATACAAGTGATGAAAGCACCAATTTGATAAGGTAGAACACACACTATTTTCTTAGATCTAGGGTTTCTTCCAAAATACACACAAAACATAAAAGAAGGAGAGAAAATTATAAATTTCAACTTGATTCTTACTTCTTCCAACAAGTCACTAGCTTAAATACAAAGCATAATTTCTAATGGGCTGAATACAAAGCAGGCCCAATTAGATAAGACAACATAATAATAATAATACTAAAATTTAAGAAATCCCTATTATTATAAATTGTAGTCTACCATCCACTTGGGCTTGTTTTTAATCCTATTGGGCCTGCTAACATATTCCCATTCGGTTTGCTTGTTCTGCAACGTAGGATTTGAAAATTTACTGCATCTTTTCTTCTTGTGTGAGGTGTCTAAGAGGGTTTGGAGGGAAATGTGTTTTTGGGTTGGGGCTGATATTCCTTTGGTAGTAACAGATTTACATGAGCATTTCAGGCTGTGGTATGATTTTTGTTATAGGAAGAAGGTGAGGAAGAGAAGGGAAGTAAGTATATGGTTGACTATTTGTTGGAGCATTTAGGGGGTTAAGGAATATAGTGGCTTTTAAAAACGAGAAATGCGTCGCAGCGGACCTTGTTTGGAACATAAAATTATCGGTGTGGAGGTGGGCGATGAATGGGGAGATTATTCACTCCAAGTGTAATTTTTTTTTTATTTTTGCAAAGATCCTTTGCACTTTTCTAACTTATGTTTCATTTGGTTTTTAATCTCCTTATATTTTTTTGGAGCTTTTTCTCCAATTTTTTGCATCACGATTCGAGTACCCATAGTACTCCTGTTAATTAAATCCTTGCTTACAAAAGAAATTCTCATTCTATGCAAAAATCATGTCAGCAATGTTTTTCTATAGAGGCTACGACAAAGCCGCTTCTCTTCTGGTGCTCTCTTTGAACTACATCTTCTTTGATTAATTTTTAATAACCACCGCTTAAATAAAAAACGGTTAACAATATTCTAGAACTCTTGAATGAGATGATAATGAATTTTTTAAAACTTAATTAGAAGTTTTGGTTAGAATCTACTTTAGACACATTGTAATATAAAATTGACTTAAATACACTATTGATTTTCCTAATGTGATGTTTTTTAATTTATAGTCTCTTCATTTTAAAAATTAACTTTTTGATTTCTTAACTTTATTATCTTTGGAATTTCATGGATAAGTAGAATAATTTATTATTTATTATTATTTTTCAAAAAAATTAATTAATAGTTAATCATTCAATTATTTTTATTAAGTTTTTTTTAATAAATATTAAATAATTAAATTTTGAAAAGTAAATGTCGGCCTTAGCCCATTCCATCACCTGTCATCCCAATTCAACATTTACGGTCAATGCTAATGTAACATATATAAACACTTAAAAAAAATTACAATCCAAACAATGTGATACTCAGCTTACCACAGAAGCTGCTGCACCAATTCCACAATTCATCTTCTTCATCAACAACAAACTTTCAGGCATTAATGTCTTGTGAGAGAAAACCAAAGCAACCTTCATCATTATTATAAATTGCAGTGCCATTTTTTATGCAATGTCTTTTCTCAAATTATTATTATCAACGTTAGTGTTTCGTAGATTTTAATGCAGCACATTGTGTGTAATTTCTCGAGCAAAGACAACTAAAGGAAGCTTTTATCTTTTTTATAGTATGGATTCTGATAGCCCCAATTATATTGAAGAACAGACATACTGAAACTACATGAGAAGCGCCTTGGTTTAATATTCTGAGTGTTCAGATCTTTAAACTGGTTTATTATATGTACACATGCAGTTGAATCTTCAAACTTCAAATGTAACACCCCAGAAAATTTAGTCATAGGCAATAGGGTTCTTGTAACAAAAAATATACACCATTTACATGTTGATGCATCTCTGAGAGAAATTATTTACAATCATGGTTTTAAATTGCGGTCCGCAACCGCAATTACACCTGATGTGGTTGCCTCCGCAACCGCATCGGACCGCAATTGCACTGTGATTTGAAAATTACGTCTCCGGTTATGTTTGGAACCACGTTAGATAGTTTCAATCATGTTTCTTTAAGTATTTTCATCTAAAATCAAAATATTAGAATCCTAAAACTCAATTTACTTATTATATAATGAAAAAACGTAACATTAAATGTTTTTCAACTTTGTATTTCAAATAACTCCTTATAAAAATTCACACCGCAACGGCCGCAGTACGCATCGCAGCACCCGCATTAACCGCAATTGCAACACCCGCAACCGCAACCGTATCCGCAGCCGCAACCGTAACCGCAATTTAAAACCATGTTTACAATCATTCAATGGAATAAATTATAAAGGTCATTTGTATTTTTTTTTATCAATTTATCAGTTCAATGCACATGGTTCTTGTTAAAACTAAGCAATCATATAAACAAAGTGGTGTAGAGCGATTTTCTCCACAGTGGCTGTGAGTTGATAACATGTAATTTCCACACATAAAAAAAAACCTTGGCAAAATTGAGATTACAAAACTTTACAATATTGGTTCAACAAAATTCACAGCATAGAGAATAGCTTTTTTGGATGATGTAGGGCCAGTTTGTTTCAGCTTTAAAAAAATGGATTTTTTCTTTGTATTTTTAAAAATGGATTCTACAAAAATGTTTTTCAAAATAATACAAGTTTTTTTAAATTTGTTTTTTATAAATTAAAAGACTAATTTTGACATTCTATAACATTAATATACATTATTGAAGATCAAAACATAGTCAAAATCACAATTTTTTCAAAAAGTTGTATTTCAAAAATAATTTTCATGAAAAACTATTTGAAATAGCTTCAAAATTAAGTGATTTTTTGAAATTTTGATATCCAAAAAAAGTTTCGATAAAATGATGAAATACCTAAGATAACATTTTAAGAATAACTATTCAAACCAAATTTTCAATTGAAGCTTTTATGAAAAGTTTTTTTGTAAAATTTTTTTTTACAAAATTATGTTACACTATAAAAATCATTTTTAAAAAAAGCCAAAACAAACTGGCCAGTAATCTAGGTGAAGAATACATAGATGGAGATGCTGGGCCTGGAACATCTCTTCAGAAAACATTTTTCAAGTTGTGTAATGATTGGTGAATGTGGTTTTTCTGTGATGTATTCAACTATTAGTACATATAAAATATGGCTTGTAAGATTTGTTTGCTGTTCCAATTGATATTATAGAAGAAAATGTGATCCCTGGATCTTCATTTGTCATGGCATGAATTAGTATATCATTAGGAAATTGTGATCCTTGGTTCTTCGTTTGTGCATGGCTTTACATAAATACTAGCAGGAATGTTAGCATATGTAATTGTTTGAAATGTTAGCATAGAGAAACATGGTTTCTATCATGGTGCTGCAACATGAATTTATGAGAAAATGCTTCTGTTGTGGTCTTGGTAAAGCCCCACATCATTTTTCTCTAAGAAATATACAAGTGTTTATATAGTTAAAACAAACACAACATAATGAACGATTGGGTACACTATCAACTACCTACCAATTAATGAAATGTGTACCCTAAACACCCTAGTATACCCTTGTAATCAATTTTAGCTCATGCCTAATTACAGACAAAAAAAGTAAATCACATATTCATTTATTTTGTATGAGCCATATCACTTGTTGCTACCACATGTCATTTCTATATTGGATATTTCCCCCCTACCCTTTCTCCACTTTCAGAACAACATTTTCCCCCTCTCTCTATTTTTTATTTTCAAAATTTCAAAACCTTGAAGTAGAAGGAAAGCTATTTTTAGATTCACGTTTTTGTTCTTCATCTCTAAATATCAACCCTTTTTTTTGTCATAGAACGAGAATATAATACACAGAGATCCAGACATCCCAAAGCTGAATATTGTGAAGTCGAACGATAATGAAGTCTTGACGGTGGATGATTTCGTGGCTGATCCTCGCGACGAACGAAACCGAAAGGATCTTCGGTTTAAGGTTTGATTATATTTTTATTTTCTCTATGTTCTACTTTCTAATCTTTTTCTCTTCTCCTTCTTTGTTTTTTAATAGATTTTGATGCATCTCATGTGTCCTTTTTTCCCGATCTGGAAATAAGAAAAGAGAAACACCTCAATGTTGATGCAAGAAAAACAAAACTAATAGGAGAAGCATTAGGAAAACGAGACTTGCTTCTCTTTATCTCTGGTAAATACAATTGCTATGATAATGAAAAATGAGATTGAAATTTGATTCTTTGTATAGATTTTGGCAATTCTGTTTACTTGTTTGTGTAATATAGATATTGCATTGTTGTGTTTGTTGACATTAGTGTTTGTTGACATTAGATATTAAAGGGATTCAATTTATGTTAGCTTATTAGATTTTGCAAGTTTCTGTAACAACATCCGAAGCAATGTGCGGATGCACGAAAAATGGGTGAATGGAAAAGTGTTATCGGGAGAGTAGATGACGTTGTTGCGACCGAAGCTGATTTCTGTCCACATGTAGTTCTTTAAGGTTCTTCAATGATGTTGTGCTCATGGTTCTGTTTTGTGAGAATCGTTTTGTTTCAAGTTCATGTTTTGTGTGAATCGTTTTGTGCTATATTGATAAGTTATAACCGTGCAAGTTCATGTTTTTTCTTTGAAAGTTTTGAATCTTTTTGTTTTGTGCTCATGTTTTTTCTATGAAAGTTAGAAACTTCAACGTTCATGCAAATCGTTTTGCCTATTTTTTCCATCATGTTGTGGATTTTTTTGTGAAACACATTACCCTCTTCATATGTTGTCTTACACATGTTATTTTACATTTGTCACTTTTTAGATCACCATGTCCAGAACACCCATTATGATTGCTGACTTGAAGATTGATAACACTGTATGAAAGTTTGCCATTCGTGTCGTTGATATGTGGATTGTTAAGGAGCGTAATGGACAACAACACTTTGAATGTGTAATCCAAGATAACAAGGTATTCATTCTTGTTGTCACTATGTTACCCTTTTTCAATGCTCTTAAAATATATGCTAATCGTTATTTCAATCATAGTGCGATAACATGTTGTTATAACAAACTATTCATTTCAGCTTGATACATGGAACTGGAACTGATTGATACATGTTTGAATTCTCTTTTTATTCACTGAACATAAATGATCAACACTTAATAGTGTTATAATTTAGACTGTTTTCACTGAATTTAGACTGATCCGCACATAAACCACTTGTTTCAAGGGTTGTTTTTACTGACTTTTATTATTGGTTTTTAAATGGAAAGGTTATAAGTCGGCATACTTTGAAAACACTTATGACATTCTATGTTTAACACATTCCAGCATTTCATGGGGCTGTAACATTAACCTTCTCCTGAATATTGTTTCATTTTTTTGTTTGGTATGTCTCTAATTATTGGTTTTTTAATGGGAAACTTATAAGTCCTTATGGTTTTTCATGGTGTTGTAACGTTTCAAGCTGAATTAGCAAAGTACCTACATTTAACGATTACTATTTCTTGTTTGCGTACTATATCCCAAATGCAATGAAGATCATCTGCAAATCTACCCAGCACACCTCGACAAACTTTTAGGCAAAGAATTTGCTTTGAATGTGAAGTTTCAACTAAGCTTTAAGCAGTCATCGGTTGAGAAGACATTGGAATGGATTTGTTTCAAATGTGTTGAATTTTTAGGTGCCATTTTAAAGTATCTTGTACTTAAAATTCTCTGCAGCATGAATTAATAGTTTGATAATCATTACATATCTTAAAACATTAGAAGTTGTTGGGTGGATTATTGGTAATTATTTGATAACATTGTTTATGTGACAGTCTAATTTGTCTGTCAACATTTCAATTAATGTTTCCTTTAACTTGCAGGCTCAGCATCAGGATCACGTGATATGTCAGAAGAAAGAAGTTCAAGCTTTTTGTTTTTTCATTGAGGTTTGCAATTTTAAACTTCATTTGGTCATTTCATTTTTTATATAATGTGTATGTATGATTCATCTAATATAGATTCCATTGGCTTGTATATGCAATGGTAAACAAATGTGAGTTGATTCAAATGTTTAGATTTGAAGATAATATGGTTTTCAGTTCCAAGGATAGTACAATTATAAATGAGGATATTGATAGAATTAATATCAAAGGAGAATAGGCAACTGCGGAGCTTGATGCCAGGATGAAGAAATTTACTGAAGATGCGATCAAATTAAAGATGGATGACAATATGCAATTCGTCACTGCATTTTAGCCTTTAAAACAATAGTGGTTTGATGCTAAAAAGTTTTATACTTGCAGTTGTTATTTAATTATAGGCTTAATGACACTTTTGGTCCCTATGTTTTGGCCAACTCACGAAATTGGATCCCCTATGGTTTAAAATTGAACGAATTAGTCCCTATGGTTTAATGTTTTGTGCAATTTTAGTCCCACATCCCAATTTTGATCCAACTGTTCGTGCGCTGTTAATGTACGGTCATGTACTATTCATGTACGGACATGCACTGTTCATGTACGGTCATGCACTATTCATGTACGTTTTTGGATCAAAATTGGGATGGAGGACCAAATTGTTTAAAAAAAACAGAGGGACAAAAATCGTAAAAACCCAAAAACAGGGGGACCAAAAGTGTCATTAAGCCTTAATTATAAGTTACTAATTACCTCTACTTTTCAAGTTCAACTTCAATAATTGATCTCTTTTCAAAAAAGAAGAAATATTTTTTGTTTTCTTATCTCTTTTTCCATATATATGTCTATGATTTTCCTGTTCTTGGAAAATTGTCAATTTGGTGTGTTTTTTCTTTTTTTTTTAATAACTGAAATCTTACTTTATGATAATTAGATAGATTAATCCCAATGACTTTAACTTGTAGTAACTAATAAGTTGAAGATTGGATCGAAATCCTCAAGCTTAAAAAGTAAATTTATATGTTGTAGGAATAATTTAAGTATTGTTTAATGTTTATTCTTAAAATTAAGGTCTTAGTTAATTTCATATTTTTCTTCTATATAATACAGTTATGAGTAATTCTGACATCAATGTAAGACATAAAAATGTTTTTTATGACTAAAAGTTAACTCAACTACTTGTATTTGCAGAAGAAAAATATGACTGAAAGTTAACTCAACTACTTGTAAGGCATAACAATGTTTTTTATGACTGGAAGTTTTTTTATGAATGAATGTTCTTTATGTTGATTTCAATTTGTATCCTGTCATGCCAATGCAGTGAAGAAATTGCGAAGAAATCGGTTGGAAAGGCACTAGAATGATTTAAAAAGTGAGTGAGTCATGTCATTTGTTTATTAGATTTACATGTAATATAATTCTTTAAAACAAATTGTTCATTGATGATTCTGCATACGGTTGCCACATGAACACTACACACCACACTAGGGAGCTACTGCCTTTGGATGAAAACAGTGAAGAAGAATCTGGTAAGAAACAATTTTAGTCTTTTAATCTCACTTGGTAGGGAAACTATAAGCAAAACATTATCAACAATTTGCTTTCCAAGTATATAGCTTTATGTGACAAAGTGAGGAAATTAATTAGTTTTTGAGTTTCTCTAAGGGTGTGTTTGGTTGGGGGTAGATGGAGGGGAGGGGAGGGGAGGGGAGGGAATATTTAATAGTTTTTGTGTTTGGTTCAAAATTTAAGAGGGGGAGGGGAGGTAGATGGAGGGGACCAAAATCCCTCCTGACTCACTTTTTGCTTCCCCCAATTTGGGGGGATTTGGAGGGGAGGTGAGGGGATTCACTTTAATCATAGTTATATTTACATTTTTATCCTTATTATTTATTTAAATATAAATTTAACTTATTAAAAATGTTAAATGTTATATTTTGAACAAATTTTATCTTTCTTTTATATTTCTTATACTTTTTATATATTCATATTATTATTATTATTATTATTATTATTATTATTATTATTATTATATGTGTTTAAATCTTTTTATTTTATTTATTATATTTTATTGTTACTTTTTAATTATTGTAATGTTCTTGTTTATAATAATTTTTATTAGATTTTATTATATTTGATAATTTTCATAAAATTATATATTATAATCGTTATAATTTTTATAAAATTTTTTAAGATACTCTCTGATTGAATACTTTATATTTCGTCAATGAATTTATGTTTGAATTATAAATGATAAATATCATGAGTCTTATGATAAAATTAGAAGGATAAAAATGTAAATTAGTTTTAAAATATCTCCCCTCCCCTTGTGAACCAAACATATTTGTAAGTAAAATATCTCCCCTCCCCTCCCCTTTCCTATTTTGAACCAAACATATATATATTTAAAATCCCTCCCCTCCCTTCCCTTCCCCTCCCCTCCCCTTGATAAAAATCCCTCCCCTCCCCTCCCCTCGATTGAACCAAACGGACCCTAAGCTAACAAACTCAATTACTTAAAAGAATAATTTCTATATCATATTGTAGATTTCAGCTGAAACATTTGAGGTTGAGAAATTTGATGAACCAATGCAAAATCTCACTATATATGACTGTAGAGGACAGTAGCTCCATATTCGATATCACTTTTCAACTTTTTTGGGGTCAATTTCAGTTGCAGTCTGTACATGAACAAGAAGAACCATATCAGAGGGCTATTATTACTCCACCAATCAAATTGAACAACTTTGGAAAGACTAGAAATTTTGAAAATTCTGTCAGACGTCAGTTGGTAATATTCCGGTCTTTATTTCTTGCTCGATTTGTTTATATGTATTCATGATTACGTTTTTTTATATAAGAAAATTTTAATTAAAAAGGCATAAGTTCTGATGATAAGGGATTTTGCAGGCTAAAGGACTGATATAAGAATATTAACCAAAATATAATAGTGTGAGGGTGGTTTATAGAGAACGGAAAAAGTATTTAGATGAAATTGATTGGAATATGCTTGATGTACCACCTACAGGATCCTACAAGGCAAATTTCTGTTCTTTTGCAAATATTGTTTACTATTGTTTGTAATCTATAAAAGATTAAGATATTAGTTGAATAAAAATGAAGAGTTAATAGTTTTTATGTCAATGAGGACTCTTGACAAAATTATTTTATGCTTATAATTTTTAAATGCAGTCCCTGGATCAGAAATCCATACGAGGATTCTGTACAAAAGAATGCGTTTCCAAGATTATCACTTGATGCACTTTTGTCAAAGGTGCACAACTTTTTTTATCTTTCTCTCCACTCCCTATTAAATTTTGTTAAGCAATGTTTTGTAGAGACTGATGGGTTTCTACATACAGTTTTATCACTCAATTTGGATAATGTTTTGAGATTCAAGGTTTCCTCAATTTTACATGATATATGACTTTATGTCTGGTCTGTGTATTTTTTCGGTGCATATAACATTAAATTTACATCACCATTGAGTTGTTCTTAATATATATAATATATGTTTTTTGAACAGTGGGCACTCATGACACTGTTAAACCCAACCTTTAGCGTGGATAACTTAATATACCTTGGTTATCCTGGTGATCCATTATCTGCCGTCCGTGTGACTAGGAAGCGTCACGTTGATCGTAAAAGACAACTTTCAGAAAGAAATGTATTGCAGTGCTTCATTTTTGGGCCTAGGAATGCTGGAAAATCTGCATTATTGAATTCTTTCATTGGAATGTATGTTGTTGTGTTACCTTGAAGATTCATGTACATAGCTTTCATTGGAAGGAACTTGGTTAACTATTACTGTCTTTTTTGTGAATAAGGATCAACAAATGACTCATTCTTAGGAAAATGTGTGCTTCTTAATGGTTTTATGGTTTAATGAAATGTTAAGATTTTGAAGTAGCTTCCAAAATAATTTTGAAACCTTTTGTTCCCCACTCTCGTAACACGCTGTCTGTTTTTCTTTCGATACATCTCATAAGTTATAATTCACTGAAAAAATCTTACAAATCTTCTGGTGCATATTACCTATCTATCTGCTGATGAATTGTTCCTACCAGGTGATTGCAATAGTGATGGCTTATGCAATCATGGACCTTCGCAGTTAGCACCATCACATTTATATTTAATTTCTTTGTGTACTATTACTGTTTATCCTTTCATTCTCTGCTAATCGATTTCTTCTACGGAGCTTTTGCATAGTCTTAAGTTTAATCCTTGAAGTGGAGTTGGTGTTGCATATGTTGACATTTGACATGTCTTCAATTTGAATTGTTTGTGCTATTTTCATTGTGCAGGTTTTGGCAATGGTTGCGGTAATATTTAAGAGTGCAGATGAGCACTCCTCATGATGTATGCAAAAAATCTCTCATTATACATGTGCTAAGCATTGAAGCTGTTATTTCTTAATTTTAGTTTTTTTACATTTTTAATGAATTTGGTACAGTTGATTCTTTCCTGATCATGTTAACCTATACTTAAAGTGTGATTTTGGAATTATGGTACATTGATGTTTGGCTTGGAATTATAGCTTCATTATTTGCAATTATGGCACTTAAACTGTGTTGGCCTACATAATTTGCATAAGCTGATTTGTATTGTGAAGATGTTGTGTGGAACTCTGCTTCTAGAGAGGTAAGTTGAGCCATATAGGACTGTAACATGGAGCTCAAATGTTTTATGCTTGAATGCTTTGGTGTGCCTAATACCAAATTTTCCTATTTGAAATGAGAAATATATGACCTATTCTTTTCATGATTAGAGTATTATTGTTTTATCAGTCATAGTGTATACTTGTCATAACTTATTGAAATTATGTGACCAAGTAAATTTTCCTTTCTCTTTCATGTGGCTCTTAATATTGTGTTGTTTACACTACATGTATAAAATGCATTATTGCTTGGTCGCCTGATAGTAAACAAGTAACTACTAGATCACTTGATACATGTGTCGTTATATATGAAATTGGACATCAATCATTAAGTTGTAGAACCAAAAAATGTGCTCATTTAGGTGGAATCTATGGGTTCACTTTTATTAAGAATATAAGAGTTGTCAGTTCTGGGAAAGATAGGTGCATTAGTGTTTGAAATTTGAATTCAAATTAAACCAACATCTAAATCTGCCAATGCATTTTGCAGGTATGGTAAGAAGTTGTGCAACATTACATGATGACTATCTTTGTTGTTCAATTTTCTCCAAGCAGTGGCATTTTATAAAGCAGTTGAGATAAGTGACAAGATTCAAGCAGTGGCAAAATAGTCAAAATACAACTTATCTTCCTAGGTGACAAGATTCACTTATTGAAATTTAAATTAATTAAATTTCTTTAGTAGGAAAAATAGTCAAAATACCACTACTTGAGATTTCAATAGTCAAGATTCACTTATTATCTTCTTGTACATAAAATCAAAATATAAAACATCTTAGAAAACTTCAAAATAAAAGGCTAATGGTTGAAATAAAACACAACACTGATGTGAAACTGTATGTGAATTATGCCTCATATAAATAGTATTCAAGTATAATTGAATGTAGGTGCCAATGTGTTCACTCCAAGAATCCAGTATCATCTCCACAGAGAATTTGGCAAACAATGAAGTGGGAAATTAATGCTTGATTCAGCTGACATGATTTAATAACTCATGATCCATTTCCTCACTACCATGTCCATTGTTTAAACAATCACGTTCCAATCTAACATTCTCATTTCCAGCTATCATTGCATAAATGCATCTGCCAAGTATTACATGGTTAGATAGAGAGAGAAAAATGATACCAAATATTATACTGTGGAATCAAAACCCTAATAAATAGATTATTTCCAACTACCATATAATACTAGATAGATAGTGGTGAATCCAATTACACTTGCCAAATTATAAGCATGCAAAAATAAGTTTCAACACTTCAAATTTCCAGAGTTTTTTTTCAAATTTTAATATTAAAAAAAACTTTAACAAAAAAATAAAATATTTAAAACTACATTTTGGAAAATTTTATTTATATTTGATTTTGAAGTGTTTTAAAAAAAATGTAATTATTTTTCCAAAAATATTTCATATTAAAAATTATTTATTAAAAAAAACTAAAACAAATGTGCCTTTTATATATTTTTTTAAATCAATTTAAGACCTTTTATATTTTTTTAAATCAATTTAAGAAAGATTTATATTTAAATTAGGATTCAATACATTTGAATGTTTGTTGAAGACAATTCTCGATCAAAAGAGTTAAAGACAAATTATGACACATAGTATATTTTAATATTTAAATGAATATATTTAATTGTGTAAAATTAAATATTTTATATTAATAAAATACTCCCTCGGTCCCAAAATATAAGAGAAAAAAAGTGTATAAGAGAAAAAATCAACTTTCATCATTTTAAAGGTAAAATAAAATGCAAGTTGCATTTAATTTGCTTTCTCTCTCATTTTTTCTATAAACAACAACCAATTAGAATTGTTTTTACATATTTCGAAATAAATTTTTTCAACAAAATCTTAGTCAAACTATTATGTTTTTTACTTTTCTTAATAAGTGTGTTTTTGAGTTTTTCTCTTATATTTTGGGATGGAGGGAGTATATGAGTATCACATTAATATATGTATTTAAATTAGTACTCATAATTATTTATAATATCAAATTATTTAATTTTTTATAATATCAAATGTTTATAATTAAATCTCATTGATTGATGTTTATATTAGCACATAAATATTTTAATAAAATGTTTTATTTTACGAATCATTATCATATAATATTTATTTTATATTAGTTAATAGTTCTTTATTTAGGAGACAAAATTCTTATTTTTAAATAATAAAACTTTCTTTAATTTTTCCATCTCAAGTTTTTCCGTATGGGAACACGGGTATCTTACAAGTTATATTAAAGAGATGTTGCAAACTAATGTGGTTTAAGCCAAACAGATATATTTAAATATTTGAATGAATTAATTTCAAAATATTTCTAAATAAACTTAATTAAATTTATCAATCAATTAATAATTAGTTATTAAAAAAATATTAATTAATAAATTATCTTAGTAATCAATACCATGTCATTAAAAAATAATAAAAAATATTAATTTATTTAGTTAAAAAGTTTTAAAAATGAATTATCTTAGTGAGCTGTCATTAAAAAATAATTTTATATTCAATCATCATTAACACTAATGAAAAATGAAAAATAATTTTATATTCAATCATCATTAACGCTAATGCAAAATGAAAAATTGGAGGGGACCATCAAAATTTAAAATTAAAAAACATCAAATTAGGAGATAAAAATGCATTTAAGCGTATTAAATTCTTTTCAGATACAACTAAGGAAGATAAAAATGCATTTAAGCGTATTAAATTCTTTTTAGATATAACTTTATCATTCATTGAAGTCTTTATCAGTTTGGAGAATTAATTTCTGCATTAAAAATAACAGTTAATAATTAAAATGGTTTCAATTTAATTAAAAATTAATATAAAATTCATTTGCATTCATAAATTGATTTATAAATAATTTTTATCTATAAATAGATTATGTTTTAAATTCTTAGAGAACTAATTTAATTTAAAAGTTAATATTTTAAAATAAATATATTTTTTAAAGTTTTTTTGGATAAAAAAGTCAATTTTTAATTTTCAGAAAAAAAATTATTAATAATTATTTTTGAAAAAATTAAATCTTTGCAAAATTTTTTTTGAAAATTGTATTTATTGGAAAATATTAATTTTCTCTTTTTTTTTTTCATTTAGAAAAAAACTTATTTTTAAATAATTTGTTTCGTGTTTTTTATTTACAAAAAAAATTAAAAAATTTATATTTTTTTATTTTTTACTTTCAAAAAATTGTATTTTTACAAAGAAAAATTCATAAAAAAAGTTGTAATAATAATTATTAGTTAAAAATTATTTTTAATTATCCCTTAAATTTTTTTATTTAAAAAATAATAGATAAAACAAATTAGTTAAACTCTTTAAACTATTTTTTAAATTAGTTAAGTTCATTAATTATTTAAATAGTCCTATGTAAACAAAACAGAAAGGACATATGACATTGCATATTAGTTTTCTCATTTTCTTTTTATATACTCTCTCCGTAGTGAGTAATCTATTTAAAATAAAAAAGTGTTTTAAAATAAATTATCCATTTTAATTACTAATTCATTTTTTCAATTTATTATTTAATTATTATTACTTTTAATATTCACAATATTTGATTAAGAATATTTTATTAAAAATATTATTTTATATTTTTAACTAGCGGGATACCCGTGCCTTCGCACGGGTACCCGTCGGTGACGCGCATTTGTCTACATTTAAAAATTTGTCAAAAAATATTAATAAAAATTAGTAAATATAATTTATATTTTAAAAAAATAAAATCAATACCCGCGGACATCGATTGATATTTTTTATAAAAATATTTTTGTAATAATTTAATTTTAAAAAATATCAAATAATAAAAGACTTTATAAAACAATTGTTTTCTTAAAAATTGCATATGGTTAGGTTTTATATAGCAATTTCTTAAAATTTGGTCCATGGTTAAGTTGAAAACATTGTTGATCCATGGTTAGAATATTACTTATTCAAAGAAAAGCATGAAAAATAACTTTCTTAATAAACAGGTATACTATTTTTGTAGTTACTAAGCATGAGGTGTATCAATGCATCATTTTAAAGTAGCACTTAAATACAGACAAATTATAACACGGTGAATAAATACTTGAAGTTTCTAAATTGCAGACAAAGCCAAGGTGCAATGTTTTTTCTTCTCCAAAAAATCCACACAACTTCAAAGCAGTCCTCCTAACATCATCATCACTCACATCATACACAACAAAGTGCAGTAATTGAATAATGGCCTTGTTGTTTGCTGTTCCACTATAGGCCAAAGTGCAGTAATTGATGAATGGCAATGCAGCTGGCCAAGCCAGTGCAGATAAAAGTGCACTGAAGACAGTTAGCATTGCCCCTTGCCTCATCAACTCCATCGCAAGTCCTAACGCATAACAAAAATATTGATATCATACACGAGTTTACTTATAGTCCTAAGAGTGTACAAGTAGTCCTATTTTTCTGAAAAATATGTTAATAGAAAAATCTATTCAAATCACCTAAGCATGCACTTAATTAGGAATAGAAACAATTGTGGCAACTGTCATGTGATGTGAGTTCAACCTTTCTTTGTTTGGATTAGTTGAGATGGTGCGTCGCGATCATACATAAAAGGTCTAATGCAAACTATAAATTCGAAGTCATGATAAGGTTTTGGGTAGTTCAATAGATGAAAGTCATGAAACATTATCAATGAAAATATGAAATATCATTTACTATTGCAGCATCAGAGTGCCCCGTATTTTGCAAAAAAAGTAAATAATGTTATGTATATTTTACAAAACAATCGCAAATCCGTAAAAGATGATGATACCATACATAAGCATATACTTCAACAAAAAAAACCCTAAAAGAATGTACTACTGATAAGGCCGTACCTCTTCAAAAGATGGCGCCATCATAAATACTCCATGGTGAAACCAGACTTATGAATACAAGTCACTAAAGATAACGATCTTGATTTTCAAGTTGTACATATAAACGTTTGTCTTTCATCAAAGCTCTATCGACACAAGTACAACTTATATAATTGGTTTAATTCATTATTTTCATATTTCATATGTCAAGGCTCATATATTTGATGTTTTAGCAGCAAGATATATAAGAGTTCTCTTGTGGTAGGTGGTGCGTAGCTTCTTGTATTTCTGCAAAAAAGCTGCAAGGTCAATTTCTTTGGCAAGGAGCTGTTGGTGCAGGTTTTCAGACTCCTCGTCTGTCTGGTTCACAGACTCTACAAAATTACAAGTTAGTCATATACGACTTAGCTGTATTCGCAATAGTGAAATATTGTTACCACCATAATTATTGAAGCAAAGTGTATGTTAAAGTCATACCTTGAATCCTTTGGAGAAGGCATGCAGGGGAATTCAACTTTAGCATTTCTTCTTTCTGCTTCTCAAGCTCATTCAGTTTCTCACTGGCAGTAGCTAACTCAGTTGTTCGAATAATTCTACACTGTTTCCATAAAAGGACAGAAAAAAATTCAAAATCAGCATAAGATTTTGGATATTAAATATTAACTCCCACAGGTAGTGATCTTCTACATTCACGCTGTCTGTCAGCAGGCGGGCACCATCCAATCATGATTAACAAATTTCAAGCGAGTTATTCATATATTTGAAACCCAACAACCTGCTGACAACGTGAATGCAGATGATCGTGATCTTACCTGATTCCGAAGTTCCATGATACGAGGTTCATTTTGTAGATTTTCCTCCGCATTAGAGACAAAAGTTTGAGAAGTTCAACAATACTTAACTGATGGCAAACCATTTAATACCAGAACTGCAAATAAATGAAATTCAATCACTCACCTGCAAGCTGCAAATTCTCCTTGCTAAGCTCATCTTTCATCTGACCATAACAATAGACCATAAAATAGTTAAAATACAAGATACAACTTCCACCATATTAACAAAGTAAAGACACAGCTGAAAAACTTGGAGCATAAGAATAATACAGCAGTAACAATATTGTCAGCACATTAGTATGAGACCAATAGTGAAGTTGAGCAGAGTCGGTCACTTGTAAAAGTTTTAGTAGTGTGATTAAATTGCATTCCAATTGTCGGCTGATAAATGTCATACTGCCATTCTAGAATGCTACTATTGGATCTTTCAGTGGACAACTATTTGTTAGGACCCAAGTTTGTTATCATAGTAAGATGCATAAATGGATACAAGAGGAGATATGAGGAGTTAGTAAAGGTCAACTGAGAAATGATAAAAGGAAAGAGAAGATTCTGCACGTCTTATATTTTCATCTGTTATTGTATTCCATTGACACGGATTCAGTGATAGAAATTTCCTAACAATACACATCATTCTTCTTTCTACAACTATAACAACAACCAAAGCATTCTCCAACACTGTGGAGTGGTTGGGTACATGGAACAAATGATGCTTTGATGTCCTGTCCTGCCATAATATCTCTTAATAATTTGACCTATAGTTTTCCTTCATTACTTCTAAATAGGGATTATCCTCCATTCTACAACTCTCCAAGTTAGTGCTTCTATGGGCCAGCAACACACGTGTCCAAACCACCGAAAACAATAGTTTACCATCTGTTTTTACAACAGGAGCTACTTATATTATTTCTCAAGTGATAAAATTTCTAATCTTATCTTATCTTGTATGATCCCAATCCATGGTAACATTCTCATCTCAACAGAACTAAGATAAGTCTAACAAAATAAAAAGGGTTTGAGTTTGACAAAATCAAAACTGTGATCAAGAAGAGATCGGAAGGCAGAATCTTGTCGCATTGTCATAAAGGAACACAAAGAAGTCCATGAGCATTGCAGGCCTGCAGTTATGTTAAAATGTGTAAAGAACTTTTTTGAGTTGAAAGGATAACAGTAGCTAGTTTAGAGGTATCATATAAATTGACAGATAACACCTACAACGCTATGTGTATTTCAAACTCGTCTCAATCAAAATTCACGCTGTAATGAATGCAACGTGCGTTGCAGCAACCGCAATGACCGCAATCGCAACACCCTATTCTACAACTGCAGATACAATTACAGTTACAACCCTCTAATTCTCTATAGAATATGTTGGACATTATAAACACTGACATTAGATTTTAAAGCAATACAAATATTTGAATCAGAGCAGAACATGTAAATGATACTTACAGAACTTACTAAGTTTGTTCATTAATTTTCGTAATCATCGAACAATCTTGTCCAGGCAAAAAAACCTGTCCACAATTCTTTGTATGTCTGTGTCAAAGCAAATGGAAAATATTCTGAGTGAGCTTACATTGTGTTCATTGACACAAGTATAAACAATGTATAATAACATGTCGTATGTTTAAAATTTTTAATGAAAAGTTAAAAAACCCTTAAGATCATATGCTTAACATCTTGATCTCATTCCAATTTGCTGCATTGGTGGAAGTGACAACAGATTCTGCAGTGCCATCATTGGAATTAGGATGGAAATGTTGGAAGTGTTAAAGATAGAACATTGCAACAGAATTTGAATAATTTAGATGTTGCATCATTTAAAATTACAAACCTAGTACCACCCCTTATATGGAGAGGAAACAATCAGAGACTTTAGCATGAGTATGGGCACTTAAACACTACAATATATTACTAAGGTAACAATCTTACCAAGTAACCAAAATCTGAAAACAAAGAATGGATAGAAAACAGATCCCCAAGAAACCATTAGACAGAATGCCACTGATGCTAATTGATAAAGTTCATTGGTATGCACAAGAAAAGAAGGTTACGAAGTACCACAGAAACAAACATCCAACAACAGATCAAAAGTATGTGTTCACCTGAGATGAAAAGCTTATCATAAGCCGTCGAAAAAATATTTAACGGTGTCAATCAATTATAACTATTGGATCATACCATCCGGAGCACTCTGGTAATCATCATCACAGTCTGAATCAAACACTGTAGCTGAATCAAACCATCCCTCTTCAATAGTTCCTACTGCCACAAAACCAAAAGTTCATACAAAATTTAACTTGGATTTTCATCAAATAGATACTATACAGTAAAATATGAAAAAGCCAAAACACTTTTAAATAGTGATAGCTATTCACAATTGCATATACTTAGCCAAAACTTACTCCCTCCAGCATGTCAAGCTAGCCACCTCGCAGCTATTTTTGTAATGATAAAAACAGTGCCACAACTAACTCTGCAAACATAATAGTTTGATATGTTCAACAGTGTTGTATGGATTCAAGGGTTGATCAAGTAATAAAATTAAAAAGGAATGAAGGAATCTTAATGGTGATGGGAGAGTCAGTTATTTGTCCTAAAATACCTGAAGTAGATGGTGATGGTGATTGCGATAGAACGAAAGAACTGAGAAAGCAGAAAAGCTCAAAACTCCTTCAAAAGAGCATGACCAAATAGAATCACAAATTGGAATCTACATGTATTTAGTGTCATAAATATACACTTAACAAAAGAAAACATACATATATAGAAAACAAAATATCATATATTAATGTATGACTGAACTCACAAGATATGCGTTCTGAAATAATTATGAGTAACCCCTGACTTGAGGAACTGCACCAGATACTCACTGTGATCCTTTTCTGGATTATTTTCAAACATATAAATATAACTGCAATGAGAAATGAAAGGAAAATTAGAATATCTACTGATAATCATTATTTTTTAATATACTACATTATTTCTTAATTTACAAAAATGACAATTATAAATAGAAATATAAATGGTTGAATGAATATGAACAAACCACCATTGATGTTAAGGTCTCTAATTGTCCCTCCTGCAACACATTTCAATCTATAAAACACAACAACCATTTTCCAAATTTCAAAACCTAAACGGATCAAATAAAACAGAATAGAACTATTATTTATGAAAAGAACATGAATATGATTATTAACATCGTTTTCTTATACAAAAATCATTGAAAAAAACCTAAACTTAGGGTTTCACCACAAATCTATCATTGTCACCACAGATTTATCATTGTCAAACCTCCCACTGTCGTAAAACGCATTCGAAATATTCAAAACTCAGTGCATCAGATCCATACCTCAAGTCCCCTTTTTGACCAAGATCCACCACAAATCTACCACCGCGATATCGCTAAACGCCGTAAAATCGACAAAAACGCCGCCGCCATCATCCCTCATTCCTGCAACACCAACAATCTGAAATCAAAACAAAAGAGCATAAACCCTAAAAAAAGTTAAAAACTTATACTTGACCTTAATCGGTGTCAGATGCTTCGGATAGTTTCAATGGCTTCGATTAGGGATTCGTTAGCAAAGAAGAGGAAAAAGGAAGACGAAGAAAGAAGAAGAACGGGAAGAAGAAGATACAGAAGGAAGAAGAAAAGAGAGAGCGAAAGAGAGAGAGAGAGAGAGAGAGAGAGAGAGAGAAAAGACGAGAGAGAAAGAGGGTAGAAAAGAAGGGTTTTTTTAATTTTTCAAAGCAAAAAGAGTTAGTGTTCAATTAGGCTATCCACGTGGCAAGCTTAGGAGCCAAAGGGGCAGAATAGTCTTTTGTAGAACTTTTTATGTTCTTATATGGTAGATATGCATGAAATGTTCAGCTAAATTATTCATTATAGAAAGGAGGCACTACGCCAAACAAGGGAAAAGAGGGCGCTTTTTTTTGGCCTATGACAGCGCTTAAAAGCGCTGTCTAAGCCAGCGCTATCGTAGGTAAAGACATCGCTTTTTTATTTATGAAAAAGCGCTCTCTAAAACGGGACGTTAGACAGCGCTTTGAAAAAGCGCTGTCTAAAGTATACGTTAAAAATTTAAATTTTTTTATAAACTTTAGAAAGCGCTTTTTCCTTCAAAAGCGCTCTCTAAAGGTGCTTTTAGACAGCGCTTTAGAAAGCGCTGTCTAATGTATACATATATTATTTTTTTATATACTTTTAGAGAGCGATTTTTCATTAAAAGCGCTCTCTAAAGCTGGACTTTAGACAGCGCTTTCAAAAGCGTTGTCTAATGTATAACCTTAGACAGCGCTTTTTTTATTAAAAGTGCTGTCTTTTGTCTACGTAAAATTTTGAAGATTTTTTTTAAAAATCCCATTTTAACCATTTTTTTAATGCAGAAACCTATATAATTCACATTTCGATAAACCTGTATAATTCACATTTCAATAAACCAGTATGGATATGCATTTCCATCAACAAATTCTATTTCAAAACTAGAATTTACATTAACTAGAAACCAGTATAGAATTTACCATTTCCATCAATAAACCAGTATAGAATTTACCATATCCATTAATAAACCAGTATAGAATTTACATTTCAATAAACTAGAATTTACATTCACAAAACTATACAATCAAGAAAGAATTCTTCTTGCAATAAAAAATTTGCACAATTCCTTCTTAGTATCTTGCAATTGTTTCCTCGTGTAATAAGGACATGCCATATCATCAAAATACTACATAACAAAACAAAATACGCATTATTTAATTAAAAGTAATAAATTATATATATGACATATCCGATAAATATTAAAATAAATCCTAAGTTATAAAACCATGCATACCGTGATAGAAATCACCAATTGTCCCATTTGAAGGAATCTCCACTTTGACCCATGTAATATTGGTTGCTCTAGCCCGTGCTACTCGTGCGTATCTTCCTGGTTACTAGACATTTGACCTGTAAGAAAGAAAAAAACAGAAATTAAATGACAAATATAAAAATCCATAATCCTAATCTATTGAATGATATAAGCTATAATTTTACAACTAGTACCTTTTTCACTAACGTCTCTTTCTTTTCTTGTTTGGAGTATGTTCTACCCGTCTCTTAACAACACGGACGGTTGGATTGATCCAAATACCCTCATTATGATCATTTCTAGTATATGATTCATTCGCTATAATATTTTCATCTTGATCATTTCTAGTAAATGATTCAATATCAACATCAATATCACCTTTATCTCCAACGTTTTCATCAATTACTTTGTTAGATAAAAGCACTATAGACCATTTTGTACTTGTCAAATCAGTGACATACAACACTTGTTTAGGTTGAGAGGCTAGAATAAAAGGCTCATCTTTGTACCCCACCCTATTAAGATCCACTTGCAAAAATCCTGACTTATCCATTCGTACGCCATTATTATTTTCAACCCACTTGCAACGAAATATAGGAATCTGAAACTTCTCATAATCAAACACCCAAATGCGCTCGATAACCCCAAAATATGACAGATTTGCAAATTTGGGGTTTAAGTCTTTCACACTTGAAATGTGCATTGCTTCAGCTACAACAGTGACACCACTATTTTGCATAGTACTTTTATCATCTTGTTCTTTGGTATAAAATGTGTATCCATTAATTGCGTATGCGCTATAAGAAAACACGACCATACTTGGACCATATGCTAAACATCTCAACCTTTCTGTTATTGAATCGCGGTCTGAATAATACTTTGAATAAATATGATCCTTAAACCAAGGTATGAAACTTCGATTGTGCTCTCGTACTATCCAATTCTCATTTCTATTCGGATTTAAACCTCGGAGAACATCCTTGTGCATTTCAACATATGGCTCAACCTCATTCTCATTGTGCAGAACATACAAATGCACTTGATCCCGTTCGACCCTTGATACTGTCACAACTTCATTTCCAATTAACTTTTTTCCTTCTTTTTTTTCGACAATATGAGATTTGGGGAGTCCAGTTGATTGTACATTGGACAGATATTCAGTACAAAACTCAACCGCTTCTTCAACAATGTATCGTTCGGCAATACAACCCTCTGGTCGACTTCGGTTTTTCACATACCCTTTTAATATTTTCATATAACGTTCAGCAGGGTACATCCATCTCATATAAGCCGGTCCACACAATTGTATCTCTTTCACTAGATGAACAGCTAGATGAACCATTATGTCAAAAAACGAGGGAGGAAAATACATTTCAAGATCACACAAAGTAATAACTAGTTCTTTTTGCAATGTTGGTAAGATCGCAGGATCGATCACCTTACTGCAAATTGACTTGAAGAAAAAACACAATTTAGTTATTGCGCTTCTTACTTTTTCTGGCAGAATAGAACGTATACCTATTGGTAGAAAATGTTCCATTATAACATGGCAGTCATGCGTCTTTAAACTCTTTAACTTGAGGTCTTTCATAGACACAAGTCTTCTAATATCTGAAGAGTATCTTTCTGGAACTTTAACTTCACTTAGAAACTTACATAATACTTTTTTCTCCTTTCTAGATAGAGTATACGCAGCAGGTGGTAGATATGTTCGTTTTCCTTTCTTCAAGGGTCCTAATTCAGTTCTTATCCCCATATGTACCAAGTCCTTTCTTGCTTTAAGGCCATCCTTAGACTTTCCTGGTATATTGAGTAACGTACCAATAACACTGTCAAATACATTTTTTTCAATATGCATAACATCGAGAAAATTTCTTACATACAACGACTTCCAATATGGCAGGTCAAAAAAAATTGACCTCTTCTTCCACCCACTCTTGACAAGTGTATATGCAAAAGGCTTACCAAACTGAGTTGTCACATCTTTCACCTTTTCAAAAATTTGATCACCTGTCAATATAGTTGGAGCTCTACCATGTTCTGCCTCTCCATTGAATGCTTTTCTCCACCCACGATAGTGATGATTAGAATTTAAGAATCTACGATGACCGAGAAAGACATTCTTCTGACCAAACTCCAATCGCGTCCAATCTGTTTTATCTTCACAAATAGGACACGCACATTAACCTTTTATGCTGTACCCTGATAGATTTCCGTATGCTGGAAAATCATTAATTGTGCCAAACAACATCGCCCTCAAGTTGAAACTTTCTTTCCTATACCCATCATAAACCTCCACACCGTTCTCCCACCAAAATTTTAAATCTTCGATTAAGGGTGCCAAGTATACGTCTATGTCATTCCCTGGTTGTCTAGGTCCAGAAATTAACATAGATAACATCATGTACTTACGCTTCATACATATCCATGGAGGTAGATTATAAATCATTATGATCACAGGCCAAGTGCTATGTGAGATACTTTGAATACTGTGTGGGTTCATTCCATCAGTAGATAATGCCAAGCGAAGATTTCTTGCTTCTTTTCCAAATTCAGGATAATCATCATCAATTTTCATCCACTGTGGTGAATCTGCCGGATGTCGAAACTTTCCATCAATAATTCTTTCATCTGCATGCCAAGTCAAGTGTCTTGAATCGGTCTCACTACGAAACATGCGTCTAAATCTCGGAATTATAGGAAAATACCATAAGACTTTTGCTGGAGACAACTTTTTCTTATATCGAGAGACACCACATTTAGGACACTCATTTAACGATGCATACTCATTTCGAAACAATACGCAATCGTTTGGACAGGCATGTATCTTATCATAGCTCATGCCAATAGAGCACAACATCTTTTTGGCCTCATATGTTCGATTGGGAAGAACATTATCCTCTGGAAGCATATCTTTCATAAGGGCCAATAATTCTGTGAAACTTTTATCCGACCATCCATTGCCCGCCTTTAAGTTGTACAACTTTAATACCGCAGACAATCTTGTAAATTTGGTGCAACCATTATACAACGGTTTCTCTGCATCGCTTACCAACCTCTCAAACATTTTGGGATAATCCTTAAGATCTTCTTCAAGTGCTTCTGCAATCTCTTCGACTCGATCAGAATCGTATGTATCTGTGCCATTGTTGTATGAAGCGTAGGTCGTATTATCCCCCGATTCAACATTCCCGTTAATTTTCTCACCATGCAAATTCCAACATGTATAACTTCTATCAATTCCACTCCTCAATAAATGCGATGCCAACTGAACCGCGTCAGCCCGACTCCCAAAACAGTAACCCAAGCAAGGACATATCATTCGACTGGGGTCTTTGGCGTGCGCAACAACAAACTTAACGAATTCTGAAACCCCATTGTCGTACTCTTTCGACAATCGACTTGAAGACATCCATTTCTTATCCATAGTTATACTAATTAAACTAAACAAAAACAAAAAGAAAAAATGTTATACCTGTAGGGAAACGATCCGACTTTCACACTTTGAACACAAGTAACCCCTATACACGTATCATAAAATGAAATATCATTAATTGACCAATTATGAGTCATAACTTGATAAGTGGCAACATGTAATCACAAACAAGCAACAATTAGAGGTAAACACCTACATAAGTATAAAGTAGACAATAAACTTATAACAAAAAGTCACAAGTTCTAGAAAATAAAAGAAATGAACTTGGAAAAAAAGGATAGACCAAACACAACACAAATAGCGAAATACAATTTCAATCAATACTAGGTTGTTTATACTAATCAACTTTGCCAAATATATAGTAGAAAATATTTAATAGTCATGAAATAACCTTCACAATTTCAATAATAGTTGTGAAGATACTTTAATATTAGCTTCCTTATGAAAATACCTTCCACAAAACTAGGTTGTATCATGAATGCATAACACAATGAACATATTATAAAAAAAAAAATACTTTTTCGTAAAAATATACATGAAAAATAAAAGAAAAAAGATTTTGCAACAATAAAAGAGGAAACTTTTATCCTCATCGTGAAAACTTTTTCGTTTTCGTTTTCAGAGAAATGAATAGTAAAAGAGAAATGAATAATAAAAGAGAAATGAATAATAAAAGGGTACCTTATTCGTTTTCGTTTTCAGAACGATTTGAGAAATGAATAATAAAAGAGAAATGAACGATAAGAGAATAAGAACAACAACAACAACAACGTTTTCACGAACGGCAATGGCAATGGCAATGGCAAGAACGACGACAAGGGTTTAGACAAACGGGGTCGAGAGAGAAAATGAATAAAAGTGTCTCTGAAAATGTTTAAAATTGTTTTATATTTTAATTAGTAAAGGACTTTAGAGGGCGCTTTTCCTTAGAAAACGCTTTCTAAAGTGAAAATAATTAGAGGCCTATAAGAGCGCTTTATAAAAGCGCTTTCTAAGGTGGCCTTTAGACAACGCTTTTTAGAAGCACTCTCTAAAGTGACACATATAGCAGCGCTTTTTGGAAAGCGCTTTCTAAAGTGGTCTAAGGTGGCAGTCTTTTACAGCGCTTTTTAAAAGCGCTTTCTAAAGCCTTTCTTTTAATGCGCTTTTTTTTAGCGAAATTTTTTTATTCTTTTTAGCAGCGCTTTTTTATAGAAGCGCTGTCTTTTAAGTGCCGTCTAAGCACTTTTTTAGCGTAGTGAGGGAGTAGTGAAAATGTTTAATCTAAATTTGCACTAAAGTATATGTCTGTCTCTCCACAAGTAACAATTTACACTACAGTATATGTCTGTCTCTCCACAACTAACGTTGGCTTCAAAGGACATACATCTTTTCATATTACTGTTATTATAAGAAGAAATTAGAAAAAAATGTGAGAGGTTGTTTGTTGTAATGACATTAGGAATTTCTTGGTGCGATCAGCCTATTACATGGGATGATGATGTCAGAGAATGACATGCAACAGAAAATGAATACACCTTCCGGTCACTATTATAAACAAATTTATCTTTTTGTGGTACATTTGACTATTAATGTATCTAGTCTATATATGGACTAGATACATTAATAGTCAAATGTATCACAAAAAGATAAATTTGTTTATAATAGTGACAAAAGAGTATTCTGCAGTCAATATTAACGGCTACACACGGAAAACTTCTAGGGCGGATCAGCCTAGGTTGAATCTGGCAGAAAATTTCATTTCATTTTCTCTCTTATGCAATATTTAAAAATTAAGAGTATGCTAATTTTATTTTTAATTTTTAAAAAATTAATAAGATATTTGTGTCTATTCACCAATACTGATTTTTAATTTTGTTTGCACATTTGATTACAAAATAAGTTTATTAAAAAATAAAAAAATAAAATAAAAATAAAATTGAAGCACATCAAAGTAGCCTAATATTTTGTATTGTAAATACAAAAGAAATTGAAAAAAGAAGAAGTTAAAGATGTTAAAAATAATGTAATAAAATTATTATTATTATGACAAAATGTAGGAACTAATAAATTAACAGTTAAGAAGTAAAAATAAAATTGAAGATGACAAAACAATGTGAACATTTGAATAAAAGACAAAACGTGTATAAAAAAGCCTGTCCCATTCGTTGAAAAGAAATAGCAATGAAAAAAAAAAGAATGTTTAGAAAGAAAAACAATCTTAGTGGGTTATGTATTAAAATAAGTGAATTTGGCTCAATTATGATAAGGAATGAGGCTATATAAAGTTAGAGGTAGGGTTTTATTTTGACAATATTGAAGAAACATTGTGGTCCCCTCATATATGGTTGTTTTTTCTAGCAGTAGTGTCTTTATATAGTATAAAATCTTTGTACTAACATGCATATTATCCTTGTTTTTTTTTTTTTTGGAAAGCAAATGAAATTCATTCAAAAGATAGGTGTTCCTTAAACAGAACCTGCTACGAGCAGGAAAATCCAACCAAACTCCAACCTAAGCATTACATTAAAGAGGAAACAAATGAAAAGAAAAAAAGTTAGAGTTGGGAGAGGAATTCACCCTTAAGGAGGCCTGTTTTGTCTTTGCATGTCCACTATAGTTGCTTAAGATGGAAAATAATGTTTTGCATATATAATAAATTGATTCAATTGGTATGTAATCAATTTGGATTGACATGCAACAAATGCTATTGTAATGTGTTTGTAGTTCTTTTGAAATCTGAAGAAGAGATGGAAGAATTTTCGATGAACTATCATAATGAAGGAAGAATCACTACTACGTAAAACTCATTTAACAATGGTTGAAAAATACATATAATAACCCAGATCAAGACGTTGTTATATAGAGTGTTATGGTAAATGCGCTACTTATAATCACGACCCTGGGACTGTTGTTGTATTCTGAAAAGCGCATGGTATATCACAACGGTTATTCTTAACAACCGTTGTGATACATAAGGTAATGTGTTCGAAACCTATCATGAAATTAATTACATTAGATGACGGTTGTTGTAGACAACCGTCGTGGAAAGTACCCATAGTTTATTATATACGAATGTATATTGCTTGGTTACCATATACCTATTTAAAGAAATACAACCATTCAGATTGGAAAAGAAATATATAATCTGAAAATTAAAATATTTTTGAAAACCAACTTAAACACACCAATTTTTTTCGAATTGCATCCGTCTCATTCAGCACATTGTATGTTCTTTAACACATAATATACGATTCAATAGTCTGATTCCCTCTACTCATCGATATCTTTTATAATAGTTTACCTCATCATTGTCGCTTATCAACGCGATTATAAATTATATCAATGAATTAAAGCAAACAGACTATTAAACCATATATTATGTGTTAAGGAACATAAAATGTGCTGAATGAGACGAATGTGATTCGAAAAACATTGATTGATATAGGTTGGTTTTCAAATACATCTTAATTTTCAGAATATATGTTTTTATGTCAATATAAATGATTACATTTTCATTAAAAGGTAAGTGAAACAAACAATATACATAGTATATAATAAACTAAACTTCTCAACCTGCATAAGAATTTAAAGAACAAAACATTGCTAAGTCACAAGAATCCTCTATCTTGTGACTTAGCAATGTTTTGTTCTTGTTTTAAGAACATTTGTCAACAACAACATCATACAACAAAACAACATGCAACACACTAAAAAAAACATACATTATTTAAGCAACAAAACCCCAAGTGGGACTATAAAAAACCAACATACATTGAGTCAATAACGCACCTCTTATTGAAAATAATCGTGGACTGTAGCAAATCAAGATATATATCAAGTTCATCTAGTTTTTGATGCTCTGAAGAAGAAATATAAGGTGGATGAAGTTTATACAACAACTTCATACTTCTTATATTTTTCTTCATTGCTTCAAAAACCATATGAAATTTCACCATAGTATACGCTTGCTACCACCATCATCACCATGTATCTACAAGGAAACACAACAAAAATCAAACTTAACCCTAAAACATCATTAACATAATGTTTTCCACATCATCCTAAAACCAAAACCTAAAACAATAATGTTAGAAAGAAGAGAGCAGGAGAACATACCATCATCACCGCCGTAGAAGTTTGTGCCGAATGTTGCTCCCGTCAGATATTGGTTAAGATTCATGAGAGGAGAGGGTTGTGTTGGGTTTTATTTAGAGAGAAACGGCTGATATGAAGTAGGTCACATATAGTTTCGTTTATATATTAAAAACTATCACTTTTCGTTACGGTTGTTAACTACAACCGTAATTATAATTTATATTTTAAAATAATATCAAACTATATAACGACGGTTACATATAATAACCGTAGTGATATCCCTTATTTAAAAAAAAAAGGAACGCCTATCATATCAGTTATACTTACAACCGTTATTATACTATATACACATTTTAATTAAAAAATATAATATAAAGTTAGTGCTTGAGTTTAGAGATATCACCAATGTTTTGGTAGAACCGTGGTGACTTGTACGTAAATATGTAATTAGTTTAACACATATGTAAATATTTTTAATTAGAATAAGACACCAAAATGCAAGTTTCATATAAAGTAAAGTCCAACAAAATGCAAATTTATATTTAAATTAACAAAATTAAAATCTTGAATATTGAAGATAACAGAGACACTTTTAACTTTTAAATATTAAATCTAAATGCCCTAGCCGACATAAAATTACTCCAACCAAACAGTGCTTCGTCCTTATCATTTGAATCGAAAATAGTTATCCTTCTTCTCTTTCTTCACAGTTGCAAAATCATTTAAAATTTTATTTTTTTAATAATTCACATAAGTGACACAAGCCTATAACAACAGTCATTTAAACTAACCGTTGTAAAATAATATACATTTTATTTTTATTTAAAGGACTTAAGTAAAACACGCTTATTGTACTCTAAAAAAATGGAAAAAATAGTGTTGTTGAGAATCGAAGCTTGTCACACATCATTTATTACCACGGTTTTTAAAGACAACCGTCATTAAATCACTGTTCTTTTATCCAGGGCGTGAAAATTTAATTTATTACAACGGTGTATATTTCTTCTGTGGTGAACCTGGCGTTGTTGTTTACGCGTTTTGTAGTAGTGAATTTGATGATGAAAGCAGTTCATCAGAAGAAGAAGAATCAGAATATGAAGACTAATTCTATTGAGTTGTAATTTTTTGTGTCGAAGCAGTGTAGCTCGACAGAAATAAGGAGTAGTCGAATTGTTATAATGTGTGTGTGTGTGTCGAGTTGTAATAGTATGTCGAAGTGTCGAAGCAGGTTGCTTCACACAGGATTTTGACTTAGGTCTATTTTAGTAATGTTAGATGATTTGGGCTTTTATAGTTTTGAGCTTTAGGTTGGGATGCAGGCTAACCTAAATCTAGAAATAGGGAGAAACTCTTATTTTTGTAAGAACTCATAACAGAATTCACAATTTGGAGTTGCAAGTGAATATTGAAAGTTTCCACAGTTGGTGGGCAGAGAGAAACTCTGCAGATTTTTATCTTCTTCTCCAACGTTATTCTTTTCTCTTTTCAACCCTTTTCTTTTCACTGCCATTGTGTGATTGTTAACAATCTTGAGACCAAGATTTAATATAAGAATTATCAATAGGTTGTGGTTGATTTCCAACATCTGGTATCTAGAGCTCCAGTTGTGATTCAAGGAAGAAAACTGTGATGCCGATGAATCATCCAAACGGACACTTTTCGGCGAGCCTTCCGATTCTCAAGAAAGACAATTATGAGAATAGTTGCAAGCAGATTAAGGTGATTTTCTGTTATCAAGATCTTTGGGATTTTGTGAAGGAAGGAGTAACACCACTTGCAGAAGACGCAACCGATCAAGAAAAGGTTGCACACAAAGAATTGAAGAAGAGAGATTATAAAGCTCTCTTTATAATCCATCAATGTGTTGATCCAGATAATTTTGAAAAGGTTAGTGATGAAGAATCAGCAAAAAAAGCTTAGGAGATTCTTGAAAAATTGTTTCGAGGTGCAGAGAAGGTGAAATAGGTGAGGTTACAAACTCACAAAAGGACTTATGAATTTCTTTAGATGGAAGACAATGAAAGTATAACCGATTTCTTCACCAGAGTTACAAAGCTGGTGAATCAAATCAAGGTATGTGGAGAAGTGTTGACATCAAGATCACTTGTGTCAAATATCTTGAGGTCATTGGCTCCAAAACTCGACCACGTGGTAGTAGCCATAGAAGAGTCAAAAGACTTGTCAGTATTGACGAAGGAAGAGCTTCAAGGGACGCTTGAGTCTTATGAACAAAGGATGGCTGAAAGAGCTGCAGGAAAGTCGAAGAGTGATATGGCTTTGCAAGCGCATTCAGAAAAGGAAAGGAAAGGAAAATGAAGTTGGAATGGCAACAAAGGTAGAGGAGGATACACAAATTCGAATTGTCGAAATCGGCAGGAAGGAAACTGGTCGAATCAAAGAAAACCCTAGAACCAAGGAAACCAAAGAGGTGGTACTGCAGGTATAGGAAGAGGTGGTGGTCGAAAGCCTAACAAAAGTCACATTCAGTGTTTCAATTGTCAGAAGTATGGTCACTACTTTAGTGATTGTTTAGAAAAAAAGAAGAACCAAGAAACTGATGCAAAGCTGGCGAAACATGAAAAAGAAGAGATGTTGCTGATGGTCACAACAAGAGACGAAGAGAGATTCCAGGACCATTGGTACTTGGACTCAGGATGCTCACCACACATGACTAGAAGGAAATATTGGTTTGTCAACATGAATCCCTCGTCAAAGAACACGATGAAGTTTGCAAATGACAACACTTTAGCAGTTGAAGGTGTTGGTGATGTTCTGATCATGAGGAAAGGTGGCAAGAGGTCAACAATTTCCAATGTGTTATACATACCAGGCATGAAGAGTAATTTGCTCAATATAGGGCAGCTGGTCGAAAAGAAGTACAAGGTGTCAGTCGAAGACAGGATGATGAGAGTTCTCGACTCAGGTGGTAGGTTGATCTTGAAGGCTCCAATGTCTCAGAATAGGACCTTCAAGATTGAACTCAATGTGATGGAGCACAAGTGCCTAGCAACTACTGCCAGCAGAGATGAGTGGTTATGGAATTTTCGACCAGGCCATCTCAACTTCAATGACATCAGAGAGCTAAAGAGAAGAAATATGGCTTCAAGATTACCTGAAATCGACATTCCAAGTGAAGTCTGTGAAGAGTGTGTTCAGCCGAAATAACACAAGAATAACTTCAGCAAGGATGCAGGAAGAAAGTCAAAAGCAATTCTGGAAGTCATATACTCTGACTTATGTGGTTTAATCCATGTAGATTCGATTGCAGGCAACATATACTTTGTCACGTTCATAGATGATTACAGTCGAAAGCAGTGAACTTACCTCATCAAGAAGAAAAGTGATGTGATCGAGGTATTTTCCAGATTCAAATTTATGGCTGAAAGACAAAGTGGTCGAAAGCTGAGAATTCTGAGGACTAATGGTGGTAGAGAGTATGTGTCGAAAGAGTTCGATGCATTATGTGAAAAAGAAGGGATTGTGCATGAGGTGGTGCCACCCGACACTCCACAACAAAATGGAATTGTAGAAAGAAAGAACAGAACCATCATGAACATGGTGAGAAATATGTTGTATAGAAAGCATCTACCCAAAGAATTATGGGTAGAAGCGGTTTCGACAGCAACATACATATTAAGCAAATGTCCGACGAAGAAGCTTGAAGGAATCACACAAGAAGAATTTTGGTCTGGTGTCAAGCCTATCCTTAGTCACTTGAAGGTGTTTGGATCTATAGCACATAGACATGTGCCATATCAGTTGAGCAGGAAGCTTGATGACAAGTCGAATCAGATGATCTTGATAGGATATCATTCGACTGGGGGTTACAAGTTGTTCGACCCAGTGAATAAGCAGGTAGTGATCAGCAGGGACGTAATCATAGATAAGCTTAAAGAATGGGATTGGACTGAGAATGCCAAGAAGGATTCAGTGAGAATCTCTTGTGAAGAACCATCCACTGAAGTCAAAAGAAAAGTTCGACAGGAACAAGTCAGAGATGAAGCAGGCCCAAGCAGACCTCGACGAACAAGACACAGGCCAACAAGGTTAAAAGAATGTGTGATTACATTATATGATGTGGTCGATGAAGAGGGTGAGCTGGTACATTATGCTTTCTACGCATATGTCGAACCAGTTAATGTAGCTGAGGCATTGAATGATTCGAAGTGGATGAAAGCAATGAATGAGGAGTTAGAGTCCATCGAAGTCAACAACACTTGGTCACTTGTCGAATTTCCTCAAGGAAAGAAGGCAATTGACGTGAAGTTGGTTTACAAGGTGAAGGTGAATCCTAAAGGAGGAGTAACTCTACACAAGGCGAGACTTGTGGCAAAAGGATTTCTTCAGAAGGAAGGAACCGACTTTGACAAAGTGTTTGTACCTGTTGCTAGGATCGAAATAATCAGGTTGGTTGTTGGTATAACAAATATGAAAAATTGGCACACATGTCAGATGGACGTGAAATGTGCATTCCTTAATGGCCCCTTAGACGAAGAAGTTTATGTCGCACAACTAGCTGGGTATGTGAAACGAGGTGAAGAAAGAAAGGTGTACGGGCTACATAAAGCCATGTATGGACTTAAGCAAGCTCCAAGAGCTTGGAATAAGAAAATCGACAGCTTCTTAAGGGAGAAGGATTTGTAAAGTGTACGACTGAGCATGGAGTGTATGTAAGAAGAAGCAGTAGTGAATTGCTTATACTATGCCTCTATGTCGAGGACCTGTTGATAACAAGAAGTTGTAAGAAGGGGATCGAAGATTTCAAACATGACCTAAGTGAGGAGTTTGAAAGGTCAGACTTGGGAAATATCTCATATCTCCTTGGCATTGAATTCTACAAGACTAGTAGAGGTTTAATGATGCACCAAAGAAGATATGCAGGCGAAATACTAAAGAGATTTGAGATGCAAGATTTCAACCCAACTTCGACTCCAGCTGAAACCAGATTGCAACTGTCGAAGCAGTCAGATGAAGATGATGTCGACCTAACCCAATATAGAAGACTTATTGGGTCACTTAGATATCTTTGTCACACAAGGCCTGACTTAGCATACTGTGTGGGTATGGTAAGTAGATTCATGCTGAAGCCAAAGGTGTCACACCTAGCAGCAACGAAGAGGATACTGAGGTATCTGAAAGGGACTCTCGACTACGGCATTTTGTTTCCTACAGTTGATGAAGGAAAATAATGCAAGTTAGTGGGATACACTGACTCAAGTTGGTGTAGTGATGTTGAGGATCGAAAATCCACAGCTGGCTATATGTTTATGTTAGGTGGTGCACCAATTGCTTGGAGTTCGAGAAAGGAGCCAGTAGTGGCATTGTCATCATGCGAAACAGAGTACATAGCTGCTTCTCTTTGTGCATGTCAAGCAACATGGATGGTGAACCCGGTTGAAGAGATTACAGGGAAGAATCATGGAGTAATTACCATGAAAATAGACAGCATGTCAACTATCAACTTGGCGAATAATCCAATATCACACGGTCGAAGCAAGCACATTGAAATGAGGTTCCATTATCTTCGAGAGCAGATAGCAGAAGGGAATATGAACTTGGAACACTGCAGAACTGAGAGTCAGATTGCAGATATCATGACGAAGGGAGTGCAGGTTGAAGTTTTCAGAAGACTAAGAGCCATGATGAATGTAGATAGCATAGACATAATGAATTAGGTGGTGCGTTGAGTTGTAATTCCTTGTGTTGAAGCAATGTAGCTTGACAGAAACAAGGAGTAGTCGAATTATTATAATGTGTGTGTGTCGAGTTGTAATAGTGCGTCGAAGTGTCGAAGCAGGTTGCATCACACAGGATTTCGACTTAGGTTTATTTTAGTAATGTTAGATATTTTGGGCTTTGGCTTGGGATGCAGGCTAACCTAAATCTATAAATAGGGAGAAACCCTTATTTTTGTAAGAACTCATAACATAATTCACAGTTTGCAGTTGCAAGTGAATATTGAAAGTTTCCACAGTTGGTGGGCAGAGAGAAACTCTGCAGATTTTCATCTTCTTCTCCAACGTTATTCTTTTCTCTTTTCAACCCTTTTCTTTTCATTGCCATTGTGTGATTGTTAACAATCTTGAGATCAATATTAAATAGAAGGATTCTCCATAGGTTATGGTTGATTTCCAACAAATTCTACTAGGAGATCATTGTGAGCTATGCAATCAAGTTAGGGAAAAACATTCTGGTAAGATTTTATATGTAAATCTATAAATAGTGTGTAAATCTAAGAATTTTTTTCATGTTATAATGAGAAATTTTTTCATGTTCTAAGAAATTTATAAGTAGATCATTGTAGGTCATCATCATGTTGTAATGAGAAATTTTTTCATGTTTGATTACATCATTTTCCTAGGATAATCTCGAAGAGAAGTTTATATATGAACCAACGGGAGATCGAATTGGATGGTTCTAACACTGGTAGGAGATATCAATATGCGGTTCATTGGGCAAAAATGAATTGGTATGATAAGTGCATATGTTCTGAAAGACAGGAGAGATAGACGTGGATATGTTCTGGGATTTACCATTAAAAAAATGTGCAAATCAACAAAACCTTACATAATTTTAAACGAAATTGATTGCACATAAGGTGTTTGTCAATTTGTCTCATTAAGTTTTTGTGTTTGCTATCATTGGAAATAGTTTTCCTATTTAAGTAGCATTCAAGTGACCATGATTAAAGCATATTGATTGATTTGTTTATCATTATTATCGATTGATTTTCATATATGCATATCCGAGCTTTTTGATAGCGGTTTGGTTTAGACAATTTGATATTTGAAAACAGTTTTGTTAAGCCATTTTTTAAACTTGGGATCTATTCACTCTGCTCTAGATAAGTCGCCTTGGTCTAACAAGTGGTATCATGAGCTCCGGTTAATTCCATGCTTCAATATTCGCTTATTAGAAAATGACTACTGAACCTAAAGGGGCCTACAATAGAGCACCCATCTTTACCAGTGAAAATTATGGCTATTGGAAAGCTTGTATACGTATCCATATCAACTCAGTTAATAAGGGTGTATGGGACACCATCATCAATGGTCCTAATCAAATTACAATGACCAATGGTGAAGGTGGTGTCGTACCAAAATCAGAAGCACAATGGGATGATAATGATTGGAAGACACAAAATATTCTCATATTCGCACTTAGTGTTGATGAATATTATCGTGTCTCTCATTGTGAAACTGCCAAAGCTATGTGGGACACATTAGAAGTTTCCCATGAGGGAACAAATGAAGTCAAACAAGCTAGGATCAATACCTTAAACCAAGAGTTTGAACTATTTTGCATGAAGCATGGTGAAACCATTGCCAACATACAAAAAAGGTTCATACATCTTATAATTCATTTGAATGTTCTAGGTAAGCCTATTTCCAATGATATTGTTACTAATAAAGTTTTGAGGTGTCTTAATAGGGAATCACAACCTAAGGTCACCTCAATCAAAGAAGCGAATGAAATACTTGATCTTACAACTTTATTTGGCAAGCTAGAAGAACATGAGCAAGAACTCACTTGGAAAAATAAGAGAAAAGCGTGAGAAGAAGATAAAGAAAGAGAAAGGTGAGGACAAAGTGGAATAAAATAAGTCTATTTCTCTAAAGGCTTCAAGTTCAAAGTCCTCAACCAATGAGCAAAGTGGTTGTGAATCAAGTGATGACGAGAATTCTAATGATGAAGAAACGGGGTTATTCGTCAAAAGGTACAATAGATACATTAGGAAAAATGGAGTCAAGCACTTCGACAAGAACCTAATCAAATTTAGAAGGTTATCTAACTCCTCAAGGAAGATGAGAATGAGAAGGGTAAACTTAGAAGTTCATGCTACAATTGTGGAAAATAATGTCATTATAGGCCGAAGTGTCCATTGATTAAGAAAGACAAAGAGAAAGGTCATCAGAAGAAATCTAGCAAGTTTAGAAGAGCTTATGTTACTTGGGAAAGTGAAAATGATTCTTCAAGTGATGAAAGCTCAAATTCAAGTTTCAAATCGGATAATCTTTGCTTCATGGCCAACAAAAATAAGAAGAAGAATGTAAGTCATTATAAGCTTGAATCTATTAATGAATTGCTTTATTCCCAATTACAAAAAGCATTTGAAAATCTACATAGAGAAGCCATAAACACTATTGAAAAGTTTGCTTCAAATAAAAGAATCTTTTCACATTTAGAAGCTAAAGTTTTATAAACCGAAAATAATATGGAAACTCTTAAGCAATATGTGATAGATATTCAAAAAGGTAAGAATGAGGATGAAGAACCTTCATGGTTCGGTTGTGAAACTTGTCACATTTGGCAAAACGAAGTAAATACTCTTAAAGCTAAATTGGACAAGGCATTACAACCAAAGGTTACATTTGCAATTAATCCATCAAATTTTAGTAAATATGAGACTTTTTTTTTCAGCTTTTACACAATTTGCAAGGTTATCCCAGAATAAAATGAATTTGAAAATCGTTGCTATCGGAAGCCTTCATGAAGGTGAATTTGAAAACCACCTCTTTGAGAGTTATTGTGATAAATGGCATTGAGCATAATTTTTCCTCTCCTAGAACTCCATGAAAGCTATGCTAATTTGAACAAATTTTTGGAAGAACAGAATGTCAAAAGATATGTTTAAACATGAAGAAGTCTGATGAAAGAAGATTGGTCAGATATGATGTCTTAACGGATGTCTCGACATCATAATCTGATATTATAGGATGTTTCTAAATCTGTTGCAAGATTTAAGGAGCAGTCAGAACATGGATCAAGGAAGAAATAAACAGAAGATTCAAAGCCCAAGGAAACAGAAGACTATAAAAGAAGACTTAGACCTAGGATTTTCTGATGCCTTTTGTAACCTAGTTCTCTTGTGTAAAAATAAGGGTTTAGGGTTTTGAGAGTCGTTGGCTCTCTAGGTTGTAGGTCTCTGATAAGTGCAAATTGTACCTATTTTTGTATATAAGTTTTGTTGCACTTATCGTTACTTTGTGTTAAAATTGGTTGAATAAACCCCACTTTATGTGTAAATACGTTTACTTTACGTTTTCGTGTGTATATTGCATTTTCTTGTAAATATCATTGAGTTTAATTGATTTTATCTTATTTTTGTAGGTATTCCAGCAATGGGATTTTGCCATTGTTGTATAGAGCATTGAATAAGCTTTCCAACGCTTCAAACCGTGCGTTAATCGGAGTTACGGTTCAAAAGTTATGAAGAAAACAAGTTCTGGTTTGCTGTCATGTTCGCTAGGCGAACCAGGAGGCGAGCGCATTCGCTGGCGAGTTCACTAGGCGAACCCGGGCGAATAAAAAGTTCCAGAAGCATGAAAAAACACAATTTTAAGGCGGTTTACGTTTGCTGGGCGAACGGGGGCTCGCTAGGCGAACCTGGAAAGCCAATTTTGCCTATTTTAGTCATTTTTCATCATTTTTTAGGTTATGGTTTTGGGGACTCTTGCTCCAACTCCATCAAACTTCATTTTTTCAGTAGATTAGCTTAGAAAACAACAGTGGAGCATGCATACGGATGAACCGAGGTGGATTGATCGTCGACCGGCTCTGACAATCCGCGAGATGTTTGGTTCATTTCTCTTCTTCTTTGTGTTTTTCTTCTATGTTGGGTTGTGTATATGTATTTGCTGTAAACTCATGTATATTTTTCGCCCATGGCGTTATATGAAACTTGCTTTACAAATCTCTATTGGCGATTGTCTCTGATTTTTGCTTTATGCGCGGGGTTTGGGTTGCGTTAGAGATAACCGTCATAAACTTCGATTAGGGATGATTGTCTGTTAGTTTCTAGATTCTAGAGATAGATTTAGGGCTAACAATCTTCAATAGGCGTCGAAACTTAATGCCTCCTTGCCTTGAGCTAGCGTACGAAAGTATCGGCAATGGTAACACGTTTGTTCTCTCAACTTTGCGTTAGACATAACCTGTGTTGTGAGCGATGCTGGGTGATATTGAGGAGTATTGTAGGTTGAGTATAACTGGTCGGTAAGTTTAAGTTTGTGAGGAGTCGATTATGTGCACGTTTGATAAGTTTCTTGTCTCTGAAGAATGAATTTCTTGTTATGTTTTAATGTTTACTTTTCTGTTTTCTTGTTTTAAACCATTTTAAACCCAAACTCATTAACGCGAGAGACTGTCGAACGTCATTCTTTCCCTCGAACCGATCTCTGTGGACCCGACATAAATCCCAGAGGGAATTCTTTCGAAAATAAATATTTTTGCTTGCTTGCCCTATTCTGCAACCAACAGTCTCCCTCTGTATCGTTTGATACAGTGTGGTAGACATAGGTGTCGCACAGATCCATAAGTCTTGAGGTATTGGATTGTGTATTGTTCTTAGATGAAGCTTTTAAGCAAATCCGAGTTAGCATGTTTGTCAAGTATGCTTGACAGAGTTCTGTATTGACAGGGATGGTTTAGATATCACAGATTATGATTAGGGTAAGTGAGTGCTGATTCTCATATCAAAGGAGATGTCTTTGATAAGGATTTCATTGGGTAGTGATTAGGAGATAAAGTTGTAAACGGGGGAGTTTAGCTTTATGATAATACTACAGATAGTAGAGTCTTCTTCCTGGATTGGTACCCCCCATATGTAGGTGAATTTCACCGAACTGGGTTAACAATTTCTGTGTTTTTTTATCATTCTGCAGATTTTACATATTCTGTTAGTGTTCATGATAAACATATTGGTTCAGATGTCGTAACATCTGTGATTCTGCAGTTCTGATATTCAAGGTATCAGTCTACTGTTCTAGCCTTGTTTAAATGTTTATGCAAAACAATGTCTTGACATGTGTTAGGACATCTGCTGTCTACTATGCCAGAATTTCAATTGGTATCAGAGCAGGCATCCTGTCTGTTTCTGGATGAGATCTTTGGGAGATACTTTCTGGCGTTTAAACAAGGAGGAGTTTTGAAGATCAGATCAATCAACTCAGACATACTCAATGGTATTAATGGATGGGATGGATGTTCTGGATCGAAGGTAACAACCCAAAGGTTTCTCATGTTACTGAGGAGTTTCTACAACAGCTGCAGGAGAAGTGGCTACTTCTCTTGTTGGGGTGTCTTATAAGATGTTCTGACATCTTATTAGGGCAAGTTGAATTTGTTTCTTGGTGGTTCCGCTGTATGTGTTTCTGATGGAAGAGCTCTAGAATTATGGGGTTCTGGAGTTGTTGTTGAAGACAGATGGTGGAAGATCTCAATCGTCGGCCTCTATATTTGAAGATATCTACATATTTTTATTCTAAAGTCGGGAGCAATGGAGTAGAGAGAATTGTTGGTAGGTGTTTGTTATGGTGACTTGGTACTTGGAAGCTTGGTTCCATGATGCAGTTTGAAGTGAGTTGAAGAGGAGAGGAGTTGAGTTTAGGTCTATTAAGTTCTTGCTCTAGGAGTTTGATAGATTATTGATCGGGTAAATTGTCAATGATACTTGATAATTCTCTCAAGTCCACTCATAAAGGCATCTCAGTCGTGCATTTGGAGTCTTCTAGTTATTCTTCTGACTAGAAGGTGTTTCTGTGTAACATAAATCTGAAGAAAATGGAGGTGATTTATTTTCAATATCGAAAACAGCAAGGAAGGATTCATCTCTCTTAATCCTAATTGTGGATCCAATCTTATTGGTGTTTTCAGAACTGTTGAGGTAAATAGGGTTCATTCAGAGAGAATCTTAGTTACTTTAGTCAAGGGTGGCAGCCTTGGTATCTCAACAATTTGTCAAAGAAGATACTTACAAAAGATTGCTATTTGTGTTACTCACAAGTATTTAATTGATTATTCTTGTATGTGGAGTTCAAGATTACTGATGTTCAACACGATGTTGAAATATCTCTTCATCTGGGTTTATGCATAATCATGGGAGGGGTACTGCATAAGCTTTTGGTTCTATTTCTCTTGGATCTGCTTCAGGTGGTGTAGCAGAAGTATCTGATCTCTAGAGAGTTTCCTGTCAAGAAACTGGTCTAAATAATGGTGATGTGGAAGATGAAGCAGAAGACATCATAATCTTGATGGATAGTTCTTAGATAAGTTTATTTCTGATCTAGGAATGTTGGAGTGCAGCAGGTGTGTTCAAGTTACATCTGATGTTGTCCAGAATGGAGTGCTGGTGATGGCACAACTTAGATCAGTTTATTTCTAATATAGGTACTTAGGAGCATGCGATCTTACTCATCTTGAAGGTCAAGGTTAAGTGGCAGTTATCTCTGGCTTTCTATAGACTGTTCTACTCATGGTAAGTGGCATTCTTTGGTATGACTATGGTGTAGTCTAGGACTACTTATCTTATGAAGAATCAGACGTGGCAGGTGTGAATTCTTTGGAGCTTCAAAGCAGTTATTCATCAAGGTGTTAGCTTGCATGGAATATTTGTGTTAAGATTAAGCTGGATGGAGGTTGTCTACTCAAACTTGGTTGGTGAATCAAGTCTATGAGAGCATGGAACTCTTGTTCTATTATAGGGAGGAGGTTCTTCTAAGTGGCAGAAGGAGGAGTTGAATTCAGCAGCTGGATGTCGCATCAAAATGTTCTGACATCAAGCTTCACATCAGGATCTCAGGTGGTGATGTGGCACATCAGCTTAAGATAAGGTGATCTAAAGGAGAATGGAAGTTATGGATGCTTCAAAAAGGTCTATCACATGCAGTTTGCGGGAGCTGTGGATTGAGAAGATGTTACATGTCTAAAGGTTTGGTGGATCCAAGATGTCTTGCTGTGGAGCAAGTAGTTCATGTAACTTGAAGATCAGATTTCATTGGTGGATCAGTGTATCTTGTGGGAGTTTTAAAGAAGAGTGAGATCAATCAAAAGGCGGCATTTGGTTGGTTTCATAGTGTGCATTCAAGCAGGGTGCTTGGAACTGATTGCTCTTGGGTAGAAGAGTAGTTAGTTGTAGATGTAAGGAGGTTCTGGTCTATCTTGGAGCTTGTGGTAGAAGTTCTAGGTTGATGGCAGAAGATTACCTTCTTTTGGTGGAAGAGAGTTTATTTCTCTCTTGGTTATCTGGAGTTCTTATTGATCAAGATGGTGGCTCAGTGTTGTTTGAAGACCTTCATATTGGATTACTATGCAGATAGTAAGTCCAGTGGTGGAGCATATCAAGAACCATGTTGGATGGTGTCTATGATATGTGAAGAATGTCCTAACTGATGTTAGAACATTTTCTGGGTTGGTTATCCTTGGATTAGGATACTAAGTTCTGAGTGTGGAACTTGACATTCACATTTTGTCTAAGAAGTATTTATCCGGTCATACGGGAGAATGATGGGTAAAGGATTATCTTGGAAGTCTGATGTGAATGGGACATGCTAGAAGTGGATCAGTTTGGTGCTTGTAGAGCAAATGAGCTGAAGATTTCTGGAGAATGGATACAATATTTGACATTGTTAAGAAGATAACAAACTAAGAGGTATGTTATCTCTTTGAGAAATGTGGAGCATTCCAGATCAATTGGATTTTGTCTCAGGAACATGGAGGTCTATATATGAGAATTCAAGAGGAGTTCGTGTGGTATATAGATGGGTTCAAGAAGAGAGGGATCAATGGAGCTTTGGTCTCAATCCAAGAGTTTGTTAATTTAGGATGGTGATCCTAATGTAACCTCACGGGAAGCATGACGGTGTTCATGTGTAAGTGATTATTGGTTCTTGTCAGAAGAAGCAATAAGGGTTGTTGGTGATTGTGTTCAGCAGGTAGGTTGGACAGAGGGTGCGCTCTTTAAGACATGAAGATGCCTCTTATATTTTCCTTTCATCAACATAAGTGTTCTTTGGTGGAGCACTGGTTATCTTAGATAGGGGGAGTTGCTCCTTGATCAATGATATATTACTGCAGGGGTGCAGTTTTGGATCCAGTTTATTTGGTGGTCAAGCAAGATGTACTGAGGTATCAAGAAGGATGTCTTGACATTATTGTTGTAAGGTCATGGGGGACTTAACAGTAGGGATGGCAGGCAGATCCAAACCCGCGGGGCCCACCCGCACCCGAACCCGAGTCAACGGGTGAAAACCCGAGTTGACTGGGTTCGGGTTCGGGTGCCACCCGATATTTCGGGTGCGGGTTTGAGTAGTGTAAAACCCGTGCCCGAAACCCAAAACCACACCCGCTATATATATATATATTTTTTTTTTTTTAATTTTTTGCTACGGGTTCGGGTTCGGGTGAAAAAACCCGAACCCAACGGGTGTGGGCGTGGATGTTATTTTGCCACCCGAATAGCCTTTGGGTTCGGGTGGTGATTTCGGGTGCGGGTTTGGGTAGTGTGAAACCCGCACCGACCCGACCCGTTGCCATCCCTACTTGATAGTATAAAGTTAATTCCATTATTAAAGTGTCAATAGAAGTATCTTGGGTGCTAACTGGGAGATGTTTGAAGAAATGTCTTAACATCTTGGTCAGATTTATTTTTCTTCTATTTAAAAGGATTATTCTTGGGACTCATCAAAAGGATGGTGACTATGTTTTAGATGGACTAAACAAGCATGACAAAATTTCAGGACATTATTTAAGACCTGAGGGTAGGTCCTAACTGACTGTTTTGAGTGGTGGAGAGTGTTTCCTAGAGAAGGCATGGTTAACATGTGTCTTGATACAAGTGTTCTTTTTGGACTGTTACTCTTAAAAGTTGAAACAGTCTTATCCTAGTTGGGCGGTGCACAGTTATTAATGTTGAATTTACCTACCTAAATTTATTTCTCCATTGAATTGTTCAGCGGTAACTTCTTTGGACCGTGAATCTCTAGAGAAATTGTTTGAGTATTTAAAGCGTGCGTCTGTTTATGGAATTCCAGGTTGTGGGTTGATTCATCATGTTTTTCATTCGTGTTTAGTTAAGTAACATATGGATATGGAATTTTATTGGCTACTTTTGTCAATTTTTGGCTAAAAAGGGGGAGATTGGGTGTGAGGGGATATGTCTTTCAACGCACATCTGGCGCATCTTTGTAGTTGTTTTGCAAGGATGTTGGAGAGGATGTTCTAACATTCTATCTGAGTCTTTCCCTTTGTGCCTTGTGATCTGAGTTAGGAAGCAGGTTGTGTCTTGTGACCTGAGTTACATGCTTTATGGACTTAGTGTTACGCATGATACAACTTAACCTTCTTATGGGTTCCCTTATGCCTCTTAAGAGGAAGATTTATCCCTCAGTGGCAAGTACTGGTTTGAGGGGGAGTGAGCTATGTACTCTTCCTCATGTACACCAACACATAGCTAGGAACTTCAAGGGTAAGAAAGAGTCTCAGCAGTGTTCCAATCATATCTACCAAACGCCGGACTTTCTTTTTCTGGCCAAGGGAGTTTTAACCAAAATTTTGTCAAAAGGGGGAGATTGAAAGCTCTGCTGATTTGAACAAATTTTTGGAAGAACAAAATGTCAAAAGATATGTTTAAACATGAAGAAGTCTGATGAAAGAAGACTGGTCAGATATGATGTCTTAACGGATGTCTCGACATCATAATCTGATATTACAGGATGTTTCTAAACATGGATCAAGGAAGAAATAAATAGAAGATTCGAATCCAAAGGAAACAGAAGACTATAAAAGAAGACTTAGACCTAGGATTTTCCTATGCCTTTTGTAACCTAGTTCTCTTGTGTAAAAATAAGGGTTTAGGGTTTTTAGAGTCGTTGGCTCTCTAGGTTGTAAGTCTCCCTCTATATCGTTTTATACACTATAGTAGACATAGGTGTCACACAGATCCATAAGCCTTGAGGTATTGGATTGTGTATTGTTCTTGGATGAAGCTTTTAAGCAAATACGAGTTTGCATGTTTGTCAAGTATGCCACAGTTTTGTATTGACAGGGATGGTTTAGATATCACAGATTGTGATTAGGGGAAGTGAGTGGTGATTCTCATATCAAAGGAGATGTCTTTGATAAGGATTTCATTGGGTAGTGATTAGGAGACAAAGTTGTAAACGGGTTTAGCTATATGATAATACTACAGATAGTGGAGTCTTCTTCCTGGATTGGTATCCCTCAGATGTAGGTGAATTGTACCGAACTGGGTTAATAATTTCTGTGTTCTTTTATAATTATACAAATTTACATATTCTGTTATTGTTCATGATAAACATGTTGGATCAGATGTCGTAACATCTGTGATTCTGCAGTTCTGAGATTCAAGGAATCAGTCTGTTGTTCTGGCCTTGTTTAAATGTTTATGCAGAACAATGTCTTGACATGTGTTAGGACATATGCTGTCTGCTATGCCAGAATTTCACTCCACAACAAACCAGTGTTGTCGAATGCAAAAATCATGTTTTAGAGGAGTTGGCTAGAACTATGCTCAATGAGGGTACTAATACATCCTATTAGCACATTAGCACATCATGTTATGTCTTAAATAGGATACTAATACATCCTATTTTAGACAAAACTCCTTATGAATTACTAAAGGGTAGAAAACCTAATTTATCACATCTTCATATTTTTGGATGCAAATATTTTGTGTTAAAAATGGAAAGGATAATCTTGGAAAATTTTATGCAAAAGTCGATGAAGGTAGCTTAGATACTCTTAATCTAACAAAGCATATAGGGTTTGTCGCTAGGTAAAAAATCACAGAGTCACCACCGAACTTTATTTATTCCATAGGAAAGGAAAATATCGATAAACCCCCTAAAGGTTTTGAACATGGTCTCACAACCAAATTCGGGTTCGGAAGTCGGTTATGAAAGGGGAAGGTATTAGCACCCCTCAAATCTGTCGTACTCGGCGGAAACCATCTTGTTTGTCTATGCGCGAATGGGTGTCATTTATCTAAAGGTTTAATTGCTAAAGGAGAAGAAATAAGATTTTAAATTAATGTGCTCGCCAAGGATTTGGGCCCTTGTGCCTACGTATCTCCATTGTGAAATGAAGAATCAGAGCTCCGTAGTTCTGAGAACTAAGGATGGAAAAAGGAAAAAGGTTGCTCGCCAAGATTTCACAATCTTGTGCCTACGTATCCTCTTGTGAAATGAGGAAGTCAGAGCTCCGTAACTAAGGAAAGTATGGTGGCTTTCTTAAAATCTATGGATTGAAGGAACGTATGGTGGCTTTCTTAAAATCTATGAATAGAAGGAACGTATGGCGGCTTTCTTAAAATCTATTCTGAGAACTAAGGATGGAAGGAACATATGGTGGCTTTCTTGAAATATATGGATAGAAGAACTTGGAAGGATATCATCAAGGGTTGGGAGCACCCTATGGTTAATGATAAGGATGGAAAAGAAACCATGAAGCCAGAAGAGGATTGGACCAAGGAGGAAGATGAGACAGCTCTTGGAAACTCCAAAGCCTTGAATGCTTTATTCAATGGAGTTGATAAGAACATATTTAGGTTGATCAACACTTGTATTGTGGCTAAGGATGCTTGGGGAGTTCTCAAGACAACTCATGAAGGAACATCCAAGGTAAAGATGTCTAGACTTCAGCTTCTCACTACCAAATTTGAGAATCTGAAGATGAGAGAAGATGAAAGTATTCATGACTTTCACATGAATGTGCTTGAAATATCCAATGCCTTTAGTGCCTTGGGAGAAAAGATATCAGAAGAAAAGCTGGTAAGGAAAATTCTTAGGTTTTCCCTAAGAAATTTGACACGAAGGTCACTGTCATTGAGGAAGCCCAAAACGTCAGCAGTATGAGGGTTGATGAGTTAGTAGGCTCACTTCAAACATTTGAAATGACCATAAATGATAGAATTGAGAAAAAGAACAAAAGCATTGCTTTTGTTTCCAATTTAGGAGATGAAGAGAAAGAAAGTGAACTTGACACAAATGAAGGGATGGCCAATGCCATTGTGTTACTAGGAAGACATTTCAATCAAGTGCTGAAGAGAATGGAGAGGAAGTCAAAACCTAATGTCTAGAACATCAGTTCTGACTCCAGCAGGAACAATAACTCTCAAAGAAAAGCAAGAATTGAAGAAAGGACCAATCAGAATAGAGGGGTTAAATGTCATGAGTGTGAAGGATTTAAACACTTTAAAGTAGAATGTACCACTTATCTGAAGAAACAATCTAAGGGATTGACAACTTTGTGGCCTGAAGAGGAAAGTGAAAGTGATGATGGAATAACAAAATGTGTAACTGCTTTAACTGGAAGATGGGCATCTGATGTAGAGTCTAGTGATGGAGAGACTTCTTATGCTGAACTAGTTGTTTCCTACAAAGATATGTGCATTAAGAGTGAGAAACAACAGGAAATTATTTCTTAACTACAGTATGAGAAGGAAGAGTGCATGTCCAATATCTACAGTCTGCATAATGAGTAACTATGCTACCCTTCAAGCTTGAAAATATGACCAAGTCTATAAGAATGTTGAACAATGGTTCTAACATGTTAGATGAAATTCTTCAAGTTGGACAAATGACTGGTGACTTAAGAGGCATAGGGTTAAATAATCAGATTCTGAAACGAGACCTTAAGGCTATAAAACCTATTTCTACTGGGAGGGTCAAAGAGCCAAGGATGTCAAAACAATTGTCTCAACATCAAGGCAGGTATCAAGTTAGTAAAAAGGGAAGCAAGGCCCAACAGTTGAGACGTCATTACTATGGTAGGTTTGGCCATATCAAACCTTTCCGTTTCAGAATGCATGGATATCCCAGGTCTTGTGCTCAACCCAAGGTGTCATACCCTAAATTTTGACCACAATATTTCTCATCATTGTGCAAATCATTACCACAATATGGATGTACCTTCATGCCTCATCAATTCTCTCAAAGATTATTGGGCATCCACCTCAACCAAGAATTAGGGTTTTGGTCCCTCTTAGAGCACTTAGACAAAGGATCAATCAAGAATTAACATGATCTTCAACTTGTCTAGCCTCTCAAACACCCATAAAAAGTCAAGAGGTCTCCCACATCAACCATCAAGCTCAATAGTGCAACATTTCAAGTGGATCAAGCCTCAAGATCATCATTGTCACCAAATTAGGGTTTTCGTCGACTAAGACCTCCAAAGGAAATTTTTCATCTGGGCATGAGCCAATACTTCAAAATATGATTCAAAAAACTCAAAGGGACCTCATGGATCCAACCATAAGTTCAATTTGGCCTCAGGGGATGCATTTATCAAAAATCAGGAATTAGGGTTTCTTGACCTAATTCACTCCTAAGTTGACTTTTGGAGCAAGACATGAACCAAAACCTCAAAGAATGTTTTAAAGACCTCAAATATCTTATATTGTTCCCCTTACAAGTTTAAATGGACACAAAGAACTTAGTTCATGAGCAATATGAAGATTCAAATTCATTTGGACCACAAACTAGGGTTTCTGAGAAAAAGTCAAGCATATCTTTGACTTTTGACCAAAACATGATCTCAAACTTTGGGGAATGATTCAAAACACTATAAAATACCTATGGAATCCATCCATTAGGATTGAATTAGGTCAAGAACTTGATTGCATGGAGAATCACAAAGTTTGAATTTCATTTGATAAAAAGTCAAATGTGCCTAAAAACCATGTTTGACTTTTGAGATTTTTTTTACAAACATGGCTCCCCTAAGTCAAAAACAATGTTAACTCATGGTTTGGATCATCATCCATCAAGAAAAATTAAGAAGATAGAGGTTACTTGCAAAAGGGGTAATCTTAAGAAACTTTAAAATTTCACTAAGTATGGAAAAATAATGGTTTTTTCCCAACTTTGTTAGGTCATAACTTCTAAACCACAACGCCATTTTCTTCCATTCAAAGCTCAAATGCAAACTCTCATTACATACTACAAAAGTGTCATAGTGCTCCATGAGCCAAAAAAGCTTGGATTTTGAGTCATGGATCCATGAAGTTAGGGTTTCAAGACTTTTGAACTTGGACACTTAGCAAAAATTGTAGACAGAATCTGTTTTGTGTTTTCACCAACTTTGAGTTCATTTTTCTCCATGATCCAAGATGAATCAAGACCAAAGTTAAACAACAAAGTTGAAGTATGATATAGGGGATTTCTAAAAAGTACAAGAGCCTCCCATGATTCAACTTGAGCAAGAAGTTATAAACCTCCAAAAATGACATTTTTCACCCTGCCTACACAACAACATTGGTACATGACTTGGTTCCCACGATTTCTTGAGCCAATTTTGGACACTTGCATCATTGTATTTCTGTCCAAAATCAACATGAATGGTGAAGAATCTGATCACAAGGCCACCAAGTTAAAAATCCTATCACTTAGGCATGTGGCATTCAAAGTTCATTTCCAAAAACTTCAAATTGGTCATGAAGCATTGAATGGATGCATAGAGCTGGCATGTATTAGTCCATAACATCACAAATGAGTCAAAATGAATCCAAGCATCAGAAGACCATAGGCCTGCAAGATTGACTCAAGTCAATGGCTAGAGGTGACTTTGGCTACATGACAAAGTTCAATGGATAATAGTGTGTTCCAGCCTCCAATCACTATTGCTCCCAAAACAAACTTGCTCTAATATAAATAGAGAACTTTCTGATCAGTTTAAGCACACCAAAGCATAACAACACATGCTCTTCTCCAAATCACTCTCCAAAAACCAGAATTTCCTTCTTTGGCAAGTAAGATGCAAATTTTCAAATCGAGAGCAATTCCATCAAAACCAACCATCCTAACACCTCACATATATCATATATGAGTGATCTATAACCTCAAAACACATCTGAAACACCAGAATCATTAAGTCACTATCCTTTGCTCAAGCTTTTTGTCAAAGTTACAGTTGAGGTGCCACAACAAGCTCCAGGTGCTTTCAATCCATTCCAAGCTTCCAAACACCTTACATTAGGTCCATTGAAGCTGTCCAAGTCATCAAACAACATTTGTAACACCTCCAACACACAATTTGATTTCTTCTTGCAAGAGGTAAGCCTGAACTCTCAAACTCTATGATTCATGCATCATAAATGTGTTTTCAAGTTACAAACATGTTTATGCACTTACGTAGAATGTTTCCCCTAAATCAATTGCTTTGTAGCTATCGTGTATAAGATTTCATAGTGTTCTAGTAGAAATTAGGGTTCATGTGTTCATCATTTGATTTCTCACTCCACACTTAATATAAATGCAATTAATTGGTACCATTGGAATCCTTGTTCAAAAACGAGTGAGATTGATGTTTGAATCATGCAAAATCATTGACTAATCAGAGAGAAAAGTGAGGTTTTGCAAATCAGCCATGGCGCGGGAACGAGGAAGAAGAAAGTGACCGTTGGCGCCATTTTCAAATTATTTGAATTTTTGATTATTTTCTTAATTGATTTCAAAAATTAATTACTCTTTCAATTTTAATCACTTTTGATTGGTTCTTTTTTTAAAAATTCACAAAAATGTTAAAATATTTTGTTCTACAAAAAATTCAAAATAATATTATTTATTTAATATATTTTGAATTTTTCTAAAGAATTTCATTTTCTTTGTTTTTAAACATTTTAAATGAAATTTCCATCTTGATTTTTTTCAAATTAAAATGAATTCCAAGCTTTCATGTGATTAAACATGATTTTTCAAAACATTTTTCAACATTCACAACTTGTTTTGAATATATTTGATATTTTATATCATTTTTTATTTAATTTCCTTTGAAATTTGTATTTTTTAAATTAAAATTAGGGTTTCACTTTGATTTTAATTTTTCAAAACTTTCTTTGAAACACTTTTGGGCCTCTAATAGAGTGTAAGACCCAACCCTTTTTGTAGATAAAAATCTTAGGCCTCAGACAATGTATAAGTCCCGATGCGATTTTCAAAATAACGGTGCGATCTTTGTTTTTTTTAACTGGGCATCTCCTTGAGCTATATGCCACATCTCTTGCATAAAAAATAATATTTTGGGCCTCTTTGTAGAATATAAGACCCATCCCGTTTGTAAATAAATAATTGGGGCCTCAGACATTGTAAAACTCCTTCTGCGGTTTTCAAAATCACGGCGCGATCGTCGCTTCTATTTATTAAAACAAAACTTGGGCCTCTCTTTGAGTTATAAGTCCCAAACTTTCTCTTCTTTTAAACAAATTTCTTTTAATTCAAATTCAAATTCAAAGTTTTCTCAAAACTTTCTTCAATTTCTTAAAACCCAAATCATAGAGTTGAAATTATACAATCAATCACAATACACTTGGGCCTCTTCTCAGAGTATAAGTCCCAACATCTTTTCAATTCAATGCATACTTATTTATATACCTGTTAATTCACTTGTCTGTATATACTTGTGCATGTTTGTCTAGAGTTTCCCCAGCAGTTAGGTCTACACTTAGGTCAAACCAGAGGTTACTTCTAACATAGTCAAAACTGGTTCCCCCATAGGAAATTCCCTATACAGTCTGCCTCCTCTTCGGCTTATTTAATATGGAACAGAGAAAGACATTATTCCCGGTGAAACTTTTCTCAAAACTGTCAAAACTTAGAAACATTACAAGAAATTCATTTCCCCAGAGAGAATTAATTCCCGATGAAACCTCTTTGAATTTCTTCAAACCTTAGAACTGTTCAACAAAGAAAGGATTATTCCCGATGAAACCTTTCTTGAACTTTTCTTAGGCTTGGACCTAAAGGCTTCTTAGAAGTATCCCCCGCCTCCTCTTGGGCTTAGTACAAGGACCGACAAGCTTCTTAGAAGTTCCCCCCAACCTCCTATTGGGCTTAGTACAAGGACACAAAGGTTCCTAAAAGCATAGGATAGAAATTTAGTCATCTATACTAGTTCAATCCCCAGGAAAGTCAAAAGTCCAGAATATCCTACCATCAAATGGTTGATCTTCATCCCTTAAACCAACAACCTTCTCTTGGGCATCATACACAGTTCTGTCTCCAATTAGAGTCTACCTCTCCTTAAGAGGCTTGGACAGTCTCAACCTTCTTTAGGGCCTCATTCAAACATACTTGGAAAAGTCTCACCATCATAGTCTACTTTTTTACTAAACATAAAAAGCCTCAAGGCACAGGATAAACCCTGATCATTTTACCCATACACCAATCCCCAGAAGAGTTAAAACCTTTAAGGTCTTCAACTCACCCTTAAATTTCTCTGACCCCCAACAAGGTTCAAGAATCCCAAGCCATGGTCAATTTACCATTAAAAAAATCCCCAAACAGAATCAGAACCTCATGGCATCTGATATTTCAGTTCTTCTTTAATCCCCAGCAAGAGTTGATATTCCTTTTGGATTCCCCAATACAATTTAACCATGCTCCTGGATTTCAATAAATCCTCAGCAAGAGTTAGCCTCCTCTTAGGCTTCATATAAGAATTTTCCCCAGTCAGCCTCCTCTTAGGCTTTATATAATGTTTTTTCTTGACAGCCTCAATCTTGGGCTTTATATAAGACAGATATAACACTCCTTAGTTTAATCAGTCTTCTCCAGCTTCATCATCTTGGGCTACAAACAAGATTCTCAAAAGAAACTCCCCAGTAGAGTCAGTTTCCTTTTAGCTTCAACCTTGGGCTTTGATCAAGGCACACAAAAATCAATATCCCCTCAGATGAGATCATGAGTTCTCTCTATAGGAAGACATTTTCTCTGTACATTACATATCCACATAGACAATCAAAACCCTCTTTCTAGATAACTACTATAAGTGACACACTTGTTAATTCAGAATATAAGTCAATGTCCCTCTCTTATCATAGTTAAAATTGCTCTTTCATATAACTGCTATAAGTAGCAAGCCTCTGGATTCCTCACATCCAAGCCACTGTCCCTCTCTTAGCATGAAAGACTCATAGGAAAAATGGCATTACTCTACACTGAGTTAAAGTTTCTTCCTTCATGACATCTCTCTTATAAAGAAAATTATGGCATTGTTGGATTCCACACATCCCAGTTAAAGTAATTTTCCTTATAACCAACACCCAACATTTGTGATGAATAGGTGAGATATCCCCCTTTAGAGATGACAAATTCTCTCTCTCCATCAACCTTTAGCTTCAATCTTGAGCTTTGAACAAGACACAAACACTCTATTAGCTTCAATCTTAGGCTTTAAACAAGACACAAATACTCCTTTAGCTTCAACCTTGGGCTTTGTACAAGACACAAACTTTTAGCTTCAATCTTGAGCTTTAAACAAGACACAAAACTCAATTTCCTCCTAACTACGATTGCTCTGATTTTCCAAATCTCTTTACGGGAATACCTAGGCATAAGATTGTGAAATCTTAGAGAGCACACAAATAAAAAACTTTAGGTCCAATACCTTCCCAAAAACAACAGAAAACCCAAAAACAAGAAAAACATTCTCTCATCCCTTCCAAAGGAGAAACTTTTCCCAATCCACAGTAGATAAACACAAGAAAGCATTTCAAGTTAGCAGAAATCCATGTAAATGAAGGTTCCTATGGATTACCATAGATACATTGGGTTTTAATAGCTTCCCTTTGAATAACCAAACCCCGATCCCCGATCTCTTAGCATTTGTTAAAGAAAACATTTGCGTGCAAGGTTAGTTTTAGATATCTTCCCTTTCCTTTTTAGCTTCATAGGATAAGTACAGAAATCAGAAAGTAACACCCAAATCAATGCGGTAAGGTGGTCGCGTCACCGACAAAAATCACACGCTATAGAAAAATGACGACTCTGCTGGGGAGTTTAGGATTAGAGTTCCTAAGAGGTCTAGGCTTTACTTTATATTTATTTTTCTGCTATCTTACTTGCTTTCTCATTTTTATATCATCTACTGTCATATTACTTGATACTCATGTTTAAATTATCGTTATCTATGAATCTGATTAATACATATGTGGTGAGTCCGAGAGAACATTAAGATAAGTGGTGGCGTCTCCAGGAAGGCTTATAGGGAGTGAATCCCGACCAAACTAACTTGGCAGTCCACCAAATCAGTAAAGGTACCCGCGTGGAATTACCAATGTTGAATGAGCATGTCGTGAAAGCATTGTTTTTCCCATTAGGTTATCCTTGAAGTTGAGGATTAGTAGACATTTTACCATGTGACCATTAAGTAGTGCGGTGACTATCGGGAATAGTTGATACATGATACTGCACTCAAAAGAGATTCATCTTGGGATATTACAGCTCTCATGAGTCAATCGGTTTGCTATTAATATCCTCAAGAGGGGTCAATAATTTTGGGAACCTTTGTTAGAACCCGTTCTACAGGTATAAAAATTAACCTATTAGTACACACCTTAGGAATGGGTAGATCCATCTCTCCATGCTCGTGACGATGAACCCCTAAACCCATGTTTTCAAATGTTTTTGTTTGCTGCATTCATGCATTCATTAAAAAACTCTTTTCGAACAAGAAAAAATATTTTTCTAAAAGGAACTAAAACAATAATTGCAAATATCAGAGGTTGCGTTATGGATTTCGGTAGAAGAAAAACACACAAGTACACCTTCAAGGTTCCAAAACTAGAAGACCTAATGAAATGGGGAAGGATGATATCTAATCCCGAAGCCTTCAGAGCTAAGCACGGAGGACTATTGTCTCTTTTGAAGGCCAACATGATTGAAGGGATCCTGTCTACACTGGTTCAATTCTACGATCCGATATACCATTGCTTCACTTTACCGAATTACCAGCTCACATCAACACTGGAAGAGTATTCCCATCTGATTGATTTACATATCACTAATCAAGATCCATTTTCTGGACTGGAAGAAATTCCAAAAGATCAAACCATTGCAAGAACAATCTCTTTGGAAGAGTAAGAAATCAGGACTCATATGACCACCAAAGGAGGAATCCAGGGTTTACCGGCTAAATTCCTGATGGAAAAAGCTTTATACTTTGCCAGTATAGGAAACATAACTGCTTTGGAAGACGTCTTTGTTCTGCTCATATATGGGGTATTCCTCTTTCCCAACATTGACAACTTCATTGACGCCAATGTTCTTAAGATATTTTTAATTGGGAACCCTGTCCCGACCTTGCTCGCAGATTCTTATCATTTTATACACTTAAGGAATTTATACAGTGAAGGGATGATCACATGATGTGTACCATTATTCTACAAATAGTTTATTTCCCACTTGCCCAAGTCTGCTGCTTTTTGGGATCACAAGAGTAGTCTGCGATGGTCGCAGAAGATTATGTCCCTTACCAATTCCGACATAGATTTGTACAATCAGATCTATGACAGAATAAAAATCATCGATAAATGTGAAAAATTCTCCAATGTACCCTTCATTGGTACTAAAGGAGGGATCAACTATCATCCAATTTTAGCTCGCCATCAACTTGGATACCCAATGAAGAATATCCCACATATTGTTCATCTGGAAGGTCTTTTATTCAAGGAAGGAGAAAATGGCAGGGCACTAAAGAAAGAAATAGTGCATGCCTTACAACATATTCACAGGAAATGGAGAGAATCCCTGGGAAGATCAAATTGTGCCTCTACAAAACCTTATCACCACTGGGTGCAAACCAGATCCATCAAGCTGAGAATGCCTTACCCTCGTCAAGAAGTTTTTCCATTGAAGGAATCTGTCCTTTATTTCACGTCTGGTACGGAAAAACTCCAGATCACTCTCAACAAAGTTCAACGTGAGAGGAATTATTGGAAGAACAAATACTAGATTCTTAATTTGGAATGTACCAAGATTCAGGAACTACTAAAGGAAAATGATGCTCTGATTGAGATATTAGAGCAGCATGCTATAGAAAGTCAGAAGGAACAAAGAAATTTACTCACTCCTTTCACTTGGCAAAGGATCGTCGACCCGACAATGGCTGAAGAGGCCCGATCGAAGAAAAGAAAAATTCAGGAATCAGCATCTGAGCTTTCCTCAGAGAGAAATATCTCTGATTTCAGTTTGTTCTTCAAATTCTTGTTCTTTTTCTTTAAATCCTCATACATAACCTTTAAATAGACCACAACTTCCAACTCTGACTTCATAATGCTCTTATCTTCATTTCCATCTCTTTCTCCCATGTCTTCATCCCATATGAACAAATTACATGTTTCATCGCTCCTCCAAAATGGACATCTCCAAAAAAGCCTTCCTTTATTTTGTCCCTTCTTGCATTGGTACGAAACCATACGACCATCACAACCACAAAATTTTCCAGATCGAGATTTTACAGCGGAAGAAGACATAGAAACATCTTTGGATGATTTTGTCTTTAAATGCGACATTGCAACACCTTAAAGTAGAACACTTTCTTGTTGTTGTTGTCTTCTTCCCGACAATGGTGACGGCGTTGGTGTTAGGGTTGTTTCGTCTTGTTTCTTTTTTCAGTGGATAAATTGATATATACTTGGTGTTTAAAATACATAAAAAGAAGCATCAGTTTGTAACAACGGTTTTAAGAAATAACCGTAGTGATATCCTTATTATTTTTTAGTAAATAAAAATAAAACTTAAAAAGGGCACATTTACGTCAAAGGAATAAACTATTTGAGGGCGATGAGGTTCGAACTCATGAAAGCTTGATTGTATCACCACGGTGTTCACAACAACCGTTATTATACCCTTGAAATTTATAATAAAATAATGTGCGCGCATCCAGTATGCACTATAACAACGGTGTATAGGATGCCGTTGTAAACCTGGCATTGTTGTTTGGGCGTTTTGTAGTAGTGGGATTAGATTTAGACCTTGAAGGACTCGATGAAAATATTCCTTAATAAGAACAAACAGGAGGCGTGAGATATGATCCCCCCGCCTTAGTCCACGCTTAGCTTTAAGGATCTTAGACGGAACACCATTAAGAGAAAATCTATATGAAACGGTTGTCACACAAGCCATAATCCAATTGATAAAAATATGCGGGAAATCGAGCTCTATCATAATATGATGGAGGGCTGACCATTCTACCATATCATATGCCTTTTGAATATCCATTTGAACCATACACTGAGGAGAAATATGCTTTCTATTGTAGCCTCTAATTAACTCTTGCACCATCATGATGTTGTCATGTATAATTCTACCTGGAACAAAAGCTGATTGATTTTCATGGACCACCGAATTAATCAGTTCTCCCAATCGAGTCGTGAGTATTTTAGAAATAATTTTATACAAGGTGGTACAACAGGCTATAGGGCACATGTCCTTTATAGTGGAAGCATCCGGAGATTTTGGAATCAAGGTAATAAGAGAACAATTCACCGCCAGATGCATTTTACAAGTCCCAAAGAATTCCAATATTGCTTCCTTTACATCCTTTTTTCTCAATATGACAAGAAGACTTGAAGAAGTATGCATTAAAGCCTTCTAGCCCAGGGGCCTTATTTTCGCCAATACTACTCAAATCCGACCAAATTTCTGCGTCCTCAATAGGCCGAATAAGTCGTTGCTCTGAGGTGCCGGATAGCATGTTGCCTCTGCGAATAACTGGAAGATCAATGTTGTTCAACTCGATAGCTTTTGTGCCCACCAAAGAAGTATAAAAGTCCATGATTTCCATTTCAATTTCCATGCCTCTATTACTATATTTAATATTACTTCAATTCTATATAACATATCTATTAGAAAATCTGGGGAGACGATTTTTTTTAAGTATTAAGAAAAAAAGGAATATTTTAAAAAGGAGAAAATTTATTTTAATTTGTCATAATAAAATTTATTTTTCATTGATAATAAAATAAAATGTATATATATATATATATATATATATATATATATATATATATATATATATATATATATATATATATACTTTATTTTATTATCAGTGAAAAATAAATTTTTATATAAATTGTATTGTTGATATAAATATTTTTATAAATGGAAAAAAGAGTATTGTTTATACAAATATTTTTATAACTGGAAAAAGTGTATTGTTGATACAAATATATTTATAAACGAGAAAAAATGTATTGTTGATACAAATATTTTTATAAATAATTTTTTTTTTTGCTTACACAATTATTCTTATAAATGGAAAAAAAGTGGATTGCTGATATTAATACTTTGGGTTAATTATACGATCTCCCTGCCATTAGGGCGAGATTTGGTTTTGCCCCCCTGAAGTATTTTTTTTAACGCCCCCTTATAAAACCAAAAATAAATTTTTACCACACCCTATCCCTTGTTTGGGTTACTGTGTATTCCCCAATTGACTATGTGGCATTTATCTTGATTACATGGCACAGATGTGACATTTATCTATTAATTTAATTTTAATTTATTTTCGTATAAATATTATCTATTTAAATTGTTATTTTAAAAATTAATTTTTTTGGGCCAAGATCAAACACATAAGCCCATAGCTAGTAGCGTGTAATACCCCGTAAATCATTCCACTTGGGATAATATTATTATGGTCAACAGGGTTCCGGGCTACTCTGAGAATTTATTGGATAAAATAATTAGAGTAAACTGACGAGCTCAGTATTGATCAGATTAATATTATTTAACTCCGAGGTTTTATTAATTGGTGCAATTGGGATAATTTGGACATTTAGTAGTATTACTAAATTAATGATAGTTTCTTTATATCTTTTCTTTCCTCTCATTTTCCAAAGATAGTAACAATTGAGAGAGAGAAAATAGAGAGAAGGAAGAGCAAAGGAAAGAAAGAGAAGAGAAAACTTGGAGATTGAAGAAAAGCTTGGATCATCATCTCCTCTTCATCAAACATCTTCCAATCTTCATCATCATCATCATCTATTCAAGGTGGGTTGTAGTTAGATGATTTAGTTGTAGGATTTCTTGAGTTCTAGAGTTAGGGTTGGTTTTGTGAGAAAATGAATAATCTTGCTCAAATCTTGAACTTAACGGTTAGAAATCGATATAAATTGTGTAGTATGATCAATGTGTGTGTTGAAACCTCTATAGATCATTGTTATGATATTGGTATTGATTGGAATGAGTTGGAATGAAAATGGGTTTTTGGAAAATGTTAGGTTTTGTGTAGAAACCTTGTGGAATTGTTGGAAATTATGTGTTTTGATGTTTGTTGGTTAAACTATGATTGAATCATGATAATAAACCCTTACTTGTTGATTTGGTATGATTTTAGGGTGGAAAATGGGGGTTTGGAAATTCTGCTACAAAGGGGAATTTTTCTGCATAACGCAGAGCGCGCTTAGCGCGGTCATACCCGCTTAGCGCGGTCTGCAGAATTTTCAACCTTTCCAACCCTAGAGCAGCGCGCTTAGCGCGGAGGGGTGCGCGCTTAGCCCGACCTGGAGTAAAAAGAAAAATATGATTATTTCTAAAATCCGTAACTTTCGACTCGGTTATCCGATTTAAATGTTCTTGGTACCGATAGAGAGCTAGGAAAATATTCTACCTGTTGGAAGTGAAAAATACTAGTTTCGATGCCCGATTAAATAAATCAGAGGGAACCAGAATTGGTGTGATTTCTGATATGTTGTTTATGTGTTTCTATTATATAATTGACTTGTTTTTTCCTATTTCTCTTGTTGTTTGATTTTGATTGAGAGTGAATTTGCATGCTAAAAGATAAAGATGGAATAGGAAGAGTGAGGAAACCTCAATGCGGAACTATAGTATAATCTAGTGCTATGACTACGAATTTATCGAAAACCCTAGACGGCAAGGCTCGGGCACCTGATGTAGGAAGGTACATCCGTGACGAGATTGGCCTAGGTGAGAGTGAACACTAGTATGGAACATGTGTGTAAACCATTATGGTTTTGTGAAGACAAAGAGGTCTTAAGGCATTGTGGCCTTGTGATTGTCGAATACCATCACGGTTGTGTGTGTGATCACGTAATCGTAACCAATTATCTTGCGGTGTAGTTTTATGAGACTCGAGCTCCTCCTCTGAAACGTATGCACAATTACTTGGTAGGTTTGATTCCCGCGTGTAGTACGATGATCCCGAATCCATTTTGTATGCCAAGTAACTACAAGGATCCATGACTCGGGTCGTCTTCTAGACGTAGAAACGGACGGGAAAAGGGGATGCCTTGGTACAGGTTATCGATTAGTGATATTGTAAGTTGGTGAACTCATGACATGTTTCCATATAGTGTGAGAATTGGAATTGTGAACTCGAAGTCCTTTCCCCTTTCCCTTGGACTCGAGTTAGGATTGTTAGAACCTTGTAAAGCCGAGAGGACTTTAAGATAGAGAACTCACTGAGATTTGATGTATCTCACCCCATGTTGTTGTTTACATCACAGGTACTACAGGTTCGGCGAACGGTAAGGACAAAGTTGTTTGACTTTTCCTTACGGATCGTAACTTTTGTGTGGCAAGGCTTTCGTTGTGAAGATTTTGAGATCATAGTTGATCTAGTTCTTAGTTTTATTTTTTGGAATATCTTGTATATATAACATGCCTTAGTTTTTGTGTATTAGGTGATTTTTGGGCAATTATATGTATAATGTGTTACTAGGAACTTGTATGTTTCAATACCAAACGTATTATTCATGTATAATATATGCTTTGATGTATATATATATATATATATATATATATATATATATATGGGCGTTACAGTTGGTATCAGAGCCTGGTTGTATCCTCGACCTAGCCATGAAATAGTATAAGTATTTTCTTTCTATTTCATATGTGTTGTGTCGCCATTGGTCTTACGTGTTATATTTATGGTATTGAGCCTGATCAACTTAATCCTATCTGTATGACATTTAGGAACATGGCCGACAGGCGCAGAAACAACCGGGGTAGACTGAGAACCACTCCAGCCGGGACAAATCCACCAGGTGACGAGGGGAATGGCCCTTTGTATCAATTCATGCAACAGATGCAGCAATAACAAAATCACTTTATGCAGCAAATGGTACAACAGATGGCTGATGGTCTGCATCCTCCAGTGATTGTTCCTGAAGCTGCAGGGGGAATCTTTAGGGATTTCATTTATATGAATCCTTCGGAGTTTCAGGGAGGGTTGGATCCGGTGAAGGCGCATGAATGGATATCCGGTATGGAGCGGATTTTCTTGATAGTTTAGTGCAGTGAGGAAAATAAAGTGGTCTCCGCTTCTCACTTGTTAAAGGGTCCTGCCATGCGGTGGTGGGAGAGCGCTTCAGCCTTAATGACAATTCAAGAGGTACCGAAGGTATGGGAACAGTTTAAGATAAATTTTATGGAGAAGTATTTTCCAAGTTACTTAAGGTCTCAGAAGGAGTTCGAGTTCCAACAGTTGAGACAAGGCAACTTGACCGTGGCTTCTTATATGGAAAAGTTCGAGATCATGGCTGACTATTCTAGACAAGCCATGTATGCTCCTGACGAGAGATGGAAGATCGATCAATTTCTGTTTGGGTTGAGGGCTGAAATTTCACATAGCGTGTCTCAGAGGGAATTTACTAGCTATGCTGAATTGTTAAGGCAGTGTTATGTAGCAGAACACAGCTTGAAGAAGGTACAAGCGGAAGGAGAATTGAGTAGGTTGAATCAAAGTGATCGTGGAAGATCGAATCAACAATTTAGACCAAGACAACAATCTTTTAAAGGGAAACAAGTTCAGAGTTCCAGGACTAGTGTGCCTCCGGTGTGCCGTAATTGTGGTAAGAATCACCATGGTAGGTGCGGTTTCGAAGGAATGAAGTGTTATCAGCGTAATAAGGTGGGCCATATGGCGAGAGATTGTCCTCAGAGGGGGAATCAGACACAAGGAAGAAATACCGGGCGAGTTTACACAATGGATGCAAGGAAATCAAAGGGTGACAATTCCTTGATTGCTGGTACGTGTTTGGTAAATGGAAATCCTTGCTTTGTTTTATTTGATTGTGGAACAACGCACTCCTTTATATCGATGCAATGTATGAAGCGACTGACGTTGCAAGATATTCCATTGTCTCTACCCATGGTGGTTACTACTGCCATGGATGAGGTTGTTGAAACACCGTTAATGTGTGAAAATTGTGTTTTATATGTGAATGAGAGAGTTTTTCAGATAGATCTGATTTGTTTGCCGCTTAAGAAAGTGGATGTTATTTTGGGAATGGATTGACTTTCTGCTAATTCGGTATTTATCGGTTGTGAGGAAAAGCTAATCATTATTCCATCCGATGAGGCTACTCCGAGGGATGTGTTAACTACTATTTTAGAAGGTACGGTTGGGATGATTAATTTCTTGTTTGAAAAGGAAAAGTATATTCTTTTGGTTTTTACTAAGGAGGAGAGTAACAACCTTCAGGTGTCGAGTATTCCGGTAGTCTGTGATTTTCCCCAAGTTTTCCCCGAAGATATCACTTCTCTTCCTCTGGTGAGGGAAGTGGAATTCTCTATTGACCTGATATCGGGAACGGCTCTAATATCCGTTTCTCCGTATCGGATGGCACCACTTGAACTAAGAGAATTAAAGGATCAATTGGAGGAGTTGATGGCTAATCATTTTGTTCGACCAAGTGTTTCGCCCTGGGGAGCTCCAGTATTGTTGGTAAAGAAGAAGGATGGTGGAATACGGTTGTGTATTGATTACCGTCAGTTGAATAAGGTCACCATCAAGAACAAATACCCATTGCTATGGATAGATGATCTGTTAGATCAATTGAAAGGAGCTTGCGTGTTCTCGAAGATTGACTTACGGTCGGGTTATCATCAGATTCAGGTAAAGAGTTTGGATGTACCGAAAACTGCATTTAGGACCCGTTATGGTCATTATGAATTCCTAGTGATGCCCTTCGGTGTAACTAATGCTCCAGCAGTTTTCATGGATTATATGAACAAGATATTTCAACCTTACTTGAACCAATTTGTGGTGATCTTTATTGATGACATTCTTATTTATTCTCATGATTCTCAAGAGCACGGAGAACATCTAAGAATCGTCTTATCCATCTTACAAGAGAGACAACTTTTCGCTAAGCTAAGCAAGTGCGAGTTTTGGATCTCGGAGGTAAATTTTATTGGTCACGTCATATCTCAAAGAGGTGTGGCGGTAGACCCATCGAAAGTTGAGGCGGTGATTGAATGGGAGAGACCGAAGAACGTTGCAGAGATTAGGAGTTTCTTAGGATTGGCCGGTTATTATAGAAGGTTTATTAAAGGCTTTTCCCAACTGGCTTTACCTATGACGAGACTTACTCGAAAGGATTGTTCGTATGAGTGGGGTTTGGCTTGCGAAATAAGTTTTATGAGTTTAAAGGAAAGACTGACGACCACCCCTATCTTGATTATTCCTGATCCTAGCAAGTCGTATGAGGTATATTGTGATGCATCGAAGGTGGGATTAGGAGGTGTGTTAATGCAAGATGGACATGTGGTAGCTTATGCTTCTCGACAGTTGAAAGTTCATGAAGAGAATTATCCAACACATGATTTGGAATTGGCGACAGTTGTTTTTACTTTGAAAGTGTGGCGTCATTATTTGTATGAGATGTTCAGCGACCACAAGAGCTTAAAGTATCTTTTCGATCAGAAAGAGTTGAACATGCATCAAAGGAGGTGGATGGAGTATTTGAAGGATTATGATTTGGAACTAAAATACCATCCAGGTAAAGCAAATAAAGTAGTGGATGCACTGAGTAGGAAAGTGTTGCATAGTGTCGAATTGATGATGTTAGAGTATACCTTATTAGAGAAGTTTCGAGATCTCAATCTTCAATTTATTTGGACTCCTGATTGGGTGATTATGGGGAATTTGAATGTCACTTCTACTCTTAGGGAGGAAATCCAACAAGGACAAAGGTTGGATGAGAAGTTACAAGAAGTGTTGGTTCAACCGGGTTTCGTGCGAGCAACCGACGGAATTATTTTGTTTAACCAAAGAGTTTGTGTTTCGGATGATACAGTGTTGAAAAGAAGGATTTTGGAAGAAGCACATAAGGGTACTTTTACTATACATCCTGGTTCTTCAGAGATGTATCAAGATTTAAAGAGGGACTATTGGTGGTCCGGGATGAAGAAAGATATTGCGGTGTATGTGTCGGAATGTGCAGTGTGCCAACAAGTGAAGATTGAGCACCAAAGACCGGGTGGCTTGTTACAACCTTTAGAAATTCTGGTATGGAAGTGGGATAGTATTTCTATGGACTTCGTAGTTTAACTACCCCGTACTCAGGGTGGTTATGATTCGATTTGGGTAATTGTGGATCGGTTAACGAAATCGGCGCATTTCTTGGTCGTAAAGACTACTTACAAGACGAGTCATCTCGCAAGATTGTTCATTTCGGAAATAGTGAGATTGCATGGTATTCCCTCTAGTATTGTTTCGGATAGAGATCCAAAGTTCACTTCAAGATTTTGGAGGGCTTTTCAACAAGCTATGGGAACGAAGTTGTGTTTGAGCACGTCGAATCATCTGCAGACGGATGGTCAGACGGAACGAACAATACAAATAATGGAGGATATGTTAAGAGCTTGTGTACTAGAAAGTGGAGGAAATTGGATAGAACTCTTGTCGTTGATTGAGTTCTCTTATAACAATAGTTATCATGCAAGTATTGGTATGGCTCCTTACGAGGCATTGTATGGAAGAAAGTGTAGGACGCCATTGTGTTGGTCAGAGATTGGTGAAGATAGAATTTTGGGACCCGAGATTATTCACGAAACTACAGAAAAGATTAGGATGATCCGTGGTAAGGTTAAACAAGCACAAGATCGTCAGAAGAGTTACGTGGATAACCGTAGGAGACCTTTGGAGTTTGTTGAGGGTGAACATGTGTTCTTGAAAGTTACTCCGAAATTGAGGTTGAAAGGACCGTTTAAGTCGCGGAAGTTAAGTCCGAGATACGTGGGACCGTATCAAATTTTAGAAAGAATTGGTGAAGTAGCTTACAGATTAGCCTTACCGCCTTCTCTGTCAGAGATGCACAATGTTTTTCATGTATCTCAACTTCGGAAGTTTGTTCCAGATCCTCTTCAGCCAATTCTACCTGATACGATCGAGATAGAAGCAGATTTGACGTTTGAGCCTTGAGCGAGTCGTATCACAGGAAGAGAAACTAAGGTGTTAAGGAATAAAGAGATTTCTCTTGTTAAAGTTCAGTGGGATGAGACGCATCCGGGTGATGCAACGTGGGAATTAGAATTGGAGATACGAGAAGTTTATCCTCATCTTTTCAGGTAATTGTTTTAAATTCGTGGGCAAATTTCTATTTAAGGGGGGGGGGGGGGGGGGAGGATGTAATACCCCATAAATCATTCCACTTGGGATAATATTATTATGGTCAACAGGGTTCCGGGTTACTCTGAGAATTTATTGGATAAAATAATTAGAGTAAACTGACGAACTCAGTATTGATCAGATTAATATTATTTAACTCTGAAGTTTTATTAATTGGTGCAATTGAGATAATTTGAACATTTAGTAGTATTACTAAATTAATGATAGTTTCTTGATATCTTTTCTTTCCTCTCATTTTCCAAAGATAGTAACAATTGAGAGAGAGAAAATAGAGAGAAGGAAGAGCAAAGGAAAGAAAGAGAAGAGAAAAATTGGAGATTGAAGAAAAGCTTGGATCATCATCTCCCCTTCATCAAACATCTTCCAATCTTCATCATCATCGTCTATTCAAGGTGGATTGTAGTTAGATGCTTTATTTGTAGGATTTCTTGAGTTCTAGAGTTAGGGTTGGTTTTGTGAGAAAATGAATAATCTTGCTCAAATCATGAACTTAACGGTTAGAAATCGATATAAATTGTGTAGTATGATCAATGTGTGTGTAGAAATCTCTATATATCATTGTTATGATATTGGTATTGATTGGAATGAGTTGGAATGAAAATGGGTTTTTGGAAAATGTTAGGTTTTGTGTAGAAATCTTGTGGAATTGTTGGAAATTATGTGTTTTGATGTTTGTTGGTTAAACTATGATTGAATCATGATAATAAACCCTTGCTGATTTGGTATGATTTGAGGGTGGAAAATGGGGGTTTGGAAATTCTGCTACAAAGGGGAATTTTTCTGCATAACGCAGAGCGCGCTTAGAGCGGTTATGCCCGCTTAGCGCGGTCTGCAGAATTTTCAACCTTTCTAACCCGAGAGCAGCGCGCTTAGCGCGGAGGGGTGCGCGCTTAGCGCGACCTGGAGTAAAAAGAAAAAAAAAGATTATTTCTAAAATCCGTAACTTTCGACTCGGTTATCTGATTTAAGTGTTCTTGGTACCGATAGAGAGCTAGGAAAATATTCTACCTGTTGGAAGTGAAAAATACTAGTTTTGATGCCCGATTAAATAAATCGGAGGGAATCGGAATTGGTGTGATTTCTGATATGTTATTTATGTGTTTCTATTATATAATTGACTTGTGTTTTCCTATTTCTCTTGTTGTTTGATTTTGATTGAGAGTGAATTTGCATGCTAAAAGATAAAGATGGAATAGGAAGAGTGAGGAAACCTCAATGCGGAACTATAGTATAATCTAGTGCTATGACTAGGAATTTATCGAAAACCCTAGACGGCAAGGCTCGGGCACCTGATGTAGGAAGGTACATCCGTGACGAGATTGGCCTGGGTGAGAGTGAACACTAGTATGGAACACGTGTGTAAACCATTGTGGTTTTGTGAAGACAAAGAGGTCTTAAGGCATTGTGGCCTTGTGATTGTCGAATACAATCACGGTTGTGTGTGTGATCACGTAATCGTAACCAATTATCTTGCGGATCGTAACTTTTGTGTGGCAAGGCTTTTGTTGTGAAGATTTTGAGATCATAGTTGATATAGTTCTTAGTTTTATCTTTTAGAACATCTTGTATATATAAGATGACGTATTATTCATGTATAATATATGCTTTGATGTATGTGTGTGTGTATATATATATGGGCGTTACACAGCGGCCCATTCACTTAGTTTATTTGCAACTCATTAATACACTTATGTGTTTAGTATATATACACTTGCATTTTATGTTAAACTTCCAATGTGGGACTTCTTTATATCATTGCAGCCACAGCTCTACAAGGCGCAGCACTTAAGCTTTTGGCAGAAAGTTATATGAGCAGGGACCAGGTTTGTATGCAACATATTGTTTAACCATCAATGTGAATTTCTTTATATGAACAAGAATTGAGTTTTATTTGAATTGTAAAATTGATGTTTCTTCTTAGCATGACTTTGATGGTTGTATTATATTCAAGAAAATTAGGCTGTATACGATACTTTTAACACAAGAAAATGGAGTAACTTAATCTGTAAATGAAACAATATTAGATTATTAACTACATAGATTGTAAAATGGTGGGAAATATCGTGTTATTTATGCTTTAGGTTTCGGTCCCAGTCATCTTTCAGATTCTGGGGAATGGTTATTTATTTCATGATTTCTCTACAGCTTGCTAATCTTATACATGTTTAACTTGTGCAATCACAAAGAATAAATGAATTTTGTGGAACAATTTCTTGATTGGTGAAGATGATGAGAAATTGAGTTATATGTATTGTTATGTTATATTTTGTTTTGCTATTTTGACAATATTGTCGAGTTTTCTTCACCTTGTCAAGCTACCTACATATGAATTTCAATCAATAGTTGTTGTCTTTCTAAAACCTTTTAGCATTTTCTCGTTGCGAGCAGGTACATTTTCATAGCCGCTTATAGTTATTGCATTGATCCAGACAGTAACACCGTGGCAGTAGCCGCAGTGGTCGACGCCATCGGCATAGCAGCAGGTGGTAGTGGATGACTGCCAGAAGCTTAAGTGCTGCACCTTGTGGAGCTGTGGCTGCAATGATATAAAGAAGTCCCACATTGGAAGTTTAACATAAATTGCAAGTGTATATATACTAAACACACAAGTGTATTAATATGAGTTGAAAACAAACTAAGTAAATAGGCTGCTGCTAGCTATGGGCTTATGTGTTTGATCTTGGCCCAAAAAAATTAATTTTTAAAATAACAATTTAAATAAATAATATTTATACAAAAATAAATTAAAATTAAATTAATAGATAAATGCCACATCTGTGCCATGTAATCAAGATAAATGCCACATAGTCAATTGAAGAATACACAGTCACCCAAACAAGGGATAAGATGTAAAATTTTATTTTTGATTTTATAAGGGGGCATTCAAAAAAAAAATACTTCAGGGGGCAAAACCAAATTTCGCCCTAATGACAGGGGGATCTAGGGGTGGCAAACGGGCATGCCCGCGCTGTTTAGGCCCGCCCCGCAAATGCCCGCAAAAAATGGGACGGGGCGGGGGCGGTCATAGTTGAGGATGCGGGCCTAAAACTTAGGTCCACCCCGCAAAAAAGAGAGGGCGGAGCGGAGAAAACCCACGGGCACTGCACCTTTTAAGCTTAAAAATGAAAAATTTTATGTAAATGCTCGTGCCCGCAAAATCCCGCGAAGAAAACGGGGCGGAGCGGGGCAGACACATTAGAGGGTGAGAGCCTAAATCCTTGGTCCACCACGCACTAAAGTGCAGGTAAAACGGGCATGCCCAACGGGCCGGGCCCGTTTTTCCACCCCTAGGGGGATCGTATAATTAATCCTGATACTTTTTATAAACGGTAAAACTTATTAGAGAAATGATATAATGACACTGAATTTGACATTTACACCTTATTCATATACTGTATAAGCTACTTTTTCCTTTATTTTATTATTTTTCATATACATTGGGATTTGAGCCACACTCAAAATGGAGTTAATGCATACGGTGTAACAGGTACGGTGTTGCCATTCTAGTGTCATTATAGCATATCTCTATTAGAGAAATGATATATAATTTTTTGAAATGGGAACAAGTGCAATGTTTGTCGATATTTTTATAAATGGAAAAAGATTATTGTTAATATATACAAATATTTTTATAAACAAGAATAGAATTATTGTTGTTATAAATATTTTTATAAACTAGAAAAATTCTACAGTTGATACAATTATTTTTATCAACGAGAAAAAAAATGTATTGTTTGTTATAAATATTTTTATAAATGAGAAAAATTCTACCGCTGATATAATTATTTTTATAAATGGAAAAAAGTTTATTGTTGATAAATTTATTTTTATAAACAAGAATAAGTATATTATTTATTATAAATACTTATATAAACGGGAAAATATTATCATTGATACAAATATTTTTATAAATGGAAATAATTGTATTGTTGATACAATGATTTTTATAAATGAGGAAAATGCTATTGTTGATACAATTGATTTTTAAATGGGAAAAGTTTATTGTTTGGTACAAATATTTTTATAAACCCGAAAAAGTCTACTATTGATACAATTATTTTTATAAACAAGAATAAATATAACTTTTTCTTAGAAATATTTCTATAAACGTGAAAAATTATGCTGTTGATACAATTATTTTTATAAACGAGAATAAGTCTATGGTTTGTTACAAATATTTTTATAAACTGAAAAAAAGACGGTTGTTAATATAAACATTTTTATATATGAAAAAAGTGTATTGTTGATAAAAATATTTTTATAATAAACAAAAAAAGTTTTGTTGATAAAAGTATTTTTATAAACAAACAAAATATATTGTTGATACAAATATTTATATAAATAAAAAAAAAAGATTATTGTTGAGCTATATTTCAAATGCTTGCATAATTTATTATGTTTGACAATATATTTAAGTTTCAAATGCGTACATCGTTCAGTACGTTGAGCTATATTTTTATTGTTTCTTAAATTAATATTAGTTTATATTTGTGATTTTATTAATGTCTATCCTCTATAATACAAATTCACGGCTGACAATGAGATATTACAACGTCATATATATATATATATATATATATTAATTAATAATTTTGTGAACTTGTGATCCACGGTCAAATTCTTATTAAATATATTTAATAAAAGCTTTGTTTGCATTTTAATGAGTGAGGTCATCTTTTGTACTATTGTATATTACAATTCTCTTTTCAAATATATATATATATATATATCAAATGACTTTACAATTTATCGTATTATATATATATACAGGTTTGCTATCTTGACATCCTTTACTACACCTACACCGTATGCTCGTACTGTACGGACGACACTGTTTATGTACGGATAACACTATTTATTATACTGCCGACACTATTCATTGTACGGAAATGCGTTACTATTCATATACGGACAGTACTATTCATTGTACAGACGAAAACTGTTCATGTACGGACGACACTATTCACCGTCCGTACATACGGTGTAGGGTGTAGGGTGGGTGTCAAAATATCATTTTTGATATATATATATATATATATATATATATATATATTTTTTTTTTTTTTTTTTCCATTTATTAATTAATAATTTTAGGAAATTGTGATCCTAAGTCAAATTCTTATTAAATATATTTAATAAAAGCTTTATTTGCGTTTTAATGAGTGAGGTCATCTTTTAAAAGAGAATAGACAACGGTTATGTTATGGCCACAAATTTAAAACCATCTTTTATTCCGTTAAGCTACGATTTTACAACAGTTGCCTATACTTCCGTTGGCTAAAGTGAAAATTGTTGTAGTGTTTGTACCATTATATATTACACTTCTCTTTTCAAATGACTTTTCAAACTTATAATAAGTAGGGTTTTAATATTATATATTAGTAATATATTTACAATTTCACACCTACTAAAAAATAATATTAAATATTTATTAAGGAAATCATATATGACATAATTAATAGTTTATTTTAATAATGGCATTGTAAGGGAAACAAATTTAAAAATTGAGTCACACTCTTCGCTCTTAGTTAAAATTATTTAGAAGTTTCTAAAACAAAAAATTAGTTGTAACCACATTTTCTGAATTGTTAATAATTCCATTCTATAACTAATATTTTGAATATTTTTTAATGTAAAATAAAAAGTAATATAAATGCCATAGTGAATAATTTTATTATGAATAAATTTTATAAAAGTTTAAGAAATATAAAATTAAACCCTTTGATTATTCATATAAGAAAACACTTAAATTCATTGAATAACTAATGTATAATTCAATAAATTTAAAAAAATATTTTTTTTATAGTAAAGAATAGAAAGAGTATGTGATAAATTAAAATTTAGAGAAATCATACATCTGTATCTCCTTTTTTATGCCCCTACGAATTTTAAACAACATATGCAAATCTGTGATAATTTTGGTTGAGTAAATTATTGATTCAAGTAATAGTTAAATTTGCGATAGGTTTACCTCAATTTTCACTGTGAATAAATTAATGTATATACTCTCAAATGAATATATTATCTTTTTAAACAGATTAACGTGATACTGTATGAGTACAACAAAAATTAATGTACATTTAATTTTTTTCTAAACTTTATTGCCATTGAACTACTTTTAAAATATTTACAATGTATATACTCTCACTAACCATAGCGTATTCATCAAACCATAGCGTATTCATCAAACCATAGAGTACTTACCAACATAATACTAGTGTTGTAGTGATATCATGGCTTTTACTTTAGGACATGCATTTTCTCATATATTCATCTTTGGTTCCCTCTTATCCCGGGTTGGACAATTTGTAACTGTGATAGAGCTTTCAATGCTTTCTCAATCACTACATGTTGGTGGAATTTTTAGGAAACACTTTGGGGGATTTCATTTTTGAATTTGCTGAGATCATTGAACCTATCTCTTCTTTTTTGCAGCCCTTATCAAGTGCTTGGATTTTGGGATTCAGCAGGTTTGAAATAAGCATTGGACCGAAATAGATTGATCTTTGGTCATCAAAGCCTATCCCAACCCTCTTTTAATTTATTGGAAGCTTAGAAACACTTGGATAAATCTTCTAGGAAAATATATTAATTCTAACTTTATTATATCTCATATTTTTAGAGAAGGAAATTTTTGTGTTTTTTTTAAGCAAGATATTAATAGAAGGAGTACAAAAGGTACTCAAACCTGTATACAAAAGAAACGAGTAAACACTCGATACAACGAAGAAATTACCCACCAATTGAAACTAAGACAAATAAAATAAGGGATCTTTGTCAAACTCATATAGATTACAATTGGGATGAATAATGTCTCAAATAAAAGACCACCTCCACACAGTAAGTTTGATCTTCCAAACGGTATCCAAAACGTTCCAACCGGTGCTTCTGAAAATTATGCCGTTTCTTAACAACCAAAGATTCCAACAAACAGCTAGCCATAAACAACCTTCCCTACCAGATTTAACCCTTTTAGATTTACTAAACCGAAACCAATCCAAAAAACTCCCCATACAATCGTTGCAAGAGTAATCCGAGAAACCAATCCACACAGCAACCTCCTCCCACACTAATTTAGCGACGGAGCAAGAGAAAAGCAAATGAAATAAAGATTCCCGACTATGGTTGCAAAGCACACAATAAAAATTGCTGGAGGTTGGTAAAATACCCCTAAATAAAAGAAGATCTTTTGTCGGAAGACAATTAATGGAACATCTCCAACCGAAAGCTCTAATTTTAAGGGGGCTGCCACTTTCCACACCAAATCCAAAGCAATATCATTCCGGTTACGCGGGCCAAACGGAGTATGAAGACTATTTAAAAGACGGTAAAAAGAACGAACTGAAAAAACCGAATCCTCCTCAAGCAACCACACAACTTTGTCATGCCTCCACTCCTTCAAACAACAACCTGTCAGCCGATGGAGAATACCAGACAGCTTATGCTGCAAGGAAATGAGCGCAGACGGAGCAGCATGCACCGCAGTAGCAGGCTGAACAACCGCAGCACCATAGGCGGATCAACAGCAGGCACCACTAGCCGATCCTCAACAGTGAAGGCTGTAACGGAAGCACTGTCAAGAAAACCAGTCGTCACAGGGGCTGTATCAGAGAAAACAGGAGAAAGTTCTAAATCCCCTAAATTCCAAAAACCGTTACACCAACCTCCCATACACCCAACCGCAACAAATTTCAACCTCGAATAATGATATAAATCCGGATAAAGATGTTTGAGAGTCCCCTCGCCAAGCCAATTAACATGCCAAAAAGAAGTATCCCAACCGCTACCTACCGAAAAAGAGTAATTCTCAATGAGCGAATCACCCAGGTAAGAATTTCCTGTCGAAATTAAATCGCGCCACCAAGTAGAAGAAGAGCTCCTCTTCGGAAAAGGAGTATCACGATACGACATAATCATTTTAATATCTCCATAACGAGCTTTCAACACTTTATACCATAAATCTTCCGATCCCACCAAGATTCTCCATCTCCATTTGAAAAGGAGGGCTAAATTGAAGCCATCAATTCTTTTCAAATTTAAATCACCTATGGCAAAAGGTAAACAAAGAGAGCCCCAATTCATCCAATGCACCTTTCTTTTCACATCCGAACTACCCCAAAGAAAACCACTTTGAATACTAATGATTTCTTTGCGGATTTTAACCAGAACTTTATAAAAAGAAAGTTGGAAAATCGCTAAGTTACTAAGAACCGATTTAAGAAGGGTAATTTTACCTCCAAAACTCAAAAATCGGCCATGCCAACTAGAAAGTTTTTTCCTCAACTTAGACACCAAAGGAAACCAAGAAGAAGCCCTTCTAGGATTGAATCCAATAGGGATTCCCAAGAAAGTAAACTCTTTCCTTTCCGTTTTACAAGAGAGGAAAAAAGCCGCGGTTTCAAGAAAATTGGGGGAGACATTTAAACCAATGAGCTTGCTTTTGTGAAAATTAATGCCAAGGCCCGACACTAATTCAAAAGCCCTAAGCACCGCCTTAATGGCCCAAAAATGCCTCCAACTACCGTCACCGACCAAAAAGGTGTCATCCGCAAATTGGAGAATATCGATGTGACACTTACTACCCAAGTTGAAACCGGTGAAATCACCGTTCGAAACTGAGTTGCTCACCAAACCCGTTAATCCCTCTGCAACCAAAACAAAGAGAAACGGGGAAATAGGGTAACCTTGTCTCAAACCTCTTTCCACCGTGAACTCTCTAGTAGGACTCCTGTTAACCAATATAGACATCTTGCTAGAAAAAATCGTAGCCTCCATCCATTTCAACCAAATTTCTCTGAAACCCATCTTTCTCATAAAAAATCTAAGATAATCCCAACACACCTTGTCATAGGCCTTCTCAAAGTCTACCTTAAAAAGTGAGCAAGGAAGATTCTCCTTACTCGTGAAATCAACCAACTCGTTTGCCACTAAAACTCCATCAAGCAACTGTCTTCCTGGAACAAAGGCGCTTTGGCAAGGAGAGATAATAGAATGTAAAACCAACTGTAATCTAGCCGCAAGGAGCTTTGAAATAGCCTTATACATGCAACCCACCAAGCAAATCGGTCTATAATCGTCCAACCCCAAAGGGTTCTCGCACTTTGGAATCAAAGTAAAAAAAGAGGAGACTATCGCTTTTGACAAAACAACCCCTTCATGAAATTCCCTGAAAAAGCTACAAAAGTCATCTTTAAGAAAAAACCAACACTTCTTAATGAACATAAACGAGTACCCGTCCTGACCCGGGCTCTTAGCACCACCGCAACTCCACACCGCCTTCTTAATTTCCTCAACCGAGAACGGCCTTTCCAAGAACTCTCTTTCCTCTACACTAAGCCTCTTGAAAGACACCCCCTCTAACAAAGGTCTACTCTCCATAGACTCATGAAATTTGTTAGCGAAGTCGTTCCTCACTTCCTCTTTCACCTCCTTAACCGTCGATAATATACCTTTATCCGTGTTGATGAAGCCGATATGGTTACGCCTTCTCCTCTCCTTCATAACACAATGGAAGTATCTACTATTGTTATCCCCATCGTTAAGCCACTTCAATCTAGACTTTTGAATGAACATATTCTCTTTAATCCTAAGGTTCAACCAAAACCTCTTCGAAGCCTCCTTACGATAAACTATAAGATCCTCCAACAAACAACCGTTAACATGATCCGCCGCTTCATCGCCATCATTCATCTCCACCACACTATCCTCTACCTCCAAATCAAATTTACCAAAAACCTCCACATTCCATCTCCTTAGAATATTTTTGAGAAGCCTAAATTTTTCCTTCAAAACATAATCGCTTCTACCCGAAATATTCAACTTGTTCGACTCCATTTCCACGAACGGAATGAACTCCTTGTTGCCGAACCATTCGTTGTTGACTTAAAAAGGTTTCGGACCCCAATCCATAATATCCGCCACAAGCCACACTGGACAATGATCCGAAAGGTCCCTCTGACCTATAAATTGACCAACCACTCCCACCTACTAATAGCACCATTCGATAACAGAAAACGATCTAACCTGCTCATGGAGGAGCCATCACCGCTATACCAAGAAAAATCCTTCCCCTTGCAAGGAACATCAATCAAGTCAATATCCAAAATGAAGTCCGAGAACTCCTTCATTTTGGAGATACTACTATAGGCCGCCCTACCCTTCCTCTCCCACGAATTAGAAATCGCGTTAAAATCCCCACCTATGCGCTACTCGCCGTCTGAGAAATTAGATTTTAACATAGTCAAATCCCTCCAAAGCTTTCTTTTCAAATCTGAAACACACGAAGAATAAACATTGATGATGTAGAAGCAACTATTCCTCCACACAACCTTTACCCCCACATAGCCCCCCCCCCCCCCTTGAAACTGCAAATAACATCAACACTACTCTTCTTCCATAAAATCAGGAGACCACCAGAGAAACCCTCCGAATTCGAACACGTCCACCCAATGTCTTCGTTAGCCCAAAAACTTCTAGCTAAGGTATCAGACATAGAGGACAACTTCGTTTCCTGAAGAAGGAACATATCCGCTTTACCTTTATTTATAGTATGGCTAATTCTTTTCTGCTTAACCAAACTCCCACCCCTCTGATATTAAAAGAACTGTTCTGGACTGGGTCGGGGTCTGCTACTCAGTCGAGCAGGCCCAGCCCACACGTCTTGGGATGGCCCAACAAGGACCTTTTTGCCCGACCAATGTCGGGCACTTGCCCTCCTCCACGGCGTCAGGCACAAGCAGGACACGGAGCGTCGGGCAGGACGCTAGGCCTCCCCGGGTTCGTTCCTCCTCGACACTCCTATGCTCCTCCCTGCGGGGAGCCACCTTCTCACACAAGAGTCCTCCCCGCGAGGACACCTCTCCTCGACACGCATGACTCCTCCCCGCGAGGACACGTTCTCACGTAACCGCCCACTCCCAATGGAATCAGTCTGCCCTACCTCCGGAGATTTAGGGACCGTTACACCAGGGCGAAGACCACGTGCTGGTCTTCACTATGCCACGTAAGCCCTGGCAGTTACTTGGATTGGGCCTTGCGATCCAGCCCAGTGCAAGTAACCGTTGGCCCCGCGATGGGGGCTCTCTATAAATACCCTCTCACTTGTGAGGGTCAGGTTACACACACTTTCTTACTCTAAACTTGTACTTGCCTTTTCTGACCGATATCTTACTTGAGCGTTGGAGTACCTTGCAGGTACACCCCCCGCCATCTTTCAACCGCACCAGAGCTGAAGTTCAAAAGACGCCGCTGGCCACCGATACTGTCTGATCCAGGTACGATCAGTGGCGCCGTCTGTGGGAATCTTTGCTTCCCTTTTTTTTCTTTGATAAACCAAAGCAACTCTCATTCATCAACATCATGGCCGGCAACCCGTCTGCTACCAAGGCTCTGGACACCGTCCTCACGCAGCTCGAGAACGGGAACCATCGCGAAGACACTGCTGCCCATCACGTCGAAGAGGTCGATGTGAGAGACGGGCAGACCGCCTCCCCAGACTCCCAAGATACGGCTTATCATGCTGCCCAGCAGGACGACCAACAAGCTGCATTTTAGCCAGTTGCCTCTCCGCCCAACGCGGATCTGAGCACCGTGGCCTTATTTGCCCTGATCAACCAGACTAATCAGCTGATAGTACACCAGAATACCAGGATTGAAGCACTGGAGCAACGGTGAACACGACGATCTTCCCCGCGAAGACACCGTCGTCCGCCCTTACCTCGCCAATCCTCTTCCCTGCGAAGGACTCCACCCGTAGAATCTCAGACCCCCTCGCTGGTGCGCGAGGGCCGTCATCCACCTCTTGAACGCCCCCAGCCGACGACCTCCCAGAAGCGCCATCGCTCCCAGCCTCAGAAGGAACCCAGGCCTGCTGCAAATAACAAGAAGTCCAAAACCGCCGAGGAGAGACCGAGGAACTGCTCGAGGAACTCCCCTCCGCGGCATCACTGGTCCCCATCGGAATCCCCGGCCGGAAGCGACGACGACGACCAGAGGACCCCTCTGTCGTGAGAGATCATGAACTCCCCATTCCCCGCGGGCATGGAGAAACCCCCGCCACTGGGGACATACGACGGTCTGGCCGACCCCGACGATCACGTCGAAAGTTTCGAAGCCATGCTCGACTTCAGAAACATCCGGGGAGCCATAAGATGCAGGCTCTTCCCCACCACCTTGCGGAAAGGCGCCATGACATGGTACAAGGGCCTAGAACCCGGGTCAATAACATACTGGAGGCAGCTGAGACAACGCTTCACCAAACATTTTACTGCGTCTCCTCGACACCCGAAGACAGAGGCTGCCCTTGAGAGCATCTTCCAAGGGAAGAACGAATCTCTCCGGCATTACATAGAGAGATTCAACAGAGAAGCCGTCGAAGTCCATACGACCGACGATATGAAGAAATACTTGATCATACACGGACTACGGGTGGGATCTGACTTCGCCAAGTCCATAGGCCTCCGCAGACCCTGCTGTCTAGAGGACCTCCACCAACGGGCTCAGTCGTACATCGAGCTCGAGGAGTCGGAGGCAGCACAGATCGCCCTCGAGTCAAGGCGTAGGGAGGGCCCCCGCGGCCACAGAGATGAAGACTCTCCGCCCCGACGAGGAGGAGAAATAAAGAAAGAGAATCGCCCCCGTGACACCCGGGAACCGCGCGGACCAGCTAGCCGGTTCACGGAATACACCCCGCTCAATGCTCCCCGCGCGCGGATCCTCTCCGAATGCCAGAACTCGGAGTTTCAGAAAGGAGGCGTCTGCTTTCCGAAGCCGACTCCTCCCAAACCAAATGCTGACAAGTCAAAGTACTGCAGATTCCACCGAAGCCACGGGCACGTAATGGAAGACTGCATCCATCTCAAGGATGCAATCGAAATTCTCATCAAGGAGGGGCACTTGAAGAAATATGCCTAGAAGAATGACACTCCTCGTCCCAGCTCACAGGAAGCGCAGAACGTCGAGGAGACAACACCTCCTCCCGACGACAACCAACTCCAGGTCGCCCTCAGCGTCACCCGGCCCGAGGACTTCTTCGTCCCCGTAATCATTGAGGGCAAAGAAGAAATCCGCAACATGTGGGCGACCTTCCCCGACGAGGACCCCGTTGCTGCCCGCAGTACCTGGGAAGGCTTCCCCAAAGAAATGGTCATCTCCGGGGGTGGTCTCGAGAAATTGTCTGTTGGATCAATCAAGCGAAATTTTAACGAACTGGAGTCCGCGACGTTGACAAAGACAACCACTCTCGAGAAGGTGCAGGGGAAATCAAACCCTATCACATTCAACCTCGAAGAACTCCCCGGCGGAGCACCCAACGCCACTATCCCCCTCCTAGTTAGGGCACAGATGGAAAACTTTGACGTCCGAAGGATCCTAGTCGACCAGGGAAGTTCGGTCGACATTATGTATGCCCATCTGTTCAGGACCCTTCAGCTCGACGAGAGACATCTGACCCCGTACGTTGGCTCAGATCTACAGGGTTTCAACGGAAGCACCACCAAACCATGGGGCTACGTTAAGCTGATGGTCACCTTCGGGGTCGAAGACACTGCCCGACAGGTGAAGATCCGTTTCCTGGTGGTCGATTGTCCATCCCTTTACAACTGCATCCTCGGGAGGACTACCCGGTCCACCTCAAAATGAAATACTACACGCACAGGGGGCGGGTAGTAACGATGCACGGGGACATTGACGCGGCAAGAAGATGCTTCGACGCCGCCGTCAAAGGCATGAGCTCCATCGGCCCCAAATCGAAGACCGTGACGAAGCCACCATCGGACCCCAAACAGGTACCTCTCCCGCACGTCAATGCGGTCGACCTCGACAGCAGATTCTCCGACGAACCAGACAAAGACAGAGTCCAAGATCTCGACCACCAGGCGGAGAACAACGGGCGACCTCTCCATCCAACGTGCCCCATCCCAGACAGAGACTTCGAGCTCGTGATCCTCGGGGACGATCCAGAGCGCAACGTGAAGATCGGCGCCGAGATCCCCAGCCTTGCGAAGGCGCGACTGAAAGCATGTCTGAGGGAGAACGTTGATCTCTTTGCGTGGAGCGCATCCGAGATGCCCGGCCTCGACCCCGTAGTGGCTTGTCATCAGCTAGCAGTAGATCCGGCCGCTAGGGCCATAGCTCAATGTAGGCGTAAGCAGTCTCCCGAATATGCAGAGGCTGCTGAAAAAGCTGTAAAACACCTCCTAGAGGCAAATTTTATTTCAGAGGCCAGGTACACAACCTGGCTGTCCAACGTTGTACTTGTTAAAAAGAGTAATGGAAAATGGAGGATGTGTGTTGATTATACTAATCTTAATCGGGTCTGCCCGAAAGACTGCTACCCATTGCCTAACTTCGACCAGCTGGTCGACAATTCTGCAGGTTACAAACTACTATCCTTCATGGACGCATACTCGGGATACAACCAAATTCCCATGGACAAGGTCGACAAACAGCACACGACATTCATGACCGAGTCGGGCAACTACTACTACAACGTAATGCCCTTCGGCCTGAAAAACGCCGGTGCGACCTACCAACGAATGATGAACAAGGTTTTCCGAGCTGAAATCGGCGACATGCTCGAGGTGTACATGGACGACATGATCGTCAAATTCGCAGAAGAGGTCGACCATGCCGTGCACCTCAGGAAAGTGTTCGACACGACGAGGAAATGTCGCATGAGATTCAATCCCGACAAGTGCACATTCGGCGTTCGGGTAGGTAAGTTCCTCGGTTTCTACATAACAGAGCGAGGAATCGAAGCTAACCCCGACAAGTGTAGAGCTTTTTCCGAGATTCCCATTTCGGACTCGAAGAAGTCGATATAATCATTGAACAGGATGCTCACTGCCCTTTCCCGCTTCGTCGCCAAATCGGCACAGTACGCACTCCCATTTTTCAAACTTCTCCGAAAAAAAGCGGAGTTTGAATGGAGCGAAGAATGCGAGCAGGCACTCCTCCACCTAAAACAAGTATTATCGCAGCCCCCGGTCCTCTCACGGCCTGAGAACGGGGAGACACTTTTCTTATATCTCGCGATCGCGAGCGAAGCAGTTAGCGTCGTCCTCGTTCGGGGAAACCCCGGACGGGTAGAAGCCAGTTTACTTCACGAGCAAAGCCCTCCAAGGCCCCGAGCTCAGATATCAGCAGATAGAGAAAGTCGCCCTGGGCCTCGTTACCGCGGCCAGGAGGCTACGCCACTACTTCCTCGCCCACACCGTTGTCGTGAGGACTGAACAGCCTATAAGGCAGCTCCTCGGACGACCGGACATGGCGGGTAGGATGCTCAGGTGGTCTCTCGAACTCACCGAGTTCGACATCCAATACTAGGGAAGGAAAGCCCTGAAGGCTCAAGTATTGGCCGACTTCATAGCAGAGATGATTGTCCCAGAATCTTCGGCCAACGGATCCCAAAAATGGACGATCTACGTCGACGGAGCATCCAGCCCGAAGGGAAGCGGGGCGGGCATCATCCTCGAAAACGAGGAAGGCATCCTGATCGAGGTATCCCTCGAACTATCCTTCCCGATGTCGAACAACCAAGCCGAGTACGAGGCTTTCCTCGCTGGACTTCGGCTGGCCGAGGACCTCGGCGCCAAGGAGGTCAAACTCTTCACCGACTCCTAGCTCGTGGCCTCGCAAGTCCGAGGAGAGTACCAAGCCAAGAACGACAGCCGCATAGAATACTTGGCCTTGGTGAAAGAAAAGATGAAAAAGTTCACCTCCGCGGAAGTAAATCACATCCCCCGCGAGCACAATGCCCGAGCAGATGTCTTGTCCAAATTGGCGAGCACAAAGAAGAAAGGCGGGAACAAATCCTTCATACAATTCCAGGTATCATGTTTCCTCATTCTTGGATGAAACTATCACAAAGGAGGATGTCATGCTCACAAGTCATACAATGCCTTTCAAATGGTATTGTTACTTCTTGTTCCATTCACATGTTCTCTCTATTTGCATTTCTTGTATATGTTTTCTTTTGAACCAAAGTTTTTGTTTTAACATACTTTTATTGTTGCAGAATTGTATCCATCAGAGTCCGTGCATCGTGACAGTGTCACCTGATTCTTTATCTTGTTATGATCTTCTACCCTGTTGCTGCTAATCCACTTCTGTGATATCCATTGATCGTCTCATCAACAAAGTATTACAAGGTCTCTAATTGGTCCTGACATTCGGACACTTTGAGCTGCAGCTATGGCTCCACAAACATAAATATGAGTTGAATGCAAAATTGATGTATATGCTTCTCTTGGAGCATTTCCATTGTAAGCCAGCTTTGCATCCTTTCTCGTCGACACTCTCTCATCCTTTATGTTGCAAAACCAATGTAGTAAAGCCACCACGTCGGAGTTCCTCATATCTCCGTGAACACTGCTCCTAAAAGGTGATAGTCTTCCTTTCATAAAGTAAAAGGACCAATTTTGTGTAAATCTTAGCTTTTCCTTCTCTCCCGATATTTGAATCCCATTATATTTCTTGAAGGGAATTGGGTTTATTGTTACTTTAAAATTGGATTTCTGCTATGTTTCGGTATGGGTGTAGAGTTAGAGTTAAAATATAAACTCTAATATTGATGTAGTTAGAGTTAAAAGTAAATAATCTCACTCTTACGAAACTGGTATAATATTAGAGGCCATTAAATTGTTATTTTGGAACTTGACCAAATATTAAAGAGTTTGATTCAAAATGCTTTTTCATAAAACTTACCAACCTGGGCAATGGTTGTAATTTGAATAGATAATGTCACAAAAAGGTTAAATTTCATCCATAATACTTATACAGATTTTGCTAAATTTTCCTATGATTTTTATAAATGATCCTTATGATTGCAGAATTCACGTTGTAATGCATGTATAGTTGACAAGAAGAGGAAAAATATCACTAAGGTAATTCACTCTTTAGCAGTTATTTTAACATATTGAATTGAATATTGACATTAATATTGTCTATTATGTAGTGTATTCTGAATCTATATAGTTGATCATGGTTCATGTCTTGTAGATTAGTAGGTTGGATGTATCATAATTGCATATTCTATATGGTTTATAGACTTATTTTAATGTATCAAAATAGTCGTTACATTATTAATATTCTTATTGCAAAATGTTAATCATGTTGGTTGCACTGTTTTGATCTTTAATCTAATGAACTCATGTAGTTACCTCATTAATGATGTGTGCCCTAGTTCATCATGTATCCTAGTTTGATTTCCATTTTCTAATAATATGGATATTTTTTATAATATCGTTGATGTAGAGTGCTCGAATGATCAAGTGCTACTATTTCACATTTCTGGATTGAATTGAATATTACTTATTTGATCTGTGAATTGCCAATTTTTAAAGACTTGGTCCTATTTTGACTAACTGTTTTAAATTTAATTTCCTTGTCCATGTTTTGTGAGATGTTCTCTTAGGTTTAGATTTGTGTTCTTCAAGTTTCTGGTATAGATGTAGTTTATTGTCTCTGATTATTTGATGTTTAACTAAGACTGATATGCTCCTTGATAGAGACTGGTGAACTTGTGTTTTCAATTTGTTGCTTTGTTAAAGATGACTACTTGTTAAGATTGATTTTTTTTCAATATAGGTTAGGGTTTGTAGATATTTATATTTGTGTAATTGTAAATTGATTGAATTGTGCTTTGATTAACTTTGAAATGTAGATAGTAATTAGAATTTGATGTCCATATTTTTTCTATAAGCAATACATTTAACTGTCTATGAAAGATTGATTAACAATACATTTAACTATGTTGCCAACGCTTATAGGTCCGCCAACAAGAAAAATAACTCGAGGGTATGTCTGGTGTCTGATTACATTCTTCAATTAGTTTGACTTTTAGAATTTTTATTGGTGGTGTCAAGGTGTTTATGGAAATTTTTTATAGAAAAATTTATCTGATTTTAGTATGGTTTATTAATGATCTGCAGCTAGCTAGATGATTGGGTGTTGTGTATTGAATGGATTCTCAGGCACCATCAAATCCGGTATGATATTTGATGTAATTCACTGTATTTTTTGTATGGTATGATATTTGATGTAACTCACTGTATTTTTTGTATGATTTGATTGCTGATACAATTTCCCCAACCTCAGGGATATACTACACAATCTAGCACTGATGCACTCAAGGATTGTGATAAATTATTGATTGACTATCTATAGTAGCATTCAAACACGTCAGTTAATATTTGTAGAAGCATTCAATCTCGTAGAATTTGGACTATAGTAGAGGATGCTTTGTTGGTTGTGCCTCGTTGTTCTCTTGAAATTAAACTGTCTGTTGTGGTAAAAGCTCCTGATGCGTGCGAACCCAACCTTTGTTTTTCTCCATTGCCGCTTCAGTGTCTGGTGTGTACTGTGGGTTTCATTTTACGATGTAGTTTCTATTCAATCCAACTTAGATTTTGTAGAAGTGCTTGATGTTGAGTATGTGTTTGTTGTTCCAAAAGTGATTGTTGTGTTAATTGTTTCGATAGTGCTTGTTCTCCTTTTCATTGTTTCATATGTTTTACTTGAAATAATCATTATGTTGCAGTGAGGGATGTACGATTTTCTTTTTAAAATTGAGAAACATATCCTAGATTTTGCTCCTTCAAACTGGAAGGATTATGATTTAAATTCTGCTCACTAGGATTCTGATGTGCCTGCTGATTTGAAATGATGTAATGAAACTAAGAGATACCCTGTGTAAATTATGTTCCTTTAACAAGTGCTTATTGTGCTGCTTAGAATTAATTTAGTTATGAATTGAATGTTGCTCCTTAAGATGTGTGCTAAAAGTTCATTAGATTTTTTTTTTTAATTTTAGGAATATATTAGCTGCAGAATTATCTGCGGATTAAAGATTTCATGCGGATTTACCTTTGGAAATACCTACGATTTTTATCTTTGGATAACAAAAACAAAGTTATTTATGGCGGTTTTAACCGCCGCAATTTTCAATTTATGACAGTTCCCTACCCGTCGCAACATAGAACGACAGTTGGAGTGACGGTTTTAGAAACCGTCGCGATACTGCCTGGCAACACACGTTTTTGTGATAGAAACAAAACCGTCGCAACTAGCAAATTGTGGCGGTTCAAACCGCCGTAATATGCCAATATTAACCGTCGCAACTTGCCAATTTTCTAGTAGTGTATATAACTCAATACAAACCTCATATCCAAGTAAACATCCATAATTCTAATAACAACTTCCAAAACTAATTACACCAAACATCCTAAAGATGCATCAATTCTAAACCTCATTCACCAATTAAACTATACAACTTTCAAAACTATACAACAACTTCCATAAAATCAACTTCCATCACATATACATCAACTTCCATAAACCTAACACCAAAGAAAGAAAAAAAAATATACCTTATGTAATTCTCATTTCAATAATGTATTGACACCATTCCTCCTTTATTTCTTCCAATTTATCTTTCGTGTAGGTGGCACACTTGAATTCATCAAAGTACTACATAAAATAACATAATATGCATGACTTAGTTAAAAGTAATTAATTAGATGAAATATCCGATGATAAGTATTAAAATAAATCATAACTTATAAATCCATATCATGTTTGGAATCTCTATTTGTTCCAAATGAATAGTTTCTTTCATGAATCTTAATACAAAATAACCACAATCTATACCATTACGCTGACGAGGACACTACACATAGAAAAAAAGTATGAATATGTATCAGGATATATAGTTTAAATTGTGTTATCAAGTAGCATCACTATTATAATAAAAAATGTGAAAATATACCTGCACTCTTATCCATGTAATGTTGTTTGCTTTATTCTTTGGTACTCGAGCTTGTCATCGTGATCGGAATATTTGTATGGCTCTATCATAATATAAACGAATATTTAGAATAATCTCACATAAATAAATAAATACACACGCGAATATTTAGAACAAACTCATCACTTACGTATCAATCACCTTCTTCATCTCCGGGTATTTCGTTTGATCATCATCTAGCGAATCCAAATAATATACTATTTCTTTTATCGGATTAATCGCAAGCAACAACCAGTGTCCATTGTAAAATAAAACAAAAGTTTAGATGGAAATGTTACACACAACGTAAAAAAGCAAACGGTTATAATAAATGAAGGTAGAATGAAAATCTAACCTATGGCCAGTATTATATGGTAAAAGATACAACTTCTCTGTATCTTTGTTGGTCATAAATGCGTCTACTAAGTGATCTCTGACCGCATTTACAGTTTGATCGATTAGATTTGCGTTGACATACTTGGGAGACAAGAAAGAGAATCTTCCTGTCATTTGACGCGGGAGCATCTTCAACCTTAACAAAGAATCATCAATTTGAGCATATATCAATCACCAAAATTATCAATTTCACATTTAAACTCAATAGCAACTTCAACCTCAACAATTAACAATAAATTTCATCAATATTCATCATCTTCAACCTTAACAATTAACAAAGTAATCACTAAAAATTATCTGTCAATAATGTCATTATCATCAATTAATTCCAAGAATTCATCACTAACATTCAATATCAACTTACAAAATTAACACCAATTCTCAAAATAAGTTCACCACAAATATCACTATTCATCATCTTCAACCTGACTACAACAATAATTTCAAAATCAAATGCTAACAACCACAACAACAACACTATTATTTGGCCGCGAAACAAGAACAAAATCAAGAAACAAAATCAAATGCTAATAACCACAACAACAACACTATTATTTGGCCACGAAACAAGAACAAAATCAAGAAACATAATCAAATGCTAACAACCATAACAACAACACTATTATTTGTCCGCGAAACAAGAACAAAATTAAGAAACAAAATCAAATGCTAACAACCACAAGAAACAAAATCAAATGCGAAAGAAGAAATGGAAATGAAAAATACCTTGCTCACACGGCCGGAGGAGCAGCGACGGCGGCGCGAGAATCACGCAAACACGGCCGAAACTATTACAGTGGTGGGAGAATCACGTATTCGTGGAGGAACAGTGACGGCGACGGGAGACGACGCGAAGAGTGACGGTGGAGAGAGCAGCGGTTGCAAAATAATGGAGAGAGTCGTGAGAGTGAAAACTGAAATGTTAGGGTTAAATAGTAGAAATGAATAGTTACTGGTGTTCTGAGTTTTAATTTTTACTAACTAAAACACCTTTAGCAGCGCTTTTTGAAAGCGCTTTCGTAGGCTGCAACTTTAGCAGCGCTTTCTAGGAAAAGCGCTTTTTAAGGTGTGTAGTGAATTAGGCCTTTAGCAGCGCTTTTCTAAAGCACTGCCTAAAATATGGTATAGCTTGGGCCTTTAGTAGCGCTTTCCAAAAGCGTTGTCTAAGGTATGGCGTATGCAGGACCTTTAGCAGCGCTTTCCTAAAAGTGCTTCTAAAGGGTAGCCTCAGTTTGGCTTTTATCAGCGCTGTTTAAAGTCCACCTTTAGCAGCGCTTTTTTGAGCTTTTTTTATAAAACTTATAGCAGTGCTTTCTGGAAAAAGTGTTGTCTTTGTAGTGCTGTCAAAAATCATTTTTGGTGCAGTGTTAAGATTCACTACAACATTTTAACTATACGAGAACGCAAAAAAAACATTGCGAAATCTAAAAAAATCGTTGTCTTTACGTATGAGAACGATTTTTAGGTTGTTCAGAACAAAGGCGTTGTTGTAGCCTTTAGGAACGATTTTTTACCCACAGACAATACCTCGTTCAGAACCATTGTTGTATATTTCTTTAGAGAACAGTCTCAAATAACAACGATCGAACTCTGTTTTTAAATAAAAATCGTTGCCATATTGGTTTTATTAGAGAACTGCTATTTATAAGATATAGCAACGGATTGTAGCCGTAGTAAATTTGAAATCGTTCTAATAGATGCATATCTTAATTTCTTCTTAAAATGCTACGACAACGCTTTCTATAGTACAACAACATTTTATAACCGTTGCAAGAAATATTTTTTAATAAAAAATCATTTTATTTTATAAACCTGATTATAACTTCATTCATAATCTTTTCTGATATAATAATAATCAAATACAAGTTTTAAAATGACCTTTCATTAAAAAATATATAATATAATAACAATTCATTATATATATCTTCATGTCAATCATTGATTCACAATAAAAAAACACATCTTCAAATTACATATCATAATATCAATCATCACGATCAACAAAATATCTTTAAATATATCCTAATCTCAATCATCATTCAGAATCAAAATAACATATTCAATCTATACAAGTAAACTAAAACATCTACATCTACATCTAAGTCTCTTCATCTTCGAAAAAAGATCAAGTACATGTGGGAAAATCTTTAAACACAAAAAAAAGATCAAATATTTTTATAATAGACTATAAATTTATTAAGTGCAACGTTATAGTCTTTTTGAGAGTATTATTGGTATCTTAAATTTATTTTCTTTTTGAAGCAACGTTATAGTCTTACATGTTTTATAATAAAAAAATAATACTCTTTTTTTTTAATGTATAGTTTTTAAATTATGTATGGCTAAAATAATATTTTTTATGTAGAATGAGAAATAAATAAATTTTGTTGTTGTTTAAGTATATAATGTGAGTCTTTATTGTTAAACAATAGAGTAATTGATTCTCTCACCAACTACTGGTATTATTCAATTCTTCCTACTACTGGTATCTTAAATTTCTATTTTTTTAAAAATTAAATGATATCTTAACTTTTTGAAGCAACGTTATAGTCTCTCATGTTTTATAATAAAAAAATATAATTTAAGTTGATCGTTAAGGGTATATAATTTATTATTATAAATTTTTTTAATTTAATTTATATAGAAATAAACGGGCATGGTATAGATATCCATAAAATTATCCATAACGTGTAGGGTAAAAATCCACCAAAATTACCTGCAATGGATAGGGTAAAACCCCCTCAAAATTATAAATATTTTTATATATGAGAATGAGTTATAAATATTTTTATAAGCGAAAATAAGTTACAAATATTTTTATAAACGAGAATAAGTTACAAATATTTTTATCAACTGGAATAAAATACAAATATTTTTATATATGAGAATGAGTTACACATATTTTAATAAACGAGAATAAGTTACAAATATTTTTATAAACGAGAATACGTTCCAAATATTTTTATAAACATGATAAGTTACAAATATTTTTATAAAAAGGTATAAGTTATAAATATTTTTAATATAAATGTTTGTTTATTTCTTTACTATATATATATATATATATATATATATATATTTGAAATGTTATTAAAAACTTAAAATGACCTGATAAATTACAATGGATTGATAATTTTTTATTATAAACGCGGGTAAACGAGTATGTGTATGGATACTTGGGTACCCAAAGGGTACGAATACAAATGTTGGTTCCCACTCAAGTATGGGCTCAAGTATTATATTTATATGATAATCATCATTTAAAACATTTTTTCGACATTGTGCGACTCGTGCAAACGCACGGGTAAATGACAACTTTGTTATTTCCTTTAATACAACCATGTTATAACATCATCAATACTAATTTAATCAAGTATATATATGTGTTTGTATGAAGTGTACTACACCATACTGATATATTTTTTTAACATGATTTTTCTGTATATCCTGACAATTCCTACTACTTGAAAAATTATATTAATATTTATATGACAAGTATCATTTAAAATATTTTTCTCTTAATTTATACATATTTTTATATACATTTCTTAACCATAACTAGATAATATTTATTTAATATTTGTATAGGCATTACGTGACCCGTGCGAACGCACGGGTCCTTTACTAGTAGACTTTATGTTTATATATTAAAATGTTTAATGTTATAAATTGGAAAAAATGTATTTTTTGATACAAATATTTTTATAATGGGAAAAAGTGTATTGTTGATACAAATATATTTATAAACCATAAAAAATATATTGTTGTTACAAATATTTTTATAAACGGAAAAAATTGTTTTGTTGATACAATTATTCTTATAAATGAAAAAAAGTGGATTGCTGATATTAATTTTTGTTATAAATGTTAAAACTTATTGTTGATATAATAATTTTTTTGAAATGGGAATAAGTGTAATGTTTGTAAATATTTTTATATATGGAAAAAATATTATTGTTAATACAAATATTTTTATAAAAAAGAATAGATTTATTGTTGTTATAAATATTTTTATAAACTAGAAAAATCCTACAGTTGATACAATTATTTTTATCAACGAGAAAAAATGTATTGTTTGTTATAAATATTTTTATAAAGGAGAAAAATTCTACCGCTGATACAATTATTTTTATAAATGAAAAAAAGTTTATTGATACATTTATTTTTATAAACAAGAATGAGTATATTATTTGTTACAAATATTTATATAAGCGGAAAAAGACTATCGTTGATACGAAGACTTTTATAAATAAAAATAAGTGTATTGTTGATACGATGATTTTTATAAACGAGGAAAATGCTATTGTTGATACAATTGATTTTTAAATGGGAAACTAGCAAGATACCCGTGCGGACGCACGGGTAAATTTATTTAATATGGTATAAAATATATTTAAATATTAGTGTAAATTTGAAATAAAAATAAAAAAAAATTTAAAAAAATAAAATTTTCACATTTAAAAATAAAAATTTATCTCACAATTAATAGCGGTTAAAATAAAATAGATATTGTACTGATAATGACCCGTGAAATAAAAAGTTAGTGTCGAACACAATTATTGAGTGATATTCAATTTGTTACAACATAAAATATGTTTAAATACATATATCAATTTATAATGTGTTGCTTAATTGTAAAATGAACAATGATCATACAAACTCAATTGTATTCAATAATCATATAAAAAAGAGACCCGTGAGATGCAGAAAGAAAAAAAATTCACATTTGAAAATTTAAAAAATTCGCTCTTCAATAACAACAATTGTTGATTAAAATAAAATAGATACTATCCTGATAATGATTCGTGAAATGAAAAGTTAGTTGTGTGCGCTGTTATTGAATGTTATCCAATAAATTTCAAACGAGTTACTTAATTATAAAACAAACAATAATCAGATAAATTATGAATATTTTTTATATATAATAATTATAAAATAATTATGCTTTTATTTAAAATAAATTTTGTGTTTTAAAAATTAAACATTTTTCGGTGTTCTTCTTCATTAAATTAAAAGAGGTGCAAAATTTGTTATTTATGCTTAAAATGAAAGTGAGAAAGTGTGAGAAAAAAAGTGGGGGAAATTTAAAATTTGAATGAAGAAAAGAAAAGGAATAGTGAGAAGGTTTATGTGGGAAGGAGGGAAAACAAATTTGTGATGCATCCAATAGATGAATGACATTTGGCAAGAGAAGAGAGTGTTGGGTCAGATTTATTTTGGCACTTAGCTAATTACTGTTCTGACCTTTTAGTGGTGTAAATATATTTGAAGGAAAGGGCAAATTGGTAAGTTAGTGCAATTGATTTTTGTAGTGTAGATAGTAGAAGTGTATTGTTTGGAATAAGTATACTATTGACACAATTATTTTTATAAATAGGAATAAGTATAACATTTTGTTAGAGATATTTCTATAAAGGTGAAAATTTATGCTTTTGATACAATTGTTTTTATAAACGAGAATAAGTCTATTGTTTGTTACAAATATTTTTATAAACGGAAAAAGACTGTTGTTGATATAAATATTTTTATATATTAAAAAATGTATTGTTGATACCAATATTTTTAAAATAAAAAAAATATTGTTGATTAAAATACTTTTATATAAAAAAATAAAATTTATTATTGACACAAATATTTATATACATAAATAAAAAATTTATTATTGAGCTATATTTCAAATGCGTGCATATTTTATTATGTTTAACAATATATTTAATTCTCAAACGCGTACATCGTTCATTATATTGAGCTATATTTTCATTGTTTCTTAAATTAATATTAGTTTAGATTTCTGATTTTGTTAATGTCTATCATCTATAATACAAATTCAAGACTGACAATGAGATATTACAACGTTATATATATATATATATATATATATATATATATATATATATATATATATATATATATATATATATATATAGAGAGAGAGAGAGAGAGAGAGAGAGAGAGAGAGAGAGGGATAATATCTTATGAGAATGTTATTTTTATGTATGAACATGAGAATGGATCTGAGTCATTAGATTTTAAAATAAATGGTAGAGATTATGTGTGATTTTTGTTTTTCTCTCTCTTCCATTATTAAATGAATGATGGAGGAGAGAAAAAAAAACTGACACATAATCTCCACCATTTATTTTAAAATCTCCACCATTCATTCTCATATGATATGTTCCCAATATATATATCATAATTACGTTGATTTATAACTTATTGAGTCGATTATAAGTTTATTCTTTACCAATTACCACAGATGGTTAAAATCTTCTACCATATGTCGGAGGCACTACCCAAGAAGTTTAAGCTCCTAGGATAATAAGTTTGATAGTCTTAAAATATTGTCTTGAATAATTTGGTAATTAATTTGGTTCTCAACTATCTGATATTTTTCTTTTTTATGTTATGATGTGTTAGACAGATTGTAGGGAGAAGATTTAAGTTCATCAAGGAAACATTCATTGCACTAATAATTATTTAATTTTATATTATGTTTACTGATTTTTAACAACTACTCTCCGTTCTTTTTTAATGATTATTTTTGAAAGAAAAAATTGTTATTTTTTAAGTGTTATTTTAAAGTTTAAAGTAGTGTTAATTGATGTTTTGTCAAAATCACCTCTAAAAATTTATAACTAAAAGAAAAAAATCAAAAAAATTAATAAAATATTAACAGTAATATAAACAAAAATATAATTATTGTTTTAAAAGTAATAATGTTGATTAACTTTAGCTGACCGACTTCAAGTACAAAATTATTTTCAAGATTTTAGCTGATCGGCTTTCCCCCATCATGCCCTCAATCATTTCCATTGAACAAAAGGGTTTCATTAAAGGGCAAAACATCAGAGATTGCACTTGTTTAACCTCTGAGGCCATTAATATTCTACACAACAAATGTACTCATGGTAACATGGCCTTTAAGGTTGATATTGCCAAGGCGTTTGATAGTATAAGGTGGGATTTTCTGATTTCTATCTTGAATCAGTTTGGTTTTTGTAAGCAATTTTGTTATTGGATTGCTGTTCTTTTATCTTCTGGCAATATTTCTATTAACTTCAGTGGAGTCCAACATGGTTATTTCAAGTGTTCTCAAGGAGTGAGACAAGGGGATCCTCTCTCTCCCCTTCTATTTTGTCTAGTTGAAGATGTTTTAAGCAGAAGCATTGGCAAGTTGGTTCTAAATGGGGAGCTCGACCACATCAAATCTTCCAAGAACTCTTTCATCCCCTCCCACATTCTTTATGCAGACGACATTCTTATATTCTGCACTGGTAAGTCCTCTAACATTAGGGCTCTCAAAAAGTTGTTCCATGGGTATGTTGTTGCTTCTGGTCAGAACATTAATCTCTCTAAATCCTTCATCTTTCCTGGGGCAGTCAGCCGTAGAAAGCTTAGGAATGTTGTTGACTTGATTGGTTTTAGATGTAGTTCCCTTTCACTTATTTAGGAGTTCCTTTTTTTAAGGGTAGAGTTAAAGTTTGACATTTGCTTCCTATTACTGATAGAATAATTGTCAAGTTCTTTTCTTGGAAATGGTCTTTCCTATCTATGGCAGGGAGACTAACCCGTGTCAAGTCTACTGTTTACAATATGATTTCACACACTATGGTTGTTTACTCTTGGCCAGTTTCTTTAATCAAACAGATAGAGCAAGCTTGTAGAAACTTCATTTGAACATGCGATATTCATAAGAGAAGTTTGTTCATGGTGGCTTGGAAAAAATGTTGTCAGCCTCTTAATGGGAGTTGTTTAGTAGCAATGACAACTGGGCAACCATTCTTAGAAATAGGATCTTAAGCCCTAAAGGGATTATAAATTATCATATTTTTTCTTCTTTATGGACGGGAGTAAAATATGAGTTTAGCAATGTAACCTCTAACACACGTTGGCTTATTGGATCTGGCAAGGACATTAGGTTCTGGTTTGATAATTGGTGCGGTCAACCTTTGATTAACTACTCTTATTTGGATTTTTTAGCTTCTAAAGGTGTTATGCCAAAAAAAAGTCTCTTATTTCATTTCGATCGGCAACTGGAACTTTCCTAATGTCAGGCAGTTGTGTTTCCCTTTCCTTAATTCCCTTCTCCATTCATTCATTTTTTGATTTAAATATTCCTGTTGCTGATAGTCTGATTTAGATTCATAATGAGAAGGTTTTCTCACTCTCAAAGATGCTTATACCCTTAATTCCCCCACTGCTGCAGTTTCTAAGTGGGCCTCGGAGTTGTGGTGTGCCGACATTCCTCCTAGAAGCTCGCTGCTTGTTTGGAAAAACATTCATGGGCAACTCTCTGCGGAAAACCTGGTTATGCAAAGAGGAATTTCTTTGGCTTCTAGATGATACCTTTGCAATGCGAATGTCAAAACTTTGGAGCACCTTTTCATCAGCTGTAGTTATGCTCAAGGGATTTGGAAATGGTTCAAGCACCTTTTCATCAACTTGATTTCTCATTGTAAGACTGGAAGATCTGCCCAAGCACCTTTGGTTATTAAAGTTGCTATCATTTTTTCGATTACTCAAATCTAGAAAGCGAAGAATGATTTGAAGTATAACAATAAGAAAACTTACATCCAGGATTCCATCAATAAGGTCAACATGATGGTGAAAGTTGCAGGAGGCAACACTTATAATAGTTCTTTCATCTCCCTAATCACTTTTCCTCCATTAAAGCTTTTGGTGTTAATATCTAACCACTTATAGCTCCCAAACATCAAAGAGGTTCTTTGGTGCTCTCTTATCCCTAGTTGGATAAAGTGTAATTGTGATGGAGCCTTCAATGCTTCCTTAATCACTACTAGTGTTGGTGGAATTTTTTGGAAAGACCTGGGGGATTTCATTCTTGGTTATGCTGAGATCATCGAACTTATCTCTTCTTTTTTTTATGAAGTTGCATCTGTTATCAAGTGCTTAGATTTTGCGATTCAGCAGGGTTAGAATAAGCTTTGGATCGAACTAGGTTGTTCTTTGGTTATCAAAGCCTATTCCAACCCTCTTTTGATTTATTGGAAGTTTAGAAACACTTGGATAAATCTTCTAGGAAAATATATTAATTATAACCTTATTATATCTCATATTTTTAGAGAAGGAAATTCGTGTGTTTGATTACCTTGCAAATATAACTCTTAGCACAAATTCCTCCATAGTTTTTGATTTCATCCCTTCAGAAATTCAAAATGATTTTGTAAATAATAGGTTAGGCATGTCTTTCTTTAGATTTATCTCTTCTTGATGAAATTAACTTGATCCCCTTTTTGTATATTTGGTTGTACCTTTTTTTCTCATTAATATTGATCTTATTAAAAAATATATAAAAATGACATTTAAAAAGGAAAAAAAGAAAATATTATTTTAAGAATTTAATATACAAAGTCAGTTTCTTTATATTATATTAAATAACTTTGTTTGAAAATATTTTAATGAGTAAAGTCATCTTTATATTATTAAATTTTGCATTTCTCTTTTTTATTCACTTATGAAGTTTATGGTCCATAATAAATGACAACTAAAGAAGTCTAACTTAAGTTAAAGAGTTAAATAATGTTTCAATCTTATAACTATATCTTTATGTTTTTGGGGAAATTTGGGTCCAAAATATATTTTTCGTCATATTTTTGGTTTGTTGGCCTAGGAAAATTAAGAGAAAATTTATTCCTTTTTTCATATTCTATTAAAGTAAAAAATATTTAATATATACTTTCAAAAATATTTTTAAAGAACCAAAAGTATTTGATTAAAATGTAAAAAGTCACATCATAGAATATCTAACTTAGAAGTTTATATTTTGTTCCATAAATATTTTTAGTTTGAAATGATTTATATTATTTGATTTAAATAAATTAACAGTAATACTACATAGTATGATATTAAGAACCATGTTGGCAAGACACACTTATGAGGCGTGAATAGATTTACTTATGATGTTTTAAGACTAGGTCGAGGATACGATCTGCTCTGATACCAATTGAAACACCTTGTATAATATATATCTAGAATAATACTATACAAGTGTTATTATCTGGTACTGACACCATCATAAGTTCTTATTGGCATAATTTATATACTTGACCATTTCACAAATCATAAAAAAACAACCTATGGTACAAGATATGAAAAATACAAAAACAATAAAAACCAATATCTAAGTACAATATCCTTCATTGTACGAGTACGAGATACGCAATACATAGTGGAATAAACCTAATCTAGGCTTCCCTTGAAACACCCAAGCATAGCTCCACCTGCAAACTAAACCTGCAACAATACCTGAAAAGCAACAACAATAATGGGGTGAGATGATAATCTCAGTGAGTCCCACTATCTTATGGGTTCGCTCGGCTCTACAGGATTCTAATCAATTTCTATCTCAAGTCAAAAGGGAAAGGGATAAAACTTGAGTTCACACAGTTTGCAATGTATGGAAACATGCCTCTTGAGTTCATTAACTCAAACAATCACTAATCAAAAACCTTACCAAGCCATCCCCTTTTCCCGTCCTCTCCTACATCTAGGAGATCGGCACGAGTCATGGATCCTTTTAATGTACTTTTACATATGAAATGTATACGGATCTAAGGGAAACACAGTCCACATGAATCATCACTTCACATGGATCGTACCCAATCATAAGTCTCTTTACCCGTAGGCTCCATTATTACTACACACAAAAATCAAACATGTCAAAGTAATAGTGTGCATATTCTAGAGGAGCTCTCTATATAAGCCTCAACTCTTAGAACGACACATCTAAAGGGAATTGGTTCTGACTACGCGATAAAGCATAACATAATGTCGAATGTGTTAGAACAAGATTTATTCATGACATATTTTCCTTGGGTTTTAATGATAATAAAGTATTGAAAGAAGAATGGTTTAATTCTAATACTTGTAAATATTATGGTCATAATTTGTTCTACATTAAGCACAATTTGAGAGTTACTGAATTGCTAGCTTCTAGTGGCAGAATTTAAAGACAACTTGCTAAGTGATGTCGGGTGAAGACTCTGAAGCTGCAACGTTATTGTCTCTACACTTAGTGAATGTAAACTGGCCTCTGGTACCATTCAGAGTTGGTGATAAAGCTGAAGTTGTCCGTACTGCTGGAAGTTAAATCAGTTTGTCAGCTAGAGTCTACAGATTGCAAGGCTCAAGAAAAGCTAAGATGCTTTATGGATATCTACTCTCAGCGGATCTATTAGTACAAAGTCTCTTGAAGACTCAAAGGTTAAACATGTTAGACATTGGATCAAGATCTTCTGGTGTATCTATTTTCAATGGCTCTTATACTATGGAGTAACAGCAAATACTCTTGATCAAGTTACCTTTTCAACAGCTACTTTCTGAAAGGCTATAAATATGGCTGAAGGTTCAAACTTAATTTTTAACAAGGATCAACCAGAAGAAGGAGTATCAAGATCAACAATTATCAACTCAATGTATATGCAGATTTTTTTGATGTAGGTTGTAATTGTAAAAGCCTTAAGATTTCTTAAACATTGAATATATTCGAAATCATAAGAGCTTTAGGTCTTTGTTATGGTGATTTCCCGTACCTCTGATACTTGTATCATGTACACCTTGCTCTCTATTCTGTTGAGCTTGTCCAACAGTTTATATAAAAATCTTGTGTCACTGGGATACAAGCAAGGAAGTCTCGAGCCAAGATGCTTGAGCCACGTAAGTGTCTTGCAATGTGCTTGAGCTGTGAAAGTCTTAATCAAGTAGATTGATTGAGCAGAAGTCCTGTATCATTGGGATACAAGCAAGGATGTCTCGAGCCAAGATGCTTAAGCCATATAAGCCTCTTGCTAAGAGCTTGCAAGGATGTCTCCACAGCGTAATCCAGTCCAGGAATATGACACTTGAAAAATGGACTAGAATAAGAATCCATCTGGATTAATTGCTTACATTCTGCATTTGAGCCTGCTATTCAAGTGCAGGAATTAGACAAAAATAGTTGCAGCAACTAGAAGTGGAATAGCCAGAAATCCAGTTATTATCTCTACAATGTAGTTGTTGATGAGAGGTAAATGAATGCATTGTTTCTTAATGTGGTAGGATATTTTAAACTCTGTTAAATGGATTATTTAATGAATTGTTTTTTGTATTTCAGGTTTTTTCCATTCTCGCATAAAAATTAGCCATAATGTAGTTCCTTGAACTGTTCTGGTGGATACCATGCATGGCCATGCCTCAAGTAATATTGTGACTGGTCTGAATATGTTTGATGACCCTGATGCTCATTACTTCTATCCTATTTATGGGGTTGTTGTCAAATGCGGGATGGTGGTTGGATGAATATAAGCTTGATGGGTTTCGATTGGTGATGTCACGTCAATGATGCATACTGTTAGAACAAGATTTGTTCATGACATATATTCCTTGGGTTTTGATGATAAAAAAGTATTAAAAGAACAATGGTTATATTTGATGTGTGTTTCATGTATACAGGTTCTAATACTTATAGATATATATTCATAATCTGATATACAAGGGCACACTTAAGAGAAGTTGAATTGCTAGCTTCTGGTGTTGCAGAATCTGAAGAACACTCTCTAAGTGATGTCTGACGTAAACTCTGAAGCTGAAGGTCTCAGCATTAGAAGAAGCAACATAATTGTCTCTACACTTGGTGAATGTCAATTGGCTTCTGGTAATCATTTAAAGTTAGTGATAAAGCTGAAGTTATCAGTACTGCAGAAAGCTAGTTGCATTGTCAAATCAGTTTGTCAGCTAGAGTCTTAGTTCACAAGGCTCAAGAAAAGTTGGCATGCTTTATAGATATCTACTCTCAATGGCTCTATAGTACAGGATCTCTTTGAAGACTCAATGGTTAAACACGTTACACAATAGATAAAGATCTTTTGGTGTATCTATCTTCAACGTCTACAGAGAAAACAAATACACTTGATCAAGTTATCTCTCCAATGGCTAGTATTCTGCAAATGTTATATAAGTAGCTGAAGGTTCAAACTGAATCTTTAACAAAGATCAACCTGATGTAGGAGTAACAAGATCAACAATTATCAACATAATCGAGTATGCAAAATTTCTGTTGTAGGTTGTAATTGTAAAAGCCTTAAGATTTTTTAAACATTGAATATCTTAGAAATGTTAAGAGTTTTAGGTCTTTGATATGGTGATTTCCCTATACGTCTGATATTTGTATCAAGTACACCTTATTCTCTATTCTGCTAAACATGTTATTTATCAGATTAAAATATGTCTCTCGCCAAGATGCTTGAGCCATGTAAATCTCCCGCTATATGCTAGAGCATTGAAAGTCATAATCAAGTAGATTAATTGAGAACCCAAGTCTTTGACCAAGATGCTTGAGCCACATAAGTCTCATACTATCACTACAAAAAAGCGCGTAAATTGTGGTGGTTAATTCAAGAAAATTGTGGCGGTTTGAACGGACGTAATTTACAATTACGATGTTTTTGAAAACGCTGTAATTTTGGCTGCTGCAAGGAAAATAACGGCGGTTAAAAATTAAACGCCGTGCAACTGCCGTATTTTACATTGTTTAAAGTGGCAGTTGTTTTTTGAAACTAATGGCGGTGACAATCGCCGTATTGTTCACAAAATAAACAAATATCTTCTCATTTTACGTCGGTTAAAACCGTCGTAATATACTAATGATTACGTCATTTTAAACCGTCCTAATTTATGTAATATATGAGCTTAAACATCACTATATAAACCGCCACAAATTTCAAATTAATTTGAAAATATTCTCTTTATTATATGCTAAAATTAATTTAAATTTTTTATCACAATTTAAGAATAACATTAAAAATAAATTAAAATTTCAATAATAAATTTACATTTATGCAAAAAAAAAAAACATATATTAAAAGGCCCAAAAAAAAAAAAATATATATATATATATATATATGGCTTAATTGCAATTTTGGTCCCCCTATTTTGGTTTTTTCACGGTTTTAGTCCCCCTATTTTGTTTTTAAGCAGTTTTGGTCCCCCATCCCAATTTTGACCCAACTGTTCATGTACGGTCGTGTACTGTTCATGTACGGTCATGCACTGTTCATGTACGGACAAGATGAACAGTACACGACCGTACATGAACAGTTGGGTCAAAATTGGGGTGGGGGACCAAAACTGCTTAAAAACAAAATAGGGGGACTAAAACCGCGAAAAAACCAAAACAGGGGGACCAAAATTACAATTAAGCCTATATATATATATATATATATATGTATATAATCATAAATAAAATGAATATATTTTATCTCCCTTTTACTTTCATTTTCAGCACTATTATAGAGATAAAAATATAGTACTACAGCTAACTAGTTTATCCTAATATTCAGAATCAAGAGACGCATGTCACTATATATTAATGGCGTGAAAGTAGGATTGGAAAGCTCCATTCAATACTACACACCAGAATGAGGCCTTAAAAACACAACTAACATGCCAATCATAATGAGTTCTTAAAATTTTGTTTAAACTATAACTCGTGCATGAAGTATAAAATAATGCTATTAAATTACAGTACTACACACAAGAAGTTTTACATATAGCATATATATCTATTTGACAAACACAAAATCAAAGACTATTGTTTTTTTGTATAAATTCAATAGTCATAGACAAAAATAGGAGAACCAAAGACTATTGATTTTTGTATGAGGCTGCTAAACAAATGTAGATTGTAAAATAAATGTTAATCATCTCATCCCTAAATTGTAAACAGACAAATTGTTTAAAATTTTCAAAATTAGATAGAAACTTTAAAAGTTTGATATATGTATCACAATCTATTCTTGAAATATTATAACATAAAATGGGAAAAGTATCATATGTCCAGTATACTTAAGCTATTCTAAAAAAAACAGGTCATAGAACATAAAAGTGCCATAAAAATCATATGTCCTTTGAAGGGCTCTGATGATTTTCTTCATGTGTATTGCTTGCATCTGATTATCTTCTTATGTCACAAGGTGATGAAGGTTCATTTCCTGCTTCAGAAGCCTACGAAAAACATAACAATTATTATATTAAAACTAATCACTATAGAAATATAGAATTATTAAATGGGATATATCATCAAATGAGAAAAGTATCGAAAAGTATCAAAAATATAGAAAAAACAGAACAAATGTGAGATACTGTCACACAAATTTCATACTTGAACCAACCATCTTTTCAAGACTTATTGAGTCAAGCTGAATAAGAGTTTGGATATCATCATCCAATGGGTGGCCTCACCATTCCTTGGACCGAAGATGTCTTCTAACATACTACTTCTTGGTTGAATGGGTTGTAAATACCATTTTGTAAAAGACTGACATAGTTAAGTAGACTAGAGACATTTTTGTAAATTAGGCATAATTGTTGTTGTTGTTGTATACAAAGATCATACATGTTGCAACACGTTCCCATTCTAGACAGGTGTGCAGTATTAGACACTAGACAATGATTTAACATGAGGTTTAATTAATCAGTTGGACAGCACAGGCTTAATTCTGATATAATAAACTTTATTCCCTAAAACAAATGAAGCATCAGGGTCTATTTCCAACAGCATAAGTACCATGCAATGCAATGTATGAGTTAATATGTGTTCTAATTTTTGACATTTGTTATTGTACAACATATGTTTGAGTAATTCTAGATAGACATCATGTGATTTTGTTAATTTCTACATGCTACAAAGCATAATGGCTTCTAGTCATCTTTGGCCCTACATAGTCCATTTGATGAAATGGATTCAACTATCATGTCTTGTTAATTTCTACATGACAACTGATAATAATTTCAGAAAATGTATATATTTATTGTGTTGGCTTACGCATCGACACTAACACTTATTGACAAACCTTCAATCTGAAGTCTTGATAATTGACTCGCTTAGTTCTTTGAGACTGAACACGAATTCTTAAGGCACTCAAAATTTCCATCTAGAGATAGATTATTACGATCCGAAACACTTTTCACCTCTATGCTTAGTTTCTTTCTATAATATACATATATCAGGTAACTATATAGCAAGAAATTAACAACCCAATATGAACATGGTGAGAGAGTTTACTTCAAAATGGAAGTATTCGTTAACTACCTAGTGGTTCAAGCTAGTGAAGTCGGTGAGATACTTGTGATTCAACCAAGATTTTTCTAAAAATAAGAGAATAGAAGTCAAACTCAGTCCAATATAGCATTTTGTCAAACAGCTGATGTGCATCACGAATTGAGATTCTGTACTTATGCATCAAATAACTACAAAGATAAGGAACGACTCACCAGCTAGCAAAGAGAGTTATGAATCTAACATTTTAATTGGAGAAACCGCTATGAATCTGTTCATAAATAACCACAACAGCAACAAATATTAGGATAAAATTCTTACAAGTAAGTTTAAATGAAACAACATGGTGAGATACAACAAAAAGCAAAGGCATATTAGAAATCATATTGTGAAAAACCAAAGCACAAAATTACCGTGAAAATGGTGGATTGTAGAATTGTGGATTGTCAAGTAGTAGAATCGAACACGACTACCGAACTGTAGATTGCGGAGCAGCAGAATAGTGTAACAGAAAACCTGATTGCAGAATTGCGGATTTGCGATTGAACAAAGCGAAAATGACGGTTCAAATGATTGATAGGGTTGATTATTAGGGTTCCATATTGAAACTGACACTAAAGAGGTGTGATTTTAATTTTAAATCATTGTTAGGTTTTGAATTTGAATGAAATGAAGGAATTGAAATCAAAAGGTTTATGGAGACTGAACGGAAGATTGAAATCGATTTCGTTCGATTTCATTGAAGCGAGGTTGAATACGCGAAGGAGAAGACACAAATGAGTTTTTTTTCTTTTCTTTCAGTTATACACATAAAGTAAGATTATTATTATTATTATTATTATTATTATTATTATTATTATTATTATTATTATCACATACGTTTCATTATTATTATTTAATTCATACATATAAAGTAAAATTATATGTATTTCTAAGTCATATTATTATTATATTCTATATTCTATAAGTCAATATATATATATATATATATATAATATATATATATTATATATTATATACGGGGAAAAGTGAGATAAAAGCATGGCACATATACCCTAGCAAAATTTTCAGTAAATAACGGCGGTTGAAACCGTCGTTGCTTTACTATTATTACGACGTTTATGAAAACCGCTGTAATCCACGGTAAATTGTGACGTTTTACACTAAACGCCATAATTTAACCGCCATAATTTACGCTATTTTTTGTAGTGTATGTGCTAGAGCATTGAAATTCTTAATCAAGTGGATTGATTGAGCAACTAAGTCTCTTGCCAAGATGCTTGAGCCATGTAAGTCTCTTGCTATGTGCTAGAGCAATGAAAGAATTAATCTAGTGGATTTATTGAGCATAAGTCTTGAATCCATGGGATTTAAGCAAGGAAGTCTCGGATCGAGGGTCTGAGCAGAAGTCTTGAACCTGAGGGGTTTAAGCAGGAAGTCTTGGGTTCGTGGAACCTGAGCAGGGAAGTCCTGGGTCGTGGGTCTGAGCAAGAAGTCTTGGGCCTGAGGTGCTTGAGCGGGAAGTCTCGGGTCTGAGGGACCACAGCAGGAAAGTATTAGGCGGAGGGTCTAAGCAAGGAAGTCTTAAGTCTGTAGGACTTGACCAAGGAAGTTTTGAGCCTTAGGGGGTTTAAGCAAGAAGTCTCGGACTAAGGGTCCGAGCATTGTAAAAGTTTTATTCAGAATGTATAAACGATTGTAATCATGATTTGATTATAGTGAAAATCTCTTGTGAAGCAATGGGGCTGGACTACTCTCATTTGGGAGGAACTAGAATAAATCTTTGTGTCCTCTGCTATTATTTATTTGTTTATGTTAACATTCCGCTGCTAAGTATAACCAGAATTTGAACACTAGTTTAGATTCTAAACTCTGATCAGTCGCAAATTAAGAAAACAGAAAACACAATTCAACCCCCTCTTCTTGTGTACTTTTCTCACCTTTATATACTAATTTCAATTAGTATTTTGGTTTAGCAACTGCTGGTGAGGCTATACTGTACAAAGGTTTAAAATTTCCAAAGTGATATGTTAGCATAAAAATGTGAGTTGGGCATTGTGTTAAGGTTATTAGCATGTGGACCTCTTTTTTCTTTGTAGTTTTGTACGTGCAGTTATGGAAATCATTGTAATGGATATGGGTTGGATTTTGAATATGGAATGGATAGTCGAAATTTGGAACGGATAATTAAATTGGATATTTAGTTTGGACTTTGATTTTGGAATATGAAAAAAATGGTTTAAAATGGATATCGTCCTTTAGATATGGTTTAAGTTTGGACATTGGTTTTTAAAAAGAGTGGATACGGATATGAATATTGGATTAAAAATGGATATGGTTTTAATTTGAATATGGATTTAAAAAATGGTTTAAGAATGTGGAATTTGGATATGAACATGGATTTAGAATGTGGATCACAAATGAACATCCCAAAAAGAAGACGTCATTAATGACTAAGTTTATTGTTAAAAGAAATTATGAATTTAATTAACAGAAAATCTAATCATCAATATAATGCAATCTCAATCAATGGAAACATAAAAATCAATTAACAAATGCCAAAGTCATTGGAGGTTTTTTTTAATTGAAACTAAACTACAGATTAAGATGATGAATCACTTGGCAGGGTCACCAATAAGTCAACCTTGTATAAATGGATTCCTGATCTTCTTGTACCAATACCTCAAATGTGTTTTGATCCAAACCCTTCTTGAAGGCCATCGATAAGGGAAATAAATCCTAATCAAGTGATGATGGTAACCACCAGAAGATGATGCCCTTGAAGATTGTAGTGGCTAAAATTTAAAGATCCATCTGATAACCCTAAGCATAGAGGAACAAACCCTAATCTCTGATCTTTGCATCTTCCATTGAAACAAACCTACAGGAGCAGTGATACCCTAATTGCCATGTGAAACCCTGACTCTCCAAAGCCTCTGATCCAAGTAACAAGCCTATGTTGATGAATGCATGATGTGTTTAAATGCTCTAATGGAGGGTATGCATATGAGCAAAATGAAATGCATAAGCTATAAGATTTGGATGGGAGGGTAGGACAAGTTTGGGGTATGACAGGTTTTATAACAAAATTTTACTTGTTGTTGAAGAGTCGGTACACGTCACTTTTGATGAGTCCTATCCGAGAAATGTCGAGAAAGGTGTTTCTTTTCATGATGTAGATGTATCTTCACAAGACATTCTCAAAGATCCCGAAGAAGGAATTGATCAGCCTAAAGCGGTTGAACTTGAGAAAGAAGAAGATGACGATTGTGAAAAGGAGAAGGTAGAAAGTCCAGCTGTAGTGGATGATCTTCCTTTTTCTTGGAGAACCTCCAAGGACCATATAATTGACAACATACTTAGAGGCCTCACCAAAGGTGTGACAACATGCTCCAAGATAAGTAATTTTTTTATCACTTTGCGTTTGTTTCACATGTTGAACCTAAAAATGCAAAAGATCCCTTACTTGATAAGCATTGGCTTATGGTCATGCAAGATGAGTTAAAACAGTTCAAAAGGAATGATGTTTGGGACCTTGTCCCTCATCCTTAAGATCATCAAGCTATTGGCACGAGATGGGTTTTTAGAAATAAACTCGACGAAAACACAGTGATACAATTCCCGACTAGTGGCTCAAGGTTATAGCCGAGAGGAGGACATTGATTATGAGGAAACTTATGCTTCGGTAGCTTGCCTCATGGCTATACGCCTTTTACTAACTTATGCTTGCTCCAAAGATTTCAAGTTATTTCAAATGGACACGAAGAGTGTTTTCCTTAAAGGATATATTAATGAGGAAATGTATGTTTCACAACTTCCCGGTTTTGAAAATCATGAGTATCCTAATCATGTTTATAAACTAAAATGAGCTTTGTATGGTCTCAAACAAGGCCTTAGGGCTTGGTATGGGCGACTTAGTAAGTACTTAATCGATCAAGGATATTCTAGAGGGAAGTTAAACCTTACACTTTTCATTAAACATCAAGGAAAGCATACTCTTCTAGTTCAAGTTTATGTTGATGATATCATCTTTGATTCCACTAACATGCAATTAGTCAAGGAGTTTTCTAAGCTAATATATGGTGAGTTTGAGATGAGTGTCATGGGGGAGTTGAATTACTTTCTCGATCTTCAAAACAAGCAACTCAATCAAGGGACGTTTGTGTGTCAAATAAAATATTGCAATGAAGATGCATTTTTTTTTCGGTAGCCTAACAAATAAGAACTCCATAGTTAAGCGTGCTTGACTTGTAGTAATATTTGGATGGGTGACCTTCTGGGAAGTTTTTCAGAAAGCGTGTGAGTGAGGACAAAGCATAATGAAAAGACCCATGTTGGTTTGTGAGGTCAGTCGGTAATTCAGAAAGCAGTCTGGTGGGGTTACAGAGCATATGCGCGTGCATCATTCGGGAGCAGCAAACGTATATGTCATGTACATGTGTCGTTTTTGAAGCAACTCAAGAGTTTTTTATTGCATTATATCCTTCATTTTTCATGTTTAGTGTTTATGTTATTTGGCATGATTTGTGCCAACCATGTTATATTGTTGTTTTAAGTGCTTTTATTTATGTTTGGGCATTTTCAATATTTACATCATTCTATATGAGTGTTGATTTGTTGATGATCTTATCTTTGTAAACGCCTCTGTGTGTTATATTAGTATATGTGCGATATAAGATACTTCTCACAGATTGCCTTGTCTCCTTTTGCTATTGTCAAAGGGGGAGAAGCATCTGCAAGATGAAGTTGGGATGCACACATTCAGGGGGAGTCTTTATGAAGACACGTAACACATCGTCTCAAGTTTTTCCATCATAAAAAAGGTGGAGTATGTGAGTGAAACTTTTCGTTAGATGTATTTTATAAGAGTATGTGCATCTTAGCATTAGGAAGCATAAAAATATCTTGGAAATTATTTAGAAAAGGTTTCATACATTAAAAATGATTAAATAAAGGTTTAATGCATTAAAAACAAAATTTTATATGAAAAACGGGCATACAGGTCGACACATACATGTTATATATCGACCTATGTAACTCATTTCTAATGCATGTAGCCTCTGTTTGATCTGTTGACTGCAAATGTCGACACATAGAAGAAAAATTTTCTTACAAGTTCGTCATAACCCAATTTTGACCCTGAATCATAATCGATGTATTCATAATGACATTTGCATCATCTGCATATCATAACATACATTTCGTCTCGCGTAATGTCTAAATTCTCAACCAGAATAATTTTTCAGATCTACAGACAGACCGATCAAACTGATTCTCAACTCTACGTAAAATTAGAGAGCGAAAAATTTTAAAATCAAGCTTGCATACGTAAATTTTATTGATCTACAGTCTGTGTAGTTTAACTTGGCGTGCTTGTTTAAATTGTTCGACTACTTTTTCGGTCGTATTTTGATAAGTCTGAGCATTTTAACGAGTCATTTTTTATTTCAAAATTTGATCAAAACCTATACGCTCCCCCATTGTTCATTGCCTCTCTCAAATTCATCAACCACCAACTAATAACAACTAGCCACTACTCTCTAGAAACCGAATCATAAAAAAGAAGAAATTTTATTCTTCCTTTTCATGTGTGTCTCTCTACTGGTCTTTCATTTATCCTCTCTCATTCAACAAATTCAAAAGAAAAACTAAAAAAATAGAACGAGAGAAGAATGTATACTCTTCATGGAGGGTACATGCTGAGTGAAAAAAAGCTCTCTCTCTCTCTCTCTTCAAGTTTCTAGCTACTACATATCTCTCCATCTATCATTTCATTCTCATGGTCTTCTAAACATATAACAAAAAAATGATGCACTGAAAAAGAAAAGGATCAGCCGCTTGATATCACATGCTCTCAATTATTCTCCAGATTTCAGTAACCATTTTTTTTTTTTATACTTTCATAAATCAGTTTGTTTTTCTATAATTTTTGCTTTGATTTGTGGGACTAAGAGTGTGTATGAGTTTGAGATTTGAAGTGCGTTGTGTTTGTTCATCGCTTGATAGAAGAAGTGGAATGTTTTCACTGTTTTAAAGTGAGAGATTTGTGAGAGAATGAGAGAGTTTTTGGTTCCTATGTTTCTAAGCAACATGAATAATAGAGTGAATAAGAGTTTGTCTGTTGTTGCTGTTTTGTTTTTTTTTTAAATGATAATGTTTGATTTAGTTGTGGTTAAAAAAAATCAATTTGAGACTTTTCTCATTTTAGCAATTTAATTTGAATTAGGAAAATGAAAATGGGGCCATTCTCATGTGTGATTTGTCTTTTATTTTGCTTTAATTTTGAGAAAGAAAAAAAATAGGATTTAAGCTTTGAATGAAGCGGAAGTTGTTTGTATCTTCTTTCTTTTCAATTAATCTCTTAATGTTTTCTCAATCTTATTTCGACTATTATCATAGCTAATTAATTAGATTAGAAAAAAATGACTTTCATGTTTTTAATTTTCAATTGATAAGTTTGACTTTTTTTTTTTTTTAATAGATTTTACTTTCATGATTATAAACATTACTAATTAATTAGATTTAGTGTTTTGGGTTTGCCCCATTTAGAATCTACATTTCTTTTTTATTCCAGCATTTACACCCCTTTGTTTCCACTTGCTTTTTTATTATGTTTCTTGATTTAGTGATTGAAATAGTAGATTAATTCATTATTTGTTTGTTAATTATTTAATTAGTGGATTGTCATGTGCTTAGTTGATTTAATTAAGCTATCTCTATCTATATTCTTATGTTTGTTCATAAATTTTGGTAGTTGCTACTTTTTATTGGATTACAATCTCGGAGCTTAAATTCAATCGATGGAGCTATGAATAAGCTGAACGAAGGCCCCCCTAAGAAGACTGCTGACATCTCCCATCAAAAACCTTCAGGTAGACGTTGGTATGTTAACGGGTTCTCGTACGCTCAGATTGCCAAAGGCGCCAATGGTCGGTCAAAGATTACTGCTAAACAAGTTCTTCTTGCAGATAAACCTAGTTTCGCACATCTAAGTTTCAATGTCTTAGGTGAAGAAATGGAGAGATTAGAACAAGCATTTGCTGGAGTTTTGGATAGACCAGGGTCAGCTCTGGAACTTAAGGAGGCTTTTCAGATGGAAGGTTTCTTTAATATCAAGATTACACCAATGAGGACCAACCTTGTCTTGCTAGAAGAAGATAATCCTAGGGACATCAAAAAGCTGATAGAAGAAGAAAAAGAGTGGATTCCTAGGTGGTTTTCTGATATACACCCCTGGTCTCCTTCTGATGTAGACCAGGAACGCCTAACGTGGGTAAAAATCTACGGGCTGCCGTGTCACGTTTGGAGCGAGAGATTTTTTAAATTCCTTGCTGCTACTACTGGGTTTTCATTAGGATGGATGAGGATACACAGAAACAGGCGAGATTCGACGTTGCCCGAATACTGATAAGTACGAAATTTGCCATGAATTTAAATGAAGTAATTAACGTGGATGTCAATGACAACACATATAGAATCAAAATCGTAGAGGATTCGTTTGGCCCTTATGTAAGGGATCACCGTCATTTCAAAGGCTCTAGAATTGATGAAGAAAGTTCTGAGATAGTGGAGTCTGACTTTGGCTCGGATGAAGAATTGGGGTTCTAGGACAACTCCTCAAAAGTGCTTAGCAGCTTATCCAAAACCTCAGATTCCAATACAGAAGAGGGTGAAATTGGGGATGCCCAACAGACAGATCTCCTGTGTGATCAGGGTGTTATGGGAGTATCTCAAGATGATGACAGACAGGGTTGTCATCCAAATATGGAGGGTTCCATTATTCGCCAAGGTAGTCAGGAACCACATTGCTCATCGCCTGATTACGTACCTTGCACTATCGACACACACAAGAGATTAGCTGAGAAGAAGACTCTTATGTTGGCTGGTCAGAAAAACTTAGTTGGAAACTCTAAAGACTCGGAAGAAGATATTTGTGAGCCTCAAGGTGTTGTGCCTAATGAGGGGCAAGGATCTCTGGGGCTGAATAGTGTGGGGGAGACTTCTGCCTCTAAGAAAAAGAAGTTTATGGACGACATTTACCAGAGGATAAAAATTCCTTTTAATCCATCATATTACGCCACGTTACTGCAGGTTGAAAGTTCATACGCCAAATCCTTTTCGCCACAAAATAAGCATAAAGGCCTAGCTGAAGGTGCTCATATGGAAGCAGGCTCTATTGACAATTCTATTGGTGACTCTAGTTTTATGCAGAGTAATACTAGAATTAAGAAGAAACCGGAAAGCCTTCCAGCCAGAGTTTGGAGTACCATAAAATCACTTGGGATAGAGGCCGAAGAAGATGATGAGGTCTTCGAATCCATTCTACGAAATTTAGAAGTCGTGGATAGAAAGTCAAAAAAAGTGAAGTTGGTGGCTGCTAACGGTCATACATGAACATAATCACATATAACGTTAGAGGATGCGGGAGTAGCTTAAAAAGGAAGAAAATTAGAGCTACTATACATAAGGCAGGCGCGGAGATATGTTTCCTTCAGGAAACCAAATGCACATCTATGGATGATGATCTGGTACATAGCATTTGGGGCAGTAGTTCTTGCCAATGGTCGGCTATACATTCTGAGGGCCTCTCTGGGGGTATCCTAACTATATGGAAAGAAGGTACTTTGGAACCTTTATGTAGTTATAGAGGTAAAGGGTTCCTTGGTTTGCAGGCAAATTGGAGAGGTAGAAATTGTTACCTTTTCAATATTTACTCACCTTGTAGCATTGCCGAGAAAAGAGACTTATGGTCTAAACTTTTAACCCTAAAATTAAGCTTAGAACCTGGTGAATGGTTATTTGGTGGGGACTTCAACTCAATCAAAAACTCAAGTGAACAGCTAGGATGTACCAGTCATAATAGAAGACATATGGAAGAGTTTGCTGAGTTCATTAATTTGAGTGGCTGTGTGGATTTGCCTTTATCAGACTTAAAGTATACCTGGTTTAGATCAAAAGGCAAGATGTGTTGCCGGCTTGATAGATTCTTGGTATCACACGGTCTCCTTAACGACTGGAATATGGTTAGCCAGAAGATTGGAGATCGAGATGTTTCTGACCATAGGCTAGTTTGGATTTCTGTTAAAAATACAAACTGGGGACCCAAACATTTCAAAACTCTATCTTGCAGGTTCGAACACCAGAATTTTATCCCTTTTGTTAAGAAAGAGTGGGCTAAGCTTGATATATCTGGGAAGCCTACTTTTATTCTGTCCAGGAAGCTATAATGCCTAAGAGAGAAAATCAGATGGTGGAATGCCAACATTTTTGGATGGGTAGATACAAGAATTTCTCTGGATACTGATGTAATAAATGAAGTTGAAGGCTTATTCGATAAAGAGCAAGGCAGTGTCGATACAGAGCAACTAAACAATAGGAATAATGCTGAAGATACCTTATGGAAAAGTTTAAGAATCAAAGAAAGTATTATTAAGCAGAAGTCTCGAATGAAATGGAGTGAGGAAGAGGATCTCAACACAAAGTTTTTTCATGCTGCGTTAAAGAAAAGGATATATCAGAACACGATTCCTTCAGTATGTGTTAATGGCTCCTATGTCGAGGACGTCGAAGGTGTTAAGTCAATGGTTAGACATCACTTCCAAAAAGGATTCAGCAAGGCAAGGCGACCTTTCCCACCTATTGGAAGTTCTGGATTCAAACGGTTATCTGAATAGGACAGTATAGAGCTTGAACAACCAATTGATCCAGCTGAGGTTAGAAGGGCTGTTTTTGACTGCGCAGGGGATCGCAGCCCAGGCCCGGATGGTTATAGTTTTGAGTTCTTTAAAAAATGCTGGAGCATAGTCGGTCATGATTTTGTAAAATGCATTTTGGAGTTCTTCGAAGGTGAGTATCTGCACAAGGTTCTTGTATCCTCATTTCTTGTCCTCATTCCTAAAAATGGTAGCCCGAAGAACCTTGATGAATATAGGCCAATCTCCCTGATTAGCTCTGTTTACAAAGTGGTAGCTAAAATCCTTGCTAACAGACTCAGGAATAAAATAGGAAGTGTAATTTCACAATCTCAGACGGTATTCATCGAGGGCCGGAATTTACTTGATGGGGTGGTGACTTTGAATGAGGTCATTGATTTCTCAAAACGTACCAAGAAAGAGCTACTAATGTTAAAGGTTGATTTTAGTAAAGCCTATGACTGTGTGGATTGGAATTACTTGTGCGATGTTATGACATACATGGGATTTGGAGATAAATGGATGCGGTGGATGGATAACGGGGTTTTCAACAGTTTTACATCCGTCTTGGTGAATGGGAGCCCTACAAAGGACTTTAGAGTTTCTAGAGGGCTCAAACAAGGTGACCCTCTAGCCCCTTTTTTATTTACTATCGCTGCTGAAGGTCTTGCAGTTCTCATGAAAAGAGCAGTTGATAGTGGCATCTTCTCAGGCTTTGTAGCGAGTGATTTTTAGATGTGGTTGCGAAGCACGATCGCTCTGGTACTACAGCTCGATTCATTTTTTATCCTATTAAAGCTGATGAAGGAAGGGAAATAGATGTCTCCAATTAACCTTGCTTGCATACTGAGATTAAACAGTCAAAACTGTTGGTTTACAGATGCTACAAAGATTCGGGGTTTCTCCTAGGTTATTTTGTTGACGAGGGGTGCTTTAGGCTATCGGTTAGGATGTTAGGACAGATATATGAAAGTATGGGATTTTGGGTTTTTGTTTAGTGTGCTCGCTAAGATTTTTCTTTCAATCTTATGCCTACGTATTCCCGTTTACCAAAACAGGGAAATCAGAGCGTTCGTAGTTCCTCTTATTCTATGGGAGGAAATGGTGTTTTGGTGTCTTGTTCAAAGCCCAAGACGTGAAGCGAAAGGTGGTTTGTATCTTGTTCAAAGCCCAAGATGTGAAGCTGAAGGGTCTATTTGTATCTTGTTCAAAGCCCAAGATGTGAAGCTGAAAGGTGTTGTCTTTAGAGAGGATTTGTCATCTCTAAAGAGGGGGTTGTATGTCACAACTGTTTATAAAGGAGAATTACTTTAACCGGGATATGTGAATCCGGCAATGCCATAATTTCCTTTATAGAGGGTTCCAACCTGAAGGAGAAGACTTTAACTCAGTGTAGAGCAATGTTATCTTTCCTTAGGAATTTCTCATGCTAAAAGAGGGACAGTGGCATGGATGTAGATGATCCAGAGGCTTGCTGCTTACAGCAATTAGATGAAGGCGAAGGAGTTGTTGATGTTTGTGTACTATGAACGAGGCACAACTTTGATGCTAAAGGGTTGATTGGATCAACCAGTGGTTTTCTTATACAAAGCTTAAGAGGAGGCTAATATGTGTCTCGTACAAAGCCCGAGAGAGAGGCTAAAAAGGGTTTTGACTCAATGATGGAGTCTTTTGGTATCTCGTATAAAGCCCGAGATGGAGGCTATTTGACTCAACAAGAGAGTTTTTTTGTATCTCGTACGAAGCCTGAGATGGAGGCTGTTGTTTGTTTGGCTCAATAAAAACCTTTTTGTATCTCGTATAAAGCCCGAGATGGAGGCAAAAGGGGTGATTGACTCGACGAGGGAGACTCTTATGTGTCTCGTACAAAGCCCGAGAGAGAGGCTAAACGTTGTTTGACTCCACTGGGGAGGATCATTCTACAAAGCCCAAGAGGAGGCTATGGTGACTGTTTCAGTTGAGTGACAGGTCCAGTATACTGATTTTGAAAGAGAAAATCAGTTCGTATATGAGCAACACTGTACTCAAGGATTTGATTCGAGGATCCAAGTTATTCCTGTTCTTTAAGGAAGTGGGAAATCTGAAGGGTATTGAGACTGTCCGAGTCTACGGGTTTCCTTCCTATTTAACGAAGGGGTCACTTGAGAATGTCTTTGAGACTCAAGGATCTTAGACTGTCCAAGTCTAGAGTTTCATCTTTTGTACTATGCTTTGAGAAACAGTAGTAGACTCTTTGAAAGGACTGTTCTATGCAGATGATTAAGTTCTATTCCTATACCTCTAGGAGGTCGTCGGGACAATTTGTACGAAGCCCAAGAGGAGGCTGAAAGCTTTTAAGAAGCCGACGGGTCCTTGTACTAAGCCCAAGAGGAGGCTATCATTCCCGGAGGAAGAGATCATTATACGAAGCCTAAGAGGAGGCTATGAATACTTCTAAGAAGCCGGCGGGTCCTTGTACAACGCCCAAGAGGAGGCGGGAATGCTTTTAGGAAGCCTGTGGGTCCTTAAACAATGCCCAAGAGGAGGCCGATGCTTTTAAGAAGCCGATGGGTCCCCAAACCCCGAGAAGTTCAAGACAGGCTATTCACGAGGAATAGATCAAGCCCGAAAAGTTCGAGAATTTGGAAGAAACTCAAGAGATGCCATTCACGGAGAAAATATCATCTCTGAGGAATAGAGTTTCTTGACAAGTGCTTTTAAGAAGCCTGTGGGTCCCTAAACCCCGAGAAGTTCAAGACATGTCATTCACCGAGAATAGATCAAGCCAGGAAAGTCCGAGAATTTGGAAGAAACTCAGGAGATGCAATTAACGGAGAAGAGATCATCTCTGGGGAGTAGTGTTTCTTTGACAACTTCTACGAGTGACAGTCTATGAAAGGGTTCACCGAGAATGCTGCCTTTCATGTCTCCATATTGTTTAACCCTAAGAGGAGGGAAGACTGTGTCTGGTAATCCTATGGAGATCTAGTTTTGACTATTTAAGAGTGATCAACGGGCTTAATGCTAGACGTAGTTGCCGGGGGAAACTCTAAATATCTATACTATTATTACACAGTTGATATGAGTTTATGAAAGGAGACTTACAGTGAGCAGCCCCACAATACAGTTATGTGTATATGAAAGCAGTAAATGAAAGTGTATAAACACTTACTCGGTTGTAGAGCTTCCATGCTGTTTTTGGTTAGTTGTTCAACAAAGAAAGATTGAAAACAACAGTATATTTCAAAATCAAAGGAGAAAGTGCTTTGAAAAAGAAAGATTTTGGGCTTACAGCTCAAGGAGAGGCCCAGGGTTTTATCAGTGAGCGCACTGTTTGAATTTGTACAGAGGGACTTATACAAGTGACTGAGGCCCAAAAAATGTTTTGTTGTACAAAGAGATGGGTCTTACACTCTCTCAAGAGGCCCAAAAGGTTTAAAGAAAAAAGAGTGGGGCTTATAACACGAGGGTAGGCCCAATTGATTTTTCGTTTAAAAATGGCGATCGCGCCGAGGTTTCCTTTTAACGCAGAGGGACTTATACAATAAGTGAGGCCCAAAATGGTTTTGGTTAAAAGGGGGTTGGGTCTTACACTCTATTAGAGGCCCAAAAGTCTTGAATGGGTCTTATAGCTCAAGGAGAGGCGCAAGATTTGTTTTTCAACGGATGATGATCGCGTCGAACTTTTTGAAATACAACGGGACTTATACCATAAGTGGGGCCCAAAATAGGTTGTATTTACAAAGGGTTGGGTCTTACACTCTATTATAGGCCCAAAAGTTTTGAATGGGTCTTATAGCTCAAGGAGAGGCCCAATTGGTTTTTTTTAAAAGGCAACGATTGCGTCGTTTATTTGAAAGTGTACAGAGGGACTTATACAACGAATGAGGCCCAAAAAGTTTTCTATACAAGGGAGTTGGGTCTTACACTCTAATAGAGGCCCAAAGAATTTTAAGAAAAGAAATGGGTCTTACTACTCGAGGGTAGGCCCAAGGTTTTTTGTTTTGAAAAGGCGACGATCGCGCCGTTTGTTTTTGACGGTATCGGGACTTATACAATATACTGAGGCCCAAAAATGATTTGGACAAAAAAGGATTGGGTCTTACACTCTATTAGAGGCCCAAAGAGTTTTAAAGAAAAGAATGGGTCTTAGTACTCGAGGGTAGGCCCAAGGTTTGTTTTTCAACGGATGATGATCGCGTCGAACTTTTTGAAATACAACGGGACTTATACAATAAGTGAGGCCCAAAATGGGTTGTATTTACAAATGGTTGGGTCTTACACTCTAATAGAGGCCCAAAGAGTTTTAAAAAGTTTGATGAGGGTTGAATTAATCAAAAACCCTAATTTCAAAGAAAAATCAAGTAAAAAATGATAAAAAATATCAAATAAAATCATTAATCATGTTATAAACAGTGATTAAGGTTTATGAAAAAGTATTTTATCCACATGAATATTTAAAATCATTTTGGTTTTAAAAATCAAGAAAAAGAAATCATTTTAAAAGCATTTAAAACAATTTAAAATAATATTTTTGAATATATTAAAAATATATCAAATAATAATAATTTTTGTGATTTTTTGGTGGATTAAAATATTATGGAGTATGAATAAGAAGTGTGTAAAACAGATTTGGAAAATGATAATTTTTGCTATGTGAAATAATTGGTTGAGTTTTGAAGATAAACTAAGAAAAAGAGGAATGCAATGTCACAACATCACATTCGACATCACTCATGAGTTTTAAAGATAAGAGAACAAGGGAATATGTCACAACATCACATTCGACATCAGACAAAAACCAGAACTGCACCTTGATTTTCAACATCTTTTTATCAAACTTCAAACATTCATAACTCTCTCAATTTTTAACGGAATTAAGATCCGGAAGAGTCTATCTTGACCATTTTTTCGCAAGGAATCCAATGGTATCACTCACACATACTGAAACTTAATGTACATCGCACACAAGGCAAAAAACCAGATCTGCACCTTAAGTTTTAACATCTTTGCTTATCAAATTTTCAAACATTCATAACTCTCTCAATTTTTTTCGAAATTGAAATCCGTAAGAACCTATCTTGACCAATTTTTCGCAAGGAATCCAATGGTATTACTCATACATACTGAAAGTTAATGTACAACACACACAAGGCAAAAAACCAGATCTGCACCTTAAGTTTAAAACAACATAAATGCCACATATAAACATGTTAAAGTGCAAACAGTAGGAGGATCATAACATACACTTTAAGGACTACATTTTTGCTTCAAGAGTTGTTCAATATGATACATGTATGTGGACATCAAAGGAAAGCATGATTCAAAGAATTCAAGTTATGAATTTTACCTCTTTTTTTGGAGATTTTGTGCAACCTACCAAGTGCTTTGTTCCAGAAATGATTTGATGCTTTGGACACCCTCAAATGACCTCTAAGAAGCTTTTAGGATGGTTGGAATCAGCTGGTACCTGCAAAAACGCAAAATGTCCCTTTCTTGCAAAAGGGGTTAAAAGTGACCAAAATAGCAACTCCCTCAAATGGTGTTCCAGATGTTGGGAACCATTTGGGATAGTTCAAGGATGATATTTGGAGTGTGTTTGAGGTTTTATCTAGTTTGGTAAGTGACTGAATCAAGACATGGCTTAAAAAATGCAAAAAAGTGCCATTTTGATGTTTTGAGAAGTGACTTTGTGATTTTGCGATTACATGTCACTTGTGACAGTTTGCACAGCTTACATATGATATATATGAGGTGTGTGTGTGATTTATTGTGATGGAAAAGCTCTCAAGCTCAAAAACTCAGAATTACTTGCTTTGGAAGGCAAATTTGAGGTGAAAGAAGAGATTTTGAGGAAAGCATCTGTTTGATGGCTTTGGTGTACTCAAACTGAGCACAAATGAGCTCTATTTATAGTAGAGCAAGTTTGTTTTCACAGCAATAGTGAATGGTGGCTGCAGCAGAGGTTTGGCCAATGTTGTCCAATGAGAATCCAAGTCTCCTCTAGCCATTGACTAGAGGTTAGAGCACAGAGCTTTGGTTCCCTACTTGTTGGAGGAATCTTGACTGAATTCAGTTGCAAATGTGTCAGTCCATGCCACCTTGATGCTTCCATTGAATGCTCCAATCCAAAATTGGAGTCTTGTCCCTCTTTTAGGGATTTTTAGGAATAGCATGCTACTTCTTGTTCCAAGGACTTTGGAGGCTTGGCTCAGTGATTGTCCCCTTTAGATTTGATCCTCAGATGTGTCCAAGATGATGACAAGGCTTGGAAATTCGTGTGGCACAAGAAATGAGCAAATCTGTCCCATGAAAATTCAGCTGCAGCAAGCCTTTTTGTAAAATCCATAACTTCCTGCTCGAGTATGCTACATGGACGTTCTAGGACTTTCTGGAAAGCTGAGATGATGTAATTCAACTTTGATGTTCAAGTTTTGGCTTGAATCAACTTGGATCATGAAGAAACACATCCTTGAAGTTGGGACATTCTTGCTGGAAAAAAATATTAGTGATGTCCTATGCAATGTTGGAACACCAGACAACCTTGAACATTAATAATTCCAAACTTTAATCACTTGTATCTTTTAATCCACTATGATATTTTGAGTTGAAGTGAATTGCATCTTTGATGCTTGTCTTGCATGGTGACAAAGTTTGAAAATTGGGTGGCACAAGAAAAGTGCGCAAAATCTGTCCTAAAAAATCAGCTCGAGCAAGGCATGTTGTGAGGTTCATAACTCCTTGCTCAAGTTCAATTAATGGGAGTTCTTATACATTTTGGAAAGCCCTAATGACATACTTTAACTTTGATGTTTGACTTTGGTCTCGGTTCAGCTTGCAAAGTCATCAAAAATGGTCTTGAACTTGTGTAGTCAAATCTGTCCTAAAAGCTGTCATGAAAATTCTGCTTTATCAATGCTTTTTGCAAAAATCATATCTCCTTGCTCGAGTATGCTACAATGACGTTCTACAACTTTCTGGAAAGCTGAGATAACGTACTTCAACTTTGATGTTCAAGGTTTGGCTTGAATCAACTTGGATCATGGAGAAAAACATCCTTGAAGTTGGGACATTCTTGCTGGAAAAATATTAGCGATGTCATATGCAATGTCAGAACATCAGACATTAAGAATTCCAAACTTTGATCACTTATATCTTTCAATCCTTATGATATTTTGAGTTGATTCATTCTACAATGTTGAAGTATCAAATACCCTCTTTAAAAGTAGCTCTTACTCAAAATCAATGGATGCTTGGATCAATAGTTACAACCTTGAAAAGTTGTGCACTTGAACGTGATTTTAACTTAGAAAAAATTTCTAAGTTTCTTTCAATTTGATCAATTTTGAAATTTTGCATGATTTCTTGATTTAAATTTGATCAAATTAAATCATCCATCATATTTTCTTGAGTAATGGCTTGTGAAGCTTAAAGTTGACCAAAAGTCAAACTTTGACTTTCTGCGTCAGTTGACTTTGTATTAGATGAACTTGAGGCTTGATCCACTTGAAATGTTGCACTCTTGTGCTTAATTCTTGATGTGGGAGTCCTCTTGATCCTTTGTGAATGTTTAAGAGGCTAGACAAGTTGAAGATCATGTCATTTCTTGATTGATCCTTTGTCTAAAGGCTCTGAGAGGGCTTGAAACCATAAGCTTGATTGTAGTGAATGCTCAACAATTCCTTGAGGAGATTGATGAGGCACAAAGGTACATCCATATTGTGCTGATGATTTGCACCATGATGGGAAATCTTAGTGGTCAAAATTTGGGGTATGACAGATGCCCCTATTTAATCTTCTTGGACCCGAAGGTGTGAATGACGAAGGTATTCGGGAATTCGGGGTGCAAGAGGATTAAATATCGGAATACCCGAAATTTTGATGGTGGGTATGAATGGTAGCTTACGCATTCATCTTCTTTAGCTAAGCGATGATGCTTAGATATGGTAAACTTCCCCTCGATCCTGGTCTTCAGCCAAGGAGCTGGTCTCAGTTTTCTTTTGAAATAAACCTCCCCTTGATCCTGGTTTCCTACCAAGGAACTGGTCTTAGTTTCTTTTGTCAACTTCCCCTCGATCCTGGTTTCCTACCAAGGAACCGGTCTCAGTTTCTGAAGTAAACTTCCCCTCAATCCTGGTTTCCTACCAAGGAACTGGTCTTAGTTTCTGATTTAAACTTCCCCTCGATCCTAGTTTTCAGCCAAGGAGCTGGTCTCAGTTTCTAAAGTAAACTTCCCCTCGATCCTGGTTTCTTACCAAGGAACTGGTCTTAGATTCTGATTTAAACTTCCCCTCGATCCTAGTTTTCAGCCAAGGAGCTGGTCTCAGTTTCTGAAGTAAGCCTCCCCTCGATCCTGGTTTCCTACCAAGGAACTGGTCTTAGTTTCTGATTTAAACTTCCCCTCGATCCTGGTTTCCTACCAAGGAACTGGTCTCAGTTTCTTTTGTCAATAAACTTTCTTGACAAGGAACGCTGTTTGTAGCAGTTTTCCTACAAACTTCTTGCCGAATTTTCCTGGAGAGATGCCATTTGACGGAAAAAGTTTTGACGTCAGACTTGCTGGGGAACCCAATCGTCTGAATTGTAGAGGTACACAAACTTCTCTGTTGGAGACGCCATTTGCCAATTCTACCTGGGGAAAGCGAGTCTCTTAAGAGGCTGCTTCTGCTTGGGATCTTACATCATACTTTTCTCGGGATCTTCCCGGAGAAATGCCATATGATGGGGTCCAATTTTGAGGTGCCGATGACCTTTTCATCAGCGGTCTTTTCGGAGCGAAACTGGCATGCTGCCGAATCTCTGATTACGAGGCTTTCTCTGTGGATTTTCCTTAATCCGGGAAAGCAAGGTTATCATCTTCAATGGCGAATAGTGATGTTGACTGAAAGTTCCTCTGGTTTTTCAGAGGTTCAAGTTATCAAAGTGGTCAAGGGCCAACTTCCTTCCAGAAATAAACTGGAGGCGAGGTTGTTCAAACGCAACATTTCCTGACGAGGAAAGCACTGACAACTCAACCGAGAGGACAGCTATCACTAGGGATAAGACCGACTGGAGTGATAGTGATGCAATATGAATGAGAATGCAAATAGAATGCATGATGTATGTATGTTTATGCTGACAAAACTGACGCGACATACCAACTAAAAAAATGAACATGACTGGATACTCGGCCATCGCGGGGCGAAAAAGTATCGCTGGTTCAAGATAGTAATTCCACCTTGCTTAGGAAAGATAGTCCCTGTTGGGAGCTATGTTGGTCGGGCTTAGGAGATAAGAACTCGGCCGAGGGGTGTCAGACAAAACAAGGTCTCTGACACAGTTGATCCCTTCATTCAGGCGCACTGGGTTAGAAGGAGTACTTTGATTTTGCACTTTGAGGTTCGATTACTTCTGGAGTAGCGACCGATGTTCTTCTGATGTTCAACAGTCAAAAGAAATTGTCGTCTTTACTTTAAAAGCAGAAAAAATTTTAACAAGTAAGTTCATTTTTTGTTTTATTTCAAGAATCGTTAATCATGTTAAAATGTCGTTCTGTAAAGCTAAAACAAATAAGAATTACAAACAAAAGCACAAGGGCTCAAATTTTATCGATAAGATGGAGATCAGCCAAACGCGTGATTCTAAAGAGTATTTACAAAGTTAGAAAATGGTAATTTACAGGGAAAAGGGCTACGTTGAAACATAACGACCGTTATCCTTCTACCAACTTTGAATTCGGAACATCCTGAGCTTATGTCGAAGATGACCTTGACTGGAGTTTTCCTCCGATGGATGGTGTAACCGCTGCTGAGGGACTTGTCTCTGTTGAACATAGTTACTTGCCATTATCCGTAACTTTTGCCTGGATTGTACTTTGATGTTTCCAATCCACCGGGATGATTTTTTTTCATGTCTCTAACTTTTTCCTGGACCGCCCTTTCGGGTTTTCAATCCACCGAGACGTTTTTTTTTTTTAGTTTAGGCGAAGTATTTCTTGACTACATCAACATTCGTGGGGTAGGAAAATTCCTCTCCGTCCATGGTTGCAAGTCTCAAGGCGCCACCTGAGAAAGCTTTCGTGACCACATAGGGGCCATCATAATTCGGAGTCCACTTGCCCTGAGAATCAATAAGAAATGATTGTATCTTCTTGAGCAGTTTGAAGATCGACGCGCATGTCGCGGTTATAAGGAATATAAATCTGGAGATGTAGTTCAAACGTCCCAGGAATCCTCTGACTTGTTTTTCAGTTTTTGGAGAAGGCATTTCTTGAATGGCCTTGACCTTGTCAGGATCAACCTCAATTCCTTTATGGCTGACGATGAACCCTAAGAGTTTCCCTGAACGGACACCAAAGGTGCACTTGTTGGGATTCAAGCGGAGTTTGTACTTCCTCAAACGCTCGAATAGTTTCGACAAGTGGGTCACATGCTCCTCTTCTGTCTTAGATTTTGCAATCATATCATCGACATATACCTCGATCTCTTTGTGTATCATGTCATGAAAAAGAGTTGTCATGGCCCTTTGATAGGTTACCCCGGTGTTCTTTAAACCGAACGGCATCACCTTGTAGAAAAAGGTACCCGTTGGGGTAATGAACGAAGTTTTCTCCATGTCTTTCGGCGCCATTTTGATCTGATTATAGCCCGAGAATCCATCCATGAAGGAGAAAATTTTGAACTTTGTTGTATTGTCTACCAGCATATCAATGTGTGGTAAAGGAAAGTCGTCCTTTGGACTTGCCTTGTTCAGATCCCTGTAATCAACACACATTCTGACCTTTCCGTCCTTTTTGGGAACGGGTACGATGTTGGCTAACCATTGAGGATATTTAGATGTAGCGAGGAAACCCGCGTCAATCTGTTTCTGTACCCCCTCTTTGATTTTGATGGCCATGTCCAGGTGAGTCCGTCTCAACCTCTGCTTTACTGGCGGACATTCCAATCTTAACGGTAAGTGATGTTCCACGATGCTGGTATCCAACCCTGGCATATCCTGATAGGACCAAGCGAATACATCGGGGAATTCTTTGAGAAGCTTTATCAAACCCTCTCTGGTAGTTGGACTGAGCAGTGCCCCAATCCTGATTTCTTTTCTCTCTTCTTCCGAACCCAAGTTTACCGTTTCCAACGGCTCTTTGTAAGGTTCAATGGACCTTTCCTCTTGTCTGAGTAGTCGAGAGATCTCTTCTGGAATTTCGTTGTCATTTTCTTCTTCAGCCTCGAATACCGGGAACTCTGCGAGTGTGTGCAGTGTATTTATTTACTGCTTGTTTTTATTTTTAATTGTTTTTTAGGATTACCATTTTCTGAAAAACGAAAAGAGAAAACAGCAATAAAATGCGGAATTTACAGAACGACGTTATTTTATTAATGAACAAGTCGATTCTTGAAACTACAGCCCTATAAAGCAAAACTCTGTCGCTTTGGGCTAAGCGGATAGGGAAAATTTACAGAAAGTGAGCCCTATCAAAATATATGTTTCACCTGGGCAGGGTGAAAGGTTAAAGATGGCAATTACTTTGATTGGCGAACGACCTTCGGAACATTGACAGCAACCCATTGGCGGTGAACTCCTCGGTGAATCACAAAGTCTGGCACCTTCCTTGATTTGTCTTCAGAAATAACGCTGATTTCTGGTGGAGCAGGATCATTGGAATCTGTCTCCCAGGCAGAATTGTCGTAGGAGAATTCCTCAATTGTATTTTGCATAGTATTTGTGCTCTCAGCTGTATCTCCCCATCCAGTAGGCTGGATGTCTTCGAGCCTGATACGAGAGCTTTCGGGAGCGGTGTACTTGACCATGAAGTCGTATTTTCCACTCGGTTCTCCCAGAGTGTCCCTAACTTCTTTGGAACTGGAGGAGTCATCTCTCTCGATGACGTTGACCTCGGGAAAAGCATAGTTGATGAATTCAAGTCCTGTAAACGTTGTGAATTCATCTTCATGTTGAGTAGTTTCCGAATGACCTGAGTGTTGATCCCATGACATGGTGGGGACACAGGTATTCTGTTCAAAGAAGGTTAGCTGATTTTTATTGTTCGCCTGACTCTCTTGCCCCAAATCTCATGGATAAGGTTGCCACATTGGCAGACCATCCATTGGGCCATAGTAGTTGTAGTCAAAGTTGTCTTTCATCAGAGTGTCTTCCTCTAATGAATTTGGCGGAGCACGACATCCTTCTGGATCACAATCTCCATATATCATTTAGACGTCTGACCGTGGTATAAATCTTGGACTCTGTGCGGGATAGAAAAATGGCATAGGCACCTCTTCCTGAGACATGTAACCGTCCTCGTTAAGGTAGGACTTCCATTCTTCATCTGTGTCAGAGGGATCTTCCTCATTGATAGCATGTACTGCTTGAGACACTGGGTGAAGAAAACCTCCACGGTGGAAGAAGTTTTGAAGGGGATGAAGACTTTCATCGTTGGCAGCTGTCTGGGTACAGGTTGCAGAAAAACCAAGACCCTTCTTTGTTTTATTGTCAATAGGAATGACAAGCTGTCCTCATCCGGTTGTGTCGGTACTCTCGACCGCTTTGATAGCATCTTTGTATGAGGAAATCGAGGTTCCTCCTCTTGATTGATTGTCCTTGCTCACCGACAGTGCTTGGAACTGAGTTCCAATAACCTCCTCGGGTTCTACACAAGTAAATGATGATAAGTTACTTACGAGCAAGGCCTGTTCTCCACAGACTGTGACAAGTTGATCGTTCTGAATGAACTTTAGCTTTTGGTGGAGGGTTGAAGTGACCGCTCCAGCCTGATGTATCCAAGGTCTTCCTAATAAATAATTGTATGTTGCCCGGATGTCCATGACCTGGAAAGTGACTTGGAAAGTGTGAGGAACGATAGTTATGGGAAGATCAACTTCGCCGATAACTGTTTTTCTGGATCCGTCGAACGCTTTGACGACGACCTCGCTGGTTCTCATCGGAGGGCCTTTGAATGATAATTGCATCAAAGTGAACTTTGGCATAACATTCAGGGCTGACCCTGTGTCTACCAGTACGCTGGCTAAAGCATCGTCTTGGCAGTTAACTGTGATATTGAGCGCCATGTTATGACGGCGACCCTCTTCAGGTAATTCCTCATCACTAAATCCCAAATTATTGCAGGAAGTGATGTTAGAGACAATGCTATCGAACTGTCTGATTGTTACATCCTGTTCCACAAAGGCTTGCTCCAAGACTTTCTGTGAGCCTCCCTGTGGGCTTCTGAACTGAGTAACAGTGATAATACCGAGATCTTTGAAGAAGTCTGTAACAGCTTATCAACAATGTTATATTCACTCCTTTGGATGAGCTTCAGCATCTCATCATTATTTTTCGAAAGGTTAGGATCACTGGATTGACCGACTGATAGATCGGGAGCTTCTGTCTGAAGTTCCTTTTCCTTGTTAGGTTCTCCAACTCCTCGGTTGAAGATTCGACCGCTCCGTGTTACACGACTGATGTCTACAATATTCACGACGGAGGGTAATGGAATTTCCTTTCCATTCTCGACTATTGTTGCACCGTATTTGTAAGGGATAGCCTTAGTTGATTCATATGGTAGTGGTCCCGGTAGATAGATGACTACAGGAGCCTTCTGATTTTCCTGACCATCATAAGTAATCTCGATTCGTTCCCGGTTGGGAATTCTAGATTCGTCAAGTAGAGAGATGATGGAAAAAACATCCCTGGTCTGGTGACGACCAGAGATTGTGACAACATCCTCGACTTGATTGGCAAGGTAGTTAGGCGTCGAGTTGATGGGTCCAGAACCCGGATATGGGCGAATCTCTCCATGATCCACCTGACCCTGAAGAGCTGCTCTCACAAGGTAACACCCTTGGTTACTTTCTGAACAGACACTATAACGGTCATAGTTGTGTGGTGGCACCTGGCCACGCCCACTTTGAATATAATGTAACCTCACTAGGTTAGCTTCCACAGATCGAACATCCTGACTTTGACGCCAAGTGGGATTCCTGTTATTGATACTAATCTGCTGAGTATCTTCATCCATGTAGATTGGCATCCACCAGTTATTTAACAAGTACTGGAGTGCCTCTTGGACAAGGGTACAACCTCGATCATTTTCGCAACCTGCTTTACAGCTTTGATAGTCGTGTGATATTAAGAATCCGAGTCGGACCTGCTCAGCATGTAACTCTACCAGGTTGGTATTCATCACGTGAATATCGAAGATCTGAACCATGTTGATCTGATAGGAATTCCTATCATGGTAGTATTGGATCCATCCAAGATCCATCTGACGCTGGAGGGCCTCTTGTATGAAAGAGCATCCCTGTTTGTTTACCGAGCAAGTCAGATAGGAACTGTAATCGTGCCACGACAGATTATAATACTGGCTTTGCCTTGAGTGCATTGCCACCAGATTGACATTCATTGCACGGATATCGTGGTTCTGAATGACTTTAGAATTCGTGTAAACCATGTTAACTCCACGAACTCGGTGCTCTTGGATCCATCCGAGATCCATCTGTTCCTGCAGAGCTGCTTGCACCATAGAACATCCTTGATTGTTTTTAGAGCAGACATCACATTGATGATAATTATGAGGTGGCACATGGCCATATCCACTCTGCCTACAATGCATCTTGACCAGATTGGTTTTTAACAAGAGTACATCGTGAATTTGATAGACATCATTAGTCTCTCCTTCTATCAAATTGACTGCAGCCTTCTCATGTTGAGGCAGCAGGTTTGTGAGAACATTGGGATTCGTATCTTTGAAAGATAAGAGCCCGCTCCTAACAAACGTTTCCACGTTAGATTTGAAATTGAGACGAGTCTCGATGTTATGTCCTGATCCTCCTTGATGATAAGGACATGTCTGATCCGCCTTAAACCAAAAAGGCGGATTTTCCGGTACTGTAAGAGGAGACTTAGTCTGGATGTGCCCCTTAGCCAGTAGTAATGGAAACAGCTCTGCGTACGACATGGGTATAGGATCAAATCCTGGTGGCCGTGTTGTACGGTTATTGTTATATGGAGGACGAGCTTGCTGAAGAGGCTGTTGTGTCCTTTGCTAATCAGGTTGGCTTTGTGCAACCTGAGGTTGATACGTAGGCGTAGGCGCAGGACTGATAGCAGGAATTACAACTGCTACTGGTTGATAACGTCGCCTTTGCTTTCCGAGAGAGATATTCCCAATATCCTGCTCTTTTTTCTTAGGGAAAGCACTACCGTATTTTTTAGTACAGCTCGTTGATCCAGTGTCTTTTACCAAACGTCCCTCTCAGACGGCTTCCTCAAGACGTACACCCATGCCGACTATTTCGGTGAAGTCACTGGGCGCACTGGCAACCATTCGGTCATAGTAAAATGAGCTTAAGGTCTTTAGGAAGATCTTTGTCATCTCTTTTTCCTCAAGAGGTGGACAAATTTGAGCGGGGATTTCACGCCACCTTTGAGCATACTTCTTAAAGGTTTCCTTGTCCTTTTGCGACATCGATCTGAGTTGATCTCTATCGGGTGCCATGTCCAAATTGTATTTGTATTGTTGGACGAAGGCAGTGCCAAGATCTTTGAATGTGCTGATCGTGGCACAGTTTAAACCCATGTACCATTTGAGTGCGGCACCGGTTAAACTATCCTGAAAGTAGTGAATCAGCAGGTCCTGATTCTCCGTCTAAGCTGACATCCGCCGAGCGTACATCACCAGATGGCTTTGAGGGCAAGAGTTACCCTTGTATTTTTCAAAGTCGGGCACTTGAAATTTGTGCGGAACTTTTACATTGGGGACCAAGCAGAGGTCTGCGGCGTCCTTTCCAAATAAATCCTGACCACGAATGGCTTGCAGCTCCTTCTGCATTTCCAAGAACTGTTCCTGGAATTCATTCATTCTATCAAACATAGTTTCCTTCTTATCAGAAGGGATCAGTGGAATCTGTCCTTCCGAGACAGTGTGCACCACAGGGGGTGGTACCGTGACTACGGCAGTGAATCTTGGCATTTCCCGAAGTTTGTAACCTTCAGGAGTCTTCAGTATGCCCCTGGCATCTTCGCTTTCCCGAAGTTTGTAACCTTCAGGCCCAGCGGCTTCTGTTGTGATTCACTGATCTTCAGTGATCGGCGGAACATATCCTTCCGGGATATAGTTAACAGGCATGCCCCAGGGATGATCTTTCGGCATCTGATACCTAGGATCATACTTCTCCACGATGGGCGCTGAGGTGATCTCTGAGATCACAGTCCTTTGTAGCTGAGCTTCTGCCATGGCTTGTATGTCGTTACAAAGCTTTCTCATATCCTCTCTCAGAGCGTCGATCTCTTCTTTCAACTCTCTGTTTTCTTCCTCAAGATCATCCATATTTTTCTGACGATTGGCCCGAGTATTGTACGAATGAGACAGTTTAACTCTAGAATCGAGACACAAACATGAGATTCGTAGGTAAGAAGAATACGCGATGTGAGAATGATGAATGCAATGATTATATTAATTGTTTTTTGGTTTAATCAAAATAAACTTTGACAATTAGATTGCAAATATCAAACAGTGAGGAGACCCCTTTTTATTAAATTCAAAGGGTTACAGAAATGGAAATATAGTAGATTACAAGATGCAGAAGCAGAAACCTAAGCTAATGGGTCCCGAGTCCTCTCTGAGGAGAAATCGGGTGCTGATTCTGGTATCTTCCTTTTCTTTGACCGGGGCTCTTGGGCCGTTGTCGGGTTGTCATTCCTTTGCCAGGTGAAAGGAGCGAGCAAATTCCTTTGGTCATCTTGATTATCCACAGCATGTTGCTCTAAAATTTCAATCAGAGCATCTTTATCTTTCAGTAGTTGCTGTATTTTGATACACTCCACATCGAGGGTGCGGTACTTGTTCTTCTAGGACCTTCTCTCCTTTTGAACTTTGTTGAGAGTAACCTGAAGCTTTTCAGTCTCGGTCATGAAGTACATGACAGACTCCCTCGGTGGAAGAACTCCATGACGAGGATAAGGCATCTTTAGCTTGAGAGCTCTAGTTTGTACCCAGTGGAGATAAGGCTCCACCGAGACACAGTCCGGTTTTCCTAGAGACTCCCGTCCTTTCTTATGAACATGTTTCCAAGCGTGCACTATTTCCGTCTTTAGTGCTCTGTCACTTTCTCCTTCCTTGAAGAAAAGACCTTCCAGATGAACACTCCGTGGGACGTGCCTCATCGGGTATCCAAATTGACGACGAACAAGAACTGGATGGTAATTGATTCCTCCCTTAGTTCCTATAAGGGGTACGTTGGGGAAGTTTCCACAACGGTCAATGATCCTGATTCCGTCATAAATCCTATTACACCAGTCAATGTCAGAGTTGGTGAGGGACATGATTTTCTGCGACCAACGTAAGGCACTCTTGTGATCCCAAAAAGCAGCAGACTTGGGCAAATGCGAGATAAACCATTTATAAAGCAGAGGTACACAGCATGTGATCTCCCCTCCGCTGTACAAATTTCCCAAGTGTACAGAATGATACGCATCTGCGAGCAAAGTCGGCACAGGGTTTCCAATGAGAAAAACCTTAATGGAGTTGATATCGACGAAGTTATTAATGTTGGGCAACAAAAATAACCCGTAAGTGAGTAAAACAAAGATGCTTTCAAAAGCAGTCACGTTCCCGATACTAGCGAAGTACAGGGCTTTCTTTGTCAAGAACTGGGCTGGCAAACCTTGTATGCCACCCTTAGTGGTCAGGTGAGTCTTGACCTTAGACTCGTCCAAATGAATTGCTCTTGCAATGGTCTGATTCTTTGGAATTTCTTCCAGTCCAGAAAATGGAGCTCGATCAGTGATATGTAAATCGATCAGATGAGAATACTCCTCCAGCGTTGGTGCGAGCTGGTAATCCAGAAATGTGAAACAGTGATAAACCGGATCATAAAACTGAATGAGCGCATCCATGATTCCCTCAATCACATGGACCCTTAACAGAGGTAGCAGACCTCCGTACTTGGCTCTGAAGGCCTCTTGGTTTGTGATCATCCTCGCCAAACCTCTTAAATCCTCTAGTTTTGGAATCCTGAAGGTATACCTATGGGTTCTCCTTCTACCGTAATCCATTAGCGCAATCCTTTTCTCTGATATTTGCAATCACAGTCTTAGTTTAATTTGAAAAACAGGGAGACTAGAAGAGAATTTTTTTTTGAATGTTTTAATGTTTTTTAAATGAATGCATGAATGCAACACACAAAAACATAGAAAAAACATGGGGTCAAAGGGTCGTTGTCATGAAGTCAAGGCTCTACCCATCCCCAAAGGTTTATACTAGGGTGATTTTTGTACCTGTACTCATTATCATCAGCTCCTCCCAGGAAAGCAAAACAACAAGCGGATCGCCAACGAGTTGTAGAGCGATCTTAGAGTAAGTGCCATTCACCGAGAATAGATCACCAGCCTCAAATGAGGGTAGTATCGCGTAACAACTATTCCCGATAGTTTCTGCACTACAAAAGGGTTTGGCTCCTCAGCTTCTCAGACATCACAATCAGCTCATTGTCTAGGTGAGAGAATGGGTTGCATTGGTCAGCCTCCACTGAGGTTGATGGTCGACCTCGTCGCCATCACTTATCTTAAGTGTATACTCAATCTTTCCACATGCGGCATCACACGCATTCCCATTAGCAGAAAAATAAACTGCTTACAGCAATTAGATGAAGGCGAAGGAGTTGTTGATGTTTGTGTACTGTGAACGAGGCACAGCTTTGATGCTAAAGGGTTGATTGGATCAACCAGTGGTTTTCTTATACAAAGCCTAAGAGGAGGCTAATATGTGTCTCGTACAAAGCCCGAGAGAGAGGCTAAAAGGGGTTTTGACTCAATGATGGAGTCTTTTGGTATCTCGTATAAAGCCCGAGATGGAGGCTATTTGACTCAACAAGAGAGTTTTTTTGTATCTCGTACGAAGCCTGAGATGGAGGCTATTGTCTGTTTGGCTCAATAAGAACCTTTTTGTATCTCGTATAAAGCCCGAGATGGAGGCAAAAGGGGTGATTGACTCGACGAGGGAGTCTCTTATGTGTCTCGTACAAAGCCCGAGAGAGAGGCTGAACGTTGTTTGACTCTGCTGGGGAGGATCAATGTACAAAGCCCAAGAGGAGGCTTTGGTGACTGTTTTAGTTGAGTGACAGGTCTAGTATACTGATTTTGAAAGAGAAAATCAGTTCTTATATGAGCAACACTGTACTCAAGGATTTGATTCGAGGATCCGAGTTATTCCTGTTATTTAAGGAAGTGGGAAATCCGAAGGATATTGAGACTGTCCGAGTCTACGGGTTTCCTTCCTATTTAACGAAGGGGTCACTTGAGAATGTCTTTGAGACTCAAGGATCTTAGACTGTCCAAGTCTAGAGTTTCATCTTTTGTACTATGCTTTGAGAAACAGTAGTAGACTCTTTGAAAGGACTGTTCTATGTAGATGATTAAGTTCTATTCCTATACCTCTAGGAGGTCGTCGGGACAATTTGTACGAAGCCCAAGAGGAGGCTGGAAGCTTTTAAGAAGCCGACGGGTCCTTGTACTAAGCCCAAGAGGAGGCTATCATTCCCGGAGGAAGAGATCATTATACGAAGCCTAAGAGGAGGCTATGAATACTTCTAAGAAGCCGGCGGGTCCTTGTACAACGCCCAAGAGGAGGCGGGGATGCTTTTAGGAAGCCTGTGGGTCCTTGAACAATGCCCAAGAGGAGGCCGATGCTTTTAAGAAGCCGATGGGTCCCCAAACCCCGAGAAGTTCAAGATAGGCTATTCACGAGGAATAGATCAAGCCAGGAAAGTTCGAGAATTTGGAAGAAACTCAAGAGATGCCATTCACGGAGAAAAGATCATCTCTGGGGAATAGTGTTTCTTGACAAGTGCTTTTAAAAAGCCTGTGGGCCCACAAACCTCGAGAAGTTCAAGACATGCCATTCACCGAGAATAGATCAAGCCAGGAAAGTCTGAGAATTTGGAAGAAACTCAGGAGATGCAATTCACGGAGAAGAGATCATCTCTGGGGAGTAGAGTTTCTTTGACAACTTCTACGAGTGACAGTCTATGAAAGGGTTCACCGAGAATGTTGCCTTTCATGTCTCCATATTTTTTAACCCCAAGAGGAGGGAAGACTGTGTCTGGTAATCCTATGGGGATCTAGTTTTGACTATTTAAGAGTGATCAACGGGCTTAATGCTAGACGTAGTTGCCGGGGGAAACTCTAAATATCTATACTATTATTACACAGTTGATATGAGTTTATGAAAGGAGACTTATAGTGAGCAGCCCCACAATACAGTTATGTGTATATGAAAGCAGTAAATGAAAGCGTATAAACACTTACTCGGTTGTAGAGCTTCCATGCTGTTTTTGGTTAGTTGTTCAACAAAGAAAGATTGAAAACAACAGTATATTTCAAAATCAAAGGAGAAAGTGCTTTGAAAAAGAAAGATTTGGGGCATACAGCTCAAGGAGAGGCCCAGGGTTTTATCAGTGAGCGCACTGTTTGAATTTGTACAGAGGGACTTATACAAGTGACTGACGCCCAAAAAATGTTTTGTTGTACAAAGAGATGGGTCTTACACTCTCTCAAGAGGCCCAAAAGGTTTAAAGAAAAAAGAGTGGGGCTTATAACACGAGGGTAGGCCCAATTGATTTTTCGTTTAAAAATGGCGATCGCGCCGAGGTTTCCTTTTAACGCAGAGGAACTTATACAATAAGTGAGGCCCAAAATGGTTTTGGTTAAAAGGGGGTTGGGTCTTACACTCTATTAGAGGCCCAAAAGTTTTGAATGGGTCTTATAGCTCAAGGAGAGGCCCAAGATTTGTTTTTCAACAGATGATGATCGCGTCGAACTTTTTGAAATACAACGGGACTTATACCATAAGTGGGGCCCAAAATAGGTTGTATTTACAAAGGGTTGGGTCTTACACTCTATTAGAGGCCCAAAAGTTTTGAATGGGTCTTATAGCTCAAGGAGAGGCCCAATTGGTTTTTTTTAAAAGGCGACGATTGCGTCGTTTATTTGAAAGTGTACAGAGGGACTTATACAACGAATGAGGCCCAAAAAGTTTTTTGTACAAGGGAGTTGGGTCTTACACTCTAATAGAGGCCCAAAGAGTTTTAAGAAAAGAAATGGGTCTTACTACTCGAGGGTAGGCCCAAGGTTTTTTGTTTTGAAAAGGCGACGATCGCGCCGTTTGTTTTTTACGGTATCGGGACTTATACAATATACTGAGGCCCAAAAATGATTTGGTCAAAAAAGGATTGGGTCTTACACTCTATTAGAGGACCAAAGAGTTTTAAAGAAAAGAAATGGGTCTTACTACTCGAGGGTAGGCCCAAGGTTTGTTTTTCAACGGATGATGATCACGTCGAACTTTTTGAAATACAACGGGACTTATACAATAAGTGAGGCCCAAAATGGGTTGTATTTACAAAGAGTTGGGTCTTACACTCTAATAGAGGCCCAAAGAGTTTTAAAAAGTTTGATGAGGGTTGAATTAATCAAAAACCCTAATTTCATTTTTTAAAGGACATTTTTCAAAGAAAAATCAAGTAAAAAATGATAAAATATATCAAATAAAATCATTAATCATGTTATAAACAGTTATTAAGGTTTATGAAAAAGTATTTTATCCACATGAATATTTAAAATCATTTTGGTTTTAAAAATCAAGAAAAAGAAATCATTTTAAAAGCATTTAAAACAATTTAAAACAATATTTTTGAATATATTAAAAATATATCAAATAATAATATTTTTTGTGATTTTTTGGTGGATTAAAATATTATGGAGTATGAATAAGAAATGTGTAAAACAGATTTAGAAAATGATAATTTTGCTATGTGAAATAATTGGTTGAGTTTTGAAGATAAACTAAGAAAAAGAGGAATGCGATGTCACAACATCACATTCGACATCACTCATGAGTTTTGAAGATAAGAGAACAAGGGAATATGTCACAACATCACATTCGACATCAGACAAAAACCAGAACTGCACCTTGATTTTCAACATCTTTTTATCAAACTTCAAACATTCATAACTCTCTCAATTTTTAACGAAATTAAGATTCGGAAGAGCCTATCTTGACCAATTTTTTGCAAGGAATCCAATGGTATCACTCACACATATTGAAACTTAATGTACAACGCACACAAGGAAAAAAACCAGATCTGCACCTTAAGTTTAAACATCTTTGCTTATCAAATTTTCAAACATTCATAACTCTCTCAATTTTTAACGAAATTGAAATCCGTAAGAACCTATCTTGACCAATTTTTCGCAAGGAATCCAATGGTATTACTCATACATACTGAAAGTTAATGTACAACACACACAAGGCAAAAAACCAGATCTGCACCTTAAGTTTAAAACAACATAAACTCCACATATAAACATGTTAAAGTGCAAACAGTAGGAGGATCATAACATACACTTTAAGGACTACATTTTTGCTTCAAGAATTGTTCAATATGATACATGTATATGGACATCAAAGGAAAGCATGATTCAAAGAATTTAAGTTATGAATTTTACCTCTTTTTTTGGAGATTTTGTGCAACCTACCAAGTGCTTTGTTCCAGAAATGATTTGATGCTTTGGACACCCTCAAATGACCTCTTAGAAGCTTTTAGGATGGTTGGAATCAGCTGGTACCTGCAAAAACACAAAGTGTCCCTTTCTTGCAAAAGGGGTTAAAAGTGACCAAAATAGCAACTCCCTCAAATGGTGTTCCAGATGTTGGGAACCATTTGGGATAGTTCAAGGATAATATTTGGAGTGTGTTTGAGGTTTTATCTGGTTTGGTAAGTAGCTGAATCAAGACATGGCTTGAAAAATGCAAAAAAGTGCCATTTTGAGGTTTTGAGAAGTGACTTTGTGATTTTGTGATTACAGGTCACTTGTGATAGTTTACACAGCTTACATATGATATATATGAGGTGTGTGTGTGATTGATTGTGATGGAAAAGCTCTCAAGCTCAAAAACTTAGAATTACTTGCTTTGGAAGGCAAATTTGAGGTGAAAGAAGAGATTTTGAGGAAAGCATCTGTTTGATGGCTTTGGTGTACTCAAACTGAGCACAAATGAGCTCTATTTATAGTAGAGCAAGTTTATTTTTGCAGCAATAGTGAATGATGGCTGCAGCAGAGGTTTGGCCAATGTTGTCCAATGAGAATCCAAGTCTCCTCTAGCCATTGACTTGAGGTTAGAGCACAGAGCTTTGGTTCCCTACTTGTTGGAGGAATCTTGACTGAATTCAGTTGCAAATGTGTCAGTCCATGCCACCTTGATGCTTCCATTGAATGCTCCAATCCAAAATTGGAGTCTTGTCCCTCTTTTAGGGATTTTTAGGAATAGCATGCTACTTCTTGTTCCAAGGACTTTGGAGGCTTGGCTCAGTGATTGCCCCCTTTAGATTTGATCCTCAGATGTGTCCAAGATAATGACAAGGCTTGTAAATTCATGTGGCACAAGAAATGTGCAAATCTGTCCCATGAAAAATTCAGCTGCAGCAAGCCTTTTTGTAAAATCCATAACTCCCTGCTCGAGTATGCTACATGGACGTTCTAGGTCTTTCTGGAAAGCTGAGATGATGTAATTCAACTTTGATGTTCAAGGTTTGGCTTGAATCAACTTGGATCATGAAGAAAAACATCCTTGAAGTTGGGACATTCTTGCTGGAAAAAAATATTAGTGATGTCCTATGCAATGTTGGAACATCAGACAACTTTGAACATTAATAATTCCAAACTTTAATCACTTGTATCTTTTAACCCACTATGATATTTTGAGTTGAAGTGAATTGCATCTTTGATGCTTGTCTTGCATGGTGGCAAAGTTTGAAAATTGTGTGGCACAAGAAAAGTGCGCAAAATCTGTCCTAAAAAATCAGCTCGAGCAAGGCATGTTGTGAGGTTCATAACTCCTTGCTCAAGTTGAATTAATGGGAGTTCTTATACATTTTGGAAAGCCCTAATGACATACTTTAACTTTGATGTTTGACTTTGGTTTCGGTTCAGCTTGCAAAGTCATCAAAAATGGTCTTGAACTTGTGTAGTCAAATCTGTCCTAAAAGCTGTCATGAAAATTCTGCTTTATCAATGCTTTTTGCAAAAATCATATCTCCTTGCTCGAGTATGCTACAAGGACGTTCTACAACTTTCTGGAAATCTGAGATAACGTACTTCAACTTTGATGTTCAAGGTTTGGCTTGAATCAACTTGGATCATGGATAAAAACATCCTTGAAGTTGGGACATTCTTGCTAGAAAAATATTAGCGATGTCATATGCAATGTCAGAACATCAGACATTAAAAATTCCAAACTTTAATCACTTATATCTTTCAATCCTTATGATATTTTGAGTTGATTCCTTCTACAATGTTGAAGTATCAAATACCCTCTTTAAAAGTAGCTCTTACTCAAAATCAATGGATGCTTGGATCAATAGTTACAACCTTGAAAAGTTGTGCACTTGAACGTGATTTTAACTTAGAAAAAATTTCTAAGTTTCTTTCAATTTGATCAATTTTGCAATTTTGCATGATTTCTTGATTTAAATTTGATCAAATTAAGTCATCCATCATATTTTCTTAAGTAATGGCTTGTGAAGCTCAAAGTTGACCAAAAGTCAAACTTTGACTTTCTGCGTCAGTTGACTTTGTATTAGATGAACTTGAGGCTTGATCCACTTGAAATGTTGCACTCTTGTGCTTAATTCTTGATGTGGGAGTCCTCTTGATCCTTTGTGAATGTTTAAGAGGTTAAACAAGTTGAAGATCATGTCATTCCTTGATTGATCCTTTGTCTAAAGGCTCTGAGAGGGCTTGAAACCATAAGCTTGATTGTAGTGAATGCTCAACAATTCCTTGAGGAGATTGATGAGGCACAAAGGTACATCCATATTGTGCTGATGATTTGTACCATGATGGGAAATCTTAGTGGTCAAAATTTGGGGTATGACAGGCTTCAAGGTGGATCCGAACATTTCCTTTCATCTACTACAGTACGCAGATGACTCCATTATCCTTGGAGATGGTTCCATGAGTAATATCTTGGCTATCAAGGCAATCCTTAAAGGCTTTCACCTTGTTTCTGGTCTCGAAATTAATTTTATAAAAAGCTCCTTATATGGCTTTGGTGTGGATGACATGGTTCTATCGGCTGCCGAAAATTTTCTCTCTTGCAAAGTCTCAGCCTGCCCATTTAAGTTCCTCGGCATTACAATAGGCAGCTACCATAGATTGGTTTCCTTTTGGAAACCTTTGATTAATATGGTTCGTGCAAGGTTAAACTCGTGGAAAGGAAGGTTTCTCTCTATGGGAGGCAGAGTAACACTGATCAACTCTGTATTGGTAAATATTCCAATTCACCATATGTCATTCTTCAGAGTCCCAACTAAAGTCATTAAGATATTAACATCCATTCAGAAGCGATTCCTGTGGAATGGTTCCTTGGTGAAAAAGGGTGTTTCTTGGGTCCGGTGGAACTTGGTTTGCAAACCTGTTGAAGAAGGCGGGTTAGGAGTTAAAGATTTAAGATTGTTTAATGCAGCTCTACTGTTCAAATGGACTTGGAAGATTCTATCTCAGGAGTATAGGTTATGGAGAGGATTAATCCATTGCAGGTATCCCAATTACCTACAAGACCTTTACAGCTCTGTTGTATCCAAATCTCGTGTTCCTCCGTCAACATGGTGGAGAGATCTTGTCCAAGTGTCTTCATTTTGTGGGATTAATCAAGAAGATGGATTGATTACTCATAAACTTGGAAATGGTGAACTTACTCCCTTTTGGACATCTCGATGGGCAGGAATCCGCACCTTGGCTGCTGATTTTCCTGGATTATGGTCTTTTGCAGAAAATAAATATAGCAGAATTATAGAAAATGGTTCCTGGGAGGATGGCATATTGAAATGGAATATTAAATTCTCACACCAAATCTTGCAGAAGATATCAATTTGCAACATGATAAACTACTTGAAGTGCTACAGGAACATGATGCGGACGAAGATCTGCATGATACGGTTATTTGGACATACGGCCACACATCTGTATTCTCTGTTTCATCCTTATATTCTTTATTGCAGGAAAAGGTGAGTAGCACAGTTCCGGCTACTGCAGAGGATGTCAAATCTGCGCTGAGATTGAATTGGCTTGCAGTTGCTCCACTTAAATTAAAAGTATTCGGTTGGAGACTGATGATCAATAGATTACCTACACGCGAAAACTTGGCTCGAAGAGGAATTGTTACGAATATTAATGAAAAGGTTTGCCCATTCTGTTTTTTAGTGGATGAAAATACTGAACATCTCCTCTTTCACTGCTCCAAATTAACCTGTGTTTGGAAATACATATTCCTTTGGCTGGACGTTGCAGAATTTTGCGTAGGAGATATTTCGAACCATATTTTATGTTGGATAAATGGGTGTATCCAAAAATATCTTAGTGTAGGTATTGCTATGGGTTTTTGGTTTATAGTTTGTTGGGTCTTATGGTCGTCTAGGAACAACATCATGTTTAGAGACGAGTTTTGGGATGTAGATACGATTACCAATCGTATAGTCATTTATTCTTGGTGGTGGATTGGTAAAAAACACAAAAATGCACTTAACTGTAATTATTATGCATGGGTAAATGCCCCTCTAGATTTTTGTAGGCCTTGATTTTTAGAAATATGCCTTTCCTTGTATATGGATTGGATCCCCCTTGAGATTCCTTAATATATATACCACTAATCTTGCTTATTAAAAAAAAACTCCCGAGAATCGATCAGATGCATAATTTTTGCTGACTTGCTTCTTATAGAGTGATTCATACATGAATTCACTTTAATTTAGCTTAACATAGCACTAAAATCAGTTGCTTTCAATTTCGGATGGATTCTGGTCGCGTGGCTTACTCTTGGGTCTTCTTACAATGAGCTTTTTATCAATCAAGTAAGTTTTCAAAATAACTATTTTCAAATCATTTCTCATTTACATAAATCAAATTTTGATTGTATATCGAGTGAATTTTCCTAAATCAAACTTAATATCAAATTCTTTTTCTTAAACAAATGTAAAAGAAGAGGACTGTTGGAGTCTAGCATTCCGATGGAAACCCTCGAATGATTGGTCCTGAGACACACATTTTGGGTTAGCCATTCATTCTTTCTTTCGCTCTTAAAACACTTAATTAACTTGGACAAAAAAGGCCATTTGGATCTAGTATTCCGACGTAACCCTTTGAACAATAGATTTTGAGACACGTGTCTTCTTCTTATCAAGAGTTCATTGTCCATTGAACAATTTTCTTAAATATTCTTGAATGAAAAAGGACCATTGGAATCTAGCATTCCGGTGGAACCCCGAATGTTTGATCCTGAGGCTTATGTCTTGTTCTCATCAAGCATTCATCATTCACTTATAAATTACATCAAACATATCAAATTATTTTCTTGCTGTCGTGCAATCTTAAAAACTTTTTTTCAAAACGAAAGAAATTTTGTCTCGAGATGATACAAAGAAATGCTTCATCCAGAACCGCTGAGTTGAGATAAGTGATATTTTCCCACGAATGTTGATATGTAGAAATCCATTCAATATGATGGAAACGCCCGTTCCCCACTAATTTTGGGTAAAACAATGTTTTCTGTCGATTGAGATAAAATAGCTTTTGCTAAAATCAACCAACAAACAGAAATTTTCTATCCAGAACTACGTTAGCCTTGAGTTTTCTATTGCACCTGGAGATACGTAGGAACGAGATTCAAAGTCCAGTCAGGAACCTTAATAAAAAAATCCTTTTTTAAGTCCTTCGCACATTAATAAAAAATCCAAAAACATTTCTCTTTTCTATATTTTTCTCGCTCAATAAGTAGAAGATTGTAAACTAACATCACACAAACATTCACTTGATACTAACTAAACAGTTCCCGTTGAGTACAACGGACGTGAGGGTGCTAATACCTTCCCCTTGAGTAATCGACTTCCGAACCCTGATTTGGTTACGATGACCAATATAATGTCGTTATCGGATCCGTATTTGCGTAATCTTGTCCAAAACCTTCAAATACTCAATGATATTGAAGGAAAACCTCAACTTTATTTTCTTATTTGAAACACACAAAGAACTCAACCTAATATTCTCGGTACACTAACCTAATTGGATGTTATCAACCATAATCTATATGGTCATCCAATCAAAAAACGATTATGTGTAGTTTGAGTGTGTGTATGCATAGAAGAGAGGTTGAAGATGATGAGTATGCTTTGTAATTCTTGTTTCGTTTAGGCTTTACACTATAACCTTACTAGAAAAATATGCATGTATGAGTATATATATGTATGAGAGATATGAAGTAAAAGGAATGCAAGAAAAATTGAGAGGAAAAACAAAATTTTAAGTTTTGAAGTGAATAGGACGGCCTATGAAAGCAATAGGTCGACATGTAAGGGTCTTAGGTTGTCCTATTTGAGGCGACCTATAGGTAGTGGCTACATCCTTCGTTATTAAGGTATCGAGGTTAACCTGAGCAAGCTATTTGTCGACCTATAGTGAAGCAAAAGCTTCTATAGATCGACCTGAGCACATGTGTGTCGGCCTATTCAACATTTTTCACACTAAAAACTCATTTTTTATGCATGGAACATGCCTAAGATATTTCCAATTATTTCCATACATATTTATATGCATTCTAATGCTAAGATTATTAATGGACATCTAAAATTTGGTTTATACCGTCCAATGTACAAAAACGCTAAAGTTGCTTCTAGTTTTGACATCATTTTAAACATGACTAAATGGAAAGATGCACTCACATAATCTCTCTTACTAGATGAACAACTAAGTGAATCATAATGTCAAAGAATGATTGAGGGAAATATATCTCTAATTGGCACAAAATAACTGCAGCTTCGTGTTCCAAGTCATCTAAAATTTCAGGATCAATAACTTTACTACATATATCATTGAAGAATACACACAATCTGGTTATAATTAGCCTTATATTTCTTTGTAAAATGCCATGGTTATCCACTAGTAGAAGTTGTTGCATCAAGACATGACAATCATGAGATTTCAAGCCAACTAATTTGTGATCGTTCTCTGACACATGTTTCTTCACATTTCATGAGTACCATTGGGGAAATTTAATACCCTACAAACAATCGCAAAAGCTTTTTTCTTTTTTAGAAAGAGTGTGATATGGTGAGGGCAAACAGATTCGATTTCCTACTTCTTTTGGGGCTATCTCTTGCCGTATACCCATCACAACCACATCTTTGCGGGATTTATTAGTATCTTTTGTCTTGCATTTAATGTTGAGAAGTGTTCCAGTCAGACTATTACATATATTTTTCTCCACATGCATCATATCAAGACAATGTCTTACATCAAGACTAAACTAGTATGGAAGATCAAAGAATACTGACCTCTTTTTCCAAATATTTTTCTCCACAAAATTATTTTTTTTTTCCTTCCAAAGAAAACCTTAACGTGTTGTTGTTTTCTATAAAGTTCCTTCCCAGTTAAGGGCTTTGAAGCGATATCAAACTCCTGCTCTCCATTAAAAGCCTTATGTAATCTACGATATGGATTATTAGGTCTTAGAAATTATCGATGCCCAAGATAAACTGTCTTTTTTCCATTTTGTATTTGGTGGTGACATGGATCAACTTCACATATAGGACTCGCTTTATGTTCCTTGACGTTGTATACAGAAAAATTACCATATGCAGGAAAGTCATTAATTGTGAAAAACAACATGGCGCACAACTTAAATCAATGACATTAAATAAACATCAATGTCGTTCCCTGGTTATTTTGGACCCAAAATCATCATCGATGGCATTATATACTTGAGCTTCATGCACAACCATGAAGATAGGTTGTAAAGTATGAGAAGAACATGCATGGCGTATGGTTAGTACTCAAATTACCAAAATAGTTCATTGCGTCAGTGGTAAGTCCAAGCCTAAGGTTCCTCGGTTCAAGGGAAAAATCTGGATACAAGGAATCAATTTTCTTCAATTTCAATGAATCATCTACATGACGAATTTTTCCATCACACACTTTTTCATCAGCATGCCATCTAGTATTCTTTGCGTCCGACATCACCTTGGCAGGAACACCCTTTCTAGTTACACCATCATGGTCATCAACACCATTGTCCTTCTACTTGTAGTGTCCTTCCCTGTACCTCGGGCACTCCTTCAAGCTTTCAAAATCTTTCCTATATAATATGCAATTATTACGACATGTATGTATTTTGACATAGTCCAAACTCATTGGACACAATATCTTCTTGGCCTCATAAGTACGGTTCGGCAGCGTGTTACCTTCGGGAAGCATTTCTTTCAACAATTCAAGCAATTCAGTGAAACTTTTATCCGTCCACCCACTTCTTGCCTTAAGATTAAATAGTCTTAACACAGCTGGAAATCCTGTAAAGTTTATACATCCCAGATACAACGAATCTTCCATGTCTCTTCGCAAAGTATCTACCACATTAGCATTCTTGAAAGCATCAACTTCAATATCACAAATGATCTCTTCTAAAGATTCATTCATAACTTCATCATATTCAACTATATGTGACAAAGGTATCTTTTTTGTCGCTTCACCATGCCATACCCATTTCGTGTAATTTTGAATAATTTCGTTACAATCACAATGATTGAATATGGCATCCCTATGATTTTTTTCGTATTAAAGCAGTTTTTATAAGGACACCAAAAAATTTCATTATTGTCAGGAAGGTTTTTTCAGCGAAATCAAGAAATTGTTTCAATCCATTCTCATACTCTATACTTAATCTATTGGCTTTCATCCAACTACGATCCATAATCACATAAAGCTTCTGGAAAAAAAATAAAAAATAGTACACAACCAACAAAAATAAAGCTTCTCAACAACAACAACAACAACCACAACAGTAATGGAGAATAACAAGAACAACAGTAATGGACCAAAGCAACAACAATAATAACATACCAGAGAATAATGGTGAGATATTTTTTCGTTCGCTACGGCTCCTTGGAGAATAAGTGTTCTTTCGTTGGCTGGAGAACAAGTGTTCTTTCTCTAGGGCTCAAGAAGTGAATGAGGTAGACATTGAGGGAATAAAAAATATAAAGAGTATTTATCGCAGTTATACTGAAAACTGAGGTGACATATCCAGCGTAAAATCTATAAAAAATAAAGGCGCCTTTTTGGTTTTAAAAAGAATAAAAAATAGAGAATATTTATCTCGGTTTTCATAAAAACCTAGGAAACATATCTGACGTAAAATCTATAAAAATTAAAGGCGCCTTTTTGGTTACATATAAAACATAAAACTGCAGGAGTTAGGAATCGAATCTCAAACCCTGAGGATATATTTACATCATTTTTTCATAAAATCCAGGTAACATATTAATTTAAAAAAAACAAGTCGTTCCCGTTACATACACCCTCGATTTTATATTGTTCATGGTGAAAGCTTTGTCATAAAAAGCATTATTTGTTGTAGTGACTTTTGGTCATGGTGAAGGTTCATGGAAGGAAGGAGAAACTAGGTTTGAAGGTTGTAAAGGGTATATTTAATTGTTCGGATTTGAAGGTAACCAGTGGGATGGAGGTTTAAGAGGTTGGATGCGTGTGAGGTTACAAGGTGATGAAGTTGATTGAGAGTAACAGATGAGGAAATGACCTGTAAAACTTTGTTATATTTTTCTTTTCCTTTTTCTTTTTTTGATCCCTAAATGGAGAGGTGATAATTACTTGTATATTGAAATGGGTGGGGAGGATAGCTTTTGTGGTGAAGAAGAAAAGGTGATGGTGTGTGTATGTGATGAAGAAGAAAATTGAGGGAGAGGGTAACATGATGAGAGCCAATTGGCATTGCAGGAGTGAGCTCCATTTCAATTTCACTTTCTATTTTTTATGTATTGAAGTTTGAGAGAGTGTATCTAAGTGAATGAGGAGTATTAATTAAGGATCGTTGATGATTTCAATCCATTGGCCAAGATTTAACACTTATATAGTATCAATTAGGGCTTCACATATTAAGTGCAATGCCAAAAAAAGTCTCTAGATATTTTGGGATTAAAAAATGAGTTTAAAAGAATTAAATTAAATAAATTGCAAATATTTTTAATAGAGAAAAATAAAATTAAGCTAAATATTTATTTACTTCTATTTATTTTTTCTTATTTTTTGATAAAAAAACAAAATTAAAAGGAATTAAAATGAATAAAAATCGGGCCCGAAAATGTGCTAAAAAAATAAAATGAATGCATTAAAATAATCTACACAAAACAAAGTTTCGTAAAAGAGACAGTTGCAGATCAAATCTCATAGTAAAAAATACTTGGATACAAAGGCTCACAGTGATCAAAATGCAATCGTAAACGGGACAAAAAATTAAACGAGCACACCAGATTAAATTTTGTGAACCATAGATAAAAAAACAGGCAGCTGCAAGCCCGATCTCGAAATTTTTTGCCCGCTAATTTTACAATGAATTGAAATTTGATGCAACCGGTCTGTCCATAAAACCAAAATTTTATTTTGAGTGACTTCCTAAGCATTATGCGTAAAGAAATACATGTCATGATATGCAGATGATGTAAATGCCATGTGAATGCATTGATGTTGTTGATTTAGGGGGAAAATTGGGGTATGACAATAACAAAGTAGTCAACCTTTTTGCATACATCACATTCATGCAACAACTCGACTCCATTTTCAACTTCAATACCACAAGTTTAACTATTACAATAACAAAATCAATAAAACCCTAACAGTTGAATTAACTCCCACAAGTTTAAGTACAACTATTAAATAACCATTAAAAACCCTAACAATTCAAACAACTCACAGCCTAACTTAGTTCGGTAATAGAAATAGAACTCAAAAATGTCAAACTGAAACTAAAAAGATCAAAAGACGAATTTCTCTAACCAAGTAGAAAATAATGCCTCTAATGAGCTTTCCTTCCAGAACTAACAGAGAAAATCAGAAGATGAATTTTCCTCGGTTGAAAGGGAGAAGAACATAAGCAAAGGCTCAGAGATTTGATCGGTTTTACGAGAAGATGTCTGTTTTGGTTCAGATTGAATGATTCAGCCGAAAGTTGCAAAAAGATGTTTGTTTTGGTTCAGATTGAATGATTCAGCCGAGAGTTGCGTGAAGATGTCGGTTTTGGTTCATATTGAATGCTTTAGCTTAAAGTTCAGATTGAAAACAATTTTATTTTAATTATTTGTATGACAAAAAAATTAGACGGAAACGAAAAATAATGGAGAGGGTTTCGAGTTTCATTTCATGCCCAAATTAAAGGGGGATTTATGGTACGTAGTTTTTCATTAATAATAATTAAATTAATAAATATTCAATTTTAAATAATAATTAAATTAAGTATTCTGTTATAACATAATTATAACTAAAAGTAATTAAATTGATATTTTTTAAACATAAATATTTTAATTATTTATTATTATTGTTTATTTCATGTAAATACGTGATTACCAATTAATTATTAATGTAAGAGTGTTTAATTTAAATAATAATAGTAATATTTATGATTTCTTTTCTCCTTCACACAAAATTTTCTAACAGAAGAACATATTTGACTCTTGGAAAAGTTTGGTAGACAATTATAATATGTTTTTGAAAAATAATTGTTTTATATGTATTTTTTTATTTTTTTGGTTTTACATAAAAAAGAGAGAGAAATAAAAATTGTGGGAGGGAACTGAAACATTTAAGGCGGTATACAGAATTTGGAGGGCTAAATTAGCGTCGGCTTAATCCTTCACAAGCATTTTAATCAATAAATAAAATTTAAGTCATCGTTAAAAAAACGTAGCATTGGCCAATGAAGACGCTAATAAGTAAAATAAATTAAAAAATAATAATTTTGGTTAGAGAATGTTGTAACATTGGCCTAAGGAAAAACTATAATTTAATAAAAAAATAATTAAAAACAAAAAAAAAATTAAGCGTCAAATTTAGAGGACACTAATATTACAATAATATTAAAAAAAAATATTATACAAATAAATTAGTTAAAGTCTACTATTTGTGACGTAAATTCGACGCTAATAGCGTCAGCGTCGAAACCGATGCTAAAAATTTGAAGGTAAAACACATTTTTTTTGTATTGGTTAAAAGGACACTATTAAATAGAGTGTTAGAGTAGCTCATATAGTAGAGAAGATGGTGGAAAATAAATTTAGATAGTTTAAGCATGTAAAAAGAAAATCTGTAGATTTTGTGATAAAAATAGTAGATGGAATGGAGAGAACTCAAACCATTAACAATTTTGTCTCGACTAATATTGAGGCATAAAGCGAACTATAAGAATTTGGCCTTTATAAAATCATTTTTTTATATAAATAATTTAAATAAATTTTATTTTTTCAGACTTTTTGAGTTGAAAAATTAGTTATTAAATTATCATAATCGATTTTTTATAAATAAAAAATTCAATAGGTATAGCAAAAATATTTAATCTTTATTGAGACATTGTTAATTTTTGATAGGAATTTAACCGAAGTATAAATTTTTTAACCATTAGCTAATTTGTCTGAAGTGTAAACATTGTCAAACAATTTGCAACCAAAACAAAATGTTTATCTAGGTCTTTAGAGTAAACTAGACATCCTTTTACTCATTTTTATCGATTAGGTATTTTTTGAATATAAAGTGACGAGGAAAAGTGTATTGATGAATCATCCTTAGCAAAATCTATATCGACAATTTTAACTAGAGTTTTTTCTGCTAATAAATCTCGCAAACTCGTATCGATATTGGTCTATTGACTAGATTCATATATATTTTTAAATTTAGATGTTCTATTTTTGTTTTTATTATAACTAGAAGAATGAATTTTATTTTTTTCATTAGTAGACAATTATTCTCTATTTTGATTTTCAACATTGTTTACGTTGTTATCTTGTTCATTCAATGAACAATCACCTAAAAATGAACTCTTTTATACAATTTAAAAACCACAATGTATATTGACACACACACATGTATACGCACATGTGCATACACACAGAGCTAAAAATTTTGGGCCTAAAACGAGGTCTTTACTGGCCGAATGGTTAAGACGGTCCTGACCATTAAAAGAAGATGAATTCTTAGAAAGAGTATAAGAGAAGTTATTAAAAAATATATTAAAATTAATAATTTGGATAAAAGCATGGAGATTGATAGAATATTATAACAAATGTTAATCATGTAACCGACTTCACTTAATAGGATAAGAGTTCTTGTATATTTTTTTGTTGGTAGATTTTTTTAGGTGTTTTTCTCATTAGTGCATTGTGTATAATGCCTCTAACACTTATTATATATTTTGGGCTTGAAATGGTAATTTAAAATAATTTTATCTTAAAAATATGTTGGACCCGAATGAGTTCTTTCAAGATAACATAGCTTAGTGAAACTTACAAAATAGTAGTACCATTGGAGATTCTCTATGGTTGGTTTATATTCCACCCACTTAATAAATAATAGGGTGACAATTTTGAAATTATTTAGAATTACGATAAGTTGTTTATTTTTTCCCTAATTAACATTGATAAAAAAAAATGAGTTTGTTGACTAAAAAGCTATTTGTTGACCACTCTATATTAAAAAAAAAAAGTCTAAAACTCCAAATTAATTAACTGAACGATTCGTAATTCCGTCTCTGATTGTAAGTAGGTTTTTCAAAATTCTTATCTTTTTTTCATACTCCAATTTTGTCCTACATGTATAATATTGCCCTCATGTGTGTTTCTTTTGTTTATGTTACTAACCATTATTCAAAAATCCAAAAATATGTACCTGTTGTTTTCATTTTCGTGTTGTTTGAGCTCAGGTCTTGCAAGATTGAATCAAGGCTTATTCAAAGGTATCAAGACAAGTGTTTTAAGATTGATTTAAAGGCAATTCACTCAAAGGTTAGTTCAAGTGGATGTTTGACCTAATTTTTGTCAAACAGAAGAGTGTTGCTTCATTCACAATTCATCGCCCTTATAGATAATATTTGAAGACAAAAAGTGCAAAAATTAAGTGTTTTGTATTGTAAGTCATCATGAGATCAAGGCATGGGTGCATTAGGGTTTGTGATTCAAAAGCAAGTCCAATGGTGATTCAAGTTGCAACATGCTTAAGTTAGGTTCGTTTGGTTCCATATTCAAGTCATGACCTATAATTATAGGTCATACACACTTTGCTCATGTTGGGTACATTTGATCAAGTGAATGTTAAGGTTTAATTTTGCTTAAATGGCAAGAAAGTGCAAAAGTATCTTTTCATTTTCAACATTCATTCAAGTGTGAATTAATGGATTCATCTTATTCAACCAACATCACTCATGTCATCAATACAAATTAAGCTTCATGGTCAAGTTTAAAGTCTAGCATGCAAGCAACAATTAAGTATGGTTTCATCATAGTCCAACTTCATGAATTATCCCTATATTGAAGCAAGTTATGGGCTTGGAACGATTTCAAAGTGTGAACAATGACATTCAAGATACTACATTCAAGCATGGAAATTCAAGCATGTGCTAAAAGCAATATAATCAGAAGTTGCAATTCAAGTGACAAGACAATTGTTCATTGTAAAACCAAAGGGTGTAAATTTCATACAATCAATTTATATATAAAGTCCATGAAACAAATAAGGATAAGTATGAAGCAAATACAAGGTACAAATAACAAATCATAGGCCCAATTTCAATTACACTACAAGGCCCATGTGAGAATGGTGGGTTGAACTCATGTTGTGTCGAGGGAAAGCTTTCATGTGTTTCGACAGGAGGCAAGCATGAAGTCGAAGCTGGTTCACATGCTGATGCCTGATTGTTACATATTGTAGTCGAAGTCAGTTCTAATATGTATTGTCGAAATGTTTTGTCGAATTGGGCCTTGTGTTAAGAATCTAATTGTTTAGGTAGCTTGGGCTGCAAGTTATCTAGTTAGTCTACAAATAGGCTAGTACACTCAGTTTGTTGAGTGTGGCAAATTGTGATATTCACTTGTAATCATTTGTAACCTTAAATGAGAAAGTGAATAGTAAACAGAAAATTTTGCCCAATCCTTGTTGTTTTCTTCTTCTTCTTCTTGTTTTCTTTACCGTTATCCCTAACTCTTGTTTGTTTCTTTATCATCAAGAAACCGTTTATACTTTGTGCAAAGGCATCATTTTTCACAACAAATTGGTGTAGTGAGCGTGGAGAAGATGTCTTCAACAAAGTATGAGATTGAAAAGTTCACCGGAGTGAACGATTCGGTCTGTGACGCTTAAAGATGAAAGCCCTACTGGTTCAGTAGGGTTGTTTGGAAGCGTTGAAGGGACAGTCAGCCATGAACGCTGTGTTAACGGAAAGAGAAAAGACGACCATGATCGAGAAAGTCTACAGTGCAATATTGTTGAGCCTTGGTGATAAGGTTCTTCGGCAAGTATCAAAGGAGACTACGGCATCAGGATTATGGGTTAAACTCGAAAGTTTGTATATGACCAAATCTCTGGTGAATCGTCTCTACCTGAAGCAAGCTTTGTATTCGTTCAAGATGAGTGAAGACAAAGCTTTGGCTGAGCAGTTGGATATGTTCAACAAGCTGATTCTTGATCTTGAAAACATTGATGTGAAGATCGATGACGAAGATCAAGCACTGTTGTTGTTCTGTGCTTTGCCCAGAACGCATGCTCACTTCAAAGAAACCCTCTTGTATGGAAGAGCGTCCCTAACCTTTAAAGAAGTTCAAGCAGCCTTGTATTCGAAGGATTTGAACGAAAGAAAGGAGCAGAAACCATCATCAGTTGGCGAAGGGTTATCCGTGAAAGGGAGATCATCAAAGAAAGATGGTAGGTTTGATAAGAAGAAAGGTAAGGCTCAGCAGAAGTCTTATGGTAGTGATATGTCTGGTATTAAATGTTATCACTGTAAGAAGGAGGGTCACACAAGAAAGGTGTGCCATGAGCGCCTGAATAATAATGGAGGTAAGGACAATGGGAATGCAGCTATTGTGCAAGATGGTTATGAATCATCTGATGTCCTTGTGGTGTCGAGCAGCAACTCTTGCAAAGAGTGGATTATGGATTCTAGATGTACTTAGCATATGACTCCAAACAAGAATGTGTTTGAAGAATTATGTGATCAAGATGGTGGATATGTACTGCTGGGGAACAATAAAGCTTGCAAGATTACAGGTATTGGATCTGTTAGATTCAAGCTCCATGATGAGTCAATGAGGTTATTAACTTGGGTTAGGTATGTACCTGACCTTAAGAGAAATTTAATTTCTCTTGGTGAATTCAACAAGAAAAGATATGTCTTCAAAGGAGAGCAAGGTATCCTGAAAGTCATGAAGGGGTCGAAGGAAGTCTTGAGAGGCGTGAAGAAACAAGGCTTGTATACCCTTGAGGTTGAGGTTGTAAGGGGTTCGACAAATGTTGTATCCACAAAACCTGTGTCGAAGACAGAATTATGGAACATGAGATTGGGTCATGTCAGCGAAAGAGGCCTAGTCGAATTGGGGAAGCAGAACCTGCTAGGTGGTGACAAAGTCGAAAAGTTGGAGTTTTGTGAATCTTGTGTATTTGGTAAATCCTGTAGGGCGAAGTTTAACAAAGCCAAGTAAAGAACACATGGATCCCTAGATTATATTCATGCTGATCTTTGGGGGCCTGCAAGGAATCCTTCACACTCAGGTGCAAGGTATTTTCTATCCATCGTTGATGACTATTCCAGAAAGCTATGAGTATTCATTCAGAAGATGAAGGATTAAACTTTTGAGAATTTCAAAAGTTGGAAGGTTCTGGTCGAAACTCAAGCTGGTAGAAAGGTTAAGAGGTTGAGAACTGACAATGGCCTTGAATTCTGCAACGAAGCGTTCGACAGTTACTGTGTTGAGTCTGGGATTGCAAGGCATAAGACTGTAGCAGATACTCCTCAACAAACTGGCTTAGCTGAGAGATTCAATCGAACAATCCTTGAAAGGGTTAGATGCATGTTGGTTAGTGCTGGATTGAAGAAGGTGTTTTGGGTGGAGGCTGTTTCGACATCAGCTTATCTGATAAATAGATGTCCCTCGACTGCCCTAGGAATGAAGACACCTGAAGAAGTTTGGTCGGGTCATCCACCAGATCTCGACAAACTTAGAGTATTTGGCTGTTTAGACTATGCTCACATTAGGCAAGACAAGGTCAAACCTAGAGCTCTGAGACGCATGTTCCTTGGATATCCTGAGGGAGTCAAGGGTTATAGGTTGTGGTGCCTAGAACCAGGTCACAGAAGATGTATCACAAGTCGTGATGTAGTTTTCAATGAGGTCGAGATGGTGTTCAAGAAAACTGGTGATGTTGGTCGAAGTGCAGAAATCTCTGAAGAGAAGCTGGAATAGGTAGAGATGTCTGTTGAGGTGGAGCATAGTGATGCTGAAGTGTATAACCCAGATGAAGTCGAAGAAGAAGAGCAAGATGCTGAAGAGGCTGAGGAAACTGTCGATGACTACCTACTGGCAAGAGATAGGTCAAGAAGAGTCATAAAGCCACCTCAGAGTCTTGGTTATGAAGATCTTATAGCTTTTACCTTAATCTCTGTAAGTGAGGTACTTGACGAAGAACCTAGAGATTACAAGGCAGCTATAAGAAGTCGAAACAAGACTGAATGGCGAAAAGCCATGGATGACGAGATGAAATATCTTCATGATAATAACACTTGGTAGTTGATTGAGAAACCTGCAGGAGCAAGGTTAGTCAATTGTAAGTGGATTTTCAAGGTCAAGGAAGGAATCGAATGAGTGATGTCGAAGCGCTGTAAGGCGAGGCTGGTTGCTAGGGGGTTCACTCAGAAAGAAGGTGTCGACTTCAATGATGTGTTCTCACCTGTTGTAAAGCATAGATCCATTCAAATGTTGTTGGCCATGGTGGCAAAGTTCGACTTGGAACTTGAGCAAATGGATGTGAAGACAGCATTTCTGTATGGTGATCTAGATGAAACGATCCTGATGCGTCAACCTGAAGGGTATGCAGAAAAGGGTAAAGAAGATTATGTGTGCAAGCTGAATAGGTCTTTGTATGGCCTGAAACAATCTCCTCGGCAGTGGAATAGGAGATTTGACAAGTTCATGGCACACATTGGTTTCACTAGAAGTCAGTTTGATCACTGTGTTTACTTCAAATTTTGACCTAGAAACTCACTTGTTATGTTGTTGCTGTATGTGGATGATATCCTCATAGCTAGCAACAGTGTTGAGGATGTAATGGAGGTGAAGCCTGAACTCAGTAAGGAGTTTAAAATGAAGGAACTGGGAGCTGCCGCCAGGGTTCTTGGGATTAACAACCGGAGAGATAGAAAGCAGTCGAAGTTGTGCTTATCTCAAGAGACATACCTACTGAAGCTTCTCGACAAGTTTGGTATGTCGAATTCAAAGCCTGTTGTGACACCTTCAAATCCTCAGTTTAAGCTTAGTACTACTCAAAGCCCGAGTACTGAAGCTGAAAGAATCTATATAAGTAGCATTCCATATGCTAGTGTAGTGGGTTCTTTGATGTATGTTATGGTCTGTACGAGGCCAGACATAGCATATGGGGTGAGCCTTGTGAGCAGGTATATGGCCAATCCTGGAAAGGCGCACTGGCAAGTAGTAAAGTGGATTCTCAGGTACATAAATGGGTCTCTGAAAAGAGTCTTGATTTATGGTGGAGCCTGTGGTGGTGATAGCATAGTCGAAATTGAAGGATTTGTCGACTCTGATTATGCAGGTTGTATGGATTCCAGAAAGTCTATTTCTGGAGATGTGTTCACAATGTTTGGCACAACAATCAGTTGGAAAGCGACGCTTCAGAAGGTTGTTGCCTTATTAACCACTAAGCTGAATATATTGCCCTCACTGAAGCTGTGAAAGAAGCATTGTGGCTTGAAGGTTTTGCAAAGGAGCTGAAACTTCAAGGTCGAAGTATCACTGTTAAATGTGATAGTCAAAGTGCAATACACCTGTCGAAGAATTCAGCCTATCATGAGCAAACTAAGCACATGATATGAGGCTGCACTTCGTCATAGAGATAATCGAGTGTGGTGAAGTCCAGGTGCTGAAGGTTTCGACTGAAGACAATGCTGCTGATATGATCACCAAGACGTTGCCAAGTTACAAGTTTTTCCACTGTATGCAGTTGATTCCCTGGTTGTTGAGTTAGATCCAAGGTGGAGATTTGTGAGACTGTTGGTTCGAACTCATGTTGTGTCGAGGGAAAGCTTTCATGTATTTCGACAGGAGGCAAGCATGAAGTCGAAGTTGGTTCACATGTTGATGTCTGATTGTTACATATTGTAGTCGAAGTCAGTTCTAATATGTATTATCGAAATATTCTGTCGAATTGGGTCTTGTGTTAAGGATCCAATAATTTAGGTAGCTTGGGCTACAAGTTATCTAGTTAGTCTATAAATAGGCTAGTACACTCAGTTTGTTAAGTGTGGCAAATTGTGATATTCACTTGTAATCATTTGTAACCTTAAATGAGAAAGTGAATAGTAAACAGAAAATTTTGCCCAATACTTGTTGTTCTCTTCTTCTTCTTGTTTTCTTTTCCATTATCCCTAACCCCTGTTTGTTTCTTGATCATCAAAAAACCATTTATACTTTGTGCAAAGACATCGTTTTTTGTAACACCCCCCAATCTATCCCCCCAATCAATTAAAGAGATACCAAATAATCAGAGCATAATTAAAACACTCATGGCATAGACGGAGGCGTCACATCAATTGAAACAAAATACAACAACCTGCTCATATAGATATGCAACAATTAGGTTGCAACGTAAACAGAGGATCTCAGTTCCTAACACCCACAATTCAGATACAGAATCAAAGCAGAAAATCTGCAACTGAAATCTCTTATATATATATATATATATATATATATATATATATATAGCATAAAAGTTTGTCTGTCATATACAGAGTCATACATGTACAATCCCAAGAAGAACATATACATATACACATAAATCACAAACGATCTCCCCGCTACCCGGTGCTACATATCAGAGCCGACCGACAAAAGAATGAAGATATAATCTTCACAAAAAGACCTCCAACATCTAATTTGCAATGCCTCATAGAGCATTCAAAACAGCAGAAGGGTGAGAAACACAATTATAATACAATTGCATCCAATTATATAATAACACAAAAATACACATGTAAAATATTCTAACCACGACTTACACCAGAATTCAAATACAAAACAACACATTTGATATCTCATACATCCATCACAAAGACATATCAATCATGCTCAATACATTTATCACCAATATATATATATATATATATATATATATATATATATATATATATATATATATATCACCCATCAATTCCATTCACAATTTCACACAAAATCAATCCATTCATGATTTATGCAAATGCACAGAGACCGACACAACGACTCTATGCAATGCAATGCGGTACCATTCCATCCATCATTCTCATCATTAATTCACTCAAGAATTATTGGAATCATCGCTTGTTACTTAGTGTAACTCCCCGTCGGGAAAACGATGTTCCCCGTCGCTTTAGGTCCTTTTTGTATAAGGCACACGACGTTTATGGATCGCTTTAGGTCCTCTTTGTATAAGGTACACGATCCGATCGCTTTAGGTCCTTTTTGTATAAGGCACACGATCGTCTATAATCATCGCTTTAGGTCCTCTTTGTATAAGGCACACGATGTTATAGCGGATTCCCTCTGGAACCGTTTCGTCGCTTACACCCACTAGGGCACACGACATCACAAGAATGCATATCATGATGCTTGGCATTCAATGACTCATGACAATCAAATGCATACATATATACACCCATGTGAACCATTCCAACGTCCATAATCATGCGTATACAATCAAACACCACACAATGCATTTACTTGCCCTTAGGCCACAAACCATCATCACAAAATTTCATCACATGCATTTACATCATACAACAGCACACAAGTCATACGATATATATCAAAAGCACATTGCATGATAACACATCAATTACACGCAATTACAACGGTAAAAGTTGACAAAACGACACCTTTCCAAATTACCGACATAATTAAATCGGCCAATAATCCCAAAACCATTTTAATAAGAAAGAACATTTCAATAGCTTTCTAATGGTACCAAGAATGCCTCGATCCGAGTTACAGATCAAAAGTTACAGCATCGGACGCAAAATCGGGAAAATTCTGCACCCTCTCTGGTCCTACGCGTATTGCCGTGGGCCATACGCGTATTGCCCAGCTCGCTCCCCCATCCATACGCGTATTGCCCAAATTGATACGCGTATGAGCAGAGACTGATTTTCCCCAAAAATTCCACTAAAACCCCCATACGCGTATTGCCCCAATTGATAGGCGTACTGCCTTGCCCCTTAAGCGTACCGTTACGCATTTCAGCAGAGGGCCGTGAAAAATGTGTTTCTTACGCGTAATGCCTTAATTTCCCCTTGCCATACGCGTATTACCCCAACTAATACGCGTATTGCCTTGTCTGTTACGCGTATGGGCAGAGAAAACCCATAATTTTTCCTGCATAATTCTGCTACGAAATTCATCCAATTTCTCTCCCAAATCTCACCTAAACATCAGCATACTACCAATTGAATGCACAACAACATATAGCTAACATATTTCAGCAATAAGGAACCTTAAAACATGATTTTCGACACAAATTGTATCAAATTCTAACAATCTCAACATAGTAATGGTTTTAGTTCTCTATCCAATTTCAACCAAATATCAAACAAATACATACATACATAATCATACACAAGTATAGAATAACCGAGTTCCGCACCCTTACCCGATTAATCGTGTTTTGAAATGTCGGTTGATTCGATTCCTTAAACCCCAAGGTTTTCCTCTTTTTTCTTCTTCTCCCTTCCTATTTCTCTTCACTTCTCTATTTTTCTCTCTTTCTAACCTCTAAGTTCTATTTTAAGAAAAATAAGTAAAATGACCAAAATACCCCTACACTCAAATATCTCGGAAACGCTCCCAAAACGCGATAAAACATAACAACGATGAAAAATAATATATTACCAAATAAAAGTCAAGAATAAAATAATATAAAAACAAAAATAATTAAATCAACTCGATTAAATAAATCTAACAAAAACTGGGGCGTTACAACTCTCCCCCACTTAGAAATTTTCGTCCTCAAAAATATTACCTTAGACGAACAACTCCGGATACGATTCCCGTATCCGACTCTCCAACTCCCAAGTCAAATTGCCCTCGGCAGCGCCTCCCCACGCTACTTTCACAAGCGCAATATCCTTGCCTCTTAACCGCTTCAACTCGCGATCCAAAATTCTCACTGGTAATGCCTCAACCGTAAGGTTACCCCTTACCTCAACCTCATCCATCGGAATCACATGCGACGGATCCGGAACATACTTCCGAAGCTGTGAAACATGGAACACATCATGCAAATTCGAAAGACTCGGCGGCAACGCCACCCGATAAGCCACAGCACCCACTCTCGCGAATATCTTGTAAGGACCAATAAACCGAAAAGTAAGCTTCTTCGACTTCAATGCACGAACAACACCCGTTACCGGTGTAACTCTCAAAAATACATGATCGCCTTCTTGAAACTCAAGATCTTTCCGCCTTCGATCATGATAACTCTTCTGCCTACTCTGAGAAGGCTTCATTTTCTCATGAATAAGTTTCACCTTTTCCGTAGTTTGTTGAATTAACTCCGGTCCAACCACCGAACTCTCACCAGATTCATGCCAACACAAAGTTGTTCGACATCTTCTTCCATACAACGCTTCAAAAGGTGCCATTCCAATACTCGAATGGAAACTATTGTTATACGTGAATTCCACCAACGAAAGATAACTATCCCAAGCACCACCTTGCTCAAGAACACAAGCTCTCAGCAAATCTTCCATTGACTGAATAGTTCTCTCGGTCTGACCATCCGTCTGAGGATGATAAGCAGAACTCAATCTCAACTTGGAACCTAACGCCTTTTGCAAACTTTCCCAAAATCTGGAAGTAAACCTCGGATCTCGATTTGAAACAATACACAACGGAACACCATGTAGCTTCACAATCACACGGATATAAATCTCAGCCAACCTCTCCAAAGAAAAATTGATGTCAATCGGAATGAAATGCGCCGATTTAGTCAGTCTATCCATAACCATCCAAATGGCATTATGTCCCCTCTGTGTATTCGGCAACCCTGTCACAAAATCCATAGGAATGCTGTCCCATTTCCACTCGGGAATATCCAACGGTTACAATAATCCACTAGGCTTCTGATGTTCTACTTTTGACTTCTGACACGTCAAACACGCATAAACAAACTGAGCCACGTCCTTCTTCAATCAGGACCACCAAAAGATCTTCTTCAAATCTTGGTACATCTTATTAGCTCCCGGATGTATACTCAAACTACTCCATTGTCCTTCCTCTAAAATCATCTTTTTCAAGTCCGAATCATCAAGAATACAAACTCTACCACGAAATCTCAAAACACCCTTATCATCCACTTTAAAGTCACCATTCACACTTTGATCTCCAACCGTCATCAAATCAACAAATTTCACATCCAACTTCTGTTTCTCGCTAACGGTTAACAGAAACTCATTAGTGACCTTTAACATACCAAGCCTCACGCTATCAGATGTCAATTCACACACCAAACTCAAATCTCTAAATGCTTCCAAAAGTTCCCACTCTTTAACCATCAAAGCGGACATATGAAAAGATTTCCGGCTTAACGCATCGGCTACCACATTAGCTTTACCAGGATGGTAATTCAAGCTAAAATCGTAGTCCTTCAAAAATTCCAACCATCTCCGTTGCCTCATATTCAGCTCTTTCTGATCAAACAAGTATTTCAAACTCTTATGATCACTAAAGACTTCGAATCTTGCACCGTAGAGATAATGCCTCCAAATTTTCAATACAAAAACCATCGCCGCTAATTCCAAATCATGAGTAGGGTAATTTTCTCATGAACCCTCAATTGCCTCGAAGCATAAGCCACAACCTTACCTTCTTGCATCAACACCCACCTAAACCAATCAAAGACGCATCGCAATACACCACAAACGGTTCACTAGGATTCGGTAAGATCAAAATCGGAGCTGTAGTCAATCTTCTCTTCAGCTCACTAAAACTTTCCTCACACTGAATATCCCAAATGAACGCCTTACCTTTACAAGTCAGTTGGGTCAAAGGAAGTGCTAACTTGGAAAAACCTTCAATGAATCTTCGATAATATCCAGCTAAACCCAAAAAGCTTCTAATTTCCGTAACAGATCTAGGAGCCTCCCATTGCAGAACTGCCTCTACTTTAGATGGATCCACATCAATACCATTACCTGAAATCACATGCCCAAGAAAACTCACTTCTGACAACCAGAACTCACACTTGGACAACTTGGCAAAAAGTATCTTTTCCTTCAAAATTTGCAATACAATACGCAAATGCTCCGCATGATCCTCCCGGGACTTAGAATAAATCAAGATGTCATCAATAAACACAACAATAAATCGATCCAAATGCTCATGGAAAATACGATTCATATACTCCATAAACACACCTGGCGCATTAGAAACCCCGAACGGCATCACGGAATATTCGTAATGTCCGTAGCGTGTCCTAAAAGCCGTCTTCTGAATATCTTCCTCTTTCACTCTAATCTGATGATAACCCAACCTTAAATCAATTTTACTAAACACACACGCACCTACCAACTGGTCCATCAGATCATCAATTCTCGGAAGTGGATACTTATTCTTAATCGTCACCTTATTCAGCTGGCGATAATCAATACACAATCGCATACTTCCATCTTTCTTTTTCACCAATAAAACTGGAGCACCCCAAGGCGATACACTCACAAACCTCTTTTCTAACAATTTATTCAACTGCTTCTTTAACTCAACCAACTCAGATGCCGACATACGATATGGTGCCATAGATACGCGTCTAGTACCAGGAACTAGATCTATAGAAAACTCCACCTCTCTTTCTGGCGGAACATCTGAAATATCCTCTGGAAACACCTCTGGAAAATCACACACCACTGGAAACACATCAATTGCAACTTGACTATCCACAGTCAACGGTGCAAACAACCCAAACAACTGAGCTTCATCCGCCAAAAGTTTCTTCAACTCTTTGGTAGATAAGAAACTCGATTCCTCGTCTTCTTCAAGAGAAGGAAATCGTACCAAATTATGATAACAATCGATATGAACCCGATTGAACTGCAACCAATTCATTCCCAGAACCACATCTAAACCCTTCAACGGCAGACACACCAAATCCATCTCAAAATCTTTACCATAAATGGTCAAAGGATAACTTAAACAAACCAAAGAAGTAGTTACCGAACCCATTGCTGGAGTATCAATAACCATCTCTCCACCCATCGAAGACAACAAAAGATTCAAACGCTTCGCGCACTCAGAAGAAATAAACGAATGAGTCGCTCCGGTATCAATAATAGCAACTAAAGGCGTACTATTAATAAAACAAGTACCTCTGATCAGACGATCTGCACTAGTAGTCTGAGTCCCTGCCAATGCAAATACTTTCCCTCCAGCTTAAGCTTGCTTTAGTTTCGGACACTTCTTACTAACATGACCAGGTTCACCACAGTTGAAACACTTCACCACATTCCTCTTACAATCAGCTGCGACATGTCCTAAACCTCCACAATTGGAACACTTCCTCATATCCTTTCTACATTCAAACTGACGATGTCCTAAGTCACCACACCTAAAACATCTCGGAGGATTATACATACCTCCCCCACTTGGCCTTTCATCAAAATTAACCCTTTGCTTACCCTTGTCAGCTGGTGTCACATAAGGACCACCACGAAACTGTTGCTTCCTTTTCCTTTCGTTCACACTCTTATAATGAGTAGAACGAGATTTGCTATCCTCCTCATAAATTCTACAACAATCCACCAAATCTGAAAACCTCCTAATTCTTTGATAACCAATTGCCTGCTTGATCTCAGGACACAACCCGTTCTCAAACTTCACACATTTGGAAAACTCCGCAGTTGCTTCAGCATAATGTGGATAAAACTGAACAAGCTCCACAAACTTAGCAGTGTAATCAATAACAGACATGTTACCTTGTTTCAGCTCCAAGAACTCTATTTCCTTCTTTCCTCTAACATCTTCAGGAAAATACTTCCTCAAAAACTCCCTGCTAAACAAAGCCCAAGTGACCTCTTCACCTGTAGCTTCCCACACATGACGCGCACTAACCCACTAATCATCAGCCTCCTCCTGCAACATGTGAGTACCCAATCTCACCTTATGTTCCTTAGCACAGTCCATCACTCGAAAGATTCTTTCAATCTCCTTAAGCCAAATATGAGCACCATCAGGATCATGCCTTCCTTTAAAGACAGACGGTTTGTTCTTCCTGAACTCATCATTCCCACCAGCATTAGGTGCACCCCGCACAGCCTGAGCCATAGCTTGCATAGTAGCAGCAAGAGCAGCATCATTCCTATCAGCCATATTCTGTTCATATCCAATAATAGTAACTATGGTTAAACAAACAGCTCACCCCAAACACAAATGGCGCACACAAACAACTTGGTCACAATGACCGACACGGACTGGCACGAACTGACACAAACTGGCTCTGATACCACTTAATGTAACACCCCTAATCTATCCCCCCCAATCAATTAAAGCGATAACAAATAATCAGAGCATAATTAAAACATTCATGGCATAGACGGAGGCGTCACATCAATTGAAACAAAATACAACAACCTGCTCATATAAATATGCAACAATTAGGTAGCAACGTAAACAGAGGAACTCAGTTCCTAACACCCACAATTCAGATACAGAATAAAAGCGGAAAATCTGCAACTGAAATCTCATATATATAACATAAAAGTTTGTCTGTCATATACATAGTCATACATGTACAATCCCAAAAAGAACTTATACATATACACATAAATCACAAACGATCTCCCCGACTACCCGGTGCTACATATCAGAGCCGACCGACAAAAGAATGAAGACATAATCTTCACAAAAAGACCTCCAGCATCTAATCTGCAATGCCTCATAGAGCATTCAAAACAGCAGAAGGATGAGAAACACAATTATAATACAATTGCATACAATTATATAATAACACAAAAATACACATGTAAAATATTCTCACCACGACTTACACCAGAATTCAAATACAAAACAACACATTTGATATCTCATACATCCATCACAAAGACATATCAATCATGCTCAATGCATTTATCACCAACATATATATATATATATATATATATATATATATATATATATATATATATATATATATATATATATATATATACACCACCCATCAATTCCATTCACAATTCCACACAAAATCAATCCATTCATGATTTATACAAATGCACAGAGACCGACACAACGACTCTATGCAATGCAATGCGGTACCATTCCATTCATCATTCTCATCATTAATTCACTCAGGAATTATTGGAATCATCGCTTGTTACTTAGTGTAACTCCCCGTCGGGCAAACAATGTTCCCCGTCGCTTTAGGTCCTCTTTGTATAAGGCACACGGCGTTTATGGGTCGCTTTAGGTCCTCTTTGTATAAGACACACGATCCGATCGCTTTAGGTCCTCTTTGTATAACGCACACGATCGTCTATAATCATCGCTTTAGGTCCTCTTTGTATAAGGCACACGATGTTATAGCGGATTCCCTCTGGAACCGTTTCGTCGCTCACACCCACTAGGGCACACGACATCACAAGAATGCATATCATGATGCTTGGCATACAATGACTAATGACAATCAAATGCATACATATATACACCCATGTGAATCAATCCAACGTCCATAATCATGCGTATACAATCAAACACCACACAATGCATTTACTTGCCCTTAGGCCACAAACCATCATCACAACATTTCATCACATGCATTTACATCATACAACAGCACATAAGTCATACGATATATATCAAAAGCACATTGCATGATAACACATCAATTACACGCAATTACAACGGTAAAAGTCGACAAAACGACACCTTTCCAAATTCCCGACATAATTAAATCGGCCAACAATCCCAAAACCATTTTAATAAGAAAGAACATTTCAATAGCTTTCTAACGGTACCAAGAATGCCTCGATCCGAGTTACGGATCAAAAGTTACGGCATCAGACGCAAAATCGGGAAAATTCTGCACCCTCTCTGGTCCTACGCGTATTGCCTTGGGCCATACGCGTATTGCCCAGCTCCCTCGCCCATCCATACGCGTATTGGCCAAATTGATACGCGTATGAGCAGAGACTGATTTCTCCCAAAAAATTCCACTAAAACCCCCATACGCGTATTGCCTCACTTGATACGCGTACTGCCTTGCCCTTTACGCGTACCGTTACGCATTTCAGCAGAGGGTCGTGAAAAATGTGTTCCATACGCGTAATGCCTCAATTTCCCCTTGCCATACGCGTATTGCCCTAACCAATACGCGTATTGCCTTGCTTGTTACGCGTATGGGCAGAGAAAACCCATAATTTTTCTTGCATAATTCTGCTGCGAAATTCATCCAATTTCTCTCCTAAATCTCACCTAAACATCAGCATACTACCAATTGAATGCACAACAACATATAGCTAACATATTTCAGCAATAAGGAACCTTAAAACATGATTTCCGACACAAATTGTATCAAATTCTAACAATCTCAACATAGTAATGGTTTTAGTTATCTATCCAATTTCAACCAAATATCAAACAAATACATACATACATAATCATACACAAGTATAGAATAACCGAGTTTCGCACCCTTACCCGATTAATAGTGTTTTGAAATGTTGGTTGATTCGATTCCTTAAACCCCAAGTTTTTCCTCTTTTTTCTTCTTCTCCCTTCCTATTTCTCTTGGCTTCTTTATTTTTCTCTCTTTCTAACCTCTAAGTTCTATTTTAAGAAAAATAAGTAAAATGACCAAAATACCCCTACACTCAAATATTTCGTAAACGCTCCCAAAACGCGATAAAACATAACAACGTGAAAAATAATATATTACCAAATAAAAGTCAAGATTAAAATAATATAAAAAAAATAATTAAATCGACTCGTTTAAATAAGAGGATCATCAAAAAGGCGATTGAAGTAATATATTACCCCTACATTTTTCACAACAGCCCATATAAATTACAAGGCGATTGAAGTAAGAGGGTCATCAAAAAGGGCAAAGGAATTTACCGCAGGAGATTTACACACATCACCAATAAAAAGAATCACTTTCTTGACGTCACAGAAACTTGGAGCTCACTATAATTTTTCTCACCCTTGCACCGCATTGAGTACGAATTGTTCGCAACCTCCTTCCCACGGTTTTTTTTATCAATATGCCACTCTTTGAAATTAAAAACACCAAAATGCCACACTCTGGAAAAAATTTACCAAAATGCCATACTTTTTTTTTGAGTTCGGCCAATAGTTGGACGACCCATTGAAAAATTTTCAGACATGTATGGGCTCGGCCAATGATTGGCCGAACCATTGAAGAATTTTATTTTTTTATTATTTTTTCTTTCTCTTTCTCTTTCCTCTGTCACTTCTTTTTCTCTTCTTTTTATTATTTTTTCTTTCTCTTTCTTTCTCAGCCACTTCTCTTTCACTATTTCAGCCACTTTTTTTTTTCTTTCTCTGCAATGGTTCGGCCAACCATTGGCCGAGCCCATGCAGTTCGAAATTTTTTTCAATGGGGAGTCTAATTATTGGCCGAACCCAAAAAAAAAGTGTGGTATTTTAATAAATTTTTTTCAGAGTGTGACATTTTGGTGTTTTTAATTTCAAACAGTGACATATGGGTAAAAAAAAACCCCTTCCCACTAACTTTTCCCACAATTGCAAAACCATAATACGAAGCCAATCTTCACAATTCTTCACCACAAAAAAACCTTTGAATCCCAGCTCTGCACTTTCTTTCATAACCGCACTGCATTCCAATCAAAAACCAGAACGACAATATTTTTCAACCTTAATCTCCCTGAAAATTCATAGCAGCTCATCACATAATCCTCAAAACCTCGCAAACTTTAAATTCTTTCCAAACACAACAAAACTGAAGAATAATCCACTCAACAGAATTCACAATTCTCAACCTTCAGACCTATGCTCCACTCTTTCTACAAACCATAACCAACAACATACAATCTCTCCTACTTTCAAATGGATAAAAAAATGAAAACAAAGAAAAACCAAGAACTTACACCTCACAAAATCCTCCGCCTAAAGTAACGCATCTCCATCTTCACTCTGATCTCGCTTCGGCCGAACTACCATGAACTCAATAATCGTGTCACCATAACCTCACTTTCAGATAACATCACCCAAACACGATTCACCCACATCCAACCGTGAAAATACGACATCCTCACACCACCATCCTTCAACAACTTCACTGACAGATCTTCATCAACCTTCATCTGCAACAACCAAAGCTGAGTGAAAGAGAGGAAGAAATCGAGAAGGGAAGGACGGCAGTAATTTTGGATTTCACGATGGCTTTTGCACAAGGAAAAGAGAAGCAGAACAAGATGAGAAAGAGAGAGATGTGCAAGACATGAAAGGAGAAAGTCAAACTTTTGCCTTTTTTTCACTGAACCGTGTTTTTTTTTTTTAACTTTCTTTTTGTGTTTTTTTTCAATAAATAATGGGCTTGGCCCATTCTTGTATTGTTTTGGACCTTCATAAAACTTATACACCCCCATCCTCAATATCTTCAGTGTTTTGGCCTCAAGCTATTAGGCCCGAGCTTTGTTTGGTTCTTTGCACCTCGTACACACTCTGCACCTCTCCCTTCTTTTAATTTATTTTCTTCTTTTTTATTTTTTTTCATTATTATTAGTTTAATCTTTTCTTTTAAAAGAGTTTCTAATATTTTAATTATTTTTTACACTTCAATTTCTTCTTTTTACAATCATTTTTGGTTTGTTTTCATTTTATGATCTTTATTTATATTTGATTTCTTTTTATCCATTTATTTTTGCTTCCATCTTGGTTTTGATTTTCTTTTTTTTTGGTTGATGAGATCTTAGATTATCATAGAGAAATGGTTGCAAGGTTGATTGAACCCTTCAAAGCTTCAAACTTGTTGATGAATGATCATTGAATCATTCTTGACACTTTGAGGCATTGATAGGTTTCCCTTGATTGATCATTTAAGACTCTAGATTAAAGATGAGATCGTTCTCTTTTTCTTTTCGTGTGGCATAATTTTAGGAGAATGATCCATATATCATTTCTCTAGCATGTTTTAACACAAATATTATTATTAACTAGCCTCAGATGGGTGTGACTTCTACATAAGACCACTTACGATTGCATAATATAGCACTAAATTGGTCTCGATTCGAGAAAGTGATCATCCGATCAATAAGCATTAACAACTAACTTCTAACTTTACTTTTCGCTTTTTATTTTCTTGTCATTTACTTACCGCCATTTACTTTCTACAATTTATTTTATTACTCATTTATCATTATGTATTCTTCTTCTTTTATTCTTCATTTGATAAAACATAAAAACATGATAAAAACGATTCAAACCCTAAAAGACTTTAATTTTGGACTACGGTTACTATCCCTAGAATCATGGAGTTTTGGACCTTGTACTCAACCCTAGAAGAGGATGCTTGGATCTTGGATTGTTTATTTCTCTGTCTTAAAATAGGACATTGTGCATGCACACAGCTTTCTCTTGGGTTACCTGACAACGAGACCCTTTATTTCTCGCATCATATTTCCCCTGTATTTTTCATGTATCCCTCTCCCCGTTATGGTGTACTTTATTTACTTTCTTGCTTTTCTGTTGTTGTGGTTTTGCTTTTCATTACTCATTTATCATTATGTCATCTTCTTCTTCTTCTATTCTTCATTTGATAAAACACAAAAACATGATAAAAACTATTCAAACCCTAAAGGACTTTAATTTTGGACTATGGTTACTATCCCTAGTGTAATGCCCTGTATAATATATATCTAGAATAATACCATACAAGCATTTTATTTGGTACTGACACCATCATAAGTGCCTAATGGCGTAATTCACATACTTGACCATTCTAAAAACATAATACAATCTATGGTACAAGACATGGAAATTAGCCGAAAACATAAAATCTAAGATCAATATACAATATCCTCAATTGTATACAACAAATACACAGCAGAAATAAGCTTAACTAAGCTTCTCTTGAAACATCCAAGCATAGCTCCACTTGTAAACCAAACCTGCAAAGACCTCCTGAAAATAAACAACAATAGTGGGGTGAGATACATCAAATCTCAGTGAGTTCCCTATCTTATGGATTCTCTCGGCTTTACAAGGTTCTAGCCAAATCCTAACTCAAGTCAAGTGGAAGGGAAATGACTTTGAGTACACAAACTTACACTATGTGGAAACATGTTATTGAGCTCGTTACTCAAAATATTCACTTATCGCTAACCTTGTCAAGGCATCCCCTTTCTCCCGCCCTCTTCTACGTCTAGAAGTAGGAACGAGTCATGGACCCTCGTAGATTTCTTGACATACGAAATGGATTCGAAAATAAGGGACACATTATCACCTTAAATCGTCACTTCACACAGCCCGTACACCGTCACAAGTCTCTTTACCCGTAGGCTCCATTCGTACTATAACATTGGGAATCAAACCTACCAAGAAATTGTGCATTCATTACAGAGGAGCTCGTTACTCATGAAATGGCACATAATAAAATAACGGTTACGATCTCGTGATTTCACATACAACCATAATTGTATTTAACATTTCTAGGCCACATTAGCCTTTAGGCCTCTTTTGCCTTTCTCAAATAAACATAATAATTACACGTGTTCCATACTAATGTTTTACTCATTTATATACCATTCAGAAATGGACACACGCCTCGGCCTCTTCTGCACGAACGTTGTCATTCAGTTATCTACTCTAGGCCAGAACTCGTCAATGAATGCACGAGCGTCGCCATCCAGAGTTTCTATCACAATTCTAATCACAACCTAGAATTATACCATTTGGTTTTGGGGTAAAGTTTTCTCACTCTTCCTAATTCATACTTTAAACATGCATATTTCTTTCATTCACAATTCACAATTAGTTAGACATGGTATAATCACAAATATTACAAGTAAACACATATAATAGCATAACACATAACACATAAAACATCCCTCTCAGGTTCCCTCCGATTCATTTAATCGGGCATCGAAATCAATACTTTTCACTTTTTCCCCATAGGATACTTTCCCCAGCTTTACATCGGCTAACATTATGCCTCGATCGAATTTACGATCCAAAGGATACGGAATTTCAACATATCGCATAAACATTATTTCATTCTTTTTCCACTAAATAATTAATCCGACATCAATACCCCTAATTTCCACTTTTTGTTGGGTAAAGGATTATCATAGCTTTCCAACGGTACCAAGAACGTCTCGATCCGAGTTACAGATCAAAAGTTATGGATTTTAGAAAAACAGTTTTATTTTTTGTTCCAGATCGCGCTAAGCGGGCCCCACCCGCGCTAAGCGCGCTCCTCGCTGCCTGGAAAGGTTGCAAATTCTCCAGACCGCGCTAAGCGCGCACTGCGATTTTCAGAAAAATAACTCTTTTGACAACAGAATTTCCAACCCCCAACTCACCCTCAATTCATACCCAAACAACCAATAGAGGTATATTATCATATTTCTATCATGGTTTATCCCACAAACCTCACAAACATACTTTCCAACATCAAAACCTAGTTTTCACACAAAACCCCAACATTTCCAAACTCACTCCAAATCAATATCAAACATCATAATCATTATCAGTGGACGTTTCTACATGTATAATGATCATGCTACACGATTTATATCTCATTTCAACCGTTAGATTTCATTGATTAGCAATTTAAGCATTTTCTCTCAATTTAACCTAAGCTCCCAAACAACTTATTTCTAGAACTTAAAGTGTCTAACTAGAACCCACCTGATAAACGAAGAGGAGTTTAAAGAAGATGATGATGATCTAAGCTTCTTTCCAAGCTTTTCCTTCTTCTCCCATGGTTTTCTTCTTCACTTCTCTTTTTCCTTCTTTCTCTTTCCCTTTTTCTCTTCTTACTATCTTTTTCTTCTTTTCTCTTTCCATATATATATATATATATATGTGTGTGTGTGTGTGTATATAAAACCAATATTGTATAATATAATCCAACAGGGTAAAATATCTCCAATTGATATTTTGTCATCTCAACCCAATTGATCAATTATTAGAGTTACCTTAAAATACTCCTTTAACTAATCAATATCACTCTGTCTTTTTAATAAAATAATTGATCTCTTCTGATATCCAATTGAGCACTTAATTAATACGGGGTATTACACCTAGAATCATGGAGATTTGGACCTTATACTCAACCCTAGAAGAGGATGCTTGGATCTTGGATTGTTTATTTCTCTTTCTTAAAATAGGACACTGTGCATACACACGACTTTCTTTTGGGCTACCTGACAACGAGACCCTTTATTTCTCGCATCATATTTTCCCTATATTTTTCATGTATCTCTCTCCCCGTTTTGGTGTACTTTCTTTACTTTCCTGCTTTTCTGTGGTTGTGGTTTTACTTGTTAGAACTCCCTAGAAGTTAGGACCGACCTCACCTTTTTCTCGAACTCTTGATCCAACTTTAAGTGGTATGCTTTCCTAACCTTTGTAACTCGGTCGCCTTGTGCATCATCATCAACCACACCCAAGCATTCTAGATCCATATATTAAGCCATACCCCATTTTGTAAGTCGGCCGCTTTGCGCGTCGCAATCAACCTTTTCCACCACAAACCATTTCTCATCCCGCGATAAAACCCTTGATCCAACGTCAAGTGGCATTTTCTAAAATAAACTCAAAAACACAATAAAAGGAGATTAGGATTGCGTGCCACGAGCCTTAAGTGGTCGAAAAGGAGTGAGAATGGAGCTTTCCTACACTCACTCTGAGTATTTTGGATACAAGACGCTTGGCTTAGATATTCCAAATATTCACCTCTACCCATAGTCTTTAGCGCAATCCAAATCTAAAACATATCTTCTCAAAACTCTAAAAACAACATTAACACATCAAACTTGTCTTTTCTCGCCCCCCGTGCGATTGAAACCTCTCAAGACACTAATTCCTCGCCCCGTGCAATCAAACACTTTTTAAAAAGAACATTGTTTAGTCCCTTCTAATGCGCATATAAACTAGTGCTTCAGCATACAAGACAACGTTTAGCAGTTAGAATGTGATCTAAACACTTATTCGTTAAAAGACACAAACCAACAAATCGTTGTCCCCTAAACTATGGAGCTTTGACTTCCTCATTGCACTATGAGGGTACGTAGGCACAGGATTGCGAGATCCTGGAGAGCTGCCTTTTTGTTTTTTACCCATCTACCTTTTCTTTTTCTATCTTAACCTTTTCCCGTAGTCCTCCGAATTACGGACACTCTGATTTCTCATTACTCAATGAGAATACGTAGGCACAAAGACCCCCAATCCTTGGCGAGCACCCTAATAAAAAACCACCCATTTCCCATTAGCAAACAAAACCCTATTCTCTTACCTTTCGCGTTATTCGCTTAGAAGAAAATAATTAGCATAAAGTTAACATTGAATTACAAATCTAACAAAGAGGTTCCCGTAGAGTACAACGGACGTGACGAGTGCTAATACCTTTCCTTTACGTAATCGACTCCCGAACCCGAATATGGCCGCGAAGACCATTTTTCTTTCTTAAAGATTTTATTGATATTTTCCTATTCCTTCATTGGGATAAATAAAGTTCGGTGGCGATTCTGTTCGAATTAATTTTTTCCGCGTTCATCGCGAAAGATCGTATTTTTTGGGGTACGACAGATTGACGACTCTACTGAGGAAATTCATTGCTCCATGTAAGAGAGTGTCAAGCCTAACTTAGTTTGATTTGCGATGATTGTTAGCTTTGTTTATTCGCTTTCTTTTATTTCTTGCCTTTATCTTATGTGTTGCCTTATTATTATCTTATATCTATTACTTAGATCTCTTGAGCTCTTGTTATGGATACTCTGATGGTTTGAAACCTTGTGGGAAAGGCTCTCTACCCGAGTCTAGAGTATAAACATAAAATAGGAGAGGTTGAGTAGTATGTGAAGGGGCGAGAAATACAAGAAATGTGGGTTTGAATTGGGTTTCACCAAAAGGTGATATTCTTTTGGAACTTCAAACATCATAGTTAACAAGAATAAAGATAAATATACACAATTATTTTTATCTTGGTTCACTGTTAACAAAGTTACTCCAGTCCATCCACCAAGGTGATTTCACCTTAGAAAAGGACTTAATCCAATAATCTTGAAAGATTACAATCAACACAACCTCTAAGTGTTAGAATACAACTTGGCCCTCTCAAGTATACAGACTAATGACTTAGTCACTTAAGGAATAATCACTTTGAAAAAGATTACAAATGTGTGTACAAAGTGATGCTTCTAAACAAGCAGATTACACAAGTTTAAGTACAATAACACAAAAGTGTTTCCTAGCAAGATATGAACAGCAGTTCCTTGCTAATATACAAAACTATCTTCAGAATAATCTCCAAGAGATTTTCAGCGTATCAGCATGAATTTTGTTGAGCGTTCAGCTTAGCTTCTGCTTGGTTTAGCTTAGCTTTGCCTTGCTTGGCTTTTCTTCTCTTTGGCTTTTCTTGGCCTTTTTTTTTATTTTCTCTCTATCAGCTCTCTGGCTCTTCTAGCTCACCTTTCTCTTTCTTAGCTAGCATTACTTCAATTGCTTCAAAGTCTTCCTTTTATAGCTTAATGAATAGATCTGTTGGAGGGTATAATAGGAAACAAATTCCAACTATAGTTTCCCAACGGTCTCTTGAAGGAATGGTCAACATCATAATACAAAAGAGTTATCCTTGCGCCACCTTTTCTAGGTAGAGGTCACATAGTACTTTTGTACTTTTATATTCATTAAATCATGCAAACCATTTATGATCTTCTGTCTTCTAGTTCTTCAAAGGCTTCAGATGTATATTTGATGAAGCATGTGGTAGAAGGAACAATACTTGTAACTTCAGAACCAAAGTATTTAGAGTCTCCATAACTCTTTTAGCATAATCTTGTCTTTAGAGTCTTCAACACTTGGTCTTTAGAAATGATGTCTTCAGAATCTTCAGAACTCATTCAGCATAACCTTGTCTTCAGAAACTTCAGAACTTAGAGCAATATAAATGATATCTTCTGAATCTTCAAAAGTTGTTCAGCATAACCTTGTCTTTAGAAACTTCAGAACTTGGAGCAATAGAAATGATATCTTCATAATCTTCAGAACTTGTTCAGCAGAACCTTGTCTTCAGAAACTTCAGAACTTGGAGCAGTAGAAATGATATCTTCAGAATCTTCAGAATTTGTTCAGCAGAACCTTGTCTTTAGAAACTTCAGAACTTGGATATATTAAAATACATCTTTAGAGAGCCTTTCAAGCCTTACACACTAAGTTATGATAAGAAACTTTAGTACGACGTTCTTCAGAACCGTTGCATTAGAGGTATTCCTGAATCATAACATGTAACCAAAAAACGTTTTCTTCTAGAATGATGAGTTCAAAGTCTGATGACGTCACACGCCTTTCCTTCAGAATTTGTTTAACAAAAGCTACACACTAGAAAGTAATCATTAAAGTACATAATTTGTTCTCTAAAATATCATGTACAATTATCATCAAAACTTCAAGATCAGATGCAGAACAAATCTTGTTCTTATAATCTCCCCCTTTTTTATGATGACAAACAATGTATTTTGATATTTATACAGGGTAATAACCATAAAACACAGAATCAGATTTAAGCAAACCAGCTCCCTTTGAATCTGTTGCTCTCAAAATTCATTTATGCTTGTTAAAAGTCTCCCTCTGATCCCAAGACTCACAAAATAGTTTTGAAGTACAGAGCATAAGAACAAAGAAGGAATACTTCTCAGTGACGTCTCATCAGAGTCTGACTAGAATTGCCTAGTCTTCGTCTCAGAACCGAGCTTGCTATCAGAACACGATGACGTATCAGAACCTGATTAGTAACTTGCTTAATGTATCACATCATGTATTAGAACTTAGTTTTTCCAATATCTTGGACATACCACAAAAAGGTGCAGAACGACTAGGAAAAATAACAACACGACCAAAAACTCTCAGGGTATGAGGTTTGTAAGCTCCCCCTGTGTCAAATAGTCTTAGGGTCTGTTTGGTTCAAATGAGGGGGGAGGGGGGGGGGGGGGGGGGGGGGAAGGGGGAAGGGGAGGGATTTTAATGGAGGGAAAGGAAGGGAATGGGAGGTGGGGAATTTTTTTTAATCTGATAAGTGTTTGGTTCAAAAGAGGGGAGAGAGGGGAGGAGAGATATTTTAATTAAAAATGTGTTTGGTTCAGGAGGGGAGGGGAGGGATTTTATTAATAATTTACATTTTTATCCTTATGATCTTATATAGGTAATATGATATTCATGTGAAAAATTCATGCATATTTTTTATGATAGTAAAATTTTTAATATTGAGTGACTAAAAAAGTATTTATTTACAACATACGTTAAAAAATTGAGTACACTTGATTCAGATTATAACTCTCCAGTATAAATTAAACTATATGATGATAACAACGTTTAAGTCGTGCAGAATCATCTAACAAAACAAATACATAAAATAAATTATTATTAAATATTAATGGTTCAAAATGTTTAATAAAATAAATAAACAAAAAAATGAATGGTTTAAAATTTGATATAAAAAAATATGATATGATACATAACAAAATTAGAATAAAAAATGAATGTAACTAAACATAATATTTTTAATTAAAAAACAAAAAAAAAAGTACAATGATTATGATTTTTATAAAGTACAAAAATTCTAAAATAATTTGAATGTAGATAACAATTATAATAAGATGATGGAAGCAATCGAGAAAATCACACAGAAAAAAGTAGTAACACGAAAGAAAACGAATAATTTTGAAACACTACGCCAAAATTGTGTTTTGGCAGCACAACAAAGACAGTGCTTTTTGGCAGAAGCGCTGCTATATGTTTCGCTAAAATCAAAAATAAAAAACGAAAGAAAAAAGCGCTGCTATATGGGGGACCTAAGACAGCGCTTTTGAAAAGCGCTGCTAAAGCGCTAAGGCAGGTGAACTTTAGAAGGCGTTTTATGAAAAGTGCTGCTAAAGGGGTACCATAAGGCAGCGCTTTTGAAAAGCGCTGCTAAAGGGCTTTCGTACAACACGCTTTAGCCAGCGCTTTTGGAAAGCGCTGCTAAAGGCCTTTCATTAATCCCACATAAGAAAGTGCTTTTACCCCAAAAGCGCTGCTAAAGGAATAACATAAGAAAGCGCTTTCTAAAAGTGCTGCTAAAGGTCTTTTAAAATATTAAAATTAAAACAGATTCTGATATATATCTATTTTCTATTTCGCCCTAACCCCCAAACTCTCGCGACACTGTTCTTCTTCTTCCTTTTTCCTGCAAACGAACGAAACTCCATCCGTTTTTACCGTTCGTTCGTGGCTTTTTTGCGTTCGTGGCTTTACTCCGTTCGTTCGTGGCTTTCCTCTGTTCGTGGCTTTTCCCCTGTTCGTGGTTTCCCTCCGTCCGCCATTGTTGAGTTTTTGTCTGAGGTTTTTACTCTCTTTTTTATGATTTTCTCTACATTAATGGAATTTGTCTGAGGTTTTTCACCCCTTTAATTTTTTCCCTCTCTAATAAAAAAAAACTCTTCATTCTTAACACGTGAGCTAATAGTCTCATTCTACACTCATTTCTCCATAACAAATCTTCTTTTTCCTATAACCTAATGCTCCTTCCGCCACTGCTCCGAACATTCTTTCCCCGACTTCAGGTAACTTTCGTTCTTCTTTTAGATCTGGTTTCATTTTTTGCATGGCCACCCTGTTTTGTGATTTAGGGGTTTAGTTTTCATTCGTTATCGATATATGGTCGTTTCATGCCTTTGTTATGCTTGAAGAAATGCTTGAATCTGATGTGGTTTGTTAATGAAAACTGTGTTGTTGTAGTATTTTGAGTTTGAATATGGATTTATATTTGATTGTGTTTTGTATAATTTGTGAAATGTGCAGTGAAACTCAAATTTCTATTGGTATCTTCAGAAGGATTTCTTCTATGGCTGGATTTGATTTTTGTTTTGGAAAAATCTCGGGAGATTTTGAAAACTAGAAATCAGTGGTAATTAGTGGTTCTTTCGTACGGTATAAAATTGTGTATAATGACTGATACAATTTTGTAATTTGCAGCATATAACAAAGCTTTGGAGGATGGCTGCCATTGACAAAAGGCTTTTTCAGGTTTAAATTTATATTTTATAATTTAATGTTACAATTTACAAATGAATTTAATTATTGTATAGTTTCAATATTTTAGTAAAATGTTATAATGTATATTAATTTGTTTGTTCATGTGTAGCTTTGTGTAGAGATGGATTCAAGTGGAAGCTCAAATCCTCTGTCCGCTGCTTCCACACAAGCTTATGGTGAGTCCTCATCAAGCCAAGGATCCAAGGGAGAAATAAGTTACTCATTTCCAACCTTCAACTATGTCCCTAATCATAATGGAGACAAACAAATAATGCCTCACCATCATAATAACACTACTCAATTCAAGGTAATTTAAATATAAACAAATTCATCAATCTTATGTGAGAGCTATGACTAAATTCCCTATATAATCAATCTAGTGGTTAAAATGACATTGACATCTTATCTAATTTTAATATATGCACAAACTCTCTAATGCAGACAAAAAACCATAGGTGCATCTTATCTATATCTACAGTTTGAATTGTCACTAAAAATTTGATGGATGTCGGTGTCATTTTAATAGATCCAACTAATTTATCATACTACCTATACTTTATGAAATTCTAATCTTAATTCTAATTTAAACTCATAATTTTTATTATTATGCTGTCATCACTCACTAAATTTTATACACTTTTTCTTATTAAATTAAATTCTTATGGCACTATGAATGCTTAGACTATTTAACATTGGATCTTTGTGCTATTAAGGCAATAGTTACTACAAATATTAAGCTATTGCAATACATAACAAAAAATATATAGTACTATGTCTCTTTCACCCCAAAAAAAAAAACAATTTCACTAAGATATTTAGAATACTATAGAATAGTTTGAGTTTTGTAGTACCTAACATGAAAATTTATTGGGTGGCTAAGTCCACATTTTCTGCTGAAAAAAATCATGTGCATCATGATGTGAAGCTTCTAGTATTTTATTTTATAAAAAGAAAAAGGAATATTCTTTTGCTAGAAACTTCATATACTATATTACTATATGATTGTAGCCATTATAATTTTAAATGATTTTCTTTTACCTTGTACAAAAAAACTTATGTAAAATGTTATTTTAATAAAATTGAATGATGCAGGAAAAATCAGAGATTGTGGAAGAGCCTCAAACAAAAAACATTTTGATGAATTCAAGTGTGCCACCTACTCGAAAGACAAATTGGAAGAAATAAAGGAGGATCGGTGTCAATACATGGTTGAAATGAGAATTTGTTAGTTTTAGAAATTATGTTAGGTTTATGGAAGATGTTGTATATATAGGTGATGGATATGGTGTATAAGGTTTCGAATTGATGTATGGAATTGGTGTTGTATAGTTTGTATTGAGTTATATATATGTAATGGTTATTTTGGTGTTGTATATATATATAATGGTATCAAAGGTCATGTGTTGAATGATTATGAATTCTGTTACAGGTTAAATTATACAGGTTTAATAATTGATTTAAAAAAAAAGCTTTTAAAAAGCACTTTTATAAAAGACAGCGCTTTCTAAAAAAAGCGTTGCCTAAAGGGGGGTCATGGCGTATACATAAGACAACGCTTTTAAAAGCGTTGCTAAAGGAGGCATACGAAAGCGCTTTTCTTTGAAAAAGCGCTGCCTAAAGTGGGACCTTTAGCAGCGCTTTCAAAAGCGCTGCTAAAGGGGTCCTACGAAAACGCTTTTCTTTGGAAAAGCGCTGCTAAATGGGGGTCATACGACATCGCTTTTAAAAGCGCTGCTAAAGGTGGTCCTAAGGGGGACCTAAGACAGCGCTTTTCAAAGGAAAAAAAGCGTTGTCTTTACCTTTAGCAGCGCCACCTTTGGCAACGCTTTTAAACGCTGCTAAAGGCAAAAAAAAGCGCTACTAAAGGTCTTCTTTGGCGTAGTGAAATACTAAAATTAAACTGAGGATATTTTAGTAAATATAATAATTTTTTAAATATCCAAACTCATATTCCCCCCCCCCCCCCAAATCCCTCTAAATTTGAGGGAAGCAAAAATTGTGTTTTGGAGGGATTTTGCTCCCTTCCCTTCCCCTCTTAAAATATGAACCAAATATATTTAATTAAAAATCTCCCCTCCCCTCCATCTACCCCGAACCAAACACACACTTAGAGATAAGGTCTGTAAGTTTCTCCTAAGTCCTATTTATGAGGTGAGGTTTGTTTCCCTTAAGAAGAACACAAAGCATATTCGGAACCAAAACTTAATCAAGAAGGAACCTTCAGTGGTTAATATTGGTTTCAAAATAATTCATAGCTGAACACCAATCTGGAAAAATATTTTCAATTAGCCCAGCTTGTTGTACATGAGTAACAACACCTTGATGAACAAGAATGTGAGAAAGAACCCTACCAAAAGGAATAAGAAAAGAAAATTCCTCACGAGATGATAGAATTTCTTCTTTCAGATAATTGAACATAGATAGGGGCAGATTGATCTTGATTATGGAGACTAAGAACAGAATGAAAAGCTTATCATCGGGAGACAGCCATCATGTCCCCTTTTCTCTAGGCCTTAGATTGGTTCCTATAATTTGGTACCAGACTTTTGCCATAAGAGAAAGAGTATAAGGACTTTCAGCAGGACCTTCATGACAATAGATGATGTGAACATCTTTTGCAAATCTATTGCTATATCTGTAATTTTCAACAGTATCTCCAGCTTCCTCACATTTAATAGCTTGAGAGATGATTTTAGAGTTGATTATCACAGGAAAACCATAGACAACAAACATAATCAGACAATTATCTAGCTCATACTGATAACACGACCTTTTTCCCAAAACTTTTTCACAAAATCTGGATAGATGGGTCCAGAAATCATTGCAAAATATTCACTCCATTTCTAAAAATGAATATCTGAGGTAATTTGTAAAAGATTGCTTGCCTTCAGTTCATTGTGATCAACCGTGTACTCCTTTAGAACTTCTAGATCATGAATCTCTCCTTTAAAGGTTTTTGAAGACATGTTGAAGGAGAAGAACAAATTTTTTGAAGAACAGAGAGATTTTATAGAACTATCTTATATAGAAGATAATTTGTAAAGATAGGAGAATACAGAGCTAGCAACAAATACATAAAGCAGATGTATAAACAAACTTGATTGAATAGATATGAGTCTGAGTAAAAACCAATGGTTAATTCAATGCACATAGCAGAGGATTAAACTAATTGCTTTCGACTTTAGACAAAGCAATCAAAGATATACAGACTCGAGACACGCAAAGCAATTAATTCCTAACCAAGAATATGTACTACCAAAATTTCCAAAAAGAATATCACATAGGAAACCTAAACGCATGAGACAAAATAATCGGAATGTGAAAGGTTGTACTATTGACTTTTGTTTTTACAATAAAGGAATAGACGAAAAGGATAACAAAAAGGTATAAGGTATTAGGTAACTGACAAAGGTCTAGGAAATAGGTAACAGTATAAGGAATCAATTCTAACAAGAGATAAAGCATAAAGATTTATTATCCTAAATCAAGAGTCTCGTTGCCTAATGTATCACATCAAGTACAAAGCGTTGTTCATTAAAAGATAGTTGTCTTATAATAAAGCAACCTCTTCACTTTCCTGACAACTTGTTAATGAGTAAACTCTTCAGTTTCAAATGGTCAAAAGCATTCACAAGAGATCATTCGACTTTGGATACTTTAAATATATGAGAACTTCACTTGTTAGAAGCCTCACATCTCAGAAGTAAAGCACTATGAATCAAGCATTAGAAACTTATTTTTCTATTCTATATGACATATATTCTAAGTTACCCCTTTTCATTCAGGACATAGAATAGAGTTCACATGCAGGAATGAGAACAAGTTTATTTTCAGCAAGGAATTTTGAAAATAGGTAACAACCATAAGAAAATACTGTATCAAAGATTTTTAAAAGAATAGTTCCTTTCTGAACGTAATCTCAAAATTTTAATCCTAGAATAAAAAATAGATTCTTAGACAATTAAGTAAAAAGTAGTAAGAGTTATAAAAGTGTTACTCTCAATTATTTGGTAGACTTCCAGCTTGCTTTGTATCCCGAAGATGTAGGTGATTCTTCAAAATCAACACATAATTAGCTTCTGAAGAAGTTTTTAATCATCCACGGACTACGTCTTGGATCCGATTTTGCCAAGTCTGTGGGCCTCCGCAAACCCTGCTGTCTGGAGGACCTCCTCCAACAAGCTCAGTCGTACATCGAGTTCGAGGAGTCGGAGGCAGCACAGATCGCCCTAGACTCGAGGCGGAAGGAAGGCCCCCGCGGCCACAGAGAAGAAGACTCTCCTCCCCGACGTGGAGGAGAAAGAAAGAAGGAAGGCCGCCCCCGGGACTCTCGCGAACCGAGAGGACCGGCTGGCCAGTTCACGGAATACACGTCGCTCAATGCTCCCCGCGCGTGAATCCTCTCCGAGTGCTCCAACTCAGAATTTCTTAAAGGAGGCATCCGCTTTTCGAAGCCAACTACCCCTAAATCAAACACGGACAAGTCCAAGTACTGCAAGTTCCACCGGAGCCACGGACATGTCACAGAAGGCTGCATCCATCTCAAAGATGCAATTGAGATCCTGATCAAGGAAGGGCATTTAAAGAAGTACGCCCAGAAGAATGACGCCCCTCGTCCCAGTTCCTGGGAAGCCCAAAACATCGAGGAGACGACACCTCCTCCCGACAAGAGTCGGCTTCAGGTCGCCCTCAGCGTTACTCGACCCGAAGACTTCTTGGTCCCAGAAGGCATTGAGGGCCAAGATGCAATTCGCAACATATGGGCGAACTTCCCCCACGAGGACCCCGTCGCTGCCCGCAGCACGTGGGAAGGCCTCCCCAAGACAATGGTCATCTCCGGGGGTGGTTACGAGAAATTGTCCGTCTGGTCGATCAAGCATAAATTTGACGAACTGGAGTCCGCAACATCGGCGAAGACCACTACTCTCGAGAAGGTGCAAGGGAAATCAAACCCTATCACCTTCTACCTAAAAGAGCTCCCAGGCGGAGTGCCCAACGCCACTATCCCCCTCCTGGTCAGGGCACAGATGGAGAATTTTGACGTTCGAAGGATCCTTGTCGACCAGGGCAGTCCGGTCGACATCATGTACGCTCACCTGTTCGGGACTCTCCAGCTCGACGAGAGACATCTGACCCCATACGTCGGTTCAGATCTGTAGGGTTTCAACAGCACCACCACCAGACCATGGGGCTACGTTGAACTAATGGTCACATTCGGGGCCGAAGACACTGCCCGTCAAGTGAATACCCGCTTCCTGGTGGTCAAATGTCCATCCCTCTATAACTGTATCCTCGGGAGGACCACCCTGGCCGAACTTACAGCAGTGCCATCAACGGTCCACCTTAAGATGAAGTACTACACGGCCAGGGGACGAGTAGTTACGATGCACGGGGACATAGACGCGGCCAGGAGGTGCTTCGATGCTGCCATCAAAGGCATGAGTTCTATCGGCACCAAGCCCAAGACTGGAGCAAAGTCATCCCCAGACACCAAACAGAGGCCTCTCCTGCGCGTCAACGCCGTCGACCTCGACAGCATGTTCCTGGGCGAACCCGATGAGGACGGAGCAGTAGACCTCGACCTCCAGGCAAAAAACAACGAGCAACCTCTCCACCCAACGCGCCCCATCCCAGACGGAGACTTCGAGCTCGTCGCCCTCGGGGACGATCCAGACCGTAACGTGAAGATTGGCACCGGGCTCCCCGACCTGGCAAAGAAGTAGATGAAGACATGCCTCCTGGAGAACGCTAACCTATTCACGTGGAGCACCTCCGAGATACCTGGCCTCGACCCCGAGGTGGCCTGCCATCAGCTTGCAGTAGATTCAGCCGCTAGGGCCATAGTTCAACATAGGCGTAGGCAGTCTCCCGAAAAAACGGAGGCTGCTGAAAAAGCTGTAAAAGACCTCCTAGAGGCAAATTTTATTTCGGAGGCCAGGTACACGACTTGGCTGTCCAACGCTGTACTTGTCAAAAAGAATAATGGAAAATGGAGGATGTGTGTTGATTATACCGATCTTAACCGGGCCTTCCCGAAAGACTGTTATCCTTTGCCTAACATCGACCAGCTGGTCGACAATTCTGCAGGTTACAAGCTATTGTCCTTCATGGACGCCTACTCGGGGTACAACCAAATCCACATGGATAAGGTCGACAAACAGCACACGACCTTCATGACCGAGTCGGGAAATTACTACTACAACGTAATGCCCTTCGGCCTCAAGAACGCCGGCGCGACCTACCAACGGATGATGAACAAGGTTTTCCGGGGGGAAATTGGCGACATGCTCGAGGTCTACATGGACGACACGATCGTTAAATCCGAAGAAGAAGTCGACCATGCTGCGCACCTCATGAAGGTGTTCGACATAGTGAGGAGATGCCGCATAAGGTTCAATCCCGACAAATGCACCTTCGGCGTTCGGGCAGGTAAGTTCCTCGGCTTCTACCTCACAGAACGAGGAATCGAGGCCAACCCCGACAAGTGTAGGGCTTTCTCTGAGATCCCAACTCCGAACTCGAAGAAGTCAATACAATCACTAAACGAGATGCTCACCACCCTCTCCCACTTCGTCGCCAAGTCTGCACAATACGCGCTCCCATTTTTCAAACTTCTTCGATAAAAAGCAACGTTTGAATGGAGCGAGGAGTGCGAGCAAGTGCTCCTCCACCTAAAACATGTCCTATCGCAACCCCCGGTCCTCTCACGGCCCGAGAACAGGGAGACACTGTTCTTGTATCTCGCAATCACGAGTGAAGCGGTCAGCGCCGTCCTCATTCGGGAAACCTCGGACGGGCAGAAACCGATTTACTTCATGAGTAAAGCCCTCCAAGGCCCCGAGCTCAGGTATCAGCAGATAGAGAAAGTCGCCCTGGCCCTCATCACCGCGGCCAGGAGGTTGCGCCATTACTTCCTAGCCCACACTGTCATCGTGAGGACCGAACAGCCTATAAGGCAACTCCTTGGACGACCAGATATAGCGGGGAAGATGCTCAGGTGGTCGCTCGAACTCACCGAATTTGACATCCAATACGAGGGAAGGAAATCCTTGAAGGCTCAGGTATTGGCTGACTTTGTGGCAGAGATGACCGTCCCAGAACCTTCGACCAACGGATCCCAAAATTGGGCGATCTATGTCGACGGAGCATCCAACACGAAGGGAAGAGGGGCGGGCATTATCCTCGAAAACGAGGAAGGCATACTGATCGAGGTATCCCTCGAACTATCCTTCCCGACGTCGAACAACCAAGCAGAGTACGAGGCTTTCCTCGTCGGGCTTAGGTTGGCCGAGGACCTCGGCGCCAAGGAGGTCAAAATCTTCACCGACTCCCAGCTCGTGGCCTCGCAAGTCCGAGGAGAGTACCAGACCAAGAACAACAGCCTCATCGAATAATTGACCTTGGTGAAAGAAAAGATGAAAAAATTCACCTCCGCGGAAGTAACCCACATCCCTCGCGAGCACAATACCCGAGCAGATGTCTTGTCCAAATTGGAGAGCACAAAGAAGAAAGGCGGAAACAAATCTGTCATACAAGAAGTGATTTCCCGCCCGGGCATCGACAAACCCATTCCGGTGGCGGACTTAAATGCCATTGGGGACAACAATTGATGGATGACCTCGGTATACGAGTACCTCACGACGAGAAAACTTCCCGAGGATCCCAAGGAAACGGGGATGGTCAAGCGACGAGTGTGCTCGTACACTATAGTCGAGGACAAAATATATCACCGCGGGTTTTCTATTCCCCTCCTCAGATGCGTCGAGGAGACCAAGATCCCTGGTATACTCCAGGAAATCCACGAGGGAATCAATGCACAGCACCTCGGTGGGCGATCTTTAGCCTGTAAGGCACTCCGGGCAGGGTATTACTGGCCCACCATGCAACAAGACGCCAAGGAACACGTCAAGAAGTGTGATAGATGCCAGCGACACGGGGACATGTACCTCGCTCCTCTTAACGAGAATAAAACACTGTCCTCCCCGTGGCCGTTTCTGTGGTGGGGAATGGATATCATCGGACCCTTCATCGTAGGATCGTATCAAAATAAATAACTCATCGTCGGGGTGGATTATTTTACGAAGTGGATCGAAGCGGAAGCATTGTCCAAAATCACGGTCTTCAACATACTACGTTTTTACAAAAGGAACATCCTCGCCCAATTCGGCGTGGCCCAAGCTATTGTCACCGACAACGGAACACAGTTCACCGAAATTTACCTCTAGATTCCATCATCATTTGCATAGTATCCAACACATTTTAGGTGTGCCATTCATGCATTGCTAACCCTCAATATTATCAAAATATTGTCTTGCTTTGCTTTGTTTGTGAATTAGTGTTTTGCATCAAGGAAATTATTGGCTGATCAGTCAAATTCTTGGATTGATCATCAATATTACAAGTTCTCATGATCAAGAGTTTCCCTACATCAACAATTAAGTGTATTGTGGCCCCATTAAGTTTATCAAGTTTCGAATTCATCTGGTCAATAAATTAGGGTTTCTGAGCCAAAGTTAACTGTACCTTTGAATTTTGACCAAGACATGATCTCAAGTCGTGGGGCATCATGATTCAAGACACTCAAAGACACCCTGGGAGTTCATCCATAGTGTTAAAATAGCTCAAGAGTTTGATTTCATTGAAGTATGAAATTTGAATTTCATCTGATACAAAAGTCAACCACTAATCAAAGTCAAGTTTGACTTTTGACTTTTTGGTCAAACATGTACTTCTCAAGTCAAATATCATGAAAACATGTGGTTTAGATCATGATCAATCAAGAAAATCAAGGAAAACATCAAAGAATCAAGATTTGTGAAAATTAGGGTTTCATGATTTTTTCTAAGTTATTAAATTCAATGATTTTTGCTCAACTTGCCAAGCTCATAACTTCCTCATCAAGTAACCATTGTCTTTGCTCCAAAGACTAAATTGAAGAGCTTGTTCTATACTGCAACTTTATCCTAGAGGAAGGTTCCCAAAAAATGCATAGATTAAGATATATGAGGCCATGAAGTGGGAGGTTCAATACTTTTGGAACCTAAACACTTAGAAAAAATTTCAACAAAATCTGCCTTGTCTTGGAGCCAACTTTGAGGCCATTTTTTTACCATGATCCCGATTGATTCAAGAAAAACTCAAAACATGAAAGTTGTAGAGGATGTTTCAAGCTTTCCAAAAAGTCCAAGAACACAAAATTATCATACTTGAGCTAGGAGTTTCGAAGTGATGAAGTTGACACTTCAAACTTAAATTATAGGTCATTTTCATGATATGTTCTTGATCAAATCTTGAGCCAAACATACTCAATCTTGTTTTGCAGGCATTCTTGCTTCTAAATCTCAACAAAATATGAGCTTTACACAGATTAATGATGCATTATCCAAGTGGTTAAGGCATTGTTCAAAGAATTATTCCATTTAGGGTATAAAGATCACACCTCCATTTTGATAAAGAGGCTTTAATCACAAGTCAACTTGTATGGAGCTTTGCAATTGTTTCCTCTGCCCACTCTCCATTGCAGAACTCAGAAAGCAACACCTCAAAAGTGCTCAACCACCCTAGAGGCTTGTACTTTGCATTGGAACCACAAAGATCAATGAAACTATCACTTGGAATCCAACCAAGCCATTTGCACCAAGTTTCCATTATGCATTAACTTCAGATCCTCAACATTTCCCTATAAATAGAGGATATCTCTCCAGTCTAAAACACACAACAAACATAAGAAAACTCAGAGCCAATACCCCTCATACCAGAATTTGCATCAAGATCTTCTTTGTACCACAAAACCTCCATTTCCACAAATCTTGCCAAAACATTCCACGACCATAAAAACCTCAAATAAATCATCCACACACACCATAAAACACCTAACAATGGTGTTCCAACCACCATCTTTATCAAAAACCCTCAGCTTCTAAAAGTCAACCTTCAACACCAAGTTTGTTGACTTTTTACACAAAGTATCCCAAGTCCTCATTCTCACCTTTTCCAATCCAACCAAACATCCAAACATCATCCATAACCCTTCCTTGAACTGTTCCAAGTGTCGATCCTCAACTGTAACACCATTTTCTTGAGGATAAAGTTTGCATTTTTCACTTTGACAAGAGGATTCGTGCAAAGAATTTGAAGTTGCTCCAAAGTAATTCAAGCATTCCAAAAGCATCTTGGAGGGTCATAAAAGCTTTCTAGATCACCAAACATCTTCTGTAACTACTTGAAGAGGCATTGGACCTTGCTCCAATAGGTAAGTGCATCCTCATTTGGAACTATGTGATACTGAAACCATTTGCTTTAATTTGGATTACCAAATCATTTGCCATCATGTAGACATCATAAACCCTATGATAATTAATCCTGATCATGTCCATACACGATTTCATTTTGAGTTTTAGATTAGGGTTCATTCTGGTTCAGGTCAGATAATTTGAAATATGTTGAGATTAAATGAAATTAAATGCTACCATCATGCTCCTCATGAAAATCCAAACAAGTTTCATGTTTACAGTTTTGCATTTCATTGAGAATTGAGTGAGATACGAATTTGAGCTTTTTAAAAAAAATGGTGGATGAAGATGATGATGGCCATGGCGTGCAATCTGGGTTTTTAAACATGTTTTATTAATTATTTTTTGTTTTCATATTGTTGTTGATTGAGGCATTGCGCCATGATGGTTGAGAGTGTGTGTTTGGAGTGCGTTACATGCTAAAGGTCTGGGGTTCGAATCCCCCTCGCCCTAGACCTTTTGGTTCTTTTATTTTTTTCATACTTTTTCATGTTGCCTTAAAATATAATCTGTTGCGCGCGTGATATGTCAAGTCTAACCAAATGGACCGGTGACTAGTGTTTTAAGATGCAGGCCAAAGTGCGTGGGTTCAAACCTCGCATGAGACATTTCCCTTCTTTTATACCATTTGTCATTTTTATGATTTTCTTCATTTTCTTTTGATCATATCTCTTAAACCATTGATAATTTTGGGCTGATTTTTTGCATACTTCTTATTTGTCATACCTATTTTGATAATCCATGAAAAAATTCTAAAAATAATTTTATTTTCACACACTTTTATTTAGTCAAAGTAAGACACTTTTTAAATGGTTTTAGGTCATTAAGTGATTCTTTTTTATTGATTCTTTGATTTTTCTTGATCATATTGATGTTTGTGAATGTCATGTATATTATTTGAACCTTGTTTTATGTTTGTTAATATATTACAAGTGGTCTTTGTGTGACTCTATGTTCATAATATTCAAACCCTTTGAAATGTTTAGACTTGTTGTGATCACAATAAACCCTTGACACGAACCCTTGGTTGTTACCCTCATTTCTTGAACCATGTCTATCTTGTGGTATCTGAAACTTGTCCATGATTATTGAAATCTTAAATTGTATTCATGATTAAGTGGTGTTAGTGTCAACCCTAAACCATGTCACAATCTTTTCCTTAGCTCATCCATTATTTGATATTGTTATATCCATGTTGATTTGAATCCTTGTTTGAAATTGTTATATCCATGTTGATTTGAATCCTTGTTTGACATTGTTATATCCATATTGATTTGAATCCTTGTTTGACATTGTTATATCCATGATTCTCATGTTGATATTGTTATATTCTTCATGTCCATGATGATGTTGTTGATGTTATCACATTTATGTCCATGCTCATATGTTGTTACTTATGTGTTTATGTTCCTTGCTCACATGTTATTATTATGAACATGCTATGATATGCCATACTTGTATTGTTACTTTGGTCTTGTTAGAACCATGTATACTTGAACTTTTCATCCATGTTTATGTGTTCATCCTTGGTTGTTACCATGACTATTTATGACTTTGTTAAGTCTTATCTTAGGTGTTGTCACATCTATGTTTATGTGTTGTTTAACTTGGTTGTTACCATGATTATTTATGACTTTGTTAAGTCTTGTCTTAGATGTTGTCACATCTACCTTCATGTGTTGGGTGTTACCATGTTCATTTGACGTTGTTATATCTCATTTCATCTCATGTGATCCTTGGATTGATATCATCTTTGAATGTCATCTTTGCCATGAGTTTTATGTCTTTGTTTAATGTCATGTTTGAACATCATCTTTATCACTTACTATTTGCTTTAATTGGTGTCATGTTTGAACATCATCTTTATCACTTTTTATCCACTTTAGTTGATATCATGTTTGAATGTCATCCTTTGACATGTGTTGTTTACTTTGATATCATGTTTGAATATCATTCTGGTTTATCTCATCCATTATCACCCATATACTCATGTTTATTTTGACTTTGTCAAGTCATCCCCTAGTATTGTTAGCGTGTTAGCTCTCTTTCTTCTCTTTTCTTTTGTTGCCTAAATCCAAGGGAAAGATTTCTTTTGTTGACTTTATGTCATAGGTAGTATAACACTCCCTCAATTACCCCTTTTCACTTTGTTAAGTTATTAACCTTTCAACATAGTCTTAGGTTAGAGTTTGTAAACTCTTTGACTTTATTAAGTCATGTAAGCGTTATTGTTATAAACACTTACTTTCCCCTTTGGAACCTTGATCACTATCAAGTGTTCTTCACCCGTAGTTAGGTAAACTACGATTGCTCTGATTCCATCCTTGTTAGGATACGTAGGCATAAGACTACGAAGTCTTTCCGAGCACACTAGCAATAAACCTCCTTAGGTTCTCTATCTCATAAAACCCAAAAATAGAACATTTCTAAACATTAGCAATCAAATTATCATAACACAAATACTTTCAAGAGGTTCCTATAGGATACTATAGATACTTAGGGTGCTAGTACCTTCCCTTAATATAACCAACTCCCGAACCTTTAGATCTTTTCGCATTGTTGTTACACTGCACAATTAGGGTTTTATTCGATCTTTTCCCTTTCCTTTGGATAAATTAAAGTTCGGGGTGAACATTCAATATTTTATGATTCAAGTTAATATAATAGCTTGATATCTGATTGTCACCGCGACAATATATATATATATATATATATATATATATGCAGTGGCGGAGCCAAAAAAAATTTAAAGCCTGGGTAAAAATTTAAAGGCTGCAAATTCACAATGTATATAATATATAAATAATCATTAATCAAAATAAAAGAGACTAGTCATTTTGTCAACAAAAATATAGTTTAAAATAAAAGAGATAAACATAACCTTACAATAGCGGGTTAAATAAAATTACGAGACAAATGTCCTTTCCGAGACTTCTTTGCGGTAAATGTTCGAATAATATCAATATCATCAAGTGACTTGAATATCTCCCGCTCGGTGTAACATACCATCAAGTCATTGAACCACACATCGTTGATCTTATTGCGCAATTTAGACTTGATAATCTTCATTGCTGAAAAAGCTCTTTGAACGGATGCTGTCGACACCGACAATATCAAAGCTAACTCAATAAGTTTATAAACCAATGGAAATACCAAATGTTTCTCAGTTTGAACCATCTTCATAGCCAAACTTTGAACATCTTCACAAGTGTAAAATGAAGTATTTCTTCTCACTTGAAGAACATAAGTGTCAAGTTGATCCCTAATTGTTCCTCGGTCATCATCAGAAAAGTCTGCCTGATAAATATCAGTAAGACGAGCAAGCTTATCAACATCAAACTTGGAGAAAGAGTTCTTGGGGTCAAGACATGAGAAGCAATCTAGAATAATGTTGCTTCCTTCACTAAAGTGATGATCCAACTCCACACATATTTTGTCAATAGCAACATAAAAAATTTCTGCACGGTAATGATGAAGATTAGTGATAGTCCTCCCTTCTACCCTTGAACGACCCCAAACCGGTATTTCGTCATCCATATTTGGCACCGGAATACCTTTAGCAACAAAAAAATCTTGGACATCGGCAAATAAATTATCCCAACCACTCTCTCTCATTGTGCCCAACCGAGCTTTGACAACATCAACTAATTCCATGGCAATCACAATATTAAGATCTTTTCTTTGCAAGACATTTGAAAGCTCGTTTGTGATACCAAACAACTTTAACATTAACTTCAAAATGAAAGCAAATTTAAAGCTCTCCATTTTTTCTATCAAACCCGCTGCTTGAGATGGTCCACGTCCATCTTCATCAACCATACTAAGCACCTTTAACACGAAGGACCACATTTGATCCAAATGAAGCAATGTAGTATGATGTGAACCCCATATAGTATCCCCAGGTCTAGTGAGACTAGATGATTGGTGTAAGCCCCTTCCTCTAGATATCTCACGACTCTCAACTTTATTTAAAATATCTTGGTGTTGTGCCTCCGTCAAAGCATCCCTCCTCTTACAAGATGCACTTGTTGTGTTCACAATCAAGGAGATATACTCAAAGAAATCATGAATAGATGAGCAACTACTAGCAACAGACACAACAACCAATTGCAAACGGTGAGCATAGCAATGGACATAGAAAACATAAGGGTTTTCATCTAGAATCTTTCTTTGCAAACCATTAAATTCACCTCTCATATTTGAAGCTCCATCATATCCTTGCCCTCGTATCCTTGAAATTGATAACGTGTACTTATCAAGAATACCATAAAGAGCATCCTTTAATGACTCAGATGTAGTATCTTTGACATGGTGTAGAGCAATAAATCGTTCCACAACATTCCCTTTGTCGTTCAAAAACCTAAAACAAATTCAACAAGTTTACTTGGCGGCATAGAGAGTAATAGGTAATAAAAATTGGAAATTGGAAAATACAACTACTAACCTCAACATCACTGCCATTTGCTCTTTGACGGATATATCACGTGATTCGTCAATAAGCACAGAGAATTGTCTATCACTAAGCTCTTCCATAATCACTTTGGTAACTTCATGTGCACAACACGTTGCAAGCTCTTTTTGAATGTCACCGCTAGTCATTGTGCAATTTTTTCCACCACGGTCAAAATCATCCCTCACTTGTTCATTATGAGATTTTACCCAATCTACCATCTCTCTAAAATTGCCTTTATTTAGAGAAGTAGAGTATTCATCATGGCCACGGAAAGCCATGCCTTGTGTTATGAGATATCTTGAACAATCTACAGAACAAGTCAAACGAATCTTATACAATTCTTCTGATTCCTTGGTTGCTTGAGCAAACTTACTTGTCACACTTTATCTTTGATTATTATAATCATCGTAGTGCTTGACACATGAGTTGTGCAAGCTATTATGACTACCAACATGACCTTTCAAGCCTTGAGATGCATGCTTCCAATCTCTATATCCGCTTTTAGTGAAGACTTCAAAACCAAAGTGTTCGGCCCTCCCGGATTGCTTAAAGAGAAAGCAATAAAAACAATAAGCTGCATCCTTTATCTCACTGTATTCTAACCATGTATAATTCTTATACCATGATTTACTAAATGCTCTTTTAACTCTTCCAAATGGAGTACGAGGAAAGCTTGGCAAATCTGGTTACATTGGACCCTTCAATATATATGCCCTTCTCACTTGGTCTTGAATATCCGGAGCATACTCACTAATTTGTTTCCTACAACCTGGATCACGCACAATCTCATTTGGATTGAACTCATTAATCACATTAGGCGGTGGTTCTAATTCGGCTTCTGGTTGCACAACATTCACATTCTAAGTAATTGTTCTATCAACCAAAAATCTCCTCATCTCTGAAATTAAATTATCTTAAGTTAATACTCAATTAACAATTACATAATTTATATATTCACTTGCAATCATAGAAAGTAATTTTTAATAAAGTATTAAATAAATAAATAAATAAAGTATTGTTTTTTATAAACTATTGAATAAAGTATTGAATAAATAAAGTATTATTTTCTGTTTTCTATAAAGTATTGTTACTTTTCTATCTAAATAAAATAATAGAAAGCATTGTACATGCTCCGCCGACCACCACTGTATCATACATTATGTAAGATGCAAATAATAGAAACTTTAGAAAGCATAAAATCAAATAGCTCCGTCGACCGCCACTGTATATAGTTTCAAATTTCAATCTAAATAAAATAAAATTAAAAAAAGCATATGAATTAATAGAAACAACGAGAAGTAGAAAAAAAAAAGAGGAAAAACAGTGTCGAACCGATTAGTGATTGAATATGAACCATCGTCATCGCGGAGAGGGAGTGGTGGTGTTGCAGTTAGGTTTTCTTTTGTTTTATCTCTTTTTTTTCTTTTTTTTTACCCATTTAATTTTTTTGCCTTTTCTTTTGTTTTTTAACTGAAATAAATATGGGTCAAACTAAAGAGCCTGGGCAGTTGCCCAGGGTGGCCGTAGGGTGAATTCGCCTATGTATATATGGGTTTTGCTATGATACACCCACCTATTTTTATGAAGGTGTGTTTTAGCAACATGCACCTTAAGGTGTATTTAATGAATTTTTAGTTATTAATTACTAACATACTCTTTCTAAAAAATAAATAGGTGTATTATAGAAAATGTCTAAAGCAAATGCTAACTTACACCCACTTACTTTTTAGAAGGTGTGTTTTAGTGACATACACCTTATGATGCATTTAATCATTTTTTAATTAAAGCTTGCTAAAACACACCTTCATAAAAATAGATGAGTGTATCCTAGCAAAACCCTATATATATATTTCATAACATAATTAAATTTTTATTTAATATAATAATATGATCGCAATTTCTACAGTGTAGTATATGCATCATAACTCATTTATGCAAATTAAAAAAAGAACATGATTGCATTGAAGGACCATATGCATGCAGTACCATAGAGAAAAGATACCTTGACACCAGTTTTTGACATCAACACCGTAAAATACTACATAATGCATACTACGTTTGTTGTTTAATAATTTATTTTACATTGGTATGCGTGCAAAGACAATTTCTTTTGATACTAAATACGGTGTATCACACGGTGTATTGGAAAAGGGTGTCAAATTAGCAAAGCTCCAGTACCATAATCCAATTTTTATTTGTTCATGTCTACATTATCTTTGAAAAGTAAATTTACATACTCTATATTAAATAAACATTGTTTTTAAAAAAAGAAAGTACTATTATTTTATATATACTTTATTCAACTGTGAAAATTGTACTGCAATTTATTTCAAAAATTGCTTTTCATTTCATGCATTTCAAATTTCATACAAAGTACCAATATATAATAAAATATGTATGTGTAACGGTTAGTCACTGATACGGTGTTATCGCAAAACAATCCTTTGGAATTTATGTGCAAAGTATTCAAATTTTTAAATTACTAACAAATGAGTTGTGGAGAATTTGATGAGTGAGTTGATGACTAAAAAGTTTGAATGGTTTCAACCCATTCATGATCATGTGACTTGTGGTATTTGGATCAAACTCTAGTGTCGACAAAGGTAGTTAATGGTTCAACAGGAGTTGTGCATGCTGGAGTTGAATTCTGTTCAAGCATATTGTCGAAATATGTTAGCTTTATGTTTAAGTTAGCATGTCAAATGGGGCCTTACTTGTAAGCTTAATTTTTAAGTTAGCTTATAGTCTAAGTTAGCTTAGTAGTCTATAAATAGACTAGTTCTCTCATGTTGTTCAGAGAGGTTAATTGTTGGTATTCACTTGTAATCTTTGAACCCTTATTGAGGTAGTGGATAGAAAAACAGTTTTAACTAATTCTTATTCTTCTTTTTCCTTCTTCCCTATCTTTTGTAAAACCTAATAGGGTTTCTTGTGTTTGTTCAAGAAACTCAATCTTTTTGTCATATTTTGGTTTGTTCTTGATGACATCAATTCACAACAAACTGGTGCGGTGAGCGTGGATGAGAAGATGCCATTAACAATGAGATTGAGAAATTCACTGGTGTGAATGATTTCGGTTTGTGGCGCTTGAAGGTGGAAGTCTTTCTTGTTCAACAGGGTTTGTTAGAAGCGTTGAAAGGATCGGAGAAGATGGACGTTTCCCTATCGAAAAAGGAGAAGATTACGATAATCAAAAAAGCGCATATTGCCATTGTATTGAGCCTTAGTGATAAGGTTCTCCGACAGGTTTCAAAGGAGAAAACTGCAGCTGGTGTGTGGACGAAACTTGGAAGTTTTTACAGAACGAAATCCTTGGTTAAACGTCTCTACCTGAAGCAAGCTTTGTATTCATTCAAGATGAGTGAAGATAAAGCCTTGGTTGAGCAACTGGATATGTTCAACAAGTTGATTCTTGATTTTGAAAATATCGAGGTCAAGTTAATGATGAAGATCAGGCATTGATGTTGTTTTTCTCTTTACCTAAGTCTCATGCTCACTTTAAAGAAACTCTCTTGTATGGAAGAAAGTCACTGACCTTATAAGATGTTCAATCTGCCTTGTACTCTAAGGATTTGAACGAACGAAAGGAGCATAAGCCATCTTTTGTTGGTGAAGGTTTGTGCGTTAAGGGGAAATTCTTAAAGAAAGATGGTAGGTTGAGAAGAAGAAGAAGGGTAAAGTTCTATAGAAATCTTATGGTGGTAATGCTCCTAGTATTAAGTGTTATCATTGTAAGAAGGAGGGTCATAAAAGAAAAGTACGCCCTGGTCGTGTGAACAATCATGGTGGAAGGATAATAGTAATGCAGTCATTGTGCAAGATGGTTATGAATCATCTGATGTCCTGGTAGTTTCAAATAGTGACTCTATCAAGGAATGGATTATGGATTTAGGGTGTACTTGACACATGACTCCAAACAAAGATGTGTTTGAGGAATTGTGTGATCAAGATGGTGGATCAGTGCTGCTGGGCTGTTACAACTCTCCCCCACATAAATATATTTCGCCATCAGAAATTTCTTAAGGAATAGAGTCGGATACGACCCCTTCATCTGGCCTTCAAGCTTCAAAATCAGCAATATCAGTCAAGGGAATACTATTAGTGAATACATACCTCTAATCAATCAGTCCTTAGTGGTAGCCCATGAACTAGACAAAGTAATAACCTTTCTTCCAGACATAGACTTCTTAGGTTTTTTACAATTAGTACTGATATGGCCTTGCTCCCCATAGTTGTAGCAAGTCATAACATTACTCTTACAGTAGCAATAAAATGTACTGCCTTCCTACATTTGTTACACTTTTTCTCAGCACTGGAACACTCATTGGCGCGATGACCGGTACCAACACACCTGTAGCACTGGACCGAAGTAGGAGCTCCTCCTCCACTTATCTTATCCTCACTTATAGCTTCCTGTTTTCCTTTTTTTTGCAGGAGTTACATAAGGTTTTCCTCAGAACTGTCACTGATCTTTTTTCTCGCTCAGAATCTTATAGTGAGCAGACAGGGTTCTACAATCCTCATAAAAATCTTGCGCTTATTCACCAGTATAAGGAATTGGCGAATCTTCTGGTATCCAATACTCTGCTTAATCTCTGGGCGCAAGACATTCTCAAACTTGATGCACTAAGACTCCTCAGTTTCCACACTATTATAGTGTGGACAAATTTCACTAGTTCTTCAAACCTGAAAACATACTCAACAACAGTTGAATTCCCTTGTTTTAGCTCAATGAACTCAATCTCCTTCTTACCACGCACATCTCCAGGAAATTAATTCTCTAGAAATGCAACTCTGAACACAACCCAAGTAATCTCTGCGCCTATGATTTCCATCCTTTGGAGTGCATTATCCCACCAGTATCATGCTTGCGCACATCAGGATCTTGTCTGCCCTTGAAAGTTAATGGGTTGTTTCTCTGAAACTTCCCTAAAGCATGGAACTCATCATTCTTTCCAGCATTCTGTTGATTCTAAGCCATTGATTGACCCAACGAATCCAAAGCTTCAACAATTGCATCATTGATCCTTCCTTCATCCATAACTATGGTAATTCCAACAAAAATATAAACCAATATTAAAAGAAACAAAGTATCGACAACGTTCACATACACTTATCGCATACATGCGAACAAACATCATGCAAAACCCGATCGGACAGATTGACCTGCTCTGATACCACTATCTAACACCCTCAAACCCTTCCCTTATAATTATAAAATAAAACATGTAGAAAACACATATTTACACTTAGGATTTTACTCAACATCAAACACATCTGCTCTACAACACTTAAATTTAAAATGAAACATTCAACACCTCTCATCGCATGCTAACCTTCACTTAGGGTATCATCGCAACAGAATTATAAAGATAAACATGCTCTGCAAACATATAAGTCTCATGAATCTATTTTATTAAACTCAAATGAAATACGATAAAAATATCCTCCAAACAACATAAGTATCACGTAAAAGAGAGTATAACATCCAACTCTCCGTTTAACATAAAGATAATAAAAAGACATTGTTCGCCCCACCAGTGTTACAGATAAGAACACTTAATTATAGACACACAAACTAAAATAAAAGAAGAATAGCCTCGTGCCATCCTCCATTCTAGAAACTACTCAGTTACCTACTTGTCTGTACTCTGAAGAGGAGCATAGACTGTTAGAACAAGATTTGTTCTTGACATTTTCTCTTTTAGTTTTGATGATAACAAAAGTATTAAAAGAACAATGGTTTATTTGATGTGTGTTTTATTTATGAAGGTTATTTTTCATGTACATAAATAATCAGAATTTGTTTTACTTAGACACACTTGGAGTTGCTTCACTGCTAGCTTCTAGTGGCAGAGTCTAAAGAACAATTGCTAGTGTGGATTAACGAAGACTCTGAATTGAAGGCCTCAACATTCAGATGAGTTTCTACACTTAGTAATTGTATATCAACATCTAATACCATTCAGAGTTAGTGATAAATTTGTGGACTATCTGTACTACTAAAGGCAAATTGTATTATCTTATCATCCCGTCAGCTTGAGTCTACAAGATTGCAAGGCTCAAGAAAAGCTAGTATCTTCTATGGGTATCTGCTCCTAACGGCTCTATTAGTACAGAACCTCTTGAAGACTCAAAGGTTAAATGTGTTACACATTGGATTCGAAATTTGTTGTGCATCCATATTCATCGTCTTTTGTACTATGGAGCAAAATCAAAGACACTTGATCAAGTCACCTTCTCAACGGCTAGTTTCTGGAAAGGCTATATATATTGCTGAAGATTCAAGCTTGAAGTTTAAAAAGGATTCTTCTGTTGAAGGAGTAGCAAGATCAAGCAATTATCAACTCTATGTAATATGCAGATTTTCTATTTTAGGTTGTAATTGTAAAAGCCTTAAGATTTCTTATCCCTGTATATATTAGAAATCTTAAGTGCTTTAGTTCTTTGTTATGGTGATCTCCCGTACCTCTGATTCTTGCATCATATATCCCTTGTTCACTATTCTGCTGAGCCTTTAACAATTTAGATTAAGTCTCCTGCTATGTGCTTGAGAAAAAAGTCTTGTCTCATTGGGATTTAAGCAACAAGTCTTGAGCCAAGATGCTTAAGCCACGTAAGTCTCATAGCTTAAGTGCTTGAGCTGTGAAAGTCTTATTCAGCTAGTCTGATTGAGCAAAAGGGAAGTCTCAGTCTAGATGGCCAGAAGAGCAGGTGGCTCGGCCAGAGGATGTGAGAAAGGGAATTCTTAGACACGTGCTCTAATCAAAGGGAAGTCTCAACTAGAAGACAGATGAACAGGCGGCTCAGTCAGATGGTGTGAGCAAAGGTTAAGTATTAGACACAAGCTCTAAGCAAGGAAAGTCTCAGACAGTTGGTTTGAGAAGTTGTAAAAGTCTTATGCAAAAGCATATGCGATTGTAATCATAAAGTGGTTATAATGAAAAGCTCTTGTGAGGCAAGGGGATTGGACTACTCTCAGTTAGGAGAGGAACCAGTATAAATATTTTGTGTCTTCTGCTGTTATTTTATTTACTTCTGTTGTATCCGCTGCCAAACAAATTAATTCAGAATCTGAACATCAGTTCTAATTCTGAAACTCTGATCAGAAGCTAAATAATAAGAAAATGCGAAACACAATTCAACCACCTCTTCTTGTGTACTTTTCATACTTTCAATTTGTTTCAGAGCATGGTCTAGGCTTAACACTTAACAGTGGTGCAAATATTGATCCCATAAGAAAAGTATATTTCTTCTTCAAGAAGGAATCAAGTGCCACTTGAAAAATATCATACGACTTTTCCTACCATGTTCAAATGGGTGATTCCATTGAATTTACATGATGTAAAAGATAAACATATTTTTAACTCATTGGACTTGATAAAGGGTTGCTGAAGGACCATTGAATATCCTTGAAAAAGGTATTACTATAGAAGTTGATGGTGTTAAAGATGATTATCTTGAAAATCTCTTTTACCAACTCAGAAGATGCATATTGAATATCTTCAGAGGTAGTTGCATTCTGGTAGATGCACTATCTTACTTCTGAGCATATCAACATCATTGATATGTCTGATGCTTAGACTATCTTTGAACTCTTGTGCTTGGGTTTGTGGGGATCGGTTTTTGAAGCTTGAAGTAGTTACACTTCATCTAATATTTTCAAGCAAATTATGAGAAGATTGTTCCTTGACTTAAATCTAAAGTCACGGTTTTTTTGATGTTTACATCTTGAATCTGCTGTGTTCTGAAGGTTTGTCGTGCAGTCTTCAAAGGAAAGAAATGAAGTTGGATGATGAAAACTATTCAACAGATCACCTTCTCTTTTTAGCTTAAGTTCTTTGGAATGACTAATAATGAGAAACTTAGGTTTCTTATCAGAAGGACTTCCATACAGGCTGAATGGATTGTGATATCTGTTGATAGAAGAGTAACTTCAAGAGCTTTTCAAATATTTGTATTTCAACTGATTTCCAAAATCTGAAAGCAAGAAGAAAATTCTACCAGAACCTAATATTAGATGCTCTTCAATGTTTAATCGTTTGAAGTTGATATTAGTGCAGGATATAGATGAAAAGAAGCATTTATGTTCTGAAATAAAAATCAAGTATTGAAAAGCAAGAGATGTTGTTAAAGCTATCTTGTTTCAAAATATTTTATTATATGGAGTTTGTTCTTTAAGGTGATATCTTAAGAAACTCCACTGCTTCTTGGTTGATGACCATCATGGATGTTGTTTTAAAAGACATTTCTATGAGAAGTCTTCAACTTCTCTTTGAGCTATGTTAGCCATACTAAGACAATACTCTGATCTGCTTTATGTCAATCTCTGATAGCTAACACTATCTGGTTGTGAGCTTGTCAATGATTTCAAAGTCAAAAGATTTAATCAAAGATAATGAGATTATTGACATTGCTTATAACAAGATTCTGTTCCTATCATATCTCATTATAGACTCATACTCTGGAGTGACTTATGATCTACTGTTAGATTGAGTTGTAAGGCATAGAAGAGTCTGTTTGTACTTACATGTATGGTCTTATAGAAATATGAGTATCATAATGTGTCTGCTACAGATATCAAGGAAAGAAGTAGAGGCATCTTCCGCAAGGTTGTTTACAACATTGATTGGAAGAATATCCAACAACCCAAATTCAAGTACTGGTGGTACTGAATTTGGTGAGAGTAGTGGAATCAGTGGTTAGACAACCATTGAATCAGAATCCACTCAAAGCTATGTTTATACTCTATTGGTCTAGTCTGAATACTGAATCGAGTCTGGAAAAAAAAGTATGGTATGTTTGTTCTTTCCCGGCTTATCTTTTGATTCAATGAAACATTTGTTTAGATATAAATACAAAATTTCTGTTAGATCTCTAGAGAACTTCTTTTCAAAAAGAGAACTTCATAAATATTTAAGAGGAAACTCTGTTGTGTTTGTCTATACTGAATGTCTTATCAAGCCAGATGATGATCATATTTATGAAAACAGTTTTCTCACTTTTGTGTTGATACAGTTGCTTGTTGGCTGTCTAAAGAAGACAATTCAATATTCATCTATCACTCATGACTTTTATTTCAAGATAAAGTGAAAGTTCTGAATAGAACCATAGAGACTTGTTACTGACAAATGATATCTCTGTCTAAGTCTAGACTCACTAGACTCTGATGATTGATAGCGAACCAGATTCACCCTACTCGAATCTCGAATCCACACTGCTCGGATTCTGGACAAGTCACCAATCCACCCTGCTCGGATTGTAACTTGCCTCTTTCATTAACAACAACGTCATCATGAATTCGTGTCAAAACACGTCAATGTAACAACAACAAATTGTTTAAAGTCCACTTTCGACAATAAACAAAGCATGCATTGACCTAACAATAATAGTTCTCCCTACTCGAACTATTATTCACTAATCACATCAACAACATCAATATTATTCTCAACATCATAATCATCATTAACATCATCAACTATCATGCTCACTGATCAACACATACTTATCACAACTTACAACATCATCAATATTCAACATTTACATTGTTAACTAATTATAATTAATATTCTCAAACATCATAACATCATCACAATATAAAATCAACAAATACACACAATTCTCATCAATTATTCATGTCATCATGACAGATTCAGCTCCTAAAACCAAATCCATTTTATGGTGAATCGCGTTATCTTTCCAACAGTTTGAATCACATCTCGTTTGGGCTTATCGATTAAAAGGTATGACCAAAACAACCTGCAAACCAATCTATTGCTGCCACTTACCAATCAATTGGTCCTGGCCGCTGTTACGAAATTTTCCACAAAAAAGTGCAATCCAATCGATTGGTCTCGTGAGGACAATCGATTGGTCTATGTTCATGTACTAAAATTTGTTAAATTTTCCAAATGATCAAATGATTGCTTCAAGGATCAATCGATTGATCTAAGCCTCAGTGTTATATTCTTTCAATTTTCTCAAAGAGCCAATAAATTGTTTACTGTAGCCAATAGATTTATCCAATACAAATTCTAGTTTTTCAAAGCGAACTAATAGATTGGTTACTATAGCCAATAGATTGTTCCAATACAAATTCTATTTTTTCAAAGCGAACCAATAGATTGGTTACTGTAGCCAATAGATTGATCCATTACAAATTCTAGGGTTTTCAAAGTGAACCAATAGATTGTTTACTATAGCCAATATATTGGTCTGTGAAGTTTTTCTAGTGATCTTTGTTTTCTCTATTATGACCATCCTGTCCATATCCAACCTCTAATCCTCTAAACCATCCCCAATTACAACATTCTAAATTACACCAATTTACATTCTAACAACACCAATACATATATCCTTCTCTAATGGGCATAACAATATCAATTTCCACATGAATTAATCTCTTAATTTCATACCTAAAAACACACAATTTCACATCAAAACTTAAGAACACAACCTTATAACAACAATTAGGGGTGTGCATGGTTCTTAAACCAAACCAAATTGAACCAAATATATGGATCAGTTTGGTTTTTAAAACCACTTTGACAAAACTGGTTTATTTTTTTAAAACCGGTTTATGTTTGGATCGGTTTGGTTAATAACCGGTTTGCACCAACAAACCAGTTTTTATTTGGAACAATTTTAAAACCAAATTTTCCTCAAATTTGTTTCAACTAAAACTCAATTTTCAATTCAACAACTTATTATTCACTCCATCCAACTGTTTTTTAAATCAATAACCATTCGTCGGCGATGAATCCTTGAATCTTGACCGAAACATTTCCTAAAATTACATAGCTCAATAAAAATGAATAGAAATAATAAGTAATAATTATGAAACAAAACTACTAAGAAATTGGAAAAAACTAATTTTAATTTTCAATCAAGAAAAACAAAATTGAGTAATTTCAGAAGCAAAGTTTTAATACAAGTTATACTTCAACAGTTGGAAAACCAAAATGAATAGAATTTAATTTGAAAATTCATTTTGTCACTTATGACCATGAAACAAGACAAAGCAAATAATACACTGTGTTTGAAAAGTGGATTAACCATTTATGTATTGGTTTTCAAAAGTGGATACTAATTTTTTATGGTTTTAGTAAAATGGATCTGAACTAATTTTTAAACCAAATAATATGGACTTTTAAAATCGGTGCACCATATTTTTTAAATTAGTTCTTGTAAACCAATTTTTTTGCACACCCCTAACAACAACGTACCATTGCAATTCAAATCAATGCATATAAAAACAGATTCATCATCATATATTCATCAAGATTGCCATGGAAATATATTAAGCTGGCTATTCTGTTTTATTGCTTGTGAGGAAGATACATATTTTGTGAGAGATTTGTTTTGAAAAGGCCCTCTGTGAAACTTTCTGTTAGTTCTTGGATTGGCTGGAATTTTGGTAAAACAAAGTATGTTCAATGTTGATGTCAAGGTGGTGATGTTGCAACATTGAGTCTTAACACTGGGTTGTGTTAAGTATTTAAATTGCTGAAGTTTGGATGTCTGATGTCACATGGCGATGTTGTGACATTAGATCTGCAGAATTAATAACATCAGGTTGTGATGTTGTTAGGGTTTGCATGTTAGCTGGAATTATGGAGAGTGAGCTGTCTCATTGGATGCGAATATCTTGGGTTAGATATTCTTCGTTGCATAGGAGATCTGGTGCAGATTTGTAGGAGATTAAAAGGTTGAAGATTTGAAAAGATTTTAGGAGAAAATTTGTTTTGAATATTCAGTTTTAAATAACAAATCAGGTCAGATATTGTAGGGAGTCCAAGCCCAATTCAGGTTACTATTTAAAGCGCACAAGACCAAAGGAAAAGGTACAGAAATACAGAGAGAAGATCAAGAGCATAGGCTGAGTGTCTTGAGTATTTTGTACGAGTTTTGTATACATAATTCTAGGTTGAATTGCTGAGTCGTTTTCTGTCCTCTCTTAGAAGCTGTGAAGCAATAAAGAGTTTTTACTTGATCAAAGCTGTGAAGTAAGATCAAGGTTGCTCAAAGAGGTTGTTCCTTGAGTATTGTTTTAGGGACTGAGTAGTGTTCTCATATCTAAGTGGTTTCTTAGGTAGAAAGTCACTAGTAGGAATTAAGTTTAGGAGATTGTAAACTGGGTTGTTGAGTCTGTAAATTAATTCTACAAGTAGTGACTTTCATCCCTGGCTTGGTAGCCCCCAGACGTAGGTAGTTAGACCGAACTGGGTGAATAATTCCTTGTGTTAATTTGTTACTGTTATTGTTGTCCATTTGCAGAGTGTGTTATTCTGACATCGCACCTTAACACCACACGTCTGATACCAGAATTTCAATTGGTATCTGAGCAGGCATCCTGTCTGTCTCTGGGTGAGATCTTGAGAAGTTACTTTCTGGTGTAAAGATTTACAAAGAAGTTGGAGGATTCGTCAACAGACCCCCTATTTTGGATGGATCCAATTATGACTATTGGAAGCCAAGGATGACCACTTTCTTAAAATCCTTGGACATCAGGGCTTGGAAGGCCATTATTAAAGAGTGGAAAGCACCTGTTGTGTGTGAAAAAGATGACGCTGGCAAAGATAAAGAGGGCACCTCAAAGCCAAAGCCTGAAGAAGAATGGACCAAGGAAGAAGATGAGCTTGCCCTTGGAAATTCCAAAGCTCTAAATGCAATTTTCAACGGAGTGGATAAGAATATTTTTAGGTTAATCAATACCTGTGAAGTTGCTAAGGAAGCGTGGGATATTTTGAAGGCCACTCATGAAGGTACATCTAGAGTTAAAATGTCAAGACTTCAGATTTTAACATCAAAATTTGAAAGCCTGAAGATGAAGGAAGATGAGACTATTCATGACTTCCACATGAATGTTCTGGAGCTGGCTAATGCATCCAGTGCTCTTGGTGAAAAAATGTCAGATGAAAAGCTTGTAAGGAAGATCCTTAGGTCCCTTCCTAAGAAGTATAAGATATAGGTAACTGCCATTGAAGAATCACAAGACATCAGCAAGATGAGAGTTGATGAGCTCATTGGATCTCTTCAAACTCTTGAGCTTGGGTTGAATGAGGAAGAACCAGAAAAGAAGCCAAAGAGTATAGCCTTGGTGTCAAATGATCAAGAAGAAAAAGGAAAGAGTTCTGAATCCCAGGAGGATCTATCTCAGGCCATAGTTATGTTGGGAAGACAGTTCAACAAAGTGTTCAAGAGAATGAATAATAACTCCAGGCCTAATGTCAAGAACATATCGTTTGACATCAGCAAGTCTAAAGAGAAGGATGAAGAAAAAACTGCCCAAGATAAAGGAGTTCAGTGCTTTGAGTGTGAAGGGTATGGACATGTCAAGAAAGAGTGTCCCACCTTCTTGAAAAAGCAGAAGAAGGGCATGACATTTTCCTGGTCTGACTCTGATAGTGAAAGTGAAGGTGAGTCAGCAAAGTATGTTAGAACTTTAACAGGAACTGTTGTTTCTGATGATGATTCTAGTGATGGAGAAATAACGTATGAGGAGTTGGCATCTACTTATCAAGAGCTGTGTTTAAAAAGTGCTGAGATCTGTCAAGAAAACAAGTGCCACAAGCAACAGATTTCATCAGCTTGAGAATGAAAAAGCTGATCTGGAAAATGAGGTTGTTCTAGTTAAAGCTCAACTTGATCATATGACCAAGTCTGTTAGGATGCTGAGCTGTGGAACAGACACACTTGATAAGATCCTTCAGACAGAAAAGGTTGCTGGTGATAAGTCAGGTATAAGATTTGTGGCTGAGAAAAAGGGTTCTGCTGAAGCAAGCACTTCAGGAACAAAGGAGGAGGTGTCCCAACCAATGTCTCAAACAAAGAGACAGGATCCTACCCCTAAGAAGGTTGTTCAGCCTCAGAATGTTGAGAAAAAGAATGGTCCCCATCAGAGGAAGATGCAGCCTCAAGGAGCTAGTCAGTATATGCCTCCCCAATATCACAAGAGCATGCAAGATGCAAGGTTCAAACAGAACATGTCTCATCAGATGTCTCAACATCAGGAAAACTGGTATGGATATGGAAACAACAATGATGTGCCTCATCACTATGGAAGAAGGAAGCCTCATCACCATAGGAGACAACCTAGAAGACAGCATCCTCAGTTCAGGAGACAGTCTACCTACGGTAAAAGACAACAGCACCATAGAAGACAGACCAACTTTGGAAGTAGGAGACAACATTATGGGTGGAAGCCACAGCAATATCAGCATAACGGTAGAAGATATAACCAATTCAGAGGTGACAAGGTTAGATGCTTCTATTGTGGAAGGTTTGGACATATGCAGTACTCTTGTTTTAAATTGCATGGTTATCCACAATCTGCTCCTCAAAGCAAACCAAAGGAAGTCAGACCTAAAGTTGCTAAACAATGGGTTCCTAAGGAGAAGGTGAAATGTCTTTTAGCCCACACCTCAGATGGCCAGGTTGATGAGGATACATAGTACTTTGACAGTGGATGTTCAAAGCATATGACTGGATTCAGAACTCTGATAGTTGAAGTCAGTCATTGTCCCTCTCATGAGGTTATGTTTGGCAATGGCGAAAAAGGTGTAGTAGGAGTTGGAAAAGTGAAAGGTGATGGTAGACTTGAACTTGACAATGTTCTATTTGTCAATGGTTTAAATGCAAATTTGATCAGCATAAGTCAATTGTGTGATGAGGGGTACAAAGTTAACTACACCAAAGATGAGTGTGTGGTATCTGGTGAGCATAATCAAGTTGTTATGAAGGGTGTCAGAACCAAAGATAACTGCTATCAGTGGACTTCCCTTGAAGGTAATTCAAGTAATGATGTTCAAGTTGATGTTATAACATCAGACTATGATGTCAGGATGCTGAAAGGTCACTCAGAGTTAATGAGTTCTGATGAGAATCCTTTTAAATTTTTAAAAGGAAAGCCTTTATGGAGGGAGAAAATTAGTTATAGGTCTTTAAGAGGTACTCAAAATCAGGCACCTTACCATATTGATTCTATATCAAGATTTATCAAAGCGTTCTCGTCTCAACGGTTCATCTCCCTCAACAGAATAGAAAAATCTTCTCTAAACCTAGTCTGTTACAAAGGAACGATGTCTTCTCCATCCAAGAACTCTGATTCTCAAAGACATGCGCATGTACGAACTAGGGTTTCTTCGGAAAAAGATATTGGTGACAAAGAACACATTCTTATGGCACTTCCAGATTCAGGTAACTCTAAACCTTCAACCAAGTTGAATATAACTGAAACTAGGTCATCATCCTCTCAAGCGGTTGAGGAGAAGTATGATGTGGACATGCATTTGGAGCAGATTGCCACCAAAATTCTTGAGAAGGGAATACATGTGAAAGGGATTTCTGTCCCTTTAAGACAAATGCCTACTGAACAGGGGGACACTCAAAGTGAGGACACAAATCTTTAAAGACTGGCCTTGTCTGTGATTCAAGACGCTGAAGGAGGTAGTAAAGAAGAAGATCTTGAAGATACTGATGTCATCTTTGATGTCAGAACATCGTCCCCTAGGAATGAAAGTCACAGGTGTAAAGGGAAGGATCAGGTTGAGGTTATAGACGTTGAGGACTCATCTGATAGTGAGGATAGGAAAGGGAAAGGAGTGGAGTCCCTTCCTAATGAAGATATGGTCAAGGATAAGAAAAGGACTTCAGTTGCAGACTCTCCCAAGTCGTGGAGCAAAGTTGCCAGGTCTGGCAAGAAGAGGAGAATCAGAGAAGAATCAGATTTAGAGTGTGATGTTCAAGACATCAACCCTGTGATGAAAAGAGCTGCTGATCAAGTACCTGATAACATCTCATTTCACTGTGCCAGAAGTGCATCCATGTGGAATTGTGTGAGCCAAAGAAGGATAGCTCTGGAAAGAGAGCTAGTAGCAGATGACTTAGAGTCTACTGGAATTGTAGATCTAATTAAGTTTGCTGGTCTCATAAGGACTGTGTCAGGATCGTCTAGTTGCTATGATAGACTGGTTAGAGAATTTATAGTGAATATCCCTGAGTCTATTGATAACAGCAAAAGCCTTACCTTCAGAAGAGTTACCGTCAGGGGTAAGTGTGTCTGGTTCTCTCCTAAGGTGATCAATGCCTACTTAGGAAGAAGTGAGGAAGATGATGGAGAATTAGAAGTTTCTAATAATGTTATCTGCAAAGAAATCACAGCTGGTCAGGTAGAAGTTTGGCCTTCAAGAGGAAAGTTATCAGCAAGTCTATTAAGTGTGAAATATGCTCTTCTTCATAGAATAGGTGCGGTTAACTGGGTTCCCACTAACCACAAGACCTCTGTTTCTGCTGGGTTGGGAAAATTAGTTTATCCCATTGGAACAAAGAAACTAATTGATTATGGCTCTTACATCTATAATCAGACTATCAAGCACGCTGCAACAAGAGCTGTGAAACTGCCTATTGCATTTCCATCCCTCATTTGTGGGATAATACTGTCTCAGCATCCTGGGATTCTTAACCAGGTTGATAGTGTGTGTAGAAGGAAGCCTGGATTGTCTTTTCATCAGAAGCTGTTTAAAGGAAAACATGTTGCTGATAATGTCAAAGCATCTGCCTCAACATCTACTAATCATACTCATGTCAAGACTGATATGATTTATGAACTGGAGGAAGCCTGTAAAGAACTAGATGAAGTCATCAGAGTAAACATTGAAAGGAAGGACAAGTTTAAAAAATTACTTATGTCCTTGAAGATGAAGGAAAAAGAAAGTGAGAAAGTAGTTGTTGATAAGACAGATGAGTCTGACAATGACAGTCCAAAAGAAGATGAAGAAGATGATGATCTCAGCTCAGATGATTAAAGCTTTTAATGTTTCTCGTTATTAGTAGTTTTAGTTTTAGCACTTAGTGTGCTCAGTTATGTAATTTGAATTTTGTGCTGTTCTATGCACCTTTTATGTTTTTCTATTCTATGATTTGTTTTGCCTGGTTGCTAACTGTGAGGCTAACAATGAGAGCTAGGGTGTACTAACTGTAGTTAATAGGGCTTCTTATAGGAGCTTGTCTAATTGTGGCTAAAAAGGGGGAGAAGTAGCCAAAGAAAGAAAGCTCAAATTCCTAATGATGTCATGATTGCCTAATGATGTCAAAGGAGTTGTTGTGCTGTCAAAAGAATATGCAGATATTAAGGGGGAGAAATTGCTGAAATGCTTGACAGTTGCTATGCTGGCTTTTGCATTGTTGGAGTGCTCATTGCTGCTAATAATGAAATATGTGCAGCTGGTTGAATGTTTGAAGAGTGTAGCTGTTGAACTTGGTGATGCAGCAGATGCAGCAGAGTTTTGTGAAGTGAATTGAAGATGCTGCTGCTTGGAGTTTCAAAATGATATTATTGAAGTTTTTTTCCGCTGCTAAAGTCTCTGAAGGTGCAGAGTGCAGAGATTGTTTTAGCCAAAATTAGCCAAAGGGGGAGATTGTTAGTTCTTGGATTGGCTGGAATTTTGGTAAAACAAAGTATGTTCAATGTTGATGTCAAGGTGGTGATGTTGCAACATTGAGTCTTAACACTGGGCTGTGTTAAGTATTTAAATTGCTGAAGTTTAGATGTCTGATGTCACATGGCGATGTTGTGACATTAGATCTGCAGAATTAATAACATCAGGTTGTGATGTTGTTAGGGTTTGCGTGTTAGCTGGAATTGTGGAGAGTGAGCTATTTCATTGGATGCGAATATCTTGGGTTAGATATTCTTCGCTGCATAGGAGATCTGGTGCAGATTTGTAGGAGATTTAAAAGGTTGAAGATTTGAAAAGATTTTAGGAGAAAATCTGTTTTGAATATTCAGTTTTAAATAACAAATCAGGTCAGATATTGGAAGGAGTCCAAGCCCAATTCAGGTTGCTATTTAAAGCGCACAAGACCAAAGGAAAAGGTACAGAAATACAGAGAGAAGATCAAGAGCATAGGCTGAGTGTCTTGAGTATTTTGTACGAGTTTTGTATACATAATTCTAGGTTGAATTGCTGAGTCGTTTTCTGTCCTCTCTTAGAAGCTGTGAAGCAATAGAGAGTTTTTACTTGATTAAAGCTGTGAAGTAAGATCAAGGTTGCTCAAAGAGGTTGTTCCTTGAGTATTGTTTTAGGGATTGAGTAGTGTTCTCATATCTAAGTGGTTTCTTAGGTAGAAAGTCACTAGTTGGAATTAAGTTTAGGAGATTGTCAACTGGGTTGTTGAGTCTGTAAATTAATTCTACAAGTAGTGAATTTCATCCCTGGCTTGGTAGCCCCCAGACGTAGGTAGTTAGACCGAACTGGGTGAACAATTCCTTGTGTTAATTTGTTACTGTTATTGCTGTCCATTTGCAGAGTGTGTTGTTGTGACATCGCACCTTAACATCACACGTCTGATACCAGAATTTCACTTTCTTTCCTTTTCTTTATATAAATTAGTGTCTCTTAGTTGCTTTCATGTCTGTATCCTTTGACTCTACAAAGATTACCATGATTCTATTAGGTTGGGAAATAGATTAGTGCACCCATGCCACTCTTAGCCTAATTTATTCTTAGGCTGCATATCTTCAAGAAATTGTGGTGGAAGACACCATTGTTCCCACAAATCATGTACATGGTTAATTCTTACATTGACAACAAAAATTTAAAAGAAGCTCACAAATTGTTGGGCTAAACAACCCTTTACCATGCAACATTGTTTCCTGAAATATGATTATGGCATCATGTGAAACACAATCAAATTAAACTTGCTTATAAAATCAGACCACTGCTTGGATTTTATCTCTATATTTATATCCACTCATTTTAATTAAAACTATAAACAAAAAACATATATAATATACTTCAAAGTATAAAACTTGTTAATTTACTTCTATTATAAAAATGAGTATTATAAACTAACAAACGTTATATATAAATCAAAAGGCTTCCAACATTGGTAATACACGAGTATAGAAAACACATGTTAAGTTGGTTAAAAGTAGTTTTTTTAAGTCAGTTTAATAACCGATTTAATAGTTGGCATTATAACAAGTTATGAGTTGTTAAGTCAGAATTTTCTCCAGAATGTTTACCTCATCTATTATGAAATGCAAAGAGCTGAAGTGTTGAAAGAAATGATGGGAGGAAAGAATTTTGAAAACCCTACTCACATTCAGAAAAGGGTGGTCAACAAATAGCTTTTTAGTCAACATACTCATTTATTTATTTGATTTAAATGTATTTTTGGTCCCTTAGTTTGAGTCTTTTAAACATTTGATTCTCTATTACAAAATGAGCGATTCTGGTCCCTTAATTTGGACGATCTTTGAATTTTTATGGTCCCCCTCCACTTTTGTATACGTGGCAATGATGATAAAGATGACTAGAATATTTTAATATTGAATAATGTTTTAACTAATTTAGTATCTTTAATATTTTTTAGACAATTAATAATTTAAATTGTTATTTAATAAATTAATTATTCAAAATTTTGGAAAAGCATTTAGAGCCTAAATCCCATTTCATTGGGACATATAATTTGTTGTCAAGGCCCACTTTCATCTCAACCCACTTATGCAATATCCAATACTTGTTCAAGTTTTATAAACCCTTCTATAATCCTAGGAAAAACTGACGTGGGACTATCCAAAAAGGCACAAATGCAAAACACTAGCAACACTCATGTCGAAACCTCCTGCAAGTACTGCAGACGCATCAATTGTTGCTTTTCTCCATTGTTCTATCTGCACTCTTAGCTTCTTCATTTCTTATTCCAACAATTCCTTTTCTCCATTGTTCTATCTGCACTCTTAACATCACAATGGACTCAAATTTTATTTCAACTACTGCTTTCAAAACTTGGAAGAAACAATTGTTTACCAAGCCAAAGTCATATCTTACCATTGATGCAGAAAGGAAATAAATTTTAAGAAAATAACAAAACTAAATCAAGAGATAAAAACCATCTTAAATTGATTGGAAGCAACTCTAACTGATGAGGATAAAGTAGTAATACTGACAGAAATACAAAAACAAGAAGCAATTTTTAGCTTCCAAATTGACATCATCTCATCTACACCATGGGGAGTACTGAAAGATATTGCAAAAAATACTAATGCTTGGAGTCTTCTTCTACACAGAACTTGGAATATTGTTCTGAATCAATCAACTTGTTAAGTTCACCACTGTCACTCAATTCAACTTTAATTATCTATCCATTTTCATACAGGCTTGAGTTGACCTACACGAAGAAACACAGGAAAGCATAAACACATTTTACTGAAAAACAATAATCATTTAGTACAAGATTATGTCATAAAAGCTCATTGTGAATTAAGCAATAAAATAAAACTCACCAAACTAGGAGAGTTGTTGAGCTCTTCATTAACATGGACAACTATTCCAGAAATCGGAGAGTAAAAATTCCAGCTCCACATCACTTATCAAAACGTTAGACGGAGGTTTGGGTCGTACGAGAGTAAGCACCTTGCTTCTTTGGCAACTTCCATAGCTTTCAGAGTGTTGTAGAAGAGAAGAAAATGGAGGAAGAGAAAAGGGAATATTTTGTTGTACAAATGTGAGCGTTGGAGCAAAGAAGAAGAGATTAAAAAGATGAGAAAGGTGGAAAGAAAAGTCCCACATCATTTTGTTTTCATAAACCATTTTAGTGTTTATAAATGCCAACAATGCATTATCTAATAACTTCTTGGGCCCAAGTTTGAAATGGATGCTATTATGAAATAGAGTTAGGTCCAATAAATCTTTTCAAAATTTTAAATAATTAATTTCTAAAAATGTTAATTAAAACAAATAATTATTAATTTATTCTATAAAAAATATTAATTAATAAAATTATCCTAGTCATCAATGACATATCATTAAAAATTATTTTTTATTCTAATAATCATTGCCACGCATGCAAAAGTGGAGGGGGGGGGGGGGCACAAAAATCCAAAGACCATCCAAATTAAGGTACCAAAATCGCTGGTTTTGTAATAGGGAACCAATTATTTAAAACGCCCAAACTAGGGGGACCAAAAGTGCATTTAAGCCTATTTATTTTTATCAATGTTAATTAGGGGAAGAAAGGAAACGACTTAACGTAGTTCTTAATAATTTCAAAATTGTCACCCCATTATTTGTTAAGTCGGTAGAATGTAAACCAACTTTAGAGAATCTCCAATGATATAACTATATTTAGATTATTTTGTAAGTTTCACTAAGTCATGTTGAATGTAATTTAACATTCAAGTTAGTTTAGTGTTAACTTTCATTTGCATTTAAGTTTAAATTTTCATTTGAATTAAATTTGTATTTCATTTGGGTTTGAGTGAATCTATATAAACTCAAATGGAATGAATTTGTAATAGAATTCAGTTCTTTCAATGTCAGCGTTAAGTTGAACAATGCCAAAACTGTATTGATCAAGGATGTATGGCATTTTCCTAGCGTGAATAGAAATCTGATGAGTGTAGGTCAGCTGATTGAAAAAGGTTTTTTCAGTAACCATGAAGGACAATCTCTTGAAGCTATATGACTGTAATCAGAAGTTGATTACGCAGTATGAACTGGGAAAAAGAGAACATTCAAAGTGAATATTGCAACAACAAACACTGAATACCTTAGTGCAAGAAGTACTGAAGGGGAATGTGAGTTGTGAGATAAGATATTGGGGGCATCTGAACTATAGAAGCTTGAGGCATCTGAGTTAAAGAAGTTGTTACATGGAATTTCTAAGATTGTGGCACAAGATAAATCATGTGATATATGCATGAGAGGAAAGCAACTAAGATTGCCATTCTCATTAGAAATTCCTCCAAGAGCAACTCATGCTTTAGATGTGGTGCACTATGATGTATGTGGTCCACTTGAGGTATCTCAATTGGAGGGAACAAATACTTTGTGTTATATGTGGATGAGTTTAATAACAATGACATGGGTAGCACTCATTAAGTATAAATATGAGGTGTTTGCTGAGTTCTAGAAGCTCAAAGTGAAGGTTTAAAATCAAAGTAGACAAAGGTTGAAGATCCTCATAAATGATGATGGAGGTGAGTTCAACTCAATAGAGTTCAAGAACTTCTGTGAAGAACCATGGTAGTGAGCATAAGGTGACTGCTCTGTACACTCCACAACATAATGATCTTGCTTAGAGGAAAAATAGAACGCTGCTTGACATGACAAGCAGCATGCTGAAGGAGAAGAGTCTGCCTAAACAATTGTGGGGTAAAGCAATTGCTACTTCAGTTTATGTGCTCAACTTATTTCCAACAAAGAAGTTAAAGGAAGTTGTTCCTATTGAGAAGTAGACTGGAAGAAACAAAAGTGTTAGCCATTTCAAGGTGTTTAGTTCTTTTTTTTAGAAACATGTTTCACATGCTAAGAGAAGGAATTGGATTATAGAGGTATATTCAGATAACTTATAGGTTACCACAGTACATGTGCTTATAAGCTCTACTCTCCAGTCACCAACAAAGTTGAATTCAGCAGAGATGTTGTTGTGAAAGAATATAAAGCATGGGATTGAAGCAAGTCTCACGCCAGCTCTGGTGGAGTAGTAACAACTAAGTTTTGTTTTAAAGGTATATCTACCTTTGAATGAGAATCAACCTCTGAAGATGAGTCAGATTCTGAAAGTGACTCTGAATTTGAAGTTAAGTCTGAAGATGAGTCTGACTTTGAAAGTGAGTCTGGCTCTGGAGATGACTGTAAATGTGATGGTGACTCTAATGATGAATCTGACTCATGAAGGTGGTCCAGCCTCTGAAGGTGGAACTTCTGAAGATGGAGCTTTTGAAGGTTTTTAGAGACTACATAGAGTTAGATAGATACCAAGGTGACTTGTAGACTTTGAGTTAATGTAAGAATCTGATATTGATTATGAATGAGAAGTCATACAGAGTGTGGATTCCACGAAGAAGGTGAGTGTGGATTCCATGATGGGTGGACTCTGAACTTGTCAGCATCAATGAGGCTCTAAGGAAGAAGGTGAGTGTGGATTCCATGAAGGAATAACTTGAGCAAATTGAAAGAAAACCAAACATGAGAATTGACTATGTTTCCCAAGGACAAGAAAGAGATTATATATATATATTGAAAGGGAGTTTCCAATTGACTATGTTTCCCCAAGGACTTTATATATATTGACTACAAACTTTGTTTTTTATTCTTCTAACAGAGAGTTGTACTATCGAGATAAACAATTTCAAGAAGGTGTTGATGAATGTGTTTTGATATAAATGACCTTGGAATATTGTATATTTTCTAGGGATGGAGATATTTCATTCTGAATAAGGAATTATCGTGCACCAATGGAAATATGAACTTGAGCTGCTAAAGAGATTTTAGTTGATGAATTTTTAAGTCAGTAGCCATACCTGCTGAGACACGTCATAAGCTAGACTCTAATGATAATGGAGACGATGTAAATGCTACAAACATTTAAATAGTTGGTTGGGCTTGTCTGAAATATTTGTGTAACACCAAACTTGACATCTGTTATGCAGTTGGAATTGTG